>BSBM01000072.1:9080000-11480000 GCA_027924585.1 Larix kaempferi | reverse complement strand
TGACTGAAATTTACATTTCTGATTTTTAATGGTGAAAAGAATCTCATGTGTTTTAAGTTGAAGTCATTTTTTTATGAAAAAATATGCATACTAGGGTTTGGGCATTAAACTATGCAGAGAAACTTCTAAAGCTTGAAACTGGGTTGGGATAACAAAAACTTTCATGGTATCAAAGCACATTTAAAGTTCAGAATTTAAACATTCGGAAAAACATGGGTTTACAGAAAAAAAAAATTCAGATTTGGAGAAAACAAGGGTTTGTGGAAAAAATTTCAAATTTGAAAAAGTTAGGGTTTTGACAAAAATTTCCAAATTTGGTTAAAAGTTCTTGAACAGGTTGTGGCCATGGTGGTTGGACTTAGGGTTGAGGACAGACTAGATGGGGCTGCAAATTTTAGCCCATGGAAGGCTAGAATTAAGTTGATACTTGGGGAGAATGAGCTATGGGATATAGCGAATAGTACAACAACAAATCGTGTAACAATTCCTGCTGATGCTACTAATAAGGCATCTTTTATGAAGAAGGATGTGAAAGCGAGGAGGATCATACTTGATGCCGTGAAGGATCATGTGATCCCACATATTTCAGCGAAGGATCATGCTTTTTAGATGTGGACTTCTTTGACCAACCTTTACCAGATTTCTAATGAGAATAGGAAGATGGTGTTAAGGGAGAAATTGAAGAGTGTGCATATGAGCAAAGGAGAAGGCATGGCTTCCTATCTCACCAAGATTACACAGGTGAGGGATGAGCTTGCAGTTGTATGAGAAGTTATACAGGGCACTGAGATGGTGTGTACAGCCTTAATGGCGTGACTCAGCAGTGGGGTGTGTTTGTGCAGACTATTATTGGTAGGGAGAACATGCCTACGTCTTTGGGATGATCTTATACACGAGGAGACACGTAGAGGATACTTACAGCCCAGTTCGTCACATCACAGAGATGATGAGGAGAATGTGGTATTGGCAGCGAAGGGAAAAAAGAAGAAGTTCAAGAAGGGTCACAAGGGTGGGGCCAAACAGCATACAGGTGAGCAGAAGAAAGACTTGAGTAAAATCAAGTGTTTCGCATGTTAGAAGTTTGGACATTATGCTAGACAGTGTCTAAACAAGAAGAAGAAAGGGCAGCAGACAGCAACGACAGCAGAGATGGATGATTATTCCTCACAGTTTGAGGGAGAGTTCTCTCTACATGCTGGATGTACAGAGAGAACATCATTCACCAGTAGTGATATGGAGGATCAAATTCAGTGTTCGTTATTGGTTGGCCATTCTTTTAGTGCTACCACTACTACTTCCACTTGGTACATTGATAGTGGGGCTTCAAGCCATATGACAGGTGTACGTGATGTATTCACAGAGATGATTGAGACAGGCTTGAGCCTTGAGGTGGTATTGGGAGATGACACAGTTGTGAGTGCAGTTGGGCGAGGGACTGTCACTTTTGAGAGGGAGTCTATGCAATCCATGACTTTGAGGGATGTTCTTTATGTCCCCGGGCTGAAAAAAGAATCTTGTATCAGTTTCCACAATTGAGGACAGGGGCTTTGGAGTGTATGTTCTAGATGGGAGAGTTTATATCTTTCCCAGAGCAGCGGGACCATCCACTTCATGTGCCATTGGAGTGAGATGTGGGAAACTATACAAGCTTCTCTTCCAACCTCACCATGCATTAGCCCATACTAGCAGTAGCATAGAGACATGTGAGTTGTGGCACAGGAGGATGGGCCACCTGCATCATTCGACATTGAGGTTGTTGAGGGAGATGTCGACAGGTTTTCCTCAGTTCAAGACAGAGCAGGGTGGTGTGTGCAGAGGGTGTGCTTTGGGAAAGTACACCAAGACTGCTTTTCCGAGCAGTGACACCAGAGCAAGTGGGATACTAGATTTGATTCATTCAGATTTATGTGGACCGATGTCTTCAGCTTCAGTGACAGTTTTTGAGTACTATATCAGTTTCATTGATGACCACTCCAGAAAGACCTGGATCTACTTTCTGAGAAGTAAACAATCTCAGGAAGTCTTGCGTAGGTTCCAAGAGTTCAAAGCTCTTGTGGAGAACCAAACAGGGAGGAGGATTCGGGCACTCAGGTCAGACAATGGGGGTGAGTACACCTCCAAGGATTTTGATGAGTTTTGCAGACAGGAGGGCATCAGGAGGCAGTTGACAGTTCCTTACACTCCACAGCAGAATGGAGTTGCGGAAAGGAAGAACAGGGCGATAGTGGGAGCAGCTAGAGCTATGTTGCATGATCAGAATCTTCCTTTCTTTCTATGGGCAGAGGCCTGTAGCACTGTTGTTTATGTTCAGAAAAGCAGTCCACACCGAGCATTGGGATGTAAAACTCCTGAGGAAATGTTCACCGGAAAGAGACCTGAGATAGGTCACTTTCGCATATTTGGATGCCTTGCATACTCTCATGTCACTTCTGAGAAGAGGACAAAGTTAGAGCCTACAGCGGAGAAAGGCATTTTTGTTGGATACGATGAGACTTCGAAGGCTTTTCGCATATACCTTCCTGCACAGAAGAAAGTTGTAGTGAGGAGAGAGGTCAGATTTGAGGAGGAGAAAGCCTTCAGGAAGTCTTATGATTCAGAGGTGGAGGAGCAGCAGATTGTGTCTTCACAGGTGACAAGTTCACAAAGTCAGAGTACAGGGTGATAGGTTTCAGGTGTGACTAGGTCACAGGTTACAGGTTCATCATTTTTAGGGACTCAGTCTACAGGGACTTCTAGCACAGGGACAGGTTCACGAGTCACAAGTTCACAGGTTTCACTTTCATGTGATTCGAGTGGTACAGGTTCAGGATCATCAAGTACAGGATCTCAGGCCACAGGGACTTCTTCAAGTAGACAGATGTCAGATGAGAAGGTTATGGAGGAGCGCCTCCAGGAGGAAGCTACTTCCAAGAAACGTAAGCCAAGTTGGCTTAAGAATCTTGTGAAGGAAGCTGAGCAATTTGTGGGACCGCCCAAGAGGGAGGTCAGGGAGAGCAAAGCACCAGAGAGATTTTCTAGTTATATGGCGATGGTGACTAGCTTGAGTGATTCTGAGACTACTACATTTGAGGAGGCTAACCCACACCAGGCTTGGAGAGATGCCATGATGGAAGAGTACAAATCCATCATGAAGAATGGGGTGTGGGAGGTTGTTCCCAGGCCAGAGGGGAAGTCAGTGGTGACTTCCAAGTGGCTCTATAAAATCAAGCGTGCTGTGGATGGCAGCATCAACAAGTACAAAGCTCGATTTGTTGCACGAGGGTTCTCACGGGTGGAGGGAGTTGATTGCTATGAGACCTTTGCATCGGTTGCTAGATTTTCTTCGATCAGAGCTGTGATCTCCATTGTGACAGAGATGGGTTGGAGGATTCATCAGATGGATGTGAAAACCGCTTTTCTAAACGGTTTTCTACAGGAGGAGGTATATCTAGAGCAGCCTCAGGGCTTTAAGATTCATGGGAGAGATTCACATGTTTGCAGGCTGAAAAAGGCCTTGTATGGTCTGAAGCAAGCCCCTCGGGCTTGGCATTCCAGGATTGATACCCACTTGCTATCGATTGGGTTTGAGAAGAGTGAGACGGATCCCAGCCTATACTACATTGTGGTTGGTGGTGTTTCGCTCATTCTTCTGCTATATGTTGATGACTTGTTCATTACAGGAGGAGAGCACCTGATTGAAGCATGTAAGAAAGATCTTGCTTCAAAGTTTGAGATGACCGACCTTGGACTGATGCATTACTATTTGGGGATGGAGGTATGGCAGGAGGATGGACATGTTTTCCTGAGTTAGGGAAAGTATGTTGCAAACATTCTGAAGAGATTTCAGATGGAAGGTTGCAGGCCCATGTCCACACCTATGACCACCAACTGGAGAGTTGGTGGATCCTCCATTATATCGTCAGTTGATTGGTTCATTGATGTATTTGGCCAACACCAGGCCAGATATGAGTTTTGCAGTTAACACTCTCAATCAGTTCATGGTGGAGCCCAGGAGAGTGCACTGGATAGCTGCAAAACATGTGTTGAGATACCTTGCTGGTACAGTAGATTTTAGTTTGGACTATAGGAGATCTGATGGAGTGGGATTGGTTGGCTTTACAGATTCAGATTGGGCAGGTAGTGTTTCGGGCCGGAAGAGCACTTCTGGTTGTTGTTTCAGTTTGGGCTCAGCAGTTGTGTCTTGGTTCAGTCGGAAACAAAAGTCCGTAGCATTGAGTTCTGCAGAGGCTGAGTATATGGCTGCCAGTCAGGCCAGTTGTGAAGCCTTGTTGCTTCGCAAGTTGATGGTTGATTTATTTGGTCAGGAGATGGGACCGACTATGATACATTGTGATAATCAGAGTTGCATCAGGCTCTCTAAGAATCCGATATTTCATGACAGGTCTAAACACATTGAGATCGGGTATCACTTCTTTAGATATTATGTTCAGAGAAGAGCAGTACAGTTGCAGTATATTTCTACTGATGAGCAGGTGGCTGACATTCTCACAAAGTCTTTGGGTAGAGGGAAGCATGTCTATTTCAGAGACAAGTTGGCAGTGGTGAAGAACACCTTCCTCGGTAAGAGGGAGTGTTGAAAAAGTACCTAGGAAGTGTTTGTTCACCTAGTAGTGCCTTGGGGTGGACAAGGACACTTTAAGTTGTGACCCCTAGTCAATTTTAATTAATAAAGTGAGATGCACTTTATATTTTTAAAGTGACTTCATTAAAAGTTAAAAAGTCATGATATCCTAAGTTCATATTTAAATTAAAAGTCAAGTGAGTTATTAATTAGAAGAGGGTACTCATACTTTATTAAATTACATGAGGTGCACTAAATGTCATTTATTAATTATTAAAAGAGCATTTAATGAGAACCATTCATCTAATTTAATCTTGACCATTGGATTGAAAGAGGAAGTTATGATGAACAAAAAGGGCTAGGGCAAGGCATTTCTAATTCATTGTTCACATTTTCCAAGAAAGAGTCTTTGGAGAAGAGAGGGAGCAAGAAGAAGAAAAAGTGAGGGTTTGAGAGAAATTGAACCAGTGAGAGAAAGAAAAAAAACCCAGCACAGAAATCGAGGAGGATAGGTTGGGCACATTTCCCAAGGCAATCCGTACAGCACTGTTTTGCACATAAATCGAGGCATCCGTACAGTACTGTACAGCACTGATTTCGAGGCAGCCATACAGCATTTAATGCAGTCGTACAGCACAGAAATCGAGACAGTACCATACAGCAATTAATGCATCTGTACAGCACAAATTTTGATGCTGAAATTTGACAGTCCGTACAGCAGGGATTGGGTACGATTTTCGAGGCAAGTTCTGGCACGAATTTTGAGGTGGCTGTACTGTATTTAATGCTGTCCGTACAGCAGAAATTCTGGGCACATACCGAGGATGGTTGAGATAAGTACAGCTGTTGTATCTTGTTTGTTTGTCTGAAGAAATAAAAATTATCTCTCTCTGAAACAGGTTTTCCCTTCGGGGTTTTATCCTGGACCATTGGTCAAAAATTCCTGTGTCATTTTCATGGCTGAATGATTGTCATAAAATTTCTGAGTTTGAAATTGTTGACTGAAATTTACATTTCTGATTTTTAATGGTAAAAAGAATCTCATGTGTTTTAAGTTGAAGTCATTTTTTTATGAAAAATTGTGCATACTGGGGTTTGGGCATTAAACTATGCAGAGAAGCTTCTAAAGCTTGAAACCGGGTTGGGATAACAAAAACTTTCAATAAGTGGTATATTTAATGCATGCTTGAGAATTTGTTCCTTGAATAAGCCTCCTCAACCAAGCCCTAACTCCATTTGTCCACTTATATTCCCTAGATCTAGATCTAGTCACTCTTGATCTCTCTCTTTTCACTTTCACATTTCCCTAGGAGATCTTGAGTAGGTTCGCTAGCCTTCATTGGTTAGCTAAGGCCTCCCCCTTGGTCCTGCTTAGGCTAGATCTAAAATGAAGAGTGCCTCGGTTAGCGTGACAAACATTTACCTTGGGAACCGTGGCATCTCTTGGGTCACCTCTTTAGTTGTCCAATGCCTCTACCATCCTGGATAGGATCACCTTTTGGGACAACTACAAGTTGTGTGATAACAGTAACATGACCCTAGTACCCACCTAAGTCACCCTATTTGTATTTTATGTTATTTTATTGTTTTTAACTCTTAATGTGTTGAAACCCACCCTAATCCATGGAACCTAATAAAAAGGTTAAATCGTGATCCTTCTAGAAGTCATATGGATTTATATAATGAAGTCCTTCCTCACTCATTTGGACATCATCTGATCTATATCATACCTCAGATCTGTACTACTTAACGTCAAGGGTTTAAGAGATATTTTCTGTTGCTCGTTTACCTGCCAATTTAGATCGCACCTCTGTTGGAGTCCACCACATAACAGATTTGATTTGTGTGGCTGACTAAAGTTTACGTTGAGATCTTCATGCTACTACTGGAGATTTCCATCACACACTTTCATCTCAGATCAGATCCATGTTGTTCGCTGCTACCTCACTGACCTAGCCATGACCTGTTGAGTGACTGACTTGATAAAACATGATGCAATCTGCCTGTTGAGATGCTCGATCTACTTGTTGAGACTTGCCTGCAATCTGATTTACCTGATGAGAGGTGCGACCTGCTTGTTTAGGGTTTGATAGGGTACCAATCTGTTTGCTGAGGCCTGATTGAAACTCGATCTGCCTGCTGAAGAAGCCCGATCTGTTTGTTGCTACTTTGTTTGGCTCAGCCGTGAAACTGTTTGTTGAGGACAGCCATGGTCCTGTTGGGTCTGTTCTACTTGCTTGTGGATTGCCTAGTGTGTGATCTGTCTGCTGGTTGTATTCTTTTGTGAAGGTTGTGAGGCCTGAGGGTCTTACCTAGTCTGCTGAGAACAGCATATTGGTAACCGTGAACCCTGTTGGATAGATCCTATGTGTTGAGGTCCCTTTAGGGCAAAATCTACTACTGAGATTTCTTTGAGGGACAGATCTATACTATTGAGGACTTATTAGGGCCATATCTTTACTGCTGAGACTTATTCTATGTGTTGAGATTTTATATATGGACTAAACCTTGTGCTAAGACTTTGTTTTGGTCAAACCTTTGTGCCGAGACTTACTGAGGTCTATTCTATTGTACTGAGTCTTGTTTGGGACTGCCACTGTGTTCTGAATGTCATTGACTATCACTGCTGCAGCGTATCATATCTCTCTCTCTGGTTTGTACTTACCCTCTAGCAGGGTCTGCTGGTTCCTAGTGTTGACTAGCCTCTGAGAGGCTCAGCTCATTCTCAAAGTAAAATTTCTGAGTATAAAACAGGAAGAGTCCCACACTTCAGTTAAGTACCCTAACTTGCTCTTCTTATTAATTAGACTTGTTATTGTTAGTCTTATACTGCTGGTTACATGTTACTGAAGATTACTTTAACACAAGGACCCCTTAGTAGTGTTATAAGTTGAAAAGTTGAAAGAGATGAAAATTATGTTTTGAATTATCTTGTTTAAGTTGTTGCTGTACTATTCGGCTTCAATGTAAATTTGTTATATTGAATTTTTGCATTAAAGTATATAAGATTTTATTTTTCTGCATCAAACCCTAACCCTAACCAAAATTTAACATCCAACACTAACACCAAACGAGGATGTAACCTAACGGATCCCCACGGTCACTACTGAAATATCCCAAACTGATATATTCTGCTATGGTGTAGGGTTTGTTGAGATTCCAGGTGTTGTTTAGGAGTTTGATACCTAAAGCTTATAGATAACACATGTGCATGAACCAAACTAACATTGCAGATATTGCATGAACCCGGAAACCCAAATGATCGGATCTACAATACAAATAAGCTCAGAAGTGATGTATGTACATACCTATTGTCACATGCATAGTAGCGGGGCTACCATGATGCAGATCAGGCCTATCAGAGACATGAGCCACTTCTTCAGTTGAGATGAGCAGTATTGCTTTCCGATGGAAGATATTTGATGAGCCTACAGAGTAGCAGCAGTTCTCCTTTTTGCCATGACCGAGTCATACACGAACCCATTGAGATGTATTGCTTGGGTTGTGGTTCACTTATCAGAGCAGCAGATGATATCTTCTTTTGCCCGCTTGCAGTCAGATCCTGTTGCACATTATGTCAGAGACAGGTATATGGTTGAGCAGGTATACATCTTGTATTTGGATTATGTTTCTTTTATCTATCTTAGCAGCTTTTGACTAAATATTTTGTAACTGATGATGGTGATATATCTATACTGGTTGGATTGTCTTGATCAGTTGAATGGTTTGAATGTCAAGACCATTTTATATGCTCACTTGTACCGCCTGCTTTACACAAACCTGGCCATCCCCTCCCTTATTGCTTTGTTAGTTTCCTCCTTCATCCGTATACTTCCAAAATTTGTCTTATTGAAAATAAAATTTGGGTAAGTTATATATATATATTCGAAGTTTATCAAAAAAAAATTGCTCACAATTTTTTTCTGAATTTCATTCATGTCGAATTCGAACACGAACTTGAACCAGGTGACTTAGATGGAAATACACACAGGAATGGAATGATTGATAGAATTTCCCCTTGGGGGGTTTCTTGAGTGTAAACTACCATTGTCCCTTGCTTGATATGTGTTTGAGTGTAGTTGCTGTTGAGTTGTAAACCCAACACATATGCTTGTCTTTTTGGCTTTTTTAGGGCAGACTTTGTCAAGACCCCTGTTGTTTGTGTGATATAATGTTTTTGTTCCATGATGCACAGATTTGATCTTTGAAGTAATAAATACAGCATTTCAAAAAAAAACAGTAACATTAATTGATATATGTAACCGTTACACGACGCTCTCAAGTCTCAACAATGAATATGTCCCTTTTCCACAGGAAAATTCATGTATGGGTGTAAAAGTTTTCCCCGCTATATTGCTTCTCAAAAAGTAACATCCCTTTAGAGATTTTTTTTTTGCAGAATCCAGCAATTTTGTTATGAGGAAGTGAACTACAGAAAAACAATAGCTTGGTCACATACTAACAGAAGCTAGATGGTACCATTTCAACCTTGAAAATATCATAGAAGCCAAAACAGATGAAATAGATGGATAGGGGAAACACTGAACAGATGCTGACAAAATTTCATTCATAGATGCCCAACCAATTACTTACAGAGTTACAAAATCAGTCAATTGGTTGACTATAGTGTTGCAAAAGAAGTTAACAGGATGAGGAAAATATCAGGTTGGACTAGTGAATAATGACAAGAAATGTGCTAATACAGATAAAACACATGATTTTCTTTCAGGAATTATGGCCACATGCTCTGTTAAAATAACAAGCTTAAAGGCCTTTTTATTTCGGCCAATTGAACAAACCCTTCATTGGTAATAGAACAAAACACTCCAACTGTGGCAATGATAGGACAAAATCTGGGACATAAGGGAAAAGCATGGAAAAGAAACGTTCACCTTCACTTGATATATTGATATTGGATAGCTCATTAAAAATGGATCAATGCATAAGAAATACCTGGACTTTCTGTACCCAATCATGGCATTCCCTCTTCGTGACCTCATATTTTGGAATCTCCTTCAAGCCTATTGAGTCAGCAGCAAGTGCCAAGCATTCACTTACATTATTCTCTGCTGGGAACAAAGCTGTTATGCAGTTCTACAATGCAATAGCCACTTTACATAGTCAAAATAAGAATGTTATAGAATGGCAACACATGTTTTGCAATCTTGTAGAATGATGCACAGACAAATTAAAAACCAAAAAGCTGTCCACATAAACAAAAAATCCATGTCTATATACATGTAGTGCAACTTGGAGTTTCATTCAGTTGATCAATCAAGATTCAAAAGTTAAATCCTATAACATCACTAAATATGGCAGCTGTAATCTATTGAACTCTGAGAATATGAAACACAAAGGTGGGGCCAACAAAATAAAATAGGTGAGTATAACATTTGTTACTCTGTGATGATGATAAGACTACAACCCTCTTGCCAAAGGGTCAGCCTGATTTGGCTCATTTGGCTAAAGAGAAGACATGCATGAAACCAAGAAAAAGGAGTCAATAAACCTAACATAACACTTCCAGCAAAAGATATGCCCACTAGATACTAACAACGACTTGTTTTTTATCTTGGACATGATTGATTATCATAAAAAGGTGCCTAAAATTGTATTACAAATGGGTAGCAGCTTGGACACTTGAGATATTTTAACTATAGAAGGGTGCATTAAACACTTAAAGATAAGAATACAAAGTATAACTTGCAAGCATGCCATAATATATGGTTTTAATGCTTCTACGAGGATTTGAAACAAATGGGCAAAATTGTATTACAAATGGGTAGCAGCTTGGACACTTGAGATATTTTAACTATAGAAGGGTGCAATAAACACTTAAAGATAAGAATACAAAGTATAACTTGCAAGCATGCCATAATATATGGGTTTAATGCTTCTACGAGGATTTGAAACAAATGGGCAAAATCATATTAGCCTGATTTATAATTTAATTTTAATTTGAACATCAAAGTTAAATAGTGGTCAGGGACAGCAATTTGACCAATACAAGTAAAATAATAAGTGTAAATTGGGAGTGCCTAATGCATCTCCAGTGCCAAAAAGTACAGATAAAGTATACAAGATGTCAGTGTTCTGGATAGACCCTAGGTTCATAAATACGCCAACTATAGAACCCAAAAGTACCAGCACTTTCAGTATCTTGGAAAGGGTAAGGTCTCACCCAAGATACTACAGTAAGGTCTGTGGAAAGGAATTACATAGACAGAAATATATGAGAGAAAGCAAAATATAACATAACCATTAACAGTGAAGAAACAAAAACAATAACTAAGCATCCATTCCATAACATACAACAAAATAAAACAGGGAACCAGATCACAACCATTTCCAATAATAATCATAAGTATAGCTTAGCACATTATTTTTATGCCTCATTCATTACCCCCAAATGGTCCCCATGTTACCTCCCAACTTGTACCTAAGTGGAAAAGGTCCCAACCCACAGGTACACACCAAAGGCAACCTTGGATTGGTTGTCAATGTCACCACACAACCAATCCATTCTCTTTAGGCTAACTCTCAAAACCTAAGGGAGGCTTCCCTAACTAGATGGCATTGATTTTAGTGAATCGTGAGAGTTAATTATAGCTTAAGCACATTAGATATGAAATAGAACTAGGTACTTAAGATGCCAAATGAATCCACAAGTAAAAGATGATACGACTTAGATTCAAAAGAAAATGTTTTAAATGAATATAACCATCAAACTAGAAGCATGAGAGAGATGAATTACTAATCCACAACATTAATATGAGAGTTAAAAATGCACAATATAAATTAATAGAATATCCAAGGCTAATAAGTAATAACAAGCTCTAACGTGAAACCCTAGAGCTTGTAATGAGCACAAGGATGATAAGACATAATGAATATGTCTTGAATTGCTCTAATCAAAATATGAAACTTAATAACCACTTGAGATAACATATTTTCCAAATCCTCTGGTGCTGGAACCTATTCATTAACATATTTGTCCAAATCATTTTCTTCAAGGACAAGAGCAATCCTATACTTCCATGCTCAGAAGTTGTCAGCTCCCTCAAGCTTGGTGTGGTGAGACATTTTGAATGAGAACCTCATATGGAAATAGCAAAGTTTTAGGTCTTACCAATTTGAGATGCCCAACCTGGTTCTTGAGCTGGTTGGCCTAGGGTTTGTCAAAGAAACCCTAATTTTCCAAAGTTGGAATCTTGCACTTCTGATTGGACAGGAAGATATGCCTCCTCAAGGCGAGTTGTCCAATGTACTCCCTTTTTCAAATCTATGAACAGAACTGCAAAATAACTGATGCCCTAATTTTCACCCAGCAGTAGTGACGGGGCCAAAAATGAAAATTCTCGGTTTTGAATTCTGCTTCCACAGGAAGATGCGCCCTACTAAGGCGAGTTGGAATAACTATAATGGAAAACATCGCCAAAAAATCACTGATTTCCCGAGAAATTGCGATTTTTTCAGCCTCCCGATTTTTCCTGCCGAAAAAATCGCGATTTTTTTTAAAATTCAAACCGCGCGAGTTTTTGAAAAAATCGGCGATTTCTCCTAAAAAATCACGAGAAGACTCAAAAAATCGCCACGGTGTTTTAAAATTAGACCAATTGTTTTCACAAACCAACCAGTATCATTAGAAGGTTGATAATTTGACTCAGTATTATGGTGAGATGCCTTCAAACGAACAAATCAACAACATTCAAAATTTCAAAGGGGTGACTTACCAAAGGAAAGCAAGGGAGGGACCTTCCACACAGAATGCACCCAAGGTAACAATTCCTAATATTACTAAAAAAGTAAATGATGTTAAAGAAACTGTTGATTTGAGTTTTGACTTGGGTAATTGGTTAGCCAATTCAAAGATTCTTGTTCCTGTCTTAGAACTGTGCAAAATACCTGGGCAAAAAGAAAAATTGCTGAAAATCTTAGATCCTCAAAATGATACAAGTCATCCTCCACTTTCAAGTCCTTCAAAACCTTTGGAAACTCCTCCACCTATGAAACCTTCTACCCCTAAGAAGGTGACTTTCTCAAACACCACAGAGCAACCTTCAACGAGCTATAGTAGTGTCCATGAGGATCCTCCTGTAATTCTACATACTAGGGACCCAAGAAAAGAAGATCATCCACCCTTTTATATATCATTGATGATAGGAGATCTTCTTCTACATAATTGTATGTTAGATTCAAGATCTGGTTCAAACTTAATGACTAAAAAGGTTATGCAACAGCTTAACTTGAAAACCACTAGACCTTACCAGAATGTATGTTCCATGGATTCTAGACCTGTTAAAGTAGAAGGAATGATTGAAAACCAACCTATCAAATTAGCTAAGTATCCGAACATCCATGTTACCATGGACATCCTTGTTATAGATGTACCGGATAAGTAGGGGATGTTACTTTCTAGAAAGTGGGGTGCCACTTTGGGTGGCTCAATTCAACTAGATTGGTCTTATGCAACTGTTCTAGCATCTGAAGATTCATTTGTCAAACTACATACTGAGAAAGAGAAAAGGTACCATGTTGAAAACCCTCAAAGACCATTGAACGAGTATGTTTACAACACTGATGAACTTGGTATCTATCAAATCAACTCAACCTTTTTGGCCCCCATTCAAGAAGAAATTAAGGATGAAAAGGTTGATGAACTATGGAAAATGAATTTTGATGGTGCATACTCAAGAGCTGGGAAGGGGGCTGGGATAGTCATAACCTCACCCAAGGGTAAGATCTTCAACTTTGCTTTCAGGTTAGAGTTTGAGGCCACAAATAATGTAGCAGAATATGAAGCACTTCTACTAGGCATCGAGCTAGACATGGGTATAAAATTGCTAAGCATAAAGGGTGATTCAGATTTGGTAGTCCAACAAATCAAAGGCAACTTTGCATGTAAGTGTCAGAGACTTAAGAAATATAGAAATGCAATTTGGGACACTATGGAATTTTTTGATGCCCTAAACATAGAAGCAATCTCTAGAAATCAAAATAGTGCAGCAAACAGACCGGCAGTTTCAGCATCAACCCTACAACCATCAGATGAAATGTTAGAAGGTGATTGTCCACTTGAGATAAATTTCATACCATCAGTACCCGACAACATTGAGCATTGGCAAATCTTTGAGGATGATAAGCAGATTTTGAAATTTATCAACAATATAAATGAATTTTCAGACTACAAAGCAAGTGAGCAAGAAGAAGGAAAAGAGTATCAGAGTGAAGGCAACCGGTATAATCATGTACCACGTGGCTTTGTGGCCTTAGAGAATATTTTTGATAGACAGGATAGAAGGAAGAATAGCATCGATCAGATGAAACCGAGAGACTACATAGAAATAAACATTGGGTCAGAAAATAACCCCAAAATGATAAAAATTGGAAAAGGAACTTCCGAAAAAGAAAGGAATGACTTAATAAATCTCGTGAAAGAGTATAGGGATGTGTTTGCATTTACCTACGATGAACTAAAAGCTTATCAGGAGGATGTCTTCCAACACACCATCCCCCTCAAACCTCAATGTCAAAAAGTCAAACCTTTTCAACAAAAACTTAGGCAAATAAATCCTAAGTTGGCACCTATTGTGAAGAAGGAGTTAGAAAAAATGTTAGCAGCAGGAATCATAGCTCCTACAAGACATTCAACGTGGTGTTCCAATTTAGTTGTAGTCAGGAAAAAGAATGGAAGCTTGAGGATATGTATAGATTTCAGAAATCTGAATACCACTTGTCAGAAGGACAACTATCCTCTTCCCAACATGGAGACCCTCCTCCAACGGGTCACTGGATCCAATATGATGTCCATGCTTGATGGATTTTCTGGTTATAATCAGGTTGTTATTCAAGATGAAGATAAACATAAAACCACATTCACAACTCCTTGGGGCACATTTGAATATCTGAGAATGCCCTTTGGTCTTCTCAATGCTGGGGCCACTTTTCAAAGGGCCATGGATATGATGTCCATGCTTGATGGATTTTCTGGTTATAATCAGGTTGTTATTCAAGATGAAGATAAACATAAAACCACATTCACAACTCCTTGGGGCACATTTGAATATCTGAGAATGCCCTTTGGTCTTCTCAATGCTGGGGCCACTTTTCAAAGGGCCATGGATTATGCTTTCAAGCAGTTAATCGGTAAAATCATCGAGATCTACCAGGATGATCTCACTGTGTTTTCAAAGGAAAGATCCAACCATGTTGATCATCTCAAACAGGTCTTCAAACGATGTAGGAAATATGGTATTTCCTTAAATCCGGCAAAGTCAGTCCTAGGCATTGATGAGGGGAAACTCCTTGGTCACATCATATCTAAGGATGGGGTCAAAATTGACCCTGAAAGAATAGAAGCCATACAAAAGATACCTCTTCCTAGAAATGTGAAAGGCCTTCAATCTTTCAATGGTCATATCAACTTCATCAGAAGGTTTATCCCTAATTTAGCAGAATTAATGAAACCCATGCAAGCGTTACTTAAGAAAAATGCTAAGTTTGTATGGACAAATGAAGGAAGGGATGCCTTTGACACCATAAAAGATGCTATCACTAGGTCACCTGTGTTGGTTAGCCCTGATTATACCAAGGACTTCATGGTCTTCTCCTTGATTCTGAAGACAATATTGCCAGGGTGTTGCTCCAAAAGAACTTCGAAGGCTTCGAGCAACCAATTGCCTTCATGACTAGAGCATTACAGAACTCAGAGTTAAAATATACTATCATGGAAAAGCAAGCCTATGCCTTAGTGAAATCTTTAAAGCATTTTAGAACATACATTGGCTACTCAAAAGTTGTAGGGTATGTCCCCCATGCTGCAATGAAAGACATCCTGTTTCAATAGGATTGCTTAGGAATAAGGGGCACAATGGTATCTAAAATCCAGGAATATGACTTAAAAATTAAGCCAACTAAATTGATAAAAGGACAAGGCCTTGCCAAGATGTTAACTCAAAAGAATGAGGAAGCAATAGACATGATTTGTGAAAATGGTAGACCTGAACCAACCATGACACCAGCATTACAAGAACTTGATCATCACTGGTATTCTGACATCAAATAGTTCCTGCTGCACTTCAATTGCCTAGATCATCTTAAAGGTCATAAACGAAGGGCATTAAGACTTAAAACTGCTAGCTATTGCCTTACTCAAGAGGGCCTGGGTTGGAGGAACCCAGATGGTGTAATACTTAGATGTGTTCATGAACAAGATTCTAAGAAAATCTTAACTAAGTTCCACTCAGGATTTTGTGGGGGCCATTATGCAGCGAATACAACTACCCATAAAATCCTTCGAGCAGGATACTATTGGCCAACCATCTTTGCAGATGTGCATAAACATGTCAAGTGTTGCCAAGAGTGTCAGCTCTTTACGGGGAAGCAGAAGTTGGCTACTCTTCCTCTTACACCAGTAGTTGTCCTTGCCCATTTTCAGCAATGGGGCCTTGACTTTATTGGGAAATCCAAAGATAATTCTAGCAATGGATTTTGCTGGATTCGCACCGCAACCGACTACTTCACCAAGTGGGTAGAGGCCATACCCACCAAAAACGCCATAGAAACAGTTGTTATAGACTTCATCGAGGACAAAATCATCACACGATTTGGTACCCCTCTCAAGATAACAACCGATAATGCCAAGGCTTTCAGCTCACAAGAAATGAATGATTTTTGTTTCAAATATGGCATTATCCTATCCCATTCTTCTGACTATTACCCACGGGGAAATGGACTTGTTGAGTCCACCAATAAAAACTTAATGACCATCCTTAGGAAAACTGTGGGTGACAACAAAAGATCTTGGGATAGCAAAATCAAGTATGCTCTATGGACAGATAGGATCACAAAAAAGAATTCTACTGGAAAAACTCCTTTCGAGCTTGTATATGGTCTCACAGCCACCTTGCCAGTCAGCATGCAGATACCTATATTCAGAATGTTAATTGAATATGGAACAGAAAGGTTAGAGATGAAAGATAGGACCAACCAGATTATAGAGCTTGATGAAAGTAGAAGGACATCACTTGATAGATGATTGAGACATCAAGAGAGCATGAAGGGAACCTTTGACAAATCAGCCAAGCCTAGAGCCTTCCAGGTTAGAGACACGGTCCTTTTATGGGACTGTTATCACCAATCTTGTAGTTGCCCCTGCAGATGGATCCAAGGTGGATGGTAGAGGGGATAGGCAACTAAAGTGGTGAACCAAGAGGGCCTTGGTTCCCAAATGGATGGTTGTCACGCCAACCAAGGCACTCTTCGCTTTAGCTATCAAAGCCAAGATAGCAAGGGGGAGACCCAGATCTACTCCCGATAGGAGAGATCAACCCAATCACCAGATCAAATCAATCTAAAGAAGTACGTAAGGTGACAGGTATGGAACCCTAGAAATGAGGAATTTGGACCACTGTGTAGACTTAGGAAAGGTATGGTATGATAGTGAAAGATGACACACAGTGATTCAAAGATTAAGTATGATTTCAAGATTCAAAGCTAGTTTCAAATGGTCAAAATCAACTGCCTTGGGAAACGTGACCCTTAAAACAGGGAAAGTGTCCCAAATCAGAGATCTGATGTTAGGGCTTTCTAGCTGTGCTTGATGAAAGGATATGACAATGTCTAGGTGTTCAAGCAGTCAAACAAAGGTCAAACCACAAGCAAACTCAACAACCTAAGAAAGTCGTGAGGGCTTGGAGAAAGATCAGTGCCTTGGAAAATGGGCCAAATGGAGTTGGATGTCCACCAAACTGCAGATCAGGGATGTCAAGGTGTAAGGCTAGGTGGGTTTTGAAAATCAAATGCATCCAATGGCTAGATCTCAGTAGATATGAGATTGAAAATGCATCACTAAGTGACCCAAGTGGGGCTCAACCCTCAAAATGAGGAATGGGGCCCGCAAGGTGAAAATCACCAAAGTGAAGCACTAGGGGTAGGTTATCAGCTGTGGAGATTAAGGATCAAGTGGGATCTCACCTACCCAGGTGCTAGATCTAGGAAAACTCACCCAACTAAGGAGTGCGACCTCACTTGGAGAGGCTAAGTTGCCTTGGGAAAGGGATCAAATGGAAGCCAATCCACACCAAACTATAGATCTGAATTGTCGTGGATGCTATAGAGGTGGGTTTTAAATATCTTACCCAAAAGGCCACTAGATCTAAGTAGATCTGAGAAATTGTAAAATGAGGGTTTTAACTTATGAGGGTTTTCAGTTACTTAGACAAATGGATAGATCATGGAATGAGAAATTTACCATGAGATCATACCTGAGTGATGGATGAGGTTGCCTTGTTCTTGAGGAAACTTCCCGTAGAGATCAAATGGGAGATCTTCGATTTTCCTTGCTTGAATTGATGCCCTAGTTCCACACGTGCGCCCTCCTCTACCTGTCAAACCAAGGAAAGTCGATTCAATCAGAATGATCAAGCATGGAGGAAATACAAGTATAAGCGGATGATAACATGAAGTAGAAGGTACAAAGACAGTAATACTCCCTGTTACCAACGAAACAACACAAAGAAGAAGCGGGGAGGGTCCTCCCCTACCAATGCGTCCTCCCTGAACCAATTCGGCCTCCACCTGTAGATGACAAAATCATGGAACAAAATCGATAGCAAGATAAATCTCCAATAACCCAATGCAAAGGAAGAACCAACGAACGAACTCCAAAAGCATTCACCACAACACAACAGATAGATGCAATAGTATTTTTCTATTCCAATAATCCAGAGCCAAAAGTCCCCTTTACAATGAGAAGCTCTCTCCTTTAAATAGGATGGAGAGACCAAAATCCTAACCACTTTTTGGATGAGTGGCTAAGATTAAAAGATCAACATGATCTAATCAATGGTTGAGATGAGCTCAATAATACAAAATACATGGATCACTAATAAAATAATACATCAATGGACCAAATCACCCTAGGAGAGGGGGTCCCACCAAATCTCAATGATAAAATGTAAGATCTAGCTCATGGTGGGTCCAAGGGGTAATTTCTAACACCCTTGGTAAATCCCCATGGCACAATATCCAAAAAATAATACTTGAGCACCAAATCGTGCCCCTCTGGGAAAGTCGTGAGCCTTAGGAGGCTCTAGAAAATCATATAAAATGCCAAAAGTGATGGGTGTGGGTCCCACTGGAAGCTAAAACTGTTGGAGAAGGTGTGGAAGACATCCCACTCATCATCACAAGTCATCCCATGCCAATCCCTTGCCTCAGTAGCCCAAATCGAATCCTTCAGTAGCCATTTTTACCATTTTTTATCTACCTTGGGAAGTGTGAAACTGCCCAAACTACCTCCTGGAGTGCCTGCGTTGTCAAGGTGAGGCCACCTGGCTCTTTGGGAGGGGGGTAATATGGTAATATCAAGTGGCTGGAACACCCCCTCCATGCACAACGCCCTAGGTGAACTCATCAACTCTCTGCTCTGCTCTGACAGGGCCTCTGATAGGCCAAAACTGCACTAGGATAGCCAACTGAGGCTAAAAATCACTGTAACTGCCCGGAACTGAAAACAGACTGTCTCATGGGATTGAGAAGATCCAAATCCATCTAAGATGTGTACTCATACACCATATAGACCTCTGCATGGTCAAAAATAAATGTCCATCATATCCGACAGACCAAATAATAATAATCTGTAAAAGTGTTGAAAAGCACAAATCATCATCATAAGCTTGAAACTACTGCATAGAACCACCATGGTGACCTGTACCAAACCATATATCATATCTCTGTATCATCTGAGGTCTACCACCTCATGTCATGTGGTTGACTTTTGGTCAAACTAGGTTTGACCAAGTCAACATGACCCAAATATAACTCATGGTGTCATCATAACGCTGCAAGGTGTCAAAGGTTAAAACATGCTCTACAATTCATTCAAGTAATAATTATAGCAAGAAGTAATCATTACTGGCGATCTAAAACCAAATATATAAAGTCATTAATTATTATTATTACTCAAACTAGACTTTCAGGACCATACTCACTTCATAGTTGTGATCAATTTGCTAGTGAAGGGTTGAGGCTAAAAATAGAATGGCTAGGCTAAGGGATGACTTACTGACTTAACACTGTGACACTTTGGATATGGAAAGGGAATACACACCATAGCATATACTGGACAAGCAATAACACAGGGAATGGCGGTGTCTCACAAATGGGTAAGTTGTTTAAAGAGTGTTTATTCACCTTAGCAGATGCTCACAATCCATAATACAAATGAGGCCAGCCATCTTTTTGATATAGAGTTTAAGTTCCATTGCTTTTTGGGCCTTTAGTTTCCATAGCCTTTGATCTATGTGTGTTTATAAACACAATGCATAGATTTACATTTTACGTAAGGCTTCATGCTGCAGGTGTGTTTTTAAGGCACTTGTTTACCTGAGCTATCTTCTTCCAGGTGTGTTTTTTAGACAACTTGTTTACCTGGGTATTACATTTCACAATAGATATAACATTTGATATTTCATTGCTAGTTTCATTGGATTTTCACAATATATATAACATTTCCTTTTCACATTTTTTTATTTATGGCAGTACTATCTGTTTCAGGTTTAGCCAACATCTTTAGTGACTAGGGGGACTTCGTGCCTTTGCCAAACATCGGGACAACCGACCAAAATGATTTAGGCCGACAATCCAACTCACCAAAGGTAAGTTTTGTCACCAACTCAGAGCCGAGACACAATAAACAAGGAAGCTCATCCAATACAGGGGCTACAGCGGGGAAAGGTCCTCCATGCCACTAGTCAAGTAGTAAGTCAAGGTAAATAACAAACTGGGTAGGTAGTGGATGGATGAAGATAGTGAATAATGAGACCAACACTAGCAAGCCAAAGTATGGTGGGAATGATCACCTCTATTCTCCCTAGGGAGGGTAAAACCAATGAGTATGGATAGTGAACTTCTAAGTCTGAGTGGGGACAATAATATATATATATAAGTACAACCAGATCCACATATCTATATGATCACCAGATCATGACACTAAATGCTAAGACATGCTACAAGAATGAATATAAAAGCAATATAACCATAACACCAAAATATACCTGCTGAGTCATACACCTGAATGCACAATATATGAACCATCATTTGTCCTCTGAAACTACTATTGTAACTCTGGGCAATACTGACTACTCTGTATCAATGGCTAAATGGCTACATCGGTCATCTCTCCGAGTGTCCTAAGACTCAGTCATGGCATGGGGAATAAAACTGTTGTCCATGTAATAATCATGATCCATAATAGATGCTCATCTCAGCATCTCAGTGCAAGGGAACTGGCTGAATAGTGTACTGGAATCTAAAAAATAATGTATGGTAGCCCGGCTACTATATATGTGATAACAGGGACAAAAGAAGAAAAAAACAAGGAAAGCATGGAAAGTTTGACAGCCTTTCGAAAGGCCCCTTTATCATATGTCACCTCGCCGGAAAAAACTCTTTTATACTTAATACTATGGACGGAGAGAGTTTACCCTTACCTATGAATGGACAGCATCTGAAGCTGTTCTACGGCAACAACATCTAAAAATGACCATGGGGTCATTTCAGGGCTTCTCTAAACCCTCTCTTGTTGTACTTTTATGTATTTTTATTTATGTATCACATTGTTGTACCATATGTACTTGTACCATATTTTTGTATACTATGTTTTGTACTTTATGCTTTAGAGTAGATTTCAATTTGTGTTGGCATATATTTGGCATTATTTTTATCATATATACATGGGACTAAGACACTTTTGTTTCCATGCAGGAAACTGATATTATGGGGTTCTCGAATACTCTATTTGATCCATAAATCAAACGAGTACCCGTCCCGCAGTTGGAGCCAAATGTTGCCAACTATATTGTACAATAGTTGAACCTCCATTGAGCCGCCAGTGTTGGAACATGATCAATGTTCATTTCCAGAGTATCAGGGGTTCAGATTGCAATAATTAGCCAATTTTGGCTAGCCAGTTTTATTTTTCTGTTGAAATGACCATGGCCCCACAGGGTTTGTAATAAGTGTGCTAGTAGGGATTTGAGTGGCTCGGTTCCCCATGACTTGACTATCAACTAAGGCATTCCAGGGAGTTTTTTTCCCTTGTTAACCAATTCACGCCAAAATAGGGAGGCTGAATTGGTTGAGGAGGCAAAACGACATCAAGAAGGGCTTCATAGTTGGCATTTAATCTTTGTGGGAAATAATCCTCGTCACAAGCAATCTCCATCTTCATTTTCCATGTACGCTCAAGGAGGTATGATATTCTTCTACCTTGACCATCTATTCTCTTAGATCACAAAACCCTAATTGATTAAAACCCTCATTTTACTTTTTTTAAGATCTACTTGGATCTAGCAAGCTTTTGGGGATAATTTTTAAGACCCACCTCTATAGCATCCACGGCAATTCAGATCTATAGTTTGGTGGTGATTGGCCTCAATTTGACCCATTTCCCAAGGCACATTACCCTCTCCAAGGCAATTCGCATTCCCTTGAAGAGGCTAGTTTGGTTAGTTCCCAATCGTGGGTAGGTGAGATTTGATTTGCATTGAATAGATCTACCTTGAAAACCTACCCCTAGTGCTTCATTTTTGTGATTTTCACCTTGTGGGCCCCATTCTCATTTTGAGGGTTGTGCCCCACTTGGGTTACTTAGTGATGCATTAAATCTAGTGAGATCTAGCCATGGCTTGTACTTGATATTGAAAACCCACCTTGCTTATCATTTCACTTGCCCCGATCTATAATTTGGTGGACATCCGACTCCATTTGGCCCTTGATCTAAGGCACTAGTCACCCTTGGGGCAATTCACATTCCTTGGGTAGGTGGCCATTTGCTAGATCCCACACTTGGGTATTGCTAATTCTTGGCCAATCCATAGATCCATACCATAGCATACCCCTAGTACCATCCATTTCCAATCCTTACCTTGTGGACCCAACTTGGACCAATCTTCCACTTTTTAAGGTGTGGGTCCCACTTGGCTAATTTTCATGGTACTAAGTCATCCTTTAGATCCACTGATTAAATCTTATAGGTGGCCCTTGTCTTTCATTGGTTGAACCATTTGTCACTCTTTAAGCCTCTTCAACCATATTGTAACCCTTGGTGTAAATATTTGATTCAGAGATCACTACTCCCTCTGAATCACCCAAAGATCTCAAGTAGTTTGAGTCTCGATATCAATGCATACTCACATAAATATAAACTCAACAGCTAGATCTCTTTACCAAACTGAAACATACATGCAATCACACATAAACACTAAATATACCCTGGAAACCCCAACCAGGGAAAACCAGCAATCTGTGGGGCTATCTTCTCTCTCGAGCCCAGAGCATATATATAAAATAGACAAGTACAATACAGGATTACCTCAAAGGTAACTCAATCCCTGAACCGAACAGACACTAGATCTGCATGCATCAGTTGATGCATGCACTGGAAGAGTAAGCCCTAACTAGTAAACTGGATCTGAATGTCTCTGCAGGTGCCTCTGACTGATCTGCCTCTCTGTATCACACTGCTCTGATCTGCTCTCTCTGAAGACTGCCCTCTAAAGAATGTGACCTCCACTGCATGCAAAAGTGCACCCTCCCCTCTGGATCTCAGAAGCTCTTACCGGACCGGATCTCAGCAGATCTGAGCTCTGATCGTCCCTAACCTTCCTCCAATGTTGAGGCAAGGCTATCCTAGAAGTCTCAAACTCTGGATCGGTCGATCTGGCTCCAAATGAGCTTCTCCCTCCTTGGGAAATGCGCCCTCCTCCAAGTGAGCACATCCTCCTCTAAACTGAGCAGAATGCTCTCTGATGGACTATCTCAGTCCACTGTCCTAGGTGCCTAGTGACTCTGGAGCTGAAGGTCACTGATTCAGCTCAGATTATGACCTTCCTAGCTCCTGCAACAGCTCATCTCTCTCTCAGAAAGTCGCCCTGCATGCACAACTGCGCCCTCCTCTCTCTAGCACTATCACTCTCTGATAATACAACTGAGCAACCTCATCTGGGGACCCCCTGCCTCTATAAGTAATCTCACTGATGAATTAGGTTTACCAAAACCCTAATTCTCGGTGCAAAGGTCATGTCATGCAAAGGTCAAATCACCCCGGAAGTTCTGCATGCAACCACCACTGAGCTCATGCCACTGAGTAGAGTGCATCTCACCCTCTACCCCATACTGATGCCTATACAACTAATGTACCTCCATGCAAGGCATCTGAATCATGGAGGACATCCCGAAGTTACCATACTCTAACACTTGGGTCCACTTAATATTTGCTAGATCTAACTCACCATTGATCTCCTCCTTTCATTTTACACATTTCCCTAGGAGTCTTTGGGTTAGCTAGTCTTCATTGATTAGCTAGGGTCTCCCCCTTGATCTTGATTAGTATTGATCTAAAGCGAAGAGTGCCTCGGTTATCATGACACCCAGCTTGCATTGGGAACAGTGGCATCTCTTGTGTCACCCCTTTAGTTGTTAGTCTCCTCTACCATCCCGGATGGGATACCTTTAGGGACAACTACAAGTTGTGCGATAACAGTAACCCTATGCGAGTAATCAATAAGCGGCTTCCATTTCCTCGTAATCCAGTCCATAATTTCCAATCTAGTCATCTTAATGAATTCAAACTTCCCCAACAGAGCTCGAGTAGATAAAAGAGTCACCATATTGAAGGTAATATCTTTGCCAAAAACGCACAGTGACCTACCTTTTTAACCTTTTGACTCCTTAAAAACCTTCGCTTTCAAGCCGGTTCCCCTCTAAGCCCATGCTTCGGCTTACATACATCAATATTCTCACTCTTAGATCTCCTGAATTCCCCAAGTTGCTTAACAGAAGACAGACCCAAGAAAGAGAGACTTGGAGAGGTCACTGGAGTTTCAACATACTACACACCAATAAGCTTAGAAGGCCCACTAACCTCCAACATGACCAAAGAATCAAAACGCTATATATCAGAGACCAACACTTTTCCGGGACTCGAATAATCAACCAGAAAATTAGTGTTAGCCCAAACCTTTTTCACTTTTTTACGGAGGAGAAAATGCACTCATATCCTAGCGCCCAATGTTGAGTATTTGTTGGCATTGATGTCAACATGGATTTGATAATAATCTTGCTACATTGATGGACATATTTGATGGGCACTTGGTACCTGTAATGAATGATGAGATTGATGGTTGCATGATGCCGGTAACTTCACACGTGGTAACTTGGGTCTTGGAACCCACACATATATGGTTTGATGGTCCTTAGACAAGGTATATGATGATCCCTTGCATGTGGGACCTTGGGTCTTGGAATCCAAAATATGGTGTTTTGGTGGTTTGAGGACCCTTTGGTATTCTAGATGATCTTGTTACAAACATGGTTGACCACCCCTTGAGCCTTTGAAGATGTCCTTGGTTGTAGAGTCTTTCTCAAGCCAAGCAACTTGTACTGGAAGTAGCCATCAAAAGACTTGAAGTCAATTTCTGATATCCTGAAATTAAGGGTGAAGAACCCTGCCAATGCAAGTAAGACCCTCACAAGGTAGTAGCCCTCGTCATGCCGTTTCCAACGGTAGGTGGCACGTCACGTGGTTCCTCACGGTTCATGAAATATGAATTTTTAAAGTTGGAGTACCTCATTTTATGGGTCAGCCGACCAAGCAAAAATTAATTTAAGTTTTAAATTAAAAATAAAAATTATTTTAATGAGAAGTCGGCCCAGAATTTTTGTGTGGAAATTGTGTATAAATAGAGGCCTCACGTCCTCAATTTGGAGTGGTGAAATTCGCTGGAGTAAAGAGCTCTGATTTTCGGATTAGTTTCTGAGGCAGCTACAATGGAGGTTCCATCATTTTTTTTGCAGACGAATTTTTGAAGATTGTTTGGGAGTCAAATCTTTGTATCTTATTTTCTCTGATTTCTGAGTGAAGAAAATGTAATGAGACAGCAGAAATTCGGTGGTTTTTAAGTCTGGTTTTTTGGATGGTTGACTGAGGTAGCAGCAGGAGCAGCCAACGAATTTTTGCAGACTGAGGTAGCAGCAGGAGCAGCCAGAATTTTTTTTGCAGCAGTCTGATTTTTTGTTTTGTTTTTGATGATGCCCTAACTTATTGGATAAGACAAATTTCATGGGAGCAGAGAAGTGCAAGATCCGAATTTCCAACAGCAGATTCATTTTATTTTCTTTTCTTTTGGACTGAGTTTTGATGGACTAAAGGAACACGTGGCAGCAGAAGAATTCTGGGTTATTTTTGCAGCAGTCCCTTCTTCCCCTTTTTGAGCAGCAGTAGAGGAGTAGACCCAAATCTTTGAAGGATAACAATCTTTTGCAGCAGTGGACTTGTTTTGAAGGCTGTCAGTGATGGTTTGAAGTTTGAACAGCAGCACCAGTGGTTAAAGGTCTGAGTTTTTTTTTCATGAATTTCGTGGACTGAGATGGCAGCAGTCTAAGAAAACAGACCCGAATTTTACAGTCTTCATTAGCATGCAAAGACCCGAAGTTTGGTGATGATACAGTGTTTGGTGCACTGTCCAAGTTTGGTGAATACACAGTCCCGAAAAGGAACGAGTTCTTGTGGTTTTTACCAGCACCTAAACAGTCCTGAATTAGATGGGATGAGGTCACTCTTGTAAGTATGCATAGACCCGAATTTGGATGCATTAACAGTTTAATGATGATGCTTGGTTGATGCCCTAGTTCCAGTGCATTGAAAGTTACACATACAGTGATGAAGGTATGTATGCTCAGAAATTTTGTGTACCCTAGAAAGCTTATACAGTGAGATGCTAGATGCACTATGAACAGTTTTTGAAGTGATATGCAAGAAGTGTTTGTGAATATTTATGATGTGCAAGAGTGATGATGAGAAGTGACATATACAGTGAGCATACAGAACACAGAAGTATTTGGCTCGAATACAGTCATGTTAAGGGAGCAACAGCATATTTGAAAAAGATCCAAAACCATACACAGATCATATTTTGCTTGAACTTAAAAGATGACAAAGTTCTTCATGACAGTATAGGGCCATAGGTACATAAAGGTGAAGTTGCAAGTCTGCAATAAAACTATTTTGTAGATCAAGATACAATTGAGATGGTTGATTATTGGTTGAATATGGCTATGGTATAAAGATTGATTACATAAATATTGACTGAAGCTAAAATAGTATATGAAGAGCATTAGGGTGCACAAAGTTGACAGAAGTCTTGCTTTCTGATAATCAAGTGAAGGGTCTCAATTGTTTAAACAAATTGCTGAAGTATAGACAAGACTGTAGTCTGTATGATAGTAATGAAGATGTCCTGAAACATCAAGCAAATGATTAAGTTTGTTCTCTACAGCACTAATTGATTTGATCCTGTAGAGATGAGTGAACCTCATGCAAAAGATTAAGGAGTTGCAAGTGATTTGTGATGACGGTGACATTGGTTTACAGTGACAGTTAGATTTGACAATGAGCAGACTTCCTTGGGGTTAATACAGTCCACAGTCTTGACATCTTCCACAGCAGTAATACACATCCCAGGTGTGAAGTCCAGAGATCATGACATCCACTGTAAGGTATGATCTTCTAGCATATTGTTGAAGAAGTGAAATGATACACAGTCACAGCTTGTACACAGTGTATGAACAGTGTGTATGTACAGTGATTCAGTGGTATATGTAGTGTTGTGGAAAGTAAATCTATTATGATTTACATTCTATTATGATGATGAATTGATGATATACACTATTTTGATGATATACACAACATATACCTATGATGGATACCACTGTGTGATGATGATGCCTTGTACACTATGTTGATGAATATCTGATGATCAGTGAAAGCAACAGTAACTATGATGTATATAAGCAGATGACCTGTAGTAATGATGAGCAGATTGACGAGAGTGATGAGCAGAGATTGTCCAGCAGTGTTGATGAGCAGATCGACAAGCAGAAGTTGATTGAGCAGCAGAGGTATCTGATTGCAGCAGATTGATGACAATCAGAGATTGGCATCAAGCTTGCAAGTAGAATCTTGCACTTGAGGATTGGACTCCTCAAACAATTCTTAGTTGGAGCTAAGAAAACCAGGCTGGGTCCTGTTACAAGAGTTGGTGCTCTTTCCATCAGTTGGTGCTGATTGTAATCGCGAAGATTGTAGTCTTTCGTTTATCATATGAAAATATAAATAAAGTTTAATATACAAATACTGTCTTGTGATGTATTTGA
This sequence comes from Larix kaempferi, assembly GCA_027924585.1. Classification (NCBI taxonomy): domain Eukaryota; kingdom Viridiplantae; phylum Streptophyta; class Pinopsida; order Pinales; family Pinaceae; genus Larix; species Larix kaempferi. The sequence continues at coordinate 11,452,222 of BSBM01000072.1, read as the reverse complement.
TTCTATGTTGATAACATGCTTATGATTTATTGATTGGTGGATAAATGCTTATGTAATGATGGTGTACTTGGTAACCTAATGCATTAACGAACTCTACTAATTGGTTGAAGTTAAAAAAAGGAGGTTTAATTTTCCATCACACTGATTCACCCCCCTCTCAGTGTGGCCATTGTGTTCAACACCCAAATCCCTAGACACATACATGGATCGGGGCCCAACAATCCTAAATGTCCCATCAGTGTCAGATTGACAGTACTGTGACTGCCAACCATCCAACAATCCACTAGGTGGACAGCTATGAGGCTTGGTACGTCCCGGACAAAGGCATCCCCTAGCCATTAGGCATGACAAATAAAAAACTATAAAAAACTCAGAAAAAAATTTTAAAAAAGGAGATGAGGAAAGAAAAAACATTCCCACTTTTTCACTTGGTAACAAGTTCTCCTCACTGTTACCGGTCAAACTAGCAAGGCTAGTTCCCAGTAAGCAAATATAAGAAATTAGGCCCAATGTCACCTCGATCACAATTCTAACTTCTTCGGAGAGTCGAAACCTCCAAGGGGAAGAGCTCTTGTATAGCCTGCAAGACACTTTAGGACAAGAGAAACTATGTCCCCTTGGCAACAATATTAGTGACCAGTGCCTTCATGGAGTCAACATATTCAAGGTGTTTGTAGATGTAATGTATTAGTACAATAAGCAACATAGACAATCAATGGTGTTTTAATATACAAGAAAGATCATTCATTAATAACATAACCATGGATCATCCAAGTATTAAGGCTAATCCACTAGCACCATTATCGTACAAAAGATCACTTGCCAATATTTATGTAAACATGCGTTATTAACAAAAGTGATCAATTCCAATACCCAAGCAACTCTATGGCAATGAAAAGGTCTTTTTACATCACACTAGCTTGCAAATAGACGTTGAAACTTAGCAACATTATATAGGTCAAGACAAGAACGATGGCATATTTCTTGGGAAAAATCTAATCACCAAATGAAGAGATGTTGTATGTAAATATCAATGCAATATAGCAACAGAGATAACAACCCAACTCTTACGTCATTCACCAGTTGTCTTTCAACGCTTATCCACTAAATTGTATGCAAAATACTAGGACAAATTCAGAATTTCAAACACCTTCAGTACAATCAATATGATCAGAAAATATTAGTTCAATGTGAGTTTTCCCAGACTTATTTGCAGCATTAGAATATCAGATTTACGGCATCTCAGAATGGTTTATGTTTTGCAATTGCCAGGGATGGAATGTATGCTTATGATGAAGACATTCAACACCAAAACTCAGAAAAAAACATTAGCACTTCTCATTGATCATTGAAGATAAACTTTAGCTTAATGTATGTAGAAAATCAGACCTCCAGTATGTAAAAATGGGAGTTGTATTTACGCAGAAATTTATCACAAAACTTACACGAAATTTAACCTTGTTTTGTTTGAATGTACAGCTGCAGGGTAGGGGTTTTGGAGGGAGCAGAAGCAAGGTCTGGAAGGGAAGAGGCAGAAGGGGATAGTGGAAAGGAGAGAGAGGAGTGGGCAGCGAAGGGAGAGCAGCCAGCACAGAAAAAGGGAGAAGGGTGCGAGGTAGCAAAGAGGCAACGCAAAGGGGATGGAGGGGAGACCGAGGAACTAGGTTTTGAGAAGGAAGGGAGGCGAGGTGGAAAACATGGAGAGCGAAGGCAGAAGGATAGAGAAGGAGGGTGCCGTGAGGGTAAAGAAGAACTGCAGTTAGGGTAAAGTTCAGAGAATAGGGCTCTTTTTAGGGTTTTAATTTATGAAAATTACTTACAAAATGGCATACAAAATGCTTGCCAAGTGTCAAGAGGTGGAGAGGGGGGCGAATTTGCTCAAGGAGGGCAAAACCATGGTTTGGGATCTCAAATATGGGGAGATAAACCCTCATTTTAATGCTTTTAACCTTATTGCTATGTCAAATGGAGAGGAAACCACCATAGTGGGGCCCTTCCCATTGATGTTTACTCACCCAACCAATCAAAGAGAGGATGGTGCACCCCCTAGAGTGGGCACTTCACCACACTCAAAATACTTGCTTGGGGGGGGGCCTTAAGCTTTAGTTTTCATGTTGCGTACATAACATAAGGTTTAGGACCTTTACTTGGCCACCCCAAGTGACTATAGTCACTTTTACAAAATTTGGCTCTCTAATTAAATGCCCAATTTCCTGATTTCCATGACTGACCTGGGCAAAAGTGACCATAACCGTAGTAATACTTGTCCGAATGACTTCAAAATTGGCCCAAGGGTGTAGGGGGTCTCATGCCATTTGTTTTGAGTACCCATACCCCTATACAACATCAAAACGTGTTAGATTGTGGTAACTTCGGGATGTCCTCCATGACTCAGATGCCTTGCATGGAGGGACATTAGTACCATAGGCATCAGGATGGAGTAGAGAGTGACATGCACTCTACTCAGTGGCATGAGCCCAGCAGGAGCTGCATGCAGAGCTTCAGGGGAGATTGACCTATGCATGCATAAGTTTTGCATGACCTACCAGCATTCAGTGACTGCATGCAAAAGTGACTTTTTGCATGCACCGGGAATTAGGGTTTTGGCAAACCTAATTCATCGGTGAGATTATTTATAGAGACAGGGGGTCCCCAGATGGGGTTACTCAGTTGTATCATCAGAGAGAGATACTGCCAGAGTGAGGGGGACGAATCTGTCCATGTGGGGAGACTTTATGAGATAGGGAGGAGTTGCTGCAAGAGCTAGGAAGGTCAGATCTGAGCTAGATCGGTGACCTTCAATTCTAGAGAGACCAAATCTCCAGTACTGTGAGCTGAGAGAGCTCCACAGTGTGATTACTGATTAGATTGGAGGAGGCCGAGTTTGCTTGGAGGAGGACGTTTTTCCTGAGGAGGAGAAGCTCGTTGTGAGCTGGATTGACCGAGCTGGAATTCGAGACTTTCAAGATAGCCTTGCCTCGAGATTTGAGGAAGGTTAGAGACGATTAGAGCTCAGATCTATTGAGATTCGAAGCAGTACGAGCATTTGACATCCAGAAGAGGAGGGTGCACTTGTGCATGCAGAGAGGGTCGATTTCATTAGTGGGCAGTCTTCAGAGTGAGCAGATCAAAGCAGAGAGATCTAGAGAGGGCAGATCTATCAGAGGCACCGTCAGAGCACTCAGATCCAGTTTGACAGTTAGGGCATACTTCATCAGTGCATGCATCAACTGGATGCATGCAAGTTAGAGGTTGTCCTGTTCAGAGAGGGATTGAGTTACCGGCTGAGGTAATTCTGTATTGTACTGTCTTTTATACTTCTATATGCTCTGGGCTCGAGAGAGAAGATAGCCCCCTAGTTAGTTGGTTTTTCCCGAAAGGGTTCCAGGGTACATCTGTTGTCTATTGTTGGTGATTGCTTTTATATGTTGTTGGTAGATGCAGATCTAGTGGTTGAGTCTATGTTTTTATGAGTATGTACTGACATTGAGATTCATACTACTTGAGGTCTCAGACTGATCCAGAGGGAGTAGTGATCTCTGGATCTAATATATATTTACAAAACGGACCAAGTAATCCTCTTTTATATTACAACAAATTGTCCTCAGTGACAATTTTTAATGACCAAAAATTTAAAAAAAACTATGTAAAAGTTAATGAAATTCCGCAAGACTCTGGATAATGTCTATCATGGTAATATAGAACACTCCCTAGGCCCCAATCACTCCATGGACTCGATCACTAGAACACCTTTCACCACTTTGGAGGTATTTTTGAATGAAAAACTCAAATAATTAAAACCTCAAAAGAGAAATTTTAATTATCCAAATGAAAAAACACTTGATGAAAGGACTTCCCTAATGATAAATTCCTAGATGACTAAGTTACAAAAAACTAGACCCTCATGCTGACATATCCTTACAAAATCCCCCGCAGGGGTGCAGAAATTTCATGGGAAGAAGAAAGAAGAAGAGTTGCCTCGCTTGAATAAATCATTAAGTACTTCTTCTTCATCTTCAAGGCACATTCAACATGTGCAAGGCACACCGTTGTCCACCAAGTCAGTTTTGGTGGTCAACACACTCTTTCTCATTTTAAGTGTATTTATGTCCATGCTTATGCATATAAATCTCACAGGAATAGAGGATGAAGGCAATGAGAATTCTGATGATTTTTTGGAAATCCACAGATTTAACATGGAAGCAGAAAAGTGTTGGAAAGTAGAGAAATTTCCACTGAAAAATGATTGAATCACACAAGTGACAAAACTAAATCAATAAATCGTTGATTCCACAACTTCTTGAAAATTTTGCAAAAATGAAGAAGAAAATATGCAGGAACAGGCAGAACTTTGAGCAATCAAGGGTAGAAGCATGTTAGCAACATGCAAACAATTTCCAGGAAGTTACCCACATGTTCATCACTTGATTCTTGGTGTAGATTTCGTTGAGATTTCTGGGTGGGAGTGACTCCAAGAAAACTAGAACTGCACAACTCAAAATCCCTAACTGAAGGACTTGATACAAATTGATATATATACTAATGAGACAGCAATGAGGACACTCTTGTAAGCGGTAAAATGCATTTGAAAAAATATTTCAACTGTACATACTTTATATGTCATTATGTATATAAAGTACATAAACTAGCAGGTGGAAAGTATTTATGAAAATTTAGGTGAGCAATCAGTAGGTGAGGTAGGTCAAGTGGTAGGTGAGATGTACAAGTATCTCCTAAAATAGAGATTACAAATGTAAATGTACAAAAAAATGTAATACAATAATTACTTTTTTCCTACTACTAACTCTCATCATGTCGGTCAATCCACTTTCCTTTAGCCTCTTGCAATTTGAAGAAGGAAAAATGGGCAAAATAGACATACACTATTTACAAAAAATATTAGCAAATATAGAGCTAGCTTCTACATGAAAGCTAGTTAATGCTAACAAGTTGAGAGATAGGATAAAACATTTCTTTTATAACCAAGCTTTGAGGTAAAACCCTATAATTTATATGCATACTTGGCAATACAAATTACAAACCTCCAATTTAACCCAGATACTTTAACTTTAGCCTCATTGGTTTCCAGACATTGTCTGGAACGTAGATAATGCAAATTTACCACTTGAAAATATTCATACAACTAAGAATCCATACATGTAAATTAAATAGCTCATTAAAGTTCGTATAAGTCATTGAATAAGGTAGATATCCAATATGAAACATGTTGAAAGCTAAAGATTTAAGAGTAAAAAGCATCAACAGCAAAGAACAAATTGAATGTCAAAGAATTGTGGAATTTATGTTAAACAGAAGAATATAAAGACTTATCTCCACCTGTATTCAAGATGGAAGATATATGAATGGCTACCTGATTCCAAAAACCTCGCTTTTGTGGCTCCCATGGGACTGGACCATCTAACAATCCCTGTATTGACATAAAAAGAAGAAAATTAATCTCATGGCAAAGAAGATAGCATTTTGGACTATTGCACAATCCACATCATTCCACATTCTGCATTCAACTTTTATTTTTTATTGGCAAACCTCAGAAATCAAGCCTGCCATTGAGTTTGTGCTTCAAGAATATTACAAACAAATTAATTGCATGATTGTGTAAACTCGCTTCCAAATTTATACAGAAAAACAAGACAAATCCAAGAGCATTGTAGATATAGAAGGTGTTATTGAGCAAATTAGCAGGGCTAATTCCCAGTAAGCATAAATAAGAAGAGTGACCCAATGTCACCTCAGTCACTATTCTAACTTCTTCAGAAGTCGAAATCTCCAAGGAGAAGTATCCTTATGCAATCCTGCAAGAACACGAAGACAACCACACAATGTATTCTCTATGCAATCTTGTAGTTAGACCAGTGCCCAATGGAGTCAACGTATTCAACTTAGGTCGATGAACCAATGAAATGCATGTCAAAATAATCGATATTGGATCAAAAGACTATATCGCCAATAATCAATAACCCAAAATGCAATGTATGTATTAAGATGTATTTCAAGATGCTAATGAAGGTAATGTTCAACAATGATGTGCAACCTTTAGGGCATTCAATACAATGTAAGCACATGACAAACTAAGTAATTACCATTTATCAAATATAGATTCAATATTAAAATCAATGAACTAATGAGGTGCATGTATAAGATAACAAATATTGGATCAAAAGACTAAATTGCTAATAAAACTTAACCACCAATAAATTAAAATGTAATGTCATGTACTTGGATGCAGCTATAGCCAATTATAAATATCCTAGAATCATATTAAATATCATTTAATAGGCGTAATCCTAAAAAGTCCTCTAATCATTCAAAAATCAGTATTAAAGTATAACATATGGCCAAGTTAAATTATGTCAAAGTGTCAATTAAACCAAATAAGTATTCATATCACAGCCAGCATTAAATATATAATAAGTAACTCATATAAAACTATTGAATTAATTAACGTATCACAATATGATATTCAAATGAGTAGATAGAGTTTTCTGAGTTGTGATTACACCAAAATTAACCCACAAACTAACGTTTTAACTTATGTTAAATATTCTGTGTTTTATTTAGCAGGTGAAAGGGCAAGGGGATAGCACGCACAAAGTCTGCAATCTTGATTGCAGATTGGTGCACACATAAAAGAAGGGCTCGAATAATGGCCGCGGGCTACGATAAGGGAGCAATGAGAAAATGCCCGCAGTATGGATGGACGGAGAGGGGTGAGAAAAAAGCAGCGTGGAATGGCCGTGGACTTAGCTTGCGGGAGAGTTGTTGATCGGGAGGTCACGGGAACCAGAGGAGGGAGCTCGCAGGGATGAGGGCTCGAGGGATGAGCAAAGGTGGACGGAATGATTGGGCCGCAAAAGGAGTGCCTGCGGGTTAGAGAGGAGGTGAGGCTGCGGGTTTAAGGAGAGAGGAGTGGCCAGCGAAAAGGGAGCTCGGGATGGTAAATCCGCACAGGGAGCCCGCGGAATGGAAGGGGCCTCGGCAAGGAAGTGGAGAGGCACGGAGTAGCGAGAGAAGGCCGCAGGCAAAGGGAGAAGATGAGGCCGAGGAAAAGAGCAATGGCAGGAAGAAAGGTGAGCACGGGGGTGTGAGGATGCTGTGGTAAGGAAAGGGCCGCGAGGTGGAGTAACAGACAGGGAAGCTGCGGGCTAGGAGGGCGCGAGAAAGGATGAAATCGATGGCCGCGGAGGGTTGAACGAGTTGTCAGCGACGACTCTTTGAGGAAGGCCGAGACTCCAAAGAGGACCAACGAGGATACGATAAGCTCAAAAAGGGAAAACGTTGGGGTTCATTATTCAAAAAACAGAGTTTTTAAAATAGTTTCCTTTTTAATATTAAAACAACTAATCTCAGATTAACGATTAAGATCATAAACTCATAAAATATAAAAAGGAAAAGACTAGCTAAATCAACAATAAACCAAAAATAACCTAGGAATAATATTTGCAGTTTACACTAACTTCAGGAAATTAAAAAATATAAAGCTAATTAACCTAACATTTACAAATATATATAACTTCAGAATTTAGGTTAGGTTTAATGAAGTAGTTGAGCAACTTAGGGCTTCAAAAATACTACTAATCACCAAACCTAGGGCATCAATGAGAGGAGAGACTCTCCTTGAGATGGTACTTGGCAAGCTTGGCTAGCTAGAGCTCACCTCCACAATCTCTAGGATTCGTAGAGGAAGCCTAGCTTAAGCAAGACTTGAAGACCTAAAGCTCAAACTTGATTGCAATGGTGACCAATGACGAAAATGACATGCAAATCAAGAAAAAGATGAAGCAACAATGGCTTCCATCAAATCTTAACAAGCATCACTTTCATACTATTGACATAGAGACATCAAACAAGAAGTATAGATACCTCCAAGTGCATGTGTTAAGCAAACAATTCTAGCTTCACATTAGCAATGGCATGAACAAAAGAAAAACTTCCATGAAATGCTTCAAACTTGCAAAATAACCTTCATCAAGGAGTGCCTTCCTTCAAAGAGCCCTAGTTAGGCCAAATAGCAGACATAATGATCTTATCCCAAAAGTTGATGTCTAAAAATGAAGTGAGGAGATCTTATTTATATGATCTCACACTCACTTTACACAAAATAAGGTCAATTTAATATTTAAAAATGTCAACTTAAAAATATAACAAAAATAATATAAAATAATCTAAAGATCGCCTACTGTAGGCTACCTGGGGAATTTTACCCCCTAGGTACTAAAATATGCTAAACAAGGCCAAATTTGACGAAACGAAAGGCCAGACTGTATAGGGGGGGGTCGTCATGTCCCAACTAACCCCAACAGTGATGAAAACCCTCAACGCCCCCCCTTGTTAGCAAGCAAACAATCTGCCAGGAGGGTGATGTCATCCTCTGGAGGAGGGGCCCAGAGGGAGGGCACTGCTGAACTGGAGGACCAAGAAGGCACTCGATGTGTTCCAGAAGATAAGAGTGAGTCTCAGCGCTGGAACAACTGCTGTTGGAGTGTTGAAAAAAGGCGGGGGGCATGTGACCTAGTGACCCACTTATGGAAGACCCGGACACCAACCTCAGGGTTTCAAACCCTTTCATGAGGCAGTCAGCGATGCCATTAAGCCATAGTACTTCCAAAAGAGAAGCCAAAGGGTCTAGCCATGCCCCTACCTCAAAATGAACTGGCTAAACACCCCTCCTGGTCAAAAAAAAGACACCTTCTCCCTAGGGCACCTCTGCAGGTACACTGGTGCTAGTACCATCGTAACAGAAGGTAAGAGATCATGAAAGGAGAATGAATCATGAGAGATTCAGATAAAGGTCAAAGTCAATAACTGCACCAAAACTACAAGTCACTCATCAGTGTTGCATGCTTTTTTTTCCGATTTTCCAAACATGATCTAAATTTTATATACTTGCCCATGTTTTAGGATTTTGCAAATACAATTTACTAAATAATGTTATCTTACAATAATGTAATTAAAAAGGGATTACTTTTTGCAAGTGTCTTGAATAATGTATCTGCTTTTCAATGATGAATGGTAATCTAAAAATTTAAATTTTTGTCACGTGATTTTCAAAAAATTTCATATATATATAAATTTTAAGTAATCCAGAGATCACTACTCCCTCTGGATAGCCCTGAGATCTCAAGCGGTTTGAGTCTCGATGTAAGTAAATACTTGTACAAACATAAACTTAACAACTAAATCTCTTTACAACTTTAACACACATGCAATCACACACATAACACTGCATATACCCTGAAAACCCCAACCGGGGAAAACCAGCAATCTATGGGGCTCTCTTCTCTCTCGAGCCCAGAGCATATATGAAATGAGACAAGTACAATACAGGGTTACCTCAGAAGTAACTCAGGAAAACTCTAGATCTGCATGCATCAGCTGATGCATGCACTGGAAGAATGAGCCCTAACTGGAAAACTGGATCTGAGTATCCCTACAAATGCCTCTGTCTGATCTGTCTCTCTCTATCTTCTGCTCTGATTTGATCTGCCACTGAAGAAGCCTACTGCTGAAAACATCCTCCTCTGCATGCATAAGTGCGCCCTCCCTCAAATGAAGAATGACTCGTACTAAATCAAATCTCAGCAGATCTGAGCTCTGATCGTCATTGATCTTCCTCAATCACTGAGACAAAGATACTCTGCAAGTTACAGACACTCAATCTCTCAACCAGATGCGGTACTAGCTTCCTCCTCCTTAAGGAATGCGCCCTCCTTCTCTAGGAAAGTCGTCCTCCTCTCAATTGATCTATCTCAGATCAATTATCTCGGTAAATGAGACAGACACCTTCTGTCTCCTTATATCATCTCACTGTAAAATTAGGTTTACCAAAAACCTAAAAGTAGGTGCATGCAAAACTCACTTTTGCATGCATGCATGCAAACCCTTGCATGCATTTCTTCCCAAACATTTTCCTGGTTAACATTTTAACAATATATATATATATATATATATATATATATATATATATATATATGTATGTTTGTCGTTCACCCGTCGTATCGTATCTGACCTTTTTCAAAATTTGTCGTATCTCCCCCCCCCGGTTTCTGTATCCGCTTTAGTGCAGCTTAGTTATCTACTCATCAATTAATATGCAAATTATAAAGTTACGACATATATGGGAGAAAGGGTTGGAGTTGACTTACTAGACTAATAGACTTAGCCAACCACAAATTAAACTAGATTCCTAAGTCACCTGACATGGGCATTAGAGGAAATTTCGATTTAAAATGGGCCTTCCAAAAATAATACAAATTCCATGTCATCATGTATTAGCCAATCAAAACGCTTTAAAATTAAAAAAGGGAGCACTTAAAAAAATTGGAGGGAAAAAATAAAAACTACTTTTTTGGATCGTATTTTCAACTTATCTCCTTGTATGTTTACTCAAATTTCAAGCAGAAGGACTCATTGGATGCATAATTAAATTATGCATCCAACGAATACCCATGTTGCATACTTTTAACAACATCCACACCATGAAAAATCGAAAATATATTAAAAAAAGTGTTTTCTCTCACTTTTTTTAATGGAAAACACTTTTTTTAATGTATTTTCGATTTTTCATGGTGTGGATGTTGTTAAAAGTATGCAACATGGGTATTCGTTGGATGCATAATTTAATTATGCATCCAACGAGTCCTCCCGCTTGAAATTTGAGTAAACCTACAAGGAGATAAGTTGAAAATACGATCCAAAAAAGTAGTTTGTTTACTCTCTCTTTACTATTATTTTATTATTTTCTTATTATTTTCCTTAGGAGGCCCATTTTTTACCTAACTTTCCTCTAATGAACACGGAAATACAAGTATCCGACATGGGAGACGGCAACCCCGGAAATAGGACATGGGGGACACAATTTTATATATGTATATATTAAGAAAATTATTATAAATATGAAATATAGACATAAAGATCCAATTTTTTGTAAACTAGAACATTTAGAAAATATTGATACAACTAGTTACTAACTACATGTAAGTTTGTAACAATAATAATGATCAGACACACAAGAAATTAGAATATTCAATACACATTATAAACTAGAAGTATAAAACTTAGAATTTGAACCATACATTGCAGTTTTATCATTAATTCATCATATGTAACCTAAAACAAACTATAGGTTGTGTTGCCGCTGGATTACACACCGTCTTTGTCGCAGCAGAAATCTATGCTGCCGCTCTGTGTGCCCTTGGTGGCAAGTCTCGAGTCAAGTATGTCACTTGGTTCTTGACTCATCCGTTTAGGCAAAATTCCCAACTAAAACCAAGGGGGGTAGTCCCTATGGAAAGTTACTAAGGTTGTTAGGGTCTTCTAGTTAAGTGATGGTTTTATTAATGTTTTGGGAGTTTTTGATTAAGGTTCAAGATGAAATTGCAACAATAGTTTTAAGAAAGCTTTCACCAGCATAAACTTAGATAAATCACTGTGAATATAAAGATGCACAAATACTTGATATTGATATAAAGATGCACAAATACTAGATATTGATATAAAGCAAATGAAAAAGTGCAAGGACCAGTGCCTTATGGAGTCAAAATACAGTGTGAAAAATTGTAGATGCTGGAAAAGTAAATGTTGTGCAATTGTCTCTTGGTTGCTTTTAAATTATTAAAATGAATCTTGGTAGGGGAAAGAAAGGAAACTCTCGATATACCATAAAGGGACAAAGAGGAATGTCTGGAATTCTAAAGATTGGTGCTTCCGTACAAGAACATGACGGACTGTCAATACCCTGAGCGCGTATTCAACACTACACCAACAAGGATGTAGTCTAACGGTGCCCCAAGGTCAGAGTACAGCTACCTGGCTTCCCTAGGCAGAATCCACACAAAAATTTAGTCTCGAAGTGTCGGATTTTCACTATGTTGTGGGTAGTTAATTTTATTGGGTGACTTGATTAAATTAAATGTGAGAATTAAGAAAGTGCTTCCAACTGCTTTTGGTATCCCACAGCTCAGACGTACTGCTGGTGGGTAGAGCATACGCAGTGTAGGCAAATAGTTTATTCCAATTAGAAGCAAGTAACCATCGACCCTCCGACAGAGAGCGCTCTTGACTTGCTTTTCAGCTAAGTTCAAGAGTCTTATGAAATTGAAATGCAAAACTTTGTAAATAAAGATATTAATGGCCAATCTTATGCATCACTTTCTGATCAACCTTCACTAATCAGCAAAATTTCCTTTGGGTGAAGGTGAGAGCATACTTTGTGGCGATGAAGACGCTTTTATTTCTATTCTACTTTTGCATAAATGAAAAATTAAGAAATGATTTAAGTTGCAAAATTAAATGGAGGATACACTCTGCACTTCAAAAGTGAGTGTGTGAAAAAGTGGAGTTAGAAAAATTCAATCACACGAAAATTGACAAAAACACAAATCCCCCCAGGGGGGATGGGATGTGGGTGCTGGTTACCCCACTGCTCTCGTTTAAATCTTTTACAATTTGAATGCTGAAATAAAATGCTTCTTAGTCCATTAAACTTGGATCTAAGAGCTTACAATAGTTTACAAAAATTTTACAATGAATGGGGTGTCCACCAGTTCGTTTTAAGCCTTCTTTGATGGTCTTGGTCACTCCAAAACTCCACTTTTATGTGCAAACCTGCTAAGAAACAGCAAGTTAAAAGTGTGGAAATATGATGGGAATGACAATGAAAAAATAAAAAATTTGAAAAATTTTACACTTCGAAATTTTTCTAATTCTAGAAAATCTCAAATCTAGCCTAGATCTAATGAATGATAAAACTTTTAATTGAAATATCAGATCTAAACTAGTTTGCGATGCTGAAAGAAGAATGGATCTAAATACTAAGCATGAAGATGGATCCACTTCTTAAGCAAAGCAAGAAAAAATTGGGAAAAGAGATAGTTTATTTTAGAGAGATGGATGAAACTTGTTTTCCAATGCCCTTGTCTCTTGCAAATAGCTTTGGAAGATCTCTGAAATACAAATATGTTAGAAAATAAATGGCTGCCCAAGAACAAGAAGAACAACCAAGTTCTCAATCCCCTTGAGCCTTTAGATCTGCAGCTAAAACAATGTCAAAACTTGCCAAAAACAATGTGAAACTTAGTATGTTAGAATAAAACGAGACCAAATGAATCTAAGTATAACCGAATACAATCGATTACATTCGAATCTCCTAATATCTAAACATAAACAAACAACTTACAACCGAAATGTTTGCTTCTATATCCAATAGACTAGATCTACACAATGAAAGCATGAAATAGCATAAAATAGCAACAATATCACCTCATATGTATGACATTCCAACACAAGATGCACCGATGGACCTCCAAAGTCTTCAAAATTATATTACTCAATAGCACAATACAAAATAGCAGAGGTTCTATGCATCCATAGGAATAATGGAGCAATAGACCTTGCTTAAATAACAAAACCTCCGAGGCAAATTCGAATTAGTGAGGAAGAGCAAAACTAGGGCATCAAATGACACATGGTAGCTCCAAAATATGGTGATTGATATGGTAGGTGATTCAAAGGGAAGGGAAGGCTGCCACCTAAGGTAGGCGCCTTCCCTCCTTGCATAGTAAACTCCATCAACATTCAAATGGCTGCCACATATACAAAGTCGTCCTCCTTGAGGAAGGCGCAATTCCCAAGGAGTGACACCTCATTACTCTTGAATCAATGCTCAATCTTCCACAAATTTGATTGGAATCCTCTGTTAATGACTTTGTCAAGTCATTAGATCCAACTCACCAGACCACCCACCTTTTATTTAGGAGTTTGGATTTGTTCCAAATCCATTATTTTTGAATTAAAAAATACTTTTTTAATATTTTTGAGAGAATTTGACTTAAGTGAATAATATTCACTCAATACTTAGGAAAAGTGGGTTTAGGGGTTTAATGGGTGCTCTGGGTTAGAAAACGAGCACCCCTATGTCCAAATTGACTTCCTAACCCATATTTTGTCACTTTTCTCATTTTTTAATTAAATTATTAAAAAAAACTCATAAACTCTGAAAATTTAATTTTCTCAGAATGAATCAAAAACCCTAAGGGACCTAGTGCATGTCCATATGACTCAATACTGATGACTAGCATGTTACAAAAATATATTCCAGTAGGTTTTAATAACCTCTCAAAATTCGTCATCAGAAAAACACTCCAGCTTTGGAGGTGTGAGTGAAAAACTCGGGATTTATATGTCATTTTTCAATGATGCATAACTCCTAAGGAAAAAAACACTCTGGACTATTTCCCTGTTAACAAACGTTGAGAAAGGCCAAACCTTTCATAAAAAACTCATGCTAGACCAACTTATTACAAAATCCCCGCAGGGTCTGGACATGCAAATTATTACAAAGGGCAAAAATTTGCCTAATGAACACTGAACTCTGGCAAGTGAACAAAAATTTGTTCAAGTCTTTTGTGGTTCACAAGTTGTCCACCATGGTGCAACTTCAGTGGACAACATCTGGCTCCAACTGTGGGACATGTGATTGATAGTTTTCTTTAAAGATGGAAATCATGCGAGAATTTAGAATCTTCAGTTTTCTGCATGACACCATAAGTGTATTAATCACATGATATATAAAAATAAGCCAAATGAAGTATGAAGTTTGCACAATAATATACAAGCCATAATATACAAAACTAATATATTATGAAGCCCTTCTTGATGTCATTTTGCCTCCCTATTCCTGTAAAACGTGACATCTACTATCTCTGATGAAGCATTATTCAGGAGCTTCAAGTTTGTCACCATCGGAGTAGTCATGGCCTTAAAATCCAACATCCCAAATCTTTTTAGGATCTCAACAATATATTTTCCTTGACTCAGGAAAATCTCATCTGGAAACTGCCATACTTCAATACATAGAAAATAGTGCATCATCCCAAGGTCTTTCATCTCAAATTCTGCAGCAAGCTTCTTCTTACATTTAGAGATGGGCTTGTCTTCTCCTGTCAGGAACAAATCATCCACATACAATAGCAATATCATAGGTTCATCATCTATGACCTAATAGTAAAGACTAGAATCTGCTTTACTCTTGGTAAAGCCCAAGCTCATCAAGAAACCATCAATTCTTCCATACCATGCTCTGGGTGCTTGCTTCAACCCATATAATGCTTTCTTCAATTTACATACATGTGTTTTTCAGTCTTTTGTTTCAAATCCTTCTAGTTGCTCGATGTATACTTCTTCTTCTATCTTTCCATTCAGGAAAGTTGTCTTTACATCCATCCGATGTAACTTCCATTTCATCTTAGCTGCCAAGGCAAAGATGGTTCTAATTGAGGTATATCTAGCCATAGGAGCAAAAGTCTCCTCATAATCAATTCCTTCCTTCTGAGAGAATCCCCGGGCTACGAACCTTGCCTTGTACTTTTCAATGCTTCCATATGCTGAGTGTTTTGTTTTAAAGATCCATTTTGGCAAAACAATAGACTTGTCCTTCGGTCTTGGTACCACATCCCAAACATCATTCTTAATGATGGATTGGTATTCTTCATTCATAGCATCCAACCAATCCTTCTTCTTTACTGCATCTTCAAAACATGTAGGTTCTTCTTCAACAAAGTTACACATCAAGGCTACATAACTGGAATATGGCCTTGGTCTCTTGCTTTCTCTACTGGTTCCCTCTTGCTTTCTCTACTGGTTCCTTCTGGGGCACCATATCTTCTTGCATCTTGTATTATTTCTCGTGCCCAAGCTGGTCTTCTCTTTCGTGGATTTTCCTCATGAGGTGTCTCCTCAAGTCTTTGAGGTTCTGTCATGTCATGATCTTTTGGAATAGGTTCCTCTTGAATATTTTTGTCTGGTGTTGTCACCCAAAACTGACATGCGTGTGCTGAAGCCCAAAAATAAGCACACCAGCTCGATGACAACTCTCAAAAGAGAAGCCAATGTCACCACACTCCTCTCTTCCTCGCTTCAAGTTGGCTCTTCTCTAACTCAAGGGGGGTTTCCCTAAGGTAGGATCACTAAGGCAGACGCAATGTCGGGACAAGGTGAATCAAAGAGGTTGCCTTAGAGAAACGGTTGCGGTATAAAAGGTGTTTTGATTAAGTGATGGGAAGGAAGGGAGGATCAGTCCTCGGGGGAAGACCAGTGTCAGTATACCAAAAGGGAGAATGGAGTCAAAAAGAGAACTCAAGGGAGCCTTGCGTTTCACACAAGTGAGATTAATCTAGTACATTCCATAATCAAAGACAAGGAGAATATAAGTATAACCAACTACAGTCTATTACTGCTAAGATCTTTTGAAAACATAACATCAACAAACAACTTCACAACCGGAAATGCTTGCCCAATGGACTAGAATATAGCCTTCTATGCTAGATTTACTCCACAGCTTATAATGAAACATGCAACCATGAAAGAGATGCCCAATATGTCCAAAAAACCCAACATGATATTTTTCTATTAAGCTCAAGGGAAAGAAAAACTCCCAACTTTTTTCCATCCATACAATGAAGGAGGCTGGCCCTTTTATAGGGCCCAAAAACCCCTTATTCATTTCCAAAAAATAAAATAATAAAAATAATGGAGGAAAAAGTGGAAAAAGAGAATCCTAGATCCACTTTTTTCTCTCCATCGAAAACCTGACCAACTTTTATTTTATTTAATGGGACTCCTACGGCTACCAATGAAAACACAAATACCCACAGCAAGAGCCCGAACTGCGAGCTTCCAGCTACAAAATGATACACGGGTCAAGTAGGTGGATAAACACTGCTTCAGAATGCCACGTAAAACCCCCACCGATGAGTCGATTCTCCCCAAGACTGTATCTTTGACGTATTTGGCTGACGGTGTAACACTCGATGATCAACAAATCTGAAGTTAGCTGCCAATCAACTAATCTTATGGCAAACAATACACCCGATACTTCAGATTCAGACTCACGGTGCTACGGTTCAAACCTATAAAAAATGCGTCCTTGCTGGCTGCTAGGAACTCATTCTAGGGCTCGACACGTTCTGTCAGTTGTTCTAGATTTCGGGCGTAATTCCTGTCAAACCAAACTCGACTCATCAAAAGATGATTCCCATGCAACTGGCTATCAAAATGTAACGTGTATTCAACTCCATGGCTTGGCTGTCAATGGCGTGAACCTCGAGCATTTGATATTAACTGTGGATCGATTTAGGTGGGCGAGCTTCAGAATTAAAACCCACTGATTATGACTGATGGTGGCAACAACAACTATCTCCGCATCAATCCATCGGCTTGCAATGAAGATGGATCTAAGCTCCACGTGAAGGAAACTGTATCAGTCTACGTGTAACTGCCAGACAACTCGAGATTGGTCGTACACAAATGATGGACTCTAGAAATGTGACCCTGGTGTGGCTCATCGCGAACTGGTGTCAGTTTTAGAAAGCAGCAACAAAACTATCATGTATAAACACAATTTCACGACCAATAGTTGCATGGATCCAAGACTTGCTGCCACGATTCTAATCCAAAAGTAGATCCATCCAACTGTGACCACGTTGGTTGCCACGAACTCACGATCGTAACACACTCTGTCAGTTGCAAAAACTCGGACATATGCTACAGAATTGGAACGGGCGCCTCCTCTTAGCTTTACCAACTAGGGCTAGAGCATATGCATCGACATGCATATCTGGATCCACGCACATAGAGAGGATGCTCTTTCACGCCAAAAGATCTCCTACCCTAGCTTTTTTGTCAAATCGAGCTTGCAGTGCAACTGTCAAGAACATCGTACTCACGTCTCGTAACACTGAACTCGAGCGGCTCCATGCTCTTCTCCCTTGAGAAAAACGAGCTTTAAGTTCATACCAGGAATCCAGACTAACCAAATGATTAAATTCTTCAAATGTTTCCAATTGATCAAGATGCCCCCTTGTAGTGCCATTGTCCTTTAGTGTCTTTTAAGATATCAATTAATGCACGAGTTGAGGCATATAATGTTGTCAAAGGAGAAACAATCAACTAGAATCCCATTCCTTTCAATTCCTATGGAATGTGCAAGGGTGTGATGCCTCCTTCAAGCATGTTACAAACTCTATAACCTTTGGTCTTGCAGCATATTTCCCTGAGTTCATCATCATCTCTTGGAGCTTCCACAAAACTGGCATCTGCTCCGGCCTCCATGTAAAGGTTTACTCGTGCAATTGTATCTGCAAGCCCCTTTTCAGTCGTGTATAGATAAGTCGGTTCAGATGCTTTGCTTCTCCTTTCAATCCAGTGAACTAAAGTTGCATCAAGCCCTCTCCAAGGCAGCATGTTCAGACTTTTAGTCATATCCATAAGCAGCTTCCATCCTGCAATCCTCCATAATTTAGCACTGCTTCCAATGATTTTGTTTACCCTTCTATAAAAGGCAGAGATGTATATACTCCACTTGTTCAAAATATGAGAAATAGCTGCTCTGGACAACTCTCTAGCAGGTACAGAAAAGTCCCTATGCTCCACTTGAGAAATAGCTTCCACATTCCTTCTAGCAGCAGAACCGAGCCAGCTGAGCCAAAAAATTTTGCAGCCAGAAAATAAAATCCTTCTCCATCTACTTCTGGAATTTGGAAACTCTCTGTGGACTGATCTTGTTCACCTGCACTGGTCTCTGATATCATTGATGGAAAGACCCCTTGCAACTTCCTTTGCTTCTGAAATTTTTGTCAGGGCTTTTGCTTCTTGCTGAACAGCTACAGAGTTCCTTTTATTAGAGCATTTTGCTGCTTTTCTGTTTCCAACAAACCACAATTCCTATGTTGGGGGTTTCATATAGGCTTGCATATCCTCTCGATGCAGCCAAATGCTCTCAACCTCGTGCTCTTGGCCTTCAGAAAGTGCATATGGACACCCATGACAATATGGGGGCTAACATCTGGTATATCATTAGTTTCTGTAACTCTAGGAGCTTCATGCTCCTCATCATCCTCATGAGTCTTCTTAGACTTGTTGAAGGTTGTGTCTTCATCAAATGTAACATCCCTGCTAAGCTCAATCTGACGTATCCTGGGATGTAAATACGGTAAGCCTTTGATTGCTCACTGTAACCCACAAATATTCCCTTCTTTCCTGAAGGCTCTAACTTTGATCTCTTCTCTTTTGAAATGTGAATAAATACTGGACATCCAAATATCTTTAGCTGACTGACTTCAGGCTTCGCACCGATAAACATCTCTTATGGGGTATTGCTGCCAAGAGCACTGTGAGAGATCTTGTTCTGTACATAGACTACGGTTCTAGTTGCTTCAGACCATAGATGCATGGGTAGGTCTTGATCATGGGTCATGGCCTTCACTGCTTCATTGATAGTTATGTTCTTCCTTTCAGCTACACCATTCTGCTATGGATTAGAGGGAATAGTAAGCTCCCTCTTAATCCCTACTTGTTTACATAAATCTTTGAAATCGCCTGAAGTTTATTCCCCTCCATTATCTGTCCTTGGTATCTTGATCCTCTTTTCAAAGAGGTTTTCCAAAACTTTTCAAAAACTTCATTCTTATTCTTTAGAAAATAAATCCATGTTTTGCGGGAGTAATCATCAATAAAAGAAGCATAGTAAACATACCCGCTTAATGAAGTGGTAGACATAGGTCCACAAATGTTGGAATGAATAATGTCCAATATGCCTTTAGCTTTGCTATCACTGCTTGGAAATGGAATCTTCATACTTTTTCCTTGTGCACATCCTTTGCACACTCCTTCATGATCAACCTGGATTTCTGGTAATCCCGTCACCACCTTACTTACTATTGGTAAGGCTTTGTAGTGTACATGAGCTAGTCTTCTATGCCATATTTCACAGGGGCTCATGGTACTAGCCATCAGTGTTGGATCTGCATGACCCTTAAGTTTATAGAGTCCTCCTTCTTCAACTCCAATAACAATTGCATCAATTGATAGTCTTCCCCTTTGGCCACATAAGAACTTCACCTAAGTTGCCAGGAAATGTGGGTACGGGGACGGGGACGCCACTTTTTGAAACAAGGTACTTGGGTACGTCGGGGGTACTGTATATATATATATAAATAAATAAAACATGTCACAGTCAAATCATACATGCATATTTCTAAATTCAATGATTTATATGAACATTCACATTGAAAATTTGAAACATAAAATAATAAATTTGATAAATCATAGACTCGTAGTAGATACCAAGTGGAAGACTGGAAGTTATATAATTAATAATAATATATGTCTATGACTCCATGAGTTCAAACTTCGTTGTCATACTACATTCAAAATTTGCCTAATGGCATTTCCAAACATGAAAAAGAAAGTTCAAAACAGTAAACAATGAACAAGATAGTTGATTTGGCTTCCTCAAGCCATGTCATCAGCATCCTCAAGATCAATGTCATCAGCATCACTAAGGTCCTTTGTCAGCAAGCTCTCTAGATAGGCATCACTCTAGAGTTGAGGCATCGCTTGAGCAATGAAATGTTAAAATTTAAGGTTTGGGACCCAGGTTTAGGTAAGGGCCTACTTCTTATTTGTCTGAATAATGTTTATTAAACTATTTATTAAAATTTTAATTTTTTAAACATTGCAAATCGACCCCCTAACACCAGCGGATTCCAAACTTGAACAAAATTGATCCGGTCGTACCCCCGATGTACCCAAACACAAGGTACGGCGTACCAAAATGCATGCAAGTACCCAAATTTCATGAATGACGTCTCGGGTACGTGAGGTCTGATTTGGGTATGGCTGGGTATGGCAGGGGATGTACCTTTGAAGTACCCAGTACGGGTACGTGTACCCGACCCCCCCGTACGGGTACCCATGCAACACAGAACTTCACCATCTACAAATGCAATTCTAAGACCTTTCTTATCTAATGCTGAAATAGAAAGAAGGTTCTTTTTCAAACCTGGAACATATAGCACTTCCTTCATGTTCATGGACTTTCTAGAGTCCAACTTGTAGGAGGCTTCTTCCATCCCTTTGATAGGGTATTGATAATCATATCCAAGCTTTACTTTGTGTGGAGAATCTTTCTGCATGAGATGTGAAAGAGAATCCTTGTATCTTGTCATGTGTTTTGAGGCTCCACTATCCACTAGCCAAGTGTCACTTCCATGAGATACTGAACCAGTGAGGGCTGAGATTAGAACATATTCTTCACTGGAATCTTCATCTTCTTTGGTTTTGACTTCGTCATCATATTCACTATCTTCAGCTGCATGAGCATGAAATCTTTTATTTTGCTTCTTAGGTTGTCCAGATTTGGACGGACAATTTCTTGCAATGTGTCCTGTCTTGTGACAGTAGTAACATTCAATCGAGGATAGGTCTCTCTTGAACCTCTTGCTCCTTTGAGATCTTCTGGGAGAGTGGCCACTGGTACGTACATCATTCTTTCTTTTCCTTCCTCCTTTGGCATGAGTTGCCAAAGCTTGATCTTCATTGTCATTTTGTTTCTCCTCTCTTACTGCTATTATTTCTTCCTCTTGCACACACTCTTCCCATAGTAGTTTGAGCTGGATTAGTTTCTTCTTAGCACATATGCCACGAACAAAGGGTTCCCAATCTCTAGGAAGACCATTCAGAGTTGTCATCACAACTTCAGCATCTTCTACCATATCTCCAATAGCTTCTAATTGTTCTTTGATCTAGGATACTCTGGAGAAGTATGAGTGCATAGTCTCATACTTCTAGATCTTAACACCCTTGAGTTGATTTCTCAAGGTCATCTTCCTATTAATATTCTTTCCTTCAAACAGGTTGGTCAAAGCATCAAACATTTCTTTCGGAGTCTTCTTTGAGGATACTTGAGGAATCAAGTGATCTTTGATAGAATCAGCTATGATCCTCTTAGCCTTGATCATATTCTTCTTATGTCTTGCTTTGGCCTCGTCTCCTGTTGGTTCTGTAAGTCCCTCTTTTATAAAACCTTCTAGGTCATGTTCTTCACGAATGAGCATGACTATATTTCCATGCCCTGAAGTTCTCAGCGCCTCCAAGCTTCTCATCAAGCTTGGTATTATTTGTCATTTTGATAAAATGAGAACCTCAACTGGAAACAGAATAGATGTAGGGCTTACTAGTAAAGTTGTCCTTCTGAAAACTGTTTCTACCTTGACCTCGGGTTTGCCAGAGAAACCCTAATTTTCCAACTTCAAGATTTTGGAAAACTAATTGGATGAAAAGATGTGCCTCCTCAAGGCGAGTTGAGCAAAGTACTCCTTCTCCCAGTTCTGTGAGCAGATGTTCCAAAAACTTGATGCCCTAGTTTCTACGGGCTGTAGTGGGGGCGCATTCTTAAAGGAGTGTGCAGCTGATTTTGTGGTTGCCAAAGGGTTGATTTGGTGTCAGCTAATTAGAAGGAAACAATCCCCTCCATCAAGCCTCACATTATGGCTTGATTCTCTCCTATGGTGCGCCCTACCTCTTCTTGAACAAGTGCGCCCTCCTCTCCCATTTTGTTATAAATTGAGGGCAGCTCTCTCCTTTTTTCTCCAGTTGGAATTTGAGATTGAGTGCTTGCTATTGTAACTGTTGATTTTATTTATGAGAATAAAAGAAACTTCGCAGGTCAAGCCTGGTGTAGTTCTTTGATGAGTGGATGAATATAATGATTTTTATCGAGGTAACATGTATTTGAGTTGCTTGTCTTTCTCTTGCATCTAAGTCTAGCTTATTGTAACGGTATCGATTTATAAGAAAGGTTAGGCAATAGTTTTATTGTTTTAATCATTTATATATGCATGTGTAGAGATCTAACTTTGATGTTTCATTTGTTTATGAGCATTATAAATTCGATTTCTTATATGTCTATGTCTAGATTTGATCTTGTGTTCAAGTTGATGTGATTTGCAGGTTATCTGATATCTCAAATGGATTAGTGGAGAATCTTGCTTGCTTCCTTCATTTTTCTAACATCTAATGTAGACTAGGTCCCTCGGTTCTCCACCGGAAGGCCCCAAAGCCTCTACTCAAGAACATAAAAGCTCTTTCTTATCTCCCTCTCTCTTTCATCCATTTTCTTGTTCCTGTTACTTTATGCAATTAGAATAATAGATCTATACTTCTCTAATTCAATCATAAGTAGATCTAGTGTTTTAGTTGCTTTAAGATCTAGTTGTTTTACAAGATTTATCTTTTTTTCTAGATCTAGTTACTAGTCCACTTACAAAAGTCATTTTTATCATAAGATCTCAAGGCTTAAGTAGAAGGCTAGTATTAATCTCTTAAAAGTTTATATCTTGCAAGTTTAAGAAGTGCATTTTATTGGCTGCCTCAAAAGCAAGCCGAGATCCCAAGGAAAGCTTGTTTTCCTTGGTTATTTTTCATTGAATTATCATAGATTAACTTGGTAGATTTTTCTATAAATTTGTGTGGTGACCCAAAATCACTTTCTAAGTGTTTTGGGGCATTTTTTACTAACATTTGCTTGCTGTTTTGCAGCATTTCATGAACAGGTAGGAGGAAACTCTGGCCGATTTTCGGTATATTGGACCATCCGGAGCACCCTAGATCCATTCCCCTTCAACCGGATACTTGTTCTGTGAATTTTTGTAAGCCTTTGAGTCCATTTTTCAAGGACCAAGGCATTTCTCTTTGCATTGTAAAAGAAAATTAAACGAGAGCAAGTGGGCTACCCAGCGCCCAAGCCCCATCCATGTAATGTCCCTTTTTAGAAATTTATTAAAATGGTGAAAATTTCAATTTTTTCACTAGTTCAACCCTTAACTAATATTGGTTTCTTGGTCTCAGATGGCTCCAAATGCTCCCAACTTGTCACAGAAGGTATATGGATGGTATTAGGACATGATTATGAGGTTCATGGATGCTTTAGAGTCTTCAAAAGGCTTCTGCAACTCTCCTTTGAATTCTGGTCAAGGTAAGGGATTTGACTAGCAAGTAAGGGTTCAATTCCCTCCTGGGTAGGTGCTGGAAATGGCTCTCCAAATGCTATTGGACCCTCTCAAATTTCAGGACAGAAGCAGGGGACATCTAGGGGACATAATTATGGTCTCATATGCATCACCATTCAATTTATTAAGTCTGCTACAACCCTCTCAAATCATATACAAAAAGACTAGTTTCGACCTTGGGGGAAATGATAGGCAATCTTCTCCAAATGCTATGAAATTGAACAATATGACTCCAAAAGCATATGCACTAAACATGAAACTTGTATAACACATTATTAACAGTCCATACATCATTAATTCATCAGTGGTTCACTTGTCCATTCAAATATATCAACATATCATTGGCATACATCAACATAGTGGGGAAAATGGCACCATTTGCTCATTAATGATCAGATTTACATAGTTCCACTTGGAATCTCGACTTGAAACTATTTTGAGTATGAAGAACAAAGCATTTACATCAGATGACAAAAGAAGGGGGCATTAGAAGCTCCCCCAAAGAGAACAACAGCTCACCAAGTGCGCCCCACCTCAAGGATAATGAATATCTTGAGAAAACTTGAAATGGTTGGAGAAACAAGTTGAACTAGAAGTGACCACGAGTTGCCCTGTACCTTGCATCTCCAACATATGACTCCATTGAAGCTCCAAATGAAAGGTCTGAATGGCCTTTCCAATTACCAACTAGGATGGGAATCTTTCACCCTCGAAATTGGTTTCTAAGGCAAGTAGAGTAGCACTCCACTAGCTCTCCTCTCAAATGCAATTGTGAAAATGATCAAAAGCCCTTCTCTTACTTGATCCCTGTATTTTATAAGCATCCTTAGCCTTCTAAGGTTCGAATTCCATCCATGAACTCCAAGCCAATTCGAATTAGGGAGGGATTCAAGATTTGCCACTTGTCTTCCACTTCCTAGCCTTCCACCTTCCACCAATTCGAGTAGGAATCTCTTGGGCTTCTCTAACTCCCATGAGCGCTCCCTTGGAGGCTATTCTTAGGTCTGACATGTCATATTGGTCAAATGTCAGAGATCAGGTCTGAAATTTGTCATAGTTTTCATAGCATCTTCATCATTGTTGTCAAGGAGGTTAGGGAATCTAGCCCAATTGTCCAAGAACCTCACATTTGAATCTTCCTCTTCCATGGGAGTTACACTTCCATCCCAATTCGACCTATGATGCATATTGCCAAGTGTATGAGCCTTCCAACTCATCCCAAGAACGTTGGACTTCTTATGGATTCGAATTGACAAGAGGAGGATGCCATGTGGCATAGAAAATCTAGCTTGCATGGGTCCCACATCCTCCATGTGTCTTCATGATCAAATTCCCTCTTATTTTCTTTTCATTATTATTTATTTGACCCATTTAATGTAAATTTGTAAGTCTAAAGTCACTTTGGGTCTTGCAGCTCCCTTATCCCAACTTTTAATGCTTCCACCCCCAACCTAGGGAACTAGTAATTTTCCCCCATGACAGTTCATTTGGATGGGTATATTACAAACTTTGAATTGGGAATTTCTCTTAATGTGACCCACCTTGTCCATTTGGATCTAATTTCACATTATTAATAACTTGTACATCATTCTTGGCAATTATTTGACCCTTAGCATCAATTTGACCAACTATCATGAGTATGGCCAAGGGGCTTAGGCCATTGTGACCCAATGCAAAATTTTGGGACATGACAATCCCCCAAAGGGGAACTATGTCGACTCCATTTTTGTGGTTTGTGATTTTTAGTTTAGATTTCATTTTCGTTTTCCACAGCTAATAAAATTAACCTAGGAATAAAATTTACCTTATTGATCTGTTTCAACAGCAGGCCACAAGTTCACTCGGGACCTAGCCTTTTACATTTTTTTAACAATTTCCAGTTTTGAGTAACTTTATCCTTGCTTTCCCGAAGTACGGTGCCACGAAAGAGCTTGCCCGAGCAATGGAATTCGGTCGGAAAAGAGACTCTTGGAATTAGATTAACTACATAGAAAATCCTAAGTTCTTTTAAAATAAACCAACGCTTATCTTCACGTATGCTCTGAACCGTTGTAGCACAGTCCTATCAATTGGTCAACCAGAAAGGGAGGTAAGCATTAGACTAATAGGAAAATCCACATAAGCTTAATTTCGAAAACTCTAGAGGTCACAGAGAGTGACTACCACAGAGTCAGGGGGATACTCATTAATGAGGTTCATCCTCTCCTCGTTGGACACTTGGTAAAGTTGCTTATGTGCTCAGTTTGAGAAAGTAAGTTTTAGTGGGCCAAACAAGAAAACACCCATTAATCACCATCATCTTAATAATAAAATTTACCAACAGTAACATTCGCAATACTCATTTGACACAGCATAGCACTCCAAGGCACTTTTAATCTTTATATTGGGCACTGGTCTTGTTGATTATTATTTTATTCAATTTATATATGCAAAAATGATAATGATGGATGTTATATGCTGTTGAACTTTCAATTTCTATTGCTCTCATAGTTGGTAAAATAAAAAAGTAGTTTTCATTTGATTAACTCCTAGATTAGTTGTTTTTCTCTTTTTGTAGATTAAACACCTTAGATTTTTTCTTTTTAGGGTCCACCCCCCTTGGCTTCGTTAGGAGTAAACCTAGACGTAGGAGTTAAGTTTCGAGTGACAGCTCTTAACTCTGACTTGCCCCCAAGGCCACACTAAGCGGCTTGAAGATTTATGCCGTGTTTTCCCAGGTGTGCATCCAGGCGGTAATAGGGCTCTCATTTCTCTCATGGTAAGAGAGGACCGAAAGGTTGGTAATTCTTGTACTGTATTGTGTAATATCTTTTGGAATAATAAAAGCTTTGGAGGCAAATCTGTGATGTAGTACTCTATGTGTGTGGATGCAAATGTCAATGGTTTATGAGGTAACTGTAGCGTAAGTTAATTATTTGATGCATTTGTGGATGATCAAGGCCTTCAAAGGACTATTACTAGTTGGTAGGATTTATGATTCTAGTTTGATTTCATATATTGCTTATTCATGTCCGCGGTATAGAAGTAGTATGTTATTACTAGTTTGTATGCTTATTCTTCTGATTTCTAGCATGAGAAGCACCAGATTTGACGCTTTGTGCAAGTAGTTTTAGTTGTGCAAGTTGCCTAAGCTCGAATGTGCAGATGATCTAGTTTGACTCTACTACTCTTCAAGCACTCTCAGGATACATTCCTCCGCTCTCCACCATCTTGCTCCATAGCTCAAAAAAATCCTAGGATTCCAACATTCTTTCTATCTCTCTCTTTCCTTCATTTTAAATTTAAACTTTTATGGTTACAGTTACTTGCATGCTTAGTTAAATTAGTTTCATTTGAAAGGAATATTTTAAGAAGTTGATTTAAGTTAAGTATGTTACTAGATCTAGGATTTAAAGCTTATTTTTAGTAGATCTAGGTTGCGTAAGTACTTGTGCATAATTCTTATCTTTTAGTACTTAAAATTTCTATGCTTTTAACATTCATTTGGGTACATTTGGTGCATTTCAAGTGGCTGGTTTTACATTTTTATCGCCATAACAAGAGGAGGTGCTGCCGGAAAATCGAACATCTAAAGCCATCCAAGGCTTCCCGGAGCAACACTCTTCTTTCTTCTTCATTTCTAAAGACCTATAAGCCTTTGGATCCAGATTTGTAAGGACCAAAGGTAACCACCTTTTTGACTTGTAAAATAATAATAAGAAGAAGAGCGAGTGGGATTTCTAAGTGCCCACACCCCATCCCCCCTGGGGGGATTCGTGTCGCCTCCTTGATGGTTTGCTTTTCTGTATCATTATTTTTTGCTTTAGGTTAGTCTCATTTTTCTTGTTTTGGTTAGTTTAATTTTTCTTGCATGGTTTTTGTAAAGTAACGAACACTAACCCGGCATTGCTCTACCGAACTATCCAAGAGAGCTTGCTCGGTTGGGGAAAAGATACTCTTTGACATAGTAATTAATCTCACATTTTCCTTTTTGCATTTCAATCTCAATTGGAATAAACAATCCACCCTTCTGTGTATGTTATTGCCCATCGCAGGTTCGCCTGATCTTTGGGATAACCAAAAGCGGAAGTGTGCACTTTTTAACTTTCCACATATAATAAACAACTCACCTTAATAAAAATAACTTTCCCAATACATTACGAAAATCCGACGTATCAGTCTTTGATACTGTGTGGGAAAATTATTCAAAGGAAGCGGGAACCACTGGATAGTGACCTCGGGATACCGTTAGACTGCACCCTTGATTGGTGTAGTGTTGAACACCTCCTAGAGACTCCGATCCAGCCCACATTTCCAAGTGTAGAACCACCTTTGTCATAATCCGGACCTATTCTCAGTACCTCATGGTATATCGAGAATCCTCTTCCCCTTAATTCACTCATCATCTTAATAAATTAAAACTGACCAAGTGCACTGCAAAACATTTAATTTTTTCAGCAGCATTCTATTATTTTGACTCCATTGGCACTTGTACAATTTTATTATCATTATTTGCTTTTAGTCAAATATGTTATGAATGCCATATATCTTTTTATGTTGTTGAATACAAATTCCACATTTGCAGTAGCTTGTTTCAATAATCCATTTCAAAACTTCTAAATAACTTCACATTCACAACTAATAAATAATTGAAGAGCCTTAGAAACTCTTTCATAAGGACTACCCCCCTTGGCTTCGTTAGGAGTTAGCCTAAACGAAGGAGTCAAGATCAGGTGACAGCCCTGACTCGAGACGTGCCCCCAAGGACGCACCCAGTGGCTTGAAGATTTTTGCCACGCTAACTCCCTCTACCTCGAGGTGCGTATCTGGCGGCAACAATCACCACCTCTTCACTCCCTTGGAAATGGTCTAAAGCCCAAAAAAGGCCCTTCCAACAGTAATTCATTTGATTTCGAAGCTCAAATCCAACTAACTTCACATCCTGTAACAAGACCACATTTAGTCGGAATCGTTACAACACACTTTTAACAAACTACTTGCGACTAGGAATTGCCATCCCTCACTCATTCCAAAACAGTAGGGAGAGCATCATTCCACAGTAGATGAAGTTATAAACTATTGTATCAGTTGACCATCTCAAAACCCTCGAGCATCCAATGATCCGATGAATGAATCATCGCATCCTTGTACGATTTTGTTTACTGTTGTGAACTCAAAGCACTAGTCAGCTTGTATGCACTAGCAGGAGAGGAAATGCCCTTCTACTTGCAAGACTTAACTTGCCAACCCTACTTAATTTCCATACTACTAGACGCCTAACATAGCAATTCCCAAACCCTCGAAAACAGAAGCCCAAGGCACACCAGGCTGACCTGTCACCAAAGATGTACTAGGAACCATAGATTAAACCACCTGACAAGAAAGTTGGACAACACTAGCACTAGCAATGGACAAACCACATGCACCTGAACCACTAGAGCCTCGACCACAAAGGCCTCCATCGAGACCACCTGCCACAACCCTCCTTGCTCCTAAACATGTAGCACTACCCAAGGAACCACATCCTCCAGAACCTGAACACTCTTAAGAGCCACAAACACCGGGCTTCAAAGCCACAAAAGAAACCCCAACCCCTGCACTCTGCAAAGTGGGTATCAGACCTGCACCAGTACCCGTAGACTCCCTTATCTTGGGTTAGAATTCCCTGGCCTTCCCACCGATATGTGCCCCTTTGTTGATTTGTTTGCAAGTTGTTTGTAGTTTTTATTATCATACATCTCTTTTATTTGATGGTAATGATCTTTAATGTACTATTATGCAAAACATGACAAAGTTGTGTGAGTATATGATCAACATTTCCACATCAAAAAAATGGACAGGAAGCAAGCGTATGATTGTGGACTTTTAACTGCATTTGTGGTCAAAAATATCCCTCAGATAGGTGACAGAAATCTGATTATAAGTACATTGACATACTACAAGATGTTGGATGATATCATGGAGTTTGATTTCTGGGCCTTAAAAGTGGTGCTTTCTAAAGGTAAAACGGTACAAACTAAGGGAGCTTTTTGGCCATTCAAGCAATAAAGGTAGGATGTCTTAGAACTTTAGTGAAGAAAGATAAATTTAAAATTCTGCTTAGTAATAGTGACAAGGAATCTGATATGATTTGATCAAGCTACATGTTGGGAGAAATTTCTATCTTTATCTTTGCCTTCAATCTAGAATAGTTCTTTGTAGAAATCCATATTTCGTAGTGTATAGTGCACTACAAACAAAGATGCAAGTAATCAACATTCAAGATTGAAGCTATCCCGGAAACCCAAATCACCAATTCAAAGTGGATACAAAAACAAAGCAACTTCAGACATGCTAGACATTGGAATGTAGCATACCAAATGTCCTAACTGAACTTCTCTCATAACAATGTTACCATTAAAATATACAAAACATGATCGCTTGGAAGATCAGGAAATAGCATTGACCATCTATAATTCCTCAAATGTGTTTCAACCCCTCCACAACGAGGAAGCTTTGCAAATTCAAAAATTTCTTTGGATGTAAGAGGTTGATTCCTCATTCAAACTGACAAGACAATTAATAAAGGAAAAAAATGAAAAATTCATGAACACTCACCTGCTCATGAGGCTCTCCAAAACTAGCATCCTCAATGCTAACAGAACTTGCACCAAAGCACATAAGTGCTTCTGAAAATTGATCCTGCATAAAGTTATTCAAGAATATGCAAAAGTTATAGAACTGCAAATACAAATCTAAGTGGTGGTAAATGTTGCTTGAATGTAAATGGATTCATAATATGCAAATATTGAAATCCAATTCAAATATCATTATCAAAAATTAAAATCCATCATTGATAGAACACTACCATGTACTCTATTAGTAGCAAGAAAAATGTCCTAGGAATCAACAAATATACAAAGGTAAATTCTGTTTACAAGATGTTGACTAATCCTATAAAAGTAATGCAACAAGCCATAATTGAATAGGTTTGTTGAAAAGGTATCATTGGTTCCCCAGAAATATTTTCCTTGATGGGGAAATTAAAATGTTGACACTAATTTTCAATTTTTAAACAAGCAACTTCGTCCCATTTTTGGAGTACAATACTTGGAAAACATAAATAGATGATGTTGTTTATATACTGTTACTCATTTTGTCTTTGCTGGAAAATAAGTGTAAGGCGGGACTATTCTCAACGTTTCAGACCTGAGAGCTCAGCCCATCATCAGGAGACAAGTTCTCAAGGATTTATAAAGAAACAACAGCTTATAAGTACACAAATCTGCGCCCTCAACAATGTAATTCTCGGTTTATCTATTCAATTAAGGGTCATCACCATTATTTATTAAGTTGTTTCTTTTGTTTTAGAGGCGGTTAATGACAGAGCACCGACTTCTACTCAGCTTCTATACATTGTCCTTATTGATGTTGAAAGGGTGCTTCTCAATTTCGACGGTTGCTAGAAACCAAGTGTAAGGAGGGAGTATTCTCAACGTTTCGGGCCTGAGAGCTCAGCCCATCATTAGGAGACAAATTCTCACGGATTTATAAAGAAACAACAGCTTATAAATACACAAATCTGCGACCTCAAAAATGTAATTCTCGGCTTATCTATTCAATTGAGGGGAATCATCATTATTTAATAAGTTGTTGCTTTTGTTTTTAAGGCAATTAATGACGGGGCACCAACTTCTGCTCAGTTTTTATGCTTTGTCCTTATTGATGCTGGAAGGGTGCTTCTCGATTTCGACGGTTGCTGGAAACCAAGTATAAGGAGGGAGTATTCTTAATGTTTCAGGCCTGAGAGCTCAGCCCATCATTAGGATACAAGTTCTCACGGATTTATAAAGAAACAACAGCTTATAAATACACAAATCTGCGCCCTCAACAATGTAATTCTCGGCTTATCTATTTAATTGAGCCGCATCATCATTAATTATTAAGTTGTTGCTTTTGTTTTTAAGGCAATTAATGACGGGGCACCAACTTCTCAGCTTCTATCCATCGTCCTTATTGATGTTGAAAGGGTGCTTCTCGATTCGATGGTTGCTGGAAACCATGTCTAAGGAGGGAGTATTTTTAATGTTTTGGAGCTGAGAGAGCTCAGCCCATCGTCAGGAGACAAGTTCTCACAAATTTATAAGGAAACAACAGCTTATAAATACACAAATCTGCGCCCTCAACAATGTAATTCTCAGCTTATCTATTCAATTGAGGGGCATCATCATTATTTATTAAGTTGTTGCTTTTGTTTTTAATGCGGTTTGTTGCCGCCAGATTACACACCGTCTCTGTCGCAGCAGAAATCTATGCTGCTGCTCGGTGTGCCCTTGGTGGCAAGTCTCGAGTCAAGTATGTCACTTGGTTCTTGACTCCTCCGTTTAGGCAAAATTCCCAACGAAAGCCAAGGGGGTTAGTCCCTATGGAAAGTTACTAAGGTTGTTAGGGTCTTCCAATTAAATGATGGGTTGTTTATTAATGTTTTTTGGGAATTTGAAAGTGGGGTTCAAGATGTAATTGCAACAATAGTTTAAATAGCTTTCACCAGCATAAGTTCAAATAATCACTGTGAATTATAAAAGATGCACAATAACTTGATATTGATAATAAGCAAATGCAAAAGTGCAAGGACCAGTGCCTTCTGGAGTCAAACACAGTGTGAAAATGGAAATGCTAGAAAAAGGAAATGTTGTGCAATTGTCTCTTGGTTGATTTTAAATTATTAATGATGAATCTTGATTAGGGAAAAAAGGGAAACTATCGAGATACCATAAGGTACAGAGAGGAATGTCCGGAAATTTAGAGATCGGTGCTTCCATACAAGGACATGTTGGCTGCCAAAGCCCTGAAAGCGTGTTCAACACTACACCAACAAGGATGTAGTCTAACGGTGCCCCCAAGGTCAGAGTACAATGATCCAGCGTCCCCAGGCAGAAATTCCCCACCAAACGTATAACGAAGTGCCGGATTTTCACTTATCTTGTGGGTAGTTAATTTTATTAGGTGACTGATTAAGTTCATGTGGAAATTAAAGAGTGCTCCCACTATTTCTGAGTAACCCAAAGGGAAGAGCATACGTAGTGGTAGCGAAATGATTAATTCAGCTTTGAACCAGTAACCATTATACTCTCCGACAGAGAGCGCTCTTGACTTGCTTTTCAGCTAAGTTCAAGAGACTTTAAGTTGTTGAAATAATTAAACAATGAAAGTAAAAGACAAAACTTTAAATGAAAAGATATGGATGCCCAATCTTATGCGTCACTTTTCTGATCAACCTCCACTAATCAACAAATTGCCTTTGGGTGGAGGTGAGAGCATACTTCGTGGCGACGAAGATGGTTTTATTTCTACTTTACTTTTGCAAAATGAAAATAATTAAACTGCAAAATTTAAATGAAAGTATACACCCTGCAATTCAATAGTGAGTGTGTGAGTGAGTGGAATTAGAAAAATGCAATCTCACGAAATTTTACAAAATACATAAATCCCCCCAGGGGGAATGGGATGTGGTTGTTGGTTACCCCACTGCTCTCATTTAATGATTTTACAATTATGCTCAAATAAAGTTGCATCTTAGTCCTTTTAGACTTGGATCTAAGGGCTTACAAGCTAGTATTACAATATATTGATAAAATGGGTCTTTTGGAAGGTGAATTTGACGTTTTTTTGCGAAATTTCGCCAGAGCTTCCTCCTCTTTTTCCTTGGACCTGCTAAAAACCAGCAAGTAACCTACTTAGAATATGATGGCAAATGCAAAAAAGAAATAAAAAATTTGAAAAAAATTTGCACTGTAGAAAAATTTGAAAACATTTTGCACTTTAGAAAAATTTCGAAAAAATTTCTAAGTGTAAAAATTCCAAATTTTAGCTTAGATCAAGTGCGAAATGGTCTTTTAAAGTACTTAGATCTAACTAACAATTATGCTAAAGTGCTATAGATCTGAAAGATAAGATAAGTATGATAGATCTACACTTTGCAAAACAAAACGGAAAAGTAAGAGAGGTTTTGAATTTTGTTTTGTAGAGAAGAGAATGGATCAATCCAAGCCAAAACTTGCTTGTTGGAGTTGCTACTTGGAGAATCCTGTAACAAAATGTAAGTAAAAATATGTAGCCCAAAGTATAGAAGCTTCAACCAAGTTCTAATCCTTGTGGGTTTCATGTGATCTGCAGCTTACAAAAAACAAGCTCAACACACAAATTAATAGATCTAGTGTGCTAGAAATCAAAGAAATGAAGAAGAGCCTAAGTATAACTGAATACAAATGGCTACATCTCTACCTCTAAAACTCAACACAATTAAACAAATTGACAACTGCAAATGTTTAATCAATATCAATAAGCTAGACCTACCAAAGCATGAAAGCATGAAGAAATAGTAAGAACAATTTCACCTCAATAAGTTCAATACATTTGCACAATGATGGACCTCCAAATCCTTTCAACAATATATTCAATAAACAACAATTACAATTTGGCAGAGGTTCTATGCATCCACACTACTTGAAAAAGATGAACATAGGCCTTGCTCTTATAGCTCTCCAAAGGAAGAATTTGAATTGAAGAGGAAGAGGTGAGGTAGGGTTTGGGGATGGACATGTGTTGAATCCAAATCCTTGAGTGATATGGTAGGTGATCTCAAATGGAGGGGATGGCTGCCACCTAAGGTAGGCGCCTCCCTCTCCCTCATTGTAAACTCCACCTTCCATTGTTTGAGTGCCACCTAAGGCAAGACGTCTCCCTCATGAGGGAAGGCGCAAATC
Organism: Larix kaempferi; assembly: GCA_027924585.1. Classification (NCBI taxonomy): domain Eukaryota; kingdom Viridiplantae; phylum Streptophyta; class Pinopsida; order Pinales; family Pinaceae; genus Larix; species Larix kaempferi. The sequence continues at coordinate 11,417,634 of BSBM01000072.1, read as the reverse complement.
CCAAGGATGGCTACCTCATGGGAGTGTATTCAATGCCCAAAGAGCTCCAATATTGATTGGGATCTTCATTCAATGACCATGACATGTCAACTAGGCCAACTCACCAGACCACCCACCTTTATTTTAGGAGTTTGGATTTTCTCCAAATCCATTATTCTTGAATTAAATAATTCTTTTTTAATATTTTGGAGAGAAATTGATTTAAGTGAATACTATTCACTCAAAACTTAGGAAAAGTGGGTTTAGGGGTTTCATGGGTGCTCTAGGTTAGAAAACGAGCACCCCCATGTCCAATTTCACCTCTTAACCCATCTTTTATCATTTTTCTCATTTTTTAATTAAATTATTAAAAAATCTCATAAACTGAGAAAAAATAATTTTCTCAGAATGACTCAAAAATCCTAGGGGACCTAGTGTATGTTCATATGACTCAATACTGATGGTTAGCATGTTACAAAAATACATTCCAGTAGGTTTTAATAACCCCTCAAAATTTGTCATCATGGAAACACTCCAGCTTTGGAGGTGTGAGTTAAAAACTCGGGAATTATACGTCACTAAATAGTAACGCATAATCCCTAAGGAAAAAACACTCTAGAGTATTCCCCTGATAACAAACGTTAAGGAAGGCCAAACCTTTCATAAAAAAAACTCATGCTAAACCAACTTATTACAAAATCCCCACAAGGTCTGGACATGCAAATTATTACAAAGGGCAAAAAAATTTGCCTGATGAACATTGAACTCTGGCAAGTGAACAATAACATTGTTCAAGTCTTCTGTGGTTCACAAGTTGTCCACCATGGTGCAACTTCAGTGGACAACACGGTTAATGACAGGACACCAGCTTCTGCTCAGCTTCTATCCATCATCCTTATTGATGTTGAAAGGGTGCTTCTTGATTTCGACAGTTGCTAGAAACCAAGTGTAAGGAGGGAGTATTCTCAACATTGAGACCTGAGAGCTCAGCCCATCATCAGGAGACAAGTTCTCAGAGATTTATAAAGAAGCAACAGCTTATAAATACACAAATCTGCACCCTCAAGAATGTAATTCTCGGCTTATCTATTCAATTGAGGGGCATCATCATTATTTATTAAGTCGTTGCTTTTGTTTTTAAGGTGGTTAATGACAGAGCACCAATTCCTGCTCAGCTTCCATCCATCATCCTTATTGATGTTAAAAGGGTGCTTTTCAACGGTTGCTGGAAACCAAGTGTAAGGAGGAAGTATTCTCAACATTTCGGGCCTGAGAGCTCAACCCATCATCAGGAGACAAGTTCTCCTGGATTTATAAAGAAACAACAGCTTATAAATACACAAATCTATGGAGTGCGCCCTCAACAATGTAATTCTCGGCTTATCAATTCAATTGAGAGGCATCATCTTCATTTATTAAGTTGTTGATTTTTTTTTCAAGGCGGTTAATGATGGATCACCAACTTCTGCTCAGCTTCCATCCATCGTCCTTAATGATGTTGAGAGGGTGCTTCTTGATTTCGATGGTTGCTGGAAAACATGTGTAAGGAGGGAGTATTCTCAACGTTTCAGGTGTGATAGCTCAACCCATCATCAGGAGACAAGTTCTCACGGATTTATAAAGAAACAACAGCTTTTAAATACACAAATATGCACCCTCAACAATGTAATTCCCGGCTTATCTATTCAATTGTGGGGCATCATGATTATTTATGAACTTGTTGCCTTTGTTTTTAAAGCAGTTAATGACGGGGCACCAAGTTCTACTCAGCTTCCATCCATCGTCCTTATTGAAGTTGAAAGGGTGTTGTTGTTTCTTTATAAATACGTGAGAACTTCTCTACTGATGATGGGCTGTGCTCTCAAGCCCAAAACATTGAAAATACTCCCACCTTACACATGGTTTCTACCAAAGACAAAATAAATAGATGACACAAAAGTTGAAGATATAACCGAAAAAGGTTTACAAAAATAAAAGTATCGGAAGCTTCAATAAGGAAAAGGATGTCAACACTCAAAAAGAAAATGAGGTTATTACAATAAGTCACAGTTCACAGACCATGGTTCCCATCAATGTTATAGCCAAACCAAAATAATTTATGGATTTTTGGGAACATGAAATGTGGCACAGGCTTATGCAAGAATACAAGGATAGGGAATGAATTGAGAAAAAGGCTAATTTGGTTGAAAGTGGCTCTAAAGTTAATTATTTTGAAAAGTAGAAACAATGGTACAATCATTACAAGCACTTTATAGAGGAACGACACATTTTAATAGCATGAGGAGCTTATTATGATTGAAGTGATTATTGATGAGGGGGAATGAGAACCATACAGGAAAGTGTACTCAAGAAAAACATGCTAATGTCTATTTATGTCAAAGGCGGGATAAGACTCGAGAGAGAGAGACAATCCCATGCTCAAAAATGTGGCATGGATGTTTGTAGTCGCCAAAATACCATGTCCTAAAGGAATAAGAAGATAAGATAATTTTATTAATGTCCAATAAATGACCAATGAAGTAGGTCAAAGGGACTATTGGGTACAAAATGATGTCAATACAAAGTGGGACGCTAAAACGACTCCTATGAAAAGCAAGATGCAAAAAGTAACGTATGAATTTACTCTGAATCCCGAAAAACCAACTCCAAAGAGAGAGTTGACCACAGAGAAATGTACAAAGAGAATGGATCTAGAATCTGTGATACAAATGGTACAAGCTTGTCATGGTCTGTCAAGGCCATCTCTCCTAATATTTGAGTTCGAACGGAGGAATCTCAACATAGAAGTCTATCTGGACTCTGGAGTATCTGGAAGAGGAGTTGGGCTATGTAATGTGTTGTTGCTTGGAGGAGGGGGGCATTGTTGTGATCTAGATGATATCAATTGACTATTGGTATGGGACTAGGGTTGGCAATGCCACTAGGGTCTCATGGAAGTGAAGACCCTTTTCCAATTCCATCATTTTCCATCTTCAGGGTGTGGAGTTTGTTCTTCAAAACTCTTTTCTGGCTGGGACCTTTCTTTTCATACAGTTTAGTCAAGGTATCAAAACACTCTTTGGCAGTCTTCTACGGAGTTATCACAAGCATCAAGTTTTCTTTGATTGAATCATAGATGATTCTTCTTGCCTTGGCTTGCTTCTTCTTGAATGTTGCACTCCCTGCAGCTGAGGTAGGTTCATCTACAACATGGGTGACTAGATCATCCAGATCATTCTCTTCTAGTGTAGCCAAGGTCCTTGCCTTCCAGGAGTTGAAGTTAGATGACCCTTCAAGTCTGTCCTCTAGCCTGAAAGAAACCGAAGCCATTGGTGTAGACTATTGAAACAAGTCTGCAAAATTTTTGTCCTCCTCAGATCTGTATTAGGATCACGTAGGCAACAGTAACCTACTGCGAAACTGTGCTCTTCACGTCCAAAGCTCTAATACCATGTTAATTTTTTTGCATGGATATGATCTGATAACAGTAACAGTCATTTTTAACTTCTTAGCAGACTTTAGAACTTGTAATTCTAAGATTATGCAACAGTAGTAAAAGAACAGTAGCAAAATAAAATCAATCATCCACAAGAGACACAAATTTTTACCCAAGGGAAAACCTTTCAAGGTATAAAAATCCCAGCAAGAATGATCTTCTTTATATATAATATGACTGAGAGTTACATAAGCAGAGAAAAAGAGCAGACTTTTACATTACAAATTCAACTTGCCTCTAGGGCACATAAACCAAGAGAACCTGCTGTAGAGAAGTATGACTGTTGTCATCAACCATGAGATCAAACCGTGACCATTCTCATCATCAAGCTGAGATAACAGTTGACCAAAGAAGAATCTATAGCTGCCTTTGACTGTTGACTGAACTGTGGACTGTCTAAAATTTTCAAGACTGAGGTGGCTGAGAATTAATGCTACTGCTGCAAAGGATGTGCCCTAAACAGGGCTCGGTCTTCCTTGTACACTTCTGTGGTTGAGAAATGGAGGCCCTAACAGGGCTCGGCCTCCTTGAAAACCCCTGTGACAGAGCAATAGAGGCCCTTAACAGGGCACGGCCTCCTTGTAACCCTTGCTGCTGAGAAAAGGAAGCCCTAACAGGGCTTAGCTTGCTAGAACGGGCCTTAAACTACCCACGGCTGAGTGGAGAGGGCCCTAAATTGGGCTCGGCCTGCTAGGAGCAGCCTCTTTCAAGGCTCTCGAATATGTGACAGGCCCTAGTTAGGGCTTGGGTGGCAGCAGCTCTGCCCTAACAGATTTCGGCTGCCTCAAAACACAAAATCAGACCTCAATAAAAGATTCCAATGGCTGACTTCAAGGATAAAAACAGTCTTGTGTTGATGAAGAGAGAAGATACCAGCATTTACCCCAAGAACAATCTTTCTAATTCAGAGATGAAGATGTCGTGTGATATATCTTCCAAATGAGAGTGCCTTCTATTTATAAGACATCATTGAGGGTCATGTCCATAGATTTAGGATTAATTAAATGTTAAAAATCCAATTAGTTAGGGTTCCATTATTTTATTTTTCCTTTTAACCCCTTAATCAAAAATTGACTTTTATTTTTGGACCTTTGGTCCTTTGCAAGTGGGCTCTTGGTCCTTTAATGGGGAGCTTGGACCTTTCATGGGTCTCTTGGCCCTTCAAGGGGGGTTCATGGTCCTTCAACAATGGTCTCTATGACCCAAGCTCTTAAGCAAGTCCTCTAGGACACTTTCTCTTGGTTTCTATGGTCCACACGTGCCATCTCAAAGTACATCATCATAAATAAAGAAGATCATTCTTGTTCTCTTTGCTTACCAAGGTCATGTGCTAGGTACATCAACAAGGGGTGGCCAGTCCCTTGAGAAGATCCCATATCCCACTGACCAAGGAGAGGAGTACAACACTTGCCTAGATCAAATCTAGGACTTCACGTTGATTGAATCAACATCCTGGTCCCTGACTAGGTTCTTCAGCCCCAGGCTAACGGTTGACCGAAGTCAACATCTTGGTAACAGACTAAGTGCCTCCATTCTTAAAGAATAGCTCTCATCCCCAAGCTGATCTACAGTCCCATACTGAATTATTTTGATCAACCCCTTGGTCCCTAACCAGGTCCCCCATTCTCTCGGAGAATGGTTCTCAACCCCATGCTAAGCTTCAGTCCAAGACTAAATGTTGATCAACCCTGGTAATTGACCAGGTGCCTCCATTCTACCAGAGTGGCTCTCGATGCTGCTCAAAAATCAACACAAGGTACTTGAAGAAACTAGACAAAGTCTGAAGCTCCCTGAAATGGATTTGGAACTGCTCTCGGATCTCGTAGTAAAGAAGGTAGTGGAAAATGAAGTGCTCCTCAGTCTCAACCTCCTGAAGATGGCACACTAGGAAGAACCTATTAGATCGGTTAATTTGATGATCCATCTCTACCCTAAATTTGTTATTTTTTCACTTGTTTAGCATAATAACATTAAACAATCTAATCACTGAAAGAAAGACGAGCACAGCAAACACAAAGAACACATTATTTCTCTCGAGGAAACCACAAGGGAGAAAACCCCGACAAAACTTCCTCAATATAGAATTCACACATACAAGATAAAACCCCAAGACAAAATCAGCTTCTCCTTCACTTGTGCGAACTTCTCTCTCTCCTATGCGAACTTGAGTGAGTGAGATGAGATGAGTGTTACAAATGAGCAACTCAATCTCCTATTTATACTTTACAATTGACTTGACCTTTTTACTAACTAGGTCAGCTTGACTCACCTAACTGGGTCGACCTGTACTCTTTACAATAAAATATTATTTTCTAGATCTTTCCAAGCCGACCTAACAATTAGGGTTTACATTGACTCTCTCAATGACTCTTACATTATCAATTACATCAATGACATCTCTCGAAAGAGGAATACAATAGACAAATACATTTAAAATATCTTCCACGGTTACTGTTATCACACAACTTGTAGTTGCCCCTAAAGGTATCCCATCCAGGATGGTAGAGGTGATCCAAGAGATGCCACGGTTCCCAATGCAAGCTGGGTGTCACGATAACCGAGGCACTCTTCACTTTAGATCAATCGTAAGCAAGATCAAGGAGGAGACCCTAGCTTAGCCAATGAAGGCTAGCGAATGCAATCAAGGCTTCCAAGGGCAATGTGATGATGAAATGAAGGAAGACCAAGATGGAATGAGATCTAGATCTAGGATGAGTAAGTGGACCCAAAGAGTTAGGATGTGGTTGAAGAGGCTTACGAAGTGACAAATGGTTCAACCAATGAAAGATAAGGGCCACTTATGAATTTGAATAGGTAGATCTAGATAGATCTAGTACCATGAAAATTAGCCAACTGGGGCCCACTCCTTAAAAAGTGGAAAAATGGTCCAAGTTGGGCCCACAAGGTCAAAGTTGAAATGAGATGGCACTAATGGTATGCTATGACATGGATCTAGAGGTTTGATGAAGAAATAGCATTACCCAAGTATGGGATCTAGCAAATGGCCACCAACCCAAGGAGTGTGAATTGCCCCAAGGATGACTAGTGCCTTAGATCAAGGGCCAAATGGAGTCGGATGTCCACCAAATTATAGATCAGGGTAAGTGAGGTAATAAGCAAGGTGGGTTTACAAGATCAAGTATAAGCCATGGCTAGATCTCCATAGATCTAATGCATCACTAAGTGACCCAAGTGGGGCACAACCCTCAAAATGAGGAATGGGGCCCACAAGGTGAAAATCAACAAAGTGAAGCACTAGGGGTAGGCGTTAGGGGTTGATCTCTTCAATGAGGCAATAATGTCTCCTACCCACGTCTTGGAACTAACCCAACTAGCCCTCCTCAAGAAGTGTGACTTCCCTTGGAGAGGATAATATGCCTTGTGGGTCAAATGAAGGCCAATCACCACCAAACTATAAATCCGAATTGTCGTGGATGTTATAGAGGTGGGTCTTTAATTTTATCCCCAAAAGCATGCTAGATCCAAGTAGATCTAAAAAAATAGAAAAAGAGGGTTTTGAATTTTAAGGGTTTTATGACCAATGAAGAAGAAATAATGGATCTAATCACATACCTTGTAGAACATACCTCTAGTGCTTGTGGCCACTTTGCAAATTGATAACCTTCTCCTTGTGTTTATATTCAAGAGTGAGATCTAGAGTCTCCAAGCCAAAACGTCCTCCCTCAAAGATGGCCAAATCGTCCTCCTCCTGCAAGACAAGATCTAATGAGAAACAAGCCCAACAAAAGAATGATGAAAATGATGAAGAGATGTAAAAGAAAGCATCAACTATGTCACTAAGATACAATAATGATACTCCCTATCACAAAGATCAATCCAAAGCAACATATGAGGGTCCCCCCAACAATAGCCTCCTTCAAATCGTCCTCCTCCTCATCAATTCGGCCTTCCCTGAAGAAAACAACTTGAAGCCCCAAGAACCACAATGATACACAAGAACAAGATTTTATATTCAACTTGCAAAAGAATCCATCAAGACAAAAGAGGTAGATCCACAAAATAGTGTTTTTATTCCAATCTTCAAGAGCTCCAAAGGTGCCTTTACAATAGGGAGGTCTCCTCCTTTTATAGGATGAGGAAGACCAAAACCCTAAACCACTTTTGAAAACTAGTGTTTGAGATCAAAAGATATAACAATCTAATCAACGGCTAAGATGAGACAATACAATATAAGACATGGATCACTCAAATAAGTGATGACATCATAGCCTAAAAGACTCTAAGGAGGGTGACGTCATACATGGGGGTGGCTAATAACATATGTGCCACAACAATAAGACCAAGACAAGTCACTAGGAGCACATGGTGGGGCTAGGAGGTATTATTCCCCTTCACTAGCTTGTCCCCATGGCACAATAATATAAAATACGAGTATATGACATGTCCAAGTATACAAGTGATCAAATCTTGTCCCCATCATTAGATAGAGAAGTACAATAAAAGAGCTATTGTAGCCCATGTGGACCCCACTGAGTAGTGCAAACTGATCTGGAAGAAGGGGGATACACCATGGATGACCTCAGAACATACCAAGTGCCAAAACCTTGCCTCAATTGGCCAAATCGAATTCCTCAATGACCTTTTTATTTCATTTTTTAATCCTCCGGAAAACCCTGAAAGTGCCCAAACAGCCTCTAGGGTGTCTGCGCTGTCAAACTGAAGGTGCCATCATGTCCGGAAGGGGGGTATAATGGTAAAAACAAGTGGCTGTACCACCCCCTTCCTCTGTAGTGCCCTAGGAAACGAATTGCCTCCAATGCTCCTGCTGGACAGGTTGGATTAGCATGCACAAACTAGTCAACAGGTGGATAATTGCTGCTATCATGCCCAGGAGTGCCCGGAACTGAAAGATAAGTGTCTCAATGGATCCAGAAGACCCAAATCCACTAGAGATGAGTACTCATACACCTCATGATAACCTGGGGGGTCATCTGTAGGGTCCACCATACCTGGACAGTGTAAAATATGATGATCCTGAAATAATAATAAAACTGACCAACTACATCAATCATCATCTAGAGCATATGTCCAACATATGGAATCATCAATAGGTGTATGCGGGACCATAGATCAACATCATAAAGCACAAGTGGTCCATCTCATCACGGATCCCAAGAATGACCATGGTCAAACTATGTTTGACTAGGTCAAAATATAACCAAAGACTAGATTATAACAAATGACTAAGACATGTTCCTTTAACCATATTCACAGCTTAACTTAAAGTATAAACATCAATCCAGTGGTAGTTAATACATAGATATTTCAATGTTGTTTATAGTTTACTTGCACCAAAGCTTTAAAGACATACTCATCCAATGGACATGGCTTAACTGCTAGCAAAGGGTGAAGGCTAAGGACAAGGCTAGGTAAAAAGGGATGACTTGACCAACTCAACTAAGTGACACTTTGGACGAGGAAAGGGGGAGCTACACTCTGTGCTGGACAAAATAAACAAAGGGAATGGCAGTGCCTCACAAATGGATAAACTTGTTTAGAGTGTGCTTATTCAACCTTTGCATCATGTCTACATCAAGTTGATCCAAGTTCATTAGGATCATTCATTTAATTTCCATGGCCTTTTTGGCCTAAATGACCCCTCTGGGATTTTGCATGCTTAAAAGCACAACTAATCGCAGCTTGCATCCGGGGTATATTTCATTTATGAGGTCAGCAATCTTTAGATATAGCATACATTTAACCATTGCTTTTAGACCTTTTTTGGACCCTTCGAGGGGTACTTTTAGCATTTCATTGCCTTAGCCTTCAATTCATCGTGTGTTTAGAAACACATTCTAGAATTTCATTTCCATAGGCTTTCATAAGAGATTTCCAATAAGTAGTACATGTGCTTTCATTTTTAGCCAACAACAACTCATGTGACTAGAGGGAATTCCGCACTAAGCCACACATCGGGGCAACCGACTAGAATGATCTAGGCATAAAATCCAACTCACCAAAGGCAAGTTTTGTCACCAACTCAGAGCCGAAACACAAAACAAAAGTGGATGCAATCCAACAAAGAGGTAGAAATGGGGAAGTCCTCCATATCATAAAGTCAAGAAGGCAAGTCAAGGTGAAAGCCAAAATAAAGAAGGTCATGGATGGATGGATTCAAGTGAATGTGAGGCCTAAGCTAGCAAACATAAAATTCAGGAGAGACCATGTCCATGCTCTCAAGAGGGTAATGAAACCAATGGGTATAGTAAGTAAACCTTATAGTGCAAGTAATACATCCAACCAAATAGTTCATTTTATTTATTAAATAGTATTGCCATATTATGAGTTGTATACCAAGTCAATGCTATGAAGATGACTTAAGCAACATGATAATAGTCCAATGCTAACAATCACAAGTCTAATGGTCATATCACTGCATATCATAAATAACCATCATCTAGAACCATTGAAACACTGCTGCAATAATATAATTGGAACTCTAGGCACTGAACTGAAACTGTATGAAACAAAAGGTCATATCGGTCATCAAATCCAGGCTCTCAAGGCTTAGCCTTGACACAAGGTCTACTAAATGTCTGATATATACTGCTCTGCTCTGTAAGTGATCTCAAATAATGTTGCTCATCATAACTGATCTTTGTAAAAGCAAAGCTCTAAAAAGTGCAGATATTTGCTCAGCAAAAATAGTAGCCCAGCTACTATGGTGTGATAATAGTTACATTTCTTTAACACTCCCTCTTAACTAGGAAGGTATTATGCGGACAACATCAACAGTTGTCCAACTGACTTGTGAATCTCTATATGTCGTAGGAAGTTTTTGGAACATCATCATATGTCTTGGGTATCATACATTCATAGCATAATAATTCAATTGCATAAACAGGATCACTAGAAGAAATACAAAGCACAAAACAATAACAACAAAGTTTATCCTGGGAAACCCAAACGGGAGAAAACCCAACAACCTTCGTATAGAGATGATAATTTCGAGATCATAGTACAATCATAAAAGAGAAAAGATGGAAATGCTTTCCAAAAGTAGAAACTCCAAAACAGTCTTCTTCTCTAGCAGATGCGAACTTCTCTCTCTCAAGTGATGCGAACTTGAGTGAATGAGTGAGTGTGATAATGAGGTGACTTTACCTCTTATTTATACAAGTGCAAAACTAACTTTTGCCCTAGGTGAGCCGACTTCTCTATTTGACTGGGCCGACTAAACTTGGGGGGCAATTTATAATTTAAATTTAATCTTTTCTTTTGCTTCTTTTCACCCCAAGGTTTACATTGATTCTTTCAAGGGTTTACATAGTTAATTACATCAAGTTCATCTCCCTTAGGAGGTACAATCAAATACAATAGAAATACAATAAATAATATCTTCCGAAGTTGCACAAAATCCAACACTCCCTCTCAACGAGGAAGATATTCTTTGGTCTTCATCAACATCACGATCATCTGGGTTTCATCTGTACATCTATATTGTCTCCATCATCTCTATACATACTGAAGGTTGTGTTGTCACCCAAAACTGACATGCGTGTGTTGAAGCCCAAAAATGAACACACCAGCTCGATGACAACTCTCAAGAGAGAAGCCAATGTCACCACACTCCTCTCTTCCTCGCTTCAGGTTGGTTCTTCTCCAACTCAACGGGGGTATCCATAAGGTAGGATCGCTAAGGCAGGTGCAACGGAGGGCAAGGTGAACTGAAGAGGCTGCCTTAGAGAAACAATTGTAACAAAAAAAGGTATTTTGATAGAATGATGGGAAAGACGGGAGGATCAGTCCTCCAGGAAAGGCCAGTGCCAGTACCAGAAGGGAGAATGGAGCCAAAAGAGGACTCAAGGGGGCCTTGTGTTTCACACAAGTGAGATTAGTCTAGTACATTCCATAATCAAAGATGAAGAGAATATAAGTATAACCAACTACAGTCTATTACTCCTATGATCTTTTGAAAACATAACGTCAACAAACAACTTGACAACTGCAAATGCTTGCCCAATGGACTAGATTATAGCCTTCTATGCTAGATTTACTCTACAGCTTATAATGAAACACGCAGCTATGAAAGAGATGCTCAATCTGTCCTAAAAACCCAGCTTGATATATTTTCTATTAAGTTCGAGGGAAAGAAGAACTCCCAAAAATTTTCCATGCTTACAAAGGAGAAGGCTGGTCTCTTTTATAGACCCCAAAAAGCCTCTCCTACCTCTCCTTTTTCAAAAAGAAGAAATAAAATAATAAAATAAAAGGAAAAGTGAGATCCTAGATCCACTTTTTTCTCAACTTATATCTAGGAAAACTAAAGTAAAAATTCCCTTTATTCTATGCGTATTGGAGGGACCCTTCTTTATTACAGCGAATACTTAGTTGACTAGAGGTTTTACAACCAAGTGACCAACAACACCCAGATCTGGAGTCGAGTCATGAAATTGGTCTTCATGCAATCGGTAGCTAACAACACGTGGGTCAACCGAATGACGGGCCTGCTGCTCCAAAACTCCAAGTAGAAGTGAAAATACGCCAAGCTACATTTCACCATAGCAAACTCGTACAACGTGGAGCTGCATGTTGTAAATGTAGGTCAAAAACTCCACGACTTGGCTGCCAACAATGGAACCTGTTACCAGCTAAGTTGTACTTAGTTGGACTATCAAGTGAGCGAGCAAAGTTGAACATGTTACATGTTCGTTTTCGATGATTTGATGTCCAGTGGGCCTTTTAAAGGCCCCCTTTTTTTTAATTTTTTCCACATGTCCATGGCCCTGCGGGGTTTGTAATAAAATGTACTGGCATGGTGTTTTGTAAAAGACTTGGTTCCCTAGGACTTTTTGGCCAAGTCAGGTATTCCAAGGAGTTTTTTCACCTATTGATTATGTCTTGCATTAGTGCATAACATAATTTTTGGGTTTTTCTCCTGCTCCTCCAAAGCTGGAATGCCTGGGGAAGTTAACAGGTCTTAGGGAATTGTTAAAGTCCATGGGTCAATGTATATGAACATGCTAGACATTATTTTTAAGTCATATGGACATGTGCTAAGTCCCCCTAGGTTGTTTTTTAATTTTCGGCGAAAAATATTTTTTCCGTGATTGAGCCATTTTTTTAATGGTTTAATTCATTTTTTTGTGATTGGCATAAAAGTGTGGTCTAGGAGTCTTTTTTGCCTTGGGGGTGCTCGTTTTCTAACTCAGAGCACCCACCATACCCCAAAACCCACTTTCTATAGTCTTAGAGTCATTTATTTTTCACTTATGCTAAAAAAATTGAAAAAGGTGAAAAAGTGGAGAAAAAATAAAAAATAAAAGTGAAAAATGACTTAAAAAATATTTCCAATTTTGGAGGAGTTAGAGGTTTGAAATATTTCAGCTATGTTTTAGGAGTTGTAAGAGTTGATTTTGGAAAGATTCCGGGCAGCTATATTAGTGGGATTACTTCCCCATTTAAGGGGGGCATATTTCCCAAAATTGGGCACCTTCAATCATGGAATTTGCAGCTATGTTTATGGGTTGTCACATGGCTGATTTTTAGCTGATTTGGGGCTGATTTTGGCAGCACATTACATGGGAATGGGCAGCCCCATTTGCTCCACGAGTTATGCCACTCACTCCACCCATTCCTCCTCAACTTGGGCACCCCCTCTCCTTGAGTTTTTCTATATAAGCAAGTTCATTCTCATTGTTTTCTCATGAGAAGGTGGAACCTCTGCTCTTATCATTGTAATATCTTTGCATTTGTTTATGAATAAAAGGCTTTGGAGACAATTCTATGTGTGGATTCTCATGGTATGGATGATCATGTTCTATTTTTACATATGAGGTAATCTGTGTCTTTACATGTTTATTCATGCTTGTTTATTGATCAATCACTAGCTTTTGAAGGAGATGTTGAGCTTAGTAAGGTAAAGATAGTGTAATCTATTTCATTATTTTTACTGTTGGTTATCATAGAGTGCTTAGAGTTCAATGTCATTTTTGTTTAAATACTTGAATCTAGTTCTCTATTTTAGTCTACACTAGTGCATTTGATCTTGCTTGTGTGAGTTGTCTTTTGTGTCTACAGGTTGCTGATCCGAAGAGTTGGTGGAGCTTGCTTACATCCATTGGTCTTTGAAATTGATTCAAGGAGAACTAGTCCCATTGATTCCCACGGTGGAGGACTCCATAGCCCAAATTCAAGACATTTCTTCTTCTTCTCATCAACATAAAAAATCTTCAAATCTTTCATGGTTACTTTGGTTTGCATATTTCATACCTCATTCTTGTTTAAAAAATCATAAGTAGATCTGATTTTTGTTTTAGATCTTAAGCTCATCTTCAAGTAAAATCTTTATCTAGATCTAGTTGATGCATGCTTCTTGTTTAAGTGTATTTTTCCGAATATTTTAAGGGCTTAAGCAAGTAGTATATTTGGCTGAACTTCATGTGTATTTGGCTAATTTAAAGAGCTGATAATTTGCAGCCCTTAAAAGCTTGCAAAGATCCCAAGTAAAACAAGCCCCATTGCTTGTTTTACTTGGTTAAATTTTGTCATTTTAACTAGTTTTAACACTTACTTTTTTCTGGGGTTTTTTAGGAGGTGTTCCAAAGACACTCTTAAAGTGTTTTTGGGCATCTTATACTGACGTTTACTTGCTGGTTTGCAGCAAAAGACGAACAGGTAGGAGGAGGTCCTGCCAAAATTTCAAAGATCCAGGCAATCCAGAGCATCTAGTTCGAAAATTTCTTGAACCGGTCACTTTTTCTCTTCTATTTTGTAAGCCACTAAGTCGATTTAAGACTGGGGCATTTCTATCATATTGTAACTAAAGCATCAAACGAGAGCAAGTGGGCTAAACCAAGCGCCCACACCCCATCCCCCCAGGGGGGAAAACTGTGTCGACTCAAATTTCGTGGTTTGCAGTTTTTTAGTTTAGATTTCTTTTTCTGCACAAATAAAATCAAACTAGGATTAAAATCAACCTTGTTGGTCCGTTCCACTGGCGAGCCACAAGTTCACTCAAAACGTAGTTTTATCATTTTTTTTACAAACTCAAAACGCCCCCCTTGCTTTCCCGAAGTAGGGTTTCTGTACAAGGGCTTGCCCGAGTACGTGCCTGAAAAGAGACTCCTGGGGTTTAAAAAAGATAAAATTTTGGTTCATAAAAATTTTCTAAAAAATACCAAGGTCTTCTCCTGTATGCTTTGTGGCCGACTTGCAGCTCAGTCTGATCCAGTTGGTACACATCAGAAAGGGGGAGATGACTAGTAATAGGAGCTAAAACCGCCCCAAATAAAAAAACCTTTATGTGAAAATCCGGCACATCACGAACATTTTGTTGTCGTGGGGAAATTTCTCAGAAGGCTTGGGACAAAACTGAGTAGTGACCTCTTGGAAACCGTTAGGCTTGCCCTCGTTGGTACAGCATCTGAACACCTCCTTGAGACTCCGATTCAGCCCAAGCCTGAGAGGGAAGCCACGCATCAAAATTCCGGACATGTTCCCCTGTACCTTGCGTATATTGGGAACCCACCTGCCATAATAAAAAGATCACTTTCACATTAATCTTAAAATACACCAAAAACATTCGCACTACATTTACTTTTCTGCTCATGCATTTATTTGACTCCATTACAAGGCACTGGTCTATATTAATGTTATTTCATGCTATTATGATGCAAATGAATGATAATGATAATGAATGAGAGCAAATGATGTATTGATAAATGATTGCTTTGCTTTACAAAAGTATATGTTGCTTTGTCTTGGTTATAAAAAATATTTTTCTAACTCCTAGATTAGACGCCTTAGTTTTGTTTTCATTCTTAGGGTCCACCCCCCTTGGCTTCGCTAGGAAAGCCTAGACGGAGGAGTCGAGTCCCAAGTGACAGCACTTGACTCTGACTTGCCCCCAAGGCCACACCAGCAGCTTGAAGACTTATGCTGCGTTTTCCCCAGGTGTGGAACCAGGCGGCAACAGAACCTCATGACCTCCGATTAAGTTTAAGTTCTGACATGTGTTGTTTATCTTGTTGAAACCCGAGTTTTGGCGTTGTGGAACAAATTAGAGTGAGTGAGCTTCAGAATTAAAACCCACCGATTATGACTGCTAGTAGCACATAAAAACTATCTCTCTACATCAATCCATCGGCTTCCAATGAAAATGGATCTGAGCTCCACGTGAAGGAAACCGCGTGTAATCTGCCAGACAACTCGAGATTGGATGTACACGAATGATGGGCTCTCAAAATGTGACCCTGGCGCGGCTCATCATGAACTGGTGTCAGTTTCAGAAAGCAAACAGAACTATCATGTATAAACACAATTTCACGACCAATAGTTGCCTGGATCCAAGACTTTCTGCCACAGTTCCAATCCAAACGCAGATCCATCCAACGGTGTTCACACTGGCAGCCACGAACTCACGATTCTAGATCGTAACACACTCTGTCAACTGCAAAAACTCGGGTATATGCTACGGAACTGGAACGGGTGCATTTGTATCTCTCGGAAGCAACCTCGGACTCATTTTTTTCCTTTCGGGATAGGCTGTGAGCTGCGAAATTTCTGAGCAATTAAGTGATCATATACTAATTCTTCAACAGCATGGCGTATGAGTGGTGATTCCGGCTGAAAATCCAAATCTAGAGTGGACTCGTAATGTATCTTATTAGAATGTTCCAGATGGTCCCTGGCCAGCTATTGTCTATCTGTATAAGTTCTAGAAACAGGGATTTTTTAGACACAGAGTTTTCTTTCCCTCAAGTGTCCAAATCTGGCTCAGAATGTCCTGCACTAGATTATTCCTTGGACAACTTGCTTGAGGTTTCTTCAGGAGATGGAACATTGAAACTTGCTACAGATGGAACGTGACAATTGAATAAGTTACCTGTTTTTGCTTGCTCCTCAAACATCTTCTGTAGATATCTTCCATGTTCTTCTATCTGTAACTGTAGATTCCTTCTTGATACGGTTGTTATAAAACTCCCTATTTGGGAAAAGACTTATCGATGGATGCAGAAGATGGACTAGGTGTCCAAGTCTTTCCAATCTTTCAAAGAGACCTCTTCCATATTTCATTTTCTCTGCAGGCTTACTGATTCCTGTTGCTTAAAAGCCTGTCCCCTAACTGAATGTTGATGCTGCCAGGAGATGGAAAATGACCAGAAGTGTTTAAACAGAATCTCAGAGCAACCATGAAATCTTTAAGTGACCACCCATGCAGATGGGGGGTAACATCTGGCTCCAACTCGGGGACATGTGCTCACCTCGTGAGTGCATGAGAACCTCAGATTCTCCGGTTTCGCAGACCAATAGCAGAATGAACAGTGTGGTGGGGATGGCTTGATTCACATCCCATGATGACCACTTATTACAAAAAATTGCAAAAAGACAAACAAATGCTCATGCCCGAGCTTTATTCATCCTACCTACCTACTCTAACATGAGACAACAGCATGCTAAGTATATGCATATAACAAGTGAAACCATTTAAGCATCTCTTTCATGCCAATTTCTTTTTCTGGTGCTTGTTTAGAGAGAAAGATAAGGACATATAACAGAGATGTCCTATAATCTGCTCATAAATAAAGATGAACTGTAACATCAGATTGTTAGGATATAAGAAATCATCACAGTTCTAGTAGAAAAATTTAGAATGTGCAGAAGAATCCTCTACCCACTGACTGACTGGGCTTAAATACAAACCTCCACCATAAAGCTGCTCAAGCTTATCTGCAAAACAACTATTACTATCTCCATTAATGAAGTGAACCTGAGGCAGATCAGAATCCTCATCATAAAACTGTTTGTGAAAATCTTTAGTAACATAATCCAAGGGCAGCTTTATATCTTCAATTTTTTCTATTGCAGCAATGTCAGGAGGTCGTTCAGCTACATCTTCAAACAAGGGCCCTTGTATTTCTTCTTCAATGGGATCTTCAGTGATCTGTTCTTTAAGCAGTCCACTTTGATCCTCAACGTGCTCTTCAAGCTATTGTTATTTTTGTTCAAGGTGGACCCTAGGGATGAGAGCATCGTATTCTTTAGCAAGCTGCTCAATCTCATCAACTGTTCCATCATGCCAGCGAAGGAGAAACCTCTCGAACAACTTTGCCACTGAATCTATGGATTCATCCAAAAGGCCATAGAACCAGATTAGTGCATCCCATTCCAAAGTCATAGCAAAAACGATCATAATATCATCCTCATGATGAACATTAAAATCAGACATCAATCTGCAGAGAGAGGCAATATGATGGGTGGTTGAAACACCATTATTTCCATGGAATTCTGGAAGAATGTCATAAACCTTCTCACGGTCGTAGCATTCATTAGGAAATACACGGATATTTGAGAAATCAAGCGGGGAGTAAGCTTAGTGCAGACTAGATTTGTGCCAAAGATCACGCGGTTTTTCCTTATCATCATCCATAAATCAAATAATGAGGTACTAAAACTGAAATATGTATGTAGTCATACCTCATACCAAACTGTGGAGTCGCCAAGGTGAGCTTGAAAGCCTTCCAATGAGTGTGCTCACCTCTACACCCAATAGGATCTTCAAATCTGCGAAAGGATAAGGGCTCTGTCCCTTCGTGGAGTCACCATGTGAGAAGAAGAATTTGCAATATAATCTCCCACAAATGTCAATGAAGCATGGTCTTAAAAAATACGGGAACTGGACTTTGTCCCCGGCAACGGCACCAAAATGTTGTCACCCAAAACTGACATGCGTGTGTTGAAGCCCCAAACTGAACACACCGGCTCGATGACAACTCTCAAGAGAGAAGCCAATGTCACCACACTCCTCTCTTCCTCACTTCAGGTTGGCTCTTCTCCAACTCAAGGGGGGTATCCCTAAGGTAGGATCACTAAGGCAGGTGCAACGGAGGGCAAGGTGAACTAAAGAGGCTGCCTTAGAGAAACAATTGTAACAAAAAAAGATATTTTGATTGAATGATGGGAAAGACGGGAGGATCAATCCTCCAGGAAAGGCCAGTGCCAATACCAGAAGGGAGAATGGAGTCAAAAGAGGACTCAAGGGGGCCTTGTATTTCACACAAGTGAGATTAGTCTAGTACGTTCCATAATCAAAGACGAGGAGAATATAAGTATAACCGACTACAGTCTATTACTCCTATGATCTTTTGAAAACATAACGTCAACAAACAACTTGACAACTGCAAATGCTTGCCCAATGGGCTAGATTATAGCCTTCTATGCTACATTTTCTCTACAGCTTATAATGAAACACGCAGCTATGAAAGAGATGCTCAATCTGTCCTAAAAACCCAGCTTGATATATTTTCTATTAAGTTCGAGGGAAAGAAGAACTCCCAAAAAATTTCCATGCTTACAAAGGAGAAGGTTGGTCTCTTTTATAGACCCCAAAAAGCCTCTCCTAACTCTCCTTTTTCAAAAAGAACAAATAAAATAATAAAATAAAAGGAAAAGTGAGATCCCAGATCCACTTTTTTCTCAACTTATATCTAGGAAAACTAAAGTGAAAATTCCCTTTATTCTATGCGTATTGGAGGGACCCTTCTTTATTACAGCGAATACTTAGTTGACTAGAGGTTTTAAAACCAAGTGACCAACAACGCCCAGATCTGGAGTAGAGTCATGAAATTGGTCTTCTTGTAATCGGTGGCTAACAACACGTGATTCAACCGAAAGACGGGCCTGCTACTCCAAAACTCCAAGTAGAAGTGAAAATACGCCAAGTTACTTTCACCATAGCAAACTTGTACCACGTGGAGCTGCATGCTGTAAATGTAGGTCAAAAACTCCACGACTTGGCTGCCAACAATGGAACCTTGTGACCTCCGATTAAGTTTAAGTTCTGACATGTGTTGTTTATCTTGCTGAAACCTGAGTTTTGGCGTTGTGGAACAAATTAGAGTGGGTGAGCTTCAGAATTAAAACCCACCAATTATGACTGTTGGTAGCAAATAAAAACTATCTCTCTGCATCAATCCATCGGCTTCCAATGAAAATGGATCTGGGCTCCACGTGAAGGAAACCGTGTGTAATCTGCCAGACAACTCGAGATTGGTTGTACACGAATGATGGGCTCTTGAAATGTGACCCTGGCGCGGCTCATCGTGAACTGGTGTCAATTTCAGAAAGCAAACAGAACTATCATGTATAAACACAATTTCACGACCAATAGTTGCCTGGATCCAAGACTTGCTGCCACGGTTCCAATCCAAACGCAAATCCAGCCAACGGTGTTCACGCTGGCAGCCACGAACTCACGATTCTAGATCATAACACACTCTGTCAGCTGCAAAAACTCGGGTATATGCTACGGAACTGGAACGGGTGCATCTGTATCTCTCGGAAGTAACCTCAAACTCATTTTTTTCCTTTCGGGATACGCTGTGAGCTGCTAAATTTATGAGCAATTAAGTGATCATATACTAATTCTTCAACAGCATGGCAAATAAGTGGTGATTCTGGCTGAAAATCCAAATCTAGAGTGGACTCGTAATGTATCTGTTGTCACCTAAACTGTAGTTACCCCTATGGATGTATCCACTCATGGATGGCAATAGGGAAGGGCAACTCAAAAGGTGCAACCACGATCACCTCGACCTCCAATATATGGTTGTCACGCCAGTCGAGGCAACCTTCACTTTATGTTATCTAGCCCAGACAACAAAGGGGGAGACCCGATCTACTCCCGACAGGAGAGATCAAAACCAAGACACCAAGTCAAGTTGGTTCTAAGTGAAGTAAGGTGTATGGTTTATCCTAGACCTTAGGATGAAGTCACAAGATAAGTGAGGGGTTTAATGAGTGTAGCTTTAGTTCATTGTTGATGTAAGAGTGACTTATCATAATTGAAGACAAGGTCCGGGATTAGAGTACTAGTCAATGTGAGAAAATCCATTGAAGACAAGCTTGATCAAGAGGTATGATGGCATCAAAGGGTTTGGTTTACCACACAAGGGTCAAACCACAAGCTAATCCAACAATCTAGGAAAGTCGAATTGACTTGGAGAGAGACCAGTGCCTTGGGAATTGGGATAATGGAGTCAAAGTAAGGTTAACTTGTGGTTAGGGACTCCTATTGCATGGGACAAGTGGGCAATTAAAGTTTTGATGGATGAATAGGTCTAGATCTAGGTTTGACCAAAGTGGACCACAATCCCTTAAAATAAGGAATGCTATCCCCAAGGCAAGATTTGACAAGGTGACCTACTAGACCTAGGTTTTGAATTATTTCCGTTCCAAATCCACTGAAATCTCAAGTACCCACGTCCTAGAAGTGGACAAACTCCCTTCTCCAAGATGGTGCGACTTTACCCAAGGAGGCCAAAATGTGGGTTAAGTGGGTCAAGACAAGTCCGATGGCATCCAAACTTTAGATCCGGGTAGGTTAATCAAGTAGGAGTATGGATCTACGATTTCAAGGCAATTTGACGGCTAGATTTTACTAGATCTAAGTTTGAAGATACCAAGTGGTCCAAAATGGGGATTAAATCCCTTGAAATGTGGAATAGGGCCCACAAGGTAGAAATCAGAAAAGTGACAATCTGGGGGTAGGTTATTTGATGTGTAGATTATGAATCAAGCGGGATCTCAACTACCCACCACCTATATCTAGGTCAACTCACCCTCACCAAGAAGTGCGCCCTTGCTTGGAGGAGCTAAGTTGGCTTGGGAAGGGGGTCAAATGGAAACCAATCCTCACCAAACTATAGATATGGGATGTCGTGGATACTATAGAGGTGGATTTTCAATATTATACCCAATAACCCACTAGATCTAAGTAGATCTGAAAAAAATGTAAAAATGAGGGTTTGAAGAAATAAGGGTTTTATCACTTTATGAGCTAGGTCAATGGATTGGATCAAGATAAGAGAAACAAACCTATGGATATTACCTGGGTAACCTTGTAGATGCCTTGATGATGATGATCTATGCAAACCCGATCAATTTGAGAAGCTTTGAGGTAGTTTTCTATGCAATCGATTTAGTCCAAGAAGCCAATGCGCCCTCTCTCCTGCACAACAAACGTCAACAATATCAGATTTGATGTAATCAAGAGATAAGACTAATGCCACAAGAGAAGTAACAGAAAGATAGCATAGATCACAATGATACTAGTGATAACCCCCTGATACAAGCAAATGCCAAGAAAGTCGATTTGAAGAAGCCTTGCAAAATTGCCCTTGTTGAAGTCGCCCTCCTGTAAACAAGACAATGATTTCCAAAAAAAGATAGATCTTACCACAAATTCCAAATGCTAGGTTGCAATAGACTTTCCAATCACCATCTAAGAACACCAGATGCAAAGGAGACCACAAGAATTTCCACAAGAAAGTTTTTCTATACCAATAATCCAAGAGCCAAAGACCCTTTACAATGAGAAGCTCTCTCCTTTAAATAGGAAGGAGAGGCATCAAAATCCTAACCACTTTTTGAATGAGTGGCTAAGATTAAAAGATACAAATGTCTAATCAATGGTTGAGATGAGCTCAACAATAAAATACATGGATCACTAATAAAATATTATATGAGTGGACAAAATCGCCCTAGAAGAGGGGAATCCCACCAAATCATGATGACAAAATATAATAGGGGGCTTATGGTGGGTCCAAGGGGTAATTTTATCCCTCCTTGGTCAATCCCCATAGCACAATAATCATAAAATAATCATCAATATACCAAATCGTGCCTCCATGGTCAAATCGTAGGCCTCAAAAAGACCTCAGAAATCATCAGAAAGTGCCATAAGTGATGGATGCGGGCCCCGATGAAGCTGAAACTGCTGGAGGAGGTGTGGAAGACCCCGATCTATCAACACTGATCATCCCATGCCATAACCTTGCCTCAGTAGCCCAAATCGATTTCCTCAATAGCCATTTCTACCAATCCTGAAATGCCTCGGGAAGCGTGAAACTGCCCCAAACTGCCTCCTGGAGTGCCTGCGCTGTCAAGGTGAGGGCACCAGTGTGTCCGGAAGGGGGTTAATATGGTAAAAACAAGTGGCTGGACCACCCCCTCCAAGCACAGCGCCCTAGGTCAACCGGATAAAAATCACATCTGCTCTGACAGGGCCTCCGACAGACCAAAACTGCACTGGGATAGCCTACTGAGGCTCAATCATCACTGTAAGTGCCCGGAACTGAAAACAAACTGTCTCATTGGACTCAGAAGGTCCAAAACCATCCAAGATGTGTACTCATACACCATATGAGTCTCTGCATGATCAAAATATATATCCAATATACCGGAACAGGGCCAATAATAATAATCTGTAAATGATCAAATACTGCTGTAAACCAAGAATCATCATCATAACCCTGTAGCTGCTGCATAGAATCATCATGTATGTATACATAGACCATATATCATCTATCCATGTCATCATAAGGTCCAACCATCTCATGTCCTATGTTTGACCTTGGTCAGACTAGGCCTAACCAAGTCAACATGACCAAATATAACTCAGATCATCATCATAAGCTGCTGCAAAGTGTCCAAGGTTAATGCATGCTCTACCACTTATTCAAATAACAATTATAACACAAAGTAATCATTACTGGCGATCTAAATCCAAATATATAATGTCATTAATTATTAATATTACTCAAACCAGACTTTCAAAATCATACTCACTTCATAGTTGTGATCATTTTGCTAGTGAAGGGTGAAGGCTAAAATAACTGACTAGGCTAAGGGATGACTTGACTGACTTAACTTTGTGACACTTTGGCAAAGGGAAAGGGAATACACACCATAGTATATACTGAATGAGCAACAACACAGGGAATGGTGGTGTCTTACAAATGGATGAGTTGTTCAAAGAGGGTTTTTTCACCTTTACCAGATGCGCACAATCCATAATACAAATAAGGCCAGCAATTGTTTTGATATAGCGTTTAAGTTCCATTGCTTTTTGGGCCTGAAGTTTCCATAGCCTTGGTCTATGTGTGTTTATAAACACATTGCATAGATTTACATTTATTTTAGGCTTCCTACTGCAGGTGTGTTTTTAAGGCACTTGTTTACCTGAGCACTTCTAGGTGTGTCATGGACAGCTTGTTTACCTAGGTATTTATTTTTCCAAAAGATATAACATTTTATTTTCATGGCCACTTTCATTTGGCATGCCTTTCATTCATGTGTGTTTAGAAACACATTGCATGAATGGGCTTTTCATACAAGATATAACATTTCATTTTTCCAGATTTTGTATTCATGGCAGCACTAAAAGTTTCAGGTTTAGCCAACACAACTTTAGTGACTAGGGAGAATTCCAAGGAACTCCAACTCACCATAGGTAAGTTTTGTCACCAACTAAGAGCCGAGACACAATAAACAGGGAAGCTCATCCAATACAGAGGCTACAGTGGGGAAAAGTCCTCCATGCCACTAGTCAAGTAGTAAGTCAGGGTGATAAACTAAAAGGTAGGCAATGGATGGATGAAGACAATGAATAATGGAGCCAACACTAGCAAGCCAAGGTATGGTGGAATGATCACCTCTAGTCTCCCTAAGGAGGGTAAAACCAATGAGTATGAATAGTGAACTTCTAAGTCTGAGTAGGGACAAATATAATATAATAAAATCAACCAGGTCCACATATCTATATGATCGCCAGATCATGACACTAAGTGCTAAGACATGCCATAAGAATAAGTATAAAAGCAATATAACCATAACACAATGATATACCTGCTGAGTCATATACCTCAATGCTCATCAACCTGTACCATCATATGTCCTTTGAAACTGCTGCTGTAACTCTGGGCACTACTGACTGCTCTGTACCAATGGTATAATGGCTACATCGATCATCTCTCTGAGTGTCCTGAGACTCAGTCGTGGCATGGGGAATATACACTGTTGTCCACAATCCGATAGTGATCCAATGTAGATGCTCATCTCAGCATCTCAAATGTAAGGGAGCTGGCTGAATAGTGTACTGGCATGAGAAAAATAATGTATGGTAGCCCGGCTACCATATATGTGATAACAGTATCTTATTAGAATGTTCCAGATGATCCCTAGCTAGCTGTTGTCTATCTGTATAAGTTCTAGAAACAGGGATTTTTTAGACACAAAGTTTTCTTTCCCTTAAGTGTCCAAATCTGGCTCAGAATGTCCTGCACTAGATTCTTCCTTGGACAACTTGCTTGAGGTTTCTTCAGGAGACGGATCATTGAAACCTACTGCAGATGGAACGTGACTCTTGAATAAGTTACCTGTTTTTGCTTGCTCCTCAAACATCTTATGTAGATATCTTCCATGTTCTTCTATCCGTAATTGTAGATTCCTTCTTGATATGGTTGTAATAAAACTCCCTATTTGGGGAAAGACTTATCGATGGATGCAAAAGATGGACTGGGTGTCCAAGTCTTTCCAATCTTTCAAAGAGACCTCTTCCATATTTCATTTTCTCTGCAGGCTTACTGATTACTGTTGCTTAAAATCATGTCCCCTAACTGAATGTTGATGCTGTCAGGAGATGGAAAATGACCAGAAGTGTTTAAACAGAATCTCAGAGCAACCATGAAATCTTCAAGTGACCACCCATGCAGATGGGGGGTAACAGGTTATCAACACAGTCTCAGTCCTTCGAGAAGTGTCTTCATGCATCAACTTCACCAGTTCTTTAGTGAGTCCAGGAGAATCACTCGATCCTGGATATCTGAGATATCAGCTATACCATCTTTGTCTCATCTGCCGATGGGATTTCTCCCATACCTAGCTGAGATCCCAGACGAGCAAATGGGCATGACCATCTACTACCTGTTCGTCTCATCTGCCGATGGGGTCCTCCCATACCTGGCTGAGAACCTGAACGAGTAGAGGTACCTATGCTATCACACGGCCATCTACTACCTGTCTGTCTCATCTGCCGATGGGATTTCTCCCATACCTGGCTGAGAACCTGGACGAACAGAGGCACCTGTGTGAACCCGACCATCCACTACCTGTCCGACTCATTTGTCGATGGGATTTCTCCCATACCTGGCTGAGCACCTGGACGAGTGAAGGTACCTGGGTGAAAGCAAGGCAAGCATCTCGATGTCATCTTTCCCTCTCAAGGAGGGACACGTTCTCTTCTACTCCAAGTCTTCCGCGAAAGTATTCGAACTTCACCCTAGGAAGGGTCTTGGTGGGAACATCTGCACTCTGGTCGTCTGTTGGCACGTACTGTAACTCGACCGCACCTTTCTGCACCATATCACGTATGAAGTGATACTGAATCTCTATATGCTTTTACCTATCGTGAAATACAGGATTCACTAACATCTACACACAGCTCTGGTCGGCTCTGGAATCTGGCCAAACAATCCTGCCAGGAGTTTACGAAGCCAAACTACTTCTCGAGTTGTTGTACTAGCAACCATGTACTCGGCCTCTACAGTATTGAGTGCTACTGAGTTCTACTTCCTGCTGCACCAGGAAATGACTGCAGAACCCAAACTGAAGCAACATCCGGAAGTACTCTTCCTATCTGCAACGCATCCGGCCCAATCTGAGTCTGTAAGCCCCTGCAATCTCAGGTCACAATCTGAAGCATATTTCAAACCATATCCCGTAGTGCCACGCAAGTATCTAAGCACATGTTTTGCAGCAATCCAGTGAATCTGCCTCGGTTCACACATGAATCGACTGAGAGCATTCACAGCAAAACATATATCTGGTCTGGTGTTTGTCAGATACATTAATGACCCAATCAGCTGGCGATACATGGTGGGATCAATCAAATCTGAGTCTGAAGTAGAATCTCTCAACTTCTTCCAATTCGCATCCATCGGAGTGGCCATGCACTTGCGGTCCAACATTCTGAATCTCTTCAATATATCTATGGGGTACTTTCCTTGTCCTAGGAAAATCTCTTTCTGCCTCTGCCATACTTCTAATCCCAAGAAGTAGTGCATCAATCCAAGATCCTTCATTTCAAACTTAGAGGCGAGATTCTTCTTACACCATACGATAAGTTTCTCATTTCCTGTGAGAAACAGGTCATCAACATATAGTACCAAAATCAATGGCTCATCATCTACAACCTTGTAGTAAAGGTTGGGGTCTTCATCACTCTTGGTAAATCCCAAGCTCACCAGGAATCCGTCTATCCGTCCATACCAAGCACGAGGTGCTTGCTTGAGTCCATACAGTGCCTTTTTCAATCTGCATACATGAGACTCCTTTCTGTGGACAATAAACCCATTTGGTTGCTCGATGTAAACTTCTTCCTCAATAACACCATTGAGAAAGGTTGTATTCACATCCATCTGATGCAACTTCCATCCCATAGCTGAAGCAATAGCAATGATCGATCTGATGGAAGTATATCGAGCCACAGGGAAAATGTCTCATCATAATCGAATCCCTCTTTCTGAGAGAATTCGCTGGCAACAAATCTGGCCTTGTATTTTTCAACACTTCCATCTGCTCCATGCTTGATTTTGTATAACCATTTAGAAATCACTACTAACTTCTCCTTAGGTCTCGGCACAACTTCCCACACATCATTCTTCATGATGGATTGGTGTTCTTCCATCATGGCATCCTTCCAAACTTGATGCTTGAATGCTTCTTCATAAGTGATTGGTTCTGAATCAATGATGTTACTCATCAGTGCCACATAACTGAAGAATCTCTGAGGTCTTTTGCTTTCTCTGGTAGCGCCATGTGGAGCTTCATGTCCTTTTGCATCCTGCAAAGTCTGTTGTGCCCATCTAGGTCTTTTCCGACCTGTAACATTTCTGTGGATATCAATTGGATCAATGGAATTGATAGGTTCATCCTTTTCAGCTAACTCCCTCTGAACTGGAGGGGGAGATGATCTCATCTCCTTTGGTTCTAGCATTTCTTCATCATCGATCTCCATGTCTGATCCTCTGCCTTTCCTGACAGCCATTTCTTCTTTAAAGGTCACATCCCTACTGACTTCAATCTGTCTGGATCCTGGAATGTAAATTCTGTAAGCCTTTGAAGGCTCACCATATCCCACAAAGGTTCCCTTCTTGCATGAAGGTTCTAACTTCGATCTTTTCTCCTTGGGCACATGTATATAGACTAGACAGCCAAAGATCCGAAGATGGCCCACTTCTGGTTTCACTCCTGTGAACGCTTCTTCCAGAGTCATATTCTTCAATATCTTATGTGGACATCTATTATGTACATATACAGTTGTTCTGGATGCTTCTTCCCATAAGAACATTTGAAGGCTTTGGTCATGTATCATAGCTTTGGTTGCCTCCACAATTGTTCTCTTCTTTCTTTCTGCAACCCCATTTTGTTGAGGGTTGTAGGGAACTGTGAGCTCCCTCTTAATTCCTGTTTCCTTGCAGAAATCATTAAATTTTGTAGAGGTATATTCTCCACAGTTATCGGATCTCAAAATCTTGATCCTCTTTCCTGACAGATTCTCAACTTATGCTTTAAATTCTTTGAACTTGTTGAGTACTTCCTCGGATTCCTTAGACTTGAGGAAGTATATCCAAGTCTTTCGTGAGTAATCATCAATGAATGTTATATAGTAATGATATCCACCCAATGAAACAACTGTCATGGGTCCGCACAAGTCAAAGTGTACTAGATCCAAAATCCCTTTGGATCTACTCTCACTATCTAGAAAAGATCTCTTGGCAATCTTACCAAGTGAACATCCTCTACATGTTCCATCATGGTCTACCTGGAGCCCTGGTAAACCTGTCACTATATTCTTCAGTGCTGGGAGAGCTCAATAGTTTAGATGGGCTAGTCTTTTGTGCCATAATTCGCCCATACTTGCAGCATCATGTACTAGGGCTTGGACTGGTGGAGTGTTTAGTCGATACAACCTCTCTTCTCTTATACCAATCACTTTGGTTGTGTTCATGCTTGAGTTCTTGTGCCAAGCAAGTACTTTCCCTTCAGAGAAAGCTACTTTATATCCTTTGTCTTCCAAGGCTAAGATGGAGACAAGGTTTCTTTTCATACCAGGTACATAGAGCACATCACTCAGGCACAATGTATCATTTGATTCTAGTTGAAGGGAGGTGGCTCCAGATCCCTTCACAGTGTAGTTAGCATCATCTCCAAGTACAACACGTAGATGTGAATCTTTCTCAACTAATTCTAAAAGATTTTATTTATAACCTGTCATGTGTCTAGAAGCACCACTATCTATGAGCCAAGTGTCACTAGTCGTGGGAATACTACTTGATAACGTTGATATGAATAGAAATTTTGTATGATCTTCATTCTTGTGCTTCTTGTGATGATGATCTTCTTCTACATCAGCGGTGGATGCTTCATGCTTCCTTTTACTTGAACTTCGACAGCTACTAGCGTAGTGTCCATATTTCCTGCACCTATAGCATTGAACTTGAGATATGTCCTTCTTCTTCTTTTGTTCCGGGCGAGGACTTGATCGCATATCTTGGTGCTTGTGTTTATGGAACTTCCTTCCTTTTCCCCTACCTTTCTTGGCATGGGATACAAATGCTTGATTCTCCTCAGGTTGAATACCATGGAGTTTTTGTCATGCTCCAATCCTTATCTCCTCTTGAGTGCAATCTGCCCATAGCTTATCAAACTTGGGTAGTTAGATCTACCACTTATGCTCTGAATAAAGGACTCCCAAGATGGTGGAAGACCATTCAGAGTGGTGATAACAAGCTCCTTATCATCAATGGGATCTCCACTGGTGCTAAGCTTGTCCCTTAGTTCTATGATCCTCACGAAGTATGAGGCAATGGATTTTGATTTGGATATCTTCATATTTGAAAGTTGGTGCCTCAATGTAATGGATACATTTATGCTAGTGTGTTCAAACAACTTCTTTATGGTCTTGAACATTTTCCTAGCAGACTTCTTCCCTGAGATTTGTGGAACCAAATGATCTCTTACTGAGTCCACCAAAATCCTTCTTGCTCTGGCATCATTCTTCCTCCAACGGGATTTGTCTTCTTCGGCTTCTGGCTCAGGGACTTTCTCATTTACATATTATAATAGGTCATTTTCTTCTAAACCCTAGACTTCCAAGAGATAAAGTTGGAAGCTCCTTCCAAACGATCTTCAACCTTCATCCCAATCATCTTGACTGCAAATATGGTTCAAAAACCCTAGCAGGAGCTAGATCAAAAATGAAAGTTTGAATTTTGAAAAACAGATTCCACAGGTAGATGCACCTTAGCAAGGCGAGTTCAGATGAGGTAGGGCTGATCCAATTCTGTGGAGAAAAGTGGGTCAAAACTGAAACCCTAATTTCTGTTGCAACTGCAGAATAAGGTCAAAAACTGAAAATTCTCAAAATTGAATTTTGTCTTCACCAAAAGATGTGCCTCCCTAAAAGCAAAATTCCCAAGGCTCTTTTTCTCCAAAATGTTGGGTGAAGACTTCAGAAGATGAAACCCTAGTTCCGGCAATGACTTCTTCTAGAACTGCTCTGATACCATGTTAAATTTCATACATTCATTGCATAATAATTCAATTGCATAAACAGGATCACTAGAAGAAAGACAAAGCACAAAACAATAACAACAGAGTTTATCCTAGGAAACCCAAACGGGAGAAAACCCAGCAACCTTCGTATAGAGATAATAATTCTGAGATCATAGTACAATCATAAAAAGAGAAAAGATGGAAATGCTTTCCAAAAGTAGAAACTCCAAAACAGTCTTCTTCTCCAGCAAATGTGAACTTCTCTCTCTCAAGTGATGCGAATTTGAGTGAATAAGTGAGTGTGATAAATGAGGTGACTTTACCTCTTATTTATACAAGTGCAAAACTGACTTTTACCCTAGGTGAGCCGACTTCTCTATTTGACTGGGCCGACTACACTTGGGGGGCAATTTATAATTTAAATTTAATATTTTCTTTTGCTTCTTTTCACCCCAAGGTTTACATTGATTCTTTCAAGGGTTTACATAGTTAATTACATCAAGTTCATCTCCCTTGGGAGGTACAATCAAATACAATAGAAATACAATAAATAATATCTTCCGAAGTTGCACAAAATCCAACAGTACTGATAATCATCTCCAAGATTTACTTTGTGTGGAGAATCTTTCTGCATGAGCTGCGAGAGAGAGTCCTTGTATCCTGTCATGTGTTTTGAGGCTCCACTGTCCACTAGCCAAGTATCACTTCCATGAGATACTGAGCCAGTGAGCGCTGAGATTAGTACATATTCTTCACTGGAATCTTCATCTTCTCTGGTTTTGACTTCATCATCATATTCACTATCTTCAGCTGCATGAGCATGAAATCTTTTCTTTTGCTTCTTAGGTTGTCCAAATTTGAATGGACAATTTCTTGCAATGTGTCCTGTCTTGTGACAAGAGTAACATTCAATTGAGGAGAGGTCTTTCTTGAACCTCTTGCTCCTTTGAGATCTTTGAGGTCTTCTGGGAGAGTGGTCACGAGTACGTACATCGTTCTTTCTTTTCCTTCCCCCTTTGGCATGAGTTGCCAAAGCTTGATCTTCATTATCATTTAGTTTCTCCTCTCTTACTGCTATCCTCTCTTCCTCTTGCACACACTCTTCCCATAGTTGTTTGAACTATATTAATTTCTTCCTAGCGCATATACCACGAACAAAAGGTTCCCAATCTCTAGGAAGACCATTCAAAGTGGTCATCACAACTTCAGCATCTTCTACCATATCTCCAATAGCTGCTAATTGTTCTTTGATCTGGGATACTCTGGAGAAGTATGAGTGCATAGTCTCGGACTTTTGGAGCTTCACACCCTTGAGTTGATTTCTCAAGGTCGTCTTCTTATTAATATTCTTACCTTCAAACAAGCCGGTCAAAGCATCAAACATTTCTTTCGAAGTCTTCTTTGAGGATACTTGAGGAATCAAGTGATCTTTGATAGAGTCAGCTATGATCCTCTTAGCCTTGATCATATTCTTCTTGTGTCTTGCTTTGGCCTCATCTCCTTTTGGTTTTGTAAGTCCCTCTTTTATAAAACCTTCTAGGTCATGTTCTTCAAGAATGAGCATGACTCTATATTTCCATGCCCTGAAGTTCGCAACTCCTTCAAGCTTCTCATCAAGCTTGGTATTGTTTGTCATTTTGATAGAATGAGAACCTCAAATGGAAATAGAATAGATGTAGGGCTTACCAGTAAAGTTGTCCTTCTGAAAACTGCTTCTACCTTGACTTAGGGTTTGACAAAGAAACCCTAATTTTCCAACTTCGGGATTTTGGAAAACTAATTGGATGAAAAGATGTGCCTCCTCAAGGCTAGTTGAGCAAAGTACTTCTTCTCCTGATTCTGTTGAGCAGATGTTCCAAAAACTTGATGCCCTAGTTCTCTGGGCTGCAGTGGGGGACCCAAAAATGAAAATTCTCAGAATTGAATTTTGCATTGACAGAAAGATGCGCCCTAGTGAGGCGACTTAAATGCACCCTCTTTTTCAATTGATCTGTGGAGAGAGATCCTGAAATAAGAAGCCCTAGTTTCTACAGTTGCATAGGCTGCACAATGTTTTCTTCCGGGTTTGCTCTAATACCATGTTAGTTTTTCACCTGTTTAGCATAATAACATTAAACAATCTAATCACTGAAAGAAAGACAAGCACAACAAACACAATATTTCTCTCGGGGAAACCACAAGGGAGAAAACCCCGGCAAAACTTCCTCAATATAGAATTCACAAGTACAAGATAAAACCCCAAGACAAAATCAGCTCTCCTTCACTTGTGCGAACCTCTCTCTCTCTCCTATGCGAACTTGAGTGAGTGAGATGAGATGAGTGTTACAAATGAGCAACTCAATCTCTTATTTATACTTTACAATTGACTTGACCTTTTTCCTAACTAGGTCGGCTTGACTCACCTAACTAGGCCAACCTGAACTCTTTACAATAAAATATTATTTTCTAGATCTTTCCAGGCCGACCTAACAGTTAGGGTTTACATTGACTCCTTCAATGACTCTTACATTATCAATTACATCAATGACATCTCCCGAAGGAGGAAGACAATAATACAATAGACAAATACATTTAGAATATCTTCCGCAATTACATTTCTTTAACAAAGTTTATGAGAGCCCACCCTGAACTGGCCCAAGGGAATACGAAGAGTGTGCACCCAATGGCAGATTGTGTAATGGGGCCAAACAATGAACCTATCCCTCAGATCCATGAAGTGCTTGACGTAGAATGCCATCTTGGGAGGTAACCCACCCTGAGCATTGATATAGGTGACATGCACAAGCTACCTGTAGATATCATCTAGGATGATCATGTTCATCTCCTGCCCGGTAGATAAGAGGTGGTCAGATGGTTCCAAGGAGTATTTAAAGAGGCAAAGTTGATCCATCGTAATACCAACAAACTCCAAAATATTTGAGACCCCTGTATACAGGCGACAAGTGCAGCCTGAACGGCAAGCTAAGGCAACAGCCTCTGATGAACAATAGGCCAAGTACAAATACTAGTCCCATACCTTTACTAAGTTAGGGAAGCTTTGAATGTGATGTAGGAGTGAGACAATGTTGAATAAAATCTCAAGTCGAAAGGTTCAAGCGCCAAACTCCACAAGTATGATGGGTTGAGGGGCTATCTACTTGCACTCAATGATGCGACAAAGGAGGATCTGCACTCTCTCTATTGATTTTAACGATAGATTTTATTACCGGATTGCCATTTACATCAAGGAAGCATCATTCCATCATGGTTGTGGTGGATAAATTGTCTTAAGGCAACACATTTTATTCCAGTTAAATCTACTTACAAAGGCTGATGAGATAGCAAGAATATTTATGAAAGAAGTATTCAAATTTCATGGCTTATCCAAAGCAATTGTATCCGACCGAGATACAGAATTTACTTCTAATTTCTTGAAAAGTCTTTTTGCAAATTTGGATACACATCTTAACTTTAGCACTGCCTACCATCCACAAACATATGGACAAACAGAAAGAGTAAATCAGGTGCTTGAAGACATGCTTCGCATGTATGTGATGGATAAACCATCCAAGTGAGAAGATTATCTACACTTGGTAGAGTTTGTATATAACAATATGCAACAAGCATCATTGGGAATGAATCCATTTGAAACTTTGTATAACATAAGGTGTAGGACACCAATGAATTGGGATAATCCAATTAAAAGAATTGGGCTTGGACTAGAAATGCTTAAGAAAATGGAACAAGAGGTTGAAAAGATTAGGCAGAATTTAAAGGCAACCCAAGATAGACAGAAAAGCTATGCAGATAAGAATCGAGTGCATAGCGAATTCAATGTGATCAATCATTTTACCTCCAAGTGAGGCCAAGGAAAAGTTCTTTGAATCTTGAAAGTTGTGTGAAGCTATGACCAAGATATTGTGGGCCATTTGAAGTGCTTGAGAGGATAGGGCTAGTTGCATATAGAATTGTATTGCCTGCTACCACTAGAACTCATCATGTTTTTCATGTTTCTTTACTTAGGAAATATGCACATGATCTTAACCATGTGATTGATTGGGATATGATCCAGGTGGAATCCGAGGGAGAGTTCCAAAACGAGCCACTATGCATCCTCAACAAAAAGGTAACATTGCTCCATAATAGAGCCATCTGACGGGTAAAGGTGAAATGGAAGCACTTTGGTCCCATTGAGGCTGCATGGGAGCTAAAGGATGCCATGAGAAAGGCATATCCATTTTTGTTTTGATTTTGAGCAACACGAAGGACGGTGTTGTTCCAAGGGGGAGGGGAATGCAATACCCCCGGTTTTGACTTGGCATGTATTAAATCAAAATCATGTAAATGATGTAAATATGCTAGTATGGATTTCTAGTGCGGAGCTCAAGGCCAAGGCCCGACAAGTAAATGGCTTGGAATGTATAATGTAAATATTTTTATATGGACCATGTGGTTGGCTTGTCATGCTAACTTGAATACTATGTTGAAAAAATAATAAAATGGTCCAAGATGGCTGTGTAAAGAGCACTAGAGGGGCTATGATTTCACTAAAGGGGAAGAGGAAAGGGGGCATATGGGAGATTAAATCCTTTACTGCCAAGTGTCAATCTTAGAACTCATCCATTTGTTGCCAAGTGCCTTAAGTGAGACAATTACTTCCTTTTGACTATTAAATCCAATCATTGAATGCATGTGTGAGGTTGGTGGGGGAATTCTTCTCATGTTGTTATGGAAGCATGGAATGAATATACTTCTATGATTGTTGTAAGAGTCCTCTCTTCTATCGTCAGAAGTTATGTTAGTTGTCTTTTCCACCATCCTCTCATCTCTTTTTGGATTCTATCATCCATTTCTCTAATGCATATTTTTACAATAGGCAGAGTTCTTCTCTTGTTGTTCATACCGTTGCCATTAGCATTACCAGACTGGGCATTAACTGGAAATTCGAAATTGTGAAGGTAAGTTGCAGATTTGAAAAAAAAGAGATGGTTGTAGGTAAGCATATAGGTTTGGCAAGATAGGAACCTTTACCCCTTTGAGTTTTGTAGCTCTTAAATGCTTGAAAAGCAATGACTCTTGATGCTACAAGAGCTTCTCCAACAGCATACAACAAGTTGGACTCTTTCTACACACACTAGTAAGGATTGCAAGGGTTGGATTTCTTGAGGGAACTGTGGAGCAGTGAAGGGAAATACCTTCCTTGTCTTGTGTAGGGCAATAGAGAAGAGTGCCATGGTTGGGATGACTGGATGAGATCCCTGTAAATGTTCAAAGGTGGGCAGTTTGGCTAAGCATGAGAGCAAATGGGTTATGGGCTGAGAGAGAGAGAAGTATGGAGGTGTTTCCTTCGCCCCGGTGGCCTCATAGCCCAACTTGGGGGTGGTATCTGCAACTGATACCTACGGTTGGGTGGAGAATCGCTCTTACACATCCAGTTGCTTGGATCTTCTTTTTTAAAAGATAAGTATTCTCCTGTATTTGAATGTGGAATTATTTTATTTTCTTCCTATGAAAATTATGCTTGTATATGCATGTTGTATATGTGGATAGAGTTTTATTTCCGTTGTGCTTTATATTTACACATCTGCGCATACAATTCTTATTTATGAATTTCTATTATGGCCCATGGGGCAAAATTTAGAAACATGTAATTCATAAATATCCCCCTCTGTTGGTCGTAATGATGAATGGGGACATGACATCTCCTCGATGGCAAAGGAGTTGAGGGTAGGGAAGGAGACCAAGTTCTACGGCCGTTCCCCTAGAGGAAGTGGTTTGGGAATAGCCAACAAGTTCATTGCCCATTGTCGAGGCTACATACTTGCTTGGTGTTGGTCCAAAAGCAAGGCTTGGTCGGATGCACCTTTGAGGCAGGTGGAGCTTTATTACCTTTTTAACCACTTGAACCCATCCCTCTTCCTCACCGATGGTCGAAACTTTGACACTTGAAACACATTTACGGAGATTTATATACCTTACAGTCTAACGCAACACCTTTTCCCCAACCCGAATGTACACAAATTCTTTAAGATCCTTAGATAAGTTAACCCAAAGGCAAACCCACATTTGACGTCAAGGATTAAAAACCTGCAAGCTTATGACTGATCAATTTGCCTATTGGTGCAACAGTATGTTCTATAAAGTCCCAAAATTGCAATAGAAAGCTCAGAAATTCAACCCATACTAAATAATACAGTAAAGCAGCTTCATCCATTGAAGGCAACTCATACCATTCAAAAACGCACAGCTTGCACATTATGGTATCCAAAGGCTGTGAGAAATAACAAGACAGTGAGGATTTTCTTCAACCAAAAACTGAAAATAAAAACAAAATAAAAAAGCCTTAGTCAAGCTTCAGGTTACAGTGCACAACTAGCCATGTGGATCCAGGCCTCCTTCACCCAGGCCTTAATTATAAATTCAAGGGGGGGCATCCCAATAGAATACCCTAGTAGGGTACATCGTTTGAGATCATTACAAACATACATGTATTCATCAACTGTAATATCAACAGGGGTATCATATGGCTGAACATCATTACCTCGTGGAATGCTTTGGGATCAATTTTTTGTGGGCCGTTCAACAGGACCACGGTTGTTGTCACTTCCTCCTTGCGTGTTTTCTCCTTGCAAATTCCCAAAGCCAACAGTCGATGTAACGGGGGTTAAGGTATCCATAATAAGGCCCCTCCATTACCTTATGGCAGAGTGCTAGGCCTCACAAGCCAATATAGGACAGCTTAGCTGTCAAGATAGAGAGATTTAATGAGAAAAGGAAGGCAGTAAATGCAACAGTACCACCTCGAGCAACACCTTCCACGTGCATGAGTTCATGAAATTTTAGTAGAGCCCCTTCCCCTAACACCTTCGAACCCACAGCTTCAAATCCTAGGAGAATACCACATTAATCTTTCCTGACTGATACAATCAAGTTTGGAAGAAATTGAAATCTGCTAACATGAATACCCACATAGCTTGTCCATTTCTGTCCCTCCATGAAGGCTAGGGTTTACACGTCATTGTGTAATTGGGACAAATTGCTTTCTGACAATAATGACGTGGAGAAAATAACATGCCAGCTATGAAACTGAGAAGAACGAAAAGATGAGCAATAATTATTAATGATATGCCTTGCCTTACAATGTCTAAGAAAAATAAAAGAAGATTATCACTCCTGATACCGACACCATCCAAAGGTGGTTTAGTTGGAGAACTTCTGCTTGCTAGAAAATTTTGTCATGCAAATTGCAGAAGAGACGAATCACCTAGTAACTGCAAATTTAAAGGGTACTTGGGGTTTCTGTAGGCCAATTGATTTATGGGTAAGATTTTGGATTTTTGATCTTTTTAATGATGTCTCCAATTTACCACTACAGCAAGTGTGCCCTTCCTCATTATGGGAAAATTACAATGAATTGAAGCCGGCTTACAACAGAAATAACCAACATTTTCCACACTCGAAAGCACCTCGGTTGAGATGGCACCATGGGGCATCTATTCCATCACATTCACCAAGGAGTTGCACCTGGCCCCATCCGCAAAGAACAGTCGGTTTGTGCAGGCAAGATGGCTCGCTTGCACAGGCAACACAGCCCATTACAGGTGAACATGTTTATAGGGGATTTGAACCTCGGTGGGGGATTATGAAACACCCCAGCTTTGCCCTCCAACCAAGACCCTGTTGAAAATCTAGGGGCAAGTTATAATCTTATTTGTTGTTCTTTAAGTCATTCCGCTGATGAGCTACAAGCTCATTGTGCTTTTTAATCAAGAATCTTTATAATCGTGCACGAGTGGTGTTTCCGTGGATTCTAATGAGTAATGAAAGAGATGTTTCCGTGGGCTCTTTGAGTCGCTTTCGGTACACAAACTTGTATTATATAAATGCATGTTGGCCAAAGTTCAACACCCACAAGAGATGTTTCACTGTAAATTGGCCTGCGCTGCATGGGTTGTATACAGGGCTCTTGAACAACAAGAAACCCTTCAAACAAAAAAAGGAAATAAAATCTGTATTGCTGTGCAGTATGCAGATAATGCCTTGCCTGGGGGATTGGATGATGTTAAAGAGTTATTCTCAGATAATGTGACACGCACTTGGTACTGCAATTGTTGCCTATTTGTCAATGTAGGAAGTCTGAGCCATTGACCAGAAGCTTGTATGCTTTGTAAATCGCTTATTTAGACCATGCCACAAGAAAAAGTAGAAACCAGTACTCACCACAATAACGCCACTGCATTGAAGGCGAGCTTCAAGCAACTGTGCTTCACTCCCCTCGTTGGCAACTGAAATCATCTCCTCTTTTCCAGCCATGCTTTGCATACAGTGGTGCCACGATAGATTCCTTCCTGCAATGCTTTGCCTTATCTTATTTCTTATGGTTATGGAATGGAGCAACCCACCCACATGATGAAGACTGTTTTTTTGGGAAGTGAAGCATGTAGCAGCGGAAGGGAACGAAAAATGCCCAAATGGTATTAATGATTTCAGGAGGCTCCTGGTAGAAGGAAGCCTGTACAGAATATACATTGGAATTAGGATTGGGATTGATCTACTGCGTATGACTTTTGAAAGTGGCGAGGATTACATTCAGATTAAAAATGTCATGAGGAGAAGATAATAACACAAATACAAACGATCCCCAGCAACTCTGTCACGTGTTTCAAAGTCATCAGCCGAGATGGGGGATGCTAGATAACACTTGTATTTATCAAAATACAAAATATAAGTTTACGAGTGTTTTGAATCTCATGGCGGAAGTTACGAGTCAATTCCGAGGCTTGCTATCTTCAAATGCTTAACAATGGTTACTACCTTCAAAATGCTTTGGAAAAAATGCTTAACAATGGTTACTATCTTTAAAATGCTTTGGAAAATAAATTCTTCACATACTTTAACACTGTTAAGTGCAAGTGTAATGTGTTATATTCACATAATCATTATAGTAGTGTGCTTTCTATTTGCATAATAATTATAGTCCATAATCATTATAGTAGTGTGCTTTCTATTTGCATAATAATTATAGTAGTGTGAATATATTGGATAATATGATTTTTAAATTTTTATATATGAAAAATATAAAATCTTAATTGGAATATTTTATAGTGTTTATTTCAATTGTTTTTTTGATATATTGATTTAAAAAAATTTGGAGGATATTTTATTCAAGGATGGTGTCCATCTAGGCACGGGTCACCAGCTTACTACCAAAGATCATGAGGGAGTAATTTATGAATTCATCCATGCCCCGTGTTGATGTTGATCTAAATGATCTTTATGGTTTTTTTAGGTTGGACTGCTTTTGATCTCATATGGGATTCAGAGCGTTGTGTTTCTCTTTTGATAATTTATGTTTTAAAAACTGCTTAAGATTTGTGTACTACTTTTGATAGCCCTGTGCTTCTCTTTTGGTAATTTACATTTAAAAAACTGCTTAAGGTTTGTGATAGTGGAAGTTTAGGCACAAGATATTTGATGTTTTTTGTTAGATGGAGTTGTATACTCAGGTTTTTTTTGTTGATCATGCAATATGAGGCATTTTATAAGCTTTATACGCAATAATGTTGTAATCAGAAGTAAGGCAGTGTTGCAGCTTGTAGCATCTTTTTAAACTAGTTATGTATTTTGAGAAATGTAACTTTTTCTTAATAAACTTGTAGTTTTTTTTTGGAAAAAAAAAAAATCATTTCTAATATATGAAAAACATGCATGTTGATGATGTTTTTTTTTCCAGCCTAACTTTTATCCTTTGTGTTAAGTCATCTTAAAAAGCCTTTAATATTTTGAAGTGTATTAGGACTAGTATAGATTCATCTTAGCTTTCTCCCAAGCACCTAGAGGAATCAAATCCCTTCGGGTGCAAACATTTTTTAAAATACAAAATTTGAGGATGGCTCAACCCTCACATTGCATAGCAAGAAGTATCCAAGTTTAATTTTTTTTTTAGTTTTAATCAATTGAAATATATACCAATGTGGTTTTGGACCTTAGGTTAGGGTTGACATTGTGAAAATTTTATTTACTTAATATTTTATTATTTTATTAAAGTTCCACGTGTCAACGTTGAGCACAAAATTACACTTCTCCCTCATATTGGTTTTGAACTTTAACTTAGAGAATTTTATTTACTTAATAGTATATTATTTTATTGATGTGTCAACTCCACATTGAGCACGGAGTTACAGTTCTCCCTCATACTAGGTTGTAGAAAGCACCTCTCGGCACAAGAAGCTCTTTGAAATTTGTCTAAGTAAATTTTGAAAAGTCGAGATCTACCCCATGCGAACCACTCTTCTAAAAAATACCAAAGTGTGAGGTTCTACATATTATGCATTGGTTTCCCCATGCAGATGTGGAGATTTTCAAGTTTTGTGTTCAATGTTTAATCCTGCTTTCACATTTCCACATTTTGTAGTCGAACTCTATGTAGACTGCAAAAATTTTGGTACCACAACCCTTCCTTCTGCCTCCAACATTTTGCATTACATGCATCATCCGGCATGTGGATGCAGAAGCCTATGCATTATGCCTTTCCCTCTGCACTTCTGCATTATTGCACTTCCTCCCCTTTGCGTTGCATTTCCCTTTTCACTCGATCCTTTCCTTTCAATTCACATTTTGCATGCATATGTGGAATGTGCTCCTTTTTTCACAATTCCCTGTGCATATTCTCCAATGTTAGTGGTGACATACTACATCGACGTGTAGAATTCTTCATTCAATGCAGAGTATGATGATAGATGAAGTCAACATAGTGTGAAATTGCCCACATAAGATCCAAAGAGATGATGTAAACCTCACAATGAAAGAATTTAGGAATAATAGAAGAAGAGACAAGCAATAGAACTTAGATCCAAAGAAACTCTGATTGAGGCAGAATAATTACACATGTTACAATTAATAGAATAAATGAACTGGTAAATATACAATGTTGAGTATGAGGATTCGAATTCACTAGGAGGAATTCAAATTGGACTTCATGCACAGATCCATAATCAGTGGAGAGTCATCAATGCCTAACTAGGAGTCCACCTTCTCATCAGTGAAGTCATCAATGCACAAGTAATGATCAACCAGGAGTCAAACTGAGTCTAACTGAATGTGGTTGGTGTAAATGGCACATGGAAGCACTAATATAGTGAAGGAGGCTCAGTGGAGGGCGCCATAGGAGTTAACTGGAGTTAGAATGGTCAATCTAGTCTCACTGGAGGTCCAACAGAGTGATAAACTCAGTAAAGAGTCAGTTAAGCCTTAAATCAAGGGAATAACTGAAGATAACTCAATATAACTGAATATAACTGGACTGGTAGGTGAAGAAGGCGCCCTTGTCATGCAGTGGATCAAAGGAGGGCGCATTAGTCACTGGGAGGCCTAGAAATGATCTGAAAGAAGCTCCGGGGGCTAGTTTGCTGAGGACTAGGTGCTGGGACTGATGACCTAGAATGTATGCTAATTGCATGCAAACCCTAATTTTGCATGCATGACTGAAAATGAAAATGACTGGAAAGCTAGTAGGACTAGGATGGAGTATAGGAATATCCTAACACCCCCCCTTAATCCATCCTGGGCCCTGGTAACTAGGACCAAAGGTCACCCATACAATAAATGAAATGATAATAAAATACATAACTATCCATAAACTGAGAAAATGGGGAAAACCTCATGGGAAAAATACCCCCCCTCGAAAGAACAGTAAATAACTCAAAGAACCATCATGCAGAAAAGAAAGAAGCTTTCATCAGTGAAAACTTTTGTAAAAGACTTGGCAAGCTGATCCCATGTAGGAAGGTCTCCCACTGTGTGGAGGATGAAGCAAGTCTTTCAGGAACTTTTTTTGTATCTAGAGCGAAAGGAAACTGAGTACTCTCCCCAAAAGATGGAAGAGAGAATCCCATCATCATGCTGTATCTCTTATGGAGAGATGGATGGCATAATGCAAGGTTTGCATGCTGCTGAAGTCTAGTAGTTCTGTAAGCAAATAAATCATCAACTTTGTTCTCAGTAGTAGCAAGGACTGTGT
Organism: Larix kaempferi; assembly: GCA_027924585.1. Lineage (NCBI taxonomy): Eukaryota > Viridiplantae > Streptophyta > Pinopsida > Pinales > Pinaceae > Larix > Larix kaempferi. The sequence continues at coordinate 11,375,824 of BSBM01000072.1, read as the reverse complement.
GAGAACATATTTCTCTTGAATCTGGACTGAGAATAGGTATTGGTTCAGAATCTTCTTGAACCATGATCTCAACATCAAAATCTTGATCTTCTTCTTCATTAGAATAGGAGTCACTGGAAGAGAAGTCACTGTGATCTTCATCAGAATCTGAAGGAGTAGTTGGAGAGAAGGGCATGAAGTGTGAGAACTCATATGCCTTTGAGGCATGATTATCAATCCCATTCGCTATAACCTTTCCAGTGGATATTTTTGTAATCTCTACTGTGTCTGGACCAAAAATTACTTGTTTTGGAGATTCTGTATGAGTCATTTGATATACTGACAACAAATTAGCTGTAAGAGAAGGAACAAATAAGACATTTTTGAACTTACCATGCTCCATATGAACTGTACCCAAACCTTTGGCAGAAATCTGAGAGTTGTCTCCCATGTGAATGGTAGGCCCATCTTGGAGATCCAAAGAGGAGAAGGATTCTTCTTGTGCCATCATGTGGTTGGAAGCTCCAGAATCTATGAGGAGAGCTTTTGTCTTTGAAAAACCAGCCATCAATGCATGACAATCATCAGATCCACTTCCAGAATCAGACATCTTTGCTTCTTTTGGAACAACAATTTGGTTTTGTTCAAGAATCTTGGTTAGAAGATCAATCTTCTTATGCATGCAGGCATGCTCAGGATGGTTTCCTCTCTTGCAGTAGGTACAATTTGGTCTCTTTTGTTTGTCATTCTTGGATCTTTAAGGTTTCTTGCCTTTGCCTTTTTGTCCCCCTTTTGCATTCGCTCCACTTGATTCACCAGCTAAAAGAGCTAGATCTTTGGAGGTTTTGATGGCACCCATTTGAAACAGTTTGTTCTCTTCTTGAGTGAGAGCTTCAATAAAGTCACTTAAGGTGGGAAACTTCCATCCAGGGATGGACATTCGAACATAATGAAAGGTAGATACAAAGACAGAAAATTGAGATCCAAGTTTGCTCGATATAGAGAGTATCAATTGCTCATCACTTTTAGTGATGCCACATTGCTTGCAATGCAAAACCAAATTCTGAAATTTGGAGAAGAAATCTTGGATGCTCTCGAAATTGCTAGGTTGAAGGGCAACCAATTCATTCTCAAGAATGTAGCCTGTTAGTTCGTCTTGTTTGCCAAAAAGACTCCTCAATTTTATCCATAAATCATTTGGAGACTTCAATCCATCAGTATGAAACAATAGATCATCAGATATATGAAGGCATATGCATCCAAAGGCTTCATCCATTTTGTTTAGGTGCTTGATTCTCTTTTCAGCTTGATGTGGTATGGCATCTTTTTCCTCAACTATTCTAGTAAACCCGCTTGATTGCAAGAGTATTATCATCTTCCTCTTCCATTCGAAATAATTGAAAGGAGTGAGAAGTATAGAAGAAGGAGCATTCGAATTGCTCATCTTGACTGCTTGAACAAGTGCAAATAGAAAGCTGCTAAATCTGCTATTGGAACTTCAAAATACCTGCAAAAAAACTCTCAAGAATGGAGGTAGAATATACTCTCAAGGCTCTGATACCATGTGAAATTGCCCACATAAGATCCAAAGAGATGATGTAAACCTCACAATGAAAGAATTTAGGAATAATAGAAGAAGAGACAAGCAATAGAACTTAGATCCAAATAAACTCTGATTGAGGCAGAATAATTACACATGTTACAATTAACAGAATAAATGAACTGGTAAATATACAATGTTGAGTATGAGGATTTGAATTCACTAGGAGGAATTCGAATTGGCCTTCATGCACAGATCCATAATCAGTGGAGAGTCATCAATGCCTAACTAGGAGTCCACCTTCTCATCAGTGAAGTCATCAATGCACAAGTAATGATCAACCAGGAGTCAAACTGAGTCTAACTGAATGTGGTTGGTGTAACTGGCACATGGAAGCACTGATATAGTGAAGGAGGATCAGTGGAGGGTGCCATAGGAGTTAACTGGAGTCAGAATGGTCAATCTAGTCTCACTGGAGATCCAACAGAGTGATAAACTTAGTAAAGAGTCAGTTAAGCCTTAAATCAAGGGAATAACTGAAGATAACTCAATATAACTGAATATAACTAGACTGGTAGGTGAAGAAGGTTCCCTTGTCATGCAGTGGAGCAAAGGAGGGCGCATTAGTCACTGGGAGGCCTAGAAATGATCTGAAAGAAGCTTCGGGGGCTAGTTTGTTGAGGACTAGGTGCTGGGACTGATGACCTAGAATGCATGCAAAATGCATGCAAACCCTAATTTTGCATGCATGATTGAAAATGAAAATGACTGGAAAGCTAGTAGGACTAGGATGGAGTATAGGAATATCCTAACACATAGCTCTTTATGACTAATTTAATTGTTCCGTGAGATTTGTTGGGAACTATGAGAAAGTGATTGAAAGCTTATTTGTGCATGATTTGAGACAATATTGAGAAAATAGCAGTGTGAAGGAAGAGGATGGCACATAGGAGAAAGCTCGAGCCATATTGTGCAAACACTGAAAATTCGGTAGCTTAAAGCAATAGACTATCATTGGAGCACGAGGTTTTCTACTTTAGGGAGGTCATACATTGGTGCTCCAATCATTTCGTTTCCAAACATATATTGGTGAATTTGAAATAAGAAGGAAAGACTCTCATTCTCCTCATTCCTCTCACAATCACAAGGATGTTGTGTTTACTAGATCCAGTGAAGCTTTTCAAGGTCTCTAAAGTCAATGCTTTCTATATTGTCATAAGGGTGGTAGCACTATTTTAAAGGAATGGCTTCTATGACCAACTACGTATGGCTCTAAGGTATACTAGATAGAGGTCACAAATTGCCCAAGCCCTCTCAGGAATTGCCTTGGTTGTTTGTTGAGGTAGTTGGTTAAGAAACCATAATGCAGGTGCCTAGGTACATCTTGAATGTCATGTAATACATGTTACATAGGGATGCATTTTTTTAATGGGGGGAGTTTATCTCCAATGAGGTTGGAAACTAGTTAGCCAATTTTCATAAGGCCGAGCGATTATTTGTCTTTGTATCTTGTTTTTGCACTAGTTTTTTGTACTTCAAGCAAGCAACTATTTCCAAAAGATGTCAACTTTGATGTGGACCCCGTTCAATGTTTTCGCCCATCTTTGTTGAGATGAAAATCCATGTATCTTTGTGTAAAATTCAAGATGCCTTTGTCGTGAGGTTTCAACATATGATAATAGGAAATGGACATGATGGCTTAATTATGGAATCTAGAAGCTTCCTCGTGGGGAAGGGATAATACTTTAATGAGGAATGTTACACTTACATTAGACTCTATGGGTTTTGGGAAAAACCCTATTTCATTCCCAAATTTGTATGTGATCGGTTCTTCCTCATGAATTGTATAGATAGTATGAAAAACGATTGGTTTTTTTTATGGCAAGAAGATGAAGAAATTCATTTCTACAATGAGGATGATATGTCTTTGTTGTTTGAATTTTGGGAACTTGCCATAACGCCTCTATACTTACTGGAATAATTTTTTCATTGAAAGAAACCTTCAAAGTTGAACTTTAAAAATATATGAATTTTAATGAGAACGATGTAGAGAATTTTATTAGGAAATTGGTTGACATGAATGACCAAAAGAAGCGGAAGGAAAACCTTTCCTCAAACAATAAGTTGAAACATATTAGGGTGCGTTGGGATAACGTAATTGATATAGTACAACAATTGATAGTAATGTATGAACTATTGGAGGAGAGAAGAAGCAAAGTATTCCTTGAGTTGTTTGGATCTATAAAAGAATTCGAAGGAACTGCCATTGTGCAAGGGGACAAACTTTCTACAAAATAAGTTTTTGAAGTGAATTTGAAGGTAGCGAAGACCTCTTGTGGCGTTGAATTTGATCGTGTCACAAGTTTCCCTTAAAATGAATTTTACAAATGGATCATTGGCTTTGCCATTGACAATGTTGAGCATAATTATGTTGGTAGGAAAAATGAGTTCATTTGAATGGCGTTGAGAATGAAATCTTATCACTTAAAAAGAAGAATTCATTGTAGGTTCCCTCGGGGATTATGTTGAAGTGCAAGTGAACCAAGCAATGGAGTAAAATTCCAAGATCCAATAAATTTGGGATAGTTGGGACAGTTAGGTTTATGGAGTACATGTGCCATATTTGGAGAAGGCTACTCAAACTGCATTGATTAACAAGAGAAGGGTTGTAACACCCCATTTTTAACCCCAAGATGTAAATATGATATAATTATTTAAAGGCTATAAGTCATATATGAATGCTCTAGGATGACATGTTGAAATATTGTAACTTCAAAGAATATTATATTTGTACTTTATTATTCCGGAGATGTTTCATTCCTCCGAGAAGATCCTATTGTACACCCGGAGATGTTTATTCCTCCGTCGGATTGTGATAACTTGGGTTATTAGACTTCCCTAGTGGGGGTCGGCCCTGTATGTGTTATGTGGGTCAAAGGGTTATTAGACCACCCTAGAGGGGTCGGCCCAGTCAGTTGTAATGGGGTGTTTAACCCAGTAATTAAGTTGGGTCCGACCTAGCTTGTGTAAAAGTCATTCGGGAAACTAGTATAAGTAGAGGAGGATGTTCCTCACTTATCACACACTTCTATCACTCAGAAAGTAGCGCACTTGTGAGGGAGAGGTCTGCTATGGAGAAGGAGGAGCTCATGTCTTTGGTTTACATCTTTGTATTTGTTGATCATCTATATTGAGGAAGCTTTGCTGGGTTTTCTACCCCATGAAGGTTTCCCAGGATAAATCTGTGTCTCTTGTGTTTATGCTATGCTTGTTGTTTCTTCAGTGATCCTGTATATGCTATTATTGTGAAATGGAATGTAATGTTGATATTTTATGTCTTAGCATATTGAATCTTAACATGACAATATGTACATTTTATTTTTGATATAAAAATCCCCGACACTTACAAGTGAAGGAGGATGAAGAAGAGATGGGGGGTAATGATTCCACAAGCGGGGGAAGTGAGAGAGGCTAAGGGGTGATGACCCTTGTGAAATTTAACTATTCCTTAGACTTCATCAACCTTTCTAACCCAAAGTCCCTTAACCATGGTTATGGGGGTCACTTCAATTAATTAAGGATTAATTATCTTAATTTAGTTTTAAGAGGGGGGAAATGGTCGCTTTTGGTGAAGCCATGTGTCAAGACAAAATCATGCATATATAAAATTAGAAACTCATTCATTCATTAATCCATTCCAATATTCAAAGAGGAAGAGCATCCATTATATGGTATTTATGGTTAGTAAACCAAAGTAAGGTCACGTTTCCATAATCTAACACTTGATCCCACCCTGATAAATGGTAGCCTAACTACCTTGATAAATTGATTCATAAGATTAGGGAACCTAGCCTGCAGCAAGACATCCTTGGAACCTTATCACAAAGACTTTATGCCCAGTTTGTACTAGAGTGCCAGAAGGGGAAGGGGAGAAACTAAGGGACTATGATGTAGAGAAGGGGGTACCTTCCTTGGCTTTGTGTAGGATGATGGGGAATGAGTGAGGGGTTGTAGTTAGATGTGTGTGGGGTTACTTACAAAACGTAGGTAGAGGATAGATTCTCTTGGGTGAGGATTTCTCTGTGAAGAGTGTGGCCATGTACTGAGGAGGAAAGGGTGGAAGTTCTCCCCTTGTGGAATAATAACGCCAACTTGAGGGTGGCATCTGTCAAAGGGAGAGATGGCTTGACAGAGTGCTTATGGTTGGGAGCAACATTCTTAGCTTGCAACTGGTTGATGGACATTTAAAAGATAAGTAAATTTGTTTGTAATGCCATGGAGTTTATTTATGTTATGTGTTTGTTCCAATTATTGTTTTAGAATGATTTGTGTATGATTCTTGAGCATGGTTTAAAAGCATTCATAGTAGTAATAATTCAATAAAGAGAAAGGAATATTTTAGTTAATTGACAGTTATGTAAATGTATTAGATTTGTTGTGAATTAAAGTTCATTATAGTGACTTAATGTAATTACTAGGATGATGGTTTCAAGCTACAATGAGTAATTTCCATTGAGGTTTTTGAACAAAAAATTTCAATTGCAAAACCAATTTCAAATGTTAATATTGAATATAAATGGAGAACTCTACATTTTGCTATAGATTTGAGGGCCCACAGTAGCTCAACCTCAAGGGACTTTCCCTTCCACGCCATCATACAAGGATGTTGTCAATGGGTCAAAATGACCCTCTACAACGTTATCCAGATCAAGTATGTTAGCAAGATCCCATAGTGGTTGTTTAGAAAAATCTATAGAAAATATGTGCTTGGATATTTACTCCGCAAAGGTGGGCACAAACTCTCAATGTATAATTCATGGAGTTATTATATCACAATCTAGAATCTGAAAGGATCAATGACTTCAAATTGTGTGCCAAAGGTGAGCAATTTTTTTCCATACCGGGGATAGGGAATGGTTCTTTGAGATTCGTCTTTATTTTTTCAATTCTTCATTAATTCATATGAAGTACCATTCAAAATGTTTTCACCCACAAAATAATACTTTTCCAAGTACAAGTATAATTAAGTCTATGTTCCTTGCCATTTCAATTCTAGAGTTAAGAAATGTTACACGACACTATAAATAATCTAGGCAATCTCATTAAAGCCATGAATCCACCAAGGACATGAGGTACACTTCTTATTCTAATATTTATGTTTTTATGAATATCCCAGATCCTCTTGAAGATTCCATAACCTTAAGGTACAAATAATAAACTATGAATATATCACATTACGGTGTGAATCATGCATGAAACATCGCCATTTATTGTAGGATTAACATGTGGATCATAATTCTAACCATGTAAATGATCCCAACCTAAAGGAATTTAGGGAGTTTAAAGTTAAATCAAAAGTTAAGTAAATGGGAAAACAAATGTGTGATGTAGGAAAACAACACTATCGAGTATTAAATTTCAACACAATTGAGAACGAAGGGATGGAATCAACAATAAAGGGAGAGGGGTCAATCTAGATAAAATACTCAAGTAAATTGTCATGTCCCAAATTTGGAATTGGGTCAAAATGGCCTAATCACATAAGCCATATTCATTAGAGTTTGTAAAATTGATGTTAAGGGTCAAATAATTGCCAAGAAGGAAAATTACTAGTTTCCTAGGTTTGGGGTGGAAGCTTTGGGATTTGGAATAAGGGGGATAATAAATGATGTTTAGACATTAGAAGGGTTCAAGTATTTAATAAATATAGTGTATAAATAAATTCAAGAGAAATCCTAGGTGACAAATGGTTTTGGAGACATATGGAGGATGTGGGACCCACACTAGCTTGATTTTTCATAATACATGGTATCTCTCTTTCGCAAATTCGAATTAATGGGAATGTGAACACTCTTGGGTGAGTTGGTAAGTCATAACACATGTCATTGAGCATCTTAGGTCGAATTGGGAAGGATTGGTAACCTCCATGGAAGATAAAGAGTCAAAGTGGAAGTTTGTGGACACTTGGGCTAGATTCCCTAGCCCCTATGACACCAATGATGGAGCATCTATGACAACTATGACAAATTGCAGACCTGACCTCTGACATCTGAACACTATGACATGTCAGCCCCAAAAATAGGCTCAAGGAAGTCGAATTTGAGAGTTGGAGAAGCCAAAGAGACTCAAAATCGAATTTGGGAGAAGATGGAAGGTTGGAACTAAGAGACAAGTGGCAAATGTGGAATATTTCCTAAATGGAAATCTATTGAATATATTGAGAGGATTTCGACCCTTAGAAGGATAATGTTGGTTATAAAATGTAGAAATGAAGTATGAGAATAGCTTTTGATCATTTGTAGAATTTGCAATTGCATTTGTGAAGAGGGAGAGCTAGTGGATGACTAGTTTCTTGCCTTAGCCAATTTCGAGGGTGAAAGATTCCCATCCAAGTTGGAAATTGGAAAGGACATTCATACCTTTCATTTGGAGCTTTAATGGAGTCTTTATTTGCAGGTGTAAGCTACATGGCAGCTCATGGTTTCTTCTATTGCAGCTCGTTCCTTCAACCATTTCCAGTTTTGATGGCATATTCTTGATCCTTGAGGGAGGGCGTTTTTGGTGAGCTATTGTACTCTTTGGGGGAGCTTCTAATGCCCCATTTATTTTGTAATATGAAGTAAATACTCTGTTCTTCATCTCCAAAAAGTTTCAGGTCGAAATTCCAAGTAGAAATGTATAAATCTCATTTTTAATGGAAGAACAATGCCATTTCCCCACTACCTTGTTGTGAGCCAATGTATTGATGATGATTTCGAATGAATGGATGATTCTCTGATATATTTGTGATAAATATATTTCCATGTATGTATTATACAAGTTTCATTTACATTACTTGAGCACTTGAAGCATTTTTACTCAGTTTAATTGCATTGGGAGAAGAAATAGTGCCATTTCCCCAAGGGTCGAATTGAGGATTTTTGCAGTTGAGTGGGAGAGGGTGAGAACAGTTTTAATAAACCATTAATGGTGCATATGAGACCTTAATAACATACTTAACACATTGCATACCTCTTTTCATAAATTTGAGTGGGTTTGGAGGCATTTGGGAAGCCATTTTCAGTACTTACCTTAGGGGGATTTGAACCCCAAATTACTAGTAAAATTGCATACTTGGTCCAGAATCTTAAGAGAGTATGCAGAGATCTTTTGGTGGACATATGTTATCCCTGAACATCATATTCAATTCCTAATATCATTCATAAACCTTCCTTGAATATTTGAAGGCATTTGGAGTCAATTTGAGACTTAGAGACCAATACTAGTCAAAGGGAAATCACTAGTAAAGTTACCTACATTGACCAGAATTGAAAGAGTATTTGCAGAAGTGTTTTAAAGGTACAAAGGCATCCCTGAAACACATATTTATGTTCTAATATCATTCATATACCTTATCAGAATATTTGGGATCATTTGGGGCAAATTTGGGACCTAGAGATCGAAACTAGCCAAAGGTCGAACCAAGGAAAAAAGTGAAAAATTGCAATTTTAATAAAATTCCTAATAAGGGACATTACAGTGGTATCAGAGCATGGTCCTTGCACCTGTGGATTAGGTACATACATTCAAGAATAATTGGCAGCCATGTCTTACTATTATGATGAATCCTATGAGTACAATTCTTATGAGGAATATGTAGAGGCTTATGAGCAATATGAAGCAGAATGTGAATGGTATGAGGAAGAGGTGCCATCATGCAACACTTCTTACAATTTTAGGAGAAATGAAGATTATTCTTATGAATTTAGATCTGATGAATATGAGTGTGTCACACCAACCAAGGATAATTCTATAAGCGAGTTCCAAAGATGGAGAGAAAAATATAAAACCTTGCCCCAACAATATAAAAAATATCAAGAATATCTTGCTTCGAGCAAAAATACACAAAATGCCATGTCTTTTGAGTACTATGCTGAACATGTTTTTGAAAATAGGCCCAAAAATGAAGATGTGGAGTTAGTGAAGAAAGGTTTATGCCCTTCTTGTAAAAACCCTTGGAGCGAGTATCATATATGTGTGCATGAAATGATGTCCTCCTTGAGGAGAGCTTTTGAGATTTATTCAAGAAGAGATTCCAAATATATTGATCCTAAGGAAAACAAGGGGCAAAATGCATAAGATTGCTTTAAGTAGAAAAAGGAAGAGACATCACAAGAGCATGAAGAAGATTCTATTGAAAATATGGAAGATCATTTTGAGACACCTTCTAGCTTAGACATGAACCAAAGAGCATCTACTGATGGATGCTTAAACTATGACGGAGTACCTATTGATGGGTGCTCACACCTCTATGTTGGTGACATAGAGATCACTTTTGAAAGTGTTTCTACAAGTACAATTTTCATTAAGCATGATAATGAAGACCTTGTAGCAGTTGAAGAAGAACCAAGATCAACTTCCCCATCACCACTTGAGCTTCATGAAGTTGGTCCAAGCAAAATTGAAGAAGATGAGGAGGTTCATTTGCAAGAGCCTCATTTTCTTGAAGGGTCCTTAAAGATGAATGAAAATAAGATCCAAGAGTCCCTCAGCATTCTCCATGACACTCAAGCATTGGTGCCAAATTCTTGTTGGAGAGCTACTTCATTGGAGGAAACATCCTTCCTTGAAGACATGGAGAAGATTCAAAGAGCAATGTGCCACATCAAAGGTAATGTCATGTCTTTGCTTTTTGATAGAAACCATTTGTTTGAGCTTAATGAATTGTTACATGATGCATACTTGAAGAATAATGAGGATATTCATAAGCTCACAATTCAAAATGAACAACTTCTTGAAAAGTTGCAAGATACTTGTTTTTCCTCCTATGTTTCAGATTATCAAATGGTAGATTGTTTGGAGGATTCTCATGACATGGTGGATCATGAGAAATGTGGGAATTTGAATGTGCTTAATGTGTTTGAAGATGAGCTTGAAGAGATCCAAACACTTGATGTGGTGGAAGAGGAACTTGAATTGTCTCTTGATGAAGCTTATGCAATTTTTAAAGAAGAGCACGATTCCTCTACATGGGAACCAATCTATGACAAAGGTTTCCCACTTTTGAAGGAGCTGCATGATACTACCCACATGGATCCTTCCCATGATGAAACTTCTGCACTTTTTGATCATTTGGGTGAGTTAGTTCATTCTCCTACATCCTACAATTCCATGTTTTGCAGTATTAGTCTCAATGAATTATGGGTGAAAGGGTTCTTTTTTATGGTGCCACATGAGGAGTATGGAACTCCTAGATTTACCTTTTATGATGACATGGTTGGAGCACATTCTTATTCACATTTGCAGCAACATTATTTGTCACTTTATGATGATGCAAATCTACATGGATGCACCTATGATATGCATTTGAGTCACTTGAAGACTCATGGTTTTTCTTGCTCAACATTTGATTCATTTGATGTTGGAGGAACTTCATCCAACACTTGGGAGAATAGATTTATGATTGGAGAACATTTTTGTTGGCAGCCACATACTTTGTTATATTTTTATGATTCTCACATTCATGGATGTATGCGTGAGACTTCTTTGAGTCATTTGAAGTCTCCTTGTTTTTTCTGCTCATTATTTGGTTCATATTTTAGTGGAGATTCTTCATTCACTTATTGGATGAAAGAATACATGGCTGAATATTTTGATGCATATCACATCCTTTTGGAGCAGCATTATAGGACATGGGATCCTCACCTATGTCATTGGAGCAGATTTGATTGGTCACTTGAAGCTTGTATGCACTTGGAAAATGGTGCTCTACTTGCTTGGAGGTATAAGCACTTTCATGACTCTTTGATGAAGCATATCCCTGATGTACATTTTCATTATGTTGTTATGTACTTTGATGATATATATTTGGTACTCATGATGTTTGGAAGAATGCATACAAGAAAATGGGATCCAGGAATCCTCTTATCTAATGGTGTAGGTTGGAGAGCACTCTTAATTGTTGGGGTGCAATACAAGCAATGGGACCCTGGAATAATTTTTGTCTCATTGGTTTCATTTTTTTGGGGAAAGCAAGCAGTATGGGAGATGGATTCCCCACTTAATAAAGTGATTTTAATCAGAGTAGTGCAGCAGCAAGCATGGTGGTTCCTCTTTAAAATATTCATGGAAACTCAAAGACTCAAGGTTTGGCAATTCAATGGCAACTTCAAAGAATTATACAGAAAGCAAGTTCTTCAACACCCATGTTTGAAATTGCTTGAGGACAAGCAATATTGGAAAGGGAGGATTTGTCATGTCACAAATTTGGAATTGGGTCAAAATGGCCTAATCACATAAGCCATATTCATTAGAGTTTGTAAAATTGATGTTAAGGGTCAAATAATTGCCAAGAAGGAAAATTACTAGTTTCCTAGGTTTGGGGTGGAAGCTTTGGGATTTGGAATAAGGGGGATAATAAATGATGTTTAGACATTAGAAGGGTTCAAGTATTTAATAAATAGAGTGAATAAAGAAATTCAAGAGAAATCCTAGGTGACAAATGGTTTTGGAGACATATGGAGGATGTGGGACCCACACTAGCTTGATTTTTCATAATACATGGTATCTCTCTTTCGCAAATTCGAATTAATGGGAATGTGAACACTCTTGGGTGAGTTGGTAAGTCATAACACATGTAATTGAGCATCTTAGGTCGAATTGGGAAGGATTGGTAACCTCCATGGAAGATAAAGAGTCAAAGTGGAAGTTTGTGGACACTTGGGCTAGATTCCCTAGCCCCTATGACACCAATGATGGAGCATCTATGACAACTATGACAAATTGCAGACCTGACCTCTGACATCTGACCACTATGACATGTCAGCCCCAAAAATAGGCTCAAGGAAGTCGAATTTGAGAGTTGGAGAAGCCAAAGAGACTCAAAATCGAATTTGGGAGAAGATGGAAGGTTGGAACTAGGAGACAAGTGGCAAATGTGGAATATTTCCTAAATGGAAATCTATTGAATATATTGAGAGGATTTCGACCCTTAGAAGGCTAATGTTGGTTATAAAATGTAGAAATGAAGTATGATAATATCTTTTGATCATTTGTAGAATTTGCAATTGCATTTGTGAAGAGGGAGAGCTAGTGGATGACTAGTTTCTTGCCTTAGCCAATTTCGAGGGTGAAAGATTCCCATCCAAGTTGGCAATTGGAAAGGCCATTCAGACCTTTCATTTGGAGCTTTAATGGAGTCTTTATTTGCAGGTGTAAGCTACAGGGCAGCTCATGGTTTCTTCTATTGCAGTTCGCTCCTTCAACCATTTCCAGTTTTGATGGCATATTCTTGATCCTTGAGGGAGGGCGTTTTTGGTGAGCTATTGTACTCTTTGGGGGAGCTTCTAATGCCCAATTTATTTTGTAATATGAAGTAAATACTCTTTTATTCATCTCCAAAAAATTTCAGGTCGAAATTCCAAGTAGAAATGTATAAATCTCATTTTTAATGGAAGAACAATGCCATTTCCCCACTACCTTGTTGTGAGCCAATGTATTGATGATGATTTCGAATGAATGGATGATTATCTGATATATTTGTGATAAATATATTTCCATGGATGTCTTATACAAGTTTCATTTACTGTACTTGAGCACTTGAAGCATTTTTACTCAGTTTAATTGCATTGGGAGAAGAAATAGTGCCATTTCCCCAAGGGTCGAATTGGGGATTTTTGCAGTTGAATGGGAGAGGGTGAGAACAGTTGTAATAAACCATTAATGGTGCATATGAGACCTTAATAACATACTTAACATATTACATACCTCTGTTTATAAATTTGAGTGGGTTTGGAGGCATTTGGGAAGCCATTTTCAGTACTTACCTTAGGGGGATTTGAACCCCAAATTACTAGTAAAATTGCATACTTGGTCCAGAATATTAAGAGAGTTTTCAGAGGTCTTTTGGTGGACATATGTTATCCCTGAACATCATATTCAATTCCTAATATCATTCATAAACCTTCCTTGAATATTTGAAGGCATTTGGAGTCAATTTGAGACTTAGAGACCAATACTAGTCAAAGGGAAATCACTAGTAAAGTTACCTACATTGACCATAATTGAAAGAGTATTTGCAGAAGTGTTTTAAAGGTACAAAGGCATCCCTGAAACACATATTTATGTTCTAATATCATTCATATACCTTATCAGAATATTTGGGATCCTTTGGGGCAAATTTGGGACCTAGAGATCGAAACTAGTCAAAGGTCGAACCAAGGAAAAAAGTGGAAAATTGCAATTTTAATAAAATTCCTAATACAATAAAGGCCATGTTGCAACCAAACATATGAGAAGATTCATTTATATGGAACCAAACATGTTTCTTCACCCCACATAAAACATATTTGGGCCTAGGTGGTATTAAGATTCATTTATATGGAAAGGCAATAAGGTATGTTTAATTTTTTTACACCATGATAAAGCTTAAGGCTTAACATCAGAGGTACATCATAGAGCACAAACTTGAGATGATAGAATGATTCTTGTTTATCTTGGATCAACAATATATATTAGTTTTAGGGCATAAACCAATTGATATACAACAAAACCCCTCTACTTTGAAATGATAGATTAATGACCATATGGAAAGGATTCATAGATCAAGGTGTGTGTTTTCAAATTGAAACAACCTTCCAAACCATCAATTTTGCATCACAAATTTGGAAGGTAAGTCACTATTGCAATGTCAAATTTTAGTTTCGCGTGCATTAAATTAAAGCACTAATAGGAGATCAATGAATTTTTATTCATACATTATATTCATGGCTGGCATTTGACACAGGTAATGTGTATTGCAAGTACATTTGAGTGAATTTATGTTGAGGTTTACAATCTAAAAGTAATCATTTCTACCATTTTTCTCACCTACATGGGAGCTCTGAAGTTTAGACAAAAATGATTAAGTATTTAGCGAAAATAGAGTACCCTCTAGCTAGCTAAGTCCTAATTTTGACTCATCTTTCACTTAGGTTCATATTAGGTCAAGCAAATTTTCCTTCTCAACTTGAAATGAACTCAAAAAGAAAGCCATCAACATTTCTTAAGCTTACACAAACCCCTTTCTAATTTTGATATCTTTATTGAGCTTGACACTGATATTTTTGACATTTGCATTTCCACTAAAACACCATATAATATTAGCTAGACAACCCTTGATGGATTTCATGATGTTACAGATCAAATCTTACTTTGGATAGTAATTTAGCCCAAGCTATTGTTCTTTTTTCTTACCATTCACTTTATATTGTTTCGGTTTGTTATAGGTTATATGATCCTTAGAGTCGCACAATATTTTCGGTTGATGGTTCTTGCGATTTATTTCCAATTATAGCTCACATGAAGCTTCTATATTCCTAGCATTAATACAAAATGATTATTCCCTAGGTTCAACTTCTCTGCATCATCCAGGTGGTCTACTTTTTCTATTAGCAATTGAAAATTCAAGAAACAATTACAATTGAAAGGTTAGCCATAAGCAAAAGACTTCAAGGGGGTCGACCTTTAGACTAAGAAGTTCGTATTACTTTTAATTGTTGTTTAATCGGAAAATAATGAATGGTTTGATTAAATATATATAATAGAGCTAAGACACAATTGTATTAAGTTTCAGAGGCATCATTCCTCTATTTTATTAGTTTGTACATCTTCAATTCTTGTGCAAACTTCTCATGTTTCATTGAAGCTTTTTTCTCATGTCATTAAGCAATGGTATGACAAACTTTCTTTATTTCCAGTTTCATTAATAAAGTATGGGACTTGATCTTTATTTCTTTATGCATATGGAGCAAATTACTTGGGGTTTAACACAATATATATACCATGAATGATATTTTATATCGTGTTGTGTTATGCCGTGTAGAGTTATTGAGATGTTTAAACGACTTTAGAGTATAAAGATACCTTCAAAATATTTACATTGTATATGTTGGGTCAAAGAGTAGCACATCCATAAAACATTCATGGAATTATCAACTAATAAGAACACAGAGTATGATGAAACCCTCACATTGTATTGATGTATAATTCTTTCATAATACAATAGAGTACAATGAGGTCACTTATATAAGAATAGGTGACCATGACAACCATATAATAATATGAGTGTTTGTTCAACCATCTCCATAACTATCTCCACAATATCTCCATGAGTATCTCCATAGATCTCTCAACTAAATCTTCATGAGATGATCATCCCTAGCTTTTCTCTTTTATGATCATCTTTGAATCATACATAGATTTTGTGCATTGTATTCATTTTCTCAAATTATAATATCACCATTGAATTATCACAAGTATGAATTATTCCTTCATACTCCCCCTTAATGAATACTTGTGATTCAGTCTAGATATTTGAGTTGTCTTCAGTCATTTGTGCTTTGCATCATCTTCGATCTTCTATCCTCTACATCATCTTTTTTCTTCTTCATCTTCAGATGCATCTTCAACTATCGTTCCCTTCTTTGATAAGTTTGGATCTAAAGCAACACAACAAATTAAGGGTGTCAAGTACAACCAATCATACACCCATCTTTCAAGTACAACAATTATGAGGGCATCAAGTACCACCGATCATGCACCCAAAAATAAATTATAAGAACTTGTTTTTCACTATCACGACTTTGACTTGACTTTGCAGTTATGGACACATTTTGACTTTAGACTGTAATAAAATCTCAATGTTTCATGACTTAATTGTAACTCTCAAACTCTCAATTTTGTACTTGGATTTTCAACTCATTCAACATGACTTGACTCAACCTCAAATACAAATACTTTTGCTTAGAGTCTTTACTCTAACTCAACTTAACTTGGGTTCTATCTTTGATTTTTTTTAATACCATATACCATTGTAAAACTTGGGACAAAATACTGGTTAATGCCCCCAAACCGACATGACCAACTTATTCAATATGACATAGTGTTGTATCCTATAAAACTTTATAAATGACATAAACCTCCAGATTTTTATGACCCAATTTTATAATTTGAAATGACAAATACTGACACTATGGCCTTGTGACTTTTAATGATTGTTATTCATTACTTCACTACTTTTGTGATGGGTTTTATGTTTTAAATTCTTGAGTTTGTTTTACAATTTTATGGGTGACTTTGAGCCACTGAGATCATTTCATAATGTCTAGTGTGCCTTTATCACATAATAAATTGATGTCTTGAGACCGCCTACTCTCTTTTCACATTTACTATGTGTCTGTTATTACTTGATGATACTTGAACTTAATTCTTGAGCAAGTACTCTGTATCTTCCATCATTATTATTCTATGTATAATAAATTAGGATAAATATGCTCTTTGAAACTGGAAAATTGTGTACTATGTCCTATTTGGTTCAATTAATTCAATCTCATTATTATATTTGTAATCCCATTGTTAATATGTTTTCAAAGAATTTCATTAAGATCAAGGGTTACCCCTTCTAGCTACTTAACTTTTTTAAATTAGCCTAAAGCACAGGGATTTAAATCCTCTAGAGGGTGCCATGGTACTATTTTCTAGCCATGAATGTCTCGAGGAACAATAGGCCCAAGTCAACAAAAGCTACTGCAACAGTAAGCATAATGCCCTACCCAAGAGAAAACCATCAATTAAAGA
Source organism: Larix kaempferi (assembly GCA_027924585.1). Classification (NCBI taxonomy): domain Eukaryota; kingdom Viridiplantae; phylum Streptophyta; class Pinopsida; order Pinales; family Pinaceae; genus Larix; species Larix kaempferi. The sequence goes on along the minus strand of BSBM01000072.1, from coordinate 11,358,711 downwards.
TAAGAGAAATAATCAATCAATTGGAAAACCATCACACAGATTAACCCAATGAAAAAAAAGCGTCAAATGTAAGTAGAATGAAGATAAAAGAGAGACATATCTACATAAATCAAATAAAAGGTTTTCAAGTGGCATTTCAAGGAACAAAATTAATTGAAACATAAGGCATAGACCAACAAAATGAAGAAATGTACGAAAATAGAATATCGTAGTTCATTGATCATGAAGCCAACACAAATCGATATGGGAATTTAGAACTGTAATATGTAGCCTTGGATTTTTTTTAGCAATATAACTTGAACATTCCTTCTTAAACTCCTTATCTTAAGAGATCCAAAAATTCTACAAGTTAACATGAATAAGAGGAAGGGAAACCTAAATGCCTCAAAGTGGGGGACAAATTCACTTAAGATTCTAGGGATTAGATCAATTCCCTCGGAGAAAAAAATAATCAAATCACATTTTAATAGGAAGGAAAGTGATATAGGAGAAGTCTAGGGAAGAAAGTGAGTAATTAATTAGCTTATGTAAAACCCAATATCTTTTGGAGGTTTATTTCCAAAACAAAACAACTCAACTATAGTGAAAGCATTATTTTAGAACGTGTTATTGAGGAGGAGTTGGAATTCAAAAATTTATCTCAAAATTCTCTTAGAACCTCAACCATATGTCAAATATGATCATGTACACTTGTAACAATGCTTTCAACTCCTTAATGTTTTGAAGACAAATAATACACTGCTTACTTGAATCCACTTAGGATAAAACGTCATCTTTATTCCCAACTAGGATTTCTAGTTGTGAGTCTAATGTTGACCTCAAAGGCCACATGACTAATGCTACATATACAAATTCAACATTGCAATGGAAATAAACACATATGTATAGTTGCTTTCACACATTGATGCCGCATGCATGCTTTATAAAATAATTCTCATTTAATTACACAATTAATCATTCCATCACATAACACTCATATGATTAGTTGACTACAAGGTCATAACATAATATAGATAACGATATTATACATAGAGATAACAACAATTATTTCCCAATTCTTCCATAATCACTAATACCCATAAAGCCAATGCATCCACTTGGCGTTATTGTATCTAAATCTACACAACAAAGACTACAATGAGCATTATACAACATTAATTGATGATTGTGATAGACCTTAGAATTTGTACATAATTCTTTCACAGGAAACCCACAACATATATCTAGAACATGATCATCTGAGAATGGTATTTATCAATCGATTAGGTCTAGTCCATGTGGTTTTGGGATGGAGTGTTATCCTACCCACCTGCGTTCCAATCTCGTAAGTGAAATGTTGATCTCATAATGAGTGTATTATTGTAACAACTTTGTGTCATATTATTGACTTGGATTTGTGCCTTGAAGAATCTAGGGTTTAACCTAAGTACCACCCTTGAAACGAGGGGAAGTGACTGGGGTTTTCCCTAGGATAATTACTTGGGAAAAAAAAGAATGGTATTTACCAACTTAAACTCATAATGTCTACACATGACAACAACCATAGTAATTAATTATTATCACATTAAGATTTAAGATAAAATACTTATTTGTCAATGACCACAACTCGAGGAAATTGCTCAGTGGAAGTGAATGTACTCTCAACCATAGTCATCGCCTTACATGGGTGCCACCCCAAATCTAGCAATGAAGCAACAAGAGTGAATATGGCAACTTGAGCACTCCAAAACAACCCTAACCTAATTTGCAATATAGTTGTGTTTTCCTACTTCAAGGAATGAATTCTAGCAAACTCAAAAAATCCCAAACATTATAGAAACCTCTTCCTTCTTACATAACCTTACACAAACACCCCTCTCTCTACAAAATGATCCCTCGAGAGTTGAATTTTCCCAATTGTCTCTGTGCAAGAATATTTTTGGCTTGAAATCTCACTATGGGAGTCCCCATGACAATGTTTTAGCAACATGGAAAACATGTTCTTCAACTCTATGGCTCACATATGTGCCATTTATCTCACAATCACCATAGAATTTACCACACATTACCTCTTATCAACATGCCAAATGAAGGAATGGAGGAATAATAAATCCATCTTCTTCCCCAAGAATATTGATCCAAAAGGAAGGAGTGATGGTTATTGGTTCAACCTAGTCCATAATGGTCCAACATTGTTCAACCCCCTTCATATTAGAGGATAAGTCTCCAACATAGCCCAACATGGTCTACAATAACCTTTTGAGTGGTGAATAATAAATATTAAGACTTGATTCCAATCTTTTCTTGGAATTCTCTTGCATGCCCACATAATGTGGTTGAATGCATGCCCAAACAAGGACATACTCATAAGGAAGGATGAATTCCAATGGAGAGGAAAAGTCGGTGGTTTCTAACTCAAGTGATGGTATACTTACCATACTTACCACATGATTACCTAACCAATTTTACAAGGCCACACCACCTTGCATGCTTAGTGTCTTGCCATTTCATGTCGGACCTTAGTCTTTCCTTATGAACTTGAAGAATTAATATCCACATACTTTCTAGGGGTCTATATCGAGGGTATTACATTACCTTTATAGTAACAAAATCATGCCTTCACATCATTTTGATATGTTGTTACAATGGTACATTACTCTCTGTTGTGATCTTTGCATTTGTTGTCATTCTTGGACAACAACATTCCAAATTTCCTTTCCTTTAGTTCAAAAGTTTTAAATTATTTATCATTCCATCATATACCTACAATAATCATTAAAAACTACATACTTGTTATAACCATTCCTCTGCACAATAATTCATTCTCGAGAGTTGAAAATTCACAATTGCGACACATATATACAATATACAAGAATAAGTATGCAATGCCTATGTAGTGCTAGTTTATCCCGACGGGTTAGCTCGAGTGGTTGAGTGTTCTGGATTGCAAGCAAGAGTTCATGGGGTCAAGTCCCCAGGCTAGATGGATCAATAAATATTTCGGTCCTCACTCGATGTCCTCGTTTAGTTAGCTTGCTAAAACTAAAACCAAGTAGTTTACTCCAGGTAACATCCTCAAAATGAGGGGAAGTGTCTATAAGGTCTCCTGTGATGTGCATTTCAGTATAAAAAAAGGTATGCAATGTTATCCCAATACTTATTTCTCTAAATATATTCTCTCTTCACATGGTTTCCATATACGGGGTTTCTCATATTGTCTTCATTTGACACATCCCACACATCATGCCACTTAAGCTATATCAACATGTCTAATGAATATTTGTATTGTGTATTCATCCATGTTACCACTCTTCCAAACTATCGACAACACTTGGGAATTTCCCTTCTTTGAAACTCGATCCCTCGATAAATCTATCTTTGTAGGTGTCAATTGATTATTTTAGACGTGATATCGTAGCTCCACTTTTTCATCATCAATTTATTTTTTTATGATTGCAGTATTATCATTTTCCCCAATGGTGAAATTTAGGATTTTTTGTTCAAGAAAGGGATGAGCAATCAATCAAAACTTGCTTTAGTTTCCTTACTTTTACAAAGTTTATTTGCAATTTTATGTGATGTTATAAATCTAAAAGATAAATTCCATAAATTTACAAACTTTTCAAAAGCTAACAATATATTTCTCTTTTGATTTAAACTAACTTTTGCAATTTTTTGTGAAATTTTAGAAATTTTGTACATGGAGAGAACGGGAGGGGGAAGGATCCCAATAATGCCAACTCATCCCCCACATGTATGACTACCAACATTAAACCCCTCCTCCATGCCTAAAATTGTTCAAAATTTGGTCAAATATGGCAACTTTTCACTAATTGGCTTCAAATTTCAAGCATATAGGGAGGGACATCCCCTCGCCCCTAACTTCCATTCTTTATGTGTTTGTATAGTTGGCAAAATTTTACCTAATTTTGTGATATTTATTGCATGAAGGTATGGGTTGATTCCCACAATCACCCCACCCTTCATGCCCATAATCACTAACAAATCCCAAATTTGGTAAAATTCATCAAATGTTTTACACTTTGAAGAATGGAGGGATGGGGGAGATGCTAGGCATTGTGTCCTCCCTCCATGATTTAAAGCTTAAACAAATCTTATAAAATTTGACCAAAAGTCGGGTAATATTTAGCAATTTCAACCGAGATCCTAGAAATCACCCTTGGTATGTAAAAATGATATCGAGTAATTTTCCCCACTCTCCATGTAAGAAATTTCACAAAGTTTACCAAAAGAAGTTAAAAATTGGCAAAATTTATTAGGATCTAGGCATGGCGGGATGAAGGGTGATTATGGGCATCACCCCACTTCCTTAAATGATATATATTTCAAAATTGATAAATTTCATGTAAATTTAACCCAATTTTGGGCAATTTAGAGCAATTTTATGCATGGATGGGAGGGGACGATGTTAGAAATGACCCATATGGAAAAGTAGTGATGCTAGAAATCACCATCCATACGCAGAGGAGGTGATACTAGAAATTGCCTCGAGTAATGTTGGGCCATCTTCCATGCACAATATTTCTCAAAAGGTTGCAAAATTTCATTGAATTAAAGGTAGTTATCAAATTACTTTTTCATAATTTTGATTTTTTTTTAAATATTTCTTTTAATTTTAGAACATCAAAGTAAAGTTTTAAATAATTTTTTGTACAATTAAGGAATTTAAATCGGAATTTGAACATACTGCAACCATACCTGAACATATTGTGTGTCGAAGCAAATATGTTCCATAGTTAATGTCCATGCTTTTGAACAAGCATAATATAGGGTATGTTCCGTTGTATGTTCCAATAAATAGTATAGTGATCAAAGCGATAAGCTATTTATCTAGCATAATCAAGATGAGTAGTCCAATGTGTTAATCCATATATATTGTGACATTGCATTTTTATTATTATATTAGGATTGACTTTATTGGTTGGCTAGGACCTTCACTGTAATTGTATGGTCACTAGAATTGTAATTGTATCATTTCTCTCCTATATATATACCAAGGAGACCTAGTTTTAGGAACATCTCATCTTGTCTTGTGCATTTGATATATTTTACAAGGAGGTAGCCACCTCAAATAAGCTTCTTATTCATCTGTTTATTTCATTCTCAAGGTGTTTGGTTACTCTTTCTTTCTATTTTTATGCTATTTTGGGAATTTGGTGAATAACATTTGGTATGAGAGCCATTTTCTCTGCAATTTTTTTCAAGGACGTATTAAAACAAAATAAAAAATAGGAGCCTTATAAGACATAGTGAAGTACCGATGGTAAGAAATTTAGGTCATGGTTCAATATAATTTCAAATTTTAGTCAATGGAAGTTATTGTTTTTTACTAGTCTCAAACAAGTGTTTTGGGTGAAACTATTATATCTCAATCTTGTGAGATCTAAATTGAGTGCCACCTCTTGCGTCAAAAGGAAAATGAATCATGATGTTTGTGGTAAAAATTTTAGATTAAGAATAGGAAAACTAGACACATGTCAGTCCGTACAAATTTGCTCTCTTGAAAGGGACAAAATAACAATTTTTGGAAAAATTACCATAACTCTCTCTTTGCACTTCAAAATTGGGTCAAAGTTGTGGCATCAAAGAGAAGACATACCATGATCATTGGAGACTAAATTTGAAATTCATAGGAGCCAAAATTTCAAAGATAATTCAAGAGAAGGGTTGACTGGCAAGGCAACATACAAACCAAGGTTTTTAAAGGTATGTTATTTTGAAACTTACATAATTTTTTATTGGAATATCTATATTTGGTGATTCAAAAGGTGTGATAAAAGAGTAAATAGAGAGGAACTCTAGTAAATATCAATAGAATCAAATGGAAAGAGGTGGAGCTAATATTATCATGCCCAATAAACCTCCCAAAGGCTAATCCATGACACAAGACGAGCATGGCAATTCAAACTTTGGGGTGTCTAATCTCACTAAAAGAGTAGAGAACATGGAAAAGACAATGCTAAGCTGAACATCATGAATATGGTAAATAAGGACGAATTCCGAACATTTAAAGAGGATATCCAAAATAACCATGAATTTATGAATGGGGTAATTCTAAATGAGATGAGGCGTCCCTTTCCTCGTAATTTAGATCCTCGAGAAGAGGATAAGGAGAATAAGATGGACTTGTCCCAATCACCAATTGAGGAAATTCAAAACAGTTGGAGAACAAGAGGTTTGAGTCCCCAACATTTGATCACTCAACACGTCATCATGGATTGAAATTAGGACCAAGGAACTACTTCATTCCCAAGATTGATATGAGAAAGTTTCATGGAAATGATCCAACAACATGGATATTTTAGATGGAGAAATTATTTGATCTACACCAAGTGCTAACTTTACAAAATCTAACTATTGCATCCTTGTAATTAGAACATGATCAATTTGTATGGCACCAATGGCTTTGTGACCGTAAGAAGGACTTTGTTCTTGGTATCATCAAATCATAACAAGGAAAGGAGACATTATGAAAAAAGCCTTTAGAACACATGAAGGTCATTATGAATTTTTGTTGATGCCATTTGGCCTTACCAATGTACCTTCCACATTTCAAAGCTTGGTGAATTATATTTTTAAACTCTTCCTCACAAAATTTATGTTAGTATGTTTTGATGGTATAGTAATCTACAGAAAATATTGGCAAAGCATGTACAACATGTTGATAGGGATTTTTAAAAAGGACAATTAAACATTCACAACTAACTAATAAACGAACAAGAAGATAGAGAAGACCAACCTGGATTCAGAAGTTCGATGGAGATCCTGGTCTTGAAACCTTTTGTCCAACAACTTCTTAAGTCACTTGCATTCAAAGAAGATATAAACTGCAAGATAAATACTATGGATTTAAATGCATACAAGATTGACTGAAAATAAATCAATTAATGTATTAAGCAATTAGGTTTTCATATATCCATGACATAAAATTAACACATTGATTTGGATGGAAAAGAGAGATCTTTATTGAATTAACAACAAATACAAGGATAGATATAACCTGTGATGGATGCAACACTGTTATGAAATCGACATCTCAATTCCTACACCCGAGCTACAAAAGAGCAACTCGATCTCCTAGTGCTTTGCTCAAAGGACAAGTCCAAGAAAGATAGTTTCTTCTTTATGACAAAATATAGAAGGCAAAGACTCTTGGAAACATGGGGTTTCTAGATAAGAGGGAACAACTTGTAGGCTCAGGAAATAGGAGCTTGTGGTTTTCAGCAGAAAAAAAAAAAAGAAAAAAAAAGAGCATCATAGTGATGTTATTAATGATTTCTCCTCATCCTTTTCTTCTTCCCCTTGAGCACTTTTATACTCTAGAAAAGTAGTTAGATTAGTTAGGGTAGTTATTCACTGGAAATAGGACGTCAGGAACTAGAGGAACCCGTACAACTCACACAAATTTTAACTAATTTTACATTTTTGTGCCCAGATAAATGTGTACACGATCCAGACACTAGTAGGATGTGTAGACATGGTCTAAACATTAGCAAGGCGCATCTCTATTGCAAAAAGGCAATTTTAGATATTTTCAGGGGATAACAAGTGAACATAGCTCACAAGTAGGAAAAGGAAGTCTACAGGTGGAGAAAAGAACATGAATCAGGCCAAAATATGCATCTAAGTAAGGAGGTGGCAAAAGATGTTGTAACATTTATGTTATAGCATGAAATTACTCATCAATGTTGCAAAACCTCCTACATCCCACTAATACATCAAATTGTGAGCAAAATCCATCAAAAAACACCATTTTGGCTTGTGTACGTGCTTATTCATTTAGCAACACGCGTATATGCGTGTTACCCTTGAGCGACATGTATACACCGCTTGAAATTCGAAAAAATTAAAGTGAAATTTATATTTTCGGTAGTAGATGCAACTTGCCTATGGAACAAGAGGGATACCCAACAAGGATTAAAACCAAAAAACATCAACCAATCATATTTTCTTTTTGTTTTGAAAATACTACTTTATGAGACTACTCAAAGCTTGACAAAGACTACCAGGTCCAAAAATGGCCCTCAAAACCCAAACCGTAAAAGCAAAAATTGTTTACAATGCAAGAAGAAAAACATCTACAGGGAAAGACAATCCTATGTACATTGTAGTGTGCGTATACGCACACCCTAATATACTACAACCTATGTCTCCATGATTGAAAAAACAAGAAAAAATAAATTTCCTGGTTTCAAAAGGCACTTCAAAATTAATTTTAAGGGTTCTAAGATAGAGTCTAGGTCTCTGTGAGTAGGTTACAATAGTTCAACAAGGAAAACAAATCAAAACAAAAAAGAGAAGCAATCAAACAAGCACCCTAAACTAACCCAAAAGGAGACTTCCCCAACGAATTTGCCAATTCTGTTGCGGGGAAATAACCCCTTGTACTAGTAGATGGCCCATTTACATGGAAAAACTTCTCACTAAAGAGTCAAAGTAAAAAAAAGAATTTGTTGAAAAAGGATGACTTGATCTAACCTTTGAAGTACCTTGACCCACCTTTTTTGAAAATTATTCGAGATCAACCATAACTTCGTAGTGTCATGGCAATAAACCTTGTTGGGGTTATAAAGACCTGGTCAGGGTTGTAGGGCTACCCAAACTTCTTTCTCACCAAGTGGAATTTGCACTACCATGGCACCTTAATTGTCCTTTTGGTATTCTACCATGTTATAATATCCACAAAATAATGGTGTGGCATCTAACAATTCATCAACGATATACCTTAATCATATGCTTCTTCAACTACACTATTAGAGGCATATATTTTGGTCACCCCATCAAAAATACCATTTAATGTTAGAAGTATCCAAATGAGTCTTTAAGTATGCTATATGATCCACCCATCTATGACAAAGGACAACTAAGGAGACATAAGGGTGACAAATACAACCCTCCTGGCATTGTAATTAAGGAAAAAACAAGCAACACCCATCCAAATAACATATATGGATGTAGTAGATAGAAACTCAATAATTTTGAATTCTTTTAAACAAATACTATACACTTTGCCAATCAAAGTTCTTATCTGGCGAACTGTATATTTATACCATAATCACTTAAACCTTAGACATTATATCAAGCATCTTTCATTGGGAACCCATTATATCATTAATCTCTCCCTCACTATCCTTGAGGATTTTTTGGCATTACAATGTTTCAAAGGATATGTAGTTTTCTACAATAAACTCCAATTATCCAAAGAAATTGATTATAGCATTTTTGGTAGGCCACCAACTAATTTATCTACTTTTGGGTTTGGTGGTGAAGGTGGGGAATGGGTCCTTCGACCTCCACCTCGCTAAACAAGAATCAAGACCTAACATAGCTGGGATATCAACAAATAATCACAGATGTAAAGGTTTGGGCTTTGACACCAAGAACATGGTTTTGACATGTTGACATGATTAACAAATTGTCTAATGATTTTGTCTCCTACCATTATGAGAATAAATTGCTTAATCTCCTTGGATGGGTTAAGTTTTTGACAAACCCTACATCGAGGCCTATATGTAAATAAGTTCTTAGGATCATCATAGCTAAAACCACCAAAAGGGGCAAATTTTTTCTCTATATGAGATTAGAGTTGAATCAAGAGACCATGCAACTTGGCAAAAATTGAACATAATAGTGGACAACTTGATCGGTAGAGAATCCCTTCACTCCACAGCGAAAAAACCCTCTATGTATTTTACAAGCACGAGGACCACACAAGATGACTTCGAGTACATGGGACATTTTGACAATATGGAACAAAAGGAATTTGCTAGTTAGGGTATGGGTATGGATATAGTGACAACCTTTTGGTTCCTGGACCTCCCTAACTTAATCACCAATGACAACTTTAGGTGGGACATGATACACAAAATAACCCAAAAGTGTTTTAGCCTGAAACACGTTATGGATTTCCGCATATTAAGGGACATAGATATTAATATGGATTTCACTAGGTTTATTATTGGCTGATAGTACACCTTGGGGACAAACCTCCTCCATGCCTTTGGTGGTACCATCACCATTGTTATAGTTGTCATTCCAGCATCCATAAAAAAATGACATGATTATCGTGCTAGAGGTAAATATTTAAGCTCTCTCTTAAGCCTTATGCCAATGTTATTGGCCAACAAGCAATAGCTAGTCTAAATTCAACACGAAAAGATAGACCAATTGCGATAGGGATGGATGATCATATGCAATCTTCAAACCATTGCTCAAACCCTTTTATTGTTTTGCATGTAATTGCATCGAGAGGCACTCTACAACCCAGTATGAGGGAGATCTTGTAACGTTTGTGGAGTAAGGTTTGTCGAGTATGAGGGAGATGTTGTAACGTTTGTTCCTAACATGTCGGCCATAAATAATATTGCCGATTATGATGGAGATGTTGTAACGTTTGGCGAGTATAAGAGATATGTTGTAACGTTTGTCGAGTATGAGAGAGATGTTGTAACATTTGTTCTTAACATGTCGGCCATAAATAAAAAGGAATAAAACAAAGTAAAAAGTAATAAAATATTATGTCGGCCATAAATAATATTGTTCCTAACAAAAAAGAATATATATTATGTCGGCCATTAATAAAAAGACGTGTATTTTCGTTTGAATAAAATCGTTTGAATGAAATAAATGGCTATATAATACACCAAAGCAAATATACACCAGCCTAGATCTAAGTGAATAAAAATAGAAGCAAGTTTCGTCTCATTTCGTTTTCTCTGGAAATTTGATTCTATATAAAAATAGAATACTAATTATGTTTTTCCAAATAGAATACTAATTATGTTTTTCCAAATAGAATACGGAATTTGAATTTAGTTTTTCTACAAAAATAATTGTAAATTTTGTTTAATATACTCACTTTTTAAAATAATAGTTTTAATTGTAGTGCTTTAAATTTGAATTTAGTTTTTCTAAAAATAGAATTCTAAATTTTGTTTAATATACTCACTTTTTAAAAATAATAGTTTTAATGACAGTGCTTTAACAGTATCCCAGTCTAGATCCAAGTGAATAAAAATAGAAGCAAGTTTCGTTTCGTTTCACTTCGCTTCGTTTTCTCTGGAAATTTGATTCTATATAAAAATAAAATACTAATTATGTTTTTCCAAATAGAATACTAAATTTGAATTTAGTTTTTCTACAAATTTAGTCACGGGGTCAAACACTATTGATCCACCCTTCCCCCATTTTTGCCAAATGTAATGTTATTCAAGTTTATATATAAGTTCTTTACTATGTATAATAAGAACTACCTGTGGTATAGTGGTAAGGGTGTTGGGATAATGGGCGTGAGGTCCAAGGTTCGATCCTCCCAAATCACCTATTTTTTTTGAAAATATATTGAATTTCATTATCATGTAAAGTGAGTTTTATACTTGCATAGATTTCAATGTATGGTATTTTATCATTGCATAATTTTTAGTGTCGCTGTTAATCTATGGACACATAGATTTCAGTGTAGATTTCATGGATGCATAAATTTTAGTGTGGATTTCATAGATGCATAAATTTCAGTGTATATGTTAATGCTTGACATTTTTGATATAGAGTCTGAACTAGAAATGGAAGATGTGCATGCGGAAGATGCTATCAGACAAACAGGAGAAGAACAAAAATACAGAACGTCAAACGTCAGAAAGCATATCAAGGAAGAAAATCCAACGAAATAAGAGCAAAAGAACGAGAAGGATAAAGGTTTATACCACAAAACCAAAAGTTATGTGGATTTTGAATTTCATTATCATGTAAAGTGAGTTTTATACTTGAATAGATTTCAGTGTATGGTGTTTTATCATTGCATAATTTTCAGTGTATTTGTTAATCGATGGACGCATAGATTTCAGTGTAGATTTCATGGATGCATAAATTTTAGTGTGGATTTCATAGATGCATAAATTTCAGTGTATATGTTAATGCTTGACATTTTTTGTATAAATTCTGAACTAGAAATGGAAGATGTGCATGCGGAAGATGCTATTAGACAAACAGGAGAAGAACAAAAAATACAAAACGTCGAACGTCAGAAAACATATCAAGGAAGAAAATCTAACGAAATGACAACAAAAGAACGAGAAGAAGACTTGAAACGAAAATCAGAACAACAAAAAGAATATCGAAAAAGAAAGTTGGACGAAATGACAGCAGAAGAACGAGAAGAACGAAGAAAACGAAACGTGGATCGACAAAAATAATATCGAAAAAGAAAGTTAGACGAATTGACAGCAGAAAAACGAGAAGAACAAAGAAAACGAAACATTGACCAACAAAGAGCATATCGAGAGAGAAAGTTGAAGCAAATGGAAGAACAAAGAAATCAATTTGTAGAACAACAAAGAAATCAAAATGTAGAACAACAAAGACAATATTCAACCAATATACTCGTAGAACCAACTGTGGGAGATGCTCAACGTGTAACGGTCAGAGAGCGACCTGTTGATGACATGGTCCAATTTCAAGCAGCTCCAATTACTAATATGGTCCGAGATAAGACCAGGGCTAGCAGGTGCGGGGGGGGTATTCTTGACCCCAGGGGAAACATGAAGAGAGATTACTCCTGGAGCATCGGGAAAGCGACCAACAACAAAGTTGAATGGCTTGCCCTAATCAAAGGGCTGGAACTTGCCAGAGAAATGAAAATTGAGGATATGGTTGTAATCGGAGACTCAACAATAGTCATAAGGGATGCTAGAAACCTGGCCAAAAATTATAAGAAGCAGGCCAATAAAATGCAGCACCTTCTCTGTCTCATCAAGGAATTCAAGAAGATCAAGTTCTTTCATGTCCTGAGAGCTCAGAATCATCAAGCAGATGGGATGGAAAACAAAGGTGTTGGCCTGAGCCATGGCACCTTGGAGTGCGATAGTAAGCTTAGGGTGGATAAATGGATCCATTAGCTCTTTTGTTCATTTGATTGCTGACACATACAATTTTCTATCCTATTTCCATTTCCTTAGGATAGTGACTCCAATAACCCACTTTACCATTTCAAATCTCCGTTGGATTTCATGTCACCTCTGCATTAATGAGCCTCGACTCACGGCATGTCAAATGGGCAGCATGTGTGAAGCCAAGGGGAGGCTTTGGCATCACGCCTCCTTCAAAACCTCGAGAAGCAGCTCGACCCTTTTCATTTTCATTGGCATTTGCAAGCATCTTGGACAGGAGAACTCAAGAAGAAGTAAGGTCATTTGTTTTCCCGTCGAGAGTCTTAGGTGTACTAAAAAGGAGTATTCGCAGTCTGAGATGGAGCATATTGTGATGGTTTTTGGTTCTTCATGCCCTCTCTGCCGTCAGCATGGCAGACGCTCCAAAAGGCCTTGCAGTTGGGGCCATCCTATTTGTGAAACTGTTCAAGTTATCTGTGAGCAACACTTAGGTGGCGTCGAATCCAGGGGTGAAGATAATCCAGAGGTTCTACTTGATGATGGGGTTCATAATTTAGGGCAACAAAGGGGCTCTAGTTCAATCAGATATCTCCATATTCGTGTTGCTGATTTGGAACACCAGGTTAGACTGGCAAGAAATGAAAATCTGGAGTTTAAGAGAGCCCTTTCCAGGATTTATACTCTTGTAGAAGCAACTCACACCAAAGTCAAGACTCATAATAGAAATCTTGAGGACAAGGTTAATGCCCTCACAGCTGCAATTTCGTCAAACACTCACAAGAAGTCTCGCATGGAATCCATGAACAACACCAACTCAAATCTTGGTAGGAAGCTAGAGAAGTTTAGCAATGCAATGATGGATTCTGGTTTGCATTTCGAATTAAGCTCTGCTAAGGAGCGCAGCGTGGAGAACTATGAGGAACTCAACCCCTAAGTTGGTTGGTTTTGGTCTAAGACTCTCTTTTTTATGTTGTTAGTAATGTTGTCTGTCAGTTTTTTGGGAACCTGTCAACATAGAATCCAAAATGTATATGAACAAATGGTTGTTGCAACTCCATAGCGGTTTTAGAATAGATCTCTACAATGTTTTGTTTCTGTGTCTTCTTGCTCGAGCAATATGTAAGAAGCTATAACTTCCATAGATTAGGCAAGTTTAAGAAAATCTATAAACTCGAGAGGGATGAACAAGGAGTGACAGATACTGTTTTGCTTTGGGAATTATCATCCTTCTCCAGCTATGTAACCTCTGTTTTATTTTAATGAAAAGCCTCTCAATCGTTACTGTTAAAAAAAAAATATGGTCTGAGATAAGGAGATTGAAATTGACGATAATATATCAGTACCATCTAAAGAAATGTATACTAGACATCGAAAATTTCGTGAACGAATTGATCAATTAGCATAAGTTCAAATGTGTCATGTCTTCCAGGAGTCATATGCTGGAATACAAGTACCGAATACAAGTACAGGTCCAATGTAGATTCTCATATGATCGATATGAGAAGATGTCAAAACTACCAAGTGTGAATATAAGAAAATATGAAGAAGATAGATTGAGAATGATCACGATGTGAACCATATTTTCATTTATTTAATCCTTACAAAATTATTGTCTCTATTTTCCAGTTTAACAATTTACTCATACTTATTACTTACATTATGATAATCCTCATAATTCTATATGTGTTTTCAACTTAACCTGTTCCTTACAATGCTGATCAAACTCTAGTTTTGTGTCACCGCCCACAATTGGAACCAACCTAGATCCAAATCCTAGGCTCTATCAAGCGCCGAGAGGGATCAAATCTCCCGAGGTGCAAACCTCTTTTCAAGTATTGCACTTAAGGAGCTTTTCGAGGAGAGGTTTGCACCTCGGGAGATTTGATCCCTCTCGGTGCTTGATAGATCCTAGGATTTGGATCTAGGCTAGTTCTTAAACCATTGCACACACACGCACACACACACACACACACACACACGCACGCACACACTTGCACACGCACACACGTGCGTGCACGCGCGCACACACACACACACACACACACACACACACACACACACACACGCACGCACACACACTCTCATGCGCACACGCACACACACACACACACACATAGTGGTTGAGCATGGATATTGAACCTTTAACTTTAACATATGGTGTATGTGTTATTAGTATAGAATACACATAGTTATAAATGTTATTATAATGAGATAAATATGGCTTAGAATTATTTTTAAAATGTAAATCATAAAGTGCTTTAACATGATGACCACAAGGGTTATTGGTATGAGCACTATAAGGCTTGTTGATATGGTACACTGATAAACAAGTTCCCATAAAAAACTTTACATTTGATATTTCATGATTGAAATCAAAATATACATTACCTTAGGCTCTCGGCTCAAGTCCATAAACTATGTACAGAGTGAGCCACAATTCTCGACCAAGACTACTTAATTACAGTCTTCCATTGGTCAAACAAGCCTTAAAGAGCCATATCATGTTCCCTTTGAAATATCAAAACATAAAATAACATACCCTAACAAGGGATAGTTATAGAACAATCCAATTCTTCAACTACATTCAAAAGATATCCGGAGAACATTTAGAGGACAATATATCCTCCTTGAATTCTTGAACATATAAAGTACCTCCTTGTAGTGAAAAAGATTCTTTAGATAAAGATATTTATTTGTTGTTGAAAACCCTACAAATATGAGTGAAATATATTGAATCAAAGTGAGATTTTACCTCCATAACTATATTCATGATAGGTCCCGGAGCAAAGTTGGAGATTTGATGCTTTTCGTTTGCCTAGTCCGTAAGAATTTTAGAATCCTCTAGAACCTACAAGTTTTTGACACCTTCGTCTTATGCTAATTTCAACAATATCCACAATGCAAAGAACTCAACTCTATTATTTAAACCGAGGCTAACACCATTTCTAAGAAGAAAGTTACGACCAAAAAACTCGCTCTAAGAAGTTTCCTCAGCTTTAAGAACCTAATATACTTTGCTTCGTTGTAATGGTTTCGTAGGGGGATCCTCCCCCACCGCCTCGTGATGATGATCTGGACTTTCAATCTCTTCTGTCATCTCTCACTTCCAAGCCCCGAATCCGGAAGCTCCCTGAGCGTTTTGTGAAGAAAACTGATGAAATCCCTAAATTTGAGATGTCTTTGACCTCATTTCGTTGCATGACTCATGCCTTAATTAAAAGAGGTCCGATCGTTCAATTTACTGGGATGTGGCCTTCACTGGATACAATGGAGCAATGGTTAGACAAATCATGGGGGCCGCTCATCAATGGCAATGTGGCTCTTTAT
Organism: Larix kaempferi; assembly: GCA_027924585.1. Classification (NCBI taxonomy): domain Eukaryota; kingdom Viridiplantae; phylum Streptophyta; class Pinopsida; order Pinales; family Pinaceae; genus Larix; species Larix kaempferi. The sequence goes on along the minus strand of BSBM01000072.1, from coordinate 11,342,500 downwards.
GCCCGTGGTAAAGGTTTTTTTGTATTTCACTTTCAGCTGTTAAAAGACATAGATCTTATATTTCGCAATGGACCTTATTTATTTGGTTCAAGAGGGTTATACTTAAATCGGTGGATCCTTGATTTCGACCCCGAGGATGACACCCCTCTACAGCACCGGTATGGGTGAAGCTCCCTCGTCTTCCATTATCTTGTTGGGGGGATGATTGTCTGAGATCCATTGGAAACTCACTAGGAAAATATGTAGATCGATAAGTTCCAAAAGGCAAGCAGTTCTCATGTGTGAGGATCTATGTCAAAGTGGATCTTGAAAAGGGATTACCGACTGAAATCTTTCTCACCCATGGTTCTTAGTCTCATTTTCAACAACTATACTACGAGCAACTGCCTTTTAAATTTCAAATTTTCCATGATTACAGTTACTTTGCAAGGGACTGCAAGTAGGAAAAGTCACATGGAAATCCAGAAACTCCTCCTGAAGAGAAATGGAAGACTCATAAAAGGAAAGCAGCCCAAATAGGAATCTCATATGTGCACAGCCCTCAGAAGGCGTCTTCATCTCAAGGATCCCAAGTCGCCAATCGATATCATAAGTTGGCCTCGATTCAAGACAAAATTTCTCAAGATTCGGTAGACTGTCTTACCATGCTGAATGAAAATCAATATTTGAATGAAAAGTTAAAAACCACATCTGGAGAGAGTTCTCCTTCTACCAAAAGCTACAAAGAAGCTATTGTTGGATCTGATCCAGTGCCTAGCCAAATTATGGGTCATCTTATAGCTACAAATGCATCAGATCCAGAGGAAGGTCAATTAGTTTTATAATCCTCTATTAATGTGAACTCTCATGAAGTAACCTCTATTCAAAAACAATTCTCCGAGAATAACCCTGTAATTGCAACAAGAAGCAAATCTATTCACAAAAATGGCAAAAATAAGAATGAAGATAATGAGGGGAACTCGCATAATCAATGGGGTAGGAGAACGAATAAAGAAAATCGAGAAGTTGAGTCTACTTGAGAACTTCGACAAGGACATCAATCGAGCATGGATAAGTACAAAGTGGCAGGTGGCTCTGCAACCTCAAACAAAGAAGGAGAAGGTAAGTCCCATCCTCACACTGTTAAATTATGAAGGTTGTTTCTTGGAATGCAGGGGATTGGGAAGCTCTAAAAATTATTAGCAATGAAAAACCTTTCTATCTCTGAAAAACCTTCCATCCTTTGTATCCAAGAAACAAAATTGGAGATGCAGTAAATGATAAATCTCAGCCTAAAACTTTGGAAAAATAGCAAATCCTTAGCTGCCGGTTCAAGGGAAGTGTCAGGAGGGATCTGTTCAATTTCGAATCCATCCCGACTCGATCTTATTGCTTCTGAAGAAAGACAATCATATATTCTTACTATCTTTAGGAAAAAGGAGGATGGATCTTCAATAACGGTCATAAATATTTATGATCCGGTGGTATATGGAGAAAAAATGTTTTTTCTGGCAGTCCTTGTCCTGGCTTAAGAATCACGGATATGCTAATCGACGTGTCATTGGGGGAGACTTCAACGCTACTCTTTACAATTCTGAAAAATGAGGTGGAAATTCAGTCAGAGAACCTTTCCAGGAAAAAAAGGAGGTCTTTATCTTAAGTTGGGATCTCTTTGACATCAATCCAACAAAAGGATGCTACACATGGGCCAACAAGCGGTCAGGGATTCATCATATAGCATCCCACCTTGATAGATTCTTTGTAAGCATCGATCTAATGCTTAAGAATAACACTGTCTCCTCTGCGATTCTGCCATACAATGAATCAGACCATAGGCCTATCTCAATTACCTTCTCAAAAATGGAAAATTATGGTCGTCTCCCTTTCTGTTTCAATCCTTTGTGGCTGTAAGACAATGAATCCTATAAAATCATAACCTTAGCTTGGAAAACTTATATTTTTGGCTCCACTTCCTTTGTATGGGAATCGAAACTGAAATTGGTCAAACTGACCCTTGAAGATTGGGTCAAGAAGTCTTTTAAAAATATTGCAATAAGGAAAGAAGAAATAACCAACCAGATAATTGTCCTGTAAGAATGTATTGACACAACAAAATTTACTTCTCAACTTCTTCAGAAAGAGAAGTAGCTTAATATCGAGATGCATTTCATTGTGAGAAATGAGGAAGAGCACTGGCAGTTCAAGTCTTGCAGCCTCTGGTTACAAGCAGGGGATCGTAGGCTTGAGCTCGGGAAATCCATAATCAAGTTAAAGAAATTATTCCCGAGAATGGAGATCCTATCGTCTCCTTTGATGAAATAAAAAGGTCAGCTAAATACGATTTTAGCTCTCTTTTTACAGCAGATACGAATCTTAATGAAAAGAGAGTTAGAGAATTTCTTATCATTGTTACCCAATTGGTTATTGAGAAAGACAATACAGAGCTATGTAAATAAATTACTAAGAATTCATCAAAGCAATATGGAGTTTAGACCCCGATAAGGCTCCTGGTCCAGACGGTTTTACCATCCATTTCTACAGGATATTCTAGAATACTATTAAGCACAATATTTTCCGAATGTTGAACAACTCAAAAGTCAAAGACAAGTTGGGAGGAAGTACTAATTCAACCTTCCTCACACTAGTGCCTAAAGATTCAAACCCCAAATCCTTCGGTCAATTTAGGCCTTTCTCATTATGCAATGCTTCATACAAGATCCTTACAAAGATCCTAGCAAATCGGCTAAAGCCTCTGCTTTCCAAGCTCGTCTCTGAAAACCAGGGGGAGTTCATGCCTAATCATAACATCCTCGACAATGTTATTATAGTTCAAGAGGCTTTACATTCAAGCAATTGCGAAGGAGAAAAAGGCATGGTTGTAAAGTTGGATATGGCCAACGCATTTGATTGGGTAAATCATTCCATTTTATTTCAAGTTCTAAAGCACTTTGGTTTTTCTACTGAATTTATCAGATGGGTGCAGGCATGCATTGGGAGTCCTTGGATAACACCTTTGGTTAATGGAAGGCCAATGGAATTATTCAAAGCCTCTAGTGGTCTCCGCCAAGGATGTCCACTTCCCCAATCCTCTATCCCTTCACGACTGACAATTTTAGCAGGAAAATTGAACAAGAACGAGTGGTGGGAAATTTAGTTGGTTTGCAAATTGCCAGGAATGTTAAAAGTATAAATCATTCTCAGTTTGCAAACAACTCGTTTCTACTTGGGGGAGCCTTTAAAATCATTGCAAGATAATTCAAAAGAATTCTTGATACCTACTTAGAAATTTCTGGTGCCAAAGTCAATAAGTGCAAAATCCAAATCGTAGGTTGTAATTGTTCAAACCATATCCTGCGAGCCATTTCCACTATCCTGGAATTCTCGTTCGTCTCATATGGAAATCCTTCAAATAATTAGGTCTCCCTATTTCAACTGGTCCTGTACCTATGAAGGAGTGGGGAAGTCTTCTTTGTAAATTAAAAAAAATATATATCCTCGTGGGGCACGAGATGGCTAAATATGGCAAGCAGAATTACTCTTTTAAAATCAACTCTTTCCTCTTTTCCTATCTACCAATGTTCTGGACTGTTGGCTCCTAAAGGTATTCAAGAGAAGATAGGAATTCTACTTCAGAAATTCCTTTGGGAAGGAGGAAATCCAACAACAAAAAAGTTTCGTTTAGTCAATTGGAATGTGGTTCGTTCCTCAAAAAGAAATGGAGGCATTTGTGTTCGTGACCCTACTCTCTTCAATCCAAATTTGGGATCCAAACATGTTTGGAGAATTCTAAGCGATGGGGATGCTTAGTGGTAGCAAGCCATCAAAAGTAAATACTTGTCCCGACTCAATCATCTACGTCCAAAGCAAAAATATTGGTCTGGAAAAGGTTATGGCATATGGAGACTATGCAAGGTCTCTCCCCTCTTATTATAAACCACCTCAATTGGAAATCCAGGAATGGTTCACACATTGACTTATGGTATGACAACTACTCTGTCCAAATATCTGTTGAAATTCTTAATCATGTTTTTGAATTAAAAGAATGGATGAAGGTTGTTTCTTGTAATTGCAAGGGATTGGACAGAGAAGTTGGGATGAGATATCTCTCTTTGGGATCCTTCCACAAGAGATTGGAATGGATGGGATTCCCGCAGAGCTTCGGGAACAACAAAAAAAAAATTTCTCTGCTATCAAAGGCTCTGCCCCAAGCAATTTGCACTCAAAGGCCTCTCGAGAATGGAATTGGAATTTCTAGTGGATATCAAGTAAAATTGCAATATCAAGTAAAATTGCGATATCAAAATCTTCTTGAAGTATCTTCTAACCCCCCTTCTTCTTCTTTGCGGAATATAATTTGGCACCTAGATGGTTTTCCAAAAGTAAATGCATTTTGTTGGATGATGGTCCATGTGAAAATTCTGGCGGGAGACAATTTAAAAAATAAAGGCATTCAAGGCCTTTCATGGTGTATTCTTTGTAAAAAATCCGAAGAATCTTTCAAACATCTATTTCAAGAATGTCAATTCACTCTAGATGTTTGGCATCAGGCATATGCAGATATTGGCATTATATTTTGTCTTCCTTCATCATGTAAATCCATGTTCAACTGTTGGAATTGTATTCTCCTGAGTCCCCTTCAGTCCAAAGTCCTATTAAAGCGCTTCGGCTTAGCTCTCCCAAAATATCTCTGTTGGAAAATTTGGCTGGATCGTAATAAATCCATGTTCAACTCTGATTTTCTCTCCCCCTCATTGGTTGCTTCTCAAGCACAAAGTATTCTTTCGAAATCCCTTTCAGCTTGGGACTTTCCTCCTCACAAAGTGGATGAATTAAGTGATCCTACGCAACGTTATACTTCTTTAAAAGTACCTGCCTCCAACTCTTCCATAGTTCGCAAACCGATTCAAGACTGGTCCTGGAAATTTCAAATGTCTCTTAAATATTTATCCTTATGGCTTGAACATCAACACGTACCAATGCTGCTCTTCAACGGTGCTTCTAAAGTAAATCTTGGGAAAGTTGGGGCAGGCGGGATGATTCTCCTCCTTGGTAAAACTAGTGAAAATTATGCCTGGGGTATTGGCCTAGCCACAAACAACCAAGCAGATCAATTATCTCTATGGCAGGGGCTTCTTTTCCTCAAGAGAAAAAGGTATTTGTAATGTTTATGTGATCGGGGACTCTCTCATCATGATTTCCAAACTTCGGTCATTACAACAAGGGGAAATAGAACCTTCTCAAGACTTAATTAGTAGATTTTATCGATTAAGTACCTGGTTTTCCTCTTTATCCTTTATCCATGTTATGCGTGAATTAAATCACGAGGCCGATATCCATGCCAATAAAGGAGTTTTGTTGGATTATGGAAAACTAATTTTTTCGAATGGGGAGACTTAAATTATCTATCCTCTATGAATTCTCTGGATAGTTTGCAAGCTAGGCTGTTCCATTCTACTTCTTTGGAATTTAATGGATAGATTAAAAAAAAACCTCCGTTTTAAATTTATTCAGAACATAGATGTGAAGTGGTCCTCTAGCTTGCACGGAGCAAAGTATTTGCATTCGTAATATGGACGTTGTTTCAAGCTCGATTAATGGAGAGTTATCCTATAGTACTGGACCATTATTCTTTTCTAATACTGCCTTCAGATATCAATTTGAAGGGTTGTCATGCAGTATATGGATTTCATAATCTTTGAATTCATAGGAGACCATCCATTGCATCAAACATTTTGCTTAAAAGACTGATGATAGTGTTCTATTAGTGCACTCTGTTAAGTTTCTCTTTCTTCCGAGTGTTATAGTAGTCAATTTCGTCTAATCCTGAACAAAAAGTCTACCACAAGAAGAAAGCAATGCAGACTGATTTGTAAGAATTACGATTTTTCCTTTTTGTGAAAATTTTCCTTTGTTGAGTTAGCCCAACCTTTTAATCAATACAAAATTATTCCTCTTTATTAAAAAAAAAGTTACGATGCTTTTTTACATGAAGGATGACCCCAACACCACACTTTCCTGGACTACCTTGACTAGTTCCATAAAAAAAATAACGATAATCAAAATCTATTTTAGTTTCCTTCAAAATCCTTGTGGGTTTTTTCTAGTCCTATATTACCCAGAGAAACCCACCCAATTGTGAGGTCTTTTCCTTCAAAAATAATTTTGTTTCTCGCTAGCCAGAGGCAATACAACACACAAACATGGCAAGGATCCATGGTTTGAGGATGTGGGATCTTTGATACAATGTTCAAAATAGTCCAAAAGTGTATCTTTATCCCAGAATAATGTACCATTTACTAATAACATTGATTCTTTGCAAATTGAAATATAGAAAGAACAAGTTACAAAAAGATGATTAATAGTTTCAGTATCTCCCTTGCAAAGAACACATCTACTTGGCCCAATCCAATACCTTTTATTTTCATTGTCATAGGTCAAGATCTTGATCAAAAGGACTAACCAAAGAATGATTATGGTCTATAAGGGCCTTTCTAGATTCCAAATCAAATTCCACCACCATACCTTCCCCTTTTTGTTGTCCTTTTTAATAAATGCTTTATACCCATGTTTTGTTGTTAGCAATCCGAATGCTTTATTTTTTTACCAACCTAGCTCATCATCATGGTTCTAAAGTGGTATGGAATTATGTTTAAAATATAGATGGAATGAGTCCATTCTTATTCCATGACTTCCAGTAGATTCAAGTCCTCTTCTCACTACCAACCCTACACCCAACTTCATGACAACTTTTGAGTAGCCACATCTGCAAATCTTGTCTTTTATTGAGCATGGAGAGCCTAAACCAAAAAAGGGGAAATTTTATTGTTCCCATTACACCCTTTATAGGGGTCTTCCCATAGCTTTAATTTGTCACCTCTAACCACCTTCTAGGATATCCATTTATTGATGTTTAGACATGCCTTGACTATTCCTTTCCAAACATTAGAAGCTCCCTCCAATGCTTTCCTTTATTTTCCGATCCACCCCTCCACAAACCAATCTCTTAGATATTTAGACTTTAGCACTTTAACCCATAACGCTTTACGAAATAAAAATCTCCATAATATTTTAGTATCCATGGCTTGACCAAAAAGATAGATGTTTTTTAAATCCCAACCTCTTGACTCCTTTGTCTTGGCTATTATAGTCCACTTTAGTAGGAGATTTCCCTCTATTTCCTTCTTATGTGACCAGAGAAAGCTAAAACACTTTTTCTTTATCTTGTCAAGTATTCCTTTTGTAACTTGTGTTACGGATAGACAATAAACATGGATACTCTCCAAAATTGATTTAACCAACAACAATCTACCTCCTCGAGAGAACCACCTATGTCGCTAACATGACACTCTAACTTCAATCATTTTGTATAACCATAGGAAAACTATAAATTTGTAATCATTTGCTTTTAAATTAGAACCTAAGTATTTTAAGACCTTGGTCCAAAGGAGCATAATTCTGAGAAAATATTTGATGAGTCTATCCTTCTAGATCTTCTTCCTACCCATTGAAAAACAAACAAGGTTTATTCATGTTCACTTCCATTCTAGTTGCACCACGATAAATATCTAAGAGGTTCTTATAGTGCCTCATTTCTCTTAATGTGCCTTAACCAAATATTAAAATATCATCGACAAAAGCAAGTGAGTAATGTTTATCGAGACTACAACTTTAATACTTTACTTCTAATTGATCCCTCTCTTCAACAATCAACCTACTTAAACCTTCTGCAACCAAAAGAACGAAAAAATGGTAAAGGAAAACCATGCCTGAGACCCCTTAAAGAGGTTAGAAACCTTGAAGAGTGCCATTAATTAGGACAACAAAATAAGTTGAAGGCACACAACCCATTATGTATTTAACTATTTGTAAATTCACCCCACCTACATAAGAACTAGCCTGATGTACACCTAATTGACCTTATCAAAGGCCTTTGCCAAGTCAATCTTAAGCACCACTACAGACATCTTGTTAGATTCAATACAATGCAATCCTTATTGGGCTCTACCATGACATCATGGACATGTCTATTGAAGAGAAAACGAAATTGTTCCTTAGAGATGAAGGAAGACAACATTCCTTTCAATCTACTAGCGATCACTTTTGCAATAGTGTTGTAAATTAGATTCTGTAATGGAATAAAGATCAGATTGTTACTTTTTGGAATGAGTGTAATAAAATTTGAGTTCAAGGTACCAAGCACTTCCTCGAGACCCTAGATTCCTTAACAACTCTTAACATTTCCTCTCGTACCAGGTCATAGAAGCCTAGGTAGAACTCCACTGTCCAACCATCAGGGCCTATACTTTTTGTTTTCTTCAAAGAAAGAAGAACGACGCTTAGTTCTTCCTTTCTCACTTTAGCCCCCATGGATTCATTCTTCATTTGATAAAAAACATGGGAAAAAAATTGATCTCTTTCATTAAATCACCAATATTAGTATTACTAAGATCCTTAAAAAATGTTATGAAAAATATTCATGCCTACTCCTGATATGTCCTTGAAAGAAGTTGAATTGGATCCATAATCTAAGTCAATATCTTAGATTGTGTTTACACATTTTATATGATTAACATAACTAAGGAAGAATTAATGTTGATGTCCCCTTTAACCAACAAGGTGGCTCTACTCTTAAGTCTCCATTGAACCTATTCATTCTCTAATAGCCTCTTTTTTTTCCATCTTCAATGGATTTTAAGCAACTAAGCTACACCTCAGAGAAGAAATTAGTTGTATTGGAGTTGAATATGTTGAAAATACTTTCTTCAGCTTTGTTTAATTCCAATTGATCCTTTTGATTCTTCACCCTTTTCCACTCAACAACTAACATATTAATCATCTTTAGTTTGCTTACAAACTGATGCATGGCAGAATTCCTTAATGATGCTTCATAATGCTTCCAATTATCGATAACTAAATGTCTAAAATCCTCTTCACACAACCATGCATGATGAAATTTTAAAGGGGTGGGGGGTTTCTATTTCTCACCTTCTATTTGGAGCAATATAGGACAATGATCATAAGATCCTCTATTCCCTATCCATGACTTATATCTACAAGCATAGATCCATCTTAAACTCAAACCTATCAAGCACAAAGAGGGATCCAGTTTATCGAGGTGTAATTTTTTCCCTAATTTTTTTCCACATCGAGAAAAAATTTACACCTCGAGAAATTTGATCCCTCTCGGTGCTTGATAGATCTGACTTTTAAGATGGATCTATGATGGTTTTAATTTTTTGTTTTATGAGCCAACATGGTTTTTTTAATTATTTTTCATTTGGTTTTAATTTCTTTTTTTAAGAGTTGACATGGATCTTTTAATTACTTTCCTTTTTTTTTATGATCCATTGTGAATTTTTTAATTACTTTTTTTGGGTGATGTAACGTTATGTTACACACATTTCGTTGGTATCCTGCGCTCTGCAAAGCTTTCAAGAACTTGCTGTTAGTTTTTCAACATTTAATTCAATCTGATCTAGGATCTTAACTGAAAGAACAACATGTACAACATATCAAGCATAAGGAACGAGAGACAAGAGACACAAAACATTTCACCGGGGAAAACCAAGAAGATGAAAAACCCCGCAACTTCCTCAGAGATAGAATAAGCATCAATACAAGGATCACAATGATCAAACCCAAGAGATAGATATCTTCAGCAGCACACTCCTCCTCCACTTGTGCGCACTCCTCCTCTCTCTCACTAATGCGAAGTGAGTGAATGAGAGAAAGTGTAAAATGAGAGAGACACACTCTCTATTTATACACTACTTCACTGATGTTTTAACTTTAACTAGGTCGGCTCCAACTTAACCACTTAACATAATGTTGATTGGGCCGACCCCCACTAGGGTGGTCTAATAACCCTTTAACCCACATGACTCATACAGGGCCGACCCCATCAAGGTGGTCTAATAACCCATCAAGTATAAGTTACGACACTTACAATATAACTTGCGACACTTGCAAGTACAATTGATGACACTTCCAATTTGAGGAATAATACATCTCTGTTGGGGATACAATAAAGTACAAATATAATATACAAGTGAATATCTTTCGAAGTTACAAATACATCAACACTCCCTCTTAACTAGGAAGGTATTCTCTTGACACAAGTCATCAATACATATAGGCACAAATCTTCAATTCTGGAGCTGGATCATCGTCACTGGATCACGGAGCATCATCATCGTCACTGCTGCTGTAACTGTCATCTCGATCACTGGGCTATCTTTGAATTCTTCCCATCATAGGAAGTTCTATAGAGCCATCCCTTTTCCATGTTGGATGTAGGCCTAGCCTCCTTTAGGTCTTCATCATCTCCTGCCATCCTGTGGAATCCTGAGGACTGATTACGCGTGTCAACAAAACCTCGAAAGAGCATCCCAGGACTTTTGCGAGCACACAGCTCAACCTATCGGATCTCCCAAGATCTTTTACATGTGACCTTCATGACCTGTCCACGGGCACGGAGTATCATCCTAATACTCATGATCATACTGATCATATCATCTCATCATCCACGAAGCACAGCCCAGATGCACATCATACAACACTTACACCACCGACATGGGAGAACACATATACACCGTTCGAGGAAGGCTCTAGCCCTTACTTTTTCACCATGGGAGAACACATCTACACCTTTGTGAAAAATGGATTCATCCCTTACATCTTCACCGTGGGAGAACACATCTACACCTTTGTGAAGAATGGCTCCAGCCCTTACATCTGCACCATGGGAGAACACATCTACACCATGTGAGAATGGCTCAGCAATTACATCACAACCTTGGGAGAACACATCTACACCTTTGTCGAAAACGCTTCAGCAATTACATCACGACCTTGGGAGAACACATCTACACCTTTGTCGAAAAAGCTCATGTGCATCTGTGTCTTCGGGACTCATCACAGATGATCCAACTGATCATGGCAAGCATCTACCTGATGTATAGCATCACATATGATCATCCTAATCATCATCATAGCATCGTCCTGATGCATATCATCCAGAGCATCATCCCGATACTCATCACACATGATCATCCTGATCATCGACACAACATCATCCTGATGTATATCATCTGAAGCATCGTCGTGATGCTTATCACACAACGCTTACATCCACAGCCATGGGAGGATCCTCCTACCACCATGCTTGGAATGGCTCCTGCAAATGTGTCCCATCACTTCTTCCTCGAAGTATCTTCTATCTGAAGAACACCAAGCCTCTCTCTGAAGTACTCGAACTTCACTCTAGCTAGTGGTTTGGTCAACACATCTACAATCTGCTCATCTGTCGCAACATATTGGAGCTTCATTGCTCCTCTCTGCACCATATCCCTGATATAGTGATATTTGATCTCGATGTGCTTCGACCTGTCATGGAACACCGAGTTCTCTGACAACTTCACACAACTCTGGTTGTCATAAAAGATACAGGTAGCATCCAACTGGAGATCAAATAAATTAGACAGTAGCTTCCTAAGCCACACTGCCTCACAACTGGCCGAACAAGCTACGACATACTCTGCTTCGGCTGTACTCAGTGCTACGCAGGACTGCTTCCTGCTAAACCAAGAGATCACACCTGATCCCATACTGAAGCAGCACCCTAAAGTTCTCTTCCTATATGCAGCACTTCCTACCCAATCTGAATCAACATAACCCTCCAGGTTAAACCTTTGCATCATACTTGAGAGCCCATAATCAACCGTACCCTTCAAGTACCTCAGAATATGCTTTACAGCAACCAGGTGAACACCTCTGGGATCCGTTAGGAACTGGCCCAATGTGTTCACCGTAAAGCAAATATCTGGTCTCATGTTCATCAGGTACATCAAGGACCCAATCATCTGACAATACACCGTGACATCAACCGGATCAGATGAAGCATCACACAGAATATTCAGGTTTGATGCCATAGGTGTGGCCATGGCCTTGCAATCCATCATCCCGAACCGCTTCAGGATCTCTACTGCATATTTCCCTTGTCCAAGGAAGATTCCATTTGCACTCTACCACACCTCCACGCCTAGAAAGTAATGCATCATCCCCAAGTCCTTCATCTCGAACTTGGCAGTAAGCTTCCTCTTCGTATCGACAATCAATCTATCCTCACCTGTAACAAATAGGTCATCCACATACAAAAGTAGTATCACTGGATTGCCTTCCTCAACCTTGAAGTAAAGGTTGGAATCCGCTTTACTCTTGGTAAATCCCAAACTGGATAGAAAGTTGTCTATCCTCCCATACCAAGTCCTAGGAGCTTGCTTCAAGCCATACAAGGCTTTCTTCAACCTGCACACATATGACTCCCTATCATGTGTCTCAAAACCGAGTGGTTGCTCCACATACACTTCCTCTTCAACTACACCATTCAAGAAAGTTGTCTTGACATCCATTTGGTGTATCTTCCACTTCATCACTATAGCCAGAGCAAGTACTGTTCTGATGGAAGTGTATCTGGCTACACGAGCAAAATTTTGTTCATAATCTATCCCCTCTTTCAGGGAGAAGCCACGAGCAACAAATCTTGCCTTGTATTTCTCTATGCTACCATATGCAGCATGCTTGATCTTATAGATCCACTTGGAAGTCACAACATACTTCCCTTCTGGTCTCGGGATCACATCCCAGACATCATTCTTTATGATCGACTGGTATTCCTCGATCATGGCATTCTTTCATTAGTGCATCCCAGATCCTGGGAACTTCAGATTCTTCAATATCTTTAATAGATAGTTTTCTTTGAACTTCGTTGCTGGAACAATTTGTAGTCCTTCTTTTGTAGGTGATGGTACACAATATTTCCTACAAGTCAAATTCAATTGCATGATTAGAAACTTCTCATAGTTTTTCAAAACAAATTCTTATGCATAAAGACATATGTCATATAGTCATGCAATTATCTTAGCCAATACTTCAATACAACATTTATCCATATCCCGTAACTTTCTAGATGCCTTCCATCTCTACCAGAACATTGTTAAGAGTTTGCACTACTCCCAACATGTCAGCAAAGAGGTTTCATTCTAGATAAGTAGCAATAGAATGTTGTATAGTGCCATAGGCCACTTACCCATTACATGCATATCAGTAGTATATTGTTCATTAATGCAATTATTCTAATATGCATAATACACAACCTAAGTCTAGGAACATAAGTAAATACATCATTGAACAATATTATTTAAACAATCAGATATACAAGAAATGACAATTCAAATACTTATCTTTGTTTGTTTGTTGGGTGGACTCCCTCTCAATATTTGCTTCCTTGCAGAAGCTGCTGGAGTCCGACTCTGAAGTAGCATCTTCTGCTCCTTTCTGTTGTGGATTGTAAGGAGTGTTCAACTCCCTCTTTATCCTTGAATCACTGCATAGTATCTTTGAAGTCTGCTGAAGTGAATTCTCCACCATTGTCGGATCTAAAGGTCTTGATCTTCTTATCAAGGATTTGAATTCCTTGAACTTATATCCATACTGGACCACTATGCATGCTTAAGTGTGCACTAGTGTCATCATTGTGTCATCCTCAAGATCTCATACATGATCATACATTCATTGGTAATAAGCGTTAGTATTCAAGGTTTCAGGGAAGACTTCTTTTACTCATGCATATTCTTATTTGACCATAGGACTCTTCTGGTTAGTCATATCATCAATCAAAGTAAGAAACATAATATGCATAAACCCTTGATTACTTAAACTTCTAACTTCAAGAATAATCATCCAAAAGTATAAGATCCTAACACAAGGTAGGATTCTAACTTGATATAGGAAAAACATACCTGGTTATCATGTTTGCTAGTTATGTCTAACATACCCAAACAATGTCTTCTTGTTCTCTTCAATGAACTGTGCTAGTAACCTGCATAACTCATAAGTTAACCATTGTAGAACCAAAATATACATACCTCATAAGTAGAGCTTCTATAATGGTTATGGATGAGTCTTTGTCTTCATGTCACCATGGTCATGTGTTCTTGATCTAGAACTTGATTTGTCTTTCTTGATGTACATTTCATGTTAGCGGACAACATCAACCTCATACAACACCATAGTGCATTAGTACAATCATATAACCCTAATCAATGAATGTCTTCTATCATTCACATGCATTCATACTTTTACTAGGGTGATAAGACAAGTCTAAGATTAATCAAGATTGTACTAACCTCAATAATATGAAGACAAACATATCATAAACTTAATCATGAATAGATTTCAACACATACATGTATCAACTCAAGTCATACCTGTCGAGATTTCTTGTAGTCTTCTTATGTAAGGCCTTAGCCTCATCTCCCTCTGCAACTGGAACTTATTCACTTATGCAGGTGTCCAATTCATTCTCTTATAGGATTAACCCAATCCACTTTGATTTGCTGAGACTGGATCTGGAGCTGGATTAGGGTTTGTCAAAGAAACCCTAAAAATTCAAATTTTGAATTTCAAACTTCTGAATGGATGGAAAGATGTGCCTTGTTGAGCTGATCAAGCTGGTATACTTCAATTTTGAAAACTGCAAAGTTTGACCCCTCAAAATTGCCTTTGAAACTTTCGGATCTTCTAGACAGGATCCCGAACTAGGGTTTGATAAAGCCCGGTCTTTTGCCCAACCAAAAGGTTTCATCTTATACCCTAAGCTTCGAATTTTTTGAGGATCTTCCAACCGTGGTCTTAGATTCCAAAAATTTCAACATTTGCAGAAACCCTAATTTTCCACCTTTCTGATCAAAATCCCGAACTAGGGTTTGATGATTCCTGGGGTTTTGCCCAACCACAAACTTTGATCTTGGACTCTAAATTTCAATTTTGATGAGGAGAGAAATCCTATGCTGATATCACTCCAAAATTCCACTTCTATCAAAAGCCCTAATTTCTTGCAGCAGTGATAAGCCAAAAATGAGAATGCTTAGAATTCAATTCTATTTCACATAAATATGTGCCTTATTGTTTCTAGTGCATCTATGAAATTACGAATCCACAGGGTCTAAAACTTTGGCTTGTGTTGTACTAACCTGTCATCTTTCCAACCCCACAGGTATGACCTCAAATGGATTCTCTGAGAGAGAGATATGCCAAATATCGCAACGTGACCTATTTATGGGATAAAACAGGATATCGAACTTGTACCGAGTGCCACATGTCACTGGTTCAACTGCGGCCTCTAGAAAGTATAGTTTGTGCCCTACCTGTCACTTTTTACAAAATTTCATTTGGAGATTCCTATCCCAAGTTGTGACCTTTTTTCCTAGGTCACCTATTTATGACTGAGATCTGGAAGAGGCAGAAACCCTAGATTGTACGGATCATAAAACATAAAGTAAAACAAATTAGATGTTGTACATCGGACACAAGGTACATGGGGATGTTATCTACGACATGTAGAAGTTTCAAAACCTGAACCTTTTCCAAAATAGATTTATAGCAAAAGTGCCACGATGGCTGGTTTTTTCTATATTAAGCCCTAGCTTCCAATTTGTCGCAAGTGCAGCAAGTGCCATAAATGCCATATCATGCCTTCCTTTAGGCTAGCTCTGATACCATGTTAGTTTTTCAACATTTAATTCAATCTGATCTATGGTCTTAACTGAAAGAACAACATGTACAGCATATCAAGCATAAGAAATGAGAGACAAGAGGCACAAAACATTTCACCGGGGAAAGCCAAGAATGTGAAAAACCCCGCAACTTCCTCAGAGATAAAATAAGCATCAATACAAGGATCACAATGATCAAACCCAAGAGATAGATATCTTCAGTAGCATACTCCTCCTACACTTGTGCGCACTCCTCCTCTCTCTCACTAATGAGAAGTGAGTGAATGAGAGAATGTGTAAAATGAGAGAGACACACTCTCTATTTATACACTACTTCACTTGTCTTTTAACTTTAACTAGGTCGGCCCCAACTTAACCACTTAACATAATGTTGACTGGGATGACCCCCACTAGGGTGGTCTAATAACCCTTTAACCCACATGACTCATACAAGGCCGACCCCATCAAGGTGGTCTAATAACCCATCAAGTATAAGTTACGACACTTACAATATAACTTGCGACAGTTACAAGTACAACTGACAACACTTCCAATCGGAGGAATAATACATCTCCGTTGGGGATACAATAAAGTACAAATACAATATACAAGTGAATATATTCCGAAGTTACAAATACATCCCTTGTGTGTGTGTGGAGATATTGCTATGGTTTGGGTTATGTACATCCCTTGTTTTGGCTTTAACTTGTGAGTAAGGAACTAGGAGTAGAAGAGGATTAGAATTGGCTTGATAATCCTAGTGAAGAGTGTAACCTCACCAAAGATCATGGGGCTTTGACTACTTTTCTATGCACACCATGAAGAGCACTAAAAGAGAAGGTATGGCCTAAGGGACTGTGTAGCAGTGAAGGGAATACTTCCTTGTGTTGGGTGTGTAGGTATTGTGGGTGCCAAGCTAGTTAGATCTTGTAGAGGTACCAATAACTTTGTGGTTGAGCTCACTAACTTAGCAATTCTTCCTTCCTACTGCCTTAACAGCTTGATAAACCTAGTTGTAGACTGGCTTGGTTGAGATGTGTATAGAGTTGGCTATTTGTTGGTTGTTGTTCCCTTTTCCTTGTGGAAATCATGCTCAGCTCGGGGGTGGCAGTTGTGTTGAGAGATTGATAAGCACAACTGGCCTATGGTTGGGTGGAACATTGCAGTTGCATAGCCAGTTGCTCGGGACAACTTCATACCAAGATAACTATTCTCTTGTGTTAATTCTGCAATGTCTTTATTTGATGACATTATGAATATGTTGAATGCATGCTAGATGTGTGTAGTGTTTATTTATGCTATGTTTATTTTGATTATGCATCTGCACACATGTATATTTGTTTGCATTTTATTTGCTATAAATTTGTTAATGATGAATGGGGTTGAGAAGTATAAATGGCCCAAATTTTTAGTCATGTTCCCTTCCTTGATTCGGATTGAAGGGAGGAGACGTGACATAAATATTTCCTTTGATCCTAAAAAAGATATTCCTACTGCTATCCCAGTCTGGGTAAAATTACTGCATCTTCCATTGCATTGTTGGTCTAGTGAATTATTGGCAGCTAGTGGGAACTTGTTAGGATGATACATTGATAAATCTGAACCTAAATCTCCTATGTTCTCTTGTGCACAAATTTGTGTTGAGGTGGATTTAGATAAGGGACTCCTAGAGGTTCGAAATATCATCATGGATAGCTGGTCACATGAGAAAAAAGTAGATTATGATCAATTACCCTTTAAATGCAAGAAGTGCCATGAATATAGGCATTTTTCAAGGAACTATTCAAAATCCAAAGCGAAGGAAACAAAAAAAGAATAAGTGAAAGAATGGTAAAAGATAAAAAAAAAAAAAGGAGGAGAAAATCAGATAAATATAGTCATTGCTAACCGTCCAAAGGCCTCAACTTCCAATCAATTTCATCAACTAGTTGATGTAGAAAATCTCGAAGGACAGGAAAATACAGTCAAAGAAGCAAGATGATGAAGACATGTAGTCAGATCCTCAACCAATTATAGAAGATATAGGGATGGAAGACCTCGCTTCAATCCTTCCAAATCATCCAATAATAGAAATAATTCTCACTTGACTCGAGAACATCATGATGGGGTAGATGGGGAAGTAGGGAAACATTCTCAGTATACTCAAGAGGAATCCTCATAGGAAGTGGAAGAGGATATATTGGTAAGTAAAAAAGCAGGCAAAAGATACTGAAATACTTTACAAGAAGAGAAATCAGACATAGAAAAACAGTTGGGCAAGCAGGCTTCCATTGACATGCTTATTAAGGGCATAGTATCGAGTAAGAAAGGGAACAAGGGGGATGGCGGAGGTAAATTCGATTTGCAATTAAAAAAATATTGAATATCGTCTCTTGGAATTGTATAGGTTTGGGAGGAAAGTAGAAAGTAGAGACAGTGAAGCATATAATACATAAAGAACGACTCTCCCTTCTTTTACTCTAGGAGACAAAAAATGAAAGCCATCGAAGTAATTCAAGTATTCCAAAAAATCTGGAAAAATGGTTCAGGAATTGCTAAAAGATCCCTTGGAGCCTCGAGAGGCTTAGCTCTATTTTGGTATACGAATAAATTTTCTCTTAGAAAACAAAAAGAGGATAGGCACTAGATTACGTCAGAGCCAGAGGTCATTGGTAGGTAGGAAATTATAAAAATATTTAATATTTATGGTCCAGTACATTACAATCTTAAGCCTGGATTTTGGAGTTCTCTGAATTATCTTAGAGAGAGTCGATGCAGTATCATAGCTAGTGATTTCAACGTCACCATCTCTCATAAATAAAGAAGAGCAAGCACTATCGTAAGAGATCCTTTTGATGAGAATCTCAAATTATCTAATTAGAGACTTAGATTTGGTTGATATAAAGCCAAAGAGAGGTGTCTTTACCGGGACTAATAGAAGGATAATCCCTGGGCATATTGTTACCCGCATGGATAGATTTATTGTTAACACTACTCTTTTGCATGCAAGGTATCTATTGAAAGCCCAAATTCTCCCAAATTCAACTTCCGACCATATGCCAATTTGCTTGACTCTTGAGGAAATGGAAACTCAAGGCCCTATACCTTTCCAATTTAATCCTTTGTGGTTAAACCAAGAAGAAGCTTACCAAATCAAAGAAAGAACTTGGAACGTTTATGTGAAGGGTTCCCCTTCCTATGTTTGGGAATCAAAGCTTCGTGCAGTGAAATCAAAGTTTAAAAAGTGGGGAAACTTCATTATAGGTATCCACAAAAAGAAAAATTAATATATCAAAAAGAATTAAGCTCTCTAGAGGATCAAATGTAAACAACATACGTAACTCAAGAACATTTGCAGCGAGAACAACAATTAAGCACAAAATTGAATGAAGCATATCATTTTGAAGAAGAGGTATGGCACTTAAAATCTCGTGCTCTATGGTTGAAGGTAGTAGATCGAAATACCTCATTATTTCATAATCAAGAAAAAAAATAGATTAAATAAAAATGTTATTTGAGAAAACAAATCTGAAGATGGAGTCGGGATAATCCCTGGGCATATTGTTGCCCGCATGGATAGATTTATTGTTAACACTACTCTTTTACATACAAGGTATCTATTGAAAGCTCAAATTCTCCCAAATTCAACTTCCAACCATATGCCAATTTGCTTGACTCTTGAGGAAATGGAAACTCAAGGCCCTATACCTTTCCAATTTAATCCTTTGTGGTTAAACCAAGAAGAAGCTTACCAAATCAAAGAAAGAACTTGGAACGTTTATGTGAAGGGTTCCCCTTCCTATGTTTGGGAATCAAAGCTTCGTGCAGTGAAATCAAAGTTTAAAAAGTGGGCAAAACTTCATTATAGGTATCCACAAAAGGACAAATTAATATATCAAAAAGAATTAAGCTCTCTAGAGGATCAAATGTAAACAACATACGTAACTCAAGAGCATTTGCAGCGAGAACAACAATTAAGCACAAAATTGAATGAAGCATATCATTTTGAAGAAGAGGTATGGCACTTAAAATCTCGTGCTCTATGGTTGAAGGTAGTAGATCGAAATACCTCATTATTTCATAATCAAGAAAAAAAATAGATTAAATAAAAATGTTATTTGAGAAATCCAATCTGAAGATGGAGTCGGGATAATCCCTGGGCATATTGTTGCCCACATGGATAGATTTATTGTTAACACTACTCTTTTGTAGACAAGGTATCTATTGAAAGCTCAAATTCTCCCAAATTCAACTTCCGACCATATGCCAATTTGATTGACTCTTGAGGAAATGGAAACTCAAGGCCCTATACCTTTCCAATTTAATCCTTTGTGGTTAAACCAAGAAGAAGCTTACCAATTCATAGAAAGAACTTGGAATGTTTATGTGAAGAGTTCCCCTTCCTATGTTTGGGAATCAAAGCTTCGTGCAGTGAAATCAAAGTTTAAAAAGTGGGCAAAACTTCATTATAGGTATCCACAAAAAGACAAATTATTATATCAAAAATAATTAACCTCTCTAGAGGAGAAAATGTAAACAACATATGTAACTCAAGAACATTTGCAACGAGAACAACAATTAAGCACAAAATTGAATGAAGCATATCATTTTGAAGAAGAGGTATGGCACTTAAAATCTCGTGCTCTATGGTTGAAGGTAGTAGATCAAAATACCTCATTATTTCATAATCAAGAAAAAATTAGATTAAATAAAAATGTTATTTGAGAAATCTAATCTGAAGATGGAGTCAGTATTTCTAATCTCTCTGATGTACAACATGAATCATTTCGACATTTTTAAATTTTGTATTTCAAGTAGGGGCAGAATATTCCATCTCTAAAGAATAACTATTAGAAAACGTTATTCCTTTAATCTCTGCAGCTAATAATAGCTCGTTGAATAATTATATCAATGAAGTTGAGGCGTTAGCAGCTGTTCGTGGATTAGGGTTAGATAAGTCGCTTGGAACTAACGAGTTTACTATTCATTTTTATAAAGTGTTGGTCCATTATCAAATCACATCTTTGTAAAATTTTGAATTGGACTAAAGGAAGAGAAAAAATAGGGGGAGCCACGAATTCTTCCTTTCTAGATTTAATTTTGAAAGAAGCTCAACCTACATCTCTTCCCCGATTTAGACCAATTTCTCTTTGTAACATGTCTTTAAAATCTTAGCCAATCATCTAAAGTCTCTTCTTCCTCCATTGACCTCAGAAGGATTGGGTGGCTTTGTTGAAAAACGACATATAGTGGATGTTAGTTTTTCAACATTTAATTCAATATGATCTAGGATATTTTCTGAGAGAATAACAAGCACCGAATAATCAATCACAAGAGACAATAGACACAAATCATTTCATCGAGGAAACCATAAAGGAGAAAACCCCACACCTTCCTCATAGATAGAATGAGAAATAGTACAAAACCCCAAAAGAAAGAGTTAGTCCTCCACAGCTCCTCCTCCTCCACTTGTGTGCACTACTCACTTGTATGAATGAGTGAGTGAGTGAATGAATAGAATGAGAGAGACACACTCTCTATTTATACTTGACTTCACTTGCCTTTTACCCTAACTGGGACGACCTCTCCTAGGAGGGTCTAATAACCCATCACAACATGACTTAGGGTCGACCCCACTAGGGGAGTCTAATAACCCTATCAAATACAATAATGACCTTCCCGATCGAAGGAATGAAACCTCTCCGTCGGAAGTACAATGTCATATGAATACAATATAAAATATACAAGTGAAATACATTCCGAAGTTACAAATACATCAAAACTCCCTCTTGACTAGGAATGTATTCTCTTGACACAGTTCATTGG
This sequence comes from Larix kaempferi, assembly GCA_027924585.1. NCBI lineage: Eukaryota > Viridiplantae > Streptophyta > Pinopsida > Pinales > Pinaceae > Larix > Larix kaempferi. The sequence continues at coordinate 11,321,162 of BSBM01000072.1, read as the reverse complement.
CACAAGTATTCATCACTGGAGGATCATCAAAGCTGGATCATCATCGTCACTGCTGCTGCTATCTCGATCATCAATCTCCAATCTACTCGTCATACGAAGTTCTACAGAGCCAACCCTTTTTCATGTTGGATGTAGGCCTAGCCTCCATGTAGGTATTTGTCATCTCTGCGAGCAAGCCATCAAGTATGTACATCTTAGGATTGATTACATTGCCTCTGCAAAACCTGCAAGATCTCCCAGGATTGATTATATGCCACTGCAAAACCAGAAGGAGCATCCCAAGACTGATTATATTCCTCTGCAAAACCTGTGTATGATACAGTCACCTCATTGTCTTCAGATCACCTCATTGTCCACGGAGCACAGCCTAGATGCACACAACACTATATCTACACCATGGGAAGACACACCTCAACCATGCAAGAATGGCACTTCCCTTACATCTATGCCATGGGAAGACACACCTCAACCATGTGACAATGGCACAACACTTATATCGCAGCCATGGGAAGACACACCTCAACCATGCTGGAATGGATCAACACTTATATCGCAGCCATGGGAAGACACACCTCAACCATGTTGGAATGGCTCGGCACTTATATCAACGACCATGGGAAGACCCACCTCAACCATGTCGAAATGGCCCGGCACTTATATCAGCGACTAGGGGAAGACACACCTCAACCATGTCAGAATGGCCCCAACCCTTACATCTGCACCATGGGAGGACACACCTACCACCATGTGAGAATGGCTTGTGTGCATCTACGTCTTCTGGACTCGTCATTTCCCCTTGGAAGGAACCTCAATCTGAAGTACACCAAGCTTCTCTCTGAAGTACTCAAACTTCACTCTGGCCAGCGGCTTGGTCAATACATCGGCTATCTACTCGTCCGTCGCAACATACTCGAGCTTCACTGCTCTTCTCTGCACCATATCCTTGATATAGTGGAACTTGATCTCAATGTGCTTCGACTTGTCATGGAACACTGGGTTGTCCGACAACTTCACACAAATCTGGTTGTCGCAATATATACAAGTAGCATCCAACTGGAGATCAAACAAATCAGATAATAGCTTCCTTAGCCATACTGCCTCACAACTAGCCGAGCAAGCTGCGACATACTCTGCTTCGGCTGTACTCAGTGCCATGCAGGACTGCTTCCTACTAAACCAAGAGATCACACCTGATCCCATACTGAAGCAGCACCTCGAAGTGATCTTCCTATCAATGGAACTGCTTGCCCAATCCGAATCTTGATTCACATCATACTTGAGCCCATAACCAACCGTACCCCTTAGGTACCTCAGAATATGCTTTACATCAATCAGGTGAACATGTCTCGGATCTGTAAGGAACTGGCTCAATGTGTTCATAGCAAAGCAAATATCTGGTCTCGTATTCATCAGGTACATCAAGGACCCAATCATCTGACGATACATCGTGGCATCAACCGACTCTGATGAAGCATCACTCAATAGCTTAAGGTTCGATGCCATAGGTGTGGCCATGGCCTTGCATTCCATCATCCCGTACCGCTTCAGGATCTCTACTGCATGCTTCCCTTGTCCAAGGAAGATCCCATCTGCATTCTGACACACCTCCATTCCTAGAAAATAGTGCATCATACCCAAGTCCTTCCCATATGCATTCTGACACACCTCCATGCCTAGAAAATAGTGCATCATACCCAAGTCCTTCATCTCGAACTCGGCAGCAAGCTTCCTCTTCGTATCAGCAATCAACCCATCCTCACTTGTCAGAAATAGGTCATCTACATATAGTAGGAGTATCATTGGATTGCCTTCCTCAACCTTGTAGTAAAGGTTGCAATCCGCTTTACTCTTGGTTGCTCCACATATACTTCCTCTTCCACTACACCATTCAAGAAAGCTGTCTTGACATCCATCTGGTGTATCTTCCATTCATCACTGCAGCTAGAGCAAGAACTGTTCTGGTGGAAGTGTACCTGGCTACAGGTGCAAATGTCTCCTCATAGTCTATCCCTTCTTTCTGGGAGAAGCCACGTGCCACAAATCTTGCCTTGTATTTCTCTATGCTGCCATCTACAACATGTTTGATCTTGTAGATCCACTTGGAAGTCACCATAGACTTCCCTTCTGGTATCGGGACCACATCCCAGACATCATTCTTCATGATCGACTGGTACTCCTCGATCATGGCATCCTTCCATTACTTCATCCCTGATCTTGGGAACTTCAGATTCTTCAATATCTTCAATAGGTAGTTTTCTTGAACTTCGTTGCTGGAACAAATGTTGTTGTCCTTCTTTTGTAGGTGATTGTACATGATCTTTCCTACAAGTCAAATTCAATTGCATGATTAGAAACATCCTATAGTTTTCATAATAAATTCTTATGCATGAAGACATAGGTCATACAGTCATGCAATTATCTTAGCCAATGCTTCAATACAACATTTATCCATATCCCGTAACTTTCTAGATGCCTTCCATCTCTACCAGAACATTGTTAAGAGTGTGCACTACTCCCAACATGTTCGCAAAGAGGTTTCAATCTAGATAAGTAGCATTGGAGTGTTGTACAGCACCATAGGCCACTTACCCATTACTTGCATATTAGTAGTATCTTGATCATTAATGCAACTTTTCTAACATGCATAATATACATCCTAAATCTAGGAACATAAGTATGTATATGACTGAACAACATCATTTAAGTAATCATATATACAAGAAATGACAATTCAAATACTTATCTTTGTTTGGTTGTTGGGTGGACTCCCTCTCAATCTTTGCTTCCTTGCAGGAGCTACTGGAGTCTTTGATAGTGTGCACCTTAACCAATGCTTGAAAATGGATGAGAGGTTCTTTCATAGATTATTTGTTTTTCGGAGTCCAACTCTGCAGTATCTTCTTCTACTCCTTTCATGTAAAACTGAAAGTCATCTTTAGCTTCACCTTATGAGGTGGAACCCATGTATCTGGTTATCTTCATTACAATACATATTCTTCATCACTTGAAGAATCCTCCATGGTTATCTTCCTTGGAGGTTCATCATCCTTTGCAGTGTGAGCATGATGTCTTCTCTTGTTGTTCTTCTTTTTGTGGGAGTTGCTTTTGTTCCCGGGACAATCTCTGGAATAGTGTCCCTTCTCATCACAAGTATAACATCGAATGTGAGAAAGATCTCTCATGGTTCCTCCAAAGTTCTCCCTCTGATTCTGGTGGTGGTGTTTACCCTTCTTGTGGTTATTCTTCCTGGTGTGTGCTGTGAGAGCCTGGTCTTCATTATCCATCTTTTCTTCTCGAGCTACAATATGAGCTTCTTCCTGTGAGCATTCCTCACACAACCTACTGAATGTGATGAGCTTCTTCCTAGCAAAAATTCCTTGAATGAAGGAATCCCATGACCTAGGAAGACCATTCAAGGTGGTCATCACAATTTCACCATTCTCTATATCTTCTCCCACATCTTCAAATTGTTCTTTTATTTGAGAGACCCTTGTGAAGTAGGATTTCATGGTCTCTGCATTTTGTATCTTCACATTCTTCAATTGGTTTCGCAAAGTCATCTTCCGATTTATGTTCTTCCCTTCAAATAGATTGGTCAAGAAATCAAACATCTCCTTGGGTGTCTTTAGAGAAGACACTTGAGGTATGAGATGGTCTTTGATAGAATTTGCAATGATCCTCTTGGCCTTAACCAAGTTCTTCTTATGTAAGGCCTTAGCCTCATCTCCCTCTGGAACTGGAACCTCTTCACTTATGTAGGTGTCCAATTCATTCTCTTCTAGGATTAACCCAATCCTATACTTCCATGCTCGGAAGTTATCAGCCCCTTCAAGATTATCCTCAAGATTAGTGTGGTGAGACATCTTAAAGAGTACTTCAAATGGAAATAGAAAAGTTTTTAGGTCTTACCACTTGTCTTGTTGAAACTAGATCTGGAGCTGGCTAGGGTTTAACAAATAAACCCTAAAATTTCAAACTTCTATCTGGATAGAAAGATGCCTATTGCTAATACAAACAAGATGGTACACTTGGATTTTGAAAACTCCAAAAATTGACCCCTCAAAAGTGACCTGCGAAATTCAAATCTGCAATTTCTGTCAAATTCTGGTTTTCTGATCCAAAACCCGAACTAGGATTTGATAGATCCTGGGGTTTTGCCCAACCAAAAAGTTTGATCTTGGTCTCTAAATTTCGATTTTGCTGAGGAGATCAATCCTATGCTGAGATAAATCCAAAATTCCTCTTCTGTCAAAAGCCCTAATTTCCCGCAGTAGTGACAGGCCAAAAATTGAAAATGCTCGGAATCAAATTTTGTTTCGATAGAAAGATGCGCCTTCCTTAGGAGAGTCAACCTATCCTCCTGCCTTTGATGATCTGTGTAAACAGACCCAAAATTAACAATCCCTAGCTTCTGCAGCTGCACAGTGTCTTCTTCTCAGGTTAGCTCTGATACCATGTTAGTTTTTCAACATTTAATTCAATATGATCTAGGATCTTATCTGAGAGAATAACAAGCACAGCACAATCAATCACAAGAGACAATAGACACAAATCATTTCATCGGGGAAACCATAAAGGAGAAAACCCTGCAACTTCCTCAGAGATAGAATGAGCAATAGTACAAAACCCCAAAACAAAAAGATAGTCCTCCGCAGCTCCTCCTCCTCTACTTGTGCGCACTACTCACTTGTATGAATGAGTGAGTGAATGAATGAATAGACTGAGATAGTCACACTCTCTATTTATACTTGAATTCACTTTCCTTTTACCCTAACTGGTCCAACCTCTCCTAGGAGGGTCTAATAACCCATCACAACATGACTTAGGGCCGACCCCACTAGGGGAGTCTAATAACCCTATCAAATACAATAATGACCTTCCCGATCGGAGGAATGAAACCTCTCCGTCGGAAGTACAATGTCATATGAATACAATATAAAATATACAAGTGAAATACATTCTGAAGTTACAAATACATCAACAATGGACAATATTGTTTTGATCCAAGAAGCAATTCACTATAGTGTAGCTAGAAAAGAGCAAGGAATGGCCATCAAACTAGATATGGCCAACGTTTTTTATAGAGCCCATCACCGTTTTCTTTTTGAAGTTATTGAAGTATTTGGCTTCTCTCCCTTATTCATTAAGTGGATAAAAGTATGTATCAATCATCCTTGGATAGCCCCTTTGATAAATGGTAGACCTGCATAATTGTTTCAAGCTTCAAGAGGGCTCCAATAAGGATTCCCTCTATCACCATTTCTATAAATACTTATGGCAGAAACGTTGCGAAGAAATATTTTAAAGGAAATGGAGGAAGGAAAGCTTTGTGGCATCTGAATAGCCAGGGGGATTAAAGCTGTAAAAAATGCTCAATTTGCATATGATATAGTCCTTGTGGGTGGAGCATCAGTAATTAATTCCAGCAAATTCAAGCAAAAGTTAGATCACTTTGTATATGCTTCTGGAGGAGAGGTAAATAAGGGGAAACGTAAAATAATTGGTTGGAATGTTTCTCCTTAGATTATGCAAAGTATTTCACAAGAATTAAGATTCATTGGCAAATCTAATTGGATGACTTCAAATATCTTGGCATTCCTATTGGCCAAAAGAGAACCAAAAATGTTGAGTGGGAAGTAATTTTACAAAAAATAAAGGATAAAATTCAAAGTTGGGGTATGGGGCAGTTAAATCTAGTTGGAAAGTTCGTTTTAATCAGGATAGTCCTCTCTTATTTACCTCTCTTTCAATGTTCATCTTTACTTGCTATAAAGGAATTATGTAAAAATTAAACAAATATACAAGGAACTTCCTATGGCAAGGCAGAAAAATCAATAAGAAAAAATTACATATGGTAAAGTGGGACTTAGTTAAAGCCCCAAAAGGACATGGAGAACTTGGCAGCTGAGATCCTATGTTGATGAATATAGCTATGGGCACTAAATTGATCTGGAATTTGGTCTCTAGATAAACAACTTGGTGGAAAGACATATTTAGGAAAAAAATACTTCTCTCACTCTAGATTAAGGTGTGTGGATAATTGTAATTGGGAGTGAGAAGGCTTGAATATTTTGAGGCTTTGCAAGGTAGCTGGTAGAATTATTCAATATGGTTTGTACTGGATTTCGAATAAAAAAGAATAAATTTATGGAAGGATTCCATCTTAGGCGCAACCCCTCTAAATCAGAATGTTGATCTAATGGTTATAAAATGTTGGCTAAGCGAAAATGCCATCATAACTCTGTATGAATTATTCGAATGGGATCTTACTGGAAATTGGGCTTGCTTGAAGAATATGAATGTCCCTGCTCCCTTTAAGCATTCACTTGATGAAACCCTTCAACATCTCCATGGAGTAGCTCCGATCATCGTGAACATAAAAGATACTAGAGGATGGGGGGGAAAAGGATTTTATTTCGTGAAAGAGGGCTATGAAAAACTATACAAGGAACAACAACACCCTCCATTTTCAAGAATTTGGGCTAAAATTTGGCAACAATATGGATTTCCAAAAGTAAATATCTTTCATTGGGTTCTGGTACAAGGGAAAACCCTTACTTATGAGAATCTTAAAAAAAGACATATTGCAGGACCCTCGAGATGCATCGTATGTAAAGAATCAAAAGAGACAATTTATCATCTTTTTTTTCAATACAATTATATAAAGAAGGTTTGGATTAATATTGTGAAGGAATTAAATAAGAATATTGATTTGCCGGACAACTAGAATGGGTACCTGCTCAATTGGAAAGGTAAATACCTAGGGAACTTAAATGGGAATCCTGTTTTGACCCGGATATGGTTTGCTCTCCCAAAATACGTTGTTTGGAAAGTTTGGGCAGCAAGAAACTATGGAATTTTTAAAAACAAAATGATCACAACAACAGATACATAAATCTCTGCTAGATCTCTTTTTAGTGAAGCTATACAGGTTCGCATCAATAGAAAGCATATGAAAGAATTGTGGACTCCGGAAGAGGACTTATGGATGGAAATATTTTTAATGCAAAATTAAACACAGAATTAGAGGATTGGAAAGCAAGTTAAGATTTCTTCTTGGAATCTCGATATAAATCGGGAAGAATTTAAAAAATGGTTGTAGAGTATTTAGTCCCACATTCTCTTTTATTTATGGATCCTCAAAGGGAAATCCCGGGGCGACAGGTGCGGGGGGGTGGGGGCATCTTTGACCCCGGAGGAAATATAGTAAAAACCTCTTCTCGTGGATCAGGGATTGGTACAAATAATCAGGTAGAGCATTATGACTTATTCTTGGGCTTGAAACAACCTGTTACTCTAGATATTCATTCTTTATTGGTGATTGGAGATTTGTTTCTTATTCTCTCTCAAATGAGGGATTTCCATGAATTAGTGGATTGAATAGTTGGAATACTTCATAAGCGATTCAATGGTATTCTCCATTAAATTTTGTCTCTTCAATTCTTTCATGTTCTAAGAGAGCACACTCTCAAGCTGATGGATTAGCTAATGAAGCCTCACATCTTCCTCTGGGAGGTGTAATAGAAAATGGAGGTCTAATCCAAACTTGTTGGCTCCCATAAATCATGTTCCTGGGCATTTATTTATGATATTTCAATTCATTGATGAAAAAATGTTACAACAATTATTTGATATGAACTTGGCCCTGTTTTTCGCTATGTGGAGGTTGAAAGGCTCCTCAGTAATTGAAGTCCCCCGATTTCCCACGATTCGCATAGGTAGAATTAATGACGGTTTGTTCGATGGTACTTTTATATAGGGTGTTTTCATAAGTTTGGGTAATGCTATAAGTTTGTTTCTTCATCCCCAATTCGTAATCAATATGGGAGAGAGTTGGGTTTGTGAAGATAGGAACTCTGGAATGGTTGGCTGGTTTTTCATGGAATATATTTCCACATCCTAAGCACTGGGAGAGTGGTTGTTGATTTTGGTCAGTGTTGATTTCAATTTATGTTGGTTGGTAATCTTCCCCGGTTATCATCTCAATTTTTCCCTCTCACTCGTTTGGAGAGTCTAGGATGCAAGATCGAATTTTGAAAGAATTATCTTCGTTCTAGTTCCTAGAGAGTGGTATTTTTATGAGGAAATTTCTGAGACAATACTGGAAGGAGTCAGGAAGGAAGCAGAGTTGTTTCACCCCCTTGGACATTGGTCTTCTCACATGAATGCCTTTGTGGTAATTCTTGGGAAGGCCATAAAGCAAGTCTTCAATTGGGACGCAGGCTGAATACTGGAGAATTTAGATTGGTACCCGCTTCTAGGGAGTGGTATTTCTTTGAGGAAATTACTAAGTTCTTAGTGGAAAGAATTGGGTAGGAAGCAGAACTGTTGGAAAACTAGGTACCTCATGGGGACTTCTTTGAGAACCTTGTGTTAAGTATTGGGCAGGTCATAGAGAACATTTTCATTAGCATTTGGATAGCTCTAAACAATGGGATTTTAAGTTTGAAATAGCTCTCTAGTGAAAGTAATTTAAAACTAGTCATGGAAAAGCAGATTGAGGAAATATTTGGGAGAATTGGGATTGTTCATGCTAACATTTAGGACATTTGAAAACAAATGCGGTGGATGAAGGCTCAAATGGAAGGCTTGATAACAAGCACAGCATAATCAATCACAAGAGACAATAGACACAAAGCATTTCATTGGGGAAACCATAAAGGAGAAAACCCCGCAACTTCCTCAGAGATAGAATGCGTAATAGTACAAAACCCCAAAACAAAGAGATAGTCCTCCGCAGCTCCTCCTCCTCCACTTGTGCGCACTACTCACTTGTATGAATGAATGAATAGAATGAGAGAGTCACACTCTCTATTTATACTTGACTTCACTTGCCTTTTACCCTAATTGGGCCAACCTCTCCTAGGAGGGTCTAATAAGCCATCACAACATGACTTAGGGCCGACCCCGCTAGGGGAGTCTAATAACCCTATCAAATACAACAATGACCTTCCTGATCGGAGGAATGAAACCTCTACGTCGAAAGTACAATTTCATATGAATACAATATAAAATATACAAGTGAAATACATTCTGAAGTTACAAATACATCAACAGTGGACAATATTGTTTTGATCCAAGAAGCAATTCACTATAGTGTAGCTAGAAAAGAGCAAGGAATGGCCATCAAACTAGATATGGCCAACATTTTTGATAGAGCCCATCACTGTTTTCTTTTTGAAGTTCTTGAAGTATTTGGATTCTCTCCCTTATTCATTAAGTGGATGAAAGTATGTATCAATCATCCTTGGATAGCCCCTTTGATAAATGATAGACCCGCAGAATTTTTTCAAGCTTCAAGAGGGATCCAATAGGGATGCCCTCTATCACCATTTCTATAAATACTTATGGCAGAAACGTTGGGAAGAAATATTTTAAAGGAAATTGAGGAAGGAAAGCTTTGTGGCATCTGAATAGCCAGGGGGATTAAAGCTGTAAACAATGTTCAATTTGCAGATGATATAGTCCTTATGGGTGGAGCATCAGTAATTAATTCCAGCAAATTCAAGCAAAAGTTAGATCACTTTCTATATGCTTCTGGAGGAGAGGTAAATAAGGGAAAACGTAAAATAATTGGTTGGAATGTTTCTCCTTAGATTATGCAAAGTATTTCACAAGAATTAAGATTCATTGGCAATAATAATTGGATGACTTTCAAATATCTTGGCATTCCTATTGGCCAAAAGAGAACCAAAAATGTTGAGTGGGAAGTAATTTTACAAAAAATAAAGGATAAAATTCAAAGCTGGGGTATGGGGCAGTTAAATCTAGTTGGAAAGTTCATTTTAATCAGGTTAGTCCTCTCTTATTTACCTCTCTTTCAATGTTCATATTTACTTGCTTTTTTTTTTTTTTTCCTTGGAAAAAGTCGTAATTTTATTTCAAAAAGATGAACAAAATTACATTCTGCACATGTAATAGGATCACAATGATCCCTACATTGTCACATATTTATATTCCCAGTATTATCATATCTATAGTCTACTATATGAAAATAGTACAAAGAAACTGTAAACAATACATTTCCGTCAAGACGGCAGATCCCCATCTCTAGTGAAAGGGTGTCCCAGAGCCACCAGCCGATCCGCATCTCCCAGGATCCGCCTCCACTATTGACATCGCTCCATCATGCAGCCGCCGACCTCCCCAGCAGCAAAGTCAGTCTTTAAGACAGAGCTCCCTGCAGCTTGTAAGGATTCATATTTACTTGCTATAAAAGGAATTATGTAAAAATTAAACAAATATACAAGGAACTTCCTATGGCAAGGCGGAAAAATCAATAAGAAAAAATTATATTTGGTAAAGTGGGACTTAGTTAAAGCCCCAAAAGGACATGGAGAACTTGGCATCCGAGATCCTATGTTGATGAATATAGCTATGGGCACTAAATTGATTTGGAATCTGGTATCCAGAGAAACAACTTGGTGGAAAGACATATTCAGGAAAAAAATACTTCTCTCACTCTAGATTAAGGTGTGTGGATAATTGTAATTGGGAGTGAGAAGGCTTGAATATTTTGAGGCTTTGCAAGGTAGCTGGTAGAATTATTCAATATGGTTTGTACTTGATTTCGAATAAAAAAGAATAAATTTATGGAAGGATTCCATCTTAGGCGCAACCCCTCTAAATCAGAATGTTGATCTAATGGTAATAAAATGTTGGCTAAGGGAAAATGGCATCATAACTCTGTATGACTTATCCGGATGGGATCTGACTGGAAATTGGGCTTGCTTGAAGAATATGAATGTCCCTGCTCCCTTTAAGCATTCACTTGATGAAACCCTTCAACATCTCCATGGAGCATCCCCGATCATCCTGCACATAAAAGATACTAGAGGATGGGGGAAAAAAGGATTTCATCCCGTAAAAGAGGGCTATGAAAACTATACAAGGAACAACAACACCCTCCATTTTCAAGAATTTGGGCTAAAATTTGGCAACAAGATGGATTTCCAAAAGTAAATATCTTTCATTGGGTTCTGGTACAAGGGAAAATCCTTACTTATGAGAATCTTAAAAAAATACATATTGCAGGACCCTCGAGATGCATCGTATGTAAAGAATCAAAAGAGACAATTTATCATCTTTTTTTTCAATACAATTATATAAAGAAGGTTTGGATTAATATTGTGAAGGAATTAAATAAGAATATTGATTTGTCGGACAACTAGAATGGGTACCTGCTCAATTGGAAAGGTAAATACCCAGGGAACTTAAATGGGAATATTGTTTTGACCCGGATATGGTTTGCTCTCCCAAAATATGTTGTTTGGAAAGTTTGGGTAGCAAGAAACTATGGAATTTTTAAAAACAAAATGATCACAACAACAGATACATAAATCTCTGCTAGATCTCCTTTGAGTGAAGCTATACAGGTTCACATCAATAGAAATCATATGAAAGAATTGTGGACTCCAGAAGAGGACTTATGGATGGAAATAATTTTAATGCAAAATTAAACACAGAATTAGAGGTTTGGAAAGCAAGTTCAGATTTCTTCTTGGAAGCTCGATATAAATCGGGAAGAATTTAAAAAATGGTTGTAGAGTATTTAGTCCCACATTCTCTCTTTTTTTTATGGATCCTAAAAGGGCAATCCTGGGGTGATAGGTGCAGGGGGGTGGGGGGGCATCTTTAACCCCGGAGGAAATATAGTAAAAACCTCTTCTCGTGGATAAGGGATTGGTACAAATAATCAAGTAGAGCATTATGACTTATTCTTGGGCTTGAAACAACCTGTTACTCTAGATATTCATTCTTTATTGGTGATTGGAGATTTGCTTCTTATTCTCTCTCAAATGAGGGATTTCCATGAATTAGTGGATTGAATAGTTGGAATACTTCATAAGCGATTCAATGGTCTTCTCCATTAAATTTTGTCTCTTCAATTCTTTCATGTTCGAAGAGAGCACACTCTCAAGCTGATGGATTAGATAATGAAGCCTCACATCTTCCTCTAGGAGGTGTAATAGAAAATGGAGGTCTAATCCAAACTTGTTGGCTCCCATAATGCATGTTCCTGGGCATTTATTTATGATATTTCAATTCATTAATGAAAAAATGTTACAACATTTATTTGATATGAACTTGGTCCTATTTTTCGCTATGTGGAGGTTGAAAGGCTCCTCGGTAATTGAAGTCCCCCGATTTCCCACGATTCGCATAGGTAGATTTAGTGACGGTTTTTTTTATGGTACTTTTATATAGGGTGTTTTCATAAGATTGGGTAAGGCTATAAGTTTGTTTCTTCATCCCCAATTCGTAATCAATATGGGAGAGAGTTGTGTTTCTGAAGATAGGAACTCTAGAATGGTTGGTTGGTTTTTCGTGGAATATATTGCCACATCCTAAGCACTGGGAGAGTGGTTGTTGATTTCAATTTATGTTGGTTGGTAATCTTCCCCGGTTATTGTCTCAATTTTTCCCTCTCGCTCGTTTGGAGAGTCTAGGATGCAAGATTGAATTTTGAAAGAATTATCTTGGTTCTAGTTCCTGGAGAGTGGTATTTTTATGAGGAACTTTCTGAGACAATACTGGAAGGAGTCAGGAAGGAAGCAGAGTTGTTTCATCCCCTTGGACATTGGTCTTCTCACATGAATTCCTTTGTGGTAATTCTTGGGAAGGCCATAGAGCAAGTCTTCAATTGGGACGCAGGTTGAATACTAGAGAATTTAGATTGGTACCCGCTTCTAGGGAGTAGTATTTCTTTGAGGAAATTACTAAGTTCTTAGTGGAAAGAATTGGGTAGGAAGCAGAACTGTTGGAAAACTAGGTACCTCATGGGGACTTCTTTGAGAACCTTGTGTTAAGTATTGGGCAGGCCATAGAGAACATCTTCATTAGCATTTGGATAGCTCTAAACAATGGGATTTTAAGTTTGAAATAGCTCTCTAGTGAAAGTAATTTAAAACTAGTCATGGAAAAGCAGATTGAGGAAATATTTGGGAGAATTGGGATTGTTCATGCTAACATTTAGGACATTTGACGGCAAATGCGGTGGATGAAGGCTCAAACGAAAGGCTTGATAACAATGCCTTGCAGTAGTATATACCATGTGCTTATACCAGATATCCTTGTAGACGAAGTAGAATAGGCTTCTTATCATCTCAATGCTAATCTGTCTTGTTTTGATACTCGCTTAGAAGAAGCAGAAGTTAAAGTTCATGCTTGCAACGCACAAGTAAAGGAAATATCTTTAACTCTGGAAAAGCGTGAGGACCTTATAGCTGGAAAGAATTCCAAAATGGATGACAATTTCGGTTGTGAGAACAATCATCAACAGTCAGTTCGCCAACCATCCCCTATTGTTTTCTCAGGCTCAAGTGAGGAGGATGGAGTGGAAATTGAAGAAGATGTCAACATATCCAATGCCAAAGTTAGCTTAGACGCAAAAGCAGAAAACCAGCTTATGAAGAGTTATAGCTTAGTTTAATTTTCAGTTTGTATGCTTCATTTTTGCAAAACATCACTATGGCAGTTTGTGAAAGTCTATAGCAGTACAATTATATGTAATTATTTTGATACAGTTTTCAGACTTTGGAGGACTGTAAAGGATATTATTAGCATTGTTAGAGACACTATTAGATATGCTTTGATTTACTATTTTTTTTTCCCAGATGTTTATAATACAAATTAATCATTTCAGTAAAAAAAGTGTAATGTTACATTACATTACGTGACAATATCTCCTTCATTGTGTACTGCGAATACTTATGCGTGGAAGATTTTTCAAAGATGTGGAACTATTGCAACATCTCTGGAGATCTGTGATCTCTCCTTCTTCGAAGGGTAACTATGATTTCTCCATATAGGTTGCACTAATCTATTTTTAAATGACTATGAATTTGTAAATGCATCATGGAGATGTTCCTCTTATGTATGGTGTGGTTGTGTGTCTGCCATAGGATTGCATAGGAGTTCATTACTTATTGAGGTGTATTGCATTTACATTGTAGTTGCACTATAGAGAGTGTGCAAAGAATTTAAGACCTGCACCTATTCAGTGCAGCCTATTGCAATGCAGAATTGTCTGCATTTTCTATTGTACTGCCATATTGTAAAGCAAAGGTAGCAAATACTTGGACCTGCACCTTTATTGTCTTCCCAAAACACATCTTATTTTCAAGTGACAGAGGTAACAAGCTGCTAAAGATGCACTCACTGGCATCAATAGTTGGTGTTGTCCTCACTGGCAAGGACACTTCTCCAGAATGGTCAAGGAAGATTAAGGCTATGTTCATCTATAATGATCTATGGGACGACATTTGTGAAGGAAAAACCATTCTCACCAAGGAAGGCACAATCCTGAGTTCTGAACCAAAACCTCCAACATCAAAGAAAGAACTTGTTATCTGGAAAGCCATAGAAAAGAAAGCTTTAGCTATGATCTTTGCTACTGTCAGTGAAGAGGTGATCCAACATATACTACCTACAAAATCTTGTTTTGAAGCATTAAAAACATGAAAAGACTTGTATGACTCACATTTTGACATGGAGGTGGTTTTGTTAATGCTAAAGCTATTTAGTTTGGATGTAAAGGATATTGATCCTATGCTGGTTGCATCTGAGATCAGAGCAATCATGCACAAGATTCAAGCCTCTGGTATGAAATCAGACCTTCCACTTGCAACAATTGTAAAATCCCATCATCCTACTCAGTCCAACTATCTTGAGTCGCTGGAAGCAAGTGACAAGTTCAAGGACCTCACCTTTGACACCCCGGTAGAGAAGATTGCAAAAAGAGAGAAAGCATTTGGAAAGAAGACATGTGAGCATCCTGGAGAATCTCTTTGCTTTGCTCATAAATCAAAGGACAACCCAAAGACCACTCCAAGGGAGAAAGCAACCAAAGAGAAAGAAGGAAGAAGAAATTTCAGAGGCAGAGGAGCCATAAACAATTCAAGCAAAATATTAGATCTGAAGTGCAAGTGTTGTGGGAAGTCTGGACATGAAGCATATCAGTGTTGGGATTCGTGGGACTCCATCAAAGGAAAACATAGCCAGAACAAAGAAGACAAAAATAAAATCCAAGAGACTGGTAAAGCCCCTGATTCTGCTCATTGTATTGTTGCACATTGTAATATTGGAATTAACTAAATAACCTCTCTTTCATCTTGCAAAGATTGTTGGCTGCTTGATATTGGAGTAACATCTCATATGAATTTTAAGAAAGATTTTTTTGAAGAACTGAATGACATTGTAGATGGCATAGTGTACTTTGCAGACAAATATAGCCTAAGACCAAATGGAATTTGCTCAATCAGGATCAAGTTTCCTAGATTCCCCGATTTTGTGTTAAAGAATGTTCTCTATCTTCCAGAGTTGCAAAGAAGCTTGTTATCCTTAGTGTAGATTCGATAGCAAGGCCAATCCATCCACATGTTCGATGGAATTGTAGAGATAGAGAAGTCCTATGATAATAAGGTCATCATGACCGGTTATGAAGATGGAAAGTTGTTGAAGTTGAGGGGATCTTCTGCGAGAGTTCAAAACTTTGCCTACCTCTCTCAACATGAAGAAGGTAATATGTCATCCAGTTTCTTATGGCATGCTGGATTTGGTCATCTGAATTATAACAATCTTCATTTGTTAAGGAAGAATGGTGTATTTGGTTTTCCCACATTGTCGAGCAAAAGAACAAATGTGATGCATGCATGCTAGGCAAACATAGTAATCAACAATTTCAAGAGTCTAAATTCAGAGCATGTAGAAAGTTAGAGTTGGTTCACTCTGGCTTATGTATCCCCATGCCAATTCCTTCTGCAAATGGTAATAGGTACATCATGACCTTTGTTCATGACTATAGTAGAATGTGTTGGGTATACTTGTTGAAGACAAAATCTAAAGCATTTCAAACTTTCAAGAACTTTCATGCGTGGATAGAAAATAAAGCACAAGCACATATTGGTACATTTCGATCTGATAGTGGTAAAGAGTATACTTCTAATGATTTTGAAGATTATCTTTGCAAACATGGGATTACACATCAAACTTCAGTTCCGTACAATACTCAACAAAATGATGTAGCAGAAAGGATGAATAGAACCTTAATGAATATGGCACATTCAATGATGTTTTTCAAGAATGTGAAATTGATGCTTTGGGGTGATGCAATAGTATGTGCAACATATTTGAGAAATAGAAGTCCATAGCATGTTATTGAAGATAAGACTCCACATGAAATATGGTTTGGCCACCTTCCTTCAGTTAGGTATCTTAAGGTTTTTGGTTCCAAGTTTTATGCCTTGATACCAAAGGAGCAAAGAAACAAGCTTGTTGCTAAAAGTCGAAGATGCATTTTCTTGGGGTACTCATAAACCTCCAAGGCATATCATATTTATGATGAGGTAAACAAGAAGTTTGTTGTTTCCAGAGATGTCATTTTTCTTGAAACTAATAAAAATGAACAGTATATTGAAAGACAACTTGATCACCTGAAGAAGTTTGTCCATCTAAAGACATATCATGAATTTAATAATGAAATTCCACATCTTGAAGGGGTGATCTCTATCTCGGATCAATCTATGGAATTTCCTTTAGAAGCAGCACGAACACCCCCTCATGAAGAAAATCATGAAGAATAAGTTCTTGTCACTTCACCTAAACATGAGACTCAACTAGATGATGTGATTGGGAGGATTGGAAGATTTAACCTTAAAGAGAATAAAGCACCACTAGCTGATCAACCTGGGCCATCAAGGAAGATTTTGAAATGGGCCACAAAGACAGTTGAAAGTGTCCATTCAGATGAAGTTGGAAAGATGGGAACGAGAATCTCAACCAGACAAGAAGATGGAGGAAATGCAGATAACTCATGTGATAACATGGATGTCTCATTTGATTGTGAATTTATTTTCTATACTAACTTTGAACTAACTTCCTTTGAAGAGGCTGCTACTTGTGATGAGTGGAAAGAAGCCATGTAGAATGGGTATGATGCACTCATGAAAAATGGAACTTGGAAGCTGGTTGACCCTCCAATTGGAACCAAACTTATTGGAAGCAAGTGGGTATACAAGAACAAATACAAATTAGATGGCTCACTTGACAAGCACAAAGCAAGGCTCGTGGCGAAAGGCTATGCACAAAAACAAGGAATTGACTATCAAGAAACGTTCTCCCCCACAACAAAATGGGGCTCCATCCGCACTTTACTCTCCTTGGCTACACAAAATGGATGGAAAATTCATAAAATGGATGTAAGAACAACATTCTTGAATGGAGACTTGAAAGAAAATGTCTTCATGTCTCAACCAGAAGGCTTTGATGCAAAGGGACAAGAACACAAGGTATGCAAACTTGTCAAGTCCTTGTATGGCCTGAAACAAGCACCTCAAGCATGCAATGAAAAGTTAACCGAGCATCTTCTAAAGTTGAATTTCAAACATTATAATCTTGATGACACAACATTGTTTGTAAAGAAATTTGGAAGATCTGTTGTGTTACTTGTAGTGTATGTAGATGACCTTTTGATGACAGGAAACAATGAAAGTGATACAACATCCATAAAGAAATATTTGAAGAAAGGATTTGAAATGACTGACTTGGGACATCTTCACTACTACTTCGGAATTGAAGTGAGTCAACATCCTAAGTACATATCCATATCTCATAAAGAGTATATTGGAGAATTGCATAATAGATTTGGCATGACTGAATGCAACCCACTCTCAACACCAATGGAACAAAAACTGAAGCTCACATCAAGTGAAGGAAAAGAATTTGAGGATGCAACCAAGCACCGACAGCTTGTAGGAATCCTTATCTACCTTTCCACCACCAAACCAGATATTTCTTATGTTGTTGGAATCCTTCCAAGGTTCGTGCACAAGCCTTGCGAAGGACATTGGTCTGTTGCAAAAATAGTTCTAAGATACTTGAAAGGGACTCAAGACTTTGGAATAAAGTACTCTAAGGTGGAGGACTTCAAAATCATTGGGTACGCTAATTCAGACTTCGATGGAAACAAAGAAACATGAGTGTCCACTTCTGGATACACGATGAGTCTTGGATAAGTAGTTGTCTCATGGAGATCACGCAAACAATCAATTCCAGTAGATTCGACAACAGAGGTAGAATATGTGGTTGTTTTAGAAGCAACAAAAGAGATTGTGTGGCTCGGGAATATACTTGAATATTTGTAGGAGAAACAAGAAAACTCCACTCCACTTTTGATTGACAACACTTCTGCAATCAAGTTGGCCAAGAACCCCAGATTTCATGATAGAACCAAGCACATCAACACAAAGTACCATTTGATTCGGCATCATGTAGAGGCCATGACAGTTCATTTACGTCATTGTTCCATGAATGAACAAATTGCAGACATCTTCAACAAAGCACTTGGACGATAAATTTTTTAAAAGTTTAGAACCATGATTGGACTTACAAACACCCCTTCGGATTAAGGGGAGGAATGTTGGAAATTTAATCCTCTAGGATTAGGATTTCAACCATAGTGTAAATATTGTAAACATTTATCTAGTTAAAAATAAATGGAAGATGAGGAGTCATAGAGACTCCTACGTATCTCTTGCAATCTGAATCCCAAGAGACACTTGGCCAATGTATAAATAAAGAGCTTTATTAATGAAATTTATCAATTTCAGGAGTTATACCTATTAAAATAAATGTGCATAAGGATTTTTTTAAGAAAAACATTGTGGAATCCTCCCAATGGTTCATTTCATAGCATTAATATGCATATAGACGACTAAATTGTGGAATGGATCGAATGCGGACAGCAGCCACAGTAAAAAATTGAATGTTTAAGTAGGTTCCAGGTAAATTGGGAAAAAAATATAGTTTGCATGTTAACTGTTTAACAGAATGTCCCTATGAATTCATGATTTTAATGCCCATATAATATTTTTAGATTCAGCATGGGAGTTTATGCTAGGAAAATCCATAAGGATCAACCCATATATGAGGAGGAATTTGGAAATTCGGGTGAAAATTCGAACCTCTGACAAGGTTACAATCTACGTTGTTGGACAAAAAAATTATATTCATGATTATCGATAGAAAGATTTTCATCAGGAAGAAAGGCCAGGTGTGGTTTTCTATTGTCCAAGTGTGAGTTTCGGGTGGACAAATGTTAACAAGAGACTGCCAATTGTAACATGCTTGAACCACACACACACACACATATATATATAATGGTTGGACAGGTAGCAGCATTGGAAGGGCTCATAACCCTAGGTGGCATGGTCAAATTCCCAGTAGTTGTCAGTCAGAGATGCATGGAATCTATTTGGTGATGTAGAAATGACCCTAGCGCCAATGATCTAGATTGGATTGTGCAATTCCGATCGGATGATCCTGATTGTCTACGCATAATGGAGGTGATCACACTTTATGGTGAGGGGTATTCCACAGACAACTCAGATCAAATCGTGCAAGTTGGAAACTTTTAATATGAGCCATTCACACAAAAACAACGTGTCCAAGATTTAATCTAAGGGTGATTTCACCAACGACCCAGATCAATCGTGCAAGTTGGATAGGGAAAGATCTAACCATTCACACAAGACATGGTGCATGAGAAGTAACGAAGGTAACTATGTCGCAAACGATGGATATTTGATCATGCAAGATCTGAGCGTTTGCGTAAGACAAGGTGCATGAGAAGTAATAACGGTACCCCTTTGCGAACGATGGAGATTTTATTGTGCAAAATTTGATCGAGGAATCGTAACCACTACAACAAAACCCTATGATTAGTTTCTTGTTTAGCTCCCATTTTTGCTTCCAATCATTGTTTAAATGTATTTTTATACATTTGTTAGATAAATTCAATGCTATTCTTCGAGTTGGCATTATTGTTGCCGCAATTTTCGCCTTGTTTCCAAGGTCGGCGCTAATTATCATTGACTTTAGTGCCTTAATGCTTTTCTTGATTAGTGCCCTATTTAGCCTCCAATGTAATGTCTTTTGTACTTTCTAGTGTAGCTTCCTGCCTAGATTCCAGTTTAGTTTCCTTTTTTGATTCCTTTTTCGCTACCATTTTAACTTCCTTTTTAGATTCTAATTTAGCGTCGTTTTTAACTTCCAATTTAATGCCTACTGTAGCATCAAGTTTACCTTCCTATTTATCAATTATGATGACAATGATGATGATAATGATGACAATGATGATTATAATTTCAAACAAAATGGTGGTGATGATGACGATGATGACAATGACAATGACCATGATGGCTACTAGGGAGTTGAATATGTTGATGATCATGTGCTTATATGAGCATGACGAGGAGGATGAGGATGATGAGGATGATGGCGATGATAATGAAAATAATGATGATGATGACAATGACATCGACAATTACAATGGTGATGATGATGACAATGAAATTATCAACGAACACAAACCGGGTATTATCCATGAAAAAAAAAAATAAAAAAAAAATAAAAAAATAAAAAATAAAATAAAATAAAATATGGGCCCTCGTAGGACATGCACATAATAGTAAAACACACATCAAAATTGAAAAATAAAAGTTTTGGCGAAAATTGATCATTGTTACAAAGAAGAATTAGAGAAGCTATTGAGATCGTTAAAAACCTTAATCGCATTAATAGGGATGATGGCTTAGTCATAATCATGACCTAGTTACCAAGCATTAAACCTAATTGAATTAGTATTCTAAATAATTAATGATTAATAAAACTAAACTAAGAGATGCAATCCGCTTTTATAGCTCATAATTTTTTTAACATTCCGATCCTAGGGTTTGAAGCTAGGACTGTACAACTCTAAAGGAAAAGTGGGCATTTAGGCCCACAGATCTGACAAGCTCCTCAATGGCACCGCTTGGGGGCGACTGCCAAATCCCCACCAAGCTTGTATGAAAGACAGCGCAGAAGGTCAACCCAGTCTCTCGTGCAACATCGAGATGGGTAAAGGCCCAGTAGGATCTGCATCGAATGAGGACAACGGGAACCAGACATGTCCCACCAATCCAAATTCAACAAGGTCCAAAAAGGATTAGGAATAATCAGGAGCAGGCACATGCATTCTGAAATCGACGACGGTACCTAGCTATGAGATAACCTCTTCACGAGTCTCTAAATATATTCAATACATGCATGATCACACAATCATATGCAAATTCATGGGCTAATGGCAATCAGAACGAGTACTGACAGGTTGTATCAAGCACAAATGGAACCCCAAAGGCCATTATGATCTAAAACTGGGATCCAAAAGATTCTTTCCAATTATCTTTAACCACCCCGATGACTACATTGTTTCCTTTGAAGGGGCCATTACTTCTTCAACGCCACAAGCTTATACATGAGACCTTGGAAAGAAAACTTCAGTCCAGACAAAGAAGACTTCAAATAAGGTCCAATCTCAAACAGACTCTACTCCCTCCCTCAGGAATACTAGGATCTTGAAACCATGGAAGGCATAGGCAACACCTTGGGATGCTTTGTCAAAGTGTCAGAAGCCACCAAGCAAGGACGCTATACCTCCTTCACCAGAATCTGTGTCTACATGAACATATCGCAACCTCTCCTGGAAGCCATTTTCCTAGACTACGGGAAATTAGAATGGCTTCAAACCTCATACTACGAGCACATACGCTTCCATTGTAGGAAATTCCATGAACACGGTCATCTTTTCCGAGATTGTCCCCTCAATAAATTTGCACCTTAACCTAATCCTTCAGAAGATAAAGATCTGGAGGGTTTTACCAAAGTTACCAACAGAAGAATAAACAATAAGAAGCCTCCCCCCTCCTTCCTTTACATTGTCCCCACTTCCAATCAGTTTTATTTTCTATCTTAACAACCAGGAAAACGTGAAGCTTCCAAATATGTTGATCAAGATACACCGCAACAAAACACAAACATAGAGATGGATAGTCTAGACTCAGACATGCAAGACCTCCCCGAAGACATGGATGACATAGATTTGGGAGATCTCGACCTCAAAATATTGAGGAAGCCTGCAAGAAAAAAATCCCCATACCAAAACCCCAACTGGAACTCTTTAAGCAGGTAGTCATAAAATAAAGGTCAATACCAAACAAAAATCTCAAAACCCCAGTAAAGATCCAGGATTGGGACTCAAGGCTAGTGGGAAAAAGGATCTCAAAAGACAGTGATAGGAGGATAAGAAAAAAGGGCGCATAACCAACCGCCAAAGACTAGATGAGGTGGGAAACCTAATGCTCAACCCAAGGAAATATAATCAGCTAACATAATTCTTCTCTACTCTCTCCCCATTCTAAATGAAGATAATATCCTGGAATAACATAGGTTTAAACAATACCTCAAAGCAATGCCTCCTCAAAAATAAAATTGTCATGGAGAAGCCTACAATTCTTATGTTGCAAGAAACAAAGAGGTTGGCTCAAAATCTGGATAGAATTGCAATTTTTTTTGGAAAAATGCAATGGATACTACAGTAGATGCTATGGGAGCTTCAGGTGGTCTAGAACTTCTTTGGAATTCCAAATAAATAGTGTTGGACAACTTTGTTGTTACTCCAAGAACCATCTCTGCAACTTTTCACCTCATAGGTACTGACAAGAAAGGTCTTGTCACGAGCATATATGGCCCTCATATTGAACAAAAGCTCCATATTCTTAACCATCTTCAATGATTCCATGATATCCACCAAGATGGTCACTGGATCCTAGGGGGATTTCAATATTATCACATACCTGCTGGAGAAGAGAGGAGGGATCAAACGCCTAGACAAAGATAGTTCAGCCTTCAAATAGTTCATGGAGAGCAATCACATGATTGTTCTAGAGACAACTAATGGCACTTACACCCGGAACAACATGAGAGGCAAGCAACACCAAATAGCCTCCAGAATATATTGCTTCCTCGTCTCTGATAACCTCTACTCCATAGGAGATGAATGGTCTGCCTCAATTCTTACAGCCAATGGGTCATATCACTGGCCAATTTGCCTCCAATGGACTCAAGGAGGACTAGGATATAATAGACCTTTCTGCTTTTAAAAATTCTAGCTCACTCATCCAGATTTCATAAACAACATAAAAAGATGGTGACAAGAAATGGAAGTCCCTACAAGCTCCCTTGTGTACCATTTTCAACAAAAACTGAAGAAAAAAAAAACTGAAACAAAAAGTAAAGTTGTGGAACAAAACAACCTTTGGAAACATCTTAAAGGATAAGAAAATAATTGAAGAGCCGATGGAAGCTCTTCAGCAAAAAATGATCCTCTCAGGCCACTCAGAGTTTTCTTGTCAGTAGTAAGTGCTTCTCAACAATCAATTAGAAGAAAGGCTCAAGCAGGACGAAATCCTCTGGCGCCAAAAATAAAGAGTTCATTGGATAAAGGGAGGGGATAAAACTACCAAATTCTTCCATAACTCGATGATTCAACATCGCCAACACAAAAAAAATGTAATGCTCAAAGATGGTCAAGGAAGAGATCCACATCAACATGAGGAAATATATACTGAGTTGAACTCCTTCTTCAAGAATCTTCTCACTCGACCTCAAGGAGACCACTTGGAGTTCATCAACAACATAGCTCAAAACATACTATGTCTCGTCACAGAGGAGCATAATGAGGTTTAATGAGGTCTATTACCATGGAGGAAGTTGAGAAATCTACAAAATCCATGCAAGCTGGTAAATCCCCTGGGCCAGATGGTTTTACTACCGACTTTGTTGATGCCTGCTGGGACATTATCAAAGAGGAAGTCTGGGAAATTGTGGAAAACTCCCATCAAACTACACGAATCCTCTCAGCCTTCAATGCCACCTTTCTTACCCTCGTACGCAAAGGAATCAATCCCACCACTCCTAATAAATTCAAACCTATTGCCCTCTGTAATGTCATCTACAAAATCATTACTAAAGTCATAGCCAACCGTCTCAAACCTCTTCTCCCTATCTTGGTCTCTTAGGAACAATATGGTTATCTAGAAGGAAGACAAAATCTGGATGGTATTATCCTCACCCACGAGGTTATCCACTCCCTCAAAACTACCAAAAATCCAAGTATGCTCATCAAGTTGGATATGTCTAAAGTGTTTGACAGGCTCAATTGGACTTACATAGTCAAAATCCTGCAAGCCTTTGTTTTTCGTCAAACTTGGATTGAAATGATCGTTGCCCTTATATCTTTTCCCTTCTACTCTATCCCAGTCAACGGTTCCCATCCACCCCCTTTACCCCTTCAAGGGATATCAGGCAAGGTGATCCACTCTAGACCTTTCTCTATATTCTCATGGCAGAAGGACGAGGAAGAACAACTCAAGCAGAGCTCAAAGCCCATCGCCTTAGAGGTCTTAACCTTCATAGGGACACCCCCACCTGCTCCAATCAACAGTTCGTAGATGATACCCTCCTCATGGGTTATCCCTCTTACAAAGAAGCAAGTATTTTAAAAAGCATTCTTAAACGCTTTGAAGAAGATTCGGGAGCTAGTATCAACCATGACAAATCCCGGCTTTTCTTTTTTAACACTTCCCCTCTGGTTCAAAGGTGAATCACTCATCATATTGGATTCTCCAAATCTACTCTGCCCACGAAATATTTAGGACTCCCTCTCATGGACAAATATTTTTGGCAAGCCAATTAGGAGGATCTTTTGGCCTTTCTTAATCAGCGTCTTTCAAGTTGGCCTTTTCGTTCTCTCAACTTGGCTGGGAGACTAACCCTAGTCAAATCAGTCGTCCAAGCTATGCCCCTATATCTATTTTCTGTTCTTGCGGCCCCCAAAATTATCCTCCAAAGGATAAGGAATCTGCAACGAAACTTTCTTTGGGTAAGCAACGACCACCAAAGGAAGTGGGCCTTAATCAACTAGTAAGATGTATGCACCCCAAGCTAAAAGGAGGGCTTGGTTTGAGATATTTTGAATTCATTAGCAAAGTGATGGGATCCAGGCTATGGTGGAACTAGATAACCCACAATCAGGAATCGTGGGGACTCTTTTGTCAAGACAAATACCCCCTGTACTAGGATCAACAAAACCTAATTCCATTCAATGAATAGGTTCAAGGGTCCATCATCTGGAATCTTGCATGGGCCAATCGTAAATTGATTTGGGATCATAGTTTATGGGAAATAACGGATGGAGATACAACTTTCTTTTGGGTGGACTCATGGCAACAAGCAAAGAAGCTTCAATACTTACATCCGGCTCCAAACTATAAGGAAGCGTTGGAACGACTCAATTTCTACAAAGTTTGCCACTTTTGGGACACAAATTTGAGAGAAGAAGAGTGGGGGAAATGGTTACCCATAGAATGATGGCCTCTTCAACCTATGCTAGAACACTCTACTACCATTGATGGGGATATCAAAAATAGAAGAATAAAGGCAAGGACTGATAATGACAAGCTGCGTTGGTGTACTTACCAAGAGGAAGCTTCACCATCAAGGAAGGGTACGATGTCGCCGTGCGGCATAAATATCTCCCGAAAGACTCCATTTGGACTCAAATATGGACTGCCAATATTTAGCCTAAAGTAGCGACTTTCCTTTGGCTATTGGTCAAGAACAAAATCCTTACCTAGCACAATCTAGAAAAAGAGGTTTTTCAGAGCTTAATGTCATCTATGTAAACAAGCAGGTGGAGACAAGGAGCATCTCTTCAACACATGTACCTTTGTCTTTGATCTATGTGACAAAAGGGCGGCCCTCTTTCATGTAAGGGAAAGAGACTGGGCTAGTACCAACAACACTATCCTTAATTGGAAGCAACAACCATTTACCAGCTCCTATATCAACAGAATCTGGCACTATTCCCAACTTTCCTCTTATGGAATGTTTGGAAAGAGAGAAACATAACGGTCTTCCAAGACCTTACCAGTGATCCAAAAGCTATTTGGAGGAGAATCAAACCCTGCCTGGAAGAAACCATATATCTTCAGTCGTGGTCGGAACAGGATAAAAAATTCAATGACTGAGAAGATATCATCTACAGAGAATGGGATCCGAATCTCCAGTTCAAGACTACTCCACCTACCATCACCAAGCCTGAAATCTCCATCCAAACAAGCTGGATCCCTCCCCCAACCAATTTCATCAAGATCAACTTTGATGGTGCGTCTAAGGACAACCCAGGTCAAGCAGGATATGGGGGACTTTTCAAAGATAGTAATGGCTTTATATTAAGGTTGTTTGTAAGATACATAAGAATCAACAGTAACAACGCAATGGAATTAGCCGCCCTGTCAGAAGGACTACAACTAGATAAAGCTCAGAGTTACAGACAAATTATGTTAGAAGGAGACTTGCAAATCCTCATAAACACCATAAATAAAATTCAAAGTGGTTCAACAATTAAGCATCTTAGTAGGAATTGGTGTTTAGAGGAAGACATGAAGGCGATGGCCACTCTAGTTCAGTAATTCCCAGATCTAATTCCTCTCCATGTCAAAAGAGAGTCCAACAAGGTGGCGGACCTCATGGCAAACATGAGAACCTGTCTTGGGAACACGATCATAAATAACTCAACAACTAGCTTGGAAAGGGAGCCCTTTATGTAAGAATGTCAACGCCTCGCTATTGATGACATCAAAACCTTTCTAAATTTCCCACACAATCTGGAACATAGGAACATGGATCACCCTCATCCTGAGTTGGAGTCTGATGATGTCAGAGCTATCACTTAGCATACCGTTAGCATGCGAAGACAGGACATCAGCCACAACGTGGGAGCCTCATGGCGAACACATGGATAAATATCAAGTGATAAATGCAGCTTAATCATGAACTTAACCACCCTATGGAGATTTGTTGTAATGGATCTGACAGGGTGCGAAGGACAGAAAATAAGTACTCTATAATTATGGATTCAGAAAGAATGGAGGCGAGAGTGATAAGACCATGATGGAAATTTGCATGGATAAAGAATGGGAACTGGTGAGACATCTATACATTCCAATCCAGGTTTTCATACGAGAAGACTTCATTCTCTTTTTCCACCACCTTGGATATCAAACAGGTAGTATGTCTAGGCCTAGAAAATGTCATCTTGAGGGACAGGAACATCGTTCCATGTCATTGAACCAAATGAAGGTGGTGGAGGCAGCATATGCGTATAGGAATCTCATTGCGTCATGCTTGCGTAGTAGAATTGACAATCAAGAAAAGCAAATCTAGAAAGATTACTAGGTTCTTCAAAAATCGCAGAAGAGGGAGATGTTCCACTACTGGGAAAGGGATCCAGGTAACACACGAGCTCGGAATCCCTCCAGGATTGCCAAGTGTATCAATATAGATTTCATTTCTCAGCCCTCGCCTCAATGTTCCACTCCAGTGGGATCAAATGTGGGAAAAGGGGTGCATGCGGCTACTGCACAAGGGAACAATTGTGTTGTGGCCTTGAATCCCACGACTATGAACCAGGAAGCCTTGGCAAATTTGTTGGAGGAATAGGTTCAGAACCCGAGTGACATCAAGCAAAAACCAGCAATCTATGAAAGGTCGTTGGCCCTCCATTGGGTTATGCTCACTCTCACCCACTGCTTTTTGAGCGACAAAGGCCTTGCAGTAATGGACGTGAAAGAAAAGATAGCATTGGTTGATGATCATAAGAGGCTAAACATGGTTATGGCCAGGAAGATGCTAATCATGGATTAACACTTATACGCCAACCAAAACCAAGCCCTCGGTGACTCCCATATCTTCCAGTGATGCTCCCATCAACATTGATGATGACGCCACTCAAACTAATGTCTGACCAGGTGCTTGTGTGTATCAGTTTGCATACCACTGCAGGTTTTGTTGTCATTTTTGTAAGTTGTATCACAAATTTTATCAGATATTATGATAGGTTTAGATAGTGGCAATGCTACATAGGTAGTCATATTAAGAACTTTGTGGATAGTCTGGGGCTCCAACCTTTGTTTTTTAGTTTGGTATCTACTCGCGGGAGGATGATTTCTCTTTATTTTGTTGAACTCTATAACTTTATTTTTATGATCTAATAGTAAGGCCTCTATCTTAATTACCAAAAAAAACTAAACTAATTATTAAAAGAATTACTAAACTAAGTTAAATAATTGTTAAACTAATCTAACTAATCAAACTAATTATTATACTTATTAAACTAATTATTAAAACTTATGAGACTTTTTAAATCTTATTCATATAATTATTAAACCCAGTAGACTGATTATTACTCTTATTAATCTAATTACTACACTAAACTATTTATTAAACTAAACAAATTATTTATCTAGTTATACAATTTTAAATTTGTTATTAAACTAATTATTAAACTTATAATGATTAAACTATTTAATCCTACAAAACTAATTAATTAACTTATTAAACTAATAAATTACCACATCCTAGGGTTTTGTGTCATTTCGTAGCAAACTATAAGACTAGTCGGTTGCTTCCCTCGTGTTCATCAAATGTTTATGTGTTAACCTTCCTAGCTAATTATGGCTTTGACAATCGCCCTTGTCTGGATGATGAACCTCAATGGCGGGTTCGAAACATTTACTGTTATGTTTTTCCATCGCAGTGAAAACTCCAATGTCCAACAAAATGACATTGACGACAATGACGATGATGACAGTGATAATGACGGCGACGATGATGATAATGGATTAAAGGTTAGGGGGTAAAGAGGTTAAGGGCTCAAGGGTTATTGGTTAAGGGCTTAAGGGTTAAGGACGTAGGGATTATGGCTTACGGGGTTTAGGAGTTAAGGGCTCTAGGGGTTTAGGTCTTAGTGGTGGGGGGTTTATGTATTAGGGGCTTTAGGTGTTAGGGGCTTAGGGGGTTATGGTATAAGGGATTATGGATTAAGGGTTAAGGTTTCATGGGTTTAGGGACTAGAGATTAGGGGTTAAGGGGTTAGGGATGAGGGGACTAGGGGTTAGGGGGTTCAGGGGATAAGGGTTAAGAGGGTTAAGAGAATACAGTTTAGGGGATTAGGGGAGTTAAGGGTTAGGGGATTAATGGTTAGGGATTAAGGGATTAAGGGTCAAGGGCTTAGGGATTAGGGCTTAGGAGCTTAGGGGTTAGGGTGTTTAAAGGTTAACGAATTAGGGTTTACAGTTTAAGGGCTTATGGGTCAGGGGGTTTAGGAGATAAGAGCTTTAGGGCTTTAGGGATTAGGGGTAGGGGGTTTATGTAATACAGGCTCTAGGGGCTAGGGAACTAGGGGATTATGGTTTAAGGGGTTACAGGTTATGCATTAAGGCTTTAGGGGTTTAGAGATTAGGGTTTAGAGGGTTAAGTGCTTAAGGGTTAAGGGGTTAGTGTTTAAGGAATTAGTAGTTAGGGGGTTTAATGGATGGGGGGGTAAAGGATTAGTGGTTAAGGTGTTAGGGTGTTGGGGGTTAAGGGGATATGGAATTTATGGATTCGAGGAATTAGGGGTTAAGGGATCAAGGATTAGGGACTGAGGGATTAATGGTCAAGGGCTTAGGGGGTTTAAATGTTAAGGGATTAAAAATTATGGGTTAAGGGCTCAAGGGTTAGTGGTTAGGGGGTTTAAGGGTTAGGGCCTTACGGGTTAGGGGTAAGGGGTTTATGGATTAGGGGCCTAAGGGGATTATGGTTTAAGGGTTTAGGGGTTGAGGTTTAAGGGATTAGTGATTAAGGAGTTAAGGGTTAAGGGGTTAGGGGATTAACGATTAGGGGGTTCATGGGATAAGTGTTAAGGACTTGGGAGTCGAGGCATTTAAGGCTAGGGGTTTAAGAGAATAGGGTTTAGTAGATTTACGGGTTAGTGTTATGTGCTTAGGGGTTAAGGTGTTACGGTTTAAAGAATTAGGAGTTAGGGGGATAAAGGATTAGGAGTTAAGGTGTTGGTATTGGGGGTTAAGGGGATAGGGGATTTAGGGATTAAGGGATTTAGGGATTAAGGGATTTAGGAATTAAGGGATTTAGGGGTTAAGGGATTAAGGGTTAAATGATTAAGGATTAGGGATTAAGGGGTTAATGGTCAAGGGTTTAGGGGTAAGGGGTTTAAAGGTTAAGGGATTAGGGATTATGGGTTAAGGGCATAGAGGTTAGGGAGTTTAGGGCTTAGGGGTAGGGGGTTTAGGGTTTAGGGGATTTATGGATTAGGGGATTAGGGGGTTGTAGTTAAAGGGGCTAGGGGATAAGGGTCAAGGGTATAGGATTTTAGGGGTTAAGAGATTAGGGTTTGGGGGAATTATGGGTTATAGGGTTAAGTGCTTAGGGGTTAATTGGTTACGGTTTAAGGAATTAGTAGTTAGGGGTTTTGAGGATTAGGGGGATAAAGGTGTTAAGGTGTTGGGGGTTAAGGGGATAGGGATTAGGGGTGTAAAGGTTAAGGGATTAGGGATGACGGGTTAAGGGCTTAATGGTTAGGGGTTAGGGCCATAGGGGTCCACAGCTTACGGGTAGGGGGGGTTATGGAATATGGGATTTAGTGGTTAGGGCCTTAGGGGGTTATGGTTTAAGGGGTTAGGGGTTAAGGGTTAAGGGTTTAGTGGTTTAGTGGTTAAGGGCCTAGGTTATGCGGTTGAGGGGTTAGGTATTAGGGGATTAGGGGTAAGGGGGTTCAAATTACAAGGGTTGAGAACTTAGTTGTTAGGGGGTTCAGGGGATAAGGGTTAAGGAGTTAAGGTTTGAGGCATTTAGGGTTACAGGTTTAAGAGAATAGGGTTTAGGGGATTTATGGATTAGAACGTTAAGTGCTTAGGTGTTTATGGATCAGGGGATAAGGTGTTACGGTTTAAGGAAATAAGAGTTAGGGGGTTTAATTGTTAGGGGGATGAAGGATTAGGGGTTAAGTTGTTAAGGTCTTGGGGGTTGAGAGGATAGGGGATTTAGTGGTCAGGTTATTTAGGAGTTAAGGGATTAGGGATTAAGGTTTATGGGATTAAGGGTCAAGGGCTTAGGGATTTAGGGGTTGGGGGGTTTAAAGGTCAATGGATTAGGGATTACAGGTTAAGGACTTGGGTGTTAGTGGTTACGTGCTTTAGGGGTAGGGGGTTAAGGCTTTAGGGGCTTTAGCAGTTAGGGGATTGGGGGGTTATGATTCAAGGGGTTAGGTTTTAAGAGTTTAGGGGTTGGGGGAATTATGGGTTAGAGGGTTAAATGCTTAGGGGTTTAAGGGTAAAGGGTTAAGAATTTAGGACTTAAGGAATTAGTAGTTAGTGTGAAATTCTAAATCACGGTAGATCGAAGAGCTGAGTATACCTCATAGAGAAAGAATGACCAGAAAAGATGAATTAGAGTGAATACTGCAGTAAAAATGAGCAGACAATTATTCATGCATGAGAACTCAGACATGAGCAGAATAATGTCACATGATCAATTAATCAGTATAGTCAACAATGATGATACAATAGAGAGAATTTGAATCACACGGGAGAATTCAAACCTCAGTTGGTGTAGCATAGGAATTGTCACCACTGGAGTACTTTGGAAGACTCATACTCAACCAAATTGAACCTAAACTCAATTAACTAAAGACACAATCAGTTAACTGACCAAGGAGGGCACATTAGTGAGTTTGTCATGCATAACAGTCAGAAAAGGATGCATGAGGCCACAATCAGTGGCATCTGGAGCTCTAACCTCCCACAAGATTCAGCTAACTCACGTGGACTGAACTCGAACACTGAGTAGGTTCCTATAAAATAGGGAACCGACTAAACTGGTCCTAAAATTATGCATGTAGGGCACAAAAGGTGGTAGATGGACCCTGGATGACATATTCACACCACTAGGGGGAAAATGACATCATAAGCTACTAGGAAAATGAAATAATGCTAGGTAGGAAAAGGATGGAGTATTAAAATATCCTAACACCCCCCCTTAATCCATATTTTTGCATCCCGGGCCCTAGTTACTAATACCAAAGGTCACCCATACAATCAAATAAATGATAAAAAATAAAGAAATGTCCATGAACCAAGGAAATGGGGAAAACCTCATGGGAAAACCCCCTCCTCAAAATAGGGCAGCAGGAATCTCAGATAACTTTCACACCAAGTAGAGATCTGAGATAGAAAAATCTCTTCTGAGTGAAAAAATTAGGGAATATGTTTGCAATCATTTCCTTAGTAGGAAAATAATGTAGTGAGATGGTCATGTTGTGCACTAGCTCCCTCATGTAGTGCATGTGAACCTCAATGTGTTTGGTCCTCTACGTCCGAACTGAGTCACTGGAGATCAAGATCGGACTCTGATTATCACACAATAGGTCAATTGAAGGAGAAGAGTGAATGCCAAACTCAGTCAAGATCCCATGCAACCAAACTACCTGGATATGTGCATTCACGACCCCTCTGTACTCTGTCTCTACTGAAGATAATGCAAGTGCTGCTTGCTTTTTGCTTGACCGACAGATTGGTCCTGATCCAACCATGAATACGTACCATGAAGTGGAATTCCTATCAGTACTGTCTCCAGCCCATCCTGAGTCAGTAAAACCAATTAGATCTAGTGGAACACCAACAAAATAGTGGATCCCAAACTCTCTCGTACCTTGCACATAGTGAAAGATCCTCTTAGTTGCTTTCTAGTGTAGCTCATGTGGCTCCTGAATGTACGTAGCCACAACACCAACAACATATGATAGATCTGGTCTCGAATGTGTCAGATATAACAAGATACCAATCATCTGTCTGTAAAGAGTGTTGTCAACCAAGGGTGTGGAACCACCTTCTTCCAATCTAATCCCAAATAGGAAAGGGAAGGATGTGGCTTTGCAATCAGCCATATGAAACTTTGTCAGTAAATCAGATGCATACCTTGACTGTGAAACCATGATCCCTGAAACATTTTGAGTTGCTTCAAGACCAATGAATTGTATCAACAATCCTAGATCTATCATAGCGAATGATTTGTTCAAGGAAGACTTGATGTGCTTCAACCCAGTAGCTGATCCACCAGTGATGAGAAAGTCATCCACATACAGAACAATCAATAACGGAAATTCGCCCTTCTTTTGCATGTAAACATTGCAATCAAATTTGCATCTTTCAAACTTCAGTGATAGTAAGAAGGAGTCCATCTTGGCATACCATGCCCTTGGGGATTGCTTGAGCCCATACCATGATCTCCTCAGTTTGCATACTAAGGAAGGATCATCAGTGTACTCCTCGAGCTGTCTCATGTAGATCACTTCTTCCAAGTCACCATGCAAGAAGGCACTCTTTAGATCCATGTGATGTACCTCCCATGCATATGAAGCTACAATAGCCAAAACAACCCTCATTGAATCCATTCTTGCAACAGGAGCGAATGTCTCATTGTAGTCCAACCCTTGGACTTGTGAGTACCCCTTTGCAACCAACTGAGCCTTGTACTTGGTTGTAGATCCATCAGATCCAAGCTTAGTTTTGTAGATCCATTTGCACTGAAAAAATTTCCTCCCTAGTGAAACATGGACAAGATCCCATGTTCCATTGTTTTGCAGTGACTCATGTTATTCATCCATGGTTTCTTGCCATCTCGGATCATGGCAAGCCTCTATGTAAGACCGTGGATCGGATCCTACCGTCATGAAGCACCTCTCAGGGAGAAGTGGATCTGTATGGAAAAGTGCAATGTTTGCATCTTGGTATTGAGATCTTTTTCTTTTGTAGTCAGATGGATCTCCAACAATAACCCTAGCTGCCTCAATAAGCTTTTGAGCCCACTTAGGCCTTGGATTAGGAGTAGGTGTTAGATCTAGATATGGATCTGTTAGATATTCTTGCTCAATATCTAGATCTAAATGATATTGGTCTTCTTCTTTTGAATCTGAATATGGATCACCTGTAGAAACATCATTAGGAGCGAATGGAGGAGGTAGATCAGTTATACCTTCTTTGCCAGATGGTTGTAGATCATGCAATGGATCCTCATTGAACTGCACACTTCTTTCAATGAAGCATTTCCTGGTTGCAATCTCCAACAACTTGTAAGGCTTTACATCTTCTGCATATCCAAGAAGGATGCATTCGTGACTTCGAGGTTGAAGTGCTTTCCTCTTGTCAGTGGGGATTATGGCCCATGCATTGGATCCAAAAACCTTCAGATGAGAGACATCATGTTTGTGTTCCTTCAATGCTTCGAATGGTGTAACCACATCAACAGATTTGTGGGTTACCCTATTCTGAATGTATGTGGCACAGTTTACTGCTTCTGCCCAGATATTTGATGGGAGATCTCTTGCTTCAAGGCAGGTAGCCATCTCTTTCAATGACCATTTTCTTATGGTGCGTATGGAACAGAATGTTTCATCTGAATTCCTTCGGAAGCACATAGCTGTTGCAAATCCATTTTGATGTACTCCACTCCATTATTAGATTTGAGTGCTTTGATCTTCCTTCCAACAGTGTTCTCAACCAAGGCTTTGAAAACTTTGAAGCATTCAAACACCTCAGATTTGGGTTTGAGAAAGTAGATCTAATAGAACTTACAGTAGTCATCAACGAAGGTCAGAAGATATATGGATCCATTCATTGAAGTAGTGGGAATCGGTCCTGAAACATCACTATGAATCAGATATACAATGGAGGAAGCTCCCTTGAGAGATATTTATGTTTGGTAGTCCTTCAAATATCTCTTCCTTGTGCAACTTCTAGAGGTATTTGAATTTTAGGTGTCTGAATATTTCATGCCAAAGTCTACTTGTCTCATTTGAATGAGTCAAGAGATCACTTTGATGGGACTATGGCAAGAATCAGGAGAACTCATAAGTATTGGAGGCATGATTTGCAACTCCTTGTGGCTATAATCTTCCCAAATGAGATCTCAACAACCTCAATTGAATCAAGTCCAAATACTACTTTCTTTGGAGGACCTGTGTGTGTCATCTGGTAAAAATAACAGATTAGTTGCTAGAGAGGGCACATACATTGTTGAACCTTCCATGCTCAAGTTGTATGGTACCTTTCCCTTCAACAAAGATTTGAGATTCATCTCCCATGTGTATGTTTGGTACATCGGTGAGATATAATGAATAAAATGGCTCTATGGATGCAACCATGTGGTTGGAGGCTCCATAATCAATAAGAAAATCTTTGGATTGTGAGAACCCAGCCTTCAATGCATGGCATCTCTCATGATCTTCTGACTTGCCACCTGGACCAGTCTTCCTTGCACCTTCAGGGAGGGAAATGTTATGTTGCTCAAGGATTTTTTCCATTATATCTATGTTCTTCTTCATACAAGAAATCTCAAGATGATTACCCTTCTTGGAGTATGCACACTTGGATTTCTCAAACTTCTTTTGTTTGTCCTCCCTTGAGCTCGAGGCTCCTTTTGATGGACTTGACTTGGCATTTTGATTAGGTTCAGATGGACTTGGTATTCTGATTAGGTTCAGATGGCCTCTTGTCCTTTCCCTTATGCTTCCCCTTCCCATTCACACTTTTTGCTTCTCCAGCCATAAGAGCTTGATTTTTGGAGGCCTTCAAGGCGCCCATCTGGATTAACTTATCTTGTTCTTGTATGAGAGATTCAATGAAAACATCTAAGGAGGGCATCTTCCAACCAGGAATTGACATTCTCCCTAAATGGAAGGTAGAGACAAAGATGGAGAAATAAGAACCTAACTTGCTCATAATGGATAGCACCAACTGCTCATCCTTCTTCTCAATGCCACACTACTTGCATTCCATGACCAGAGATTTGAATTTTGAAAAGAATTTTCGAATGGTCTCGAAACTGCTCGATTGAAGTGCAATCAACTCATTTTCCAGGATATGGCCTCTTAGCTCATCTTGTTTTCCAAAGAGGGTTTCTAGCTTCAACTATAGCTCTCTTGGAGTCTTCAATCCATCGAGGTGGAAGAGTAGATCTCTGGAAATATGAATACACATGAAACCGAATGCTTCATCCAATCTATTTAGATACTCGGCCTTCTCAACAACTGCTTGTGGTTCAACCTCCTTCCCCATTGTTACCATGTAGAGTGATTTGTTGCACAATACCATCTGCATATCATCTCTCCAATCAAGGTAATTGAAGGGTCTCGGGTTTCTAGGAGAGAGAGGAGAGTTCGAATTGTCCATGAGAACTGTTGGAGCGAATACAAGGTGAAAACTGCTACTATTGCTGCACTAAAAAATCGTTGAATAACCTGCAAAGAACTCTCAATTTTGGAGATAGACTACTACTGAGCACTGTTGTAGGATAGTAGGCACATTTTTCTGAATCCTTCACACCTGGCTAGACCTCAAAGGATTTCTCCAATGAATTCAATGTAACGGCACCAGGATTTGATGTGGAAATCCAGAGGCTTATGGTGCACTACCGAAAGCAGCTGCTCAACCTACGCTCAAATGGCTCTACTAGCATGTGAAATTCTAAATCACGGCAGATCTAAGAGATTAGTATACCTCACAAAGAAAGAATGAGCAGAAAATTTGAATTAGAGTGAAAACTGCAGTAAAAATGAGGAGACAATCAATCATGCATGAGAACTCAAATAAGAGCAGAATAATGTCACGTGATCCAATAATCAGTATAGTCAACAATGATGATACAATGGAGAGAATTTAAATCACACAGGGGAATTCGAACCTCAGTTGGTCTAGCATAGGAATTGTCACCACTGGAGTGCACCGGAAAACTCAAACTCAACCAAACTGAATCTAAACTCAACAACTGAAGATGTAATCAATTAACTGACCAAGGAGGGCGCATTAGTGAGTTTGTCATGCATAACAGTCAGAAAAGGGAGCATGAGGCCACAATCAATGGCATATGGAGCTCTAACTCCCGACAAGAGTCACCTAACTCAGGTGGACTGAACTGGAACACTGAGTAGGTTCCCATAAAATAGGGAACTGACTAAAGTGGTCCTAAAATGATGCATGCAGGGCTCAGAAGGTGGTAGATGGATCATGGATGACATATGCACACCACTAGGGGGGAAATGACATCATCAACTACTAGGAAAATGAAATAATGCTAGGTATGACAAGGATGGAGTATTAAAATATACTAACGGTTAGGGGGTTTAAGGGTTAACAGATTAGGGGTTAAGGTGTTAACGTCTTGGGCGTTAAGGGGATAAGGACTTTAGGGATTAGGGGATTTTGGAGTTAAGGGATTAGGGATTAAGGGTCAAGGGATTAATGGTTAGGGCATTTAAAGATTAACATATTAGGGATTATCGGTTAAGGGCTCAGGGATTAGGGCATTTAAGGGTTAACATATTAGGGATTATCAGTTAAGGGATTAGGGGTTAGAGGGTTAGGAGTTAAAAGGTTTAGAGCTTCAGTGTAGGGGGTTTACGGATTAGGGGCTTTAAGGGTTAGGGGGTTATGGTTTAGGGGGTTAGTAGTTAAGGGTTAAGGGTTAAGTGTTTAGGGGTTAAGATATTATCGATTAAGGGGTTAGGGGATAAAGGGTTAGGGATTGGGGGATTAAGGTTTAGGGGCAAAAGGGTTAAGGATTAAGGGATCAGGAATTATTGGGTTCAGGGGATAAGAGTTAAGGAATTTAGGGGTTAGGGGGGTAGGAGGTTAGGGGTTAGTGGGAATTGAACCCTAGTGGGGAGGATTTTCCTCTCAACCACTCAGACTCGACCCAAGTAACATCCATGAAGAAATACTTGTGATAACATAAATTTATATCTTGAAAATTATAATAGAGTAAATCCTTAATCCTTTTTCTTGTCCATGATGTAGTTGGACCCTCTAGGTGTTTACAAAAACCTTTAAATGGGTATTAAATTATGTGAACAACTTTCTCAAATCATCCTCATGCTCTACCCTCTGGTTGTGGTTTAGTGACAATTTGGAGTGGTTTTTATGGTAACGACCCATGTTCAAATCACATTTGCAAAACCTTAGCAAGTATTATGCCTTGTGAACAATTCATATAAAGATCCCTTGACTTTTTATTTAATACTGGGGGTGGGGGGGGCTTTCTCATTCCAACATGTGAGATATCATTTTTAACATCAAGTTTACTATTTGTGGCATTAAATATACTTTTATTCTTTGGAACTACCTTATAAGCAATTGTAAAAGACTAGTGTAAACTATTCACAACAATTCATATTCTCAAGTGAAATATTTCCATATTTTTTTAATATAAATGAGCAAAGTTTGCATAAATTTGTGCCTAGTGGTTTGGATTTACATTGATGTACATATACGATAATGTAATTGTATTATTTAAAAATTGCATATTTAATGTATTTTTATTCAATAGGCTCCTCAACCTAGTTCAATCCCAATCTAACCAGTACATTGATAATACCTCAAAACAATTATCCAACTAATCCTAGTTTTTTATGCCAACAATTCATATTAAATATTGAACACTTTAAGGAGATTGCATCAGGTAATTTGTATAGAGACAAATGACAATGAAGAATTTCAAAGTTTAGCCATAAAATCATCATTATTTAAACATGAATTACAAATCTTGTAAATTTAGAAGTCTTCATATACATTATTATGTACAACAATGTCATCCAGTGTATCCTTGTCAATGTTCATATGTCATTGCAAGTATTTAATATTATTCTTGCTACACCATCCCACTAAAGTGGTATTATAACATGCTTGTATCCACCTTCATCATCTTCAACATCAATGAAATTTGTTTGTAGACCATCTATATTGTTACCATAAGTATTTGGATAGACATTTTGTATATCATTCATACTGTTGTCTTCTATAATATCATGTAACTCTGGATATTGTTGATTGTCAAGACCAATGGTGTCATCTAACTGATCATTCTGTGATGATACACCTCTGTCCCTACTACTCCATGTTGTTAAATGAATATTGTCATCATTATCAAATTCACATTCTTGTGCCTCAACATATTCATCTTCAATTCATCGTGGATGTCCAGTTCTTCTATGTTCCCGAGTCCCTCATCTATATGTTGTTTCGAATCATTGTTTTGCAATGTATTCATTGAGGCATTATTAAATACATGCCTTAAGCTTATATCATAATGTACGACAAATATCCATTTCAGGTCGAGAATATCTTCATAGAAAAATACCTACACATGAACAAGATACATAGATTAGACCTTTGTCATAACATTTTTATTGATTAATAAACACACACACAAACACACACATTCGTAATAAACTATCAATTAAGGGATTATTGTTGACCATTTCTTCTTGTTTGAGTTAAAGAAATACCTGCTCACAATGAATTGGTAGAACATAAGGCTCCTTATCCTCCGGTAGGAACTTTGAGAAATCTATAGAAAACAATCCACTACGGTGTCATGTCTCCGTGTCCTCTCAAATGCTTCATACCATCTACACATACTGTACAACATTTGAAATAGTGGTAATCCAACTCAATAATTTATTGGATTTTCCCAACATATTGAATATTCCCTTCACTAGTATTCTTGTCTTTTGAACTTGCTCGGCTGGATTGCTTGAAATCAACCATGATACCACAATCAAAGGATCGTCTCTTTACATCTACACTTTCTACATGATAATGTCGACCATATGCCCACATTGCATGATATTTCCTCACCTATGAAAGACCATTTATTTTAGTACAAATAAATACAATTATGTATATTTAAATAGTTAATAGTGTCAAAATTGTATTGAAACAATATTTGTAAATTCCAAATGTACCTTTCTTTCACATCCTCTAGAAATATTGATCTCATTTTCTGTTATGTTTGCTTCTATACCTACATCATCTATTCGATTTTGAATTTTTTCACTAACCCATTGCAGTGTGCAATCTTTTCCCCCTTCCCTAATCAAATCAATGGGAAGTGGAGTATGCATTGGGTTCAATATCTTAAAATGTATCCTTACTTCAAACACTTCTTCTCTTTTTTTATCATGCAAATCAACCCATTTATTCATACTGTCCATGCGGTATAGAACGAACTTGTCGAGCACAACACTTTTGTCTACACCTATTAAAAATCAACATGTATATTTCAAACTCCAAATGTCATGTTTTTAATTTGACAAAAAAATTATAGACTAAATTATTGTAAGAATAACCACACTGATCATGAATTTACTTACCAAATTCTACTTGAACACTGTTAGATTTCGTTTTTTCTCCATCAATAATATCTGATGCACATTCTTTGTGGTGTCCCCGACCCCTAAACCAAGGCCAATATCACCTGGGAACCCAAGAAAAAGGCTAAATAAGGGTGATGCACAATGAAATAAGGTTAAATAAGGCTATGCCATCATGACCAAGAGCCCATAAAATAAAACATTCAGCCTCTTTAATTTGAAATGCAAGAATACAATGAGGATCATTCCCCAACACACATGTTATGCAAGGTAAATGCAAGCATGAAATGCAACCAGATCTGAGCAAGCTATTAGCATGATTTCAAACATTAAATATGAAATCTATTACAACCATTTAAAATTTAAAATATCCATATCTACAAGCCACCATAAACAATGTAAATAAATAGATCTACAGGATGCCATAATCAACCAAATTAACAGTGTTAAAAATCATATCTATCGACTGTCACCTACAACGATATTAACATAAACAAAACCATATACGAAAGCTGCCATCTACATCCATATAAATGATAAATAGATCAAATCCCATGGCTTCCACCTACAACCATGTACTTGAGAACAAAATAAGATCCACGAGCGCACACACACACACACACACAAAAAAAATTGCACTAACTAAGCATATAACAAAATACTCATCTCAATGAAAAGCAACTAGCTTCAACAGGACAACTTCCACCTAGCCATAGACATGCCATGCTCATGCATCTTTCAACATGACAGTCACCCCCAAGTTGAGGCTATGGATCCACATGAGAGGTACTCTCAAACCAAAAGTTATGGTGCGCTCATATCAACACCGAGGACACTACCACACAAAAACAATTGTATCTCAGTCATACGGAAACATTTTTCAATTAAACAAAACATATTCCTTACTAGAAACAAAGTTCAGGATGCAATGGAACGGTTCTCACAACCCATAAATTCTCAGAAATATCTTAACCATAACATATGGTTGCGCCCTTCTCAACACCATGAGAATACCACAACTACACTTTTCAACATATCAACTTTCCCTCCCATCTACACTACCTGGTGAGTTGTAAATCCCCTCACTATACTATCGCTCAGGATATCACTACCGTTACCCTAGATTTACAAGCTAGATTGGAGAGAGACAAGAAATGGGAGGACTCATGTTGTGTAAGCATAGATCAATCTTCAATCCTTGTTAGAGGGTCTTCAAACCTCATTACAAGGCCTTCAATATTCTTGCATTATAATGCATCTCCTATCTGAGATCATGTGTTTTGCATACAAGAGAGTATTCCACTGCCCTGGAGAGCTCAGAGAGAGAGAACAAGAGTGAAAGAGAGACAATTTGAATCCTTCTATAGCCATTCAAATTCCCAAGGGAGTGACTCCAATTCCAAGAGAGGTAACTCGAATTCACTAGGGGTAAATCAATTCATGAGAGAGAGGTACAATTATAAATTCTCTTTCCCAAAATAGCGAAAGGAGAAACAAGAGGGGAGTTACACTTTTTTGTAAGGAGTGCAAGCTAAAAATAGTCAATGAGGGTGCACTAGCACATGAGGAGCATCACAAGAGGCTTGGAATAGCCAAGGAGGGCACACTAGAAAAGTAGTCTGCACTAAACATCAAAGAGGGAGTAATATTACCTCCATAAACCAAAATAATCAAAAATAGGCTCCAAAGAGTAATGTTAGGGAGAGCAACAACTGCTAGTCCCCAACCCCCTCACAGGTAGAATCGATGCCCCCCTCTTCTCATTAGTTTTCCATGTTGAAGCTAGTTATTTAATTAAATAACAATAATAATAAAGTCCATAATCTTGGCACCTAGTGCCCAATAATAAACAAAATAATAACATATGTCTAGGGCTTAACAACTGATGTGTTACATTCTTCATCCCATAATCATGTCCCATATTCAAAAGCTTTACCAAGGAATTCACATAGGAAGAAAATGATTCATTCAATACATTCCCTTCATCCATGCAACCCTCTGGATGTGCCTTTGATCGAACATATCTTTTTAGAGTCTTCATATACCTCTCAAAGAAAAACATCCACCTCGTTGATAAGACACCCACCTACTCAATGTCATCGACTAGGTGTATAAGTAAATGGACTTGTAGGTCTATGAAACTTGTAGGGAGCTCCTTCTCAAATGCACATGTAATTTTTGCAATTTCCTTCTTCCATCTCGGCACTTCACATTCGTGGATCTCTTTGGAGGTCACCTACCTAATATAATAACACTAAATTAGAATGAACCTTTAGTCACAGTTAAAATGCAATATAATATGTCTATGTCTCTCACAAATGAACATTCCATACCACGTACCGTGTAAATGCTAACAACCGACTTATGGCATTCCTTAAGTCAACGGTAAGACATGAGCCTCCCCTAATTGCTAGTGGAATGATATTCTATCAAATAAATTTATCAATGCTCATGAGTAAT
Source organism: Larix kaempferi (assembly GCA_027924585.1). Lineage (NCBI taxonomy): Eukaryota > Viridiplantae > Streptophyta > Pinopsida > Pinales > Pinaceae > Larix > Larix kaempferi. The sequence goes on along the minus strand of BSBM01000072.1, from coordinate 11,278,780 downwards.
TTTTTTCACATAATATAATATAAAAATCTATTCAGTAGTAAAATGATAACAACGAGCCAATGGGTTAAAGAATGTCTTCTAATATTCCATTTCTCAAGAGAAATTTGAATTCTTACACAATAGGTAGATCCATGGTGTGGCATAACACACACAAGGAGGAGAACGAAGGGCTCTGCTAGGGTTTCTCAGAAATAGGGGGTTGCGGGTGCAGATCCCCACCATACCCTGACTGCAGTACTGGCCCTCGGTGTCTCTGCATAGAAGCGGAGTTGATGCTAACATCGGAGGGAGGGGTTTTCTGACACATGGAGGAACAATGGGAAGATGAGGTGGACTACTCGGAATATCCCCTTAAGGGCCAAACCATCTTCTACTACTCTACTGGAAAATGGTCGCCAGAAACTGCTCACAAGATGTGGACATCTGGGATGAATGAAGAAGGTAGTTTGACAGCTGGGGCCTCAACTAGTTTACGGGAGTTTCCGGTGCAAGAAGGTGGTATTTTCGAACCGCCCCACCTAGATTCTTTCGAAGCTCTCAATTTTTTGACTCTTACAGCTAGACCCCTAGCATCAAAACTGGGAGGAACTTCATTCACGCTCTTTGACCCACAGTCGCGGATGAGCATAGGTTTCCCAACACCGACCGATGCAACTATCATACACTCGGATTTACAAGATCAATTTTGGGGGGAAGAGTTCTCAGGTTTTGGTCTAGATTTTCTGGGAGTCGGATGGCCTTTAACGGGAACCCTTGGTTCAAGAGAAGCTCTCAGTGAGAACTTTGAAGATAATGCGATACAGAGTCTGGAAGGCTTCATTGCCTCTTTTCTGCAATGATCTGACCAGCAAGGATCCCTGCTGGATGAAGCTACGAACAAGGGGACTTTTGCTACTGGGTTTGGTTCAAAAAGTCCAAGAGCCCACCCAGTGGAACATATTCGAGGAGGAAAAAGAACAAGTTCCTAAAGAATTAAAGGAAACCCTAAACCTAATCTGAGACAAAGATGTCTCAGTTGCACAATCATTGGAGATGGTAGAAACGACAATGGTTGAAAAGTCCAGAGGGAAATACCCTAGTCTTGAAAGTTTAGAGCGTTGGGTGGAAACGAATTGGGATGATATCCTAAATTACACGACGGAAATTTTGGTGCTTTCACGGGGTTGGTTCATTTTCAAGCTTAGAAGCAAAGAAGTTGTCGGTCGTATCTTGCAGAAGAAGTGGAGTATGGGAAGCACACCCATACTCTTCAAAATTTGGATGCCCATGTTCGATGCAGAGAGCGAAAGACTAGATGTAATCCCGGTTTGGTTAAGACTGCCACGTCTTCCGTGGGAGTTCCGAAACTGGGATTCACTCGACATTGGCAATGCATTGGGAGCTTTCATCGATGCCGATATTCCCTTCACTCAAACTAAATGTATGATCGTAGCAAGAATTCTGGTTTCATTGAACATTCGAACAGGGCTCAGGGAGGACATGAATTTAATATGGAGTCAGGCAAGGCATAGGCAAAGACTAGACTATGAAGGGGTCCCTTTCTGTTGCCATAGGTGCCATATTTATGGGCATATTGCAGAGAACTGTAATCAAGGGTTTGGCACAACCGTGGAAAGGCCAAAAAAGCATATGGTAGGGAGCAACGGAAGAGGATCTGAAGATGAACATTCTAAACATGGAATACTGGAGGGATTTGTTCGGGAGGGTCAACAAGAAAAATCCCAGGCCGAGGACTCCACTCAGAGTTTTCCAAAGAAAGATGGGCCTTCCAACACGAAGATGTGCGAGGAAGGCTCAAAACCTAAATAGAGGGAGGAACAATCTCATCCTCAGACGACACAAGAACCCTCGGGTAAGTAGGATGCTATCCTAAAAAATCTCTCTTCTTTGGAAGATTCTTTAAATTCTTTGTGCTTTAAAAGAAGGGTTGATGTAATCTCATCTCCAATCCCTTTTAACCCCTACGTCAACTCCTCGATCACTGTTCTAAAGAATCCCAAACCCTTTCCGAACTCGAACCTTGGAGCTAAAGTAATTCCCATCCTCGTCGCCACAGACTCACATTATGAGAAATCCCCCACCCCTTCGCTGGAGAATTTCCCAATTTGTTTTAGATTGAGGATGAGAGACATTCCACATTTCTCATTGATAAGCCTGCATAGCCAGGTTTTGGGAGAAAATGCTCTCCTTCCTTGTAAAGGGAAAGGAAGGGGGAGACCGTCTCATATATCCATGGCTCAACATCGAGCATTACAAGAACTTGCGGATGGAAAGCAGAGATCTATCATTGGGGCACTTAGAGAAGCCAAAGCCCTTAGTGAGGGTGCCCCATGAAGTTTGTCTCTCTAAACAACAGGGGTTTGGAAAGCACCCCAAAAAAACTTGCCTTGAAAAGGTTGATCACCCTCCATCAGCCGGATGTTTTTTTATTACAAGAAACCCTTGGGTTGGAGGAAGGGGTCACCTCCTTGTTATAATCTATCTTTAAGCATATGGAATTTTTGGCCATGGATGCAAGGGACCATTCGGGAGGGATTGCAATTGGATGGAATCCAAAGACTAAAAGGATTAAAAACTCCTGGGGGACGGGGTCGATTTTGGGAGTGGAGGGCTTCCTTATAGTTCTATGGACCCTATGAGGAGAGAGTCCCTTTATTGGAGATTTTAAAACAGAAATCATTTTTCAAACTGGAAAACCTAATCCTAGGGGGGGACCTGAACTTCACTCTGGGAAGCCATGAAATTTGGGGTCCAAGTGCAAGAGCTGACCCGCTGGCGGACTACTTTTAACACCTCTTGCATGAATGCAGGCTCATTGACATAGCCCCTGTAAAGCTGAAGCCAACATGGACCAAAAGAAGATCGAGGGAAGGGAGAATTGCAAAGAGAATGGATTGTTTTCTACTAGCGGAGCACTTACTGGAACAAAACCTCAAATTCAGACCATGGGTCGACATGGGTGGAGAATCAGACCACTCACCCATTTGTTTGGAAATTTTGGGTGATTCTACAAAACCACCTAGCCCTTTCAAACTTTGTGCTACCTGGCTGGAAGAGGAAGAAGTAAAGAAGATTATTCAATATTTATCGATTCCTTTCAGACTGGAGGAAGGAAATGATGTTGCAACACACTTTGTTCAAAATCTCTCCAAGGTAAAAAGGAAACTCAAGGAATGGGATTTCCAAAAGAAGGAAAGGGACGAGCAAGAGCTGAAATTGGTTGAGAAGGAACTTCTCCTTGCACAAGACTATGTGGGGGGTGTTTTTCTTACTCAAGAAGCAAAAGAACAGCTCGGTGTTCTAGAAGCTAGAAGAAGGAAACTTTTACAGGAACAGGAAGAAGTCTAGCGTCTCAAGAGTAGATCCACTTGGCTAGAAAGAGGAGATGAGAATAAAAAATTCTTCCACACTTTTTCAAAAGGAAGAAAGTACCAAAATACTATCTAGGAATTGAAAAATGAAAACAATGAGGTCATCTCTTCTTTCAATGGGCTTGCAAACCTAGGTGCTGCTCACTTCCAATCTCTCTACAAAACAAACAATAGAGTCACTATTTTTGAGGTCATTCAACTCTCACAATTTTTTCCAGGGTTCATAACACAGGAAGACAATCAGGAACTTATGGAGGAAATCTCGAAAGAGGTGCTCAAAGAAACACTTCACAGCTTTCAGAAAGACAAGAGTTCAGGACCTGATGGATGATGATTGAATTCTTCTTGGATCACTACGAGGTAATTGGCACTAATCTGCTCCACCTGGCTGAGGAATCCAGGGTCATGGGATTCATCCATATGCCTCTAAACTCTTCTTTTATTGCTTTAATTCCAAAATCGAATAATCCTAGTTCTTTAAATGACTTCAGACCAATCTCCTTATGCAGTATGACATACAAAGTGGTGGCAAAAATTATAGCAAGAAGGCTGAAAAAGGTACTATCAAAGGTCATCTCACAGGAACAGTTTGGTTTTCTGGAAGGAAGACATATTCACAAGGCAATTGGGGTTGCTCAGGAGAGCCTTCGCCCATTTAAATTAAAGATATTAAATGGGGTTGTTATCAAAATCAACCTCTTGAAATATTTCGATAGAGTTAGTTGGCTATACCTGAGAATTCTGATGACCCATTTGGATTTTGACTATCCTTTCGTCAAATGGGTGATGAGTATACTACCACCGCCTCTTTTGCGGTTCTCATCAATGGGTCTGCTTCCTCTTTCTTCCAGGCAAAAATGTGTCTACGACAGGGGTGTCCTCTCTCTCCCTTGTTGTTCTTATTGGTGTTTGAAGGGCTAAGAAGAGCTATTATGGATGCGAGGCCCATTGGCACCTTCTCTGGCATTGGCATCACAAATTCACTCAACATTACACACCTCTTATTTGTGGACGATATACTTATTTTTGCAATGGCTATGTGAGAGATGCAGAAAAGTTGGCTAGTATTCTAAACCTTTTTGGGAAGGCTATGGGAATGGAGATAAACGCCAACAAGTCCACTCTTACATTGATAAATTTGGAGGAGAGAGAAACACAAAGGTATACTACTCTCTTTCCCTTTGAATCAAAATAAATTGACGATGGCCTCAAATATCTGGGATTCATGTTAAAACTAAACAACTATAAAAAACCAGACCGGGGTTGGTTGATTTCAAAGCTAGAGAAGAGGTTAAATATTTGGAGCCATAGATGGTTATCAAGAGCGAGAAGGTTGGTTCTTATAAAGTCCGTTTTGGAAGCAATTCCTGTATACTGCATGTCCCTTGCCTGGATCCCAAAAGGAATTTTGAACAAAACTCACAGGATCTATTTCAGATTTCTGTGGTCGGGGAATTCAGATAAACATGTCTCCCCTTAGGTTAAGTGGGAAAAGATGGCACAACCGAAATCCCTTGGGGGTGGGGACTAAAAAATGTTCATTTGTTTGCAAAATCACTTGCGGAGAAATCTGGATGGAGATTACTTACCACAAGAAATCTTTGGAATGAGGTTGTAACTCAGAAATATATTGCCCCTGACTCAATTGTGAACTGGGTAAGGATCCCGATTAAAAACACTGTGGGGATCTCTGTTATCTGTAAAGCTATTATGTACTCTTTTCCTCTCATTGAAGTAGGGTTGGTGTGGAAAATCAGGAATGGGGCCCAGGTACGTATTGGGACCGAGCCTTGGTTGGGTTGTCATAATAGACATGTCCTCCCTCCCCAACTTATCCAAATTCTTCACTCTTAGCGTATACATCACCTAAATCAAATTGTCGATCCACTGACCACCACCATTTGGAAGCAGGGGTGGAAAGGTCCATTATTTTTAGGAATTCTAGAAGTTTTTTGGTAAATCTAGAACTTGTTCCTTATCTCCATCAGATCCTCCCATGTCCGGATCACTGATTCTCGGGATGAATTCCTTTGGCCTTCAACGGCACAAGGCAGATACACTCCAACATTAGGATATAAAAAATTGGCTGGAGATGTTCTTGCGGGAGATGAAAAATGGTGGTGGAAAAGACTGTGGAAGCCAAAATTCCCACAAAAAGCAAAACTTTTCATGTGGTGTACTTTGGAAAACAAGGTTCCAATTTGGGACAGAATGAGACGATGGCACATTGAAGGACCCGGTTGGTGTGCACTATGTAAACATAGTGCAGAGACACTACATCACCTGTTCATCACTTGTCCTTTTTCCCTTCAAACCTATACTTTTCTCCATGCACATTTAAATTTTATTTGCGACTGGTTGGGTCCATCGGTTGAGGAGGCATGGAAGTTGTGGCTCTCCACCCCTTCTAATGAATTCTATCATGCGTTGCCACTCCTCCTCATTTGGGGAATTTGGCTTGCCCGCAACAAGGCGGTGTTTCAGGATAAGCCCTCTATCCCAGAACTGGTGGCCTTCCACTGTATTGATGTCCTCTCGTACTTCCCATAGTGAAAAAATACTCCAGCCATCAGAAATGTCTCAATCGAGAGTTTTGATACTCTTAGACCGTGGGCTTACTTTGACGGGGCGGCACAAAATCATCACTGTAGCAGAGGGTTCGTTCTCTACAAATCACAAAATCACTTGTTTCACATTCACATGGGCCTTGGTTATGGATAGAATAATTTTGCTGAGCTCTTTGCACTAAAACTCTTGCTGTGTTTCACTTTAGAAAAGAATTGCACACACATTCATATCTTTGGCGATTCTATGATAGTGAACAATTGGGTAAACAGTACACATAAATGCCGCAATTTACTGTTAAATAATTTATTGGAAGAATTTATGAGACTCTTGAGGGAATTATAATCCTTCTCTTGTCGTCATTTCTACAGGGAGTGGAACACTGTCACAGATCAACTTTCCAAGAAAGGGTTGAACATTCCTTTGGACCATTGGAAGATTATGGAATCTGAAAATGGTGTGTCGTATGAATATTATCACAGATCATTCATTGAGGGAATGGCACAAATCAACAATGAGTGATTTTATGATCATACTTTATATCGAAGATATCGGACCTGATTATAGTTTCTCTGATACATGTTTTTTTGGGTGTCCTAAGGGTACCTCCGATTTTACTTTTTTGACAACACTCTGATGCACATCTCGGATGTCTCGATATGCGAGGACATACTATCTTTTGAAGCTGAAAAGCTACCCTCTTTTGAAAAAGGCTCATTGTAAGCTTTCTACAAAATGTAATTGGTGACTTATCAATTAAATTGCGCTTTTTTCCTTGGAAAAAAAGAAAGTAAAATGATAACAACAAGAGTTAAATGATGAAAATACCTTCATAAAATTATGGAAATTGTGTGTTTTAAATATAGTGGTATGTCCATCAACTATAAAAGATTTATTCAATGATGACCCATAGCCAATAGGTGTCCTTGTTGAATGGATGACATTTAATCCGTGTGACTTGTACTTGCTTGTATTAAAAAAGACAATTGTATGCCTCGCATATCCCCTCATGAAAAAGGAACTATGGGCAATTGCGTCTCAAGTCATCCTCTCCTTTGATTAAAGGAAAAATATTATAGAATTTCTTGATACATTTAAAACAACTATAATTCCTGAAATAAGCTACATTCATGATTTAATGTGTTTTGGGCATTTGCATCTTGACAATGCCCAAGAAATAAATAAGTATGTAGGCTAATGGTATGAGAGTGTGGCCTCCCCCAAAACTTGAACTAGTTGAGCTCCTCCATAGTTAAAGAATATTGTGTTCTTTTCAGAAAGAATAACCATGTCATTCCACTAAAGGAACCTTCCATTTCCCTTTTGAAAGTTGGGCCATGTAAATCAAAGCTTGAATATGACTCATTTATTTCAAATTATCGAGTTCACATAACCATGGAATCGATTTTAGAGCATTCTAGGTTGTTTTATTCCCATTCAAAATTCTATTTGATAGTATGCCCATTGGTTGTGGAGCCTGAATATCTTCTTGATTCGGAGATCTTGTTGTTTAGTTGTGTTTGTACCCTAGTTTTATATGCTTTGCAGGTGGACTGTACACACCTCCCAGCAGGGGGGGTGCGGGGGGGATTATTGATTTTATCCCTAGAAGGAAACCCTCTTTTGTACGAGGAATTGTATTGGAGTTGTGTAGTATTAGAGAAAGATGAGACTGTGAGAGAGTGGAGAGGAAGTTGCAGTGGATGTGATGCAGGTTGTATCCCTTCATTTTGCTAGACAATATAATAGAAAGGACAAGCAATTTATGCGTGAACGTAGCCCATATTGGGTGAACCACGTATATTGGTGTCTCTCTTGTATTGAGTTTATGTGTTTTATTTATGCATATTGTTTTATACTATTGCTCTATGATCCTATTTTTCTAACAACGCCTTCTTTGTATTCATGTAAATCTACCAACCTCTAGGTGGGACCAAGTCCCTAACCCATGACAACAATTACAATATGGGGCAACATAAGTGCCACAACCCTGCTCCTTCTCTCTATGTGAGAAAAGGTGTTATGGATGCATTTGGATAAATATAATTTAAAGCACTCTTTAGAAGAAAACCCTAAATTCTCACTCCCTATAAACAAAATATCTCATGATTATTAAACACAATCGTGATGTTACAAACAATGACTTTTCTATGGGTTTCTACAAGGCAGGGCCCTAATATTATGTGGTGTTACCTTCATTTAGTAAGAGCAATGATGGAGTCCATATTGTTTGCAACATCATTATTTCCCAAACTAATAAAATAACAAATGAGTTTAAGGTTGATGGGGCCTTACAACCATGCATATGATAGTCATCTAAGGTGCAAGTTTTAGTTTTTTTAAGGCATCCGTGAGAAATGATGACTCTTGGAAGTTTGAAAACTGGGTTAAAGAGAGCACCCTCCCATTAACACCTTGAAGGGAAATGTTTTCATAGAGGTGAACCTTCTTAAATCTGAATTGATGAGGCAGTGGCATTCTTGGAAATTGACACAACAAGGATCACCAAAATATTGGTTTGGTCCTCTTAGGACACGATAGAATTATTGGCATGTGAATTCTTTCCAATAGCTTCAACCTATTCATTATTAGAGTCGTTTGTGACTAAAATACTTGTCTAATATTGATACTGAGGTAATTGTTGACAAGGGATTTGGGTGGGTCACATTAACCATTAACTAGCAGTCACATATCCTATGGTTCGGGCTTTGACATTTGAAACATGTATTGGGAATATTAATGTATCAAATTAATTACTCAAGAGTATCGTGTACCCCACTTGGATTGGGATGAACTCTTTCAAGCCCTTGGACATATATTCAAGTTTGAGGCAAACTCTCTTTGAGGTCGAGGATTCAAAATCCTCTCATGTTCATACTATATGAAGTTACCTAATGTCTTATAAATGAATTACCATAAAATCCAAACCTATGTAGGAATCTTAGGGAATTCCACCCGCACAAATTATGAGAGTGAAGTGTTGTAGTCAATAAAAATGTCCTCGAACCACTGAGAGAAGACAATAAAGTGTTTCAACATATCCAAGGACCACTACTAGTAATAGAATGACAAGCAAGTGCTTTCGAAGAAGAAAACATAAAAAATAAATAAAATTAAAAAAAAAAGTTGGATTTTGAATAACCTAGCAATTCTATCAACATGGCTCATATGTCTCCTTCATTTATGACCAAATCATGGCCTTTGGAGGCATAAGAATAACAAAACACCCTAACAACATGCAAGAAACTTATATAAACTTATATTATTATTTATTCGATGATTATGTTACAAGGAATAAGCCTTGTATAAATACAATTGAACACAATAGTTGCAACTCTTTGCTCAAGAATTGGTGACCCCCGACCCAATGAATGAATACATTAACTAATGCTTAAGACGTGATTTAGTTATATTACAAGGCACCCCTTCCTGAAATGATTCCTCCTTAAAGCATAGGTAAAGACAAATGCTTCAATCTAAATTCCTCATTCTCCCAAGTGGCGTCATCTTCTGGGAGGTTCTTCCACTTGATAAGATATTCATTGGCAGTTTGTGAACGAATGATCTTGGTTTTGACTTCTATGATACCTCCAGGAATTAGTACTAACTTACCTTCTTCGTCTAGAATGGGTAATTTTGTTTGTATATGAGTTGTTGGACCCATTCTTTTCTTCAAACGTGAAATATGGAAAACATTATGTAGCCTCCCCTTATTAGGAATATATAGGGTGTAAGATACTTGTCATACTCATCTTTTGATTCGATATTGACCGTAAAACTTGGGAGCAAGCTTGTGTTTCTTGTGTTAATTTTTTCTTGTACTCACACATCACTCTTCCAATTGTAAAACAATATTTCTTCCCACATCTATCAAGTCCCACAACTCCCCTTAAAATATCCAATGATTCAAACCATACCAAGTCTAGGACAAAGAAATGCAGGGACAACAATTCCTACTATGGAAACCCTCGTTGCTCAACTACAGTAGGAGACCAAACATCAACAAGAGTTATAGTGTAAATGATGCATGATTTATGACTACATTTCAACAACTCATAAGAGCTCAATAACAAGGCCACTGGCAACTAAAACCTCAACAACTATTCACAAAGTAGTTCCTATTGTGCAACATAGCTTCAATTTGGACACTTCACTGTCTATGCCTAAATTTGACAAGGATCTCAATTATGAGAAGCTCAATTCCTTGATAAGGAACATGGAATCTTCTTTCAAAACCAAGTCAAACCTAATTATAGCAACAAGATTATAGTCTCTGAAATTCACATGGAGGACCAAATCCTTAAATGGTGGCAGACCCACACCTAGCAATTGCAGACTCGTATTGTAAAAGGGCATGTCCCAATTTGAATACCATTCCCAATCATGCCACATATGTTCTGTAAGATCCTACATTTGTGTCTATCCATGCTCGACATGGTAACACTACCCATGGTCCCAAGGTCGAGGGGTTTCGGTACTTGACCCAATCATGTAAAAAGTGTGCAGTCAATTACTAAGCAAAAACCTAGTTCCAGAGATCAACAAACAATATGAGCACCAGGTGATGGAAACATGGGAGGGAGGTACCCCTTGTTGAAATGCATTGTCACAGACCCAGTGGATTTGACAGTTCATCGATCCAAGCCATGGTCATCATTTTATGGTGAGTTGTAGGTCGCCTTGTAAGGCCTTTGAGGGACACTTGGTGATTTTGTCATTAGGGCATATGTTAGAACAATATTACACCTAGGACCTTAGTCATTAGTAACATTATTGATTAATTGGTCCTAAATAGGTTAATTATTGCATCCCAATGTGTGAACAAGGTTGTTAGAAGTTGCTTGGGATAAAATGATGACTTGTTGTTGGTTTCGCTCTGGGCAGACCCGGGTTAGCTATGCTTTTTAGACCAACAGAACCCTTAGCTCACTGGCCCTTTCGGCAACAGGTCGCAGAAGCAACCTGAAGTCTCACCCGAAGTGATTCTAATGGGGTGGCAGAAGACTCAAGTGTCCTCAGCCAGGTTCTGAGGCATCCAGGGTGCTTAAAACACTCCTTAGTCCTCTCCAAAAGGACTAACTTCTCTATTTCTATTACTCTGGCTATACCTCCGTCTTATCGCATTACACAGGCAGTGCGATAAGCCTTCTCCTTATATGATCTTGTCTAGCGATACTTAGGATATCGCAGATGCGATATCTCCCTCCTTTCTGTCCCTGCGGTATGTGACACTTAGCCACTTCCGGGTTTAATACGCTGTCTCAAACACCCTTATCCACTTACTGAGAGATCTTAATATCACTTAGTCTCTAAGCATAATCCTCACTAATGCGCTTAACCCTTAATACTTCACAACGACGTGACTGTATAAAATATTACTTTAAGCAATGCTCTAACTGAACTCTTCAGGCATTATACTCATTCAATACTCAAGCATTATCCTTTATTGAACAGAGATCTATTTCGCTAGGATTCAACTATGATTTTCACAATTGTTACGCATCAACCAGAACTAAACTGATGACCATATACATTACTTATAAACTGAAGGAAGCATTCATGTAACAGTAAAGATAAGCGAATAAGAGCAACAATTACACAAATGCAATCACTCTACTCAGATATTTACGTGGTTCACTTCCAGGAGGGAAGCTACGTCCACGGGAACTGTGTTTTCTATTAACAACTTGAGAGAGTAAAACACAGTTCCGCCGCAACTCTTTGCAGCATAGGTCTTCTGGGAAACTCCACTCCTGTGGGAGCCCTTCTCTATAGACCTCTCTTCTTCTCCTTCCTACTCTTCCGCTGACTATTACAATGTACTCTCTCTCTCTCTCAATCCCTGTGGATTGCACAATCTGCTCAATGAGTCGGCCTCTGATCTCTGGAAGATGTTCAGACTCTGTATGACCAAAAACTCGACTACTCTCTACTTAATAACTTTAGTAACTATGTGTCCAACCACTTTACATACAAAAGACTCCTATATATAGATGGCCCGAAGGTCTCATCGTAGTTACAAAACTGTGGGCCTTATCCCAACAGTGACTCAACCCTAACCACTTACAGTCAACTAGCTGTACTTTCATGGCCGCCTCCTGTCTCGTCGCCGCTTCCTGCAGTCCTTAGTCTTTAATGCATCGGCCCGTTGCTTCTTCTTTGGTTCAAGCAACGCTGACTGTAGTCCTTCTTCTTAATGAGGGTAGCTGAACCCTCTCTTCATCTTCGGCGCCTTTATTATGGTGGTTGAGCTCTCCCTTCGGCCTCTTCCTTGTACCACGCGCTTTGACTTTCCTGTACATATCGCCGCAATTCCCGTCGGAATTTGCGCTACGGCGATATCTTTGCCTTGTCGCCAAAATTGGTACTTTCTCCCCAAAAATGGTTATCTTTTCCAAACTTAGCAGCTTTCTAAATGCTGCGGGAGTTCTCTCCAACACTTGTCAACCAAAGTATGGGCCAAAGGTGGTCAAATAGCTATAAGGCGCCCTCATTATGACCACCTCATGCATTTATTGCCACTATTTTTCCCAAGGCGCCCTATTTCCCTGTTTTAAGGAAACTGTGTTGACCAAAGGTGCCCATGCAATGAATGTAGTCATCTAGGCCCAAAACTAGTTGTTTTGGCCTCTCCTTGGATACCTAACCACCCACCAATCACCTCCTTCACATGTGTGAGCCTCAGGTGAGACTTCCCATGCATCCCAATGTTCACATGAGCAATTTGTAAGGGTTTGGGGTGATTTAGGAGCTCCTTAGTCATCCTAGGGGGATTGGGGTCAAATCTAAGCTAGCCACATGTCAAGCCTCCTGAGGCATTCGATTTCTTCCTGTTTCTATATAAGGATAAATCAAACTCATTGTAATGTTGGATAGTTAATAAACTTTGAGATTTGATCATTTGTTTTTCCAGAATTGTTTATGCACATATAACTTGCAGAAATAGCTAAATGTTTCAATTGTGAGGCATCTATAGTATCTAGATCCTGCTGCGATAACGATTTTACATGGTATCAGAGCTCTTGGAGCTATTATTTGAACCAAAAGATTGCTTTAGTGGTATGCTAGAAGCAGTGGAGAAACCACAGAAGTCCCTGGAACCATTGCATTGAATCCATTGGAGTCTATCAAGGGTTTGATTCTCTCCTGAATGCACCCACTATCAAGCAGGGTTCGAATATGTTAGTGTAGATCCCCTCCTGAGTGTTGAGAGTTTTATTGTAGGTATTCAAGTGCACCATTGTCACCAAGTGCGCAAGTAGCGGTAAAAGATGGAGAAAACTCATCCAAATTTGCTCACTCCTTTCAAATATTTTGATTGGAAGGTTTATATGGTTATTCATTTGAGATCCATGGGTATTTTCAGGATCACCATGGGCACTGAGGTTGAGCCGAACCCTGTTGTGGAGAAGTCTAAATTATTCAATAGAATGGATGAGGCAGTTAGCCTCCATTGTCTCAGTATTTTGAGAGACCTCTTGTTTCATGTCGAAATTCTAGCTACACCAAATGAAGTATGGCTCAAGCTTGAGTCTTTGTTTGGGAAGACTGATGAGATGAGGGGCCATCATCTTGAAAATGAGCTACTCTCACTGAGCCCAAGCAATTTCGATTCCATCTAAGACTTCTTCACCAAGTTCAAGACCTTGGTCTTGCAAATCATATAATGTGGTATTGACAAGAAGGAAGAATAGTTGGTTCTGTCCATCATTTCGAAGTTGGGTCCTGAGTATTCAGTCTTTGTCTCTACATTTCACTCCACCAAGCTTATAGTTAGAAATTGGAAGATGCCATCTTTGGCTAATTTCATGGAGATGCTAACTAAAGAGCAAGACAAGTTGGTCTTGATGGGTACCATTAAGCAAAAATATCAAGCACTTGTTGCTGGAGAGTCGAAACAATCTAGAGGCAAGCAAAATCCCAAGGGTTCAAAACCACAAGAGAAGAAGAAGAAGGAGGAAAGACCCAAATCTTTTGATGGGGGTTCGAATCTTGTCAAGGACAAGTGAAAGAAGAAGGAGAAGAGAAAATGCTCTTACTATCAAAAGGGTTGGCACCCTAAGAGATCATGCATGAAGAAAACCATTGACATGATGACCCATCTCCTACAGAAAAAACAACATTCCTCTTCCAGAAAGTTCGAAGAAGAAAGAGGGTGTTTCTGAAGACAAGGAGAGGTGCCATGCATTGATGGCTAGTACCTAAGAGTCCTCTTCTTTAATCATAGATTCAGGTGCCTCAAGGCACATGGATTCTTCAAGAGATTCATTCTCTACTCTTGCTCCATACATTGGTTCTTCCATTCTCATGGGAGATGAATAAGAAGTCCCTGCAAAAGGCATTGGGAAAATCTCTCTGGAAAATGGGTACCTCAGTAATGTACTGTATGTACCTGATCTTGCAGAAAACTTACTCTCTGTATACCAAATGACCCATACCGGTTCATCCAAGAGAGTGATATTCACCCAAGATGATGTGGAGATCTCATAATTTTCCACTGGAAAAATTGTAGCAGTGGGTGTTGCAAACCATGATTCGAGGATGTACAAGTTCTCTCATTTTCTTGGGTACTCTTCTCCAAATGCACTTCTGTCACATGCTAATGAAGTCAGAAAGATATGGAATGAGAGGTCTGGACACCTCAACTGCATATATCTTCAAGCTTTGAGCAAAGAAGAGATGGTTGAAGGGCTTCCAACAATCAAATTTTCCAATGGCACTTGCAAAGGGTGCATTGTTGGGAAGCATACTGAGAAGAAGTATGAGAAAGGGAAGGCAAGGAGAGCTACTGAACCTCTTGGTTTAGTGAATTCATATATGATTGGTCCACTCCCCACTCCATCTTATGGCATCTCAAATTATTTGATCAACTTCATTGATGATTTCTCAAGGTATTGTTGGTTGTATTTTCTCAAGCAAAAATCTGAAGTCTTCCAATGTTTCAAAGTTTTCAAGAACTGTGGAGAACTTTAGTGGGAGAAGTATGAAGGTCTTGAGGACTGGAAATGGAAGGGAGTATGACAATAATGACATGAAGCATCTCTGTGAAGAACATGGCATCCAAATTCAACATTATGTGCCCTACACACCTCATCAAAATGGTGTTGCAGAGCGCAAGAATAGAGCACAGAAGGAGATGGCCACTTGCATGATGGAGGCTAAGTATTTGTCTCCTAAGCCATGGGATGAAGCTATGAATTGTGCTACAAATGTTTAGAACAGAGCACCACATCAATACTTGGAAGGCATGACTCCATATGAGGCTTGGATGGGCCATAAGGCCAATGTTTCTCATTTCAATGTGTTTGGCTCAAGAGCATGGGCTAGGATCCCTCCATAGAAGAGAAAGGAATTGCAGCCCCAAAGAAAGGATTCCATCATGGTTGGATATTGAGAAGACACAAAGGGCTATAATTTCTTTGATCCATCATCTCTCAAAACATTCATTGAAATAAGTGTCTAGTTCGAAGAAGAAGAGCCCATGCAAGCTACAAAACAAGGTGAAGGGGAATGCTCATATCCTCTTCTTGATGATGATGTAAGTGATTGTTCTTTTTATGATATTTCTGATTCTGATATTTATGATTATGATGATGACATGTATTCTTATCATGACCCTACCTCAAGGCCCAAGTGGGATGAGAAAACCATACAAGCTGCTGGTGAGCTAACATGGGATCCTCAAGATCCTAGGAAAACTAGATCTCAATTTCACAATGCTTTTGCATCTTGTGATCCAAATCTGAGTGGTAGATGTTTTCTTATGGTTGGATCTGATCCTCAATCATATTCAAAATCTTAAAGGACCCAAGGTGGAAAACAACCAAGCAAGAATAGATGAACTCCCTCCATGACAATGAAACATGGGATTTGGTCCCTCTTCCTCCCAAGCGGAAACTAGTACAATGTAAATGGGTTTATAGAACCAAAATGGAATCCAATGGCTCTGATATGAAGTATAAGGCCAGGTTGGTGGCCAAGGGATTCTCTTGAGTTCATGGAGTGGACTATACAGAGACATTTTCACTGGTGTCAAAGATGGACTCCATTAGGCTAGTTTTGGCCATTGTTGCTTCCAAGCGATGGGAGGTTCACCACATGGATGTGAAGAGTGCATTTCTTCATGGGGATCTTGACGAGGAGATCTATATGCAGTATCATGAAGGCTTCATTTCAGATCATACACTTGTGTGCAGGTTTAAGAAGTCTCTCTATGGCCTCAAGCAAGCTGTTAGAGCTTGGTATGCCAAGATGGACAATTTTCTGTTGTCACAAAACTTTGAGAGATGTAAGTCTAATCCTAATGTCTATATGAAGCATGTTGGTGATCTCATATTGATTATAGTACTATGTGTTGATGATATTTTTATTACCGGTAGATGCACCAAATAATTGGGCTCAGTGAAGGTTGCATTGCACAATGCATTTGCCATGACCGATCTAGGATTGTTGAAACAATTTATGGGTTTGGAGATTGATCAAACTGTGGATGGGATCTCTGTTTCTCAATCCTGATATGCTTCAGATATGATGTAGAAGTTCAATATGTCTGAATATAAGTCTGCAGAATTCCCATTCCTTTATGGAGTTAAGCTTACTGACTGGGGTTCTTCACCACTAGTTGACAACTCACTGTATAGACAACTAGTTGGGAGCTTGTTGTATCTTACTCACTCTTGACCAGATTTGTATTATGTTGTTGGGGCTGTCGCAAGGCACATGCAAGAGACTCATGAGGTTCATTGGAAGGCAGCCAAGAGGATCCTGCATTATGTACAGGGTAACAAGCATTTTGGCATCCACTATGCAGCTGGTTCATCTCTTGAACTAGTTGGTTTTACTGATTCTGATTGGGCTGGTGATAGTTCTGATCGGAAGTCTACTTCTGGTTATGTGTTTATGCTTGCACATGGTCCCATTTTCTGGTCAAGCAAGAAGCAACACACCATCTCCTTATCTTTAGCTGAGGTCGAATACAAGGGAGCAGTGAATGCAACTACACAATGTGTGTGGTTGCAAGGCATTCTTGGAGAGTTTGGATTTGTGTTTGATTCACCCATAGTCATTTGGTGTGACAATCAAAGCATAATCAAGATCTCCATTGATCCAGTACAGAGATAGAGGACCAAGCACATAGAGATTCACATGCACTATATTCTAGGCTTGGTGCATGACCAAATCATAGCATTGCAGTATTGCCCTTCTGCTAAGCAAACTGCTGATATCTTCACTAAGAGTTTTACTGAGAAGACCTTCACTTACCTTAGATAACTCCTTGGGGTGAGTGATGCATGGTGAAGATTGGTGTATTTTACATATATGCCACATGTCCATTTTAGAGGGGAGGTTTTATTTCCCATGTGATTTTCCTTCTTTCCTTGGTTACATGGACAAATAAAAATTTATGTTGTAAAAGGTGACTTGAGCCTTAGTTGTCAAGGCCTTATTTTGCTTATTGACACAAGTCTAACTTATGGGGGGGTGTTAGAACAATATTACACCTAGGACCTTAGTCATTAGTCACATTATTGATTAATTGGTCCTAAATAGTTTAATTATTGCATCCCAAGGTGTGAACAAGGTTTTTAGAAGTTGGTTAGGCTAAAATGATGACTTATCCACCAAAGTATGGGCCAAAGGTGGTCAAATAGTTGTAAGGTGCCCTCATTATGACCACTTCATGCATTTATTGCCACTATTTTGCCTAAGGCGCCCTATTTCCCTGTTTTAAGGAAACTATGTTGACCAAAGGAGCCCATGCAATGAATATAGTCATCTACGCCCAAAACTAGCTATTTTGGCCTCTCCTTGGATACCTAACCACCCACCAATCACCTCCCCCACATGTGTGAGCCTCGGGTGAGTCTTCCCATGCACGCCCAACATTCACATGAGCAATTCGTAAGGTTTTGGGGTGATTTGGGCGCTGCTTAGCCAACCTAAGGGGGATTGGGGTCAAATCTAAGCTAGCCACATGTCAAGCCTCCTAAGGAATTCAATTTCTTCCTATTTCTATATAAGGATAAATCAAACTCATTGTAATGTTGGATAGTAAATAAACTTTGAGATTTGATCATTTGTAATTCTGGTTTTGATCATTTGTTTTCCTAGTTTTTTATCATTTCTAACTGGTTTTGATCATTTGTTTTTCCAGAATTGTTTATGCACATATAACTTGCAGAAATAGTTAAATATTTCAATTGTGAGGCATCTATAGTAGCTATATCCGACTATGATAAGGATTTTATAGCATAAAAACTGAACCAAGCACCAAAAGTGCCACATGGGTACACCACCCAAGGTCGAGGGGTTTCAGTACTTGACCAAATCATGCAAAAAGTGCACAATCACTTACTGAACAAAACCATAGTTCTTGAGATCAATGAACAAGACGAGCACTAGGCGATTTACCCATGGGATATAGGTGCCCTTAGCTGGGATGCACTATCACGGACCCAACAAAGTCGATGGTTCGTCGATCCGAGCCACGATCATCATTTTATGGGGAGTTGTGGGTCACCTCATGAAGCCTTTCAGGAACACTTGGTGAATCTGTCGTTAGGGATTAAAAACTGAATCGGGCATTGGAACTGAGTTTTGTAAGGTCCTACATGTGTGTCTGGCCATGCTCAACTTGGGAACACCACCCACAATCCTAAGGTCGATGGGTTTTAGTACTTGACCCAATCATGCAAAAAATGCAAAATCACTTACTAATCAAACCCTAATTCTTGAGATCAATGAACAAGATGAGCACCTGACAATGGTCCCATGAGAGAGAGGTCCCCCTAGCTACAATGCTTTGTCACAAACCCAACTGAGTCAACCGTTCATCGATCCGAGCCACGATCATCAATTTATGGTGAGTTATAGGTTGCCTCATAAAGCATTTAAGGAACAATTGGTGATTCTGTCATTAAGGCATAAAATTTGAACCAATCATCAGAATTGAGTTTCTTAAGCTCATGCATGTGTGTCTAGCCATGCTTGACTTAGGCACACCACCCATGGTCCCAAGGTCGATGGGTTTCAATCCTTGACCCAGTCATGCAAAAAGTTCACAGCCACTTACTAAGCAAAACCCTAGTTCCTGAGATCAACGATCAAAATCTACACCAGGTGATGGACCCACATGGGAGAGGTGCCCCTAACTGGAATGCATTATGACGGATCCAACAGAGTTGATGGTTCATCGATCTGAGTCATGGTCATCATTTTATGGCGAGTTGTAGTTCACCTCATGAAGCCTTTCCGGGACACTTGGTTATTTTTTCATTGGGGCATAAAAACTAAACCGGGAATGCAAGAGCTTCCAGATTTTAAAAATGTCAAACAGTTTGGTTTATATGCCTTGTGAAAAATTCGACAAACGTCTTTGAATAAATTTTGGATGAGAGTTGCAACTCATAATAAAATGAAAAGCAGAACTTTGATTGACAAATGGTCGATCCTGTTAGATTCGTGGCAATGGAGTCCATTTAGGGGCACCCCCATCCCATGGGTTCGGGGCCACAAACTTGATGTACTTGACAATTTCTTAAACTAGGGTCTTACTTAGTAATATGCAATGCAACTTTTGGATTCGGGGGTGAAATTTGGAGAACCCTATCTTGATGTCCCTTGGCAGTGTGTCCATGTATTCCTTACCACAACATACATGCAAGAGCTTACATATTTTTAAAATGTCATATAGTTTGGTTTATATGCCCTGTGACAAATTCACCAAATGTCCTTGAACGACTTATGGACGCAAGTTGCAACTCGTGATAAAATGAAAACCAGAACTCCGATGGATAAATAGTCGATCCCATTGGACTCATGACAAGGGAGTACAGATAGGGGCACCCCTAGCCCATGGGTTCATTGCCATGAACTTGACATACTCGACAATTTCTTAAACTAGGGTTTTGCTCAATAATAGGGAATGCAACTTTTGGATTCGGGGGTGAAATTTTGAAAACCCTGCCTTGATGTCACATGGAAAGCATGTCATTGTATTCCTTTCCCAAACAAACATGTCGGATCATACAATTTTTAAAAATGTTTAATGGTTTGGTTTATATGCCCTATGACAAATTCTCTAGATGTCCTTGAACAACTTGTGGATGCGAGTTGCAACTCAAGATAAAATGCAAACCGGAACTTTGATGGATGAACGATCAATCTCGTTGGATTCGTGACAAGGGATCCCATCTAGGTGCACCCCTAGCCCATGGGTTCATGCCCATGAACTTGACGTACTTGACAATTTCTTAAACAAGGGTTTTGCTCAGTAATAGGAAATGCATCTTTTGGATTTAGGGATGAAATTTTGAAAACCCTGCGTTGATGTCCTATGGAGAGCATGTCCAAGTATTTGTTTCCCAAACAAACATACAAGAGCTTATGGATTTAACAAATGTCAAATGGTTTGGTTTATATGCATTGTGACAAATTCACCAATTGTCCTTGAACGACTTTTGGAAACGAGTTGCAACTTGTGATAAAATGAAAACAAAAACTTCGATGGATGAAAAGTCGAGCCTATTGGATTCGTGACAATGGAGTCCAACTAGGGGAACCCCCATCCCTTGGGTTCATGGCCACAAACTTGATGTATTCGTACTTTACAATTTCTTAAACTAGGGTTTTGCTTAGTCATAGGTAATTCAACTTTTGGATTCGGGGGGTGAATTTTTTAAAACCATGCCTCAATGTCTCGTGGAGAGTGTGTCCATGTATTCCTTGCCCAAATAAACACACAGGAGCTTATAGATTTTAAAAATGTCGAATGATATGCCACGTGATAAATTCACCAAATGTCCTTGAACGACTTTTGGATGCAAGTTTCAACTTGCGATAAAATGAAAACCAAAAATCTTATTGACGAATAGTTGAGCCCGTTGGATTCATGACAAGGGAGTCTAGCTAGGGGCACCTCTATCCCATGGGTTCATGGCCACGAAATTGATTTACTCGACAATTTCTGGGAAATACGTGAAGAAGCGTGAGTCTAGGAAACATAGGAGCATGTTCAGAACCAACAACTCTTGAGATTCCCCTAAGTGTAAAAGGTGTCGACCATAAGCTGTGAGAGGTCCCAATGCATCGTCAAACATCCAGTGAAGCCCCACTGTTTCTCGGTCGATCTCGTGTCTGCAGAACATGTCATCTAACCAGTCGTGGAGAGGAGTTTGGAGGGATTTGGTGCGGGAGTTGAAGTCACGCAGTAGAATCACCTCCCTAATCGTCGCATACTGGATGATACCAGCATATAAATCAATAAAGGGTTCCCTTGTTAGGACCATTATGAATGGCATACGATGAAGATGTTGGAGGGAAATAACATAATGCAATGTATATGTCCCTTAGGAGAGGGGAAACACCATGAACCCGAAACTCCAAGGTATGAAATGATGGAGTATCCAAGGGAGTGCTCCCTCAAAATGTGGAGTCAATATTCTCTAGAAAACCACCTTGTGCTAAGAATAACTCCAATAGCTAAGGTGCTCCTCAATTCATGCAAGAATCAAATGAAATTTCAACCAATCTACTCGTTGAGGAGACTAGATGATCTAGGGAAGAGTGCAATGGTGGAGTGTTATCGTCAAAAGGTGTGAAGACCCCCGCACATGTCGAGTTAAGTTGACTCAAGTCTAGTCGAGTTGAGTTAAGTTGACTCAAGTCCAGTCGTGTTGAGTTAATCAAAGTTGAGTCGAGTTAAGTCATGTTGGATTTAGTTCATTCAACTCAAGTTTAGTGAAGCTGAGTGGAGTTGAAACATGTGAAGTTATATCTAGTTGAGTCAAGTTGAGTCAAGTTGTATTGAGTTGAGTAGAGTTGAGATGAGTCAAGTCAAGTTTGGTTTAGTCACATTAGGTCGAGTTGAGTTGGGTTAAATCAAGTCAGATTTAGTTGATTTTAATCAAGTTGATTTGAGTTGAATTTACTAGAGCCTAGCAAAATCAAGTTGGGTCAATTTGAGTTGAATTAGTCGAGTCAAGTCATGTCAAATTTATTTGAATTGAGTCGAGTTGAATAAAATGAATTTTTTTCAAGTTGAATCACGTCAAATCGAGAAGTGTCATGTCAAGTTGAGTCAATTAGAATCAAGTCAAGTGGTGTCAAGTTTACTCAAGTGTAGTCATGTCAATTTAAATTTAGTCGAGTTGAATGCATGATAACATGGATGGAAACTAACAATTTTGTAGGCACTTCCAAGGTGCTCTACTTAAGCACATGCTAGACTAATAAAGAAATATTCCATTCCATGCTTAAAGATAGTATGAACCCCTTCAATGAATGACAAATCATAACCCTTTAAATCTGGAAATGGAAACAACATCGAGAACAAATTGACATAACTTTACTTGACTCCCCTTTCTTAATGGTTGTCCACCCTACTATGAGATCTTTACTGCAATAGAATTAATTAAATGTTTTCAACACTTAAAATCAACAAAAAGGATGCAAAATAGAAGCCACACATATGCAGAAAACCATAGTCTTTCATTGCCATCGTGTGATAAACCTCATTGTTTGATGAAGAATCTGTGGTAGTTATGAGTGTAGAATGCACATATATGATGGATTTGGTTGTAAACTTCCAGTTATGACAGTATTGGTCTATTCAATTGAATTATGGCATCCATAATTCTATTTGATTGTAGAATTATAACACAAATATGAATTATAGCATGAAATTAATACAAATTTTATTTTTGAATGTTTTTTTGTAGATCACGATTAGATGATCCACTTGATGATGATCAAGAGTCATGCTTTATTTTAAGCATTATTTAATTATCTTGAGAGGGGATTAAGAGGGGGGAAGTGGTCCCATGTGTAGTGGCTGCGTAGCGATCTAAAATATGGCTATAAAAGTGAGAATTCAAGCTTGGGAGGGGTTCGTTCTTCATTCATTCCAACCATTCGAATTCCATTAATCATCGTTTCTTTCCATCACCTTGGACTGCCATAGCTTGGTACCTGAGATAGAGGACTAAGATGCGATTGTTGAATATGAAGTTCCATGCCATCGACCCTAATAGAGTAGTGCATGAGAGGAACTTGGATTATAGTTTGTTCCATGGAGTCCCAATTCAAAGACTTCCTATCTCGCTTGCGTTGGAGCGCTATAAGGGTGCTTGTTCCTAACGTTGTGCAGGTTGACGGAGAAGGAGAACTGAGGATTGGGACGTCTATGGAGGGTGTTTTTACACCAATGGGTTGCATGAGAGATTGAGATATGTAGAGTGGCATTGGGGAGATATTTCCCCCCCTGGATTGATAGCCCCAGCTCGTGGGTGGATTATCAAAGAAATACATGGCTTGACAATGCCTACAGCTAGGACAAAAGTCCTTCACCTTCAACCAGTTGGAGAACAAATGATTAAGATAAGTGTCTATTTGAATATGAATGCCATGAAATTAAATATATGTTTGCATGCTGTTTAATTTATTGTTTTGTGTAAGAGCACATTTGCGGTTAAAAGCAAGGGTTTTCATTGGCATAGCAAGTGATTGACAATGGGATCATCTGGAGGGGACTCCTACCCCTCCATCCCAGAATCTAAAGAAGGTGCAGTGTTGGGCACGACAAAGAAACTAGCAGAGACTAGATCTGGGCGTCGCGAAGGGTACGAGGTGCTTGATCGAGAGAAGAGGGGGCTGGGGCGACGACAGGAGGGTTTTTTGCCCAAAGCAGCTGAGATCCCGTTGCTCCAGATCAGATAAGATAAGTTGCGTGAAAGGGTGGAATTATGGGATGAAAAATCCCTAATTGGGAAGTTTATTGGCGTATGGCTGAAGGAAATAGATCTCATCTGGTGGATCAAGGCCACTTGGAATCCTAGGGGCTGGGGCGACGATAGGAGGGTTTTTTTCCCAAAGCAACCAAGATCCCGTTGCTCTAGATCAGATAAGATAAGTTGCGTGAAAGGGTGGAATTATGGGATGAAAAATCCCTAATTGGGAAGTTTATTAGCGTATGGATGAAGGAAATAAATCTCATCTGGTGGATCAAGGCCACTTGGAATCCTAGGGGACACTAATGATCTGCAGTTGGGATCGAAGGGTTTCACAATCATTTTTTGTTGTTGTTGTAAATGTAACTTCGGAAGATATTCATTGTACTTTATTATTATTATTATTGTGTTTTATTTGTACCTCTAACGGAGATGTTTTTCCTCCGTTCGGGGATGTCATTATTATGTTTGGTCATGCAATATTATTGAGGTAAAACCTCCATTGTAAGTCGGGGCATTAGATTCCCTAAGGTCAAACGTAAATTGTATTATTGAGTCTCCCTAGGACGGGTCGGCCCAGTCAAGTTAGTGAGGTCGGCCCCATTAGGAAAAAGGTCATCCAAACATAAAGTATAAATAGAGAGCTTGCTCTCTCATTTAGACACACCACTCACTCAAGCAAGTTTGCATAAGTAGAGAGAGAGAGAAGACAAGTTCGCTGAAGAAGAAAGAGAGAGAACTGCAGAAGACATCTTACATTTTGGTTTTTATCTTGTTTGATATTTTATTAGTGACAAATCTATTTCTAATGAAGTTGCGGGGTTTTCTCCTTTATGGTTTCCATGAGGAAAATTATTGTGTCTCTTGTGTTTTGTTGTGCTTGTCTGTCTTTCAATTAAAGATGTAGTTAATTTGAATTAAAGTGCAAACTCAAACACGGTATCAGAGCCAATATGAAAAGAAGGCATTATGCAACAGCAGGAAACTAGGGCTTCCTAGTTCAAGGTCTTCTCTTCATAGATCATCAGAAAAAGAGGGTTAGGCTAACTCTCCCTACAAGGGAACATCTTTTGGAGGAAGCATAATCAAGTTTGAAGAATTTTCATTTTTGACCCAGACACTCGTGCCGGGAGAAAACTAGGGCATCAAGCTTTTGGGTTTTTCCTCCATCAATCCAAACAAATAAGTACATTGGACAACTCGCCTTGATGAGGCGCATCTTCCTGTCCAATCAGAAGTTCAAAATTCCAACTTTGGATATTAGGGTTTCTCTAACAAACCCTAGGCCATCCAGCTCCATAACCAAGTTGGGCATCTCAAATTGGTAAGATCTAAATCTTTGCTATTTCCATTTGAGGTTCTCATTTCAAAATGACTCACCACACCAAGCTTGAGGATAAGCTTGAGGGAGTTGACAACTTCCAAGCATGGAAGTATAAAATCTCTCTTGTCCTTGAAGAAAATGATTTGGACAAGTATATCAATACGCAGGTTCCAGAACCAGAGGGAGAAGAGGCAAAGGCAATCCACAAGAAGAACTTGGTCAATGCCAAGAGGGTTATTGCATACTCCATTAAATATAATCTCATCCCTCATATGTCATCCCTGAAGACTCCCAAGGATGTGTTCGATGCTTTGACAAAGATATTCGAAGGGAAGAACATCAATCGGAAGATGACATTAAGGAACCAACTCAAGAATGTGAAGATCCAACATTCAGAGACCATGCAATCCTACTTCACAAGGATATCACAAATCAAGTAGCAACTTGAAGCGATAGAAGACAAAGTAGAAGAAGGAGATATTGTTATGACCACCTTCAATGGCATCCCTAGATCATGGGACTCATTCATTCAAGGAATATGTGCTAGGAAGAAGTTGATCCCCTTCAGCAGACTATGGTAAGAATGTACACAAGAAGAAGCTAGGCTAGTAGCAAGAGAAGAGAATATGGGAGAAAATGATGAGCAAGCTCTAACAACTCACACTAAGAGAAATCACAATAAGAGGGAGGACCACCATCACAGAAAATTCAGAAGGCATCATGGATCTAGAAGAGATCTCTCTAGTGTTAGATGTTACACTGTGATGAGAAGGGACATTACTCAAGGAAATGTCCCGGAAACCAAGGATCCTCCAAGAAGACCAACAAGGAGAGACATCATGCTCACACTGCTGAAGACGATGAGCCAGGAAGGAAAAGAACCAGAGAAGAAAGAGATGATTCTTCAAGTGATGAAGAATATGTCTTAATCTCAACACTCAATCGCACTATCACACACAGGAGCAACGATTTGCATGTAGATAGTGGAGCATCAAAGCACATGATGGGATACAAAGAATCCTTCATCAATCTATCTGAACATGAGTCACCTCACAAGGTGAAACTTGGGGATGACTATCAATATCCCATCAAAGGAAGTGGAGAAGCTTCCTACAAGATAGACTTAGGCAAATGTTTGAAAATGAAGGATGTTCTCTATGTTATAGGATTGAAGAAAAATATTCTCTCCATCTCAACACTAGATGCTAAGGGAATGAGGGTTGCATTTGTTGATGGCCAAGTTCTAATGTGGCCAAAAGGAAAGACAATTGATGACGCAACAGTAATTGGAGAGCAAGAGGGAGGCTTGTACAAGTTGAAGGGACAACCTAAACAAGCATCGGTTCATGACTCCATGGAACCAAGTGAACTATGCATAGAATCCTTGCACATGTGCACTATAGAGAACTACTTATTGCAAGCAAAGTAGTTTCGGTACTACCATAAATCCAGACAAAACAAGAAGGCATTTGCAAGAGATGTGCGCAAGGAAAGAATGTAAAGAAGGCATTTCCCAGAAGTGAAAGCAAGGCAAAATGAATATTGGATATAGGGAACTCAGATGTATGCGGTCCCATGTCTTCCAGCCCACTAAGCGGGTATGTATATTATGTCTCTTTTATAGATGACTTTTCCCGTAAGACATGGATTTATTTATTGAAAAGTAAAGATGAAGTATTTAGTAAGTTCAAGGAATTCAAAGCCTTGGTTGAAAATCACACTGATAAGAAGATCAAGACCCTACGATCATATAATGGCAGAGAATTCACTTCGGAAGAATTCAAGGACCTTTGCAGAGAATCTGGGATTGAGAGGGAGTTGAGCACTCCTTACAATCCTCAACATAATGGCGTTGCATAACGAAAGAACAAAACGATAATGGAATCAACAAAGGTAATGCCACATTATTAGGATCTTTCGATGCACTTATGGGTAGAAGCAACAAGGATAGCTGTGTATGTACATAACCATACACCTCACCGAGTATTGAACAACATGACTCCCGAAGAAGCTTTCTCGGGGGAGAGACTAGAAGTCAACCATCTCATAATATTTGGTTGCCCGGTGTACACACACATCTCGAAGGAAAAGAGAACCGAGCTAGATCCTTCAAGAAAGAAGGGAATATTCGTGGGATACAGTGACATATCAAAATCCTACCGAATATACTTCCCAAGATTCAAGGAAATCGAGATCAGCAAAGACGTAACCTTCGACGAAGATTCAACATATAACAAATCAAGAAAACTACCTATTGAAGAAAATGAAGAACCTGAAGTTCCCAGAATTAGAGACTCAGTAATGGAAGAAGTGATTCAATAGGATCATGAAGACCGCGACTTGATAGAACCACAAGAACCTGTAGATTCACCTTGTTAGAAGAACTCCCACAAGAGAAGACTAGCATGGGCACGTGAAGCAATACAAGATGCAAAGAAGTATGGCGCTCCATATGGGATGCATAGAGAAAGCAAGAGACCCGGACCATACTCCAGCTATGTGGCCTTGCTATGTGACATCATTGACAAACAACCTTCCAACTACGAATAAGCAACAAAGAAGAAGGAATCGAAAGATGCCATGATCGAGGAGTACTAGTCGATTATGAAGAATGATGTTTGGGAGATAGTCCCAAGACCGGTAGGGAAGTCTGTTGTGACTTCAAAATGGATCTACAAGATTAAGCATGTTGCATATGGTAGCATAGAAAAACACAAGGCAAGATTTGTGGCACGTGGCTTCTCCCAGAAGGAAGGCCTAGACTACGAGGATACATTTGCACCTATAGCAAGATACACTTCCATCATATCCATACTTGCATTGGCTGCAGTAATGAAATGGAAGGTACACCAGATGGACATCAATACAACATTCTTGAATGGTGTAGTTGAAGAGGAAGTGTACGTGGAGCAGGAACTGGGATTCGAGACACATGACAGATAGAATCATATGTGCAAGTTGAAGAAAGCCTTGTACGGATTGAAACAGGCACCCAGGACATGGTACGACAGGATGGACATCTTCCTGGTGAGCTTAGGCTTTATCAAGAGTAAAACGGATTACAACCTTTACTTCAAGGTTGAGGGCGAAAGAACAATGATACTACTACTATATGTAGATGATTGTTTGTGACAGGTGAGAATGAGCTCATTGGAGACATTAAGAGAAGGCTTTCCACAGAGTTTGAGATGAAGGACCTAGGAATGATGCACTACTTCTTAGGCATGGAGGTGTGGCAGAGTGCGGATGGGATTTTCCTTGGTCAAGGACAATATGTAGTGGAGATTCTGAAGAGGTTCAGAATGATGGACTGCAAGGCAATGGCCACACCAATGGCATCGAACTTGAAACTATTGTGTGACACTTCTTCAGAGACAGTTGATGCCACAATGTACCGGTAGATGATTGGTTCATTGATGTACTTGACGAACACGAGACCGAAAATATGTTTTGCTCTGAACACCCTGATCCAGTTCCTGACGGATCTGATACATGTTCACCTGATGGCTGCAAAACATATATTGAGGTACCTGAGGAGTACAGTTGAGTACGGGCTCAAGTATGAGGCGAATCAGAGGATTAACCTGCATGGTTATGTCAATTCGGATTGGGCAGGAAGTGCCACAGACAAGAAGAGCACCTCGGGATGCTGCTTCAGTTTGGGATCCGGTATGATCTCCTGGTTTAGCAGGAAGTAGTCATGCGTGGCACTGAGTACAACCGAAGTAGAGTATGTTGCAGCTTGCTTGGCTAGTTGTGAGGAAGTATGGCTTCGAAAGCTGTTGTCAGATTTGTTTACTCTCGAGCTCGAGGTGACTTGTATCTTCTGTGACAACCAGAGTTGCGTGAAGTTGTCTGAGAACCCAATGTTCCATGACAAGTTGAAGCATATTGACATCAAGTACCACTATATCCGGGATATGGTGCAGAGAGGAGTAGTAAAGCTCCAGTATGTGGCGATAGACGAGCATATAGCCGATGTGTTGACCAAGCTTTTAATAAGAGTGAAGTTTGAGTACTTCAAATAGAAGCTTAGTGTTATCCAGATCGAGGTTCCTGGAAAGAGGGAGTGATGAGACCAGAAGATGCAGGTGAATTAGGGTCGGTTATCACATGGTGGAAGATGCAGGTGGTCCTTGGGACGTAATGCACCTGGGGTGCTCCTGGGCTGTAACCACATGTTGGATACGTTGAGAGGTTCGTCGGTCACAAAGACACCTGGGGTGCGCCTAGGCTGGTTCTCGCATGGTGGAAGACGTAGGTGGTCCTTGGGACGTAATGCACCTGGGGTGCTCCTGGGCTATATCCACATGTTGTAGACGCGGGCTGACCCTGAGAGACGTAATGCACCTGGGGTGCTCCTGGGTTGTACCCACTAGGTGGGAGACGCAAGTGGTCTGTTGGGCATGAGATGTGAACCTGGGTGCTCTCCGTGTGTGATGATGAGATGATCTGGATACAATGAGATGATAGTAGGAGACACAGGCGATTGATGTGGCAATGTAATGTGTGGTCCTGGGCTGTCCCTACTTTATGGATTTATCATGGAGATGATGAAGACCTATATGAGAGCTAGGCCTAAATACAACATGAAAAAGGGTTGGCTCTGTAGAAATTCTCATGATGTATAGATTCGAGAGATGTCACTAGTCAATGATCAACAAGATGAGGATTGATGCAGCAATGACGATAATGGTCCAGTGTTTATGATGATCCAGTGATGATAGCGTTGTCCAGAATTTTGTTTCCAGAGTGTTGATGACTGTGGTGAGAGAATACCTTCCTAGTTAAGAGGTAGTGTTGTTGTAAATGCAACTTCGGGAGATTTTCATTGTACTTTATTATTATTATTATTATTGTATTTTATTTGTACCTCCGACATAGATGTTTTTCCTTCGTTCGGGGATGTCATTATTATGTTTGGTGATGCAATATTATTGAGGTAAAACCTCCATTGTAAGTCGGGGCATTAGATCCCCTAAGGTCAAATGTAAATTGTATTATTTAGTCTCCCTAGTACAGGTCATCCCAGTCAAGTTAGTGAGGTCGGCCCCATTAGGAAAAAGGTCACCCAAACATAAAGTATAAATAGA
This sequence comes from Larix kaempferi, assembly GCA_027924585.1. Classification (NCBI taxonomy): domain Eukaryota; kingdom Viridiplantae; phylum Streptophyta; class Pinopsida; order Pinales; family Pinaceae; genus Larix; species Larix kaempferi. Next base: position 11,248,701 of record BSBM01000072.1, on the reverse strand, counting down.
GAGCTTGCTCTCTCATTAAGACACACCACTCACTCAAGCAAGTTCACATAAGGAGAGAGAGAAGACAAGTTCGCTGGAGAAGAGAGAGAGAGAGAGAGAGAAGACAAGTTCCCTGGAGAAGAGAGAGAGAGAGAGAGAGAGAGAGAGAGAGAGTTGCAGAATACATCTTACATTTTGGTTTTATCTTGTTTGATATTGTTTTAGTGACAAATATATTTACGAGGAAGTTGTGGGGTTTTCTCCTTTTTGGTTTCCCGTAGGAAAATTATTTTGTCTCTTGTGTTTTGTTGTGCTTGTCTGTCTTTTGGTTAAAGATCTAGTTAATTTGAATTAAAGTGCAAACTCTAACATTTTCAACCATGAAGACAGGGATAGGATTCTGCAAGGGGGGCCTATTTTTTCCTCTCAACAAGGTTGTACCTCCTGCCATGGAAAGAAAGTTTTAACCTGGACAAGGAGGACATGAGTGTAGCTCCAGTATGGATCTAACTATACTCACTTCCATGCTAATACTGGGAGCCTGGAATTCTGCAGGACATTAGCAACACTTTGGGAGAATTTATGAAGATATCTGAGAAAACCAAACAAATCAGGTACACTTCCTATGCCCGGATACGTGTTTATATGGATCTATCTCATGATTTACTTGAATCAATTAACTCGAAATGGGAGGACGAGGATTGGATCCAACCCCTAGATTATGAACACCTCCCCTTTAGGTATCGGCAATGTCACAAGTACGGTCATCTCAACAAAGATTGCCCCTAGAGAAAACCTACCTAGACACCACCCCAGGCCAACCATGAAAAGGACGCTGATGATGAGGGTTTCACTCAGGTAAGTGATCAAAGGAGACAAGTGTAGCTAGGGTTTTACCCCTAGCTTGTGCAAATGAGCACCTACTAAGGAGAATGGACTCCTTAGTAGCAGTTCAATAAATGTAAATAATTAAACTAAAACAACAATTAAATTACTTCTAGAATATTGCATGAAACATAAACAAAAGATATAAAAAAGTGGTTTTGTATTGATATTACCTCCAATGTGGAGGTTGATGAAGTCCTTTGCAGTGTCCAAGAGGATGCTCCAAGCTTCAATATGCTCCTTCTCCTTCTCCGATGGTGGGGATGGGCCAAAAGTGGCTCTCAAGGTGAAAGTAGTTCAATGATGAACTAGGGTTTCGAGAGAGATTTTGGCAGAGTAAGGGTGCTTGTGATTGTGGATATGGAATAAGGGATCTCCATCACCTATTTATAGTTTTTTGGTGGTGGAGTGCTGACCCATGGTTTTGGGAAACACATGGTTTTATGCAGCTGTATAAGGTTTTTTCCTCCTTTTCCTCATTATTTTATATTTTTTATTCCCTTTTTAGGGGATTTTTGCTATTTTTGGAGGAAAAGGGGGTTTTTTAGCCTTTTTAAGGCTATTTTGATGGTTTTGTGGCCTTTTGGAGGCATTTTAGGCCTTTTGGAGGCTTTTTAATGGGATTTTTTGGAATTTTAAGGGAAATATGGTAGGAAAATGGACAAATGAGCCATATAATGTGGTAGATGAGGTAGTGGACACTTTTTGGGTGTTAACAGATTGCCCCCTGATGTGCGAGGGCAGGAGCTCATCGTATGGCCGATGGACATCATAAGTCATGGATGGTTTTCCTGGGATGTGGAGAGAAGAGAAGAAACAAACTGAAGCCCGGAACAACGATCCCAAACAACTGCAAGAACCAAAAGTACATAACCTCAATAATGGATGAGGAATCATCTGATCATATGGACGAGGCGGGCATTCCCATGCTCGTATCAGGATATAACATAACATAAACAATGGGGTCCAAAAAATGGGGACCTGAAATATACATGACCTCAAATACTGACTGAGGAATAATCTCAATATATGGACGAGGCGGGCATACCCATGCTCGTATCAAGATACATAAAAAACTGTGAGGCCCGAAAAGAGGGACCTGGAAGATACATGACCACTGTGTACATCATAAGAGTCCAGAGGGGACACAAATCTGGGACATACTGCTGGGCGGAGCATGTGTGAGCTGCAGGACTGGTGCACTGGAACAATCAACAGTGCTACTGAGTGTGGTACCAAAGGAACTGATGAGCTGCTGGATCATAGTGACTGGGGTCATATTCTCCATGGTACACTGGACTGGACCTGAAATGGGTACTCAAGGAAGCAGAGAACTGGATGGCTTCCGAATACAATCGCCAACGCAGCCCGGACATCCACGGGAACATACAACTGGGCGTTCCGAAGTGACTCACCAATGTGTTAGAGTCAAGGGAAATCCGGGGTCTTCGACTAAAAACTGATGGGATATAATCCTACGCGATCCTCCACGATGCGATCAAGGTGCTGAAGTCGAGCATGGGAGGAACAACCACTCAGAGAGGCAATGATGATTCCTCTCGGAATGATCCGTAGGCACTTACCACAGATGGTGATAAGTCCAAGGCATAGGGACCTCTGGGCCTATCCTCTGGAATAGAGGAGCTGTCGTCGACAGAGGGAGACCTGCAACTATCAAGGCAATGATGTTTCTTTGACAGGAGCGCGAGGTACAAGACCGAAATGTGATAGTGCTGATGGCAGGACTGATAAACTGTGGGGGGGAAACTGGGCAAGTAGAGTGGAGGGACTCAAACTTCCTTTGTTCAGAGTATGATAATGGGAATGATCTGGCAGCATACGAAACTGACTGAGGGGAAAGGGATCATAGCTGTAATGGATCTGGGAGGATAACTGGCTGAGGGAGACTCAAGCTGGTGTAAAATGGCAGAAGACTGCTGAATACTCTGAACAAAGGCGGCCTGATTGGGGGTGCTGCCGAGATGATCGATCATAGTGCCAGGAGGCACAGGAGGGTACTTCTTCATGGGTTAGGGAACTAGAAGAAGCGTATGTAAAATGGTACTGTCGTGTGGATTTTACGAGCCCAGGACAGTTCATGCTCGTGGTTGCTTTCAATTTTAAGGAGTCTGAAAGCGATAAGAAGACTCTGAAATGATGGGATGGTACTGTCGTGTGGATTTTACGAGCCCAGGACAGTTTATGCTCGTGGTTGCTTTCAATTTTAGAGAGTCTGAAAGCAAGTAAGAAGACTCCAGGGGGTTGCTTTTTCGTAGATTTAGTCTCCAAGGCCCAAAGAAGCATAAAAGGATGCGATGAAGAACTCTTCTAGCCGGTGTGACTAGAGTATTCCTTTTTCGTAATTAGTCTACCAGGTCCGGAAAAGGGTTAAACTTATACCAGATAGACGCCCTTTCAGGTACTTTAACGAGCATGAAAGGAAGCAAGATTGCTCGGCGTTCTTTTCATTCTTTTAGGAGTTAGAAAAGAGCTTAACAAAAACTCCCTAAGTGCCTTTTTCGTAAAGGAGTTGTCCGGCCCGAAAAAGGGATAAAATTATACCGAACAAAAGGAATGGCCAGGCAAGGAGGAAGTGTTCAATCAAGGATCAATAATGGTGACCAAGAACGAGGGTGTTGGGGAACACTGATGGGCCTCCTTGCGGGGTAGATGAAATGGTGGCAAAATAACGAAACATTTGCAGTATGACAGGAGTGAATGGCTCATGTATAAATGTGGAACAATCCGACAGCAGTCGATGTGGCACGCAAACCGAGGCAGCAAGGTGTCGGGACACAATGTTGAAATTGTACCAAGTGAGAGCGAGAAATGATCTCAAGCATCATCACGAGCTCAGAAGAATGAATCCGGCGATATAAAGGATGTCAAAAACGAGTAACGGCCGATGTGGCACGCAAACCGAGGTGACGGGGGCATTTTGGAAAAATGCCCAGGAAATCTGGAGGTGAGAGCGAGAAATGATCTCAAGCATCATCACCAGCTCGGAAAAATGAATCCGATGATATAAAACATGTGAAAAACGGAGAACGGCCGATGTGGCACGCAAACCGAGGCGACTAGTGGCGTCTGAAAAATGGGTAAAAAATGACAGGGTAAAAATAATGCAACGAGTGGACCATCATGACGGTCTCGTCGTGCTAATTCCAATGGTGGAAACGGTTCGTAAAAATAAAAACAACAAGAAAGTACACTGTACAACGCAGACCAATGAGGCCGCGGGTCTCTTTTATGGGTAAAATCGCTTAAGATACAACCCATTACGAGGGTTGCGCAAAGGACGGCCTTCGGAGTCAGCTAAGATGTATGCCCCCTTGCCGAGGCAGGTCTGCACGACGTAAGGGCCTTGCCACATAGATTCAAACTTCCCTTTACCGGTTTTTTCATGGGCCTGGTCATAGGCGAGGACGAGGTCCCCTTCGTGGAAAGTTCGAGGGTGAACATGTTTATCATAACCGGCTTTGGAGCGGTTTTTGGCAGCTTCGATGTTCTGGAGAGTGGCCGACGGTCTTCATCGGCTTGTTCGAGTTGCAGCAAACGCTGCTCGATGGGGGAGGTGTCAGGGAGAAGCTCAACGGCGATCTGTAAGGCAGGAATCTGACACTCGATGGGGAGGACAGACTCTACACCGTGAACTAAATGAAATGGTGTAAAACCAGTGGCGGTCTTAGTGGAGGTGCGATAAGCCCATAAAGCAGGGAACAACATGTGGTGCCAATTGGACTTATGCTTATCAACCGTTCGCTGGAGGATGGTTTTAAGGATTTTATTGATGGCCTCTACTTGGCCGTTCGCCAAAACTGTAGCTAGGGTTTTACCCCTAGCTTGTGCAAATGAGCACCTACTAAGGAGAATGGACTCCTTAGTAGCAGTTCAATAAATGTAAATAATTAAACTAAAACAACAATTAAATTACTTCTAGAATATTGCATGAAACATAAACAAAAGATATAAAAAAGTGGTTTTGTATTGATATTACCTCCAATGTGGAGGTTGATGAAGTCCTTTGCAGTGTCCAAGAGGATGCTCCAAGCTTCAATATGCTCCTTCTCCTTCTCCGATGGTGGGGATGGGCCAAAAGTGGCTCTCAAGGTGAAAGTAGTTCAATGATGAACTAGGGTTTCGAGAGAGATTTTGGCAGAGTAAGGGTGCTTGTGATTGTGGATATGGAATAAGGGATCTCCATCACCTATTTATAGTTTTTTGGTGGTGGAGTGCTGACCCATGGTTTTGGGAAACACATGGTTTTATGCAGCTGTATAAGGTTTTTTCCTCCTTTTCCTCATTATTTTATATTTTTTATTCCCTTTTTAGGGGATTTTTGCTATTTTTGGAGGAAAAGGGGGTTTTTTAGCCTTTTTTAGGCTATTTTGATGGTTTTGTGGCCTTTTGGAGGCATTTTAGGCCTTTTGGAGGCTTTTTAATGGGATTTTTTGGAATTTTAAGAGAAATATGGTAGGAAAATGGACAAATGAGCCATATAATGTGGTAGATGAGGTAGTGGACACTTTTTGGGTGTTAACATACATGAGCCATTCACTCCTGTCATACTGCAAATGTTTCGTTATTTTGCCACCATTTCATCTACTCCGCAAGGAGGCCCATCAGTGTTCCCCAACACCCTCGTTCTTGGTCACCATTATTGATCCTTGATTGAACACTTCCTCCTTGCCTGGCCATTCCTTTTGTTCGGTATAATTTTATCCCTTTTTCGGGCCGGACAACTCCTTTACGAAAAAGGCACTTAGGGAGTTTCTGTTAAGCTCTTTTCTGACTCCTAAAAGAATGAAAAGATCGCCGAGCAATCTTGCTTCCTTTCATGCTCGTTAAAGTACCTGAAAGGGCGTCTATCTGGTATAAGTTTAACCCTTTTCCGGACCTGGTAGACTAATTACGAAAAAGGAATACTCTAGTCACACCGGCTAGAAGAGTTCTTCATCGCATCCTTTTATGCTTCTTTGGGCCTTGGAGACTAAATCTACGAAAAAGCAACCCCCTGGAGTCTTCTTACTTGCTTTCAGACTCTCTAAAATTGAAAGCAACCACGAGCATAAACTGTCCTGGGCTCGTAAAATCCACACGACAGTACCATCCCATCATTTCAGAGTCTTCTTATCGCTTTCAGACTCCTTAAAATTGAAAGCAACCACGAGCATGAACTGTCCTGGGCTCGTAAAATCCACACGACAGTACCATTTTACATACGCTTCTTCTAGTTCCCTAACCCATGAAGAAGTACCCTCCTGTGCCTCCTGGCACTATGATCGATCATCTCGGCAGCACCCCCAATCAGGTCGCCTTTGTTCAGAGTATTCAGCAGTCTTCTGCCATTTTACACCAGCTTGAGTCTCCCTCAGCCAGTTATCCTCCCAGATCCATTACAGCTATGATCCCTTTCCCCTCAGTCAGTTTCATATGCTGCCAGATCATTCCCATTAGCATACTCTGAACAAAGGAAGTTTGAGTCCCTCCACTCTACTTGCCCAGTTTCCCCCCCACAGTTTATCAGTCCTGCCATCAGCACTATCACATTTCGGTCTTGTACCTCGCGCTCCTGTCAAAGAAACATCATTGCCTTGATAGTTGCAGGTCTCCCTCTGTCGACGACAGCTCCTCTATTCCAGAGGATAGGCCCAGAGGTCCCTACGCCTTGGACTTATCACCATCTGTGGTAAGTGCCTACGGATCATTCCGAGAGGAATCATCATTGCCTCTCTGAGTGGTTGTTCCTCCCATGCGCGACTTCAGCACCTTGATCGCATCGTGGAGGATCGCGTAGGATTATATCCCATCAGTTTTTAGTCGAAGACCCCGGATTTCCCTTGACTCTAACACATTGGTGAGTCACTTCGGAACGCCCAGTTGTATGTTCCCGTGGATGTCCGGGCTGCGTTGGCGATTGTATTCGGAAGCCATCCAATTCTTTGCTTCCTTGAGTACCCATTTCAGGTCCAGTCCAGTGTACCATGGAGAATATGACCCCAATCACTATGATCCAGCAGCTCATCAGTTCCTTTGGTACCACACTCAGTAGCACTGTTGATTGTTCCAGTGCACCAGTCCTGCAGCTCACACATGCTCTGCCCAGCAGTATGTCCCAGATTTGTGTCCCCTCTGGACTCTTATGATGTACACAGTGGTCATGTATCTTCTAGGTCCCTCTTTTCGGGCCTCACAGTTTTTTATGTATCTTGATACGAGCATGGGTATGCCCGCCTCGTCCATATATTGAGATTATTCCTCAGTCAGTATTTGAGGTCATGTATATTTCAGGTCCCCATTTTTGGACCCCATTGTTATTATTATATTCTGATACGAGCATGGGTATGCCCGCCTCGTCCATATGATCAGATGATTCCTCATCCATTATTGAGGTTATGTACTTTTGGTTCTTGCAGTTGTTCGGGATCGTTGTTTACCCCTAGCTTGTGCAAATGAGCACCTACTAAGGAGAATGGACTCCTTAGTAGCAGTTCAATAAATGTAAATAATTAAACTAAAACAACAATTAAATTACTTCTAGAATATTGCATGAAACATAAACAAAAGATATAAAAAAGTGGTTTTGTATTGATATTACCTCCAATGTGGAGGTTGATGAAGTCCTTTGCAGTGTCCAAGAGGATGCTCCAAGCTTCAATATGCTCCTTCTCCTTCTCCGATGGTGGGGATGGGCCAAAAGTGGCTCTCAAGGTGAAAGTAGTTCAATGATGAACTAGGGTTTCGAGAGAGATTTTGGCAGAGTAAGGGTGCTTGTGATTGTGGATATGGAATAAGGGATCTCCATCACCTATTTATAGTTTTTTGGTGGTGGAGTGCTGACCCATGGTTTTGGGAAACACATGGTTTTATGCAGCTGTATAAGGTTTTTTCCTCCTTTTCCTCATTATTTTATATTTTTTATTCCCTTTTTAGGGGATTTTTGCTATTTTTGGAGGAAAAGGGGGTTTTTTTAGCCTTTTTTAGGCTATTTTGATGGTTTTGTGGCCTTTTGGAGGCATTTTAGGCCTTTTGGAGGCTTTTTAATGGGATTTTTTGGAATTTTAAGGGAAATATGGTAGGAAAATGGACAAATGAGCCATATAATGTGGTAGATGAGGTAGTGGACACTTTTTGGGTGTTAACAACAAGGGAGGAAACAAGCAAACCAAACACATAACAGGAAGACAATAGGAAAAAAGATAGTGAACTCAAACAGTTTTGAAACCCTTAATTCGGTTGGTGAAGAACTGGGGGACACAATCCAGTTGGAGCTAAAAACAGTGGTCCAGGAAGGGAAGACGATCCAGGAATTGGATCATAAAACCACGGAAGATCCAACTGAACAAATAGATGAGATGGAGGAAGGTTAGCTCGAGGAAGTGGAAGATATGGATCCAGGGGAACTTGACCTTGATGTGATTGAAAAATAATGCAATAAGAAAGGAAATGGTTACGTCTCCAGACGACAACTCGAGCTTTTGCAAGAGGCCATTCTAAGGACAAAAGCGACCCCTCAACTGGCTATTGCAAAAGAACAACAGAAAGGCAGTAAAAGGAAACTACCAGAGGAAGGAGAGAAGAGGGGAAGGAAAACCAACAAACAAAGGATAGCATAAATAGGTACCAAATTGGTGGAATCATGCTAGTATCCGATGATAAAGGTGGTCGTTTTTGAAGTCAATGAAGTTTCCCAATGAAATTTTTAACTTGGACATTCGCAGGGTAAGTCACCCACGCAAGATAAAGATGTTGAAAAATAAGTTGAGAATCGAGAATCCAATGATAATATTTATTTAAGAAACAAAATGTGGATCAAATGTTATGAATGCAATCGGAAACAAGATATGGAAAGGCAGTGAAACAATGGCAATTGATGCGAATAGAACAGCTGGAGGTCTCGCAATCTTATGCCAGCTAGAAGAAATCAATTTATACAACTTCTGGGCCACTAGATTTTTCCTCTTTGCCGAGTTTCAGATATGCAATACCACTTTAAGAGGGGTCCTAACCAACGTCTATGGCCCCAGCGTCATCCCTCAAAATATTGCCTTTTTGGAGTCCATGGAATGGGCATCGCGGTGGGTGGGAGATAAGCAATGGATTATAGGCGGTGATTTCAACTTAATAACATCCTTGGAGGAAAAGAAGGGTGTTGATTTTTTTGTACCTAGGAAGTGTTCCCCTAGGTGACTTTTTCCTTAGTCACTTAAAAGGGGGAAATAAAGTGACCCTTGCATTAAATGACTTGAGATGAGCATTTAATGTGACTTTAGTGATTAAAGTCACTTTTTATAAATTTAAGTGAGTGAGTGAATTTAATTTTTATGAGATTTAAATAAGAGCATTTAATCTCATCCACCCATTTGATCTAATCTCAACCATTGGATTAGATGGCCCCTCACTCACCCTAGGGTTTAGACAAAAAGGGCAAGGGAAGGCAAATGCATTCACTTTTTTTTGGTGAAAGAGAAGTGGACAGGAGAGCAAGAGAGAGAGGGCATGAATTTCAAGGAGATTCATGGGCATTTATGAGCAGCATGAATTTCGAGGCAGCAAAAATTAGTAACAACACGAATCCTGAGGAGACCTGTATAATATGGATTACTGGGCACAAGTTTCGAGAAGGATCTCTGGGCACAAATCCCAAGATTATCAGCATAGTTTCTAGGCTGGTTTGTGGGCACAAATCCAGAGAACAACAGGCACAGTTTTTGAGGCAAGAAATTGGGCACAAATCTTGAGAATAACAGCACAGTTTTCGAGGCATTTAACAGGGCACATTTCCTGAGAGAGTTTGCACAGATTTTGAGGTTGTACAGCATGAATCCCGAGGAGAGAACATGCACAGAAATCAAGGACCGTACAGTATGGATTTTTGTCCTTTCTCCAGCACAGATTTTGAGGTTCTGATAGGCACAAAAATCGAGGCAATTTCTACACGTATTTCGAGGCAGTCTGTGGGTGAAATTTTTCGGTTGAGTAAGTACATTTTGACAGAAAATTGTTGTACTGAAAATTGCTGAAGAAATAAAATAATCTCTATCTAACAGGTTTTCCCCTTGTGGGTTTTTCTTGGGCTATCGGCCAAAAATTTATGAGTATGAAATTATTCATGGTGTGCATGAATATTTAATTTTTTGTCTGTATTATTGAGTTTTAACTGTGTGTTTTTAAGTCTGAAAATTACATGTCATTTCCAGCCATCATTAAAAATTGGGTTGGGCATTTAACAATGGCAAGTTGACTCATAAACCGGTTTGGGTTAAAATCTCAGAAAACTTTCATGGTATCAGAGCTTGGGGGCAGAAAACTAAAGTGATTTCAGACAGTTTGTGATTTCTTTTGTCAGTGGGAAGCACCTTGTTGAGTTGGCAGTGAGATGGCTACAGGACTTAAGTTGGAGGATAGGCTAGATGGGACAGGAAATTTCATGCCATGGAAGGCTAGGATTATGTTGATTTTGGAGGAAAATGAACTTTGGGATGAAGTGGTAAAGAACACTACAGCACACCCAATTCAGATTACCGCTGCTACAGATGCAGCAGGATTAACACCCTTCAACAAGAAGGACTGTAAGGCTAAAAGAATTATTCTTGATGCAGTTAAAGACCACATCATTCCACACATTTCAGGTAAAGACCATGCATACAAAATGTGGGATGCTTCGACTAGTTTATACCAGAGCACTAATGAGAACCGGAAGATGGTTCTAAGAGAGAAGTTGAAGGGTATAGAGATGAATGGTGGAGAGGGAGTGACAACTTACCTTACCAAGATATCTCAAGTTAGAGATGAGCTAGCAGTAGTTGGGGAGGTAGTTACATCTACTGAGCTTGTGCGGACGATAGTGAATGGGGCTTCCAAGCCTTGGGGGGTGATTTTGTGCAGGCTATAGTTGGCAGGGAGAACTTACCTTTCTGGGATAATCTGTGGGATGATTTTGTACAGGAGGAGACCCAAAGAGGTCTTGTACAGGGCATTTCTTCACAGGGTAGGGAGGATGAGGAGAATGTGGCATTGACTGCAAAGGGAAAGAAGAAGGGTCCCAAGAAGGGTGGGGCCAAGTAGCACCAGCAGGGTGGGCAGAAGAAATATTTAAGCAAAGTCAAGTGCTTTGCTTGTCAGGGATTTGGGCACTATGCTTCACAGTGTCCAAAGAAGAAGAAGAAGCAGCAGACAACAACCTCAGTTGAAGTCGATGATTTTGGAGAGAGATTTCAGAGAGAGTTTTCTCTTTGTGTTGGACATGTTGAGAGAGAGAGAGAGCCTCTAGTATTACCAGCCCTGATTTGGATATTGAGATGGAGTATTCTTTGTTGATTGTCCATCAGATGGGTGCTTCCACCACTAACACTTGGTATATTGATAGCGGAGCTTCGATTCACATGACAGGTGCTCGAGAGATGTTCTCTGAGCTTTCACAGACAGGTGTAGATGTGGAGGTTGTACTGGGAGATGACACAATTTTCAGAGCAGTTGGTCGTGGGACCATTACCTTTCAGAGGGAGACCATGAGTCCTATGATTTTGAGGGATGTGTCGTTTGTCCCTGGGCTGAAAAAGAACTTGGTATCAGTTTCCACTATTGAGGATAGGGGTATTGGGGTTTGTTTCGTGGATGGACATGTGCGTATATTCCCCAAGACTGTCGGATCATCTACCTCCTTGGACATTGGGGTTAGATGCGGGAAACTATACAATCTCTTATTTCAGCCTCAACATGCTTTAGCACACAACAACAGTAGTGAGCTTTACGAGCTATGGCATCGGAGGATGGCCCATTTGCATCATCCAGCTTTGAGATTGTTGAGGACAATGGTTACAGGTTTACCAGAGTTGAACACAGAGCATAGTGATGTATGCAGGGGTGTGCTTTGGGAAAGTACACCAAGACTGCTTTTTCGAGCAGTGACAACAAGTCAACAGCGGTACTTGACTTGATTCACTCAAATTTATGTGGTCTTATGTCATCTATTTCCTTGATAGGATTTGAGTATTATGTGTCTTTCATCGATGACTATTCCAGGAAAACCTGGATCTACTTCTTGAGGAGCAAGAAGTCAGTTGATGTCTTGCGGACCTTCCAAGAGTTCAAAGCTCTTGTGGAGGATCAGACAGGGAGGAGGATTCGGGTTTTGAGATCGGACAATGGGGGTGAGTATACCTCCAATGAGTTCGATGAGTTTTGCATGCAGGAGGGCATACAGAGACAGTTGACAGTTCCATATACTCTTGAGCAGAATGAAGTGGCTGAGAGGAAGAACAGGGCTATTGTGGGAGCAGCGAGAGCTATGCTTCATGATCAGAGTCTTCCTTTCTTTCTTTGGGCAGAGGCTTGCAGTACAGTTGTTTATATTCAGAACAGAAGTCCCCACCGTGCCTTGGGGAGGAAGACTCCTGAAGAGATGTTCACAGGAAAGAAGCCCGAGGTTGGTCATTTTCGTATATTTGGTTGTTTGACTTACTCTCATGTCCCTTCTGAGAAGAGGACAAAGTTGGATCCCACTGCAGAGAGAGGCATCTTTGTGGGATATGATGAGACTTTGAAGGCTTACTGCATTTATCTTCCTGGCTAGAAGAAGGTTGTTGTGAGGCGGGAAGTGAGATTTGAGGAGGAGAGAGCCTTCAGGAAGACTAGAGAGTTGGAGCATGGGGAGCCACCGGTTTCCACACCTCAGGTGACACAGGGCTCTTCAGTGCAGATCACGGGTTCACAGGTTTCCGGAGTGACTGGGCCAAAGGTTACAGGCACAGGTTCTACAGGTTCAGTGGTTCATCCAGCAGGTACTCCAGGGATAGGTTCTGGTTCTCATGTTACAGGTTCACCAGTGACTAGTTCATCAATCATTGGTGCATAGGTTGTTGGGCCATCTACCTCTGGAAGTTCTTCTGATGAGGACAGACCGGTTTGGGAGCCATCTTCAGGGAAGAGGAAGGCCAAGTGGCTTCGTGACACCTTGAAGGAAGCAGAGGCATTTGGTAGGCCCCAGGAGGAGGTCAGGAGGCCTCTTAGCATCTGGTTTGGAGAGATGCCATGATGGAAGAGTACCATTCCATCATGAAGAATGATGCATGGGAGATATTACTGAGACCTGAGGGGAAGTCTGTTGTGACTTCCAAGTGGATCTACAAGGTGAAGCATGCTACAGATGGCAGTGTGGAGAAGTACAAGGCTCATTTTGTGGCACTAGGGTTTTCACAGATAGAGGGAGTTGATTATGATGAGACCTTTGCGTCGGTTGCTCGTTATTCTTCCATTAGAGCAGTGATTTCAATAGCAGCAGAGATGGGTTGGAAGATCCACCAGATGGATGTGAAGACCGCATTTCTCAATGGTCTTCTGCAGGAGGAGGTTTACTTGGAGCAGCCAGAGGGCTTTGAGATTCATGGGAGAGATTCTCATGTGTGTAGGTTGAGGAAGGCCTTGTATGGACTGAAGCAAGCTCCTAGGGATTGGTACTCCCGGATTGATGCGTATTTGACATCGATGGGTTTTCAGAAGAGTGATGTTGATCCCAACCTTTACTACATTGTGACTGGTGGAGATCCTCTCATTATTTTGTTATATGTTGATGATTTGTTTATCACTGGGGAGGAGCGTCTCATTGTGCATTGGAAGAGATATATTGCTTCAAAGTACGAGATGATAGACATTGGGTTGATGCACTATTATCTGGGGATGGAGGTTTGGAAGGAGCCTGGTCATATTTTCCAGGGACAGGGAAAGTATGCAATAGATATTCTGATGAGATTTCGGATGGAGGATTGCAGGCCGATGTCCACACCTATGATCACCAACTGGAGGAAGCTTCATGCTTCTGAGGGTAAGTTGGTGGATCCTACTCTATACCGTCAGCTCATTGGGTCATTGATGTATCTGGTCAACACCAGGAAAAACTTATGTTTTGCAATGAACACTCTTAGTCAATTCATGGTGAAGCCAAGGAGTGTGCACTGGGTAGCCGCGAAACATGTGTTGAGATACCTTGCAGGGAAAATGGACTATGGTTTGGACTACAGGGGTTTGGGTGGAGTCATTTTGGTTGGTTTCACAGATTCAGAATGGGCAAGCAGTGTGATGGATCAGAGGAGCACTTCCAGTTGTTGTTTCAAATTGGGCTCGACAGCAGTGTCGTGGTTCATTCAGAAGCAAAAGTCCGTTTCTTTGAGTTCTGCTGAGGCTAAGCATATGGAAGCCAGTCAGGCTACTTGCGAGGCATTGTGGCTTCGTAAGTTTTTGGTAGATTTATTTGATCAGGAGATGAGACTTACGGTGATTTACTGTGACAATCAGAGTTGCATCCAGCTCTCTGAGAATCCAATCTTTCATGACAGGTCCAAGCACATAGAGATCAGATACCACTTCATCCCGGACTATGTTCAGAGACGAGTTGTGGAGTTACAGTACATTTCCATTGATGGGTAGGTTGCAAATCTTCTGACGAAATCTTTGGGGTAGGGCAAGTTTGTCTTCTTTAGGGACAAGTTGGGAGTGGTGCAGAACACCTTCCTCGGTAAGAGGGAGTGTTGATTTTTTTGTACTTGAGAAGTGTTCCCCTAGGTGACTTTTGCCTTAGTCACTTAAAAGGGGGAAATAAAGTTACCCTTGCATTAAATGACTTGAGATGAGCATTTAATGTGACTTTAGTGATTAAAGTCACTTTTGATAAATTTGAGTGAGTGAATTTAATTTTTATGAGATTTAAATGAGAGCATTTAATCTCATCCACCCATCTTATCTAATCTCATCCATTAGATTAGATGGCCCCTCACTCACCCTAGGGTTTAGACAAAAAGGGCAAGGGAAGGCAAATGCATTCACTTTTTTTTTGTGGAAGAGAAGTGGAGAGGAGAGCAAAAGAGAGAGGGCACGAATTTCGAGGAGGTTCATGGGCATTTATGAGCAGTACGAATTTCGAGGTAATAAAAATTGGTAACATCACGAATCCCGAGGAGACCGTACAGTACGGATTATTGGGCACGAGTTTCGAGAGGGATCTCTGGGCACAAATCCTGAGAACAACAACACGATTTTTTAGGCTGGTTTCTGGGAACAAATATCAAGAACAATGGGCACAGTTTTTGAGGCAGGAAACTGGGTACAGATACCGAGAACAATAGCACAGTTTTCGAGGCATATAACAGGGAACATTTCTCAAGACCGTCTGCACAGATTTCGAGGTTGTACAGCACGAATCCCGATGAGAGAACATGGACATAAATCAAGGACCATACAGTACGGATTTTTGTCCTTTCTCCAGCACGGATTTCGAGGTTCTGATAGGCACAGAATCAGGCAATTTCTACACGTATTTCAAGCAGTCTGTGGGGGAATTTTTCTGGTTGAGATAAGTACATTTTGACTGAAAATTGTTGTACTAAAAATTGTTGAAGAAATAAAATAATCTCTCTCTAACAGGTTTTCCCCTTGTGGGTTTTTCCTAGGCTATTGGCCAAAAATTTATGAGTCTGAAATTATTTATGGTGTGCATGGATATTTAATTTTATGTCTGTATTATTGAGTTTTAACTGTGTTTTTGAAGTCTGAAAATTACCTGTCATTTCCATCCATCATTAAAAATTGGGTTGGGCATTTAACAATGGCAAGTTGACTCATAAACCAGGTTGGGTTAAAATCTCATAAAACTTTCAAAGGGAAGTAGACGAATATTGGTCACCTCCAAGGAATCCTTTCGGGAATTCATAGAAGAAACCCGGATAGTAGATGTGGAGACCGGAATAATAAGAGAGGTGGCACCCACCATGTGGCCTCCAGGTTGGACAGATTCCTGATCTCTGAGGGGATAGTCAATGGTGGTGGTGATCTGACTGTAATGGTCCTTCCATCTGCAGGCTCGGACAATTGACCTGTGTCTCTCGTATGGGATGGAGTGGGACCCCCAAACAAGAAACCGTTTAGATTTGAACACTTCTGGATGGAAAATAAGGACTTTAAATCATTGGTCCATCGATGGTGGCAGGTTCTGAACACCCCAAGGGGAACAGGGACATATCAATTTCAACAGAAACTGAAGGCACTAAAAGAAAGGATTCGTACTTGGAATAGGGATGAGTTTGGAAACATCTTCCAAGTCAAAAAAATCCTTGATGGTACAGCTTGAGGAAATTCAGAAAGAGGGGATGAATAATGGTTATGATGAGGAGATAAAACAAAAGGAAATGTGCTTAATTCCTATGAATTCAATGAGGATATTGTAATGACCCTTTTTCAAATTTTATTAAAATGCCAATTTTTCCACTTTTTCCCCAATTTCGACCTTTGACTAGTTTTACTGTTTTGACCTCCAAATGCTCCCAAATCTTCTGTAGGAGTGTATGAATGGTATTTAGACTTGAATATTAGGTTCAGGGATGTTTTATGGCCCTCCAAATACTACTGCAAACTTGATTTGTATTATGATCAATATATGTAATTTTGACTAGTAATTTGTGCATCAAATCCCCCCGGGGTAACCCTGCAAATGGCCTTCCAAATGCCTCTAAACTCCCACAAATTTATGAACATAGGTATGTAATGTGTTAAGTATGTGAATAAGGTCTCATATACACCATTAATTGATTTTTACTACTGTTCTAACCCTCTCACATTCAACAGCAAAAACCCCCAATTCGACCCTTGGGGAAATGGCACTATTTCACCTCTCAATACAAACAAAATAAGTAAAAATGCTTCAAATTCTCAAGTACAGTACATGAAAATTGTAGAATATATCCATGGCAGTATATGAATCACAAATATATCAGAGAATCATCCATCCATTCGAAATAATCAACCCTATAGGGTCATACATCAAAGCATTGGGGAAATGGACATTGTGTGCTCATTAATCAATATTTTTGCATACTACCAGTGGGTATTTCGACCTGAGACTTTCTGAATATTAATAACAGAGGATATGAAGCTATTAAAATTAGAAATATATAATTAGAAGCTCTCCCAAGAAGCACAAGAGCTCACCAAAAACGCCCTCCCTCGAGGAGCATGAATATGCCTTCAAAACTGGAAATGGTGGAGAGAAAGTGCTGCACTAAACCAAACCATGAAACTTCCTGTAGATGCTACCTGCAAATAAAACTCCATTAAAGCACCATGAAAGACCTGAGTGGCCTCTCCAAACACCAACTTGGATGGGAATCTTTCACCCTCGAAATTGGCTAAGGCAAGAAACTAATCATCCGCTAGTTCTCTCTTCACAAATGCAATTTTTCTCAAATCATAAAAAGCCATTATCATACTTCATTTCTACATTTTATAACCAACATTAGCCTTCTAAGGGTCGAAATCCTCTCAATATATTCAATAGATTTCCATTTAGGAAATATTCCACATTTGCCACTTGTCTCCTAGTTCCAACCTTCCATCTTCTCCCAAATTCGATTTTGAGTCTCTTTGGCTTCTCCAACTCCCATGAGCGCCTTCCTTGAGCCTATTTTTGGGGCTGACATGTCATAGTGGCCAGATGTCAGAGGTTAGGTCTGCAATTTGTCATATTTGTCATAGATGCTCCATCATTGGTGTCATAGGGGCTAGGGAATCTAGCCCAAGTGTCCACAAACTTCCAATTTGACTCTTTATCTTCCATGGAGGTTACCAATCCTTCCCAATTAGACCTAATATGCTCAATGACATGTTTTATGACTTACCAACTCACCCAAGAGTGTTCACCTTCCCATTAATTCGAATTTGCAAGAGAGAGATACCATGTATTATGAAAAATCAAGCTAGTATGGGTCCCACATCCTCCATATGTCTCCAAAACCATTTGGCATCTAGGATTTCTCTTGAATTTCTTTATTCACTCTATTTATTAAATAATTGAACCCTTCTAATGTCTAAACATCATTTATTAGCTTCCTTATTACCATTCCACATGTGCCCATCCAACCTAGGAAACTAGTAGGATTGATGGGATTGTCTTACTATGAAATTATTTGAATGGGAACATTACAGATATGTATTGGAAGCATAAATATTGAAATTAGTGGCTCCAAAAGGGAGAACGCAACACCAAATTGTTCCATCAATCTATGATCCAAAATAGGTAAAGGTTGAGAATTAAAAGACTAAAAAAAGAGACAGGACAATATGTGGAGACCAAGGAAGACATGGAAGAGGAATTGGTGGATTTTTTGGAACAATCATGACTGAGGATAGAATGGATCGATCGAAAGATATTGCAAAAATCACCCAGCATATACCTTCCCTAATCACCCCCAGGCAGAATGAACTCCTAATAAGGCCAATTAAGATGAACGAAGTTGAGGAAGTAGTGCATCAAATGGTGGAGGGGAAAGCTCTAGGTTCAGATGGGTTCACTACAAACTTCTTCCACCACTTTTGGGATCTTGTTGAATGCACAGGTTAAACCCATTCTCCAAGCAGAGAATAAAGCATACACAACAGAATATCAAGAAGAACAAGAAGTGGACAGAACGTTCAATCACTTGCTTTATTCCAAGAAGATATATTTATACATCAAGTAAGGAGGTTGGAGTGGTTACACTTGCTCCAACTGTCCATTCGTTAAGGCACATACATAAATATATTAACTAATACATGATGACTATCGGGAATCTAAGTGCCCCCCTCAACATCTCCCCCACCCCAAAACTCTTTATTGTACCGAAGAGAACAAGTATGCAAAAACCACTTGGATATGTGATTATTCAGTATCTGTCTTCAATCAGGTAACAGTCGGTGAAGCCTCACCCTTTCATTAGCGAGCTGGACTCATCTTCAACGGCTCAACACGGAGGTATTTTGGCTTATCGCTCTGCACTGTTTCTCTGCCTTCAACTTCCACAATCTCCATACAGGAAATGCTTCTGCATTTCTACACTGGGAGAATTCAATCAATTCAATTGTTCTTTGAGTCACCATTTACTATTAAGCTCTTATTATGTGCAGTATAAAATGTATTTTGCTTGGTCGTGAGGATTTAAAAATTCCTGCAAACTTCATTATGCTGCAAGTTCATGGAAAAGATCATGGTCGGGGTCGACTGCTGTAACTTGACTTGACTCGACTTAAATGGACTCACATGAGTCGACTAGAAATCAATTGAATACAATATATAGAGAGTATCACATACCTTTAAAAGACGCACGTTTAACCCCCTCGACTTCAAAATTTTAATGAAGGTTCATGTCGACATCGTGACTTAATCAATGTGATTGCATGCTTACATTGACAAGACTCGACCAAAAGTAAAACTCAACCATAATACATCCATTAACCGAACTTGCAAAGTGTTTAACTTCGACCATATTTTAACAATGACCATTTACAACCGACTAAATTTACCATAGAATAACTCATCGACTTTTTCTTTACATCGATGATACGTGAACATTTAGATGAGTTCAAGCTAATGGGTTCGACCCCACGAGGTTTAAAATGCCTGCAAGTTCGACCATATCATAACATCCCATATTTTTTACCAGAAATACATATACCTGTAATTTCTGCCTCCGTAGTTTACAAATGGACCAATGTAACATATCGACCGAGTTAAAGCGACCGACTAAATAATATTGACCCAACCATCATTATTAGCCTCGACCAAGTGTTAACGCCGACTATACTGAATATCAACCACCTCAACCAAGTAGGGGTCGACCACATTGACCACAATTCAATCAACTAGTTTGGTATCGAGAACATAAAGTTTCGACCATGCTTTATATTGACAAAACATATTTTAAAAGTAAATGGGTCGCCAAATATTATGAAGTGAGAACAATTAATGAACATCATGCATTTACCACTTAAGAGCTCTGTTACTTGCATTAGTCACCTAGTTTGTTAAATATACTGTCCCATCGACCAATCTTCTAATCATGCAACTAGAGCCACGAGGTGGCAATGTCCTCGACCTTGCCAATAGCTCTTGCTATAAGACGATAGCTATGGAAGGAGGTGTGATGTGCCTCGACTTTGATGGATTGAAGAAATACAGTTTGATTTGCATGTTGTTTGATAATTGAAAAGGTCTATACAAATAACAAGAACCAAAGCAGGGCTAGTTGTTTTCGACTAATCCTAATCAACCCAACAAAATAACCATATTGTTTTTTCATACCTTACAAGTTGGTAAAGGAGGATTCATTGCCACCATCTTCTATTATTAAATATAATCTTCTATCAATAGTAAATATCATCTTCTATTAATATGAAGTAGAAGAACACATGTTCTTCATGGTGAATCATACATGTTTTTTATTTCGAAATTATATATGGGTAGGGTATGCATATTGGCATAAACTAAGTTGCCAAATTGTAAAATGTATGAGATTTTTTGTTGGATACACAATAAACTTTTATAAGCTAATATGGAGCCTTTTATAACAAACAAAGGGATCATAGATATGGATTCATTGCTTATGCTATGGTGAATGGATTATACCATTTATATTAAGTTGACATAATCATGGAAATGTGTTATGATACACATTGCCATTGACAAGTAAATAAAAACTTTGAATCTATATTATATTTTACAAATAAATTTTTATGTAGACTTACATTGAAAATATATATTATAACATTACATCAATTTTGAAATTTTGAAAAACCTTTGAAGCTCCTGGTCGGTAACTTGTATGCATACAACTATACTTTCAAATGTACCACATCGGTACAATTGATAACTATTAACATTTTATTTATCATATTGATATAAATTTAGAGTGAATATAAACAATTTCAATTTATAGGAATTGACTTAAAAAAATATTATACACAAATTTGATGTTTGAGATTAAACTTTAAAATTGATTATTATAACTGATAATAAAAAATCTTATATATTAATTTATTATTTAAATAAATTTTAATCTTAAAATAAATTCTTATTGTTATTATTATAAATTATCAAAACAAATATCCATTAACATCATTTAAACAAGTATCCAAAAGAACAATAGCCATGTTATCTGAGCAATTTAAACAAATGCATTTTGCTAGCAATGTTTGAAACAAAGAACAAGGTTTCAAAAGTAAACATATAAACACCATTGACATATGGAACATGTTGTGTTTTCTGGAGAAACGATTCAAGAGACCTATTTTTTTTTAAAGATTTATGGGCAATGGAACAAAAAGACCTATATTTTTCATATATAACCATGATCAATAACTTTTAATTTTATCTCATTTTTAAAAATTGTGAGAAATGAAATTGATGAAAAATATACATATTTCGTGTTTAAACTTTAGACAAGTCATCATACTCCATTATTTATGAAAAAATAATTGAAATGCAAAACTATGTTCAAACAATAGTTGGAGTTTTCTATAATAAAATACCAAGAGAAAAAGACTTGGCAAGGAATCACTGGACTATGAACCTAGAACTTGCGTTTTGGGGACTCTTTCACAGTAGTCTAAACAATGTTCTACTCCATTAATAATTAATAGACCACATGTATGGGGTACATCATATTTTTAAATTTTCAAAAGCCTTCATAAACTGGGATACACTATATATGCACGCATATGCTTATGTTTCCTATTAAACTTCAGTTGTAAGACACAAAGATAACAAACTCAAGAGACATTAGAAATTATTTGCAACAAAGCCAATCAACTTGGAAAACAAAGAGCATACTGTTTTTTGATAGAGCAGGTCTAGAAATATAGATAAGACTGTATTTTTCTTTCAATTAGTTGGTGATATTGATTGTAATCCTATTGGAGCTTTGCATATATGTAGGCCAATTTATTGTGATAGCTACAAATCTACATCCCCAGGCTTATTTTGGTGCACATGTAGGCCAACAATGATTACCATAGCCGAAAAAGGAGGGAAAATGACCTAAGATCTCATTCTTGCTTGCCTCAATATGAGTAAGCTCATTCAAATTTGCAAGAGATGCAACAATCACAGCAAGAAATTGATCACTGGCTAAGTCTAAGATAGGTTGATCACTAGTTGCTCATTTTCATCACATGAGCAAGTTCCTCATGATAAATCCAAGTTTTAGTCTATTGTGCCCATGTTCTTAGCACTTGGAAAAATTCCTACTCCTCCCTTTGAAGGAATTTTTAGCCTTTGTTCTAATATCGCTATCTTGGGAATCCTAAAGGCACTCAGTCTATTGTCCATACAGCTCTAAAAGGCCATATTTTGTTCACTGTCATAACAGTCTTCAAGGGGTAGTAGTAAAGTAACTAAATACATAGTAATGCCATATACAAAATACAAAAGAACAACAACATGAAGATTTCCACCATATATCCAAATGTCTATCAACACACATATGAAGTCGCAACAAGAAAACAATTTCCAAACATAGGATTACAATTCCAGTGAAAAACTTGTTCCCAGTGACCCAATGGAAACTCTTCACTATTGCTCTATGGTCTTCACTATACAGTTGAGTAATGAGAAGTGCAAAGCAAGTTTTGTATGTTTATGTTTGGTGAAATAGCAAAACAATATAGGAGCAAAGAAGACGAAAATAACATCCAATGAAAACTAGAAAAAGTTTATGGAAACGCACATGCATGAATGAATTGAATGTTGCATTTTCAAAGAAAACTAGTAAGTCAAAAAATGCAAGCAACAATATGGTCTATGGTCTTCACTATAAAGTTGAGTAATGAGAAGTGCAAAGCAAGTTTTGTATGTTTATATTTGGTGAAATAGAAAAACAATATAGGAGCAAAGAAGACGAAAATAACATCCAAAGAAAACTAGAAAAAAGTTTATGGAAACGTATATGCATGAATGAATTGAATGTTGTATTTTCAAAGAAATCTAGTAAGCCAAAAAATGCAAACAACAATGTAAATGCATTTATGTAAACAACAATTTGGTAATTGAAGCAGTACACATTTGTAGAAGTTGAAAGTTTGTTCAAATGAAGTCCACTGTGTTCCATAGTTTTAAAATTCATGTGCAGTCGATGTGCAATTGCAAAAGAGTAGAGTTCAAAAAAGAGAAGCATCTTACCGATTCATTGTATCCAGCAAAGAACTATTTAAAATTTGATATAGTACAAGAAATAATTCGGTTCAGTTTGCTTTGCTTGCATAACAAAATATAATGGATGGAAAAGGTACTATGTCCGCAATGAGTTGAAATGTCTTTAGGCACATTGCTCTGCACCAATAAAGCATGAGTTTTTAATCTAGAACAACTTACATGTATTTCAATGTCATAACAAAAATGGCATCTATCTTCAAAAATGAATCTGATAGTGGCATAGAAAGCGATGCAATTGCAACATGCAGCCTTTTTCCCTGCACAGTGCAAATAGAATGTAAGTGTTTTTTTTGCATGATACTAGCAATATAGACTGAAATAAACTTACAATGGGCCTTACCTTTCGTTTGTTCAAGAAGTTGTTTGCATATCCTGCAACAAAGATTGAGGTTAATTAAATGGGCAAGTATATAATCAATAACAAACCAATCTTCAAGTATGTTGACTTCTATGCAGTTCAGGTTAGCTTGGTTTGTGTTTGAAAAACACGATTCAATTATTTTTTATTTTGAATTGGCAGCTTTGCCTAAGTCAATTTAAAATGCATGTGAATTAACAATCGACTTTTACACACAAGCATAGATGTTGCAGATTGCAAATGATTTGTACGAGACATAGATATAGAAACATAAAAATTTGCTTATATATTTTCGTCTACTTTAATCATAGAAATTTTTTTCCGATGGCAATTTGAAAGCTGAAATCTTGAAAAATATGCAATTAGAAATATATGTTTTGTATACATTCTCCATGGAAAAGACAAGTGCTTGCCATAGCAAACATGGAAAAAATTGTGCAAACAACACAACCACTGTTGACAGCCATCGATGCTTTCTATTTATGTTCTGTATACATTCTCCATGGAAAAGGCAAGTGCTTGCCATAGCAAACATAGAAAAAATTGTGCAAACAACACAACCACCGTTTGCAGCCATCAATGCTTTCTATTTATAGACAATTTTTTTCTTTAACAAAGGAGTTTTTTTTTTTTTGAAAAACAATCCAAGAGTTGTTGACCATTTTTTTTCACAATTCTGACGCCCCTATATTAACATAAATACGGACAAGACAAAAGAGAGTAAGAAAAAACACTGAAAACATTGAAGTCTCTAAATTAAAATCATAGAACCAACATGTTGCAGAGGCAATATTTTTTATTAAGTATCTTGAAACTGTTTTTTGTTTTTTTCCTGCCATAATTAAAAAGAGGCATCAAAAGGAAAACGAATTGATTAAAAAGCTATAGAATCTGTTGCAAGACTTGATTATGCCAAGAGTGTTAAATAGGTAAAAGAGCCTGTTTAAAAACCAACAGATGAAATTAAAATGGAAATATGCACATTTCACAAGTATCAAACTATAACAACCTGGCATAATCTCATATAGTTGTATCAACCACTATCAGGACGGAAAATAAAACAAAAAGATGGGGGTTGAAATCCGTAGCAAAAAAAGTAAATGGCATATTGCTCTCAACAAATTAGTTGAAAACATAATTCCAAACAGATGCTTAACAAAAGGATTGAAGAAGAACATGCTATGAACCTCTACCTAGAAAAAGACACTAACCTATTCAGACATCATAATAAGCAGAAAAAAACAGCGACGAAGGTTGGCAACAATTTGAATGAAGAGAAAACTGGGAAAATTATGCCCATAATGCGACACCATCTCTAGGTTCAAACCTCCTCAGAAACACAACTTGGATTATGGATTGAGAATTCTCAATCACACAGCATAGCTTCCCAAGGACGCGAGCCTACCTCCAATTTTCATAAAGTCACTGCAAATTTGCCTACGAATTAAATTCTGGAGATCACCGTCCGAGATATCCCTTGTCTTTTCCTTAACCTGCTTCACTGGAAAAGGAATAGAAAACGAATAGAGTCAGAACACCTGCCGAATTTGGCCTCATCGACTCTAAAATATACTTTGATTAAAAGAAAAAGGATTTTACCTCCAAAACCGCAAGCGACTGAAACTTGGAACTAGAACACCAACCCACATCTGAAATCCCCTCCGCTCAGAACAATATGAGGAAGAAACCCAAAACTTCAACACCCAAGTGTAGTCCAATGTGAAGACTAAATGCAAGATGCACGCTCGAGCACGACAAGTCAAGGCTTGCAGGCGTGAACAAAAGCAAAGGGAATTTTCCTCCCAAACCACGGGCGACTGAAACTTGGTACAAGAACACCTGTCCACACCCGGAATCCCCTTCGCATGAAGCAATTCTAGGAAGAAACTCGAAACTTCAACAGTCCAATGTGAACATTAAATGCAAGATGAAGGTTCAACCCTGACCTTCAACTCCGAAGCTAGCGGCTTCAACCGATGTCCTATCCACACCCTAAATCCCCTCCGCTCTGAACAATCCAGGGAAAGACGGAAGTTTAAAGACCCAAACGCAGGTTCAAGCATGGTGGGATGAGACTGGAAACCTGGCCGCCCATGACCTTCAACTCCAAAGTTGTCGGCACCAAAAATCCCAAGAAAAAGGCAAGGTTCAGGACGCAACCCGAAACTTCAAGAACTGAATACAGTCATCGGCACCCAAAAATCCCAGGGAAAATGCAAGGTTCATGATGCAACCCGAAACTTCAAGAACTTAATGCGGTCGAACCCCAAATATTAAATAAATGCGAGTTGAAATCGATTAATGTAGGTTCAAGTATGGGAGCCGAGGCTTGCATCCTAGACACCCACGATCTCCAACCCCGAAGCTGGCGGCATGAAACAAAATTAAAACCCCTGCATTCAATAAAAGTCTCCCAACGTCAGCATGCCAGGTGTCAAATGGCACCCCGGGCTGTTTCACATCAACGACCGATGCACTCAAAAACGCATTTAACCTTGTTGACGACAATCCGCCGCCGGGTCCTGGGGCACACAGCCCCAGGATGATGTCACGAGGAAAACAACCAATCGCGGATGAGATAAATTGACCTCCCAATATATATAAAAAAAAAATTAATATAAAAAATTCAAATACTATGTTAAACTTTACAGGTTTGAAAATATTTGTTTGTACTTGGTAAACTAATGCCCCCGACCGAAAACATAATGTCGGGGACATAACAATAATTACCGACGGAGGGGGTAGGCGATTAGAGCCAGCATTTATGTAGTCATTGCAGTCGCTTCCCTTAAATAGTTTATTCGACGGAAAAATAATGAATTAGTCAATTGACAGCCATGGTCGACTTCTTCACGTGATAAATCAAACTTACATTTCAGAATTTTATAAATATCTTTGATCTTTTCAAGACGTCTTCATAATTGACGTGTCCAGCGACCAGTTAGCGTGAGATATTATTTTGGTCAACGGGCATCCTAAGCAGTCGATACGTGAATGGTTGACGATGAATGCTCCATTCTTCTGCAAGGAGTGTACTGGTCAGCAAACTCATACTTCCCCATCAATTGATGGTAGGGCTGCCGGATTGTCTTATAAATAGAGTCATGTATATGTAAAGTGAACGGTCGACTGCCCAAAAATTGAAATCACTAGCGGCTTAAAAAACATACGAAGTCTCCTCCAACGGTTGGACTTCAAATCCTTGGAACCGATCATCCTCCCTCGAGGACTCCGAACTCGCACTATAATGATATATACTACTTGCCAATGAAAACACGCCTATCTTAATTGCAGCCTCTGTGAGTGATTCTTTCAAACCCTCTGCATCAAAGTTAAGTTTAAATATATCTTTGGTAGCCTATGAAGTATGTGATAGATGAAAAACTACACACTTCGGTCGATGGGTAAGATCTTGTTCAATGGTTGGATGACAGATAGAATAATTGTGCATCAGACTGCTTGTCAATAGAGACCAATTGCACTAGTCAGTGAACTATGGTTGCGGGATGTTCACCAGACATAGCTGACTTCCATAATGTAGACATAGACGTGATACTACACCGGGACTGCACCCGTTGACTGATCTCTCTAGATGGTATAAAACAATGAATTAATTCTTCAAACAATACAACTCACTAATCGGATTTTGATATGGCAATAGTCCACGTCTCGTGAATTTGCCAGGAAGTGAGTGATACGTGGGCGAGTGATATAGAGGCAATGGTCTCTATCAATATTTGAGTCGGTGTGGTTGAGCAAATATCATCAAATGCTCCAAGTCGATATATGTACCAGTCGATATCTCCCTCAAGGGATACCATGGTCGATAAACACTACTAATACTGGTTCCACCAACACGGGCGTGCAATTTGACAAATTTCGTTGTCTTCTATGTGCAAGCATAACTCACCGCAAAAGAACACACATCTGGAACATAATCTTTCATCTCTAAACATTGCTTTCTCCTTGCAGGTTTCTTGATTCCTTCCTTGACTGGTTTGACCACCCTCCATTCAATATTGTTGTCACCTAATCCGAATAGAGGAGGCAACGACGCCATGATGTTGAACGCACAAGTTCAACACATCCTCCAAGCGGAGAATAAAGCATACACAACAGAATATACAGAAGAACAAGAAGTGGACAGAACGTTTAGTCACTTGCTTTATTCTAAGAAGATATATTTATACATCAAGTAAGGAGGTTGGAGTGGTTACACCAGCTCCAACCATCCATTCGTTAAGGCACATACATTTTTATATTAACTAATACATGATGACTATCGAGAAGCCAAGTGGCCCCCTTAACAGATCTCATCAAGGAGGACGTGTGGAAAATTGTGGAAGAATCCAAACAAGCCAAAGGGGTTCTGAAATCCTTCAACGCAACCTTCTTGACTCTCATCCCCAAAAGCGAGGGCTCAGAATCGCCAGGTAAATTCAGACCTATAGCCTTATGCAGTGTCATCTACAAAATCATCAACAAGGTTATAGCTAATCGGTTAAATCGGTTAAATCCTATCTTGCCCCACCTGGTGTCTCCGGAGCAGTCCGAATTTGTGGAGGGATGTCAAAATGTAGATGGATTTATTGTGGTTCATGAGGTGATCCACTCCCTGAAGATCACAAAAAAACCAAGAATGCTACTAAAATTGGACATCTCAATGGCTTATGATAAGTTAAGTTGGCAATTTATGAAGGAAATGCTCAAAGCCTATGGCTTCAATCAAGAGTGGATTGACTGGATACTGAATATGACCTCATCAGCTTTCTTCTCTATTCTACTCAATGGATCACCTACGAAAACCTTCATCTCATCCAGGGGTGTTAGGAAGGGAGATCCCTTATCTCCCTTTTTGTTCATTCTCATGGTCGAGGGTCTGAGTCGAAAAATTAAAGCCATGACTGAACAAAATGAAATCAAAGGGCTAATTCTGCATACTGGCGCCGATAAGCAAACAAATCAACAATTTGTCGATGATATGATGCTCATGGGCCATACGTCAGTCCAGGAGGTGAGAGCCTTCAAAAGATGCCTAAATACGTTTACAAAAGCCTTAGGTTTGGAAATTAACAGAGAGAAATATCATGATTTCTTCTTTAACACTTCCTGGGTATCTCAAAGAAACATACTGTGCATTATGGGATTCAAAGGGAGATCCCTTCCATCCAAATATCTAGGCGCCCCTCTAGCCGAGGGAGTTGTTTGGAATATCTCGTGGGCAGATATGTTGGACCGAATGAAAAAGAAGTTGTCTAATTGGGTGTGAAGGCTCTCAATTTTGTAAGCAGACTCCCCCTAATCAAATCAGTGCTCCAAGCGATGCCTATCTATTTATTCTCAGTCATGGCCGCCCCTAAATCTGTCCTTAGGGAAATAAGGAGTCTCCAACGCCAGTTTTTGTGGGGTAGAAGCCATGATAAACAAAAATGGGCCTTGCTAGGTTGGGACAAACTATGCAGGCCAAAATCCCAAGGAGGTCTAGGCCTTAGAGACCCGAAAAAGAAAAACGAGGTTATGGGAATGAAAATATGGTGGGGTTGGGTAATCCATACCACGGAACCTTAGGCAAAACTTTGGCATATAAAATATGCCCAGGATCGTCCGAACAGGGATCTCATTCGGTTCAATGAGGAGAAATATGGATCACATATATGGTTGATATCCCTCTGTAGTAGAATCATTATTCAAAACCATAGCATCTGGGAAATCAGAGATGGAGAGGCAGCTAGATTCTGGGAGGATGCATGGCAGCAATTACCCAAACTCTCCACTCAGATTAATGCTCGGTCAAGTCGGGACAGAAGTATGGACCTAGGTCTCAGCAAGGTCATTTAGTTATGGAAGAGGGAGTTAAATGGAGGGGAATATCGAGAATGAAACCCACCCAAATGGTGGCGCCATAGATTCTCAGAAGAAGAGATTCCCAGGATATGGGAAACCATTCAAGAAAGATGCATGAGAGTGCAGCAGGGCCCGACCAAGCTAAGATGGGGTTACTTGCCAAAGGGAGTCTTCAACACAAAGGAAGCTTACGAGCTCTGTAATGGTCACTGTAATATCCCGATTTTGACCCTATTGCATTAAAATTGTAAATGATGTAAATATTGTTAATAATCATGGTGAGGAGCTCAAGGCCAAGGCCCTGCCATCGATTTAGCGTTTCATGTATCGACAATTAAAATAGATGCATATGGTTCTTGTGCTAAGCATGCACAATGTAAATGAATACATCATGTAAATACAAATTTTAATGAAAAACCCACAACCAACTATGCAATGCAACAAAGAGATGGGGGAATGATTTTTATAAGGAATAGGGAGGGAAATTATTCAAACCCTTGAGCCAATGGTGTTAACCCATGTGTCAATGAGAAAACCCATAAACCATCAACTACCCATTTTGGCTTATGCACCCAACCATTAAATTATTCCAAGACTTGATTGAGGCAGTGATGCCTTGGGAGTGGAGAGGTATGGCAGCCAATTTCGTGTATGGGCAAGCCATCAACCTGGGAAATCGAATTTTTGCTTCATGGGTAAAAAAACACCCACGAATTGCCTTCCCAAGCCATTCTGAACCTATAGACTTGGCACTCTCACGCAGTCTGAGCTAGCTGGGTCTTTCCCTGCATGTTTTTCATCCTTTTTCTGCATTTTTCCATGCCTGGGAACTCGCTTTTGGTTAGCACAGTGGCTGGGAGAAGAGAACCACGAATTGGGGATTTGATGGAGGTCGTTTTTGCTCCAGGGTTGTCCATAAATGTTTCCTGATAATGAATTTTGCCTTTCCAGGGTTTATTCCCCATTTTCCATTTCGTTTATGCTTACCCACATTTTTCTGAAGCTCAGGGAAACCCCATCTTTGGGCATCTCACTGTATAAACGTTTCTTCATGCCCAACACTTATACTTTTGCTGTTATGTCCATCCATGTTTTGGTTTGAACCTGTGAGCAATAAATTTGGAGTGGTAGCGGACATAATTGGCTTGATAAACCTAGTGGGGAAAATAACCTCTCAAGAAGATCAAGAGGGCTGGCTACTCTTCTAAGCACACCTTGGACACTCTAGATTGGAAGGTATGGCCTGAGGGACTGTGTATTGGTGAAGGGAATACTTCCTTAAGTGGGGTGTGTAGGCATTGTGCGTGCCAAGCTAGATAGATATGGTAGAGGTATCCATGGCTCTGTGCTTGAGCTCACTAGCTTAGCAATTCTTCCTTTCCACTTCCTACCAGCCTGATAAACCCAATTGCAGATTGGATTGGCTCATTTTGGTGTATGTTTGGCTATGAGTGAGTCTGTTGTTCCCTGGTTCCTTGTATAAATCATGCCCAGCTCGGGAGTGGCAGTTGTATCAAGAGATTGATAAGCACAACTGGCCTATGGTTGCGTGGAACGTTGCAGATGCATAGCTGGTTGCTCAGAGACTACTTGGTTTTGAGATAAGTACTCTCATGTGCTAATTCTGTATTGTTTTAATTGATGAATGACATGAATATCTTGAATGTATGATGGATGTGTAATAGAATTTAAATTATGTTGTGTTTTCAAATATGTATGCATTTGCATATGTCCATCTTCATTTTATATGAATGTTTGTAGATGATTCTAAATTCGGTTGTATTTAATTACAATATGAACATGTATATGTCTTCTTATCAATGAGTGAATTTTTACTTAATGGATATGGGGCTAGATGTCCCGGAATTAGAGTGATGTTCTCTCCTATGTTGCTAATGTAATGGGAGGGGACCTTACAATGTGGTATTAGAGCTTATGGTTCAACACTACGGCTGTTGGGCTCTTCATAGAAATATAACTCATTGCATGTATATGTATGTAGTATTTGAAGTTAAAATGAACTAGAGAAACCTGAAGATCTCATAGCTTCTATTTGACTAAGATGGGAAATCATTCCCATGACTATTTCGGGGATTATTGCAAAATTGCTTGCGTTGATTTCATCTTATGAAAGTGAGGAAGGAGGGAGAAAATCCCTTTTCAAGTTGAATGCTTACTTACACTGTTTCTAGTGCAGTAGCATTCTGTTTTTGTATTTGTTGACTATCCCATGAAGGAGAGAAGGAGGTGCAACCTCTTCTTATCCTTATACTTTTTGTTGTTTTATTTTGACATAGCAGAGGTGCAAGTTCTTGGCATTCTTTTACTGTTTTTATGCAAGTTTGATCTGTAGTAACTCACCTTTGTAAAGAAACGAAGGGCACATTTCCAGAAAAACATTCTAACTGTCTGTGAAAATTTGCAAATTTTTCTAAGTAATTATGAGTTTTGCTAAAGGCTCTGTCGGCGATTTTAGCGTTAAGTTCTACGCACGTGGCGGTAGAATTAACGCTAATTTTTGTGACACAGTCGGCGGGAAAGCTGTTAAATTCTACGTCAAAAGATAGAAAAAATTTCAAAATTTTTGCCTAAGGGCTTCGCACGTGGCGGCAGCTTAGCGATCGGAGCCGCGCCACCCGAGGCAATTTTAAGGATAAAATCTGCGCGGTGCGCGGTGGCAGATTTTAGCTTAAAATTCCGCGACACAGGCGGCACTCTTTAAGCTAAATTTTCGCGGCAATTTTAATCTTAACATCCGTGCAATGGCGACCATTTTTTAGCCTTAACATTTGCACAGATGAAAAGGACGCTATGGATTCGTGGAAAACAGACTTAAAGGATGCTCGTGTCGGCGTTCCTTTTAAAGACAAATCCTGCACCGAAGCGCCCACCATATTGTTTGTAATTGCGCCGAAGGAAGCCAAAATAAGGCTAAGATGGGCGCCATAAGCGAACAGTTTTAAACTTAAGACATGCGCGAGAAAGGATAAAAAAAACAATGGTTGAATTGTAGTGAACATTTGGCGAAGCAGCAGAGTTATGATTAAAACCTGCGTCGAAGAGGTTGAGTTAGGTTTACGATTTGCGCCGAAGATGGCAATCTTATGATCGAAACTTGCGCCGAAGGCAGGAGATTTATGGTTAAAACTTGCGCCGAAGGCGGGAGATTTATGGTTAAAACTTGCGCCGAAGGCTGGAGATAACTTTGCGTTAGAAAAACAGTCCGTCCATCGACAATTTTAAGGATAAGCCATGCGCCGGTGTCGGCCAAAATAAAAATAATTCCTGCACTTTTTAAAGTTGTCAATATAGGATTTTCCCATATACATGCAACCAATTCATGATATTATAATGCGGCTAACAGTTGTGTTTATAAACACATTTTGTAGAATTATAGTCACATCAAAGGAGTATTCCAGATAAGTGCAGTTGTTTGAAAGTTCTGGTCTTGGTTGGGCCAAGAATATCAACATCATGGATTATGCACATGATCCCTATGAGCCTGAGACATATGCCATGGGGAAAAATATACATGTTGAGAATGCTGAAACAGAATCCAATGGGAGAAGAAATCGAGAGACTCCCCCAGATTTTGCAGCCACCATGAGGAGCCTAAGGGTGGAATTGCAAAGCTGTAGAGAAGATAATGAGAGGATGATTAAAGCTTAGGAAGAACAAAATCAGTTGAATGCAGGCATGCTACAGAGTTTGACAGACATCCAAAGGCAAATAAACTCTGGGCATCAGACATCAAATCCAGAAAAGAGTGGGAGTAGTTCAAGAAGAAATTCCCGCAAGAGGTCCAGTATCTCAAGAAGAATTTCTAGAGACAGAACCTATACTCCAGAAATTTCTTCTAGCGGATCATTTGACTCTGAAGGATCCATTGAGGGTTCAAGCTCTTCATCTCGCAAGAATAAGAGGAAAAGGCATTACAAGAACAATTCACATGGGGAATTTAAGAAGGCAAAACCTCCTACATTTGATGGAGAGGTAAAGTCTGGTCAAGAAGCTGAAGCTTGGCTTCTTGGGATGAGGAAGTATTTCCAAGTCCAAGACTACTCTGGAAATATGAAGGCAAGGGTCGCCATCTTCAACTTGAATGGACGAGCATCTATATGGTGGGAACACATCAGGCAAGTGAAGAAGATCAATGAAAGAAAGATTATGTGGAAGCAATTCAAGAAATACTTCAAACAGAAGTACCTCTCTGACAGGTACTATGATGGCAAGATCAAAGAGTTCCATGAACTAAGATTGGGACAATTGACAATGGAAGAGTATGTAAACAAGTTCTTGGAATTGCTGAGGTATGTCAGGTATATTCGAGATGATAAGGTGAAAATTCTGCGTTTTCTAAGTGGGCTACCTCAGTGATATAAATATAGAATTGAATTTGATGAGCCCCGAACTCTAGAAGAGGCAATAAGGAAGGCCAAGTACGGCTATGATCAAAACAAAAGAAAACCTGATTTCCATAAGGCATGTGAGGACAAGAAGAATGAGAAGTTTGACCAGAGGAAGAAAGGTTTCAAACCTCCTCATACCAGAAATCAGCAAAAGCAGCCATCACAGGTTGTGACTGAGCCAACTAGGATGATGGGAGGCAAGCCAAGAGATCCAAAGGAGCCAAGAGAACCACTTCAATGTTGGGGTTGTGGAGGAGACCACATTCTAGGGAACTGTCCACATCGGAATGGGAATGCAAATCAATTTCACAACATCCAAGGAGTTGGAACTGTGGGTCAAGTGGCGAAGATAATTCCTAGAATCCATGCAGCACTAGACGACCGCCAAGAAGATCATCAATCAACTGTTGTTGAAGTTGAAGGTAAGATTGATAAGCAATTTGTTTCTATTTTGATTGATCCTGGATCTACTCACAGTTATATCACTCCTAAAATTGTTGAGACTTGTGCTTTTAAGAAGTCAAAGCATAGTAAATCATGGTTAGTTCAACTAGCCACTCGAACCAAGAGAAAAGTCAGTGAAATGGTAAAGAAGTGTCCCCTAGAGATGGACGGGCTATTCACTTATGCAAATCTGAATATTTTGCCACTTGGTTCCTATGATATTATCATTGGGATGGATTGGTTAGAGGCACACAAGGTTAAACTTGACTGCTACAATAAAACTTTTGAATGCATGGACGAAGAAGGAAACCCAAGGGTTGTAAAAGGCATTCCAAAGGTGACTTCTGTTAGGCAGGTTTCAACCATGCAACTGAAGAAGTTCTGTAGAAAGGGTTGTCAATTGTATGCAGCCCATGTTTTGGAGGCAACGGAAAATGAAACTCCTGTGTTAGAGGACTATCATGTATTGCAGGAATTCAGGGATGTTTTTCCTGATGAGATTCCGGGACTTCCTCCAAAGAGAGACATTGATTTTACAATTGAACTTGTGCCAGGAGCAGCACTAGTGTTTAAGACACCGTACAGGATGAGTACACCGGAATTGCTAGAATTGAAAATGCAATTACAAGAGTTGTTGGAAAATAAATATATCGGGCCAAGTGTGTCCCCATGGGGAGCACCCGTTCTATTTGTGAAAAAAAAAGATGGAATAGTCAGGTTATGTATTGACTACAGGCAGTTGAACAAGTTCACTGTGAAGAACAAATACCCATTGCCCCGAATTAATGACCTTTTTTATCAAATGAGAGGAGCAAAGGTATTTTCAAAGATTGACTTGAGGTCTGGTTACCATCAGGTAAGAATCAAAGAGGAAGATATTCATAAGACAGCCTTTAGAACAAGGTATGGACACTATGAGTTTGTAGTGGTACCATTTGGTCTCACAAATGCACCAGCTACATTCATGTGTCTCATGAATAGTGTTTTTAGCAAGTATTTGGACAAGTTCGTTCTTGTATTTCTAGACGACATTCTCATCTATTTTAGGAATGAAGAAGAGCATGAAGAACATTTGAGAATGACATTGCAATTGCTAAGGGAGCATAAGCTGTATGCAAAGTTAAGCAAATGTGACTTTTATAAAGATAAAATTCATTACTTGGGTCACATTATCTCAGACGAAGGAATATCTATGGACCCTGAGAAGATTGAAGCCATTATGAATTGGCCAACTCCAAGGAATGTGACAGATGTGAGATCTTTTATGGGCCTTGCTGGGTACTATAGGAGGTTTATTAAAGGATTCTCCGAGGTTGCAAACCCGATCACTTCTTTGCAAAAGAAGGTAATAAAGTTTGAATGGTCACCAAGATGTGAGGAAAGTTTCCATCGGTTGAAGAATCTCCTTATGAGTGCACCAATTTTGAAAATTGCAGACCCAGAAAAAGACTTTGTAGTGTGTACCGATGCATGCAACCAAGGACTTGGAGGAGTTCTTATGCAAGACAACCATGTGGTATGCTATGAGTCGAGGAAGTTGAAGGAGAACGAGAAAAACTATGCTACTCATGATTTAGAACTTGCAGCCATAGTACATGCTTTAAAGATGTGGAGGCATTACTTAATGGGCAGGAAATTTGAGCTAAGGACAGACCATTGTGGTCTGAAGTACTTATTTGATCAGCCAACTTTAAATGCTAGACAAGCTAGATGGTTGGAATTTTTGTGTGAATTTGATTTTGAGATCAAACACATAAAAGGGAAAGAAAACAAGGTGGCGAATGCACTCAGCATGAAAGTACATGAAATGCATGTGGCTATGCTTAGTACTTGCTAACCAAATTTGAGACAACAGATTGTTAACCATATGGCTGAAGATGAAGTGTATGTGCAGATAAAGGGCAAGTTGCAGCGGCAAGACCTTGAAAAGAAGTATGAAGGCTATCACTTGAAAGAAGACAGACTTCTTACCTATAAAAATAGATACTATATTCCAAATGTGGCAGATTTGAGGAGGATTGTTATGGATGAAATCCATAAAGCTCTATAGTCCGGTCACCCCGGATATCAGAAAACAATTGCTACAGCAAGAAAATATTATTTCTGGCCAGGGATGAAGAAGGACATCGCTGAATACATTTCTAGGTGCATGAAATGTCAGCAGGTGAAGGTTGAACACCAACACCCAGCAGGTTTATTGCATCCATTGCCAATTCCAGAATAGAAGTGGGAAGTAATTTCCATGGATTTTATTACAGGTTTGCCGATGACGGTGAGACAACATGATTCCATCATGGTGGTGGTGGACAAGGTAACAAAGGAAGCACATTTTGTACCGGTTAAGTCCACACATAAAGCCGATGCCATTGCAAATATTTTCATGAAGGAAATTTTCAGATTACATGGATTGCCTAAGGCAATAATCTCTAACAGAGATATCAAGTTCACTTCCAATTTTTGGAAAAGTCTCTTTGCAGATTTGGGTACACAATTGAACCTTAGTACCGCATACCATCCTCAAACAGATGGGCAAACAGAAAGAGTAAATAAGGTGCTTGAAGACATCCTTCGCATGTATGTTATGGACAAACCATCCCAGTGGGAGGATTATCTACACTTGGTAGAGTTTGCATATAACAATGGGAAACAAGCATCATTGGGAATAAGTCCATATGAGGCTTTGTACGGCAGAAGGTGTAGGACACCAGTGACTTGGGATAATCCAGTGAACAAAATTGTACTTGGGCCGGAATTGCTTGAGGAAATGGAACAAGGGATTGCAAAGATCAGGCAGAATTTAAAAATAGCCCAAGATAGACAAAAAAGCTATGCAGTTAAACTCAGAGTGCATAGAGAATTCAGTGTTGGGGATCATGTGTATCTTAGAGTGAAGTCGAGGAAGAGTTCCTTGAAGCTTGGGGGTTGTGCCAAGCTATCACCTAAATATTGTGGGTCATTTGAAGTGCTTGAAAGAATAGGGCCAGTTGCATATAGACTTGCATTGCCTGCTAGCACTAGAGCTCATAATGTTTTTCATGTCTCTTTGCTTAAGAAATATGTACATGATCCTAACCATGTGATTAATTGGGATGTGATCCAGGTGGAACCCGAGGGAGAGTTCCAAACTGATCCATTGCGCATCCTAGACAAGAGGGTAACATTGCTCCGGAACCGAGCCATCGGATAGGTAAAGGTGCAATGGAAGCACTACGATCTCGATGAGGCTACATGAGAGTTGGAGGATGCCATGAGAGTGGCATATCCATTTTTGTTCAATTTTGATGAGCACTGAGGACAGTGCTAATGTAAGGGGGAGGGGAATGTAATATCCCGATTTTGACCCTATTGCATTAAAATTGTAACTGATGTAAATATTGTTAATAATCATGGTGAGGAGCTCAAGGCCAAGGCCCTGCCACCGATTTAGCGTTTCATGTATCGGCAATTAAAATAGATGCATATGGTTCTTGTGTTGGGCATGCACAATGTAAATGAATACATCATGTAAATACGAATTTTAATGAAAAACCCACAACCAGCTATGGAATACAACAAAGAGATAGGGACATGATTTTTATAAGGAATAGGGAGGGAAATGATTCAAACCCTTGAGCCAATGGTGTTAACCCATGTCAATGAGAAAACCCATAAACCATCAACTACCCATTTTGGCTTATGCACCCAATCATTAAATTCTTCCAAGAGTTCGTTGAGGTAGTTAATGCCTTGGGAGTGGAGAGGCATGGCAGCCAATTTCGTGTATGGGCAAGCCATCAACCTGGAAAATTGAATTTTTGCTTCATGGGCAAGAAAACACCCACGAATTGCCTTCCCAAGCCATTATGAACCCATAGACTTGGCACTCTCACGCAATCTGAGCTAGATGGGTCTTTCCCTGCACGTTTTTCATCCTTTTTCTACATTTTTCCATGCCTGGGAACTCGTTTTTGGTTAGCACAGTGGCTGGGAGAAGAGAACCACGAATTGGGGGTTTGATGGAGGTCGTTTTTGCTCCTGGGTTGTCCATAAACGTTTTCTGAAAACGAATTTTTCCTTTCCAGGGTTTATTCCCCATTTTCCATTTCGTTTATACTTACCCACGTTTTTCTTAAGCTCAGGGAAACCCCATCTTTGGGCATCTCACTGTATAAACGTTTCTTCATGCCCAACACTTATACTTTTGTTGTTATGTCCATCCATGTTTTGGTTTGAACCTGTGAGCAAGAAATTTGGAGTGGTAGCGGACATAATGGGCTTGATAAACCTAGTGGGAAAAATAACCTCTCAAGAAGATCAAGAGGGTTGGCTACTCTTCTATGCACACCTTGGACACTCTAGATTGGAAGGTATGGCCTGAGGGACTGTGTATTGGTGAAGGGAATACTTCCTTGAGTGGGGTGTGTAGGCATTGTGGGTTCCAAGCTAGATAGATCTGGTAGAGGTATCCATGGCTCTGTGCTTGAGCTCACTAGCTTCGCAATTCTTCCTTTCCATTTCCTAGCAGCTTGATAAACCCAATTGTAGATTGGCTTGGCTCATTTTGGTGTATGTTTGGCTATGAGTGAGTCTGATGTTCCCTGGTTCCTTGTAGAAATCATGCCCATCTCGGGAGTGGCAGTTGTATCAAGAGATTGATAAGCACAACTGGCCTATGGTTGGGTGGAACGTTGCAGATGCATAGCTGGTTGCTCAGGGACTACTTGGTTTTGAGATAAGTACTCTCATGTGCTAATTCTGTATTGTTTTAATTGATGAATGACATGAATATCTTGAATGTATGATGGATGTGCAATAGAATTTAAATTATGTTGTGTTTTCAAATATGTATGCATTTGCATATGTCCATCTTCATTTTATATGAATGTTTGTAGATGATTCTAAATTCCGCTGTATTTAATTACAATATGAACATGTATATGTCTTCTTATCAATGAATGAATTTTTACTTAATGAATATGGGGCTAGATGTCCCAGAATTAGAGTGATGTTCTCTCCCATGCTGCTAATGTAATGGGAGGGGGCCTTACAGTCACAGGGAAGCTCTAACACATGAAATATGGAATAAGGTCTGGAAGAAGAACCCATGGGCCAAAGTTGCCACATTTATCTTGATGGTGACACACCGAAGAATCCTCACTGGGGAGAATCTAAAAAGGTGGGGAATGATAGGTACGTCACAATGCCCCATGTGTCGTAGTGAGGAGGAAACCATAGACCACCTCCTAGATACTTGCTTGTTTGCGTCATCCCTCTGGGATAAAGGAGTAGAGATTTTCCACCGATCCAATGGAATAAGAGGGCAATTGAACCAAACCATCAGTGATTGGGAAATGAATGCCTATCGAAACCCCACAGTCAACCACATCTAGCTTATTTTCCTAGGATTCCTGTTGTGGGAAATTTGGAAGGAAAGGAATCGAAGGATTTTTCAGGATACGCACACCTCCCCCAAGGATGCCCGGACCAAGGTTGAGAATCACATACAGGAGACTGTTAGAACCACCTAGTGGGAGGAAAAGGACTGGGAGGTGAGAGATACTGAAAAATGAATTCTTGAAGAATGGGGCATTTGCTAGTCTAATCAAGGTTGGATCCAAAGGAAAACTAAGGTTGCACCCTTGGCAAGCTCGACCTTCTGGCCGCCACCCTCGGCGAAATCTTTTAAACTGAACTTCGATGGCGCCTCCAAGGGAAATCCAGGATCTGTAGGTTCTGGAAGAGTGATTAGGGATCATGAGGGAAAAATCACGTGGATTTATTTTCGTTACATAAGCAAAGAAACCAACAACGCAACAGAACTTGAAGGCCTTCTCTTTGGACTCAATATGATTGCTCGTGAAGGTTGGGATCCAACCACGATCGAGGGAAACTCGAGGGTCATCATCCATATCGTGAAAAGGATGCAGAGCGGGCAACATTTATCCAAGGTGGAGAAAATCTGGAGGTTGGTCTACAAGCTAGAGAAACTAGAAACACTACTAGCCAGACATCACACATTGACTTTTTGCCACGTCAAGCGGGACAAAAATAAGGTTGCGGGTCACCTTGCAAATGTGGGGGAGAACGAAAGACAAAGAATAAGTGAAGGCCAACTGGATTGCTTCACATCCCAAGACTGGGCCATTCATTGCTCACAGCTAGCAACCAGGGACATGCATCCATCGAGGAGGCAAGGTGGTGACACGTCTCATCCTCATGAGACCCAAGTTTTCCCCCACGCGGCTAGTTCGCCCACCACCTAGAGCAATAATATCCCCACTCATGTCGATGATACAAGTACTAAGGAAATCAATGGCCAAATGAATGAGAATTTACCCCCCTATGGGAATAATGATGATGAATGTTAAGTTTACCATAAAATTCACAACAAGAGCATAATAAGGATCACTGAAAGAAACACAATCACAAGATAGACACAAATTTATCCTG
Source organism: Larix kaempferi (assembly GCA_027924585.1). Taxonomy (NCBI): domain Eukaryota; kingdom Viridiplantae; phylum Streptophyta; class Pinopsida; order Pinales; family Pinaceae; genus Larix; species Larix kaempferi. The sequence goes on along the minus strand of BSBM01000072.1, from coordinate 11,208,344 downwards.
GGAAACCCTCGTGGGGTAGAAAACCCAACAAAGCTTTCCTCAATATAGATGAACAACAATTACAGAGATGTAATCCCCAAACAAGAGCTCCTTCTCTCCTATGCGCAATTCACAAGTGAGTAAATGAGTGAGTGAGTGTGTTAAATGAGGAACTCACCTCCTCTATTTATACTTTACTTCACTTGACTTTTAACCCTAACTGGGTCGACTTCTCCTAAGAGAGTCTAATAACCCCTAAACACTTAACTCAGGGCTGACCCCACTAGGGAAGTCTAATAACCCTAGTTACAACATCCCGACGGAGGAATAAACATCTCTGGATATATAATAATGTCCCGACGGAGGAATGAAACATCTCCGGATAAAGTACAAATAGAATATTCTTAGAAGTTACAATATTTCAACACTCCCCCTTAACAAGAAGGATATTCTAACAACATCTGCAGGAGCCAGGAGTCATCAACATCATACATGATACATCTATAAATCATTGGAAGCTTTCTTCAATCATCAGTAACTCAAATAGTTACTGGAACATCAACATCTTCAGTACCGAGTCTTCATCTTCTGCAGCACTCGATTAACTACAACATCATCATCATCTGGATCTTCCGATCAACAACATCATCTGGATCTCTCGATCAACAACATCATCATCTGGATCTTCCGATCAACAACATCATATGGATCTCTCGATCAATAGCCTCATCGTTTGGATCTCCCGATCAACAACATCAACATCTGGAACTTCCGATCAACAACCTCATCGTCTGGATCTGCCGGTCAACAGCTTCAACATCTGGATCTTCCGATCAACAACCTCATCGTTTGGATCTCTTGATCAATAGCATCATAATCTGCAACACACATGATACAATTACAAGAATCCTTCTCACTTTAGGACATAAGTCCAAGGATGATACAATCCTCGTCCAATTACGGGATGATCAATCCTTATCAATTTAAGACACCTCAACATGTCTAAGGATGATGCAATCCAGATCTACTTACAAGATTATCAATCCTTATCAATTTAAGACACCTCAACATGTCTAGGGACGATGCAATCCATATCTATTTTCAGGATGATCAATCCTTATCAATTTAAGACACCTCAACATGTCTAGGGACAATGCAATCTGGATCTACTTACAAGATGATCAATCCTTATCAATTTAAGACACCACAACATGTCTAGGTACGATGCAATTTGGATCTACTTATAGGATGATCAATCCTTATCAATTTAAGACACGACAACATGTCTAGGGACGATGCAATCCGGATTTACTTATAGGATGATCAATCCTTATCACTCTAGGACATAAGTCCAAGGACGATGCAATCCTGATCCACTTACGGGATGATCAATCCCTATCACTTTAAGACATAATTCCAAGGACGATGCAATCTTGATCCATTTACGGGATGATCAATCCCTATCACTTTAGGACATAAGTGTAAGGACGATGCAATCCCACTAGTCCTCTTGGACAAAGTCTAAGTACCACTTCATCGACCTCATCGTCAGTACAGGTATCCTCATCATCGACCTCATCGTCGAAACAGGTGACCTCATCATCGATACAGTTATCCTCATCATCGATACAAGTATCCATATCATCAATACAGGTATCCTCATCATCAACCTTACTGTCGGTATAGGAAACCTCATCATCGATACCAGTATCCAAATATCATCATCGACCACATCACTCCCCCTTTCAAGGAGGATCCTTCTTAACTACACCAAGCTTGTCTCGGAAATACTCAAACTTTACTTGAGACAGAGGTTTGGTCAATACATCAGCAACTTGCTCATCAGTGCTCACATACTCGAGCTTTATAGCTCCTTTCTGCACCATATCCCGTATATAAAAATATTGGATCTCTATGTGCTTTGACTTATCATGGAACACTGGATTCTCCGTCATCTTGATACAACTCTGGTTGTCGCACAGGATCACAGTGGGGTCAATCTCTAAGTCAAATAGTCCTGATAACAACTTTCGAAGCCATATGGCTTCACAACTAGCAGAGCAAGCTACTATATATTCCACTTCAGCTGTGTTGAGAGCCACACTGGACGACTTCCTGCTAAACCACAAGATCATAGCAAATCCCAGATAATAACATCCACCCGATGTGCTCTTTCTGTCTGAGACACTTACAACCCAATCTGCATCGGTATAACCATACAATCTGAAATCATTATCTCCAAGATAATATAGACCAAAGTCTATCGTACCTTTTAGGTACCTCATCACATGCTTTGCAGCTATCTGGTGAACACACCTAGGCTCAACTAGATACTGACTCAGGGTGTTCACATCAAAGCATATATCTGGCTTGGTATTCGTTAGATACATCAACGACCCAATAATCTGTCTGTACAGAGTCACATCCACTAATTCTGATGATTCATCAGTCAACAACTTCAAGTTGGTATCCATGGGAGTGGCCATGGCCTTACATTCCAACATATCAAATATTTTCAAGATTTCCACAGCATACTTTCCCTTGTTGAGAAAGATTCCTTCTGGGCCTTTCCATACTTCTAGACCTAGGAAGTAATGTATCAATCCGAGATCTTTCATCTCAAATTCTGTAGCTAGCTTCTTTTTGCTTTCCATGATCTGTTTCTCATTTCCTGTCAGAAAGAGATCATCCACATACAACAATAGTATGACAGGTTCATCATCCATAACCTTAAGGTAAAGGTTAGGATCAGCTTTACTTTTGGTAAAGCCCAAGCTTGTCAAGAAGCTAACAATTCTTCTGTACCAAGCTCTAGGAGCTTGTTTCAACCCGTACATAGCTTTCTTCAACTTACATACATGAGTTCTTCTATCTTCAACCTCAAATCCTTGTGGTTGTTCTATGTACACTTCTTCCTCAATCACACCATTAAGGAAGGTTGTCTTCACATCCATCTGGTGTAATCTCCACTTCATCATGGATGCAAGTGCCATGATGGTTCTAATGGAAGTGTACCTTGCAACTGGTGCAAATGTTTATTCATAGTCAATTCCCTCTTTCTGAGAGAATCCTTTGGCCACAAACCTTGCCTTATACTTTTCAATGCTACCATCCGCAGCAGGCTTTATCTTGTATATCCACTTGGAGGACACCACACTCTTGTATTTTGGTTTGGGAACTGCATCCCAAACATCATTCTTCATTATTGACTGGTATTCCTCTGTCATTGCTTCTACCCATTCTTTCTTATGAACTGCTTCTTCATAACTGGTAGGTTCTTGATCCACAAGATCACACATCAAATCCACATAGCTGGAAAATGGTTTTGGTTTCTTGCCTGCTCTAGTGAAGCCTTCTGGAGCTCCATATCTTTCTGTTTCTTGTATAATTTCTCTTGCCCATGCTGGATTTTTCTTCCGTGATATGTTCATAGGTGGGGGTTCTTGAGGTTCTATCATATCATGGTCTTCTGGTGTTTCTTCTTCAGGGAAGGAAACAACTTCTGTATTTCTAGGAGGTATATCTTCTTCATATACTTCTTCACACTGGCTCTTTCTAGATCTTTTTAGAGCAACTTCTTCATCAAATGTTACATCTCTACTAATTTCCATGTGATGGAATCCTGGGATGTATATTCTGAATGCTTTGGATGCTTCACAATACCCAACAAATATTCCCTTCTTTCCGGAAGGGTCCAGCTTAGTTCTCTTCTTTTTTGGTATGTGAACATATACAGGGCACCCGATATCTTGAGATGGCTTACCTCAGGCTCCTTCCCTGTGAACATTTACTCTGGAGTCTTGAATCCAAGGGCACTATGAGACAATCTATTTTGGACATAGACTGCGGTCCTTGCTGCTTCAGCCATAGATGCATAGGAAGATCTTGATCATGTATCATTGTCTTCACTACTTCCATAATGGTTCTATTCTTTCTTTTCGCAACACCATTATGTTGGGGATTGTAGGGAGTAGTTAGTTCCCTCTTAATTCCAACTTCTTTACAAAAGACTTCAAAATCCTTTGAAGTATATTCTCCACCATTATCTGTCCTGAGTGTCTTGATTTTCTTTTCTGAGTGATTTTCTATCAAGGCTTTGAATTCCTTGAATTTTCCAAAGACTCCATATTTTCCTTTCAGGAAATATATCCAAGTCTTTCTTGAATAGTCATCAATAAATGTAAGGTAGTATTCATATCCACTCAAGGATGTGGAAGGCATTGAACCACATACATCTGAATGAATCAGTTCCAAAGTAATTTTAGTCTTTGTTTCACTCTTTGGAAATGGATTCTTGATATTCTTCCCTTTTGCACATCCTTTGCAAGTGCCTTCATGATCAACCTTCAAATTTGGTAATCCTGTTACTACTTTGCTCACATAAGGTAGTGCTCTGTAGTTGATGTGAGCAAGCCTTCTATGCCATAGCTCACTTGGGCTAGTGGATTCATGGACAAGGGCTGCTTCTAAATGTCCCTCCTTCCTCTTCACCAATAACAATTGCATCCTCAATTGATTTTCCTTTGGGACACATGAGTACTTGTCCATCTATGAATGCAACCCTATAACCTTTCTTATCTAATGCTGAGATAGAAAGTAGGTTCTTCTTCAAACCTGGTACATATAAAACTTCCTTCATCTTCATTGGGGTTCCAGAATCAAGCTTGTAGTTTTCTTCACCAATTCCTTTGATATGATATTGATAGTCATCTCCTAATGATACTTTTTGTGGAGAGGTATTCTCTTCAAGTCTTGAAAGAGTTTTCTTTTGTCCTGTCATGTGCTTTGAAGCACCACTATCAATAAGCCATGTGTCTTCTCCAGGTGTTACAGACCCAAAGAGTGCAGAGAATATAACATACTCTTCTGCATCTTCTTCTTCTACCTTAGTTCTTTTCCTTGGAGGTATTTCCTCCTTTTCACCTTCACTATCATCTTTTGCTAGATGGGCTTGATGTCTTCTATGGTGGAAACTCTTCTTCTTCTTTGAAGGACAATCCTTAGCAATGTGTCCTATTTTGTGACAATTGAAACATTGGAAAGGAGAGTAATTTCTTTCTAGAGTGGTTCTTCTTTCCTTTTGAAACCTCTGTGGAGGTTGAGACTCCTTGTGGCTTTCCTTCTTGAAGTTGGATTGACTCCTTCTTCTTTTGGTATGGGTGGCTAATGCTTGATTATCTTCTTTGAGTAGGGCTTCTCTATTGGTTACTCTAGCCTCTTCTTGAATGCAATCCTCCCATACAATATCAAACTTCATGCTTTCCTTTCTGGCACAGATGGTCTGGATGAATGAATCCCAAGGTCTAGTGAGACCATTGAGAGCAGTCATGACTAGTTCATCTTCAACAAGGGTGTCTCCAATGGATTCTAGTTGTTCCTTGAACTGGGAGACCCTTGTGAAGTTATCTTTAATAGATTCTCCTTGATTCATCTTAGTGCTCTTCAATTGAGCTCTTAGGTTCATCTTCCTATTGATGTTCCTCCCTCCATACATTTTGGCTAGGGCATCGTACATTTCCTTCGGGTTCTTCTTGGATGACACTTGAGGAATCAAGTGGTCTTTGATAGAATCAACAAGGATTCTCTTTTCCCTAATCATATCCTTCTTGTACTTCTTTTTAGCTTCATCTTCCATAGGTTCTGCAACCTCATCTTTAATGTATTGGGCAAGATCATTCTCTTCAAGAATGAGACCAATCCTCTATTTCTATGCCCAAAAATTTTCTATACCCTCTAGCTTGTCCTCAAGCTTAGTGCTTGGGGCCATCTTATCCAAGGGGTCACAAAAAATTGAAAATTCTTAAAATGCAAAACTTACCTTACCAGGAGATGTGCTTGACTGAGTTGAGTTGACTGGTGTGCTTGACTTCAACTTTTCACCTTTCAAACTTGACTAGCGAAATTCGGATCTGCAACAGATTTTTGGATTTACTGGTTCACTGGTGCACAGGTTCGCAACTTTTCTGGTTCACTGGTGCACAGGTTCACAGCTTTTATGGTTCACTAGTTTTCTGATTTTCTGGTCCAGAAGTCAAACTAGGGTTTGACTTTCCCAGAGATCTATCCACTTAAAAAGTTCGATCCAAGGTTCAAAATTTCACTTTTGAGGAGGAGCATCCAGCCATGCAATCAGATTCCAAAAATTCCAACTTTTGCAGAAACCCTAATTTTCACTAGAGGAGGAGAGAGGTATTTTCACCTTGTGAAAGATGTCCTATTTAGGCTAGCTTTGATACCATGTTAAGTTTAGCATAAAATTCACAACAAGAGCATAATAAGGATCACTGAAAGAAACACAATCACAAGATAGATACATATTTATCCTGAGAAACCCTCATGGGGTAGAAAACCCAACAAAGCTTTCCTAAATATAGATGACCAACAATTACAAAGATGTAATCCCCAAACAAGAGCTCCTTCTCCTCCTTCGCAGATCTCTCTCTCTCTCCTATGCACAATTCACAAGTGAGTGAGTGTGTTAAATGAGGAACAAACCTCCTCTATTTATACTTTACTTCACTTGACTTCTAACCCTAACTGGGTCGACTTCTCCTAGGAGAGTCTAATAACCCCTAAACACTTAACTCAGGGCCGATCCCACTAGGGAAGTCTAATAACCCTAGTTACAACATCCCGACAAAGGAATAAACATCTCCAGATATATAATAATGTCCCGACGGAGGAATGAAACATCTCCGAATAAAGTACAAATAGAATATTCTTAGAAGTTACAATATTTCAACAATGAAGGAATACGGTCGCATCCTCGTCCAGAGGACACAATCTAATAATTTGATGTGAAGTATTGCATTGAAGCCAGGGATAATCCTACGACTTGATGGACAGGACATAACTATAATGAAAGAAATTAAGGATTGGAGTGGTGACATGGTTATAAATGAGGAAGGAAAGACAGAATTGACATGCAACTTTCCTTGATTAGTCGATGTCCTAGAGATTTTACGGTGTTTAGTTTTGGAAGGTCCGTGTAAGGAATATCAACCTACACCTTGGAAAGTCGTCATGTCTCCCAGGGGGAAGAAGGCAATGAAGAGAGTAAGGAAGGTTAAGGAAGCAAAGACCCGAGTGTGACTCAGGAGCAGAGGCGGGCCTGTCAAGTGGCTTGTTTTTTCTGTGAAAGAATCCCCCCAACTATCCGCGGGGAAATCGAGCAGGCGGAGAAGAATTTATGGGAACAAGTTAAAGCCCTCGAGATGGAGGAAGTCAGAGAGGAGGTGGCAGAATGGGTGCAAGTCTCGGGGACAATTGCTGGCAGGATGGCGGCCTACGATAGGCTCATGGTGACCTACTGGTTTACGAAGGGGCTTCTTTCCCATGTCCTTATGAAACGAGCGAACAAGGAAATTGGTGATGAGGAGCCAACGCGGGCTTGGAAAGAACATAACAAATACTGTCGACTAATGCACAAGAAGATCGACATAATGGCTAGCAATATGGAGATTCAGTTCTATCCACCCCTTGACTCGGGCTCTAGTGATGGTATTATTACTGTGGGTGCGAATGGTTTGGTGAAGGTAACGGGCAAGGGAGGCTCGGCTGTGGCGGACGACACCTCTGGAGATATGGCATGCACGAAAGGCAAGATGAAGCAGTTGCGAGGGCCGCTTCCTTCCACTAGTGTGGGCTCCTCAAAAGCTGTATGAATGGCCCCTCTGGTTCCTTAATCTTTATGTAATTTGGATCGAGTTTATCTGTGTATCGGTTGTTCCTAGACTAATAGTAGTGTATTGTAATTTGGGTTGGGTTTATCTGTGTCTTGGTTGTTCCTTGACTATTAGTAATGTAGGTTTCAGTTTAAGGAATCGTTGTATATTGAAGAACAAGTGGCAGTATGCATGTATTAAGTCTGTGTCTGTAGTACATTCAATATTTTTTCTCAAGCTGATGTATGGTGGGGGAAGGGAAGTTATTCAACATCTGGTTGTTGTGTTGTTTGAACGCTAGCAAGGCCTAATGTAATGAAGCCATGTTCTCCTTTTTTATATAGTAATATGATATTTTATTTACACAAAAAATATTGTTTTGTGATTGTTTAAGTGCATGGAATTGCTTGGCATGTCACGTGTATTTTATGTTTGAATTGCATGTAAATTAGAATGTATGCATAAGAAAATTTGGGCGATTATGTATATTTATTTTCCACTATGAAATTAAACAAATTGTGAAAAACGAATTTGGACATAAGTGGTGAATTTAAGATATGTAATTTGAGTACCCCATGATCTCAATGGTGGAAAATAGGTGATCGGGTATGTATACCATTTTAACGCACTTCAGTTTTAGATGGATACATTTATGATATTGTATGCCTATAGGTTTCTTTTTTCTAATGACCAAAAGAGGGTTTGGTAGAAATAGATAGTTCACAAAATGAGGCAACAACGATGAAGGATGCCCATAATTCTCTACAACATGTCGGGGTGGTGAAACTTGAGGCAAGGTTGATTGATCGGGTGCACATTCAATAGTGGAAGATGTAATTTGGGCCACCTGTAACTCCTCCTCCAACTGACGTGCTCCATATAACAAAAAGGCCTTTGATCCACTATACCTTTTGACACAATATCATTCATATTGAATTGATATGAGCATCTCCATATATTAAGTAACTCCTCCTTAGATTTGAAAACAGATTGAGGACTATGAGCCTTGTCGTCCCCGTAATCTACTAAGTCAATATTGAGATCCATGACATTGAGATGCCTAGGTTATCCCTAAATCTGAGGTATTAAGAGGGGACACATAAACCCTAGACCAAGACACCTTCACCTTCTAACTTCATACTTTTCGGATGGTTCTCTTTTCTATTGTAGATTTGAGTCAATATATTTTCCTAGATCGCTTAGGGACTCTCACATCAACAACACCACACACAACCTCTTGATAGCTACTATCTCATATTCTAGGAATCATTGATATCACCATCACTCTGGGCTCTACAAATGGCCATTGTTGCCTTTGACTAAACACCTTGCATTATTTAGGTTTTTCACACCCCTAATCCTCCAAAATTCCAACACTCACAAATCATATATAGAGATCATTGTCACCACTTTGAACCTAACACATATTTTTTGGGTGGATTCCATCTATAATTTGTTTGGCACTGCTTCTAATAGTTTGATTGACTATTGATTCATTCAACACATTCATATTTATATTACATTCATTCTCCGTCTAAGCGATCATAGAGAGCACTTAGCATACCATTTAAGATTTTTAGGTTATGAGAATATTCATTATCCCTATAATGGAAGTGATACCATAAATGCTATGAATAATTTCCAATTCCAAATCCGGACATGCAGTTGTTTCTACATCTAAAACCATAGTTTCTTATTGGATCAACAAATCCTCAAAATTGTAGCTTCTTCTTAGATTTCCATACTCTCAGGTTTCCCAGGGCAAGCATACTCCTAGATCACCATACTCTCCATCTCTGACTTCACAAATCCCCATACTCTCCATCTCAAACTTCACAGATTTCCCTCCTCTATCTCAGGCTTCATAAATATAGAAGGAAGGAATACTGTTATGACTCATACTACTTCATAACTCACCCTACCCCATCTCAAACTTTAGTTATCACCCCTCTCCATCTCCATCTCAGACTTCACTAAATGTTACCCTCATACACCAATAATAATGAACATGGGACCATACATGTTATTGGTGTTGTTAACATGATGACCACGAGGTTAAAGCGATTACATGGGTTATTGGCTTGAGAAACACAAATGTTATTAGCATAGTGGTCACGTGGGTTATAAGGTTTATTACCACATGGACCATAGAGGTCATTAGCATAATGGCCATATGGATTATAGGGGTTATTCACATGGAGAACCTATTTTTTTCCCCATGGAAAGCCTCATAGGGAAACCGAATGGTTGATTCTCGACATTTGTGGATGACAATGAACTCGTCGACATAGACTAGTGCTGAGGAATTTAAACTAAGTACATGCTGGCACAATACAAGCCAAATGCCCAACAACAATGGCAATGACTAATTGAACTAACCACTTTGACTAACATGGGGATGATATTATTGTGTTCTTCACACATAGATCACAAAAGTCATAAACATTATTAAAACAAGGAAAATGGAAGTTATATGGGTTATTGATACATTCAAATCATAGGAATTTTTTTATTGTGATGATAAAGATTATTAACATTAATATCATAGAGATTTTTTTCCATGCAAAAAATCACATTTTTTAAAAACCAAAACGAGTAGAGGATTTTTATATTAAACCCGACGAGGAGAATCAACCTTAATGACACATGATAGAGTATATTCAAAATATTCAAAATGTTGGGCAAATACAATACAAAATTTGTTGTCCTTACCTTTATATGACTATGCCTATCAATTTCACAAAATGCTGACATCTATAGATCCAAATAAATTGGCCCAACAACTTAACATAAGTGAAAAACATAAAACAACATACACTTATAAGAACTCATGGTCACGATGGCCTTTCTGCTGGTGTTGCTGGACTTTATCAGTCACTAGAGTTGGAAATTTCCATTGCAACGATGCTTGACTATTGAATAATGTCCTCCTCCATGTGTTTGGAACTCACTAACTAAACCTTTGCAGATTATGCATGTTTGGACATCCTTGGGAGGATGTTAAAATGCATCTTAGAATCACTAATTAACTTGGAAATTTGCTTCCCCTGTCTTTCACAGTGCTCTCAATAACCCTTTGCTTATCATCTTGTAGAGCAATATGAGAATTGATACTGTCAGTTGTCCCTTTCAGACCCTTAATCCTCAAATTTAGATGACTTAGTGTCCTTGTTAACTCCGTTATGTCTCTCAGCACACCCCCCTGTGGCACCCCATAACGAGGGTCTGTTTATGCCAAGATTCAAAGATGACACGGGGAGAGAATATAGCCCTTCCCAAGGAGAGAAACCCCTACTCTGTATAGAAGACCAAGCACCATCGAGGACAATCAATGGGACCACATACCTCTTGACAAATACTAGCAATAACACGATCCTCGGTTTTTCTAAAATCAAAGCAGACAAGGCAAGAATGTTGGCTAGAAATCCCTATCTGAGGAAAGAAAGCCAAATTTGTGGAAGAAAGGCCAGGAAGAGCCCTCCGTCTTTGCTTTCCAAGTCAAGCTCTACCGTAAAGGCCCCGTGTCAAAATTGTCCCACCTACATTGTGAATAAATTGGAAAGATGCCATAAAGAGATCCATACCCAAGAGAAGAGGTGTATAAAGGGAGCTTGAAGCACGAGAGAGTGTTAAGGCTCCCTCGTATACATTAGACTTGCGATGATGTCCCACACGCGATGGATCCTTCCTAAAGTTCTCTATGCCATCGATTCTTAGAGGCATTAAGTAGTGCATTAAATACTTGAAACTACCACCACCCATATAGATATAATAAGGGAGCCACCTTCTTTCGGGAGGGCCTCCATTTTGGACAAGTGCTCCGCAATCAAGTTTTATTGCCTCATTTAATTGATCAACTAGATAATTATCGTGCCTTCGAATATGTAGGAGTTTGACGCCACATATTTGATTGAATCACTATATGATTTGCTCATATATTCGTGAAAGAATCATTCCTTGTTTGACAATCTTTGCCCTTACCTACTTGATCACCAATAGAGAATCTCCTACGATAATAATTTTTTGAATTTGTAGGCTATGAATGATCTCCAAACCCACATACAGACCATAGAATTCTGCTTGGTTATTGGTTTCCCTACCAATTTTCCAAGATTAGGTCAATACCTTTTGTCCATTGGAGTCTAAAAGGACACCCTCGCACCTGCTTCCTCAAATTGCAATTTATATTTATAAAAATAATGGAAATCACATTCCTTAGGTGCATGAAACACAATATAGTTATATGCTTTATAAGCATTAAAAAATACCCAACCTTTTGGATTTTAGGGTGAACAAAAAAAATTGGGTTTGAAGTAGTCCTCAATCCTACCCTTTTCCCCTTTCTTCTTTTTAACCTCACTCCACTCTCCTCCTTAGGGATCTATAGCTACCATTATAGAGATATATAAATTATTAACATGGAGTGATAAATATTATTAACATAGAGACCATATTCCATCAACTTTATAAAGTTGATATTAACATAGAGATATATTGATATGATGTCCATCAACTTTATAAAGTTGATATTAATTTTTAATATTAACATAGAGATATATTGATATGATGTCCATCAACTTTATAAAGTTGATATTAACTTTTTTTTTTGATATGATGTCCATCAACCTTATAAAAATGATATTAAATGTTTTTTTGGTTTTCAAAAAACCTTGCCAAAATCTCTTTAAGTATTTCCCATGATCCATGAATGATAAACAAGGTAAACCATGACCATGACTTTGGTTCTTTAACTCCAAATAAAAAAAAAAATTGAATTTGTGATCTTCCCAACTAAAAAAAAGAAAACTATAACATCTACTTAAAAATAACCCTTTAACTGAAAATTACACTAAACTTATAAAAAAAGTTACTATCTTATTAACTTTAATACAAAATTACACAACTTATAAAAGTTACTATCTTTTTAACTTGAAACTAACGAGTATCAATACGAGACTCATTAGAATTATCAAACACCAAGAACACAAAATCATATAGGTTTTTAACACAAGGAAGATTAACACCGAGATTCATACCCCTGTATGAAAAAAAAAAGGATTCATACCAATTACCAACCATATATCTGTTACACGGGAAAAGATCTGTTTATAAGTCTCATTGGTCAGCCATAGGCAACAAGCCACGTGGAGACCAATTCCCGTGAACAAAAAGTCTAAATACACACCGTATGTATATGTGTCAGAAAGAATGCGGACCTTCCGAGGGAGCGATTTAAACTAACCAGGCGTAATATTCTCCGTCCGTCTCACAGAAGCTCCCCAGGGTTTGAAGAAGCTACAACCAATCCGTCTATTTAATAAAAAAGGAAAGCTTCGTGCAAAAAATTGATCGATTACTCTCTAGTTTTCATCTCGAAATTAGCCGAATCTACCCGGCAATTCCGTATCGGTTAAAAAATTGACAGGTCTCCATTTTATCCCATCTGATTGGGTGGTTGCCCGGCAAAATTTGGTGGGATTTTTAACACTGTGGACTCCATTCAGACATGGTTGGAGCAGACCTTGGCCGAAATCTTATCCGAAGTTAGGGTTTAGCTGTGGGAGCTTTGATATCCAGGGCATCTGGGCGGTGAATTTGGTGTAGTAGGCTGCGGATTCTATTAGATTCTATGGATCCGGGGCTGGGCGTGACAGTCGACATGGCGTCGGTGGATCCAGAATTGTTGCAGCTGCAGGACGTCCCTATGCTGTCATTGAAGCCTAATCCCTACAAGACGCATATCGACGAGCTCTTTTCCCAGTGGCTTTCGCTTCCAGAGACAGCAAAAATGGTACCACTTTCTTGTTTGTTTTAGTAAACTTGATATTTCCGCTGCTAAACATGGCGGGTTTTGACTCTACAATCGCCCTTTCTAGAATTTTCTTTTGCTCTGGTTAAATAATCTTTACGTGTGTAGTGGAGATCCATTATTATTAGGGCTTGGTGAACTAGCGTTATCGACATTGCGATTTGGGCTGGAAGCACTCAGTGATTTAAGGTGCCCTATCAGAGAATCAATATTTAAAATGCCTTAAAATGAGTAGAGACTCAGGGTTCGAACTTATTAGACACGAACTACTACATAGACACCTCTGTCGAACCCTAGAATCTGTGGCGTCGATGGGAATTCTTCCAATCACGTATTGGCAGCTTTTAAGCAGCACCTTTAGAACCATTCCGAGAACTGTAAAAGTTATTAGTCTAACCTTGTTTTCCGAGAAGGCAAAGTTTCATCAATTGTATAATGCAAATTACCATAATGTTCTGATTCTAGCATCATGTACAAGAATTAAAACTCTTCCATAAGCCACAAATAGATAATATATTTGTCTAAGTGGCAGGCATAAACGTAACTAAGGTGTTTGAGGCCTTTGCTCATGAATGCACAAAGCTTGCATCTTATGCAGTCACGGTGTTATGTGTCTGGACTCTTGCCACACGGTCCTTACTGCATAGTTCACTAAGGCTTCAAATTATTGAAGGAGTGTTCTGTATGTCAAGTACGTTTCAAATATTCTAATCAAGTACATTGACTAGATAGCATAGCTTAATATTTAGGTCAAATATTCTCCATTGTCACAGCAATGGATTTATGTGCATATACACCATCAGCGAGTGTATTGTATTTTTCAATATTTGGCAATTTAAAAATGATCTGTGCGTGTTTCTGGAATAAAGGTTTCAAAGTTTTTCTGATTCGGATTCTGTATTTTCTTCACGGAACTATTTTTCAAAGCATTAAAGAACATATCTCAGCAAATACTTCCAAATTGTTATTGTCATTGTGAACAGTTCAAACAAATTAAGCTACAATAAATGGAGTTGACTGTCATAAGCTACTAAAGCTTCCTGTTCATATCATATATCAGAATTTTTTCTATGGTTGATGATTTTCTCCCTTTATAAAATGAGAACCCTTTGATGAATTCAGCAGATCATTATGTAGCCAATACATATGCAGTGAAATTCACCTTCAATACCTTCGATTATAGAGAAGGCTATGCTTACCTTGTCATTGGCAAATGTCAAAAGCATAGAATAAAATTATTTTTCAATCTGTCAATAGAAGATTATTGATGTTTGAAAACACTTTCAAGTCAGACATGTCACATATTGTGTTTGGTTTGTTATGAAGCTACCTTGTGTGACACTATGCATGTATTACCTGTTATTTGGGATTATCTCAACTCTACCAGATGTGGTTGGCGACCACAAAGGCAAAGCAATTTATTCTAAAGTCAGCATGTATTACCCTTTATTTGGGAATTTTCACAGTTCTACTGGATGTGTTTGGCAGCCACATAGGCAAAGAAATTTATTCTAAAGTCAGATTATCCCGGTGAAAGAAGGGAAAAAGAATTCTCAACAAAAAACTCACTTTCAAAAACCAATTTAGTGAAAAAGCGAATATTCAGCAAAAAGCACACTTTTGAGAATCAATTTTTAGCACACAATATTAAAGTAGCTGACACATGGTGCTATACTGTAACTACCTATATTATTTTAGAGATTATATGTTGTAGATGAAGTAAATACATATTGAATTGGGTAAATACAAAATGTTTGGAATGTTTGCCAGTAACATCCTCTTTAAGGAATATAGGCTCAATGCCCACGGACAATTTTAGATAAAATAAAAAGATGACATTATCATATAGTGCATTTGGTCCCTTTACTATGATGATTGATTACTAGGCTTGGGAGCCAGGCGCTCCCTCTCTCTCTCTCCTCATTCTGCTTTTTTCTCCAACATGCTTTGACAGCTGCATTGTATGCTTGGCATAATTTTGGTCTTAGTTTTGTATCTGTAGTACTTTTGTTTCTATTGACTAATTAGTTAGCTCTCTCTTCGTTTAGTATAGTAGAGACAGGAGCTGCTTTTGCACTCCCACTCTGCATTTGGCTGTACTGTAGTTTTGAGTCACATTATCAAACTTTGTGGTCACTTGTTGGACAATAATAAAATTGTCTTATATTATCCTATCCAGCACAACCTATCCTGAACTATTGGCAGAGGTCTCTAAGCAGTTCGTTAACTTTGTTTATAAGCCAAAGCATAGATTTTTGTCCCAATTCAAGCATGTTATACCTCATTAGCCACATTGCCTCATTCCAACATTTTGCAAACCAAACTATACAATGCTAATCAGAGTTCAGATTGTAGATGTGAATTTGAAATTCATGGAACCTCAAACATAATGCACAGGCTTTGCATTTTGGTATTCTTTTTTTTCGATGAAATGCTTCTATAACTAGTGATACAAGCATGACATGCCTAGTTGGCAATTTATACAAAAAATGGCCACCAAATGCAGCCACCACAACCACTAGCTTGGACCAAAATCAGTTCTTGGCCATCATTGCCGGGGTCTAGTGTCTTTTAGTAGCAGAGATGGTGAGAGAAAGCATGGGGACATTTTGGGATTCTTGAGGGAACTACCAAAATTGGTCATTTTTTTCTATGTAAATATCTCGGGGCAAACCCCCGAGCACTTCCCCTCATTTCGAGGATGGTACTTAGGGTAAACCCTAGATTCTTTAGTGCGCAAGGCCAAGTCATCAATAGGGCTAGAAGTCAATACAATAATATACTCATAATGAGCTCAACGTGTCACTTTATGGTGGGGGGGATAACACTCCATCCCATAACCACATAGGCTAGACACAATTGACTTTCTAGGTAATTATCCTTGGGCGAAGCCTCAAGCACTTCCCCTCATTTTGAGGATGGTACCCAGGGTAAATCCTAGCTTCTTTAGGGCACAAGGGTAGTTCATTAACAGGGCTTGACGTTGTTACAACAATATATACTCTTTATGAGCTCATCATGTCTCTTACGAGAATAGAACTTGGGTGGGGAGGATAACACTCCATCCCACAACCACTTGGGCTAGACCTAATTGACAACTCCCAAAATTGCTCATATTTATGTTATACTTGTAAATAATTTGGAAAAATGAACAATTAGTTAAATTGTGATACTTATCGAAGCAATATGTATTAAATTTTAATTTAAGAACTTTTGAAATGTATTTACAAACTTAACTAAACATTAATATTGAGAAGTAAGAATACTTAAAATTGCCATAAGCATTGTTTTAATAAAGCATATATGCCAAAATGAAGCCTATGAAACAATCTCTCCAGTGGGTTGATTCTAAAGAATTATTGGTTTGAAGCAAAGTTTTTAGTATCAAAGGAGATGTGGGGATGACATGAGTGTGTATGCTGCAAATTTTCAAAATTTATTCACATGCAAGATTTGTTGCTTTTGTGGAACACACTATATTTTTCTTCATGCAATGGATGAAGTTATATTATAGTATTTTGTCTTGTCTAATGAACAAACAATGGCAATGGATTGTAGCATGGAATTTTTAGAACCATAGTAAGTCCACTATCCATATAGACTCATCGAACCTCCATGAATAAGGGCTTGCACATTTCTAAAAGAGACTCTTCTAGTCGTGAATAATCAAATGCATTTGATGATAGGACCTCACTTAGTTCTTTCTTCTGTCATATATACATTGTATGTATGTATAAAGGTCCATCTTGTATCTAGTTCTTGTCTCTGGTTGGATTAGTCCTAATATTTAAAAATTGAAGTTAGTAGCTATCATGCGAATATTTTGGGTGTAGTGTGGGTTATAAAGATAGAAGCGTGTACTAAATTTACTACATCTCATTGTCTCATGAACTTCATCATAAAATTTGAAATCATGGATCAAAGTCACAAGGATTGACTGGAGGCAAAACCCATTTTGGCCTAAGGGTTAAAGTTGTTCCGTGACTTGGAAAGCCTTCAGGGTTGATCTAGCAAAGACTTGATAAATGGAAAATATAAAAAATACACAATTTCTCCCCAAAATATGTAATTTACATTGAAATTTGATATAGAATTTAGATTTGAATATAAGTTTTGTGTTAAGGCCCTACCCATTATTCGTTATTAATATATTAGTTGTGGTTTGGTCGACTTAGTGGTAGGTTACATCATGATCACTTCATTTCCTATTTATAATAAAGGAGATTCATTTGTATAGTTATCTCATCTTGTCTTGTGCATTGGATACATTGTAAAAGGAGGTTGCTCCCTCAAAGAGGCTTATTATTCATTGACTCTTTATCATTCACAAGGCGTGGAGCTACTTTTCCTTATGTTTTTATGCTTTTTGAGGATTTTGGTTCATAACATTTGGTATTAGAGCATAGGGAGCATAGGGTCCATGGGTGGGTTCTTTCAAAACAAGTCATCTCGCCATTTTTGCTATAAATTTTTAATGTGAAGTTTTAGACAACGGAATTTTTGGGAGCCCAAGGAGACAAAGCGAAGCGTATGTGGTAAGAATTTTAAGTTAGGTTTTTGGACTAGCCCAAAAACTATTATCAAACAGATGTTTCGAGTAAAAATGTCATATCTAAAGCTTGCAAGCTTGAATTTGAGTGCCACTTGTTGCATGGGATAGTAGATGGGCCATAATATTGTAGGTAAAAATTTTAGAATTAGATTTGAGAAATTGGACACATGGCATGTTGTACAACTTCACTCTCGTAAAAGGGTCAAAAGCAATAGGTTGTGGGAAAGTTACCATATGTTTCTCTTAGGAATTTATAATTTGGTCAAACCTATGGCATTGCTGAGAAGACATATTAGGCTACTACTAGACAAAATTTTAGACTCAAAAGGGGCAAAATTTCAGAGTTACATCAAGTGGAAGGTCAACCAACAAGATAATGTTCAAATTAGGGTTTTAGGGTTTCAAAAGGTATGTTGGCCCACATGGCAAAGATGGCGCAAAAAATGCTACATCAATTAAACCTCTAGAAAGCTCAACCATGACACATGGAGAGAATGAAGAAAAATATAACCAATTATCCAATTTGGAGAACAAATTTAACGAATTGAGTGATAGGTCAATGCCACATATTTAATTGGTAAACACACAAAAGTAAATAGAAAAAAAGATGGATCAAAAGATTGATCAGAAGTTGGCCAAGCTCATACAAACCCTAGAGGAGAGGCTCCCTAAAAAGTGATAATGTGACACAAAGAACTCATGAAAATAAAGATAGAATTCATGTGGAACAACCTTCCAGTGATAGAAATATTCTCGGAGGATTTAACCCTAATATTGTAGCTAATCTGAGATGGGTTCCTAAGGGTATTTACTTCCCCAAGTTTGAATTAAGAAAATTTAATGGAATAAATGTCTTTACATAGGTGAACTAAATAGAGCAATACTTTGAATTGCTTAATATTATGGATGATAAGCAATGGATTTCCTAAGTGACTTTGTATTTTTGGCATTGTTGAAGAAATTGACATCGGCAAAAAATCGACGAGGGGTTCAAAATACAACTTCTCAACAACAATAGTAAAAAAATTGGCAAACTGTGACTAGCATTAAAAAATACAAAATAAATTCATTTTTATCAATTTTTAAACATATAAACCAACAAGAACATCAAATAAACACATTGGCATACAAATATGGGAAAAATATTGATATATATGATGTAGTAGATGCCAAATAAAAAATGGTACATGAAAGTCGATATTGAATCTTGAACCCTTGTAGTTGTCCAATCAAGGACTCAAAAGTTGACAACCAATACACCAATACACCAATACACCAATACAAAATAACATCAAATATATAAATGTATCTCATCATTATGAGTAATCTACAATGACAAATCTAGCAACTAGCTATCTTGGAGAATCAAGAAAGTTTGATGGAATAAATGTCTTTACACAGGTGAATCAAATGGAGTAATACTATGAATTGCATAATATTATGGATAATAAGCAAAGGGGTTTCCTAAGTTACTTTGTATTTCGAGCATTCTTAAAAATTGACATTGGCAAAAAATTAACAAGGTTCAGAATACAACTTATGAACAACATCGACGAAAAAATTGGCAAATCACAATAAGCATTAAAAAATACTAAATTAATTATTTTTTTATCAATTTTTTAAACATATAAACCAACAACAACATCAAATAAGGCACATAAACACGGGAAAAACATCGATATATATATACATATATATATATATATATATATATATATATATGATGCAGTAGATGCCAAATAAAAAATGATACATCAAAGTCGATGTAGAATCCTGAACCTTGGTAGCTGTCCATGGAATCAAGGGCTCAAAAGTGGACAACCAATACAAAATGACATCAAATATATAATTGTATCTCATCATCATGAGTAATCTACAATGACAAATCTAATAGTTAGCTATCCTGGAGAATCAATGACCTCTTTCCCTTTAATGGGAAAAGGTCATATCTCGTTTGCCACTAGAAGCTCCCATATCATCTATTTGTTGTCGATTAGAGGGTGTTGCTCTATCAATCCGTGTAGAAGGTGGTGCTAACGCTACCACATCATCCTCCATGATGTCAGTCATCCTCTGCCCCCCACTCTTGCTACTCCTTCGCTACCCCCTGTGCTTGTTGTTGTTGTTCCTCCTCCTCTAACAATGTAGGTGCCTCCATAACAAGTGTCTTGTACTTCACCCTCCACTTAGACAACATGTTAATATTCTCTAAGGAAATGGCGTCCACATCCTGTATCTTCTCTAGTTGCCTCACCCACAATCAGAGTTTGTAGTGCTAACTGGACATAAACCAAATCATTGAGATGTGGGAAATCCAACCTGTATGAGGGTCATACAGGTTGATGCATGAAGGGCACAATGCATTTTGGATTGAGGTATGCATGTGATGGAGAGGTGGTGTTGCAAGGTTTTTAAGGTTCTGATTGGGCAGGTAATGCTAATGATAGGAGGGACACTTCAGGGTGTTTCTTCTGTGTTTGATTTCCTGGTTCAAGAGGAAATAAACTTTTGTAGCATTATGTGGAGCATGGGCAAAAGCATATGTCAGCCAACTTTGCTAGTTGGAAGCCATCTTGCTTTGCAAGTTGCTAGCAGAGATGACAGATCACTCCTTGGATGCTACCATGATGTACTGTGACAGTTAGAGTTGTATCAAACTCCTTGAAAATTTAGTATTTCATAATTGATCCAAGCATATTTAGATTAGGTACCACTTCATTAGGGATAGGGTTCAGAAGGGAGCTGCGGTACTACAATACATTTTGATAGATCAACAAGTCACTGATATCTTGACTAAGCCACTTGCAAAAGGGAAATTCGAGATGTTGAGTAAGCAACTTGGTGTGGTGGAGAACACTGTCACACCCCCTCCCATCTATTAACGCAAGGAAGGGAACATGATATCCAAAATCTGGGCTTTTATATAACTTAGCCCATTTTAACATTCATGACTCATAAATATAAGCAATTGCATTACAAATAAAATGCATATGTGTGCAGATGCTAATCAAGCAAACATGCACAGCGGAATAAATATCATCCACACACATTTCACATGCATTCAGCATATTAAAAACAATCAACAATTAATTAAAATAGTGCAGAAGTAAATACACATAAGTGAATATACTTATCTCACAGTAATGTTGTCCCAAGCAACTAGCTATGTCGCTGCAACGTTCCACCCAACCATAGGTCTCTGCCCAGCCTGTATTATTTCAGCCCTCAGAGACCACCCTCGAGCTGGGCATGATATCTACAAGGAAAAAGGGGACTCTCAAGCTCAGCACAGCCCAAAGCAATGAATACCCATCTCAACCCCAACACTATTTTACACAGAGCAACTCAAAACTGGGCATGGATACACATTTCAACAATGGGATTCACATAATAGGGTCTATGGGTTTTTCCCAAATTCGTGGCATACCCAAAACAGATTGTGGGAAGAGGGAATCAACCCCAGGGAAGAAAACCGATTTCTCCCACATATGTATGAGCATTCAGTGGGCCAAAACGGCCTTAATAAAACCCCAAATCGTTTCCCCTTCTTCCCCACTATTAGCCACAACAAAAATGCCATTCCCAGCTACGAAAATGAAGGAAAACACAGGAGATCCATGGAGGAAAACGCCCAGGTAGCTCAAAACTTGTGGGAGAGCAAATCTGATGGGTGAATAATGGCTTGGGGGCAATTTCGTGGCTCCCCCCTTGCCCAAGAAGCCAAACACGAAATTCTAGGAAGGGTGGCTTGCCAATACTTGAATTTGGACAGCCATACCTCTCCATTCCCCAAGGCATTAACTACCTCAACCAACTCTTGGGAGAAATGAATGATTGGGCACAAAAGTCAACATGGGTAGTTGAGGGTTCATGGGTTCTCTCTCATTGACACTTGGCTTGACTTGATTGGCTCAAGGGTTTGAATATTTCCCTCCCAATTCCTTGTAAACATCATGCCCCCATCTCTTGTTGCATTCCATAGCTAGTTGTGGGCATTTATATTAAAACGCATATTTACAATTCCCATGGCTCACTAGCACACGGATAGCATAATATCCAATACTTGTCTCTTCAAGGTCGAGTGTTCACTAGCAGGGCCTTGGCCTTGAGCTCCACGCTAGGAACCGTACATAATATGCATACAATATTTACATTATAGCCCAAAATATTATAAGGGTCAAAATGGGGATATTACAAACACTTTCTTCGATAAGAGGGAGTGTCAGTGAAGTTTAACTTGGATAGTCGTTTACAATAATAGATTTTGCATCCTGCTCAACAACATTGTAGAAGCTAGAGAGGACGCATTACAATTCTTGAGGAAGAGGTGCATCACTCTTGCTTTATAGAGGGAGAGGGCAAATCCGTGCATGTGTGTGCTAGCTACCTTGGATAAGGCATGTACCACCACTATTTAAGCATGCACCTCCCAGTTAAAGATTCCATTTTGTTTTATTTTTTAATAAATTCTATTTCTGAGATTGAGTCACATGCATATTTTGTAAACCCTACTATGCCATTCTCAGATATATAAGAGAGAGGTTAGAGGTATAGACTCATTCATTGAGTCTTCAGTCTAACAACTAGCAGTTTAGGGCTATTTTCCTATAGCAGTTTTTATTTTGTTCATAATTAATAAAAACAATAGAAGTTGTTAATAGTGACCTAATTAGTTATCGTTATATTCTCTAATTGTATGTGTTCATAGATCTTAGTGTAATTTACAATTGGTGGTTTGAGTAGCGTTTATTTCAGATTGTGTTAGCTTCATGCTGAAATAGTTTATAGATTGCAGAATATGTGTACCATGTGTTAGAAAATTCTATAGCTAAGAGGAAAAATGAACTACACTTTTCTTGTTCTCAAATAATCTATTTGATGCACTCAAGCTTTTGATATTGCACTTGTGTTTGTTAGCTTTTGCTCGCATTGAAAGTGGTCTCACCCAGCTAGGGTTGTGCTTCATGTGATGCGGGGGGCTTGTGGTTTCCTAACCCCTTTGTTGTACTTTAGTTGACTTACATTTCGAGAGCTTAGTGGGTGTAAGCTTACGTTGGGATTCATGCTAGGGAGACACACTTCTTGATGTGGTAGTTAGCATACGTGGTGGTTTGACATATTCTATAAGGGTGTGCTTGTTGATGAGGATGGATGCTTAGGACATGCGTAGTAACCGTCTTGGAGGAGGGCATTATGCACTGAAGGTTGGTTGTAGAGCCCTAGGAGCGTTGTAACCACCTTGCACAAGGAATGATTGAGTTGAGGAGCCATTGATGGAGGACACACATCTTTCTTAGAGGAGCTCCTGGCATGTGGACTCCTTGACGTGGATAATGCACCACCTTGGGGTTTGTACAAACCATAGTTTTAGAAATCGGTCCATACGGAATTGAAATCGGTTGATTTGATCGAGCAGATGGTCAACCGAGCCAAACCGTCCGTTAAACGGATTTGGGTGACCAATTCAGTACCGAACTAGTCAGATCAGCCAAGTCACGACATAAATCGACCTATTTCTTTGGGTCGGCATGTGTGGGGCTGCAAACAACAAAATATTCAAAATGTTGTTTTCTATTTGATTTTCCCTAATCTAACCTAACCCTAAAGCTATTTAATGAACCCCCCACTCTATTTTCCTCACACCTATCTCAATCAAGATGACCTTGAGGAGTCCGAGCCTGAGCCATATGACGGTGCCACTGCTAGTCCTTCTAGTTCTTTTGGTTCTAGTTCTAGCAATGGTGATGAGTTTGTCGATGTATGACAATTGACTATGTAGTATGATCATTGATGTATGATGTATGATCATGATGTAGTGGCATCATGATTGATAACATGTTGTTTTTTGGACTCTACAAGCCATATGGGCCTCATTGATTATGTATTTTGTTCCAGATATGTATTGCATAGTACAATTTGTGCCATTTTGATATATTCACTTCTATATCGTATATACATGAGCAACTTTTGGATATTTTGTCTCTAATGCTTTGGAATCATGGATTAGAATCTTTAAAATATTGTTTTTCTCTACAGTTTAAATATTTCATGTATTTTTGAGTAAACCGAGTCATTAAATTCAAATCGGCTGAGTCATTACCGAGTCATTGCTGATTCAGAGTCCGAATCGGAGTTGGCCCTCGACTGATTTCGACTCAGTCCGATTTTTAAAACTATGGTACAAACCGTTTTGTGCTTTGAAACATTTATGGTTAGTGTAGTGCTCCACTTGGGGTTTTATTGTCAACTTAGCGTAGGATTTACTTGTGGACTTAGGCCATGTATTATTGTTGGCCTCTCTCACCTAATCTTATAAAAGGGGAGGAGAGTGTATTTGTTATAACTTGTATTGTGACTTAAAGATGTGATAGATGGTGTGATGGTAGTGATTGGAGGATCTAATTAATCACTCTTGTGACAAGGATAGTGCTTGTGAGAGAATGTGCGAGGGTTACTTGGCTTGTGTGATGCAAGTGAGAATTGAAGCTTGTGAGATGTAAGCGTGGATCTAAGGCTTGGAAAATTAGTGTGATGCTAGCTTATGGTTGAGCTTTTGCAATGTCCTCTTCTGCTTAAGCACAAGGGACCATCCCGCTAACCTATCTAATTCCCATAGGTTCGAGCGGGTACTGACATTCAAGGAATTGACTGAGGACTGATACCATTCAGAACAAAAGAAGATCTTAATCATGGTTATTAGGTCATCAATAGATAAAAGAGGGCCACAAGAGCTAGGGGCCAAGGTTCATGAACAAGGGAAGAAGTGAAGAAGAGGAGGAGTTAGAGGATATAGTACTAGAGGATAGTGAAACCTACAGGACAAAAACAAAAACTCAGTTTAGAAGTACTAAAGGTAAAGAGACCATGGCAGACTATGATAGAATGGATTTCACCTGTCTCATTTCCGCTTTGGAGGAATTAACTATAGGACATAAAGAAATGTTGACTGCCATCAACAAATTGGCAGATAAATCATGGTTCACCCCAAACATTCCCCAGTTTCCCAATAATGGCAGAGTATCCACAAATAGTAGTGGAGGGCATTTACATACTAATATCCAGAGTCACCGTCATCTCTACAACAGGTCTTCCGGACTTACCATGCCACAGTTCTTGGATAGCCAGGCAGGAGTGCTGATAGTATAGGTAGAGCTGGAAGAACTAATGGGGGCATATTTATGGGAGTACCGACCACTTGGGAAATGATTTCCAGTCAGCCATGTCATTTATGGACTTTTGTCATTTTAAGAGTAAGAACCAGTCGAAAGTCTATAATAGGGATTTCAATCAGAACTATGAGTTACAACGCATAGTGGGGAAGCTAACTATTCATACTTTTGATGGCACCCGGACCGACCCAGTGCGGGTTTGGGTACAAAAATTGGACACTTACTTCTAACTTAACCCCATGATGGAGACAAATGCCATTAAGTTGGCTACTTTGCATTTGGACGAGGAAGCGCATGAGTGGTGGTACCATGGGTTAGTGACATTGGGTCACAATACCATCACTTCTTATACTGATTTTACACAAAGGCTCATCGAGCGCTTTGACAGGAAAGATCCCGCGGTTCATTTTAGAGAGCTAGCACAGCTCAAGCAGACAGGTAGTCCCGAAGCTTTCATATCAGAGTTTCAAAGGATAGCAGTTATCGTGATAGATATCTAAGAGAGCAGGTTAGTTATGTTTTTTATTGAGGCTCTCATTGAACCCTTACGCGGATGGGTTAAGGCTGATAGAACCACCATATTGCATGATTCCATCAGTCGTACCAAAGACTTACAAGATTCCATTCCTAAAAGAAAGTTTATTCGTAAGACAAATTTGCTTATTAAAGCTAAGGAACATAGACCTTTTCGAAAAGAATGGCCCAAAAGAGAGTGGATGGATAATGATGCCCGTTAGGAACTTAGAAGAAAGAAACTATGCTTTAGTTGTTAGGAGCCATGGGTACCGGGTCACAGGTGTTCTGTGAAGGGAAAGGTTCATTACATAGAGGTATATTCAGACAATGGAGAGGACGAGGATGATCAGGAGCAGGTACAGAGAGAGGCACTTTACACAACAGAGGAGGAGCAGTTCTCAGAGGATATGAAGGGAGGTGTCATTGCTACATTATCTGGAGTTCCTAGATTCCACACTCTTCGGATAAGAGGTGTCATACAGGGTAACGGGGTTGGAGTGTTGATTGATGGTGGGGCATCCCACAATTTTATTGATGCTGCATGGATAAAAAGGAGAGGTATTCAGACCGAGAAATTTGCTGGATTTACAGTGGCCATAGTAGGCAACCACAACATGGAGTGCACTCATTGGATTCCAAAATTAAACGCGACTCTAGGGAACTATACAATGACAGGTTGATTTTATGTGGTTGATGTGCCGGATACGAATGTGGGATTGGGATTTTAGTGGCTTTATTCAATTGGAAAGTATTCTACGAACTACTAGACCATCGAGATGGAATTTCAGGGAACAAACGAACAGAGGGTTGTTTTGAGAGGTATGCATACCTACGCTCTTAGAGCAGTACCATCACACAGGATGGAGGCTGTGCTCCGACAGGGAGACATAGAGTGGGAAACTGAGTGCTTGGTTACATTCAGGAAGCCACCAGATAGCGCCACACAACATCCAACAGACATACATGCACTATTACTGAAGCATGAAAAAGTATTCAGAGATCTTTCATCATGTAGGTCTTCGGATCCTGGATTTGAGCACATTATTGAGTTGGAGGAGGGGACCCAAGCAGTCATTACTACCCCTTACCGACACCCCAAGAGGTATAAAGATGAAATTGAAAATACCATCAAGGTGTTTCTCAAATTGGGCTACATAAGACCCAACTCTAGTCCATTCGCATCCACAGTGGTTTTAGTAAAAAAGAAGGATGGGACTTTGCGCATGTGCATTGATTACAAGGCCCTTAAGAAGAAAACCATTACTAACAGGTACCCAATTCCAAGAATAGATGAATTAATGAGTTACAACGGGCAAAATACTTCTCCAAAATTGACCTCCGATCAGGGTACCATCAGATACGGGTTAGGGAACGAGATGTTCCAAAGACCGCCTTTCGTTGCCACTGCGGACACTATGAGTTTATGGTGATGCCATTTGGGCTCACTAATGCACTAACTACTTTTCAGTCATGTATGAATCACACCTTTAAGGCTCAGTTACATAAGTATCTTCTGGTATTCTTTGATGATATATTAATTTACAGTAAGACTTGGGAAGATCATTTAAAGCACCTTGATGAAGTACTTGAAATTCTAAAGGAACAATCACTATAAGCAAAGATGTCCAAATGTGAGTTCAGTATGCAAGAAATGTTATATTTGGGGCACATGATAGGAGCAAATGGGGTACATGTACACTTAGAAAAGATTAGAGCCATACTGGATTGGCCTACACCTAAAAGTGTAACAGAGTTGAAAGGATTTTTGGGCCTTTGCACTTACTACATGAGGTTCTCATAGATGACAGCTCCACTTACAGATCTTACAAAGAAAGGGGAATTCAGTTGGTCAAAGACAGCACAACAAACATTTGAGAAAATGAAGAAGGTAATGAGTTAATGCCCAGTACTAGCCTTACCAGATTTTACACAGCCATTCGTATTAGAATGTGATCTTTCGGGAGAGGGTATTGGAGCAGTATTGATGCTGAATAATCACCCTATTGCATTCGAGAGCAGAAAGCTTAAGGACTATGAGCGCCACTACTCAATATATGACAAGGAAATGTTAGCTATTCTCCATGCTCTAACCAAGTTCAGACAATACTTAGTGGGTGGTAGATTTAAGATTAAGACAGATCATAACAGCTTAAAGTACTTCTTGGAACATAAAGAATTGAATGAGAGGCAACAAAAATGGGTGAGTAAGATCCAAGCTTATGACTTCGAGATTGAATACATAAAAGGGAAAACAATGTGGTAACAGATGCACTTTCTAGACGACCTTCCACTTTATTTCTTATGATCATTTCTTTGGATTGGAAATCTCATCATTTGGTCGAATACTCCAAAGATAAGTTTGCTTTCGAAATATTGGATGGACAGATACAAGATGATAGGTATAGGGTGATAGATGACATTATCTACTATAAGAACAAGATCTACGTAGTTCTTGAGTCCGCACTTAAGAAAAAGATTCTACAAGCTTCTCATGATTCACCTTTAACAGGACTCCAAGGGTTCATTAAGACTTATAGGCATATTAGAGAGAGGTTCTCATGGAAAAAACGATGTAATGTAGCATGTGAGGGAAATGTAGTGTGTGCCAGTAGAATAAGATAGAGCATACTCATCCAATAGGTCTACTTCAGCCGTTACCCATTCCTGAGCAAAAATGGGAAAGTGTTTCAATGGACTTTATTATAGGGTTGCCCAAGGTACAGGGTAGAGACTGTTTGTACGTGGTGGTTAACAGGTTGACTAAGTTCGCTCATTTCTTTGCCATTCCTTCCGACTATTCTGCCACACAGGTAGCAGAGTTGTTTTTCAAAGATGTATTCAGGTTGCATGGGTTACCTAAGAACATTGTCAGTGATAGGGACAGTAAGTTCACAGGAGCATTCTAGCAGGAGCTTTTCAGGTTGGTTGGGACAAAATTGACTATGAGCACGAGTTATCATCCTCAGAGTGACGGACAGACTGAGATAGTCAACACAGGGATTGAGGGATACTTGAGGAACTATGTAGCAGGACAACAGAGGACATGGATTAAATGGCTACACCTAGGAGAGCACTGCTACAACACTACATACCATATGTCCATCGGTATGATGCCTTTTAAAGCATTGTATGGTTATGATGACTTATCGTTTGCAGACTTGATATTTGGTGACAGCAGGGCTCCTAAAGCCAAGGAGTGGATTCAGGAAAGTCAAGATATTCTCAAGATACTCAATGAAAACATACAACCACACATAATCAATAAAAGATATATGCTGACAGACACAGGATTGAGCTTAGTTTTGAGGTAGGAGATTTGGTATACTTACAACTACATCCTTACAGACAATCATCTCTTAAAAAGAAAGGAGCATAGAAACTAAAGCCTCATTTTTATGGTCCTTATAAAATAATCAGGGAAGTGGGAGAGGTAGCATATGAGCTCGAGTTACCACAAGAAAGCAAGATTCATAATGTATTCCATGTGTCTAATCTCAAGAAAGCAGTAGGCCAACAGATTGTTACTTCATCAGAGCTACCCCCTCTTGATGACGAGGGGCAACTGATTTTGGTTCTAAAACAAATCCTGCAAGTTCAGGAAAGAAAATTAAGGAACAAGATTATTCGAGAATACATGGTTAAATGGAAAGAATTACCAATAGAAGAGGCCACTCGGGAAGGAGAACAGGTACTGCAACACCCAACATTACAGTTGCTTGAGGACAAGCAATTTTGAGCGGGGAGGACTATAATGTCCTCTTTTGCTTAAGCACAAGGGACCATCCTACTAACCTATATAATTCCCATAGGTTTGAGCGGGTACTGACATTCAGGGAATTGACTAAGGATTGATACCATTTAGAACAAAAGAAGATCTTAATCATGGTTATTAGGTCATCAATAGATAAAAGAGGGCCACAGGAGCTAGGGGCCACTTGCATGCATTACATGCGGGCCATATTTCATGATTCATGCACGGAAACACCTTAATTAAGCCTGCATGCGTATAGAAAGCAATGCATGCAACTCAACTGAAAAACATAAGAGAAAAGCGACCTAGGGATGCAAAAGTTAGGGCATGCAATGTCAAAGTTAGAAAAGAAGGATAAAGTGAATTATTAGATCTGCTTATTGATTATTGATTTGAGAATTCGATTTGGAGAGCCCAAAGAGCCAAACTAGGGTTGAGGGCACACTACTCAACCATCAAGTGTATTTCGGCAGCGAAATCTATCTGACCTAGTCACTTTCAGGGTTGGATCATACAGATTCAACATTACTACCATCATATACAACATTCTTTGGCATTCCTCAGGATTTAGAGCCACATATTGGATCCAAAGACTCACCCCCTTGCATGGGCGACTTGGACAAGAGGAGATCTTCATATCATCATGGACAACTGCTATTTGGTCTGCATGCAACTTCCATCCTTCCGAGAGAGCCACTATTAGTCTAGTTATTGAATATAGGCTTCATCGTCGGCTTCGGGAGAGAGATATCATCAATTCATCTTTTAGAAGGGCGCCTTGCCTTGCATGGGCGACTTTCCTTGTGGAGATTCACGCCCTTTGACCTAGAGCTCATGGATGTCTTGGATGCGGCTTTCATATTGATTAGAATGGCACTATAAGTATAACCCTAGTACACACTTCCAGGAGCCATCTCACATCATCGGAGCAGTTATTCATCACTCTCAAGATTGAAGAAGGCACATTTATTTGCATGGGCGAATTGTTGGGTAGAAGACATCACATACCTCAGCCTACTCTTGGTGCATGACTTGCATGCTTATCTCATATTGATCTACATCCATTGCACAAGTTATTGGTATGTACATGCATCATTTCTATCCCTATTTTATAGCATATTTGAATACTTGGGTCATTTAGGGTTTTGGCAACCCCATGCACTTGCATGCATTCTCATGCAATCATATCTAGCACATGCATCCATAATTTCTCTAAGTATTGGTTAACAAGACTTCAAGCAGGCAACAATCACAGCATAAATGCTTCAAACAGATAGACAATATCGGTTGGAATATTACAGTGGTATTAGAACATGTTCCTCGCTAGCTGTGGGAGCATGTAGTGGTAAACAATAAATGAATACAGAGGAATTGCACAATATTACTTACAAAAGGCAAAGGTTCAGGAACAAGGGAAGAAGTGAAGAAGAGGAGGATTTAGAGGATATAGTACTAGAGGATAGTGAGACCTATAGGACAGAAACAAAAACTCAGTTTAAAGTACTAAAGGTAAAGAGACCATGGCAGACGATGATAAAATGATTTGCACCCATATCATTTCCGCTTTGGAGGAATTAACTACAGGACATAAAGAAATGTTGACTGCCATCAACAAATTGGCAGATAAATCAGGGCCCACCCCAAACATTCCCCAATTTCCCAACAATGACGGAGTATCCACAAGTAGTAGTGGAGGGCATTAACATACTAATATGTAGAGTCACCCTCATCTCTCCAACAGGTCCTCTAGACCTACCATTGCACAGTTCTTGGATAGCCATACAAGAGTGCCGAAAGTATAGGTAGAGCCGGAAGAACTAAACAGGGCATATTTACAGGTGTACCGAGCACTTGGAAATGATTTCCAGTTAGCCATGTCATTTATAGACTTTTGTCATTTTAAGAGTAAGAACTGACCGAAAGTCCATAACAGGGCTTTCGATAAGAACTATGAGTTACAGCACATGGTGGGGAAGCTGACTATTCCTACTTTTGATGGAACACGGAGTGGCCTAGCGCGGACTTGGGTACAAACGTTGGACACTTACTTCCAACTTAACCCCATGATGGAGACAAATGCCATTAGGTTTGCTACTTTGCATTTGGATGGGCAAGCCCATGAGTGGTGGTACCACGGGCTAGTGACATTGGGTCACAATACCATCACTTCTTATACTGATTTTACGCAAAGGCTCATCGAGTGCTTTGACAGGAAAGATCCCGAGGTACATTTCAGAGAGCTAGCGCAGCTCAAGCAGACAGGTATCCCGAAGCTTTCATATTAGAGTTTCAAAGGATAGCAGCGATGGTGACAGATATCTCAGAGAGCAGGTTAGTTATATTGTTTACTGAGGCTCTCATTGAACCCTTACGTGGATGGGTTAAGGCCTATAGACCCACCACATTACATGATGCCATCAGTCGTACCAGAGACTTACAAGATTCCATTCCTAAAAACATGTTTATTCCTAAGACAAATTTGTTAGAAAGTGACAACAAGGAAGGTCTTACTGCATTGCATGTGTCCTTGTATGCAGAAGACTTAAATAAAGAAGCCAATTGTATTTAATGTATTTTTCCTAAGTTTTACTTTAGAAAATATATTAAAGTGATCTAATTATTAATTGACTTAATGGAACACTTTTTATAAAGTGAAAGTGAAAAATATTTAAGTGATGGCTAATCTAATCTTGGCCATTGATCTCACTGGAGGATCTCATCCATTGATCTCACTGGAGGATCTCATCCATTGATCCATAGTGAGATTAGCTTTTTCGCTTAGCCAATGAGTTAAAAGGAGGATCAATTGGAGGAGAGGACACACACATTCTGACAGAGAGATTCTTGCTCATAGCTGTCAGTTGGAGAGTGAGAGGGAAGTTTGAGAGAGAGTTTTGCAGTGAAGACGGAGAAGCAGAGAGTCAGAGTGATCGACAGAGCATCAGGCAAGAGGGCCGTAGAAGTTCGCAGAGGAGAGAGAGCCGAGGTTGAGCTGCAGAGGCATCTGTACAGCCGTCCGTACGGATTTCGTATAGCATGCCATACAACACAGCAGGAGGCCGTACTGCTTAACAAGTTTACTTAGTGAGTTTGTGTTGGTTCGATTTTTCCAGGTTAGGCAGAAATCGATTTTCTGATATTGTAAAAGCTTCATATTTTCTTAATAAAATATCTTCTCAGACTGCTGTACCGGTTTTCCCATCTTGGGTTTTGTCCGGGGGTTTATACCCAAAAAGATTTGTGTCTATTGTGTGATCGATGTTTCTCTCAGTGTTTTATTTCCGCTGCATTTTATTTTGGTGAAGAAATCCATGTGTGGTTAACAACAATAATTTGGGTGCATTAATTAATCCAACTACTCTAGCCCTAGAGTGGATTTTAAGGAAATTTAGATGGCATCAGAGCTCTTCTAAGCAGATTGAGAGAAAGCATCAGGTTGGTTGGATAGATCATTGTCATATCTATCCTAGGGTTTACAGGTACTATTCACTATGGTCGTATAGTTGAGAGTTGAGGATAGACTCTAGGGGGCACACAACTTTCCTACTTGGAAAGAGAGGATCACCAGGATCCTAGATGTCAGTGATGTTGAAGAGCACATCGATGATCAGAAGTCTGCTCCCACAGATCCGGAAAATTTGGCTAGATGGAAGAAGATAGATTCTAGAGCTATGTTGATCATCTTAGATAGGGTGAAGGACCATATAGTCCCTCATCTGTCTGGGAAGAAGACCGCATTAGAGATGTGGAAGGCGTTGGAAAGTCTTTACCAGAGCAAGAATGAAAACCGAAAGATGGTGCTGCAGGAGAGATTGCGCAGTACCAGGATGGGCAAGGGTGAAGGAGTGGTGCCTTATCTTACAAGGTTTACACAGATTAGGGATGAGCTTGGAGCACTAGGGTCTAAGACTGAGGATGAGGAGCTAGTTCGTATAGCTCTCAATGGCTTTTCTAAGCCATGTGACGTCTTTGTTAAAGGCGTGGTGGCTAGGGAGAAGCTCCCCGACTGGCAAAGATTGTGGGATGACTTCGCATAGGAAGAGACTCGTATGGGTCAAGGTTCAGCTTCATCCAGTGGTGCTCCACAGATCGTGGATGAAGAGGCTATAGCCCTAGCGAGCAAAGGCAAGAGGAAGGCAAAGAAGAAGAAAGGTGGTAAGAAGAACTTGGACATGTCAAAAGTCAAGTGCTTCATATGCCACAAGCATGGACACTTTGCTTCCCAGTGCCCAGATAGAAAGAAGAAGAACAACACGCAGATGGCAGGTTTAGCAGAGGTGGATGACTTCAGCAAGAGTTTTGACGAGGACTTTTGCTTGATAGCTTGCATGGCAAGCTCCATCAACAACAACATCTGATATGTGGACAACGGTGCATCTTTTCACATGACAGGACATAGATCATTCTTCAAGAGCTTGCAGGAGGGTGGAGTAAATCTCCATATTGAGTTAGGAGATGATGTGCGGTATCAGGCGCAGGGTGTTGGTACTGTTTCGTTTCAGAGGGAGTCTGGAAAGCCCATCAGCTTTGCTGATGTGTTATATGTCCCCGGGATGACGAAGAATCTCATATCAGTTTCCACACTAGAAGACAAGGGTTTTCTAGTGACTTTCCGGGACAAGAAAGTATATATCAGGCAGATCAGAGATTGGACAGGATGATTGGGGTTCGGAGTGGGAAGGTTTACAGACTATAGTTTGAGCCTGCAAAGGCTCTGGTCAGCAACAACAGCAGTGATGGTGAGTTATGGCATAGGAGGATGGCACACTTACATCATGGTGTGATAAGGCATCTGAGACAGGTAGTTATCGGAGTTCCTTCAGTATAGGAGGAGAAGCACAACCACTGCAAGGGTTGTGCATTGGGGAAGAACATCAAGAAACCTTTCCCACATAGTGAGCACAAGTCTGGGGGGGCCTTAGACTTGGTGCATTTGGATGTATGCAGACCGATGAGCGTCCATTCTTTCAGTGGTTATAGTTATTGCGTCACATTCATTGATGACTATTCCAGGAAAACCTGGATCTATTTTCTGAAGGCCAAGTCAGAGGGCTTCGATCGGTTCTGAGAGTTCAAGACTCTCGTGGAGACCCAAATAGGGAGAAAGATCTGGATCTTGAGGACAGATAACGGTTGTGAGTACACCGACAGAGAGTTCATGGAGTACTGTGCATCAAAGGGGAACAAGAAGGAACACACTGTTCCCCACACCTCGCAGCAGAATGGAGTGGCGAAGAGGAAGAACAGGACATTGGTGAGTGCAGGTAAGGCCATTCTATTTGATCAGGGATTACCACTATTCCTATGGGCCGAGGCATTTCAGACTGCAGTATATGTCCAAAACAGGTGTCCCCACACTATATTGGGGAGGAAGACACATGAGGAGGTATTCACAGGTACGAAACCAGATGTTAGTCACTTACGCATATTTGGGAGTATCTGCTATTATCACATTCATGCTGACACTAGGAAGAAGCTGGATCCTTCTGGAGAGAAGGGGCTTCTAGTTGGTTACAGTGGGACTTCCAATGCTTATAGAGTATATGTCCCATCTCGCAAGAGGATCATTGTGAGCAAGGATGTCTAGTTTGATGAGGACAGAGCCTTGAGAAGATCTATGGACTTACCAACACAGGAGCAACCAACTGAGGACTCGAGAGTCAAGCTGGAGGAGTTACAGGTACAGGCACAGAACACAGGTTCTAGTAGTTAGAGGGAGTCAGGTGGATAGGATCATCCTATCATTGATGTGGAGGATGAGCAACAACAGGAGGAGGATATCTAGCAGCCGCAACAGGTAGACACCAGGCCATTGCCTAGGTGGTATAGGTCCACTGTTCAGGATTCCAGATAGGTGAGTCTTCCACAAAGATCCATAAGGCGGAGCAAACCGCCAGATAGATTGAGCTATATGGCATTGAAGACAGGGTTGATTGACTCTGAACCTTCTAGTTTCGAGGAGGCTGCACAACATGATGTGTGGCAAGAGGCCATGGTTGCGGAGTATGACTCAATCATGAAGAATCAAGTATTGGAGGTTGTTCAGAGGCTAGAGGATAAGAAGGTGGTGGGATCCAGATGGATCTACAAGGTAAAGCATGCGGCTGACGGAAGTGTGGAGAAGTACAAGGCACGCTTCGTGGCGAAGGGGTATTTGCAGAAGGAAGGTTTTGATTATGAGGAAACCTTCGCCCCTGTCGCTAGGTATTCTTCAATTCGAACTATCCTTATCATTGGTAGCAAAGATGGTTTGGCGCGTTCATCAGATGGATGTGAAGATAACTTTCCTTAATGGAGTTATTGAGGAAGAGGTTTATATTGAGCAGCCAGAGGGGTTTGACTCGGAGAATAGAGAGTCGCATGTATGCAGGTTGCAGAGAGCTCTTTATGGGCTCAAGCAGGCACCTCGAGCATGGTACTCAAGGATTGACAGCTATCTGCGAGAGATGGGTTTCCAGCAGAGTGAGGCAGACCATAACCTATACTTCTTGTCAGGTGAGGTACCTCTCATACTGGTACTATATGTGGATGATCTCTTTCTTACAGGAGATGAGAGGCTGATCAGGGACTGCAAGTCCAATCTTGCAGTGGAGTTTGAGATGAAAGACCTTAGGTTGATGCATTACTTTCTAGGTTTGGAGGTTTGGTAGAGAGATGGGTGCTTCTTCATTGGATATGGGAAGTATGCAGTGGAGATCTTGAAAAGATTCAGGATGGAGGACTGTAGATGTATGGCCATAACTCTAGTTACCAACTAGAGAAGATTGGTGTATCGAGATCAGAGGAGTTTGACCCTACACCGTATAGGCAGCTTATCGAGTCGCTTATGTATCTGGTCAACACTCGACCATACATTAGCTTTGCAGTCAACTCTTTGAGTCAGTTCATGGTGAACCCTCGAAGAGTACATTGGACAGCTGCGAAGCACATACTTCGCTACATCAGAGGTACATTGGAGTATGGTTTGGTTTATGAGTGCAGTGGGAGTTTACAGTTTGCAGGTTTAACGGATGTTGACTGGGCAGGATGTGTAGAGGATCGAAAGAGCACTTCAGGTTGCTGCTTCAGCATTGGATTAGGGGTCGTCTCTTGGTTCAGCAGGAAGCAGAAGTCAGTTGCATTGAGTTCAGCAGAGGCTGAGTACATGGCAGCCAACATGACTGCATGTGAGGGGATGTGGCCGAGGAAGTTGCTCTCAAGATTGTTAGAGAGTGAGTTGGAGACTACTATAGTTCACTGTGATAATCTGAGTGGTATCAACCTTTCTGAGAATCCAGTGTTCCATGACAGGAGTAAACACATTGACATCCGGTATCACTTCCTCAGAGATTGTGTTCAAAGAGGAACCATCCGGTTGGAGTACATTCAGATAGATGAGCAGGTGGCAGACATATTCACCAAGGCACTTTGCAAACTCAAGTTTGTAAAGTTCAGAGACAAGCTGCGGTTGTTACCGAATCCCTTATTCGTTGAGAGGGAGTGTTAGAAAGTGACAACAAGGAAGGTCTTACTGCATTGCATGTAGAAGACTTAAATAAAGAAGCCAATTCTATTTAATGTATTTTTCTTAAGTTTTACTTTGGAAAATTTATTAAAGTGATCGAATTATTAATTGACTTAATGGAACACTTTTTATAAAGTGAAAGTGAAAAATATTTAAGTGATGGCTAATCTAATCTTGGCCCTTGATCTCACCGGAGGATCTCATCCATTGATCCATAGTGAGATTAGGTTTTTCACTTCGCCAATGAATTAAAAGGAGGATCAATTGGTGGAGAGGACACACATTCCGACAGAGAGATTCTTACTCATATCTCTCAGCTGGAGAGTGAGAAGGAAGTTTGAGAGAGAGAGTTTTGCAGAGAAGACGGAGAAGCAGAGAGTCAGAGTGATCGACAGAGCATCTAGGCAAGAGGGCCATACAAGTTCGCAGAGGAGAGAGAGCCGAGGTTGAGCTGTAGAGGCAGCCATACAACATGCCATACGGATTCCGTACAGTAGGCCGTACAACACAGCAGGAGGCCGGACTGCTCAGCAAATTTACTCAGTGAGTTTTTGTTGGTTCGATTTTTCCAGGTTTGGCAAAAATCGATTTTCTGATATTGTAAAAGCTTCATATTTTCTTAATAAAATATCTTCTCAGACTGCTGCACCAGTTTTCCCATCTTGGGTTTTGTCCGGGGGTTTATGCCCAAAAAGATTTGTGTCTATTGTGTGATTGATATTTCTTTCAGTGTTTTATTTCCGCTGCATTTTATTTTGGTGAAGAAATCCATGTGTGATTAACAATAATAATTTGGGTGCATTAATTAAACCAACTACTCTAGCCCTAGAGTGGATTTTAAGGAAATTTACAAAATTTGCCTATTAAAGATAAGGAACAGAGACCTTTCCAAAAATAATGACCCAAAATAGAGTGGATGGATAATGATACCCGCCAAGAACTTAGAAGAAAGAAAGTATGCTTTAGTTGTCAGGAGGCATGGGTACAAGGTCAAAGGTGTTCCGGGAAGGGAAAGGCTCATTTCACAGAGGCATATTCAGACAATGGAGAGGACGAGGATGATCGGTAGTATGTACAGAGAGAGGCACTTCACACAACAGAGGAGGAGCATTTCTCAGAGGATATAAAGGGAGGTGTCATTGCTACATTATCTGGAGTTCCTAGATTCCACACTCTTCGGATAAGAGGTGTCATACAGGGCAACAGGGTTGGAGTGTTGATTCATGGTGGGGCATCCCACAATTTTATTGATGCTGCATGGATAAACATGAGAGGTATTTAGATCGAGAAATTTGATGGATTTACAGTGGCCATAGCATGCAACCGCAGCATGGAGTGCACTCATTGGATTCCAAAATTAAACGAGACTCTAGGGAACTTTATAATGGCAGATTCATTTTATGTGGTTGATGTGCCAGATATGGATGTGGTGTTGGGAGTTTAGTGGCTTTATTCAATTGGAAAGTATTCTATGAACTACCAGACCATGTAGATGGAATTTCAGGGAATAGACGGACAAAGGGTTGTTTTGAGAGGTATGCATACCTACCCTACATCTCATCCTTTTCATCCTCTACAATGGGATTTCGACTTGATTCCCCTGGCCCTGAAGGTAGTGGTAGTTGTTCGTGAAGCAGATCCTCTCCATGTGGAAGTGGGTCCAAGAATTGTCTTTATTGTGAAATGCTAGTGATTGACTCTCCACAACCCACTTTGACCAGGGATCAAAGTCATTTAAGACTATGTTGCTTGATTCATGGGTCTTGTTCAACAATTCTCTGCTGTGTGGGAGCGCTCCCTACCCCCTCGCTCCCGCTCCTAAAGCTCGCTTCCTTCGGAAGCTCGCTCCCAAAATGTTCCTTGTTTTGGGAGCACGCTCCCAAGGCGTTCCCTACTTCTCCTTTACTAAAAGCTCCTTTACTAGGTTGATCATCTGATGACAATGTTATGGTACCTCTCTTCTTTGCCAAGCTCCTATAAAAGTTGTTATGGTTGATTATTTGATGATAATGTTATAAGTTATAACTACTAGATGATTGATGTTATAAGGGATCAAAGTCATTTAAGACTATGTTGCTTGATTCATGGGTCTTGTTCAACAATTCTCTGCTGTGTGGGAGCGCTCCCTACCCCCTCGCTCCCGCTCCTAAAGCTCGCTTCCTTCGGAAGCTCGCTCCCAAAATGTTCCTTGTTTTGGGAGCACGCTCCCAAGGCGTTCCCTACTTCTCCTTTACTAAAAGCTCCTTTACTAGGTTGATCATCTGATGACAATGTTATGGTACCTCTCTTCTTTGCCAAGCTCCTATAAAAGTTGTTATGGTTGATTATTTGATGATAATGTTATAAGTTATAACTATTAGATGATTGATGTTATAAGGTTTAGTCCATGTTTTCTATAACTAATTGAACATCCTACATGTGTTTTAAATATAAATCCATCAAAATTTATTAAAATATATACTATATAAAAAACGCTCCCGAAACACTCCCAAAAGTGGAGCTTTTAAAAATTCACTTTTCGCTCCGCTTCCCGCTTCCGCTTCCAGCTCCCAACAGCATAGCAACAATTGGTTGCTTCTCAACCTAAGGTTGTTCTGAACATGAACCATATCATTCAAGAGTTTGTTCCAAACCGTTTCTCTTCTTGGTGTGTATATGCTCAAACACGCTCCAATTGCATTCACACCTAGAGGGACTACATGTCTAGCTCAATATCCGAATGGCGATTTTTTGCAAATCAGGGCACTGGCCACCAATAGGCAGAAAAGACAGCTCTTTAACAGCCCACAACATTATGAAAATGAACCCTTGAATCAGCTCCAAAAACAACCCAACAAATATTAAATATAGTCCCTTGAAACATCTCCAAATTTGCCCAAGAAAATCAGCTCAATGACTTCCCAAACTCAGCCCTTCAACCAGCTCTACAAATCTGTGCAAGAACTTCAAAACAACCTTGCAAACTCAGCTCAAGATTTCAAATACTTCAAATGAATAGTGTGAGTGAAATGGAAGGGGGGACCTCCTTAAATTGTTTTATCAGGGCGCTAGGGTTTGTTTTTTTTGTTTGCAATGTAAGTATTTTTCTAAAGTGGATTTCATGGACCCCAGTCAACAGTTGTACGGAACCATTCAGTTTGGTGCCAAAAGGTTGGTTTTGTACGGAATCGACCTTTTCCAGTCGGAAATCCTGAACCAGATTGGAAAAGGCCCAAAACAGGTCAGAGCAGTCCGTTTTGCCGATTTCGATAACACTGATCCATGCATCAAACCCTTGGCCCAACATCTGCATATGCCATTCATAATATAGCTTTGAAGAAATTCTCTAGAATGGCCACAAGAATATTTCTGCATGTCCGACAGATCCGATTAATTCCATGGTGTTCAAATCTGTTATAAGCATCTAGGATTGATGCATGCTCTCAGTGTAATTCATTTCAGTGACTTGGCCATTGAGGAGCCGAATGAGTTGGGAGCTTTGCATTGATCCCTTGAGGTTCGGGAGAAGTTATACTGTCAGGAAATAGGCAGACATGAGAATGGCATTGCTCTGTCGATCATTGCTCCGGATTTCTTGCTCACCCATTAATTTAATGCAAAAAGGGCTTATCCAAGGGGCACCAAAATTGCGCTAAAGCAACCTAGCTTGGTTAAAGCTCCTGATGGTTTTAAGTGGCTTGATGTCAACAATCTGAGGTCAATTGCGAGGATAGAAAGTTTCTCAGAATGCAGCCCAAGGATATACCAGGATTGGTTTCACAGTGGAAGATGCATGCATGATATCAAGAAGTGGCAGGCATATGTGACCTGCTGTGTGATCTCTTTTGATTTTGATGATTCTTCCCAAATGATTATGCAAGGTTTACGCTTACAAATTGAATCACTAATATCTTTAGGGAGATGTAAGGATGCTTATTGGTGCTGATTCTGGGATACGAATCTCACCATCCAGAATATTTGTACAGTTTAAGCTTCCTTGTGTTCCAACTTCCATTACAAGCTGGGACACCACACACTTTGGGCTCTTCAATGATTTTAAGGGCCATGCTTGCTGGACCTACCAACTTCTTGTCGATGTAGTTTTTCTAGAGCATTAATTTCCTTTGATGAATTTCCTTTCTCATCCTTTCAAAATACTGCACTGTGCCCTGAATATGCTCTGGTCAACCACTTCTCTAAGGTCTGTAAAACTGCTACAAGACTTCGACACTTCTTCACCGGAAACATTGCTGCAGTCAAGCCAATGAATGTCTTTAGAGGTTCAGAGATACTGGTAGAGAGACAAAGGATGCCTCGTTATTTTGACAAACTTATTTGGAAACCCTGATAAAGTTCAATGCTGCATGTGCAATATAAAGGTCATAAATCTCCGTTTTTTATGAGCAGGAGCACTTTCTCCAGCACACACATCAGCCATCTGTAGCTTGAAATTCTGTTGTATTTGTAGTTACAACGATATGCCATCTGTATCTTGAAATTCTGTTGTATTTGTAGTTACAACGATATGTGATTTGTCCCAGATTCCTTTTATCATTGAAGAGGAGACGAATTTGCCACTCGTTATGTCTTAATTGCAACTTTTTTATTAGTTTTGTACCTAACCCTGCAGTTGTGATGGAAAAATGCACAGGGGTGCCATATGCCATAAAAGACCATCATTGCCTAGATACCTTATCAAATCAGCAGTGAAATGTGAGCAGCAGTGGAGTATGAACAAATGATAATCCATTGGAAGTCACCATCATTGCACAACCTCATGCATAACCTCCATAGGAGAGCAACCAATATCAACCATATCCCATAGCTACCAATCCACAGATTTGTCCTTATAATTGAATCAAAATTGCGTTTTAGAACAGCAATTTAATAAATAAAATGATAGAATTATGATTATTAGGTTTCAGCAAATTAACAATTGATTAAAATTATAAAAACAAACTAAAATTTTCAGATTTTAAAACAGAAAATTATAGATGGATTTAAATTTTTTGGTGGCTTATGAATTGTGACTAGTGCCTGATTATTTGGAATGGCCAATTGGATCTAAAGGAAGTTCAAGAGAAGTAGGGGAATTTTTAAGAACCCTCCCTAAATTTCTTTGTATAATAAATGTGCAAATCCCCATGATATATAGGAAAATATGAAGGCTATTTTATCAATGTTATATTATGTATATATAATTTTTGGCGAACTCCCATTGAATTATGTAATCTTGCAAAATCTTGGCAAATCTTTCACTAAATTATAAAACCTTGTTAAATCTTGGCGAATCTTTCACTAAATTATAAAACCTTGTAAAGTCTTGGGCCTTGGTGAATCTTTTACTAAATTATAAAATATTGTGAAGTCTTGGCGAATTTTTTGATAAAGTATAAAATCATATATAGTAATAGGAAAACATATACAAAAAATAC
Organism: Larix kaempferi; assembly: GCA_027924585.1. Classification (NCBI taxonomy): domain Eukaryota; kingdom Viridiplantae; phylum Streptophyta; class Pinopsida; order Pinales; family Pinaceae; genus Larix; species Larix kaempferi. The sequence continues at coordinate 11,165,986 of BSBM01000072.1, read as the reverse complement.
AAAATAGGAGATAAATCTTAATGACAAGCTTTCTTTTGGTGGTAGTTTGGTACCTCACTCTAACTATCACAGCACATAGAAATTGACCATACTCTAGGAATATTCTTGGAAAGCAACAATGAATTTTTTCATCACCACGAAAAATAGAATCAATATTAATATGAGGGCCCACCAACACCTCGATCCTCATTTAGCTCTCGATGCTATTACAAGGTCCAACCAACACATCATTTATGCACACACCTCACCAAATTAGAGGGTTAGAAACTCTAAATGTGTATTGTTTATTTCAATGCACTTGGATTGTTCTAAAAAATAATAACTATATGGAAAGCAAATGTTGTTCCAAGTTAGTCAACAAATGTTTATTCAACCAAATATTATCCACATGCTTCCAAACCTAATTAAAAACCAACCACACTATGCATGATATATTTCCATGTAAAAACAAAAAAATGCAGGTTGCTGAGAATGTGGTGATGTCAGGACATTGGTTGAAGTCTTTAAATCCATGAAAGGAAGGCTGCAAAACTATGAAAGAGCTAGTAGAAGAGTAGTGAGGCATATTGGACTGAATCCGAGACTGCTTTTACAAATACAATAAACAAAGTAAACAAAGTTCCATGCTTCAAGCAAGACTGCATTCTTTTCTAAGGCTTCTACAAACTATTGGAAACATGCAAATTGAAATAAAGTTTCAACAAGCTACTACAAAAATCCTTTGAGAACCATAAAATTTCAATAAGCAAAACAAGCAACATGTGAAAATACCTGACAATGCCCAAAGCAAAAGAAGCAACAAAGACCGTGGGATTCCAGGTTGCTCCACCCAAGGCCTATCCCAGAAAGGAGAACAAAAACACAAGTAGAAACAAAATGTCCGTGGTTATAAGCAGTGTCATGCCCCCCTGCATGCCCAAATACGCAGCTATGAACGAAGTCCCAGCCCCTAGGCGTGATTCCCCAAACATCCACAAAAATGTTATTACTACATCGCCAATCGCGTGCTTCACAATCCCCAAGTTTCTTGGGGAAACATTGGATCTGGGGTGATGGGATTCCTAACTCCTAGATGCAAATGGGTCACTATGAGATTTGAGAGTAAATATCAACTTCCCTTCTCATGTGGACATTAAGCAACCTGCAAAATGAGATTCAACCCATAAAATCTAGATGAATGTAACTCCGACTTCGATTTCCATGATCGGTAGAGGGTGAAAGAGCCCATAGCAACTGCCATTTCTAGAAATCAGGGGCGAATGGGAGCTGCTTAGCGATTTTTTTGGGAAAACAGAGGTTTAAATCGATTTTTAGAGGAGTGAAATTGTTTTATTGTGGCTCCCATTTCTAAATTCGATGGGGCTAACCTCCTATTCATTATAAATAAATAAATAAAATGTGGGCTAATCATATCTAATGGGTGTTTAATAAAAAATGAGATTCAACCCATAAAATCTAGATGAATGTAACTCCGACTTCGATTTCCATGATCGGTAGAGGGTGAAAGAGCCCATAGCAACTGCCATTTCTAGAAATCAGGGGTGAATGGGAGCTGCTTAGCGATTTTTTTGGGAAAACAGAGGTTTAAATCGATTTTTAGAGGAGTGAAATTGTTTTATTGTGGCTCCCATTTCTAAATTCGATGGGGCTAACCTCCTATTCATTATAAATAAATAAATAAAATGTGGGCTAATCATATCTAATGGGTGTTTAATAAAAAATTAGCTCATCAAAAATTTAAAACCCCTAAATTTAGCCCATGGGCTAAGATTAGCCCCTAAAACTTTCCATGAAGAAAAGCTGATGATCAAAGAGTAGAAGGGGTTGAAATGCTCAAACCCTACTCTAGTCTTTGATAGCTAAACCAACTTCAACAATCATTCCAAAATGGGAATCCAAAAGTTGTGGTTTCCAGTGGTCCTGCATACCAAGAAAGTTGCGAAGAGAAACACTAGAAGTAACATATATAAAGAGTAGAGTGCATACTAATTTATAATAATCAAAAGACAAAAATTCTAAAAGAAAGGTAAAGAGTTTACCAAATTATAACAGGAGATCAACAATTGAAGATAACATCCATGATCATTGCTTCAAGCACTAAATCCACAAATAAAATCCTTCAATAAGCACCCATAAGCTTTTAAAAAATGAACTAAGCAACTATCAAAGGAGTGTTCTTTCCACAACTTCTAGCAACTTTTACTATGAGAGGACGGTCTCTTATATAGGAAGAGAGACTAACTAACTCCTGAATAGAAAAAGAATAAATCCTCCTCATGACATGGTCAAAATACCAAAATCCTAACTTCCTCGTGAAATGGTAAAAATACTAAAAACCCTAACTTCCTCATGACAATAAAAAATACCAAAACCCTAAACCTACTAGTCTAGAGAAGGGGCCACACCACTAGAATAGGAGGACAAATATATGAGAGATACAGTAAAAGCCCCAAAAGTTGGAGCGCTCTGGAAGATCTAGTCAAAATTATAAATGTTTGGTCCAAATCCTAGGGTTTTGACTCATCAAACCACTCCAAAGTGCAACGAGCTTATCCAGAAGCATGAGAAAGTGTGTCAAGATTCTCCCATGGGGTCGCCCTCCAATGAAACAATCCATAAATGAAGAACGCCAATCAAGAAGCATAGCACGTGTGGCATAGAAAGGCTCTCCATGTGTAATGTACCATCAATACAATCACAACGAATGTAATGGTCCTCAAAAGGTGGAGCACTCCACTCTAATCTAGTGCCATGTGTCTCTAGGGTCAAACGATCATGCCATCTCATCCCAAGTGCCAGGGAACATCATCAATACCTAATCTAGGTGGGGATGACCCCTCTTAATGCCACTAAATCTCCCATGTGCCACTCCAAATATATGTATAAGGAGGGCACATATCAAAAAGGGGATATAAGTTATCCATAAAACATCAACCAAGTGTAAGACCATCTAAATTGCTAGGGCACTATCTCCAGGATGCCACAACTAAGTTTTACTTACAAAAATACCCTCAAATATGTAGAAAATACACATGAAAAGGTTAGCAATTGCACCTTTCTAATAACCCCTTTTTATTTTTTATCCCATTAACCTTAGACTCACCATGGTGTGACCATAATTAAACCCTTATTACATGTTAGACTCCTAAGACTTGGTGCATTTCCTAAGTTTCTTAGTAAGGTTAATTTGATGAAGTGAATCTCTGGTACTAGGGAGAAGGTGTTCATGAATTGACAATCATAGAAATGTGAGTAAGTGTTAGGTCTATCCCTTAGCTTTCAAGATCTAGGGGTTATAGATTTTTCTTCTACATGTGTTCCTTTGAAGGGAATGCTTTTTCTTGAGTTACCCTTTCCTTGCGGCTCTTTTTTGCTATCCCTTTATTTATTATTATTATTATTTTTTTTTATATTAATCTTTTTTGGCTTAGTTCCTTTGCTTTAAATTTGGCTTTGATAACTGGCGACATAGGAAACCTATAATATGTGCAAGGGGGCCTTGCTCGCATATATAACATTTATAATTTAGTTGCATCAACATGAGTACTTTGACTTTTAGGCATTCATACATGGGAATAGTATAGAGACCTTGGAACATAACATATGGTAAGTCCATTGTGAAAGGGAACATGATGGAAATTTGTGAAAGGGAACATGATGGAAATTTGTGAAAGGTCTAGTGGAGGGACATGGTATGAAAAATGGCTAGCCAAAATGTGTGAAATGACATGAAATGAGTGTTACACCTACCTAAATCCCTAAGGATACCACCTGTCGCTTAAGGGGACACACTTATCTAAAGGAAATTATGACTACACCATGATACATCTTATCTTATCTTATCTTTAGGTATGGAACAACAATTTGAAGTACATGAACCACTCTAGAGCAACACTAGTGACCCCTCACTGTCATGATCCCACATTGAAGAAGGCAATCCACATGCGTCAACAGGTATAGTATGTGTCATAAGTTATAACACTGGCATCCAGTGAAAAGTCTCCATTTGCCTCCTCTATGGAACTGATAGATGTGATGAAAACCACAAAGGGATTGATCATCAAGTCACCTGTACATGTCAGGGTTAACAAGCCCTAAGGCTTAAAGTTCTGTGATAAATCTGTGACCTCATAGAAGTGGTGTAAATTTCAGATGAATAGATTTTCAAAATTTCTATAGGGATTTTAATGATTTTTCAGCCCTTTTATGGTTAATAGGTTACCATATTGTTTTGGAAAAAGCTATTGGGCATGATTCGGGTGACTTCATAATTTGGATTCAGGTGACTTCATATTGGGCATTTGGGTGACTTCATATTCTTGTCCACCTCTTCTCCACGAGCTTCTTCAGCTTGGAATTTTAATTTTCCTTAGGTGGTGGCTCTTCAACATTAGTTTTTTGTCTTCAGGTGTACGCCGCAATTTTGGGTTTCTCCTTGGGAGTTGTTGTTGGTTGGCAAAAAATGCCGAGTATGCACTTGCTGTCAAATATCTTTTATAGGTTTTAAGCTTTTTGATTTTATGAAGCTATTGTTATAAAGAAGCTAGGCACCATGATTCATATTTCATATTAGGTCAAGATTAGGGTCTACTAAACTATAGGCAATGATAAGGGTCTCATATGTTGTCAAGATTAGGGTCTGCTATACTATAGGCAATGATAAGGGTTGGATGCATGTTGCAGGTCTGTGAGAAACAATCAAAGTGCTTTTGTACATGATTGGCAAGGAAACTCCTAGTTATTTTCATTATTTATACCTAGAGGTCAGACTCCTTTGTTTCCATTTATCTATAGAATCTATATAAGAGGGCCAATCAGGTTATGTTCACTCACTAATTATGCTAGATAAACATTATGATTTGTGGCTATAAAACTATTCTGAGTAGTCAACGACATATAGGCATAGATCAAGCTTTTATGGTCTGAAAGTTTTTCTTCCTAAAAAATCTAATATTCCAAAACTTGTTCCTTAAGGATCTCTCTACAATACTAAAGTCCCTGTTTAATTTATCTGCAAACTTTTCTGGAAATGTGATGAATGCTCAATGTGTGGTGTAGTTGGCTAGAGCTTAATTTACAAAATCAGTTTAGTGTTATAAAATTTCATCTCTTAAATGCGAAGCACCACCGTACGAAATACAGGAATCTAAGAAGTTTCTGAATTCTATGTTTCAAAAACTTTGGCTCACTCAGCAGGTTGAGAATGGTGCCACCAGTTTTTCTCTTTATACCTAATCAGATTCTTAAACACCTTAGTTCCTTCTGAAGTTACTGTTAATTGCACCTCTAAGTTTGAATACTTTGTTTGCAACATGTTATTTTATTATCCAGGTAACAACATTACTTGAAGAAGCAAAAGCAGGTAGCCCTTTGAGTGTTCCAGGGAGTTCCTACAATGCAAATACAGGCATGAGTAATTCTATGTTGCCAAATATGTTTCCTGCTGGTTGTACACCTCCACTTTCTCCTCGAAGTGTTTCTGGTTCCCCAAGGTCAGTCATGAGACGGCATGGAGCTGGTCCAAGTTCTCTAGGATCTCCACTAAAATGGGCCAATGATCCAGCAAAAGAAGTCATCCCACAGGTTTGCGTCACCTTTTTGAATTTTTCTGAGATACTCTACAGGTGTGCAACTTTTTGTTACCATATAGTGCTAAGCATTGTGGTTGTCCATCAACTGATTCTCGTTGCAAACACTTCTTTGATGTTTGCATCTGAAAAGCTTTGTTACTATCAATTTCTGGAAATATATTATTAGGAATTCAGGAAGTGTATTGTTAGGAAATAAATGGCTGGCCTGTTTTATGTTAGAATAACATACCACATCTGAGATATTAATGGGGCCTTCTTGCAGTTCTACTTTCATAATGGACCTCCCCTTCCAAAAGAAATGGCCGAGAAGTGTTTATCAAGAATTGATCAGCTCTTTTTTGGTCACATGGATGGGTTGCGTGTGGAAGGTCTGTAATAAATTTAATCCCCATTTCACAATAATTGTACAAATTCACCTAAAAGGAACAATTATTGTTGTTAGTGTTGGCAACTTATGTAGGATTCTGGTGATCGTTTGGCAGAATTTAAACTGCTGACAAAGGAAATCTGCAAGCTACCTTCATTCTTTTCTACCACTCTGTTCAAAAAGATTGATATTGATAATACAGGAGTTGTGACAAGGTAATGATGTTTTCAATATTACTGTTTTTTTTTGAAATTTGTATCAAGTTTTCTAATTAACTGGATATGAATAGTTATAATCCAAGTTGTCTATGGGCATTTAGCTCCATAGCTAAATGCATTGGTAAGATTTAGGGTGAGAAATGTTGGCAGTGATCATATTGGATTACTTACAGAATATCAAAGACAAACATGAAACTTAACCAAGGACATTTCTTGATAGACCCTTCTACATATTAATGTAAACATTTGTTTGTAGATACTTCTTATATTTACAAGGACATATTTACAGTCACACCCATGGAGGGTTAATGCAAGCCTGATCACCTTGCTGCTTGCTGTTAGACCACACTTCTGTGGGCTATCGATGGAAACATTTAATATTAATCAGACGCGCAATTTACAACATTGCATTCGTAAATCAGAAAGAAGATTTTTCACATGAACGAGGATATTCATTCAAATGAATGTAAAACCTTGTAAAGCTGTTTTAATCTGATGCTTCTTCTTGAGTGGATTTGATTATAGCAGTTTGGGATCTTTGGGTTCTCTTACATAAAATCTTCTCACTTATAAGTTATTAAATTTAAAGCTGTAACAAACCATGTAGCCGTCATGTCAAAACCTTTTTTGTATATTGTGTTAACCATCCTATTTTTCCAAGGAAATGTTGGGTTTATAACTTAGCAGCAAATACAATCAAACACATATCAATGAAGGGACACTGGGAGTTTACACTCAAGAAACCCCTGTAGGGGAAATTCTATTCAATCAATCCATCCCTTATATTGCTTTAGGTGACGATAACAACTATGTCATACTTAGATATATAGTTCAACCATCTCCATACCTATCTCCAATAATCTCCCTAAATCTCTCAACTGATGCTATGAGATCCTCATCCCTAACTTTTCTCTTTGTCGTAATCTTTCATTCATACATAGACTTTTATGTGTGGTCTACATCATTACAAAGCAATAATATAATTTAGACATCATTCATGATTCAGAAACAGGAGTTAGTCCCCCAGGAAAATCTCATTGGGAAACTCGAGTGATGGCATCCCTAGTAAAACCATTGGCATAGACTAGAGGGTGTTGGAGGAGCGTGTGGAGCGAAGTAGTACTTGGAAGTTGGTATTACCCCAGCAACAAAAGGTGAAGGTGCCTCTGTCTTGGCATTCATATTTTTTTAGTTTTGCTTTTTTCTATGGCATTTTAGATTGACAATGCATTGATGGATTACACCCAGAGGGTGTTACATCTTTGCCAGCGATTTTGTCAAGGTGATAATTATGATGGTTTGCTCTGCCACTTTTTGGCCTTTGGAAAGAATCACATTCAACCTTTCCCCAAAGAGTCCTTGTAATATGACCCAGCTAGGTTTCTTTCCTTAACCATTTTGCAATTTTTTTAAGATTTGAAATCTTATGTTTTGATGCTTTATGATAATTTATAAAAGCACTAAATGCTGCGACTTTTTATGATATCTTAGGAAAAATCTAACTAAAATAATACCTCAGGATCCTTCAATTTCAAGTACTTATACTTTAGTGCACCCTAACTCCTCTGTGATTTTAATTGCATAAAAGCACATCCGCAACACATTTATGGTCTTAATTTTAAAAATTTGGACTGTCTTTGACCGATTGCTTTTTTGGAATCCAAATTATTGCAAATGCAAATCCTCCAAAAATATTGAAAAAGCTTGTCCAATTGCACTAACTGCTCACCAGAAACAGAATTGCTTGATTAGCAACAAACAGTAGATAAAATGGCTGAAAAATGAGGAAAATTTTCCTAAAAAATGGTGACCGTACGCAAGGAGTGCCTTAACAGTAAATACATTCACCGCCTATTCTACACCCCGTGGGCCCCTCAAAATCTGTTAAAACATAGTTTTTCTTTAATTTTTTTCAAGGAAAAAAATCTTTTTTTATTCATTGAAGATAAAAATACATGTGGTAGGTGCACGCAGCACTTGCTGTGAAAGGCTGTTATAAAATCATCAAAATACTGTCTGAGCATACATCAAAATATTGTATCCAACGCCTGTCAGAATGCCATCTTCAGAAATGCTTTCCAAGTTAAAATCTCTCAATGTAAAATGTATTTTATCATACAATTTTCACAAAAACATTAAATCAAAAAACAAAAAACTGTAGTGAGGTAAAATATTTATGACCAAAGATCGAGTGTAGATTCTGAAATAACACCATTCTGAAAATCTTTGATTGAGACTGGCCCGCAAGGAAGTCACACCCCCTCCTTCAGCAGTGAGTTGGTAGAGATATTGTGCTCTCGGTATACATGTGTGGAGGTATGAGGACCCCTCCTTCGGCAGTGCGTTGGTAGAGATATTGTGCTCTCGGTATAAATGTGTGGAGGTATGAGGAATTAAAGAGACTACTCTGAGTTGTGATGTGAGGGATTGCAATCCAATATTAAATTGACTGTTCATTCCTCATCCACTTCATGACCAAAAGTGAGTCACCGTGCACCTGTAATTCAGAGAGGTTTTTCAACACTGCAAGTTTGAGTAGACTGAAGAGTGCAAGCGTTTCGGTCCAGTTGTTGGTGCCTGTACCCACGTTGACTTGAAGGTGAAAGTAGTGAGTTTCACTGAGAAAGAGAACAACCCCAATTCCGCAGGTTGAGTTGGGCCTTGATTAGGCTCCTTCGAAAAAGCCTTAAGGGAGGGAGGTGTCCACTGCCAATTCACCTACAACTTCTTAATATGACAGTCCAACCATCAGAATCTGTCAGCTTGTTTTTCTTTCAAGGATGACATGGTCTTCCTTTCAAATTCAGGGACTGCATGCATATCATAGTCATTCATAGACTATTGAGATTTGTTGATGGGTTGATATGACCGGTCGTCAATGTAAGAGGCATAACCCGATCCAAAGGTACAAAGTCGATCCTTGGTCGTTTGGTATAGCTACCCCTGACGGGTAATGTGGGCCCCGTTGCCACTAGATAGTGTTAAATTAATGTAACTTCGAAGAATATTCTACTTGTATTATTCCTCTTTTAGGGGATGTCTTTAATGTAAAAGATCATGTAAAAGTCATGAGGTAAAACCTCCATTGTAAGTCGGGTCGATAGTACCCAAAAGAGTTTATTATTATTATTATTTTGAGTCTCCCTAGAGAGGTCGGCCCAGTCAAGTTAAGTGAGGCCGACCTAGTTAGGTTAAATGTCAAGTAAAAGTAAAGTATAAATAGAGAGTGTCTTTCTCTCATTTGTACCATTCACTCACTCAAGCATTGCGCATTAGAGGAGAGAGGAAGATTGCGAAGGAGGAGGAGGATTGTGCTTGGCTCTAGAGTTTGGGTTTTTGTCTCTCTTCTTTGTGAGACTTATTTTTGGGCGTTGTACTTTGGTAATCTATATTGAGGAAGTTCTTGCTGGGTTTTCTTCCCCTTGAGGGTTTCCCAGGATAAATTGTTGTGTACCTTGTGATTGTCTATCATTCAGAGATCCTTGTTATGCTGCTATTGTGAAAATGTATTAAATGCTCTTGAAGTTAGAATTTAGTCTTTAGTAGCATATAATCTTAACATGGTATCAGAGCTAGCCTGAAAAGAGCAACTTTCATAGGGTAAATCTCTCTCTTTCTCCGAGCAAAAAAATTAGGGTTTCTTACTAAAGTGGAATTTTTGAATGCAAGTGGCATAGGGAAGTGTGCCCCTCCTAGGCGCATCTATTGGCACCAAGATCGAAGTTTTTCAGTGGCTAAATCTTCAAGAAAGTCAAGCCCTAGTTTGACTTTGGACCAGAAAAACCAGAAAACCAGAAACTACAGTCCAAAATTTCACAAGTCAAATTTCAAGGGTGAAATTTTGGATTCTTCAGAAACAAAGTGTACCAACATACTCACCTCAGTTAAGCGCATCTTTTGGTGAGTTCAGTTTTCACTTTTGAGAAATTTTAATTTTTGGTTATTCTTTGCTCTCTGGGATAAGATGGCCCCAAGCACTAAGCTTGATGACAAGTTGGAAGGCCTAGAAAACTTCCGTGCTTGGAAATACAGGATTGGACTCATTCTAGAATAGAATGATCTTGCAAAGTTTGTTAAAGAAGTTGTGCTAGAACCCGAAGAAGCTGAAGCAAAGGAAAAGCATAAGAAGGACATGATTAGAGCCAAGACGATCATAGCTGTCTCCATCAAGGATCACTTGATTCCTCAAGTGTCCTCCAAGAAAATTCCAAAGGAGATCTTTGATGCCCTATCAAGAATGTATGAAGGAAGAAACATCAATCGAAAGATGAATTTGAGAACCCAACTCAAAAACACAAAGATGAATCAAGGTGAATCTATCCAAGAATACTTTACAAAGGTTTCTCAATTCAAAGAACAACTAGAAGCAATTGGAGACAATCTTGACGAAGACGAATTAGCGATGACTGCTCTCAATGGTCTTACTAGACCTTGGGATTCTTTTATCTAGACAATGTGTGCAAGAAAGGAAAGTCTACAATTTGAAGTTTTATGGGAAGAATGTGTTCAAGAGGAAGCTAGAGTGGCAAATCGAGAAGCACTACTTAGAGATGATGATCAAGCCCTAGCTACCCATACTAAAAGACGAAAGGGAAAATCTCATTACAAGAAGGAAACCCATAAGGAGTTTCATCCTCGTAAGAAGTTTCAGAAGTACAAGAAGGGAAATTACAAGCAAAATGACTTCTCTTCTTATCAATGTTATCATTGTGATAAGATGGGACATATTGCCAAAGATTGTCCAGTGAGAAAAGAAGAATACAAGAAGAAGAGTAACAAAAGACATCATGCTCATTTAGTCGAAGAAGAAGAAGAAGAAGAAGAACCTCCTAGGAAGTTAGCAAAGGAAGAAGTAGAAGAATATGTTTTATTCTCCGCTCTCTCCGGGTCCGTGACACCTGGAAATGACACATGGCTAATTGATAGTGGTGCTTCAAAGCACATGACAGGTTAGAAGAAGACTCTCTCTAGTCTAGAAGAAAAGAACTCCCCTCAGAAGGTATCACTAGGAGATGATTATCAATACCCCATTAAGGGAATAGGAGAAGCCACCTACAAGCTTGATTCAGGAACCCCGATGAAGATGAAGGATGTACTATATGTACCAGGCCTAAAGAAGAACCTACTTTCTATCTCAGCTTTAGATAAGAAAGGGTTTAGGGTTTCCTTTATTGATGGAGAAGTTCTCATGTGGCCTAGAGGAAAATCTATAGAAGATGCAATTGTTATTGGAATAGAAGGAGGCTTATATAAACTAAAAGGACATTCATAAGCAACTTTGATTCATGATACTACAAGTTCATGCGAACTATGGAATATAAGGCTTGCTCACATAACCTACAAAGCCTTACCACATGTGAGTAAGGTAGTAACAGGGTTACCTGCTTCTCCACCATCTCTGAATCATGAGACTTCCCGAAGGCTTTCTCCTCCTCAAATCTCACCTCCCTCCTCACCACAACTTTCCTCTGTGCAGGAAGGTATAAGCGAAAAGCCTTCGAAGTCTCATCATAACCAACAAAGATGCCTCTCTCCGCTGTGGGCTCTAACTTTGACCACTTCTCAGAAGGGACATGAGAATATGTAAGGCATCCAAATATACGGAAGTGACCTATCTTAGGTCTCTTCCCGGCGAACATCTCCTCAGGAGTTTTACACCCTAATGCACGGTGTGGACTCCTGTTATGAACATAAACAATAGTACTACAGGATTCTACCCATAGAAAGAAGCGAAGACTCTGATCATGCAGCATGGCTCTAGCTGCTCCCACTATAGCTCTATTCTTCCTTTCGGAAACTCCATTTTGCTGTGGAGTATATGGAACTGTCAAATGCCTCCTAATGCCCTACTGTCTGCAAAACTCATCAAACTCCTTGGAGGTATACTCACCCCCATTGTCTGACCTGAGTGCCTGGATCTTCCTCCCTGTTTGGTTCTCTAGAAGAGCTTTGAACTCTTGGAACCTCCTCAAGACTTCCCGAGATTGTTTACTTCTCAGAAAGTAGAGCCAGGTCTTCTTGGAGTGGTCATCAATGAAACTGATATAGTATTGAAATCCTGTCAACGAAGCAGAAGACATAGCTCCACACAAGTCGGAATGAATCAAGTCTAGTATTCCATTTGATCTCGTGTCACTACTTGGAAAAGCAGTCTTGGTGTACTTTCCCAAAGCACACCCTCTGCACACACCACCTTGCTCTGTGTTGAACTGAGGCAAACCTGTAGACATCTCCCTCAACAATCTCAAAGCTGAATGATGAAGGTGGCCCATCCTCCTGTGCCACAACTCACACATTTCAATGCTACTGCTAGTATGGGCCAATGCATGATGAGGCTGGAAGAGAAGCTTGTAAAGTTTCCCACATCTAACTCCAATGGCACATGAAGTAGATGGTCCTGTTGCTCTGGGAAAAATATGCACTTTCCCATCTAGGACACATACTCCAAAACCCCTGTCCTCAATAGTGGAAACTAAAACAAGGTTCTTCTTCAGCCCGGGGACATACAAGACATCCCTCAATGTCATGGACTGCATAGACTCCCTCTGAAAGGTAACAGTCCCTGGCCCAATTGCTCTCACAATCGTGTCGTCACCCAACACTACCTTGAGACTCAAGCCTGTCTCAGTCATCTCGGTGAACACATCCCGGACACTTGTCATATGGCTCGAAGCCCCACTATCAATGTACCAAGTAGAAGTACTGGCTGAGGCACTCAAAGAATGGCCAACCAACAAAGAACACTGTACCTGATCCTCCTATCACTCTTCCTATCACTGTTGGTGAAAGATGTCCTCTTTGTACATCCAGCATAGAGAGAAAACTCTCCCTCAAACCGTGAGGCAAAGTCATGCATGTCTACTGTAGCTGTCGTCTGCTGTCCTTTCTTCTTCTTGTTCGGACACTGTCCAGCATAGCGTCCAAACTTCTGACAAGCAAAACACTTGATTTTACTCAGGTCTTTCTTTTGCTCACTTGTATGTTGCTTGGCTCCACTCTTAGGACCCTTCTTGAACTTCTTCTTCACCCTTCTTGAAATTCTTCTTCTTACCTTTAGCTGCCAATGCCACATTTTCCTCATCATCCCTGTGATGTGATGAACTGCCCTGTAGGTATCCTCTACGTGTCGCCGCTTGTATGAAATCATCCCAAAGACGATCCCAAGAAGGCATGTTCTCACGAGCAACTACTGTCTGCACAAATACACCCCATGGCTGTGTCACGCCATTTAAGGTTGTTCGCACCATCTTAGTGCCCTGTACAATCTCCCCAACAGCTTCAAGCTCATCCCTTACCTGTGTAATCCTGGTAAGATAGGAAGCCATGCCTTCCCCTTTACTCATGTGTACACCCTTCAACTTCTCCCGCAACACCATCTTCCTGTTTTCATTTGAACTTTGGTGAAGATTTGTCAAAGCTGCCCACATTTGAAAGGCACGTTCCTTCGCTAAAATATGTGGGATCACATGATCCTTCACGGCATCATGTATGATCCTTCCTGCCTTCACATCCTTTTTCATGAAGGCTGCCCTATCAGTAGCATCGGTAGGAACAGTCACAGGATTTGCTGTTGTACTATTGACTACATTCCATAGTTTATTTTCTTCAAGTATCAACATAATCCTAGCGTTCAAAGGGCTAAAATTTGCAGCCCCATCTAATCTGTCCTCTAATCAAAGTCCAGTCACCATGACTGCAACCTGTACCTGTTCTTCTCAAGAAAATGTTCAAGAACCTGTTTTTCACAAACCCCGTGTTTTTCCAAATCTGAAATATTTCTCAGTATTTAAATTTCTGATGTTAACCACCACTCTGATACCATGAAAGTTTTAGAACTCCAACCTGGTTTCAAGCATTCAAGCTTCTCTGCATATAGTTTAATGCCCAAACCCCTGTATGCACATTTTCATTCATAAAAATGACTTGTCTTGAAACACATGAAATTCTTTTTCCAAAATTTATAACTCAGAAATTTAATTTGCAGCCATTAAATTCATACTCAGAAATTTAAATCAGCCAATCACATAAAATTTAACACAGAAATTTTTGACCAAATTGGTCTAGGGTAAAAACCCTGAAGGGAAAACCTGACTGATAGTGATTTTATTATTCATCTGAGGCAAACTAGAAATCAACAACAGCAGTACTTATCTCAATTTTTCTTCTCGAAAACGTGTCAACACAAACAGCAGTACGGCCCACATTTGCCAATTTTCTTTTCAGCAGTACGGCCTTGGGAAATGTGCCCAGAAAACAGCAAGACATTACCTCGAAATTCGTGCCAAATAACAGACTGAACAGACCTCGAAAACTGTGCCAGAAATGACCGTACGGACAGACCTGTACGGATCTTGATTTCCATGCCAGAATTAATGCTGTACAGACTGTACAGATTCTGGAAAATCAGTGAATTAAATGCCTCAAAATTTGTGCCCTCTCTCCTGCTGTACGGACAGACCTTCCTCGAAATCTGTGCAACTCTACTGCTGCTGTATGGACTGCAATTAATGAAGTAAGGTCTCCTTGGGAATTGTGCCCTGCTCCTCAAAACCTGTGCCTCGATTTCTGTGCAAGGGTTTCTCTTCCTCTCTCTCTCTCTCAAAATCGACCTCTCCTCTTGCTCTTCTTCTCTCCAAAAATCTCTCTTGGAAAATGTGAACAGTTGATTAGGTTTGCCTTCCCCAAGCCTTTTTGTTCATGGCAACTTCCTCTTTTCCATCCAATGGTCTAGATTAGATTAGATTGAGGGCTCTCAATAAATGCTCAATAAATAATTATTAAATAACATTTAGTGCACTCATGTTATTTAAAAAGTGATGACCCTTTTAATTAATCGTTCACTTGACTTTATCATTAAAAAGAACTTAGGATATAACCATGACTTAACTTTTAATAAAGTGTCTTTATAAATATAAAGCACTTCTCACTTTATTAATTAATGACTAGGGGTCACCTTTTTAAAATGTTCTTGTCCACCCCAAGGCAACACAAGGTGAACAACACTCCCTTGGTAACATTTCAACATGGAGTAATGTCAGAAAGAAAGGAGGAGCAAGGGCCAGATATCACAGTGAAGCCCTAGCTCAATATCAACATCATAGGTTGAGATGCGAGTAGGTGGAGGGAGAATGGGCACCCCTGTCACCTTCCGTCATCAAGAACGTTGTGATGCGAAGCTTGATGATCTATTTGAAGAACTTGGAGAGGTCCCAGGGGGCTGGTCTCTGTGGTCTTGGTCAGATGTGGCTGATCCACTGAAAGTCCCCTAAGACTCAAGGTTGTCAAAAGGAATCTGGCAATGGAACACTGATCAACAGCACACTGGGGCAAGACCGGCTCATAAATCTGTTAGAGCTGGGATGTATACTGGCCTGGTGGGATTTGAGCTGTGATAAGATAAGATGATTTAATATGTCCAATGAGTGAGCAAAAATAGGTCAAAGGGACTTCTAGGTACATTGAAGCCCTTGTCGCAAGTGCAACCAATTTATTGGTTGCAGGTCTAGAGGATGTGAGGTCTGACTGATCTATAAGTGGATATCACATTGGACTCTGCATGTTGATTACAGTCATCTGCCATCAAGATAGGGGGAAGAAATAAGTGTCAATCTAACGAGTTTCATCCTTGGGGAACCCTGAATAATTTGTCTCTTGAGATCTGGGAGGTTGGAAACAGAGTTAGACACCTATGATCGGGGGACTTTAAAGTTGAAAGTAGCAAGGGATCCTCTTGACTCTCTGTAGAGAAATTGAACTTCCACTTGATCTCATAGTTTACTGGGCACTGAAAGGTAAGGTAATGATTTGTTTGATGCATTACCTTCCCAGCCAGCTCTACCCTCCTTCTCTTGACTGCTCGAAAGCCATCACTATTAACTACAGGGTAATATACATTTCCTCCTTAGGTGTAGTGTGCTGTTCATTTATTTCTTTTTCTGGTTTCTGGTCACATTTGGGCATGCTACCATTAAGTTGCCAGACTCCTTACAATTCTGCACTGGAATGCTGTATAGTTCAAATCAAGACATTCATTACCACAGTTCTTCAAATAGTTCAAATCAAGACATCCATTACCATTCTAAGATGAATCTGTCTGGACTCTGGTAAACCTTTACTTAGCTCTAATTCATCTTCCTTATGTTGGTCTTATCTAAAAACTTTTCCCAGGGAATTACTAATATTTTCCATGACCTCTTTGAAATCTAAGGGCCGATTTGGCAATCTAACTTATTCTGCTAGAAATCATTGAAGCAACAATTTAAAGCATCTTCTTTGAAAGAGTTCATCTTCTCTATGATGAATCTTCCTGTCTACAAGAGCCAAGGAATATTGCTGATTTCTTTATTTCCTTAAAAAATTCCCCTTTAATAAAGGAATCTTGGCTGTCCTTTTTTACCAATACGTCTTTCAGATAATCTAGGAGATAATTTCATAGGGACATTGTAGCTTATGCCTTTATTGGGGTTTTGTCAGTTCTTTTGTTATTGCTTGAAGGTTCCATCACATAGAAAAGTATACAGTATCTTCATATGCCTTTTTTTCTCATGGATAATATTAGCTAATTTGATTAATGCCCACAATTCACCAAGAAATTGGTGAATGGGTCAAGAGTCAATAGACCATTGGAGTGTCTAGAACAATCCTAGATGCTAAGAAGGTAACAACAAATGAGAGATACTTTACATCTAGGCTCTTTTACCATTTGTGATCTATTGCATCCCTCGTTGTGTATTGATCTTTTGTTTTTTTCATGTTAGTAATACATCCAATTAGGGGACTAATATCCCTTACCCATTTTGGTGTGCTTGTGTATTCAAATTTCATGTTAGAAATGGTAGTGGATGTCAATATTATTAGATACATGGAATTTCCGCTGTTCTACTTAGTAATGAATTGGTGGTGTGGTTTGCCCTTTTGTCTGTGTACTAAATGACTGATTATTAGCACTTTTTGTTGGCTTCAGTGCCCGATTTCGACTATTCTTCATTATTTTGATTTTGACCAAAAATCTGATTACCAGCTTCCTGACAAAAAGTGCTTCCTGGGAATATCTCTCTCTTAGCACAACACACGTGATTAACTTTTTCAGTCATACTACCATCCTGTATGTAAAATCCTTTGCTTAGAGCGTGCTTCACAATGTTGACTATAATTATTGGAGCTGAGAAGTATCCCACTCATGGGTCCATGGTCATTTTAACTTGAACTCCTTTGGCCCGTTTTGGTCATTTATTCTACATCCCTCCTAATGACTGCCAATTGTTGCTCATCCTTATTATGCATTTATTCCTATTAACTAGTTGATTCAAACATGTTTTTCTCATGAATTTGTTTTCAGAGTGTACCTTAATAATACTGTGATTATCTAATTTTTGAAAAAAATGTGGACATAATGCCAATTTTGGTAAATAATTTCTTTCTTCAAGTTCAAATAGTTAATGGTTTTTAGTTTAGCTATCCTGCATGTATTTTCATATCATAAATGGCATTTTATCAAGTAATGGTCAAGATTGTGTATAAACCATAGTAGCAATATTCGAGTACGAATCTGAATCTGAATATGATTTGATATGGAAAAAATATGTAAAGAAAAATTCTAGTACGACTAAAATACGGAAGCAGACATCTCATAAATACAAAAACATGGATTTTTTAAATTTAAAAATATACTTGGCCATTCAAAATTTTAAATTAGTATTCATGATTAGTGTAAATAACTTGCAACATATCTCAATTACTTTTAGTGTTGATTAAGTAATGTGTGTTACTTCCACATTTATTTAAAAGATTACGTGTAATAATAGTGATAAATTTGTTTTGTGTGTTGAGATTTTACTTTGTTTTGCTTTGCAAAATCAATTTGTTTTTTTGTGATTTGAGTTATATTTATTTAGAAGAAAAACAATAACGTAGCTACAGTTATTATAATTGAAAGTTCACTTTTATCTTAACAAGTAAATTTTAATAGCAACATTTACTGAATCTTTAAAATATAAAAAAATTTAAATATATTTAATCATTTAGAAATTACCGTACTGTATCCACACTATATCGAATATTCGCCGAATTTCAAATTCGAAACGAATTTTTCCATACAGGAACCCCCAATACGGCCGAATCTTGCTACTATGGTATAAACCCATGTGCAGATTGCTCACGAGACTTTAGAGAGTTAGAGGCACACTACTTTACACTAATGGGTGATGCTTTTGGGGTTGATGGGAATGCAGGGACCAGTTTGTTAGTTATTGGATTGACAAGAAAATGGTAACTATGGACTTGGCAAACCAAATCTTCACAGTTCTAAGGCAGCCAGACAAGAACTATCTCACTCAGGTCTATATTGAATTTCCTTGGTATTCTACTAGTGCTTGAAGGTCACTATTATATGTCTTAATGAGTTGTGTATTGAAGGCTTGACTTGGCTTTTGGACTGCTGACAAACAAGCATCAGGGTTTTGTACTTTGCTATTTATGTTCTAGTTACTCAAAGTGTGATGGAATTGACAGGATGATTTCAAGCCCATATTGAGAGAGCTTCTGGCTACACATCCAGGATTGGAATTCCTACAAAGTACACAAGAATTTCAAGAGAGATATGGTATGAGTTATTACTTTCCCTATGATCTAATGGTAAATTCTTAATGTTGACATGTACAACTTAACATCAGCGCCTAAATATGGTTTCTTAATGTATGCATTTTACTTGTGTCAAGTTGTCAACAATAAATACTAAATTATTGTTTGTTTTAAAAGTCAATGGCTGTATTACTTGTTTTAATTAGCAAGGGGATCAGAAGTAGGTGTGCTCGGAATTAACATTTGAGATTCTTGTTTTTGGTCATGTAGATTGAATCCTGTAAGGAATGTTCACAGTTCTTTAGCAATTATATTTGTTCTTCAATTATTGAGGATGTAAGTATTGGTCATTAGTGTCTAGATTTAACTAAATTAATGTTTGCAGTATTCTATTGCTTTTGCAACTGTAGTTCCATATTGTCAGAACCATAAGTACAGTATGGTGAATATTAGAGGGAGGGATGACTATTTAATCCTGTAAATGGCCATGTACCAGAGTTGTTTTTTGGGTTTCTCCTCAGAAACCTTAGTTTAAGTCATTTTTGTTGGTGTACGTAGCTATAGTTCAGGAGTTAATACCTAGGTGATTCAATGACTGGGCTTGTATTACTATCTAATGTAGTTTTGGAGTGATGAATGGTATTACTCTTTAGTAGAATCAAGGATTTTGTGTGCAATCATATACAAATAAGTTAGTAAACAGGTTGTGTCCAGAATCAATTTAATTTAAATATTATTGTCTTCCATTTATTGCTCATTTCTTCTTGTTTAAGATTTCACATTTCTTGTTTATCTGATACTTGGCTTTAATACAAATAGTGGAATTTAATTTAAATATTATTTTCTACCATTTATCTCACATTTCTTCATGTTTAACATTTATTGTTTATCTGATACTTGGCTGTAATACAAATAGTGGTTCATGTTTTGGTGCTGCCATATTTTCTAACTTATTTTGGCTTTTTGATGATGTATCCTCAGCGGAAACTGTGATTTACAGAATCTTTTACTACATAAATCGGTCTGGAAATGGCCATATTACACTGAGAGAACTGAAACGTGGTAATCTGATACCTGCAATGCAGCATGTAGACGAGGAAGAGGATATAAACAAAGTCTTAAAGTAAGATTATCACCTATAACAGATATAAGACTTTGTTGAGCATAGAAATAATTGAGAGAACGATTAACTTTTTTTCAGTTACTCTATGTATCTTCCATTCACATTGTAATATGCTTCCATTGGTAGTGTTTTTAGCTTCTATGATTTTTATAGAGTTGTGCAGTCGAGCTTTCTATCTCTCTTCTATCAATTTCACTGGGCCATGATTATGTTATTTCAAGCTCAACATTACTTTTATTTTGCCTGATTCATTGAATTCATCTATTGGCATATTAAGTTTGAATGCCTTTGTGAATTATGTTTGTACGATCAATGAATCTCACGATTACCAAATTTTTTGAAGGCAATATGGAGTGTTAACATATTGAATTGGTGATATCTTCAGTGCTAATATTTAGGTGGTAATTTCTGGTCATCGTGAAACCTTTTTGCCTGCTTTCTATGTGTAACACTAACATGACACTTCAAAAGAGGACTCGTGTCGCGTATTCCACGTGTCGGACACGACACGTGCCCTAATACGTGTCCGACATGAAAATTTACGTGTCCAAAAATCATGACACTATCTGGCACGTGTCGCACACGTGCCATGATCGTGTCACGATTTCTGGACACGTGTCCTGTCAAAAGTTCACTCCTGCGGGTTAAAACATGGGCTTTCTTCTTTTCGGGCCCCTTCTTTGTTGACGATTAAGAGAGCTGTCGTGCCCATGGAGAATAGAGCTCGTGGTTGCAGAGATCGTGACTGTTTCCGACTCGTGGTTGCTTGCTGAGAGCTTGCCAGTGGAGTGGAGAAGTGAGGTTGTGAGGGTGTACCATGTAACTGCCCATTTGTTGAAGCCACGCAGCAGCTACAACAGTTGTTGTAGCAACAAATAGCTCATGAGTCGGGGTAAAGGCACATTAGGGCAGAGCCCCGTGAATAGAGCAGTCTAGGGAAGAGGCGCGTGAATAGAGCACAGTACACACGCAGCAACTATACCCGCAGCCCTATGTAGCAGCAACGAACAAACATTTGAGAACAATGCATTTTGATTTTGATGGTTTAATATGAAATATGCAGTTTATGGTTCAAACTCAAAGTTCATGATTCAATGTTATTGTTCATTGTTCATTGATAATTTTATTATTGATTCATCATTGTCAAATTTCAATTGAATGATATTATGATTCAGGTTGATGTATAGACTTTTAGTTTTTTAAAAATGTGGATCTTTATGTATTTTTTTAATATATATATATATATATATATATATATATATACATATATTATATATATATATATATATAAAACGTGTCCCCCGTGTCTTGTTTTCGGGGTTGTCGTGTCCCGTGTCGAATACTCGTATTTTCGTGTCCTCCGTGTCCCATGTCCTCGTGTCATGTGACTTAGGTGTAACCGTATATATATTATAAGGGTACGTCGTCATCTAACATGCGATTAAATCTTTCCAAAGGAGAAGCTCCAATCAGTTGTTTTGGAAACGATCTTCAGCATTTTACGAGGCTGTTTCCAGTCTTTTTGCATACTAAAACAAAATGTTTCTGAAAAGTTTTGTTATTCCAAAGCCTTGTAGCAGTCATCTCTGGCTGAGAACTGTCGAAGGCTAAAATCTTATTTCTTTGAAAGTATGAGTTGAATATAATTTATTATTTATTTATATGACTGGCGATCTCTTTTAACTGAGAAATACCTACTTTTGAATGCCAGGTACTTTTCTTATGAACACTTTTATGTGATATATTGCAAATTCTGGGAGCTGGATACAGACCACGATTTCTTGATTGATAAAGAGAACCTTTTAAGATATGGAAATCATGCTCTGACATACCGGATAGTGGATAGGATATTTTCTCAGGTTGGTTTGCATTTCCTTGCTTCACATCTTACAAGGATTTCTTTGTTTAAGATAATAAATGCCCAGGGGCATGCATTTTCCTTTTTGGAAGTGCAAAAGCTTTGAGTGTTTGTTCTATGACTGATTATTTTGGATATCTGCCCAGGTCCCTCGAAAGTTTACAAGTAAAGCTGAAGGGAAGATGGGGTATGAGGACTTTGTTTACTTTATGCTGTCCGAGGAGGATAAGTCATCTGAACCGAGTCTTGAATATTGGTAAGTTTTCAACCTGTTGTTTAACAGTTTTTGATTACCATTATCTTTTCAAGATCTGTGATTCTGTCCAAATGCAAGTTTAAAGACACGTTTCATTTTATTATTTTGATTCTTACTGAAAACCTCTCAACCTAGTTAGGTGTCATTTGGTTGCAGTTGTGAATAAGTATTTTTGAACTATAAATTATTCTTGATTTCCTACTATTAAAAAACTGGGAAACGCATGGCTTTTAGGAGGTGCTTCACTATTGTAGTTGATAGGCTAATCCTTTAATCAAAAGGGTGAGGCAAAGATTGATCCTGAGGAGACCACACTACTGTATTCTCTTAGAGGCCCAGTCATGTAACTGGGGTGAGATTTGTACTTACTCTAATTCTACATTAAACTAAAGACAAACTAGCACAATCGTGCTAGAAAAAGATAACCAAGAGCAAGTGCACTAGGAAGAAAAGTAACCCATGAACAATAGATTGCAATACTTTTTGGTGCCTGTAGGCCAAACTAGTATAATACTATAAAGAATGAATGAATGATGACAAGATTTATTATAGACCAACTTAAGTGTAGGGTGTTTTCTGCAAGAGGCCTTATTGACTCACATTGACCAGGTCGCCTTAATCAATCCTAGAAATACAATAAATGAATGTTGTCTAGGTCACCAAACCTTCAAATACAATAAATGAATGTTGACTACATCAGCCTTAGCTAATCCTAGAAATACATACTACAATGATTCCAATATGACGTTGGTTGTGGCCGCAAGTAAATCTTACACCATTCTCAACACTCTTCTTTACCTTGAATAAGGGCCACAAATAAAAATGATACCGGGTGCATAGAATCCCAATTCAATATAGGGTCAGTTGTGGCTGGAGTACAAATGAGAATGGGTGTATGTAAACCCAACTCTATATAGGGTTGGTTGAGGCCGGAATACAAATAGAGAGGGTATATGGATACCCAACTCAATATAGGGTCGGTTGTGGTCAAAATACAAATGACAGGGGTATATGTATTATGGATACCCGACTCAAAATACAAATTAGAGCGTGTATATGAATACCCAAATCAATATACAAATGAGAGTGCATTTATAGCTACCCAACTCAATATAATTGAGGGGGTTTATGAATACCCAACTCAATATAAGGTTAGCCTTTGCTGAAAATGGGAAGGGATTTATGAAAACCTAGCTCAATATAAATGGTTGTTGGTTTATGAAGACCCAACTCAATATAAGGTCAGTCTTAGCCAAAAATTGGAGTGGGTTTATAAATACCCAGGTCAATAAAAGTTGGCCTTAGCAGAAAACAAAGTTTTACATCCGTGTATTCAACTTCCTCCTTAATCTGAAAAAGAGGTTGCAGAGAGATGACATTGCATCACAAGATACATCCCTCCTTAACACTGAACATGAGACAAATCGAGAAGACATTACATCTTATGCCCCCTGAACACCATATCTCCCATGGCTATATGATTCCACATGTCGATAAATGGTTTGTGGAAAGTACAAAGGCTGGCACACATTGTCCTCCAAAAAATTTATATGCAAAATTGATGGAGTCATATCTTGAACATTTGGGTGATGGGTTTTCTGTAGGTACATGCACAAACTTTTTGCTCTCATGAAGGGCAGTTAAAATGTCATAATTAGCCCTATTTAATTTTAACATAACACTCACACTGAGTCCATAAGTTCAACATCAACAAAGAAGTCTTTGTAAAGTTTTCATAAGTTTCACATTTATACCAAGGAGAGAGAGAGAGGTACCAACATCCAAAGTTACAAATATCACGGCGAATATATATTGCCGAGGGTCCAAAACAAATTATCAGATTTATCGGCGAAAATGTCGGCAAACATCGGCAGCTTAAAAAATACAAAAATATTAAAGAATACAAAAATGCAAAAAATCACGATATATTTGAAACAAATCGTGATATATTCGAAAAAATCGGCGAAAATCGCGATAAAATTGGGAAAACATCACCAAAAAAATTGGGGAAAATATCGGGCGACATATTGCTGATGTATCACCACTGAGTTAGCATTGTGATATATCGCAATTTTGCCAATATATCGGCGATGTTTTTAACAGAGCCAACATCTTCCAAAATAATCTGTGGTGTGCTAGACTTAAAGAAGGGTTTAGACCCTAGGAAAAAATCCTATGAAACCCTTAATAAAAGCATTGGCCTTGTAGGAGGGTTTAAGACCTAGGAAAGCCTATAAAAAGAGATGATCTAGAAACCCTAAGTGCTGCCATGAGCTATTTTTTTGGATCATCCTTTGAATTGAGTTGGTGAGATGATCTGAAGCCCTAGTTCCACAATTCACAAAAACCAATGACGCCACAAGCCAAATGATCAACAGCTGAAAATTTGTAGAGAAAAGATGATTTGAAACCATGGTTCCATGGTCACAAAATCAATGATTCCACCAGCCAAATAACCTTTGATCAACTGATGAAAATCTGTAGCAAAAGATTGATTTCAAACCTTTGTGATGCATTTACAAAATCAATGATGCCATCGATGAAATAGCCTCATATCAACCGCAGAATTGTGTAAGGGAGGTCACACCTGCTTGGATACCATGTTGAGATGAGAGAGAGAGAGAGAGAGAGAGAGAGAGAGAGAGAGAGGATCAAATGGGACCAGTGTTACATGAGGACATCCCTCGAGACGCACTATGAAATGTTTCTTGGCATCCCTCGATTTGCCAAACATTGTGAAATGTGGAGTGAAACATTTTGCCAAGAATGAGGGACATGTAGGCACCTCCCAATAATTTCCTCCAATTTTTCAGAAAAAAGTTGAAACATGTTAAGCAAAACCTAAATCTAATACTATAATAACTAACTCTATTTTCCCTATGTCCATTTCACATTTGAATTTACATGTTGAATCGTTATTGATAAACTTCTATGGGCAATTAATCTTTAGATGTATCCTTTATCATTTTATGCTCACATATATTTTGAGTTTCTTTTTGTTATATTTTTAGAGATGTGGTCTCTTATGCTAGGGACATCAACGTTCCCTCATCTCCCATGATGCTCCCCAAAATTTTGGTTGTCATGTTTCCCAAGTGCGTTTTTGTGCTTCTGCATCTCCACATCCCAAAAATTTGGTGAAACATTTAATGGAATTGTTAACAAATCTCAATACTGCAGTAAAGATGAATCAACACAACTACTTTAATAGAGAAAGCGCAAGAGCACTAGAAAAACATAACCAAGAGCAATTGCACTAGGAAGAAAAATAACTCATGAACAATAGAGCATGACAATTTATGGTGCTAGTAGGCTAAATCGTTTGCATAAAGAATGAATGAAATATCACAAGATTTATAAATTACAGCCATTCTTAGAAATATATTAAATCAATGTTAGCTAGGTCGTCCTTAGACAATCGCTACTGTATGTATTGTAATTGTTACATACAGTAACGATTACAATATGATGTCAGTTTCCACGATACAAAAATGGATACAAATAAAACAATTTTTTAGAAAGCTTTGGATACATTATGTTTAGATGTGCTATGTATCAAAACACTTATTAAAATATAGGTGCAAAACAAATACCATGAACATAGAAAATACTATTCATAACTAAAAGGATTGAATTTCCATTAATATTAGGACATCACGGGTCAACGCTAAATAAACATTGGGCCTCTCATCACTCCATTGTTCTCGTCATTAATGACAATCATTCATTTCATCATCTGTATTTATTTATTTTCTTCATCACCGCTCTTTTATGGGAGGCCAGGAGGGCTAGGAATATTGGAAACTTAGGCAGGATTGGTTCTTGATACAATGCTCCACTCAAATAATTCTATGTGAATGCACGCTCTTTTGCCAATTGTGGTGAATCATTACATTTAAGGACATATTCAAGTCACATAATTTTGACTCCATGTCCTGCAACTTGTTATACTACTAGCATTTTGACTTAGTATGTGACATAAGGTAGAGCTTTTAATGGACTACAAACTCGTTGCCATCAATATATTTAATATTTTGCTTCACCAAATGGATGAAGCCTTTTGTACTCCATTTGCATTTTGTTAATGAGGAACTAGCGGTTTGTAATAAAAGCTTGATTGCTAAATTTTGAAGATGATAGGTATTCTCACTGAAGTAGTTCCACAAGTCAGTCAATTCCTTGTTCTTATCCTTCATAGCATCCACATTTGCATACATTCCCTTTGAAGTTACAAGCATAAAATTCTTGGTGGAATGCTAGTGCAATTGTAGGGTTTGGGCACATCTTGTTTAGGGATTTCTTTTATCTAATAATTTTTCTTTGGTTCTCTTTTTTCCGAATTAAGAAATGGAAGGAATCCCTTGTAATGTCCCGTTTTTGACAAGTTGGGGAATTAACTAATGACTGATGCCACATGGGATTAAAGCAGATCTTGAGCAGGTTATTAAGTCATTAGGGGATAATAGAGGACCACCTAAGCAGGAATCAAGTGACATGCATGACATGCAAGCCATAAATCAAGTTGCATGTGGCATGCATCATTTAAGTTGTATGCATGCAAAAAATGAGTTGCATGCAATCAAAAGAGAATAAAAGAAGGCAAGTCAACTTTTTAGGTATGCAATTGTTGTTATTCATCATTGAGATTTGTGTTGAGAGCTCTGAGAGAAAAGTTGGGGTTGAGGGCGCATTCCTTAGCCAATAGGTGCATTTCAACTGCGAAATCTATCTGCCCTAATCTGGGTCATAGGTTATAGGTTCATCAGTTTCAGGTACTCAGTCCAAGGACTTCTAGTATAGGGACAGGTTCACGGATCACAGGTTCACATGTTTCACCTTCATGTTATTCGGGCACATATGGTACAGGTTTAGGTTCACCAGGTATAGGATCACAGGCCATAGGTACTTCTTGAGGGAGACATTTGTCAGATGAGGAGGTTCAGGAGAAGGGTTTGCCACAGGAAGCTACTTCCAGGAAGAGAAAGCCAAGTTGGCTTAAGGAGCTTGTGAAGGAAGTTGAGGAGTCTGTGGGGCCACCCAAGAGGGAGGTCAGAGAGAGCAGGGCACAAGAGAGGTTTTCCAGTTACATGGCAGTGGTGACCAGCTTGCGTGAGTCCGAGTCTACTACTTATGAGGAGGCATCCACACATCAGGTTTGGAGAGATGCCATGATGGAAGAGTACAATTCCATCATGAAGAATGGTGTGTGGGAGATTGTTCTGAGACTGGAGGGGAAGTCAGTGGTGACTTCCAAGTGGCTCTATAAAATCAAGCATGTTGCGGATGGCAGCATCGAGAAGTACAAAGCTCGGTTTGTAGCATGAGGGTTCTCACAGGTAGATGGAGTTGATTATGATGAGACCTTTGCGCCAGTTGCCATATTTTCTTCGATCAGAGTAGTGATCTCCATTGTTGCAGAGATATGGGTTGGAGGATTCATCAGATGGATGTGAAGATTGCTTTTCTGAATGGTCTTCTACAGGAGGAGGTATATCTGGAGCAGCTGCAGGGATTTGAGATTCATGAGAGAAATTCTCATGTGTATAGGTTGAAAAAGGCCTTGTATGGACTGAAGCAAGCTCCTCGAGCTTGGTATTCGAGGATTGATTCTTACTTGTTGTCGATTGGATTTCAGAAGAGTGAGGTTGATCCCAACCTATACTCTATTGTGGTTGGAGGTGATCCGCTCATTCTTCTGCTGTATGTTGTTTATTTATTCATCACACGAGGAGAGCACTTGATTGAAGCATGCAAGAAAGATCTTGCTTCAGAGTTTGAGATGACTGACCTTGGGCTGATGCATTACTATTTGGCGATGGAGATTTGGTAGGAGGACGGACATGTTTTCCTGGGGCAAGGAAAATATGCTGCAGATGTTCTGAAGAGACTTCGGATGGAGGAGTGCAGACCGATGTCCACACCCATGATCACCAACTGGAAGAAGCTTCATGCTTCCGAGGGAGAGTTGGTGGATCCTACTTTGTACTGTCAGCTTATAGGTTTGTTGATGTATTTGGTCAACACATCAGACCAGATTTGAGTTTTGCGGTGAACATTCTCAGTCAATTCATAGTGGAGCCCAGGAAAGTGCACTAGACTGCCGCAAAACACATTTTGAGATATCTTGCAGGGACAGTAGATTATGGTCTGGACTACAGGAGGTCAGATGGAGTAGGCTTGGTTGGTTTCACGGATTCAGATTGGGCAGGCAGTTCTTCGGACAGGAAGAGCACATCCAGTTGTTGTTTCAGTTTGCGCTCGACAGTTGTGTCATGGTTCAGTCGGAAGCAAAAGTCCGTTGCCTTGAGTTCTGTAGAGGCTGAGTACATGGTAGCCAGTCGGGCTAGTTGCAAGGCTAGCTTTGTGGCTTCGCAAGTTATTGGTTGGTTTATTTGATTAGGAGCTGAGACCTTCAGTGGTTTATTGTGATAATCAGAGTTGCATCAAGCTCTCTGAGAATCTGGTATTTCATGACAGGTCAAAGTATATTGAGATTAGATATCACTTCATTAGGGATTATGTTTAGAGAGGAGTTGTTGAGTTGCAGTACATTTATACTGATGAGTAGGTTGTAGATATCCGTAGAGGGAAGTATGTTTACTTCAGAGGCAAGTTGGGAGTGGTGAAGAATACCTTCCTTAGTAAGAGGGAGTGTTGAAAATTTACCAAGGAAGTATTGTTCACCTTGTGATTCCTTGGGGTGGACAAGAAAACCTTAAAAGTGGCCCCTAGTCAATTTTAATAAAGTGTGAAGTACTTTATTTTTATAAAGTCACTTTATTAAATTTTTAAGTCATGGTGTCATCCTAAGTTCATTTAAGTGAGTAACAAATTAAAAGGTTCTCACTTAATTAAATGTTACATGTGCACTAAATATCATTTAATTATTATTTTAATGAGCATTTATTGAGAGCCTTTGATCTAAATCTAATCTTGGCCATTGGATGAAGAGGAGGAAGTTGCCATGAACAAAAAGGGAGGAATTAGGGATTGAAGGAATTCATTCACCCAAAGAGATTTTGGAGAGGAAGAGGAGAAGAAGAAAGGAGAGAAAGAAGAAGGAACCCTTGAAGAATTTGCAGGTTGAGTATGAGCACAAATTCGAAGAGAAAGGGCACAAATTCCTAGGCAAATTCATACAGCAGGAAGAATCTGTACAGCACAGAAATCGAGGTGGTTGCCCACAACACAAAAATTGAGGAGGCTGCTCTATGCACATAAATCGAGGAGTTTGTACAACCATTAATGTAGGCCGTACTGCTGTCAGAAAGGCACAGTTTTCGAGGACTGTACTGCTGCAATTAATGCAGACTATTGCTGTTAGAAATGCACAGAAATCGAGGTCCGTACTACTGTAATTAATGCTGGCATAGTTTTCGAGGGCCATACTGCTGCAATGATTGATGCACGTGAGGCTGTATTGTTGAGATAAGGGTACAAAATTCTGCTGAAGATTGGCACGCTTTTCGAGATGAAAAGATGAGATAAGTACTGCTGTTTTGTTTGTAAAATTTGTTCTGAAAGAAATAAAATTCTCTCTAAACAGGGTTTCCCTTCGGGGTTTTATCTTGGACCATTTCGTCAAAAATATTGATTAAAAAATTTCATGTGTGGCTGTCATAATTTTCCGAGTTAAGAAAATTTAGGCTGCAAATTAATTTTCTGAGTTGTTTAGGTTGAAAATAATTTCATGTGTTTCAACAATTGAGATAAGCTGGAAGAAAGATTTAATGAGCCTAACGATACCAGACTTCGAGAGGCCACAAGATAACACTTGTCTGTGGATAATTACGTTACAAACCTGATGGCGATTCTTAATCTCATTAGAAAATTCGAATTTGAGTCGAGTTTCAACATCACCAAACTCTAATTTTAACCCAAACCATGTGAGTTAGTCTCAGGGATGGCATAACTAACATATCCTCTTATCCCTAAGGATGTCGTGGTCTGTCTTGATTGGTAGGTGGTGGGAGCAAACCCAGAATTGATTGAGTGGGATCTTGAGGCCATAAACCCAATGACACTAAATGTTGTCAGGATGGAGAACGCTACCATCCTCTATCTCGATGAAATGCTCGTGATAAAAGCCATCTTTGGGCTAAAGAGTTAGAGGAGGGCATACCTAAGTGCTTTGGATATAGCTCCAATAGATATAATCTCTAACTACCCTGTTGGTATCTTCTTTAGCAGGGAGATGATCGAGGTAGTAGAAAATTGAAGACAAAGAAATCACAAGTTATTATTTGCACCATATGGGTAGCCTAAATTCCTATAAATCATAATGAAGTCACCAGCAATGAGCTTGATAATGTTATCTTGGGAAAGGCCCAAACTAAGAGGATTTTGCGGGCCTAAAGGAGACAATCGAGAGTTCCACACATATGCTTTCCTAACATCTAATTTGGCGAAAATTCCATAGAGGGAAAAAAATATGGTGATGCACTCCTATCCACGAAAATTATGCTGAGCATGAAGGGGAGAAACAACCTCATCGTGGGATAGCTCAAGTAAGTGGGCATTGCCTTACTGATCTGCTACTATCTATGCCAATATCTCCAATATTTGGATGATGCGTAGAACTCCCATGGGCCAAGGTGAAAAGAAGGATGTGATAGCTCCAGTAAATCTAGAGGAGCAACACAAGTGTTGCCATCCAAAGAAACCACCTCCTTGAGAAACAAGGCCTAATATCTCTAGTTAGGGCAATGGAAGAAGGTAGAGAGGGGTTCCCTTTTATATCTGTAAAGGCAGTGTGAACTCCCATGGAAATTGTGATAAATGTGACACTTGAAAATGTAATGTTACTCATTATAGACACTCTTGTAGGGAACATAGTTTGCAAGCCACAACTTCCCAAGGGATAGGGTAGTCTATTTCAACTCATAACTGGTGAGATAACACTCTCAATTGGTGAAGAGAGATCCTAAGATATGTGACCAATGTTGTTGTAGACAGACTAAATGAACAGTAATGTCATGCATAATCTGTAAGAAATGTTTTCAGCAGAAAGCTAGTTTGGGGTTGAAAGGTTGAGGCAGAGGAACCCAATTAACTTGGATCAATTGCCAAGAGATGTTGTTCATAATGGCCTTATTAATCTTACCTTTTAGTGTGAGAAGGTAAGGAGGGCATCCAAGCAATACTTAAGGGGAATGGGAGATCATCTATGTAGATATGCATAGATACAAAAGTTAGTGAGAACTCTCTCAGGTGTTGTGATAAATGCGGCCTATAAATTAAATGGTCCTCAAGTGAACACAGTTACAAGTTATAGCTTCCCAAGAAATATGGTGATCTTTCTCAACTTTTAACTTGTGAGAAAACACCCTCAGTTGGCAAAGAGGGATCCTAAGACCGTGTGACAAATGCTACTGTAAACCATCTAGATTAACAATATTACCATTGATAAATTGTAATAAATGTTCCGAGTAGAAGGCTAGCTTGAGGCTAAGGGGTTTTGGGGGAGAACTCTTGCTACCCCTTAGCATGTAGGGGTGACTTGACGATCATTGCCTATTTGATCTTCCATCACATCCAATAGTTCCACAGATGAGATCTATGGTATGATGATGGATATTTTCCAGAGACACTTTCAACTTGCCCAATCCAACATGATATGTGCTAGAGATAGATGGGGACATTTAGTTGACACCAATGTTTTGACATATGCTCTCTACTTGACTAATGGTGAACACTTTCTTATGTGTGGACATGACCATAGGGGTTCTATGGTGTTACTCTATAATGGCTCATGTATCCTATATTGTTGTTTCATAGCTAAGGATGCATCATGGTGTGGTTATAATTCTTCATTAGATTAAGTGTATGACCCTGCAGGTTAGGCGCGTCCCTACGAATTTAAGTAAGTGTGACACTCATTTCATGTCATTCATAATATTTTACCTAGCCATTTTTCATCCCATGTCATTTTACTAGCCATTTTACCCATTTCCATCATATCCCCCTTTTGCAATTAACTTATTATATGTCATGCTCTAAGGTCTTTAGAGTCTATACAATTCCTATGTACGATGCCTAGTCAAAATCAAAAGAATAAAGTACTCTAAGGGAAATGGAGTTAAATGATGAATGTGGGCAATTCCCCCTTGCAAAAACCATGATCCTTATGTCCAATCTTATCAAAGCCAATTTCAAAGAAAGCAACTTGTTAAAAAAAGGATCACAAAAATGGTGCAAGAGTTTTTTTTCCTTCCAAGGCACACATGGAAGAAAAAAATTAACCCCTCTCACTTGAAAGCTAAGGGGTAGACCTAGTGCTCAACCACATCTCTATGAGAGTTAATTTGCAAAAACCTTTCCCTAACATCCATTCATTTCATTACCCTCACCTTGCTTAGAAATTTAGGAAATGCACTTAGTTTTAAGGGTGTAACATGAAAATATGGATCAATTATAGTTACACCATGGTAATTCTAAGGTTATTGGGATAATTAATCAAAAGTCAATTAATTAGAAAAATGCACTTGAAATCCTTTTATGTCAATGTTTGCATATTAGATACTATTTTCCTAAGTCATATCTTATATGGTCTAAGTTCTAACGCTAAGTCATATCTTAGATGATGTACCCTGTTCTTCATCATGCACACATGGGAGCCTTTGGAAGTATATTTCAAACCTCCTTGATGACGTGGATGAGCTAACCACATGAATTTTGCACACTTGACCAATTTTCTTGACTCTTGAAGGATGTGGCACACACATCGAGGAGTTGATTGCACACATTCTAGAGGATTGATTAGGGTTTTTGTTGTCTATTGGACCCTTTAGACACTTGGCATGATTTTTCTAGAGGTGCGCTCTATCACTTGAGGCATAGTTCATGATTTCTCTAGACTTGTGTATGTGTTACGTTGCACCTTGGAGGATCATTCTTGCCACACGTACCACCTTATCTTGGAGCATTCATCACTTTACCTTAGTTTTCCTCCCTTTGTCCACTTATCTTGGAGAATGGGTTGCTAGTTGACTTGTTATACATTTGGATGAGGTTGTTGTATCTTTTAGTGGTTGATTGGTCCAAACCTTAGGGTTTTGGACCAAGTTTTTATTACCTCACCTTATCTTCTAGAGTGCTCCACTTTGTGCTCCTTCATATATTATTCTCTACTCCTAGTGGTACGACCCCCTTTATGTGCTCAAGATCTAGGGTTTTGGATTTGGGGTTGTTATTTTTGACAATGCAAATAGCATATTCTAGAGGAGTTAGTTGCTCTCTCACCCTATATAAGAGAGACTTCTCTCATTGTATTGGATGGTTAGAACTTGGAGAATAAAGTTGCTCTTGCTGAACTTATGTCTATTTCTTTTGTGTTAGTATATTTGGGAAATATTGTAGAAGTAGATTGAAGATATAAATGTTTAATGTCAAAGTGGGGAATGTTTCTTCAAATGATGAACTATGTATGACAAGGCCGAGGTAATCTCATTTCAAAGTTTAGCTTGTTTTACTTACTAAGTAACTTTATTTTCAGCTCATGGATATATTGGTGCTTGTAGTGGAATTTCTAGACTTTGCATGCATGTTAACTTGGAGAATTTTCAGCTTTTGAGTGCTCTATTAAGTTTGAAGAGAAATCTCATTTAGCTATCAAAGACTAGCACAAGGGCTTGAGCCTTTCTACCCTCTCCTACTCTTTTATTACCAAATCTTTTCTTGCTTCCTTTATTACTCCATGCCCTTTCCTCAAGCAATTAGGCAGTGGTCAAGAGACTCGACTCTTTTTTTAAGCCACTCAAATAATTTCGTTTCCTTTAAATTTTTTATTTTCAAAATCTGGATTTTAATTTTATCTCACACATAAGATTGGGCAAAAGAGAACTAAATCGAGCCCTCTTGGAGGGCTGCACTTCATTTTTAAAGTATATGCTATTTTCATGGGTAAATCTTACATTATGGTAACCTTTTGTTTTCTGGTTACAATACATTTTATTCGTTTCACTTCAAGCAATTAGGTGCTTGTCCTTTTCAGCACTTTGGCAGTCAACTTAATTTATTTAAGTTGCTGAATTTTTTTTATTGTTATTAACCACATTATTACAGTTCCATCACTAAGGTTGATTAACAATTTCACTTTGTTGTGAGTGCATTTTTGGAATTAATTACTCAATTCTATTGGCAACCCAGCAATAGAATATGGGTTTGTTGTCCAATAAGTTATATTTTCTTGAGTTATTTTCAGACTCACTTGCGACCGTTTTTATTTCTTTAAATTAGCACATCTAATGGTTTCACAAACTTTGTTATTGGTTTAAAGAAATTCATTTTCATTGTTGGTTATTTGCACTTAATTCATTACTCATCTTACTACAACAATGTTAACTTGATCAATACTTTTTGATGGCATACACTTCACATGGTACATTTCACTTCTCATTTCATTGTTATTAATCGTTTTTTTGCAACAAGTTATTATTTCTGTGGGCAAATCAACATATGGTTTGTTTTGGTTGCTTGGGTTTGAATCTTTGGTATCT
The DNA here is from genome assembly GCA_027924585.1 of Larix kaempferi. Classification (NCBI taxonomy): domain Eukaryota; kingdom Viridiplantae; phylum Streptophyta; class Pinopsida; order Pinales; family Pinaceae; genus Larix; species Larix kaempferi. The sequence goes on along the minus strand of BSBM01000072.1, from coordinate 11,131,497 downwards.
TTTGGCTTCTCCAACTCATTGAATTACTCTAAATCCACCCATAATCCAAATTATTTTCCTTATCTCTTGAACTTAGTTGCCTATAGGGATTCCCTTTTTGATAAGCCAGTCCACAGCTGGGTTTATCAGGTTAAAATCTGAACCCTCTTCATTTATGGATGCTTTCACTCAAGCTCAAACCAAAACAATGGATACCCATAATTCATACCCCAACATACTCTTTCCACACACAACAAGCACAATGGTTTGGCATGGATAAACAAGTTTACAAAGGGATTTACGAAACATGGTTCTCATTGGCTCTCCCAACTCGTGGCTCACCCAAAACCAACTGTGGGAAGGGGAAATTCGACCACAGGGAGAAAAACTGATTTCTCCCACAGGTTATGAGTATTCCAAATGGCCAAAATGGCCTCAATGAAACCCCAAATCGAGCTCCCTTCCTCCCAGCAGCTCTGCAACACCAAAACGCCCTCTTCCCAGCTAGAAAACAAGGAAAAACCATAAAAGCCTAGAGGAGAAAATGCCCAGGTAGCTCCAAAAACGTGAGAGGCAAAAACTCGTTGATGGATCATGGCATGGGGAGCAATTTCGTCGCTCATTTCTTCCCAATAAGCCAAACACGAATTTCCTTGAAGGGTGGCTTGCCCATACTCGAATTTGGATAGCCATACCTCCCCATTCCCAAAGGCATTAACTACCTCAACCAACTCTTGGAAGAAATGAATGATTGGGCACAAAAGTCAACATGGGTAGTTGAGGGTTTATGGGTTCTCTCATTGACACTTGGATTGACTTGATTGGCTCCAAGGGTTTGAATATTTCTCTCCCAATTCCTTGTAAAAATCATGCCCCCATCTCTTGTTGCATTGCATAGCTAGTTGTGGGTATTTCATTAGAATGCATATTTACATGATATTTGCAATTCCATTGTGCCCGACTAGCACATAAGCCATATGCATCACTAAATCGATGGCGGGGCCTTGGCCTTGAGCTCCTCACCATGATTTTATAACAATATTACATCATTTACATTTTAATGCAATGGGGTAAAAATCAGGATATTACAATTTGGAGATTTGGTGAGGAGCTTGGAGAGTAAGAAGGGAGATTGAAAGGTGCCATTTGTGAGAACTTGGAGGGGAGATTGAAGGCTACCATAAGGTTCAACCACCATTGAAGAGCCAAAGAGGTAGGCTCTAAACTCATTCTCGTTTTTGTTTTCCATATAAACTTGTATTTGTTGATGTCTTGATTGCTTGTAGGTTTTCTTCTCCTACTCTTTCCCATTCCTTCTTCTTCATTCGATTGCAGGCAAAGGGTTATTCTTTGAATCTCTACAAGCATGATGGGCATGTCAATGTGGTTTGTCCTTTTGGTTCCATTGTTTATTATGATGGTGTTGATTGGAAACCAGAGGAGAAATGATGAAGAGGATGAAGAAGTTGGTAGTGGCACATATCATGGAGAGGAGGGAGAGGGAGAGGAGGAAAATGATAGTGATGGTGGTGATGGAAAGAAAACCAAAGAGAACCAAAGACTCTTGTGGAAATATGTCAAAAAGCTTGGAGGAGGGAGAGGAGGTGGAACTACAAAATTTATATGCCCCCATTGTAGAATAACTTACACAGATTCATATACTCGTGCGAGAAAGCATTTATGAGGGGTTATGTACGGAAGTGCCAACAAAAGATAGAGCCACATATAATAGGGAAGAGGAGGAAGCACAATACCTATCCAAAAAATCAAAGGTTCAACATGAGACCTCAAGCTCACATAGAACATTCAGTGCTCGATCCCCATCCACCCATGGTAGTGGATTCTCACCCCCGCATTCAGGGCGTAGAACAATATCAGATTTCCTTCACCAAGGTGGTAGGGATGATGTGGATGCAAAAGTGTTTCGGTTTCTCTATGCATGTGGCATACCATTCAATGTTCTTTGCTCCCCCTATTGGCATGAAATGGTATAAGCCATCCGTGGTGCCCCTCAATGGTATAGGAGCCCCAAGTATGACAAAGCTAGAACCTGGGACTTGACAAAGAAAAAGCCAAGATCTAAAATGCTTTGGGGCAATTCACACATGCTTGGAATGAATATGGGGTATCCATTGAATCTGATGGTTGGACAAATGTAAAGGGAAAGCCATTGATAAATACTTTTGGGGTGTCTGCTAGTGGTGCAATTTTCCTTCATCGTGTTAGTACCTAGTTCTGCACTCCAGATTGTCTACGTTTTGATCCCAAAATTTTCAATTTAACTCTCTTTCCTTCAGAATTATCCCCAAGTCTGATTTGACCAAAGCAATCTTTACCATCTTGTTCTATGATATTGTGCTGCTCTCATTCTTTATTTTCAATTTTTGATCATTAGTCTGTAGTGCGATAAGGTGGCACAAATAGTTTCTTTGGTTACATCTTTAACTTTTACATGTGTGATTCTTGATCGAATGGCTTGAATTTGCTTAAATTAAGCATGAACGCGAGATAAGACTAAGAGGATCGTTCCGCTGCCAAACTGTTGAAGAATTGCGCTACGAAACTGCCTGTAGGTGACTGTTTTAGTCATAATCTCCGGAGCATATTCACACAAAATTGTAAGGGATTGTTTGAAATGGTTAAAAACCCACTTTAGGAACGAGCCAAATTACAAAAACCTCTTTCAGTTTTTACACAATCATCACGATTTGGGAGCTTCGGGTGGCTTTTGAAAGCCTATTTTTCGGATTTCGCCCAATGAACGTGTCGTTGATGCCAACACGATCAAAATGCAACCTCCAGCTAATCGAAGACCATTCTATCTCTTATGCGAGTGATGCAGAGTCATATTTATCATTTTTTGAGTTTTGGGAATTTTTAAAAGACTTGTTAGGCATAGTTATGTTTTGTTAAAGACTATTACTAAATAGTTCAAATGTTCTTGAAGTAAAGACTTGAGACATATGTATTTTTTTTTTCCTTGGAAAAAAGTGTAATTTCATTAAAATATAATCAAATTACATATTGTATAAGAGCTTCAAGGAGCCCTTTCTGGAAATAAGCTTTTCAGCTTCAAGTATAAGAGAATTGCAAGTGCCAAAGCACCCCAAGAAAATAACAGCCATGATTGGCTCAAATACAATGAAATCCCGCTCATATAGAGCTGCATGAAAGACGCCCAAAAGACAAGGCATTCCAAACAACAGTAACCCCAGAAAGTATGAAGGGAAGTAAGAGCTATCGGTTTTGTGATGAAACCTTGAGCAACCAAGAGAGAGAGTGCCCAACCGAAAGGAAGACGTCTCCCCTCGGAAAGAAATCCGCCGCCGCCTGAAAGCAGGAGACCATCGAACGGGCAGCCGCCGTTGTCGATGGGAAAGAGCCCATGAGGAGCCCCATTCACCGTGGACGCTTGCTGCCATAGAGCCATGGACGCTATTCGACTACCTCGACAAGTATGCCGCCACCATCGATCATGGAAGACCGGCTACCGTTGATGCCGCTGAAAGGACACCCAACCCTGGTTCAGGTCCCTTCAAACACAAAAATACCGCCGTCGCCGCCACTGTGAAACAGAAGAAGCTTGCTACCCAATGGGTTGCCGCGTGAAGGTGCCGCCTCCACTCCAAAGCAGAAAGAGAAACTGTCAATGAACGGCTTCAATTGGCCAAGTTTGATAGCAATGCAGAGAAGAAAGAGGAGTGGCGGCCATGGAAGGAGCCATGGCCGCCAAGCTAATATCAATAGACTCCCAAGACCCCAAACCCTAGTTGCAGAGCTCAAACGAGACATATGTATGGTTTCGAACTTATTGATTTTGATATAAAGAATGTTAGTTATTAGCTAAAAGGCAGTTTTCGAAACCCTAAAAGATCAAGAAAGTATATGTAGTAGGATGTAAAGAAGAAAGGGGGTTCGATTTTTGCTATCAGCCTGCATATAGCCGGGAGAATGTAAGTCTTTTAATACAATAATAGAAACATATGTTCTGTAATCTTTTAGAAATGAATACTTCTTGTCCCTTGTTGTCGTTACTTCTAATTGACAATTGAAATGAAAGTTTGTATGCATTGCATAATGGTCTGTTTTCAGTTTATTAAATGTTAAGCTTTATTATTTGTTGAATTGAAAATGTCCCGTTCCTTTCGTTGCTTCAGATTATAACTCTGTTATGGAATGATGACTTTGAATAAATGAATGCCTAATTTATTTTATATTTAGACTGTTAAGCAGTAAGTCAGCGAATAGGTTACTTGTATTGATGCTGTAAAGCCCTGAATGTATGTTATGTTGTTGTCACTTTTCATTTCTTCTCTTCAAGCCTTTCGAGACTAACAAAATATCCAACATTCGGAAAACTATGTTTCCAACCCAAACCTGAAACTCGAATGCCCTAGTTTTTCCCCGTAGTAGTCCAGTGCAGACCTTAGGGACAACACATCCCATGACTACTTGGATCGGTTCAAGACCGGCATCAATATTGCATAAGCCTTAATTAAAACTATTGAATCTATTGGGCCATACAATGTCATCCAAGTCATTGAGGATAAATACCCCAACATATTTTGGTTCAAGTGTTTGGTTCACACTTTGAACCTTTTGATGGATGACATTATCAAGATGAAGGACCATGATTATAGATGGATTGGTTCATTATACAAGAAAGGCAAGCACATGATAAGATTCATTAACAATCATAGTAATGCCCATCACATTTTTTGCAGTCACTCAAGGTTGGAGCTATTGAAGATTGCAAAGACTAGATTTGCTAGCTATTACCTCACCTTCAGGCGCCTTTTGAAGGTAAGAGAGGCATTGGCTAGTATGGTATCAAGTGAATCATGACATATTTTGAAAGACAGGGCTACATCCGCATATGATAGGCTTGATTTTTCAGGAGCTGGAGGACACCGTTCTTGATGTTTAGTTTTGGGTAAGTGTCAGGTATGTGTTGCAATTCACCAAGCCCATTTATAACATGATTCGGTTTGTAGATACTGATCAGCCGGTAATTGGGGAGGTGTATGAGCAAATGGATAGCATGCTAGGCCAAATAAATGATATTGTTGAGCCAAAAGATGCCATCTTGTATGATCATATTCACAAGCATGTGGTCAAAAGGTGGGATAATCTTAATGTTCCACTCCATGCCTTAGCCTACGTCCTTACACCAAAATATTATTCTCCATCTTGGTTGGCCAAACTAGCACCTGGAGGTGGGGTCAAGAAAAAACCCCACACAGATCCAGAGGTACAAAATGGGTACATGCTAGCATTAGACAAGTTGGTCCCTGATGAAGAGGAGTGTGCTGTATTGCGTGCTGAATTGATCAAATACCTTAGTCAACATGGGGTATTTGCTAATTTGCATGCTAACAAAGATCGAGAAAGGTTGGCTCTTATCAAGTGGTGGAACATGTATGGCTCCGCAACACAATTGCATAAATTGGCCATCAGAGTGCTTTCGCAGGTGGTTAACAGTTCTTTTGCAGAGAGGTGTTGGAGCACCTATAGCTACATCCACAGTGTGAAAAGAAACAACCTTGATGAAAACCAAGCAGAAAGCTTGGTTTTTGTACACTACAACTTGAGGTTGTTTCTCTCATTTTTCTGAGTGGGCAAAAGTGATAGAACATATATCACTTGGGGCAACAACCCGGTGACGAACAATTTGGAGGATGGAGCCATGGCTTTAGAGCGCGTGGAGGCTGAACTTTTGGGTGATGATGAGGGTGACCGTGCAGCAACAGCAGCAATAGAGATGCCACCCTCCTCCAGTAGCAGTGTTCCAATCCCAGATGTACCGACTTGTCCTCTAGCTTCACAACCTCCATCATTGTGTGGGGGTCGTGTAGCTGTTGAATGTGGTTCACGACCACTTCCACCTACTCAGGATGAGGAGACTCCTATTGGTAGTGCTCATAGATCCTGGTAAAAGAAATTAGAAGTTTCCCGTGGCAAGAGGAAATATTAATATTTTTCTTTTTCTAGTTTTTCAGTACTTTGCAAATTGTAACTATTGAGTCTTTAACATTTCTTATGGTCTATTTTGAAAACATTATATGGCAATTTAAGTTTGATGTTTGAAGTTGAACCTACCTTTGAAGTTCATTGCTTGCAACTTTGCACTATTGACTGCATAATAGCATATTATAACTGTTTGGTAATTACTAATGAGTATGTGCTTTGTGAATTGTTTCATTTCATGGTTGATCATTTGATGTTCTCTGTTATAGTTTGGTTACAAGAATTATGAGTTTGATGAGTCATGGCAAATGTTATATATTGAAAATGGTTGATGTTATGTTTGATGATTTGATGACAATGATACAAGTTATAGGTTATAACTACTAGATGGTTGATGTTATATATTTTAATCCATATTTTTATGCTTTTTGTAACTAATTCAACAGTCTACATTGTTTTGTTGACATATATGTATCAAAATATATATTATATAAAAAAACGCTCCCAAAAATGCTCCCACCCCGGAAGTTTTTGAAAATTTTGCTTCCCGCTCCGCTTCCGCTTCCTGCTTCCTGCTCCCCGCTCCCACTCCCCACTCCCAACAGCATAGCTCAGAATACTGCATCACTGCTGCCTGATCTTGAATTGTAAATTCTTTTTGAGAGAATTCAAATTGGTACTCTTACAACTCTCAAGTAGTTTCATCTGCCTTGGGTGGCATTGATGCAGGTCCTTTTGGTTGCCTTGCAATTTTGAAAGGGCATCCAAAGAGTACATAAGGGGACTGAGAGATAATCTATGGAGATATGCACAGATCAAAGGCAGTGAGAACTCCCTCAGATGTTGTGATAAATTCAAGACCTGCAAATTAAATGTTTCTCATGGGAACATAGCTTGCAAGTCTTAACTTCCCAATAGATATGGTGATCTTTCTCAACTCATAACCTGTGAGAAAACACCCTCAGCTGACAAAGAGGGATCCTAAGGCCTCGTGATCAATGCTGCTATATATCATCTGGATGAACAATATTACCATCAATAAAGTGTAAGAAATGTTGTGAGCAGAAGGCTAGCTTGATGCTGAGAGGTTTTTGGGGGAGAAGTCCAACTATGATGGATCAAGGCCCCAGGTTGGCTGCGTCTGTGAATATTGTGGGTTAGCTGCCTCGTTGAAAATAAAACATCCACTATGAAATCGAATAAGCCATCTGACATCATGACCAAAGTGTTATTTACAAAAAAGACCGTGTGCCTGATTTATAAAATAGATATTAGAAACCAAAAGCACTAAAGTAGTAAAGGGAGCTAAAGTATTAAAGACTATGACAAATTAAAAAAAGAGAAAAAATGTTATTCTAATTGTACTATCTATGTGGTTGTCTTCTGTGCCACAAGCAATTTCTGCTATAAGTTACCGTGATCTAATATTAGGTTTAACCTGGTAACCTGTGGGACAAGCACACCACATTATTGTGGATGTCCTAATTATGTGGGAATTTCATAATGGTTTTTTTCTTTTCTTTTCTTTTCTTTTGAAACTATAGTTGATTTATATTTCTCACCAAGCTGCACCTCCTTAGTTCAATTTGTTTCAAATGCATATTGTTTTATATTGGGCTATTCTAGGTATATCGTTGAGTAGGCAACCCAGACATTGCACTTGACAATGTAGTAAACAGTTCCTATTTATTATGATTGACAGAAGATTTCTGCAAATATATAAGAATATATATTGAATAATAAAATGATTGATAAGATGATGATTACAATGAGCCTTTTGATGGTATACTTATATGCATTGACTGGTCACTGGTCACAAGGTGAAGGTGTATGTTCCCTTTGACCTTTCATTAGCCTAATTCTATTATTACTATTATAATTTATTATCATTACTGTTATGTTTATGATGTTTATAACAGCCAAGTGGAATCCTGTGTAGTAATGAGGTAGCTAGGCATTTTCTCGATTCTTCTTTACATGAGTTCAACTGTTAGTTTTGATCTCATAGTCACACCTTGCCTGTCACAGGGGTGTATGAGAGAGGTTTGTACTGTCCTATTTCACAAAATGCCGAAAAATTACTATTTGTAAAAACAGTACTTTACATGATACTCATTATTTTGTGCTTGGTATTTGTTACACATAAGAAGATCCTTTAAGAGTTATAAAAAACATTCAAAGAATGTTCCATTGGGGAAGGATGACAAATGGTATTTTGTTATTTGGATTTTAAAGTATTTTTACCAAATCATGTGGGAGCCTGGAGGATAGAGCTTCGGAAGATTGAAAATGCTTAACACGATTCTAGTATCCAAGATGTTCTGGAGGTTATGTTAAAAGAAGGATGGCCTATCCAGGGTAAACAACTTTACAAGATCAAGTGTTTCAGGAAATGAAGAACAGAGGACTGGAAATCTTTTGGGATTATTCATGGACATAGGACCACCATTGAAGGTCAGGGAAGAGTTTGGGGATCTAAAGTAAAGGTCTTAAGCGAAGGATGACAGAGTAAAATATGTTTGGATTACAAGTGAGGGTCATGTAGACTCTACAAATTTAGATTGTAGAAGGATTAATTTGTTTGGTCTTTGGATATTTCTCACGATGGTAAGGGGATATTGCGCAAGATCTCAAAGAAAGATGTGTTAATTCAGGCATTAACTTGATGCAGAATCGACCTAAAGAGGAAAGAAAATCAGAAAGACTTGGTTTTATTTGTTGAATATATGGTTAGATAAGACGAGAATCTTTTTAATGTCCAACAAATGACCACAAAAGTAGGGCAATGGGACTAAATAGGTTACATTCAGTGTAAATACAATGTGGGAGTGCAAAAGGATCTCTTAGATCAATATGCATCTCTTAGATCAATATGAAAACAGAAAAGATAGAGAACAACACGTTAGATAGAGAACTACACGTCTGACTAACAACTAAGATTTAAAAGAAGATGCAAGTAAAATTGCCTCAAAGCCAAACAGAAGAGAGGATGTCAAAGATTTGTTAGTGGGCAATGCAAATCAAAGGAGCAACTTTGGCTAAAGATTCAAGTAATAATCAAAGAAACCATAAAAGTCTTGGAAATATTAGAAGATTTTGTATCATGGGAGGAAGATGAAAGGGCTTGATCCAAAGTTGAAGCCTAGAAAATGCACTCATAAGTATTGCTAAGGTTTAGAAAGAACATGGCTCCAATAGGTCAGTGGAAAAATGGAAACCTCCATAGAAGGGTGGATTAAGTTCAAATTTGATAGAGCATTTAAGTTGAATCTGGTAAAGAAAAGGAGTGGAGCTTTTCATAGACGATAAGGAAAAGGATTGCATTATTTCTGCCTTCTTGTTCTAAGAATGTGTGAGGATCAAGCTCCCAGAAAAATTGCAGACAAGTTTGAAGATGACAACTTCTCATAGTTGAATTTGGAAACCTTGCATTGGAATTTTTTTCCATAAGCAGTTTCTTCGATGATTTGTAGGTTGACGTAATAGACAACAGGAGTGCTTTCAGTCACATAGTGAAAACTACAAGATTCAACTGCAGCTGCTACTTTGCTCATTGGTGCCAATATGTCATGACAAGCTTCGCTAGGAAGAGCTCTGCAAAGGTCGTTTGTTGGTTGTCACAATAGGAGCTCTCACATTTGGTGTCTCATGCTATCACACGAAGCATTTTTTCTAATTCCATTATTATTAGTATATGATGGAGGCACCTTTGAATCTTATGTGGGTCAATATCAAAACATTGTGTTGAAATGCTCACATGTGAAATTGATCAAGTTGCATTTTTGAATTTGTATTGGGCTGTTCATTCCTAATGTTATTTGGACTGATTGTTAATTCCTAATGTTATTTGCACTTGTAGTCAAGTATTAGGTGTCTAATTAGTTTCAATACATGATCTGTTGATGTCATCGATATTGTATGTATATTAGTTGAATTCTGTGTGTAGTACTATAGATTCTAGACCAATATATAAGCCAAGATTCCAGAGAAACAATTTTTTGACAAGATTTAGATACTTAAAATGGTTTATTAAAAATGGTTTATTAAAATTGAATTAAACCCACTTTGAGAAGCCTTTTCAACCCTCTAATACTGCAATATATATTTTGCCAGGTTTAAGTGTGTGGACTTGGATGGTAATGGTGTACTGACACCAAATGAAATGCAGTTCTTTTATGAGGAACAATTGCATCGCATGGAATGCATGGCCCAAGAGCCAGTCCTTTTTGAGGACATATTATGCCAAATGGTGGATATGATTGCCCCCGAGGTAACTACTAACTACTACTGATTCGAGGATTTTTTTTTCTAAATGTGTCAATATGATCTTAAGCAATATAGATATGAATTTGCTTTGATTCACTCCTTTTTCAATATCTATGATGCAGAAAGAATGGCTATTTACTCTACGGGATCTGAAGCGATGCAAGTTGTCAGGAAGTGTTTTTAATATTCTTTTTAATCTTAATAAATTTATGGCTTTTGAAACTCGAGATCCATTCCTTATCCGTCAGGTAAAATATATCCTGTTCTACAATATTGGTTCTATTGTTACTTATTAAGGATAGATTGTCTTATCAAGCCACAATAAAGTTTCTGATATAGTTATGGGAATAAGCAGGAACGGGAAGATCCTACTTTGACAGAGTGGGATCGGTTTGCACACAAAGAATATATCAGATTGTCCATGGAAGAAGATGGTGAAGATGCTTCTAATGGCAGTGCAGAAGTCTGGGATGAATCTCTTGAGGCTCCTTTCTGAATGTGAGCATTCTTTGTCGACAGCATCAGCACGTTCAGCTGTTTCTGCATTTTGTCGACCATACAGGCTTTTTGCCTTCTGCTTTTCATGTAATGCTCCAGAATTTGAGTTGCACATGCATTTATGATTGGAATGCCTGCTAAATGTTATCAATGAATCTGATGTTATATGCATGAATGAATATTTCATTGGTCACTTTTCAAAAACTTCCTTGAGCATGTGAGGCAGGTGGTATGACGATGATCACAGGTTAGTGCATGGGCGAGCTCCTTAATATGTGCTATTTAGTGTATTCAACGTCCTGGCATACATAAATTTCATTCAATCCTAGATACCAGAATACCCGGAGTTGTATTCTGGTAACTGGAAGGACAATTGGATGCCTGGAAATGAGAATATATAGAATGATTACCTGAAAACAAGACGATGGAAATAAAATTGCAGTCGGAATAAATGCTGTGTGCAACCTTCATAGAGGGAGGAAAAAATACAAGCATATTATTAAAAGGATACCGTGTTTTGTTAAAATGATGAATGTTATGATTACTTGATTCTCTTTCCAAATTGAAACTCTCTTATCTGCGTTGTTTCCTTGCAGTAGTCTTGCTCCTAAATGGATGGAACTATGTCTGGATATTTGAAATGGTGGACCTGCAGATCCCTGGTGGGGATGGTTATCTTCTATTTCAGAATACTGGACTTGGAAGGAATGTCTTCAGCACCATCGTGCAGCTGTACACAAAGGTTGGTCAATTGGTAGATGTTTTGCCATTCTGAAATAATCAGATGAAATAGAGGTTCATTGGAATAGTATTTGAATATTTTTGTACAGGACTTGTATTTTTAATTTATTTTTAATTAAAGCCTGTTGCAAGTTCTGCTAGAGGTTCAATGTTTAATAACCATCAGGCCTTTGAGATTGGCTTTTGAAAAGTTGGCTTTGTTGTTTAGTACCTTGTTGATTGCAAAGAGAGACAAAGGATCCACAGATTTTATCTTTCCAGTTGTGTTTGAATCAAGTGTTTTTGCATTAATATGGTGGAATATTTAAGCTCCGTGAGAGATGGGGGTATGTACCATATTGGTTCTCAGCAGAATGTGGAAAGAATGGCAGCCCTAATTACCTGTCAAAGAGAATGGCAGCTATGTAGTGAGGAATGTAGATAGCTATTCTATGGCAGATATTTTGCCAGTATTATTATACTAAAAAACATATCTGTATGGTCATTCTCCGTTCCGTTATTGCACATCATCGCTATGCTCAGAATTTTCATTGTTGCTATGTTGCCAATTTAGCCTTTCAGTGTATTCTCTTATGATATATGTAGTTGAAACATTACTCTCAATTAATTCAGGATTCAGTTGTGCATTTAGTTTTGCAGGTTTTCTATTGATTGGATATTACCTGAATAATTACTTCTTTGAGCTTGTCCTTAAATATTTTCGTCCCCTTTTCATGTAGTATCTACCCTGCTTCTTGCATCGAGTGAGTTGCTTCATGTGTCAATTTCATATATACCCGCTTGCACCGAGTGATTTGCTCCAAGAATGCAGTTTATTTCAAACATTTTTCAAAATAGAGTAGACGTAAGAGAGAAAATAATGCGTCACGGTTATTTGTTTGTATCCAAAACTGCACCATGTCTGGGGATTCAAATTCCCTTATGTCGTGGTCGTATGAAATTTTACAGGTAAATTTACTTTGTACATTCTTCTGGATGCATGCATTGATCTGAATCTGTTTGAAATTTGCTATGATTCTAAGATTAATGTATGGACGTTGCGACATGTTATGCATTCCAGCCTGATCCATACTCAGGGAAAACCTTTCAGGGCTAGAGTAAATACTTCGTTACGTAGCCTGGTACTTCCAGGCTTTGAATGGGGTGCCCCTAGTGTGCTTTTAAATTCACCTGGTTGTTCTTTGTATGGCAATGAATGGTCCTGACATTGATGCGACAGTTGAATGCCGCTTTGAATTTTAATTATTACATATGATATTATTACGAGTTATAAACTTTCTGGGTCCTCTAATTACTTCACGATTATTTTATGTTTGCTCCATGGATATCACTACTAGGATTTTGCTATTTACTGTAAACTGAAAGTATTTCATTTCTGTCTGCAGTGCTTGCCCTGTGATTACCAAAGTCTTTTTTGATGTTTTGGTCTTACTTATTATATAAGCCAAACACGTTTGGTCTTAAGGTGGCAGTATTTTTGTGATTAGGTACACCGACAGCTTTAGCTCAATGAAAAGCAGCATTTTCAAAGGGACCCTACTTCAGTAGAGACCGTACAACCCCTTACTGATAATTTACAAGGATATACAATTAGAGACCCAAAAGTGCAAAAAAGGATACAAGTGAGAAGATTAAATTTGATTTTTTCTTTTATATTATATAAATATTTTTTAAAATCTTCTCTTAGCTCAAGCACTAAATGTTACTAAAGCGACTGTTATATTGGGCACTCGCAAGTATTTGCTGTGTACAGCTCTATGCAACTAGATGTTTATTTCAAGTTTATTGGTTACTAATAAAGCTTATTTTATAAAGCATGGTCAAGCCCCTTTTTGTCTAAAACCGCTGTTTCCCAACTATTAATAAGATGAAGGAAATTGACTTGCCTTTAATATTGTCTGTCTTTCATCTTTTATATTTGGAGCATCTCCTGAAAAATACGATTTTATAAGAGGATGAGCTCACTCTTTGGTCTGAAGATGGGCACTAATTGCCCGAGGTTCCAAAAATTACAAGTGATGGATACTTTCTTCTTGAACCAATCTACTCGCTTGTATTTTAAATAAATAAAATGGCCAACCATTCGAGTTTTGCAAATATGAGACTTTTCTTGGACCATTCTACTCTTGTATTTGAATAAAAATGAAAGAGAGTTAAGTCACCCTCGAGTTTTGCAAATGCGAGGCTTTTCTTGAAACATTCCCAGTCATATTTTATTAAAATGAAAGAGCCAAACATTAAAATTTCGCAAATGTGAAACTTCTACTCTACTTCTAATCTTTGAACCAATTATTTCTGTATCTTAAATAAAACTCCTTCTTTACTTCTAATAATGATCCAATTGTTTGTGTATGTTAAATAAAATGAACTAACCATTTAACTTTGGTAAACATGAGTTTTTTTACTTTGAACCCATCCACTTGTGTGTTTCTAATGTAATTAAGGGCCAAGTATTTCACTTTATCTCATGTCTCCCTTGGAAATTAGTACATTCTTTGATGATGCAGTGACTATTGTGGTTTTCTCTACATATCACATGTAATGAAAGAGCTAACTATTTGATTTTTATATCTATGGTCTCTCTTCAAATTAGTTCAATTCGCTAATGATGCAGTTAGTAGTGAGGTTTTCACTGCCTCTTTGAAATGGGTTGCCAATATTGACGGTAGAACCACTGAAAATTAACGTGGTCTCCCCTCTGATCCAACCAAAAGGGACATTTTTATAATTAATGTTCAATCAAGGTGGCTGGCTTGCTGTCTACATGAAAATTATGGGGAAATTATTATTCTAGAGGCAATGAAGTAATATGATAAAAATTGCTGGTCATGTGGAGGTGTTTTGCCCAATCTTGATGCATTAAGTTGCCCTGGTACTAATTTGATCACATTCAGTATTTATTTGGGGTTATTTTAGGTAAATTGAAATGTTACAAGTGGTAATAAATGAATGACCTCTCATAAATGTAATTAATTAAAACTAAAATAATACTGATTATCTTGGAAAAACAACAACAACAACATTAGATGTGCATTAGTTGTGAATGAGAGTCTGCAATGCTCCATTAATGAGGTTAAAAGAAAATGCGAGTGTTTATAGTTTCACATATGAGTAATTGTGAATAAGAGCTTTAACACTCCACTTATGAGATTAAAAGAAAAAAGCAAGTGTTTGAAATATTGTTCAAATGTGGAATAAGAAAGATAGAAGGCATTGTGCATTTAAAAGAAAATCTATATTGTTGGGGAGAATAATAATTCAAAATCCATGATTTCTCATTAACAACATTAAAATGGTTATTTAAATATTTAAAGATATTCTTAACATTTTTTTAAAATATCAAGATCGCCATCTATTTTGTAAGTATTGTTTCCTAACTGTTTAGTTTTTGATAGCTATAATGATTATGATAAGTATTCTCCATGTTAGATCCCATTGTGGAACGAAAAAACTTGATATGTTAAAAGAACAAATATGATATTAATCACCTTTACAAATGAATTGAGTAAACATAGTATAGAATATTTTGTATATATAATATTTTAATATGGCATCCTTATTAAAGCAAGGTTGGCTATTTGGTATATAGTTAAGATTAATTGAGTAAACATAGCATAGAATATTTTGTATATATAATATTTTAATATGGCATCCTTATTAAAGCAAGGTTGGCTGCTATTTGGTATATAGTTAAGATTAATTGAGTAAACATAGCATAGAATATTTTGTATATATAATATTTTAATATGGCATCCTTATTAAAGCAAGGTTGGCTATTTGGTATATAGTTAAGATTAATTGAGTAAACATAGCATAGAATATTTTGTATATATAATATGTTAATATGGCATCCTTATTAAAGCAAGGTTGGCTATTTGGTATATAGTTAAGATTTCTTACTTTACAGTAGTGGTAAGTACACTAGTATTTAAAATTGAAGTTTTGAAATTGTGGCTATATTTTAACATATATAAGATGCTTTTAAAATGGCCATGTCTTAACATATACACAACATATATGAGATAAAGGCTTACATACGTTGAATTGGATAATTCATTATTGGATAGATAATGAAGTGATATTACAAGGTATTTTTGAAAAACATGAAAATTCCTTGTACACAAGTTAGTGGAAGTATATATCTGGAGTGGGATAGTGATGCCACTTTAAAGGAAATTTTTTGCATGCAGCTTTGCTAATAAAGATGGACGAAGTATTTAATTTGCATATCATAATAAAGATGGACGAGGTGTTTAATTTGCATATCATTAATCAAGCACTTTTTAAGAGACAAATTGGACAAGGATAAGGATTTTTGTTAAACTAAACAAGGAGAAACACAGGAAGACAAAAAAAGACAAAAATGATAGTGATATAAGGACTTTAAAATGACATACAAGGGTGTTATATACATATCGAGCAAGTTTTGTTATTGTTGTTAGGAACTACTCATCTAATCTCTTTATTATAATGTCTTAGGCATATTATGTCTGAATATTATGCATCACTTAATATTATATTTTAACTTTATGATATCACTTTATTTATTTATTAATTTTTCATTACTCTATAATTATTAATTTCTTGAATTTATCCTTGTTATGTATTACTAAGATGTGTCAGACTTGATTTTGTGGCTTGTAATAAATGAATTCTATATCTTTGTTATGCACTTGTTTTATGGTGTAACATTGACAAGGTTATGCTACTCCAGGTTTGGACAAATAAGTGTATATGCATTTATGATTTAGATAATGAAACTTATTCTAGGGCTTTTTTCTTAACCAAGCTTCATACGAAGTTTTACCATGAGTTGCCTTTGTGGGACTTCAATTCAACGAAAATATTGTTGTTTGAATTGCTTAGGCAGAGAATTATCATTGAGATGTGTCCTTTGATCGTACATCTAGCCATTTTAATTATTGAACGCTTCTTTCTTCCATGACACCATTTTTCTTGCACTATGTTTGCAATACAACCTTTGAATACCACGTTGAGAGCTAAAATTGTAGAATGCCTTGGATTTGTATTCTCTTCTATCACTTCTTGACATCTTAATGTTTTGACCATTTTCAATCTCAACCATTGCTCTTAATATTTAAAGGTTTCAAAGACATTTATATATCAGAAAATAAATCAAATATTTTCTTGTAAAATCATCAACAAACACAATAGAGTATTTGACTTCTTTTATAGTCTATGTTTTCATAGGTTCACAAACATCACTATAAATGAGGCCAAGTCTCCAAGTTGCCTTGGTCAGGTTGTCATCAAATTTGAGATAATGTTCTTTTATTGCTAAACATGCCACACAAACTCCATTCTCCTCTTCAATTTGAGAGAATACATTCACCAAGTTATTTTTATGAAGTAAATCGGAGTCAAAATAATATAAGTGGCATACCTTTCATGCCAAAGGTGATTTTCTTACATAGAACATGTATAAACTTGATGCTTGTTCAAAACACCTTCAAATTTGTACATGTTATTACTTCACATTCCTCCAACAATGCTTTTATTATTGTCTTTAATTAAACATGTTTCTTGTAAAAACTAATAATAAAATTTTCATATGTAATTTTACTAATAAGTAAAAGATTTGCCTTTAAGCTAGGGACATAGAACATTTTGTCTATTGTTCACTCTTAAAACTTGCATTGGTATTTCCCTCCTACATTGTACTTCATGTATATTTGTATTATCCAAAATACAAGCTTCACATCTATCAAGTTTGGGAAGAATCTTCTCTTACTAGTTGTGTTTGGTAGCACATGAATCAATATACCAATCACATTGTGATGCAACTTCTTTGTGGGTGGCCATGAAAAGATAGTCAATTTCATGTTCAGTTTGAGGAACAATTTAATTTTTACCAAACTTCTTTGATTGATTTTTACTTTCCCCCGTCTCTACTTCAACCTCTACCTTTAGTCATTTCAACCTAGGGCTTGTATTAAACCAATAATCTTCATTACAATTATTTCAGTGACTAGAATTGCATAATTTTGATTTTCTATTTTGAGAATTATATTTGAGACTAGATTATTTGTTCAATTGGTCTTATTGTTATTGTTCTTTCTATGATCTTTGCATTGACCTCATCCTTTATGCCTTCCTATGAAAGGTCTATTTGCATATTCACTCTCATTCTTCTTTAAGCTTTCTTTTCTATTTTTATATATAAAGATTCTACAATTTTTTTTAGATGTTGGGAGTTTCATGTTGAGAAAATGCACAAAATAATATTACAAATTTTGAATTTTAACCAGACAAACTCTTGAATAAAATATTAATCAATTATGTATTCAATTTTGACAATCTTTGCCAATAACTCAGTCATAAATCCATCAATTTTTAGACATGCCCGATAACATAATCATATTCAACCTTCTTCAAATTTGTTAATTTGTGTCATGACAATAAATTTGCAATTTATTAAAAGTTTCCTACATTAATTTTTTTTTTATGTCATTCTTGAGTATCAAGGCTAAGGTCTTTAATAAAGATAATAATGCCATACTTGACCAAAAGTGAGAGATAGCACAACAATTTTTTTATTTTATTTTATTTCTATTTCCATGCTAGGTAATTCTTCCCATTCATTTTGTGAGATTTAAGGATCATAGAAATATTTATAGTAGTTATATTGGTTCATATCTTTGGAAGTAAAGTGTTGATCATTCCAAAAATCTTCTTATCGCTCCAAGAAAATCAACCTACAATTCCTTAAAAAATTCATGTTATTACTCCAACATATAACTAAAACCTTTATCATGTTAGGAATTTGAAAAAAATCAATTTTCTAAAAACTGTTTATTTCTCGAGTCACGAGTTTTTCATTTGCGAGAAAAATAGATCTAGATTTGAATTAGAATATTGAAATCCTTATGCATAAATTCGATCCTCATTAAATTTCAAGCATTCAATTGCATATATTTGTGAGAAAATCTCCAAGATTTATCACCATTGAAAGAAATTGCATATTGAGAGAACTCAAATTTTGAGACAATGTGTTGTACTCTGTTTTGTCAGTTGTTTATTTCTTGTCTGCAAATGGTATGAATTAGTTCCCTTGAATTGAATGAGACTTGTTGGCTTCATCATATAAACCACTAAGAAATCACCATATTAGGTTGCTTTCATTGTGGAAGGTTGGGTTGTCATCAATTTTTACATGGCTTCAATTTAAGGGTGTGCTTGATTTTGTCAATCGAAGTTGTAGCCATTTAAGCAATGCCAAGGACTAGTTGGCTTGTATGGTGCATGTCAACACCCTCACATTAATGAAAATTATAATGTTTGACACACTCAAATGAGAACTCGGAAAAAGCTTGAACATGGAGTATGAAAACCATGATGATATGTTAAAAAATATTCTTTAAGAAATTGTGAAATGAAGATTGTAGAGGAAGAGATCACTTGGAGAGTTGAAGAAGTGGTGTGGAAGAAAGATGAAAGAAGCTTAAAATATAGTTCAAGTGGAAAGTAAAATGCAAACAAGAATGAAAGAAATGTTTCACATCAACTTGAAAAGAAAAATGAAGAAATGGTGGTTTATGTGCATCTCATAAAGAAATATAGAGTTAGTTTTTCTTCAACTTTGATCAAATTAAAATTAAAATAGAGAAGGATACAATATACAAATATATTCTCTCTAAAGCAAATAAAGCAAGTGTTAACGAAGAATAAATAAAAGGAATGATAAAGTTTTAAAAAATGAAACTAAACTTGAACATAAGATGATAAAGCTTACAAAGGTCGAGTTGAATGGATATCCTCATTACCATGCAAGTTTGTAATAATGATAAAGGATTATATATTGTAAATTGTATTTATAGGAATGTGAATGTAAAAGCAATATATATATATGTAATCAAATGAAGGGTAGCTACATGTAATGATGTTATTAATGACCAATTTCTAAGAAAAATATGAAAATGGACATGCATGGAATGAATAAAAGGTAGCCGTAGGGTGACAAATGATAAAAGGACAACACTAATAAAGATTTCTTATGGATGGATCAATGAGAGAGAAGGTGACAATTCAATTCCACTATACAAAGATATTGTAAATCATTGTCATAATACGTTTCAAGGACGAAGAATCTTATGTGGAGAGAGAGAGAGAGAGAGAGAGAGAGAGAGAGAGAGATGGTGTCCCCTTTAACTCAACACAAGGATTACTTTTTAAATCTTTGGGTTGTCGGATGGTGAAGTAGAGCTTGTGTGTGGTCAATGTTTTCCCCTATCCACCTCTGTTCATATAGTTTTGATTCTAACAACTGTGTCTGGTCAAAGAATTGATCTTTTATGAACATACTTATTGCACCCATGGTCCCCTCCCTTCCAACCAATCGAAAACTGATTTTTTCTAAGAATGGCTTGCCTCCTTTAGAAAGCTCCACACTAAAAAGGTCAAACTCTTCAGCATCATTGGATCCAACCAAAGGAAGGTCATTCCATGTAAAGTCCGCATGTCTTAAGGATTTTCTTTTAAACTCGAAGAAGGCCTCCCTCCTATCCTTCTACATTGATAAGATAATGTTGTTGGTTCTCAATCTCAATTCCTCTTGGGTTAAGACAGAGGAGGTTTGATAGATAGTGAAGCATACCTTGTGTGCGACCAATATTTTACCCTACCCACTCTCTTCAATCTAGTTTTTCTTCCAACCATTATGTATGACAAAGACTTGATATTCTATGACCAAACTTATTGTATAGTCCCATGCACCCTCCCTTCCAACCAATGAAGATCTCATTCTGTCTAAGAATGGCTTGCCTCCTAAAAACTATCCACCCTAAATGAAGCAAGCTCTTTGATGCCATTGGATCTACCCAAAATAAGGCCTTTCTTTAAGAAGTCTTAATCTTTTAAAGATTTGCTTCTAAACTTGAAGCAACACTCCCTCGTATCCTTTTAGGTTGATAAGACAACTTTGTTATTGGTTCTAATTGTTGAACTCTCTTGGGTTAAGATAGAGGTTTACTACCATGTCCATGGTTTGATTTGAAAGTTTAAGAATGTATGTCGAGGTTGAAGGATCTCCAGGATTGGATATTTGACTCCCGTGGCTCCTTGCAAGAAATTGTGGTCGTACACTATTTGCCAAGGTTTTTTAATATCATTGAATTTATCTGTGTTTCATAGAGTGAATTCCAATTTCAATGGGATTTGGTTTATGGAGGGTTGGCCTCTTTATGAAACATTGGAAACCAAGTTTCAGTGTTTTCATTGAATGATTATTTACATTCACAATTTGGGAGTGAAAGCCCACTCCACACCTTGGTGATTAGAATGCCACCTTCGTTGAGGCCATTGGAAATTCTCTAGGTGCATTTGTGACCATGCCTCTAGAGATGATATATTTGACAATGTCTAGCTCTATTTAAACATGCATTAATATGATTTGAGCAAGGGTATCTATAAAGGGATCATATTAGATTGTAAGTGAATGCTAAACATAAACCATCAAACAACATTCTAAGTGAATATCAAACAACATTCTAAGTGAATGCTAAACATAAACTTTCTAAGCCAAAGAAGTGTAGAATTTGAAAGTCCACTTGGAGGGATGGTTTTGAGGTTGATCACCATTTGCTGGACCTAGTCTTAGGTCAAGGTGATCTTGGGCCTTTCAACTCTATAGATTCTATAGTTCCACAACTTACTAGCTCAAATACTATTTTTGACAATATTGAGGGAAGTGCATCATATTGCATTGTAGATGATACATTTTCCTTCCATTCATTGGTCTTTCCCATTGGTGTTGGTGTTTAACTAGGGAAGATGTTAGATTGAAACGGAAGGGAATCTATTCCTTTTGACAAGTTGAATGGTGAAAGGAAATCAAAATTGTTAGAAAATTGACCAACTTTTACGAAGCCTACTTTAAAGATCATTCATAAAGAATTAAAACAAAACAAAACAATCTTAAATTATTACTAGCATATTAGAGTCATAAAAATTGAAAAATACCCCGGTTATAATTTAGACATTTTGATCTTTTGATTAGCATTTAAATAAGTATTTCATTAAGTTATTATGATGTCCATTTCAATAAGTTATTATGTAATGTTTCCCATCTTTTATTATAACTAGTATCGTGTAATGGTAACTTCGAACTATAGAAAATTTTAGGGGTGAAATTTAGCCCATGGGCTATTTTTCGGCCTTTTTTTTTCCAAATTTGTTTTTTTTTTTCAAAGACAATCGCCCAAATTCCATGGGATAGTTTTTTGTTACTCTAAAAAATGCCAAGATTATCCAAAAATTATATAAAGCCCTTAGATTTTTTTATTTTTATTTTTTTAAATCACCAAACATTTTATGGTTGCAAATTTAAGAATTAGTAAGATTCGGCAAGGTTTCAACACTTTGAGAAAATTATGGATCCTTAAAATTTTACCTACTTTGAACATTGAGATGAAATCAAAATGTGCATATAGTAGAATATCAAATAAGATAACATAGTATACATTGTAGTTAGAACCATATATCAAGATGTGAAGAAGGCACTCACATTAATGGTATAATTTATAGATTGGTAATAATTTATTTTAAAACAAATTTGCAAATATTACAATTTTTTTGTCTCTTATTATTCTTATTATATATTTTGTATTTTTTTAAGTTATTGATTATTGCATCATATATTTTATAAAAAAATATTGATAAAATATGTCAACTTCAATTAAAACAATTTATAAAAATGGAGACTAGCTAAATTTTTTAATGTATAAAATAAAATACAAAAATATTAAACATTGCTACATGAATATAAATTAAGTTGAGGCCAGCAATGTAGCTCACTTGGTGATTGATGAGGTTTGGGCTTTTCAGAAAGTGTAGGGTGGGGTTCAATTCCCCTGCACTCTATTGCATGAAAAAAAAAAAGTTAAGTTGATAACTACGGTGGCTTGGGCTATTGAAGGTTTCAAGACTACGGTAAGGCGCTAAGGGGCTGCATTAGCTGCCCCGAAAATGGAATTTTTATATTTTTTTCTTTCACCTTTTTCTTACTTGTCCTTCTCACTCAGACAGAGGTTGATTATTCCCAGGATCCATTTGATCCAGTGTGTGATAACTGGCACTCAAATCGCTTTGGTATTCCGGTGATTGGTGATGGAAAATTTTCTGGTGAGGCACAGTTCCATTATTTTTGGTTATTTTTTGGAATTTCGGCGATCTGGGTCGTTTTAAAATGGGCCAAAACTCCTAACGACACAGTTCCATAGTAAATAGAATGGAACTACGCCGATTTTTATAACCGGATCTAGGGAACAAATCGCCGGAAAAGCAGGGCGATTTGAGTGCCAGTTATCCCACGCCGATCCATTTGAGGGTTAGTTTATTTTTGTCACAGACTTCGGGAGGAGTTTATCTCCGACGTGACAGTTGGGGTTAGACAGAGAAACAAATGGACTTTGTGGAAGTATATAATTTGGGTCCTGAAGACTCTACGGTTTTAGCTCCAGAACTCGGTGGAACACCTTATTCCCTTTTTTCTGCACGACTTGACACTTTCCTATGGCTACCTTTGACAACTGTGACTGGAAGTGAATCGGGGTTTGTCAAATAGCCTGCCTGGTTTTTTATTATGGTTTTGATCTTCTCCAAGCGGGTCGGACCCTTGTAGACCTCACGAGATAATCCCATTGGCAGCAGACAGTACCACTGGAGGAAGATATCCTGCAAGATACAGAGGTGTTTATAGGACCAGCGTGAGGATCCTACTAAGCCAACCTTGGAGATTGGGGGAAGGAAAGAGAGAAGGAGCAAGACAAGACCAAAAGGAAGTCGCGACAACAGTAGTGGATCAAGTCAAAAGAAGAGGAAAAACAAGAGTGCAAACAAAAACAATGAAGTTATTAGATTGGTGTGTGGCGTAGATGTTTCAGTGGCACAATCTTCGGATAATGGAGGAGACAACGGTGTTGGGGAAAGAAAAGGGAAAATATCCCAGTTAATCTTCAGTGGAAGAATGGGGAAAATATTGTTGTTGGAACTACTAAACTATGTTCCACATGCCAGGGTTCTTGCAAAAGGATGGTTTATGTTCAAATTTGAAAACAAGGAGGATGCAGATCATGTTCTGTAGCGACATTGGAGGCTTGGCTCAACCCCCATTCTCTTAAAAAAAAATGGACTCCCTTGTTTGACACTGATAGTGAAAAATTTGATGTGATCCCAGTTTGGGTTAGGATGCCCAGACTGCCATGTGAATTCTGGAATTGGGACTCTTTTAAAGACCTTGGGAACGTGCTGGCTGCTTTCATAGATGTGATGTATTTCACTCACACAAAAAGTATGTTGGTTGCTCGTATCTTAGTCTCGATTAACTTCAGGGTTGGACTCAGAGAAGAGGTGGAATTCATTTGGGGAAGAGAGGCATAGAAAAAAAATGGACTATGAAGGCATTCCATTTCGTTGCCATAGATGCCATGTATATGGGCACCTTGCCAAGCAATGCACCCTCCCTTTCACAAAAGGCTCTCAATGGAATTGGAAGCGACTTGATATTGGAAGTGGAAGTGCTTTAGGTGGTGTTTTGCTGAAGGCTAGCTAGATTGAAGTAGACCAGTTGGGACGAAGTCTTCCCACAAGCGAGGTAGGTGGGAGAACCTCTAATGCTGGAAATTTTAACTCAACGAAACCGGATCTAGCGACGGAGGCTTTGGTGCAGGTGAATAAACAAGTGGAACTTGGATCAGGTCCACAGGAAACATAAGGGACTTCGACGGAAATGTCGGGTAAGTTGTTGGATCTTGCTGCTCACATTGATACTTTCACAAGTTCTTTTGAATTTTTGATGGCTTCTGAGAATCCACACAAAACCCCTTACAGGCCAAACCCTATTCCCCTGCCCACAGAGGTATTTTTGGGTACGAGCCAAAATGAACTTAAAAACTCCCCCCAAGTTGCCCCAGTCTCTCCATTGACCTTGAACTCCTCCTCCCCGAGCTAAAGGGAGCATCCTATTTGCTTCCATTTCAGAAATAGGGAAATACCTGATCTATCTGGTCTTGATGTAAGCCACAAAGGGCTTGGGAAGAACCACTCTGGTAGAAACAAAGGGAGAGATCAAGGACGACCTACTCTTCTCTCTTCTGCACAAAACAAAGCTTGGAAGGAACAATTAGATGGAAACAAAAATCTATTCTTGGGGCACTTAGAGCAGTTAACGCCCTTGAGGGGGTTTCCTGATGAAGTGTTTATCCTTCAGCTACATGGGTATGGCAAGTCTCGTGAAAAAAATTGCACTAAGGAGGTTGGTCCTAAATTACCAACTAGAGATTATTTTGCTCCAAGAAACTATGGGAAAAGGTGATTATGTCATTTGTATTCTAAGGAGTACACTAAAGGACATGGAATTCATTGCCCAAGATGCGAGAGGACTCTAAGGTGGGTTGGCCATGGGATGGAACCCGAAGCATGCAAAGGCCCAAAATTTGTGGAGTTTCGAATTTGGATTAGGGTTGGAGGTTCTCATGACGGATCTGGATAAAACCTTCACCATCCAGAAAATTTATGGTCTTGATGAAGAAAGGGTTCCTTTCTGGAATACTGTGTGCAGGGAATATTTCTTTAGAGCTGATAATGTGATTGTGGGAGGTGACCTGAACTTCTCTTTGGGATCTCATGAAATTTGGGGGCCTCGAGCTAGGGTTGATCCTCTGGCTGATTTCTTTGAGAAAAAAGTCAGAGAAGGAAGGCTCTTGGAATTTGATCTAGTGAAGATGAAGCCGACTTGGATGAATAAAAGAACGGGGCACGACAGAATTGCGAAAGGATAGATCGCTTCCTGGTGGTAGAAAATATTATGGAACAAAACTTAATGTTCAGGTAATGGGTGGAATCAGGAGGGCAATCTGACCATTATCTTATCTTTCTGGAGATACAAGGGGGATTCAAGAAGCCCGCCAGTCCCTTCAAATTCTGTGCAACTTGGATGAAAAATGAGGATTTTATAAATCTGATCCAATATTCTTGGTACCCTTATAATCCTAAAGAGGGGGAACATGTAGCCCTACACTTAGCCCAAAATCTATCCTCAACAAAGAAAAAGGTTCAGGAGTGGGCCTTAAACAAAAAGTCAAAAGGATGGTAAGACGCTGAAGCAGGTTGAGCTGGAAATCCAAACTTTGCTCAAGGAGGATGGAGGGGAATACTCATCTTATGAATCCAAGGAGCATCTGGGAGGTCTGGAATCTGTTGATGTAATTGTAACTTTAGAATGTATTTCACCTATGTGTATTGTACTCCTATAGAGATGTTATTATTCCTCTATAAGGAAGTGTCGTCATTTGTATTGACAAGTGTCGCAACTTGCATGTGATGGGTTATTAGACCACCAAGTGTGGGGTCGGCCATGATTAGTATTACCATGGGTTATTAGACTGAGTTAGACAAGTCGGCCTTGCTAGTTTATTGGGCAGGTTAGGTCATGTATAAATAGAGTGCGGAGGCACTCTATTTGATCACTTCGTTATTCACTTCTAGACTCATCGGAAAGTGGCACACAAGTGAGGAAGGAGGAGTAGCTGCTAGGAGGAATATCTCTTGTACTTGGGTTGTATCATTGCTATTTCTATCTCTGAGGAAGTTGTGGGGTTTTTCACCTTTATGGTTTTCCCCAGTGAAACTCTGTGTGTCTATTGTCTCATGTGATTGCTTGTTGTGATTGATATGCTTGATATGCTGTACATGTTATTCTCTCAGTAAAGATCCTAGAGTATATTGAATTAATGCTCAAAAATTAACATGGTATCAGAGCTAACTTGAGAAGAAGACACTGTGCAGTTGCGGAAGCTAGGGCTTCTAGTTTATTGGGTTTCTCTTCATAGATATTGAAAGGAAGTAGGGTATTTTGACTCTCATCAAGGCACATCTTTCTGTCTAATCATAATTCAATTCTGGGCACTTTCATTTTTGGCCCTAAAAATTAGGGTTTCCACAAAAATAGGAATTTATGAATTATGAGACCATAGCTAGAAGCTCCTTGGAAAAATCGAAGTTTAGAGCTTTGGATCGAACTTTTTGGTTGGGTGAAGCTCCGGGAAACTCAAACCCTAATTCAGGGTCCTCCCCAATGAATCTGAGAGATTGAAAAGCATTTCTGAAGGGTAAAACTTTGCAGTTTTCAAATTCTGAGTATACCAGGCTGATCATCTCATCAAGGTGCATCTTTCTATCCTTTCAGAAAGTTGAAATTCACATTTTAAATTTTTAGGGTTTCTCTGACAAACCCTAATCCAGCACCAGATCCATATTTCTGCAAATCAAGTGGTAAGACCTAAATATTTTCTATTTCCATTTGAAGTACTCTTTAAGATGTCTCACCACACCAAGCTTGAGGATAAGCTTGAAGGGGCTGATAACTTCCGAGCATGGAAGTATAGGATTGGGTTAATCCTGGAAGAAAATGAATTGGATGCCTACATAAGTTCTGAGGTCCCTGTCCTAGAGGAAGAAGAGGCTAAGGCCTTACATAAGAAGAACTTGGTCAAGGCAAAGAGAATCATTGCTGATTCTATCAAAGACTGTCTCATACCACATGCGTCATCTCTAAAGACACCCAAGTCGATGTTTGACTCCCTGAACAAGCTATTTGAAGGGACGAACATAAATCAGAAGTTAACTCTGCGGAACCAATTGAAAGGGGTAAAGCTTCAGAATGGAGAGACCATTCAATCCTATTTTTCTAAGGTCTCTCAGATCAATGAACAATTGAAGTTGTGGATGAAGTAGTGGATAATGGTGAAGTTGTTATGACCACATTGAATGGCATACCTAGGTCATGGGACTCCTTCATCCAAGGAATCTGTGCAAGAAGAAAACTGATTTCTTTCAGTAGGCTATGGGAGGAATGCTCTCAAGAAGAAGCTAGGCTTGTGGCCCGAGAAGAAAAGATGGGGAATGAAGATCAAGCTCTCACATCACATACCAGGAAAGGTAAGTTCAAGAAGGAGTCATCTCATAACAGAAGACCTTCACACCACCATCATAAGAAAGATCTCAGATGCTTCACTTGCAATGAGAAGGGACACTTTGTTGCAGATTGTCCCAAGAAGAAGAAAGACAACAACAACAACTTCAACAACAACAAGAAGAAGAACAACAAGAGATATCATGCTCATGATGCTGAGGATGATGAACCTCCCAAGAAGAAGGCTAGAGCAGAAAGTGATGATTCATCAAGTGAAGATGAATATGTTCTAATATCTACTCTCACAGGTACTATCTCTCATGGATGTAATGATTGGCTTATTGATAGTGGGGATTCCAAACACATGACTGGGTTTAAAGAATCTTTTATAAATCTATCTGAACATGAGTCACCCCATAAAGTGAAACTTGGGGATGACTATCAATATCCTATCAAGGGAAGTGGTGAAGCCTCCTACAACCTAGACTCTGGGAAGTCTTTGAAGATGAAAGATGTTCTATATGTACCTGGGCTCAAAAAGAACCTACTCTCCATTTCTGCATTAGATGCAAAAGGCATGAGGGTTGCATTTGTAGATGTCCAAGTCCTAATGTGGCCAAAGGGTAAAACTATAGATGATGCAATAGTGATTGGAGAGCAAGAGGGAGGATTGTACAAACTGAAGGGAAAACATGAACATGCCATGGTACATGAATCCATGGAGCCAAGTGAACTTTGGCATAGAAGGCTTGCACATGTGCACTATAGGGCACTACCAATTGCAAGCAAAGCTGTAGAGGGTCTTCCTGAAATCAAGACAAAGCATGAAGTTGTTTGCAAAGGATGTGCAAAAGGAAAGAACATTAAGAAGGCATTTCCAAGAAGTGAAAGCAAAGCAAAAGGAATCTTGGAGATTATCCACTCTGATGTATGCGGTCCGATGTCATCCAGTTCTTTGAGTGGGTATGTATACTATGTCTCTTTCATTGATGATTTCTCTAGGAAGACTTGGGTTTATTTCTTGAAGAATAAGGATGAAGTGTTTGATAAGTTCAAGGAATGCAAAACCTTGATGGAAAATCAAACTAATAAGAAGATCAAGACATTCATATCCGACAATGGCGGAGAATTCACTTCAGGTGATTTCAAGAAGCTATGCAGTGATTCAGGGATTAAGAGGGAGTTGACTGCTCCCTACAATCCACAGCAGAATGGGGTTGCAGAAAGAAAGAATAGAACAATCATGGAAGTAGCACGGGAAATGCTGCATGACCAGGATCTGCCTATGCATCTATGGGCAGAAGCAACTAGGACAACTGTATATGTGTAGAACAGAACACCTCACAAGATATGGGACAACAAGACACCAGAAGAGGTATTCTCTGGTAAGAAACCTAAAGTCAGCCATCTCAGAATATTTGGTTGTCCAGTATACACTCATGTTCCAAAGGAAAAGAGGACAAAGTAAGATCCTTCAGGAAAGAATGACATCTTTGTGGGGTACAGTGAAATCTTGAAGGCTTACAGAATATACTTTCCAGGGTTCAAGAAGATTGATGTCAGCAGGGATGTAACATTCGATGAGAACTCAGCTTACATCAAATCAAAGAAGGCACCTGTTGAAGATCATGAAGAACCAAAGGAAACCAGATTTCAAGACACCGCTATGACTGAAGCAATTCCAGATGCAGATCGTGAAATAGAAGATCCACAAGAACCTGTAGATCCACCACGTGAGAAGAAATCTCACATGAGGAAACCTGCATGGGCTAGAGAGCTCATTCAAGATGCAGAAAGGTATGGCATTCCAGAAGAAGAACACAGAGAAAGCAAGAAGACTAGATCTCATACCAGCTATGTTTCCCTACTCTGTGATATTATGAACAAAGAACCTTCCAGTTATGAAGAAGCAGTAGAAAAGAAAGAATGGAAAGATGCCATGGTCGAGGAATACCAATAGATCATGAAGAATGATGTTTGGGATGTAGTCCCAAGACCTGATGGGAAGTCTGTTGTGGCTTCCAAGTGGATCTACAAGATCAAGCATGTTGCAGATGGCAGCATAGAAAAGTACAAAGCAAGATTTGTAGCTCGTGGCTTCTCCCAGAAAGAGGGAATAGATTATGAAGAAACTTTTTCTCCTGTAGCCAGGTACACTTCCATCAGATCAGTACATTCCCTGGTTGCAGTGATGAAATGGAAGATACACCAGATGGATGTCAAGACAACTTTCTTGAATGGTGTAGTCGAGGAGGAAGTGTATGTGGAGCAGCCACTTGGTTTTGAGATACATGACAGGGAGTCATATGTGTGCAAGTTGAAGAAATCCTTGTATGGCTTGAAGCAAGCTACTAGGACTTGGTATGGTAGGATAGACAGCGTTCTATCCAGTTTGGGCTTTACTAAGAGTAAAGAAGATTCCAACCTTTACTACAAGGTTGAGGAAGGAAATCCTGTGATACTACTTCTGTATGTGGATGACCTGTTTGTTACAAGTGATGATGGATTGATTGCCGATACCAAGAGGAATCTTGCAGCCGAGTTCGAGATGAAGGACTTGGGGATGATGCACTATTTTCTAGGCATGGAGGTGTGGCAGAGTGCAAATGGGATCTTCCTTGGACAAGGGAAGTATGCAGTAGAGATCTTGAAGAGGTTCGGGATGATGGATTGCAAGGCCATGGCCACACCTATGGCATCGAACCTGAAGCTTCTATGTGATGCTTCATCTGAGCCGGTTGATTTCACGGTGTATCGCCAGATGATTGGGTCCTTGATGTACCTGACGAACACGAGACTAGATATTTGCTTTGCGGTGAACACATTGAGCCAGTTCCTGACAGATCCCAGAGGTGTTCACCTGGTTGCTGTAAAGCATATTCTGAGGTACCTGAAGGGTACAATTGATTATGGGATCAAGTATGATGTGAATCAAAAGTTTAACCTACAGGGTTATGTTGATTCGGACTGGGCAGGCAATGCTGCAGATAGGAAGAGCACTTCTAGGTGTTGCTTCTGTATGGGATCAGGTGTGATCTCTTGGTTTAGCAGGAAGCAGTCCTGCGTAGCACTGAGTACAGCCGAAGCAGAGTATGTTGCAGCTTGTTCAGCTAGTTGTGAGGCAGTATGGCTCCGAAAGCTATTGTCTGAGTTATTTGATCTCCCACTGGAGGCTACTAGTATCTTTTGTGATAACGAGAGTTGTGTGAAGCTGTCTGAGAATCCAGTGTTCCACGACAGGTCGAAGCACATTGAGATCAAATATCACTATATCAGGGATATGGTGCAGAGAGTAGCAGTAAAGCTCCTATATGTTGCGACGGATGAGTAGATTGCAAATGTGTTGACGAAACCACTAGCTAGAGTGAAGTTTGAGTACTTCAGAGAGAGGCTTGGTGTTCTTCAGATTGATGACACTTCAAGGAAGAAGTGATGGACACATTTGCAAGGGCCATTCCAAGCATGGTGAGAGGAGGTTCCTTCCCATGGATGTGGATGTAAGCGCTGGATGATGAGCATTAGGACGATGCTCCAGTTACTACTCTATGCATCATGTTGGATGCTGGATATGATCAGTTGGATCATGTATATGTATATGCATCATGTTGGATGCTGGATATGATCAATTGGATCATGTGTATGTATATGCATCATGTTGGATGCTGGATATGATTAGTTGGATCATGTATATGTATATGCATCATGTTGATGCTTGATATGATCAGGTGGATCATGTATGATGATATGTATCAGGTGGATACATTGTATGATCAGGTGGATCATGTATGATGATATGTATCAGGTGGATACATTGTATGCATTAGGACGATGCTATGATGATGATCAGGATGATCATGTGATGTATATCAGGATGATGTATGGTGAGTATCAGGTTGATACTCTGTGGCCGTGGACAGGTTGTGCAGATGAGCATATAAGTAGACCTGGGAGATCCGATAGGTTGGGATGTGTGCCCGTAATTAGTCCTGGGATTCTCTTTCGAGGCATTGCTCTGGGAGGACATATAAGTAGACTTGGGTGATCCGATAGGTTGGGCTGTGTGCCCGTAATAAGTCCTAGGATGCTCTTTCGAGGCATTGTCCTATGACATATAAGTAGACCTGGGAGATCCGATAGGTTGGGCTGTGTGCCTGTAATAAGTCCAGGGATTTTCTTTCGAGGCATTGCCATGACCACATATAATTAGACCTGGGAGATCCGATAGGTTGGGCTGTGTACCCGTAATAAGTCCTGGGATGCTCTTTCGAGGCATTGTGGTGACCACATGTAAGTAGACTTGGGAGATCTGTTAGGTTGGGCTATGTGCCCGTAATAAGTCTTGGGATTCTCTTTCGAGGCATTGTGGTGGGGGTCACATATAAGTAGACTTGGTAGATCTTGCCGGTCGTGCTTTGGCACATAAATGGTCCTGGGATACTCTTTCGAGGCATTGTGGTGACCACATGTAAGTAGACCTGGGAGATCCGATAGGTTGGGATGCGTGCCCGTAATAAGTCTTGGGATTCTCTTTCGAGGCATTGTGGTGGGGGTCACATATACGTAGACCTAGGAGATCTTGCCGGTCGTGCTTTGGAAAATAAATGGTCCTGGGATACTCTTTCGAGGCATTGTGACGCACGTAATAAGTCCTGAGGATTCCACAGTATGGCCAGTGATGATGAAGACCTACAGGTGGTGGGCCTACATCCAACATGAAAAAGGGTTGGCTCTGTAGAACTTCCTATGACGAGTAGTTTAGAGATTGATTGAGATAGCAGCAGCCGTGACGATGACGATGATCCAGAGAAGAAGACTTGTGCTAGCTGATCTGTGTCGAGAAATACCGTCCTAGTTAAGAGGGAGTGTTGATGTAATTGTAACTTTAGAATGTATTTCACCTATGTATATTTGTACTCCTATAGAGATGTTATTATTCCTCTATACGGAAGTGTCGTCATTTGTATTGACAAGTGTCGCAACTTGCATGTGATGGGTTATTAGACCACCAAGTGTGGGGTCGGCCCTGATTAGTATTACCATGGGTTATTAGACTGAGTTAGACAAGTCGGACCTGCTAGTTTATTGGGCAGGTCAGGTCATGTATAAATAGAGTGCGGAGGCACTCTATTTGATCACTTCATTATTCACTTCTACACTCATCGAAAAGTGGCGCACAAGTGAGGAAGGAGGAGTAGCTGCTAGGAGGACTATCTCTTGTACTTGGGTTGTATCATTGCTCTTTCTATCTCTGAGGAAGTTGTGGGGTTTTTCACCTTCATGGTTTTCCCCAGTGAAACTTTGTGTGTCTATTGTCTCATGTGATTGCTTGTTGTGATTGATATGATGTACATGTTATTCTCTCAGTAAATATCCTAGAGTATATTGAATTAATGCTAAAAAATTAACAGAATCCAAATGAAGACAACTTCTAAAGGAACGAGAGGAAATATGGAGATTGAAAAGTAGGGCAATTTGGCTAGAATGCGGCGATGAAAACACAAAATTCTTTCAAGCGTTTGCAAAGAACATAAAAATGCAGAATACCATTTGGGGACTAAAAGACCAAAACGAAAATGGTGTTTCTTCATTTGAAGGATTGGAAAATATGGGTAAAGCCCATTTCCAGACCTTGTTCAAAGCGGTGGAAAGGGTGTCTATTGTTGAGGTAATTTGGTTGTCCCAGTATTTCCCAGGCTTTGTTACTTCGAAAGACAATAGTTATTTAATGGAGGAAGTTTCAGAAGAAGAACTAAAAGAGACTTTGCATAGTTTTCAAAAGGACAAAAGCCCTGGACTGGATGGATGGACGATTGAATTCTTCCTGGATTTATATGATACCATTGGGAAGGACCTTCTTAGGCTGGTTGAAGAATCAAGAACAAAGGGATTTATGCACCCTCCCCTGAATTCTACCTTCATCTCCCTCATTCCAAAAACCAATCACCCAAACATGATGTAGGAATTCAGACCAATCTCCTTATGCAATATTACCTATAAGGTAGTGGCCAAAATCATAGCTAGAAGACTAAAGAAGGATCTGTCAAAGGTTATCTCTAGCGAACAATTTGGATTCTTGGAAGGAAGGAAGATTCATGAAGCAATCGGGGTTGCTCAGGAAGGGATACATAGTTTAAAAACAAAGAAGTTGTGAGGGCTTGTATTGAAGACCGATCTCTCAAAATACTTAAATTGGGTTAGTTGGATCTACTTAAGACTTCTTATGACTCATTTGGGATTTGAATACTCCTTTATTAAGTGGGTCATGAGTTGTATAACTACTGTATCTTTTGAATTCCTCATCAATGGATCTGCATCCCCCTTGTTTCCATTTGAAAGGGGCCTTCGTCAAGGTTTCCCACTCTCTCCGTTACTTTTCTTATTAGTAGCAGAAGGTCTTAGTAGGGCACTGATTGATGTAAAGAATATGGGTGCTTTTGCTGGAATGTTATCTCAGATACACTTCAATTAAGCCATTTATTATTCATGGATGATATCCTATTTTTCTATGATGGCTCTTTTGATGATGCTGAAAAGCTAAAGGAAATCTTGGAACTATTTGAGAGAGCTATTGGCATGATGATAAATGTGTAGAAATCTTCCCTTACATGTTCAAACAGGATGATCTTGGAATTCAAAGATATGCTACCCTCTTTCCCTATGAAACAAAGATCTTTGATGAAGGCCTAAAATATCCGGGTTTTATGTTAAAACCAAATAACTATAAAGAAGAGGACTAGTTTTGGTTGGTCGCAAAGTTGGAAAAGAGGTTAAGTAGATGGAGCCATAAATGGCTCTCAAGAGATGGAAGAATGGTCTTAGTTAAGTCAGTGTTGGAAGCCATTCCAGTTTATTGGATGTCCCTAGCATGGATACCAAAGGGCATCCTGTAGAATGCCAAAAAGTTGTGCTTCAGATTCTTATGGTCTGGAAAAAATGAAAACTCAGTGCTCCCCTGGGTAAAATGGGATAGAATTTCCATACCAAAAAGTTTGGGTGGATGGCGGTTAAAAAACATACAACTCTTCTCAAGAGATCTTGCTGCAAAATCTGGTTTGAGGTTCCTCACTATCAATAGCCTTTGGAATGAGGTAATTAAACACAAATAAATTACACCGTAATCGTTAATCAATTGGATAAGGAACCCAAACAAAGGAAGGAAAGCGGTATTGGTTATATGGAAGGCTACCCTAAGATCCTTTTCTTTAATTAAAGATGGAATTGCTTGGAAAATTGACAGGGGCTCTAGCGTGCGTGTTGGGGCGGCCCTTGGCTAGGTTGTTAGAATAATCACTCTCCCCCAACAACTCATTTAGTTCTTGCACCAACATGGTATCTTCCCAAATTGTTGATCCACTAACCACATCAATCTGGGGTCAATGATGGAGAGATGCAGCTAGTTTGGGCATTCCAATTGCATTGATGGACAGGTGGAACAAATTTCTTAATGCACTTCAGGCTACACACACCAGATTATCAGATCATCCTGATGAATTAATTTGGAACAAAGTACCACATGGACGATACACACTAAAACTTGGATATCAAAATCTGATAACAAATCCCCAAGACGATGAACCTGAGTGGTGGTGAAAGGGCATTTGGAAGTCCAAATTTCCTCAGAAAGCAAGGTTATTCATGTGGTGTACTTTGGCAAAAAAGGTTCCGATGTGGGACATAATGGCTAAACAATCAATTGAAGGACAGGATGGTGTGCTTTGTGCAGGAATGCTTCAGAATTAGTCACCCACCTCTTTCTAACTTGTCCTTTCTCGGTCCAGATTTGGAATGAGACTAAGAGAAGACTGAATTTGAACATAGACTGGGTCGGGGTTGATGTGGAGACTGCTTGGAAATCTTGGTCCTCAAACCCAGACACTAAAAATCATCGGTCTCTCCCAGTGATTATAATTTGGGGTCTTTGGATAACAAGGACTCATGCTATATTCAAAGAAAAACCCTGTATTCCAGAGCTTATCTAGCTTCATAGCTTGGATATCCTATCTTATTTCCCGCAATAGAAGAACACCTCAATTGTCAGAATTGTGCAAGATGAGATTATAAATAAAGATCTTCCCTAGGCCTTTTTTGATGGGGCATCACATAGCCAAAACTGTGGTGGAGGTGCCATCTTATATATGTTTGACTATGTTTATTTCAAAATTCAAATGGTTCTGGGGACCAGTACAAAGAACTTTGCAGAAATCATGGCATTAAAACTCCTGCTCTGTTTTGCAATAGAAAAGGAATGCAAACACATAAAATTTTTGGCGACTCGATGAATGTAATAAATTGGATAAACAAAACTCAAAACTGTCAAAATATGTTTCTTCTCACTTTGATAGAAGAAGTACATTGGTTGTTGGACAATTTTGATTCTTATACATGTCGTCATGTATACAGGGAGGGGAATGTTACTGTAGAGAAACTCTCCAAGGATGGGCTGCACATAAGCTTTGGACAATGGAAGATCACTGAAGTTCAAAATGAAAACTTTTTGAATACTACCATCGACCCTTCATCGATGGTTTGGCTCCATAATAGCCACACACTGGTTGATTTGTCACAATTTCGACTGGTGTAGAAACTTCTTTGTTGATATATTTTGGAACTGTAGCGACGGCTTGAACATATTTCTATTTATATGGACATATGGGATAGACATACCGTCTTATCGAATATACATGTGTAGATCTTATCTGTCAAAACAATGACATGTCTGTTCTCTGTGATGGAACAACATATTTTTTTGAAACTTTTACAACAGGTTATGGGCATTTTGAACTGGAAATGCATGGATACATGCATTCTGTAGATATAATTTTGTTAATAGTTTAATAAAATTATGCTTTTTTTTCTACAGAAAAAAATATAAATTAAATTGATAGAATAATTTAAATGGTTAAATTTTTTGAGTTTTATGTTGGCTCCATTTTTTCATGGACAAATTTACACTAAATACTATATACAAAATATGAAGAAATACTAAAAAATTCCTAAATTGATGTTAAGAATTCTTTAATCTTACAAAATTCTAACTTTTAATAATATTGATATACATAATTCTAACTTTTGATAATATTGATAAAAATAGTTCATATTTCTAACCATAATTCTAAAAGTATATGTATCAATGCCTTGATATTGTTTAAGAATCTCTCCATATATACATACACTGATTGCCTATTATAATTTATTCAAAAACCTGATCGACCACAACCACCTGCCCTATACATTGCAATGTTGATACTTTGGGAAGAAACATGAAATCTAATATTGGTTATTTAACCTTGAGGTTTTGTACATTTGTTACTTAGCAATATAATGAATCTTTCTAACGATATAGTAATTTTAAGAAAATTTATTATGATGCAACATGAGTTTGGTATATAAAACACATATTTCCCTTTCCACTATATAGATTCTTGGACAGATTAAAAATTGATAAGACATGACAATTGAATAGATATGATGTCGAACTCTCATAGATTTGGGAAACTTTTTTGAGCCATTTCTAATGAAACATGTACATACCTATAGCTCCACGTGGTTTTCACATTGGGACATGACAATACATTTCAAACCCTTAAAACACTAAAATTTAACACACAAACTAAATATTCAAGTTTAGGGAGAAACAAAAATATTTTATTATGGTATATATGTGCAAAGCAAAATGCAAAATAATGTTTCCTGGAGTTGCATTCCCAAGGGTTGTCAACATCATAAAACATGATGGGAACTCTATCCTTTGTGTTTTTTTTTTGTTTTTTCTTAATTCGATGTTTGTGATATTGTTGTGATATTTTGGATTGGAAAATAATATGCACTTTGCATTATATTGATTAATGTAATTTATTTTTTCATGGTTGTTGGTATTCATTTCATTCTATACTATTCATTCTCTAACATGTTTTTGATACATTTATTTTCTAACATTTTTTCTCTCATAAAATAGAACACAATTTATATTAGTAATGAATTGCCTTTTACATTTATCAATAGCCAAAAGGTTGCCATTTATGGATCTCATATAACTGTTAATAAATAACAAGTATCATCAGATAATAAAGTATCGTTAGTATATGACCATCTATATAAAAATATATATCTGAAAAGTATAAAGATATTTAGGAGTAAGCCAAAACAAAATAAAACAGATATAAAGATAAACCTAGATATATCATGGGATGTTTTGAAGATATGACAGAAAATAAGGAGCAATCAACCAGGGTGGGGTCCTGGATCATGCTCCATCAAAGAGTTATGATCCATTTCCTTAAGCATCCAAAGTCCCTTATTGAGTTCAAGTCTTTCCTTGGATAAACGATCAACAATCATATTTATTTCTCTCTATATGTGATGAAATGAGATCTTCGGGATCAAATTGGAGAGTCTAAGAGTCTCTTCGAAGATAGAATGAAGATTTATATTCCTCGGGGATCTTTTATTCTTCATCCACTGCACCACCAAATTTGAATCCCCAAATATCTGAAGAGCCTGAATATTCCTTGAAATAGCAAGTCTCAAAAGCAATTTTAGGGCCATCATTTCCGCTCGGTTGTTTGTGCTCGGTCCAACACTTGCTGAAAATTTTATCCATTGATTATCATTGAGATAAAGTATTCCACCCGCACTATCGATAGATGGAATCTCTTGAGATGCACCATCAAAATAACCCCAGCAACCAGATTTATTAATTTCCTCAACCACAATATTTCTAATTTTTGGAGGGAAAGAAACATTTGGAAGGAGATAAAAAACAACCAAACACTTTGATGCTTGATAGGAAGGATCGATATATTTATCTTGAAATATAACAGAGTTTCTTGCAAGACATGTATACCAAATGAGCACAGCAGGGAGAGTTGATAATTCTTGAGAAGTACCAAAATCAACCCAGTTTTAGAGGGATTCATTTAGATCAACACCCTGCCAATAGAGGTTCATGCCCCTTTCTCGAGAGACATGATCCACCATCCTCTGCTTATAAGAACAATATAAGAAGATGTGATCTAGAAATTCATTATCAGACTTGCACAAAGGGAACCGTCTAGGTCTAATCCAGAACCTCTTCTTCAACACTTCCCATACCAGTACCTTATTATGTAGTAAAAGCCACATAAATAATTTGATTCAGAGCAGACAAGTAATATTCCAAAGGATGAAATTCCACCAAGGAGGATCATGTCGAGCTCCATCCTCTCTGAGCATGATATATCCAATACGGGGAAGGTATTTGCCATCTTCAAGATTTCTGGACCATACTAACTTGTCCATTGAATTAGTTATTTTGATATTACAATCCTGCAAGTTATTTATTTATTAGAAAATACCAATTCCTCTGCCTTCATCCAGATTTGGGCCAAAGGAGAAGTGAGATGAACATCATTGATTTGAAAAAGAAATCTTTTACCTTGCTCCTCCAGGTAAGTAATCATGTGGAAAGGAAGCTTATAAGCTTAT
Source organism: Larix kaempferi (assembly GCA_027924585.1). Taxonomy (NCBI): domain Eukaryota; kingdom Viridiplantae; phylum Streptophyta; class Pinopsida; order Pinales; family Pinaceae; genus Larix; species Larix kaempferi. The sequence goes on along the minus strand of BSBM01000072.1, from coordinate 11,092,655 downwards.
GAACATCGAATCCATGGGTCCTAACCAAGACAGAGATTGCGACTGTCACCAACCTTCGCCAAGTCCTCCTCCAGGAGAGTGAGTAGGAGGTAAGTCCAACTGACCCTATAATATGCTTTCAAAATATCAACTTTTATGGTAGCCATTGGTAGTTTTTTTTAATCTTTGTCGAATGTATAACCTTCTGAGCCGTCCCAATGGCTTCGTGTATTTTCCTTCCTTTTAGAAAGGAAAATTTATCTTAAGAGATAAAATGAGATCAAATTGGTTTCATTCTATTCGCTACCATTTTAGCAATCAACTTATAAATGCAATTACATAGAGATGTGGGCCTCAACTCCTCCCATTTTGTCACATTATCCACTTTTGGAATGTGAGAGATAAAGTCGAATTGAAAGTTGAAAGGATCTTCCTTGTTGCGTGAGACTCCTTTCTAACAACCAAAAGTTCGTTTTCAAATAGATCCATGAATCCTTTGAAAAAGTCAACTGACCATCCATCCGGACATAGACTTTTGTCCCCCTGTAAGGAAAAAACAACTTCTTTAACCTCCTCCAAATGAATAGGATCCACGAGATCTGCATTTTTGCTTCGTCCACAAAAGTTGGTAAAGTAGATGACATAATGAGAATGTAGACGACTTTAGCATTGACATCCTCCTTATATAAATTTCCAAAATGTTGAATACCAGAACTAGCGAGATCATGGAAACCTGAAATTTGATTACCTTTAGAATCCTCCAGATGACCAAGTGAGTTGGTATGATGTCAATGCTTGACATAATTACGGAAATATATAGTATTATCATCCCCATTTTTAATCCATAAAGCACGGCTCTTAAGATTCCAAATTGTCTCATACTCATCAATATTCTGAGTTCTACGAGTCTCAAGTGAAACACAGTGTAACCTCTAATATTGGGATGAGAAACCACAAGGATGATTTGAGTATAAAATATCCAAGTTGACCTTTATATTGATAAACTCTACATCCATCTTTTTTCTTCTCTTTACTACCCAAGTAATGGACCGTGCCTTTATCCTTTTAAGGTTATTGAGAAACCGTATTCTAGCAGATTCTCTAAGAGTTGAGTTGAAAGGAATCCATAAGGACTTGACCATGGAGATATAATCATCATCCTACAACCAACATGCATTTAACTTGAAGGGACTTGGTGGTTTTCCTATGGGAAACACCATCTCTAAGAAAATAGGGAAATGGTCAAAATTCCCCCCTTCACCAACCCACTGGTGAATAATAATAACATAATTAAAATGCCATCATTCACAAGAAATCTGTCAATCTGCTTGGATATGTAATCCTGACCAGATCTCATATTTCTCCAGGTCAGTCTGAGCTTAATAGGCAGAATGTCATATAGAGAGTGTTGATAAAGTCTTCTAATGAAACTATCAGACAAGGGATCCTTATCTGCCTTAGACCCCCAAATTTCACTTTTTCCAAGTGAGAAATTTAGGTCTTCACCAATAACAATACGATCACCTTTTAACATGACTGAGTTGAAGAGTCTCTCCCAAAAAGGAACTCTGTTAAGATAGGGGCCCTTGATATTTATAAACAAAAAATGAAGGCCAAATTCCCTGGAAAAAAGGCTATTTCCAATGCCTGACAGAACATACCAGTAGTTTGTACAAATAAAACTATTGGTATTCGATCTAGTAATTAGGCCACTCGATCTACCCATGTCATCTACATTGATAAAATTCCATCCTGATAACATAGATTTCAGATCCAGAATAATTTGGTCACCACAAGCCATGGTCTCCTAAAGCAATAAAATTGATAGTTGATGAACATATAAAAGTCTCTTGAGTGCGAGCTTTTTGGAGGGAATCCCTATCCCTCTGTAGTTAAGGGAGAGAATCAACATTAGATAACTAGCTCCCAGGGATAACTTGCTCTAAGAGTTCCTTTTAATGTTCTTTGTCGGCCAACTTGACCATCTCGAGTTGCTTGAAAACGTGTAGAATCCATGACTGATCTTTTCCCCCTCAACCTAGTGATGGGATATGCATGCTTCAAATTGCTTCTAGGTTTGAAAAAAATCTGGAGGCACTAGATTGAGAATGAGATTGCGAAGACTCACTAGGTTAATTCAGACATATGGGGGTTTTTGGGAACCTTACGACAATGGGAGAGAGTAAGGGTTCAATATTTTACAACAAAGGGGAGGGAGAGTCATAAGAGGGATGACCGGGTAAAAAACGTTTGATGGAAGCAAGCTCGTCGGATAATAGTCCGAGAAGAAAAAACCCCGTCCTGGAAAGATCAATTAGGACCAAAGGGGGGAAAAATATGAGAATGGCTCTTTGAAAATTTTCATCCCTCCCACATAGAAAATAATTTTCCTATGAGACAAAGACTCCAAGTCTAAGATAGACTATTCTCCTAAGAAGCAAGACTGCTTCTGAGACAACCAAGAAAGTCCTCCATCTGAAGAAAGTGTATTGAAACCACAAATAGAGGGAATTTTGACACCTAAAGACAAGTGAAATAAAATCCTAGAGGGAGTAACAAAAAATTATTTCTCAAAAGAGATAATATTTGGAAGAGAATAGGAATTCTGAGATGTAGTAGGAAAACCCTCACCCAAAATTTTCCCCCAAAAGAAAAAGACAAATCAATTCCTGAAGCTTTGAGACTTTCTCCAGAAATATTCAAATAATGCTCTGAATGTATTGCAACATGAGAGAGGTAGGGAGACTCTATCATACCTTGTGAAATTGATGCGTTTATATTTGGTCGCATATGCGAAGACTCTTCCAGAAGTTGAGTAGGATATGGAGACTTAACATGAGAATTCTAAAGGGCCACATGAGAGAGTTCATGACAAATAATTGTGTTATGTCAACTAACTGCAAGTTGTTAACCTTTTCAACCATATCTTGAGTTCCAAATCTAACTAAGGAATCAATGCTATCCTTAACACCATCAATGTTGTTAGCCTTCTAAACCATAGTAATGGAGGGTTTCTTTTTCCTCCAAGTAGATTTTCGCACATGAATCAGACAGTCTTGGAGAAAATGTCCATAATGGTGACATATGTTACATCTAAAGGGGAGCCCAGTGTAGTCAAGAATCTAGGTGTGAGAGAGATTTCCCATTGAGATAATAATATCATCATGCATCCCTTCCCGAAGGTATAATCAACCAAAATATGAGCCATATTCATATTACCTATTCGGGTAAAGGACATATCTGCAAAGTGAAAGGTTCCAATAGAAGCTTCAATGTGCTGAAAATTTTCTTGCGTCCAAAACTCAGGTGGAAGACTGAGAAAATTAACCCAAACAAGATGCATATGAAGCTTAGTTTTGAAGGCATAAAAAAAGGAGTCCATCTATGGAGCTATAAAACCGTCGAGCCCCAAAACCATAAATATTCAAGGATCTTTTGAACCTCTTTAATATCAGAAAGGAAGACAGCTAGCCATCCTTTTTCCATCACAAGACTTTGAGGGGAGTAGCCTAGCACTAGTTTTCAAGTCTTGTCCACCCATCTACGGAAAGTCGAAACACTAATGAATCTACCTTCAAATCTACCAACAAGTGCATGTTTAGAGAGTGCAAAAAATTCATTCATCATAATATCCTCGCCAAGTGCCAGTATGATTTGGGAAGATTTCCATCTAAGGATATGGCGAGGCTTATAAATCATAGAACCCATGCACTGAGTCTCAGACTGAATCGATGGACTAGGTCCGGAGTCCCGAGCCTTGTTTAGAGGTGGATATTTAGACTGAAACGTAGAAACTTCAGTAGGGTTTCCATCTTTCGGGGATGATAAGGGTCGAAATAAACTTGGAAGAGCTTGATCATCATGAATCTTGGGATGTGAGGGTGAAGCGGATGAGGAAAAATGAAGGGAATTTAATTTGTCCTTAGAAGACAAAAGATGAAAATACTTCTAACCCATCGATTCAGTAATTCCTGTATTATCAGCGGAAGGATTGTTGATAAGGGGGACCATCCATCATCCGGGTGGTTTTAGAGAAGGAGGATCCCCTTTAGGGAGACCCATGAGGGAAGTAATAAAAAACACCAGATGAACTCGAAACTATTTATCCAAGAATATAATGGAGACAGTCTTTGGAGCCCCGAGAAAGGAGGTTAATAAAAGATGACAAATGTCTGAAACAAGTCAATCCAAAAGAAGTGAAGTACATATGGGAAGCAACGATAAAACCTAGATGAACATGAACCCCACTACCGAATAAGTAAAGTAGACTCTACCTACAAGTTCAGGAATCATAAACATGAACACCTTGTGAATTCCTAAAAAAAAATGTCGCCATGAAGCCTTATGACTTCTACCAGTGCCATGAAACTCATGAATATGGAAACATATTCGAGGGGCAAGGGCACTATCCCGCTTATTTTCTAACATATAGGAAATAGTATGTGTAATAATTTTTTTCATCAATATATTTTTTACGAGGAATAATATCACAAAAAACCATATGAGTACTTCCCCATGATTCTTGGATGATAAACTGGGGTAAACCATCGGTTCTTATTATAGAGCCTAACCATGAGGAGATCAAGAGAGTCGAACCCGTTACCTCGCCAACTTTGGGGTGAAAGATCTCATGTCTATCTCATGACTGCTTGAGCTAACCATCATGTATTTTTTCATCAATATATATGCAGACTGGCATATGTGTGTGTGTGTGTGTGTGTATACTGACATATATGTTTCTCATTCTCCTTAAACTCTCACAAACAAACTACACCCCTATAATGAAACCAACATTGCCTAGAGATTATTTCTTAGTGGTGACAAGAGGGGTGGTTAGGATTATTAATGAAGTCAAGTGAATTTCCTTTGAAGGAAGTGTAGAAATGTGAGCAAGGTATCATGTGGTCAAAGGACAATAGAATATTGTGGGTGCTTTGAAACGTTACCGTTACTACCATTTTAGTAAATCTCTTAAATATTTTGTTCTACAGGATGCCTGATGTAGGTCCTCAATGACGATAAATGGTTTCTTATGATTATTTCTCAAACATTTGTGTATTGAGGCACAATGGAGAATGAATGGTATGGGGTCAGATTTATGCCCATAAGGATGAGAGGATGGATCCTACAAAGTGGTCAATTATAGGGAGGATGGTGTCATATTGTTAGAACCCCACAACATTAATCACTCTGTCACGGGGTTCATATTGTTTACTTTGGGATGTCCCTTATTTGTTGGAGACATTGGAAGACATCTCATAGATTTGTGTAAGTGCATGTATATCTAAAGGCGAGGTTGGAATGCATGGACATTCCTCGAATCATTATACTAATCCAAGGTCCCATATATATAATATCATATTAATATATTAATATAATATAATAATATATATTAAATATGTACTAGAATATAATTTAATACTCTTGTTACCTGTAATGTATCTCACTATTGAGGCCATGGAATACTCCATAACCACACCAAATTTCTCGCTCTAATACCATTTATTACCTCAATGTTGATAATAAACTAATTACGAAATACAAGCATGCTAATGCAATGTTATGCAAACATAATTAACAATGCATTCAATTATGTACTTATAAATATAACAAAAAATTAATAAATGCATTCATAATTGAATGAACTAGAAAATATTTAAATCCATAGCATGAACAACAATAACTATGAATATTCATAAACAAATCATGAACACTTATCTTTGGAAAATCTTCACCAATTGGTTGCAAAAGAAGGACGTTCCACCCAACCATAGGCTCTCTATTACAAATGTTACATATTTTCTCTCTATAGAAAAGGTCACCCCCGATTTGAGGCTATGAATCCATGAGGAAAAAATTCCTATGGATTCACTCTAATTTTTCTCACACAACCCAAATCTCAAAATTATCAATTCAATTTCCACTACAACAAAACCTAATCTACCAATCCTCTTTCCCTAAGCTTGCACACCCAAGGAATGAGATCTCCTTATCTACTAAATATTCCCTTGAGTTATCCCACTTCCCTCCAACACACTAGCACATGCTGGCCAATAAATCTCTATGTTGTGATTCCTAGGATTATTTGTTATAAGTAACTTCTTATATTAGCAATTGCCTTTGCACACAATCCATAATTTCCTCATAATCTCATCATTGTAATTCTTCATAATTTTTATGGTTGTGACTATGGCAATGTAATCTCAACTCAGGAAACTCAATGAAGAGTGAACGTGAATAAACACTCACATGCTAAAAAATTATAGCATTTACTTGTGTGCAAAGGAGAGACCACATGCCTTTATAAGAAGTCTACATATCTTTATTTAACCATTAATGTGAAGGTTTAATGATAATCATTAATCAGAGGTTAAGGAACTTAGGATATAAATAAAGTAGTATTATTTTCCCTTATCCCCCTAATCCCTCTAAGTCCCATTCTTCTCCCTGCTCACAGACTTATAGCCCCCCACTCTTCGTCATTCCTTTGCACCTTGTGATGTATTTATATTATCATTCAATGTACAAATTACAAATGCATATGTTATGATTATAACCATTTCATGATATAAATATACATTAGTGATATGGGGATCAAACTGAGGTATTATAGTCCCATCCCCCATAGATTTGTACCATCCTCGGTGCACATCATCACTATATACAATAACAAAAACTTTACATCAAAATTTAAAAATAAATGTGGGTATGCCTCCCGCATAATGCTCTCTAGCTCCCACGTTGCTTCTTCAAGGTTGTAGTGGGTCCATTAGACCACTTGCTCTATTGCTATGTTTTTTAGCAATGCCGCCTTCTTATATTTATATTATTAAGTTCAATATAAACAATGACTCTATGAAGTTCAATGTAAACTCTTGGTGCACTTCTATGCGAGACATGCCACACCTGCAACATGACTAATTCTTTGCAATGAAGGAGCCATTGGATCTTTGGGATTATAGGCATGTGCCTTAATATTTTATGAGGATGATCATCTTCTTTACCCTTGTTTTTTTATTATTATTATTTCCGGTACCTGTCATACCCACATTCTGGACATATCTCTTTATATACATATTCACCTTTGTATAGAATACAATCATTCATACATGCATGATATAATATGTACTCTAAAATCAAACTTTTCAAAATTTGTTTTGCCTCTTTGCAACTGCCAAGCAACACATTATTACTGGGAAGTACCTTATCTTACAATAACCTGCAATTAGTCAACAATATAAATGTACATTGTCATCAAACATTCTTAAATTGACCATTTTCAATGTTGATTATGTTATAAGATTCCTCAAAATATGGGGGACTTAATGATTAGTCACCTCAAAAGTGCCAACAAACACAATTCTGGCATACCATACATTACTTTCAAGTTGTACAATAACATTGTTGTCCCTAGTTGGGTAGGATTTGATTGTCAATTATCAAAGAGAGGGGCGGTGGATGCACATTTCAGGATTTCAAAGAAGTTATTAGTGATATTAGCATCATCCCCGAGTTCATCTTGTTGGAATACATCTAACAACATTCCCTCCATGGCAGCTATAAGCTGTAAGAAAGCATCCATACCAACTTCTATTTCATTGCCTTCATTGCCAACATGTGAAAAATCGATGTTACTATAGACATTCTAAATTAGTGACTTAAGAAGTAGTGGGAATTGAATACATGGTTGATTCAACCATGCTTAGTATGTTGCCTCTCTAAGTTGTGCTCATTTTGTATCCTTCTCTTGATTTGACATCGTAGTTGGGTGCAACAGGAAGATGGTATACATGTCACTTGTCAAAATTATGATTTCAAAAATATTGAATAATACATCGATGATATTAGTAAACATAATGCAATTAGTTTTATCAAATATCAAACCAAACAATTATTAGAATTAGCATTACATTTTTTCCAGTATTAAATATGCAACCAACCACTTTACAAAAAAATGTCATTAGAGAAATTTTGAGGTAAAAAATGGGCCTCAAAACAAAGAAATTGCACTTTAAAAATCAACCAATCACATTTTAGAGGATGACATCATCCCTCATGGTTGAGGTGGCATTGCTTGCTTATTTGTCATATTTTCAATGGTGGATGAAAACCCATAGTTAACCATGGTAGTGATTTGAAGTCATAAAGTAAAGTACTCAGAATGAAGGTCCTTTCACACTTTTTCATAAAATAATATTATTTTTATTTTCATATTTTTTGAAAGAAACAATACAAATAACTATTATATTTGTACATTTTCATGTCTTTAATTTCAAATTATATGTTTATTCCATTTTATTTAATATCACGAGAGAGAGAGAGAGAGAGAGAGAGAGAGAGAGAGAGAGAGAGAAATATTTAAGTTATAATAATGTTTATGCGTAATCATTTCATTATATTTATGAAACAAGTATTAAATAACTATATATATAGTTATAGAGAGAGAGTTAACTATTTCATTTCATTAATTGTATATATATATATAATCTTGCACTTCTAAGATAAATTAATATATTATAGAAAATGTAAGAAAACAATATTTAATTTATAATAATGTTTATGCTTAATCATTTCATTATATATATATATATATATTTTTTTTCCATGTGGTTCACTTTAATCGGCTTAGCCGACCGCTACATCCACGAAATAATTTCCGACGGACCCGCCCCGAAGGGGTTTCCGCCCTGCGGCCGCTGCGTGCCTAACCCCAAGAGGGTCTATGAGGATGGATCCCGTGACCTCGCATGCTGGGAGGCCTAACTTTCGAGAACTCAACCGATCGAGCTAACTCTTGGGGCTATCATTTCATTATATTTATGAAACAAATATTAAATACAAAAAGTTAATATAAATTAAAAAAATAACTCATAAAAAGTGTCTTTCTTTTTAATGTATTTTTTATCATTTAATTTCATTTCCAAGTTAAAAGCATATAAATGCTAAAGGAATATATTTTGGGAATTTACAATTGAATTTTAGTCACAGCAATGTAGTTTTTTTTATTAATTTATTACTAGTCAATTTTGAAATGTAACTAAAAAAATGTTATTTAGGTTTGCATAGAATGTAGTGGAGGAGGTGAGTTCTCAAATATTCCTACTCCATAAAATCCCCAACTCATAATTTTTTAATATATCTCTTAGGAGGCCCATTTTTTACCTCAAAATCTCTCCAATGCAAATTGAGCAATACGATTACGTTAACTCCATTGAAAATTAAAAAATACAATTAATCAAATATCTTTTTCTTAGACCCCAAGGGGATGTCTAAAGTTAGTCCCAATGCAAGACATCTTTGATGAGTAATTGGTGGTTTACAAAAGTTATAGTCTATTACCAACTCGTCACCATGAGACAAACTGTTAGAAAATTTACTAGAGAGCAATTATATTAGAATTTCTTTCAATTTATCATATTGCATGCATAAGGATCACTAAAAGAAATTCATTCAACAATAGACACAAATATTTATCCTAGGAAAACCCTTTCACGGGAAAACCCAGTAGAACTTCTCAGTATAAATTCGTCAACAAAGTACAATGTCATTACAATGAAGAGCTAAATATCTCTCATACAAAGATGCCCCAAGAATAGAAGATACAAATATAATATAAGATAAACCCGAGATATAAGTCTTCTTCCATCTTCTCTTCCTCCCTTGTGCACTAGTCTCTCTGTCTTGAGCGAACTTGCTTCCTTGAGTGGTGTGTCCAAATGAGGTAGGCGTTGCCTCTATTTGTACTTGATTTCTGGATTACTTTTCCTTATGAGTTCGACTTCACTAGCTGACTGGGGTCGAATTGTCTAGGAGACAATATAACATTACTTTATTTATTATTTATGGAATCTTCTGAGCCGACATTGCAAGTATACTTTAACATGGTTTCTTCTTATGGTTTTGGATTGATAAGAATATCTTCTTAAGCTGCATATTATTTCAACACTCCCTCTCAGCAAGGAAGGTATTCTTCTATCATAATCTTCAACATTGCTTCTGCTGACTTGTACTTGACCATTTACTTGTTGGCCTTTCACGAATCTCTCTCCCACTAGAATTTCTATACGAGCAAGCCCTTTGATCACATAATGCATTCAGGATCTCAACATAGCATCTCACTAGTGGGTGCAGCCTCATCGTCCTTTCAGACCTTATGGTTCTCGACGTCTCGTTGGACCTTATGTAATTAGGTGACTTCACCTATATCACATAGAATCTAAGCAACTAGTCCATGAATGATTGCTTGATGTTGCCTCTTGAAATAGCATGTGTAGCTCATCACTTCCTCTCATGAGGGAAGTCCATTTGGACCACTCCAATCTTGTCCCTGAAGTATTCAAACTTACCCTTGACAGAGGCTTGGTCAACAAATTGGCTATTTGCTCGTCTATCACAACATACTTGAGCTTCACAGCTCACTTCTGTACCATGTCACGGATGTAATGGTACTTGATATCGATGTGCTTGGATTTGTCATAAAACACATGGTTCTATGACAACTTTATGCAACTCTAGTTGCCACAAAAGATACAAGTCACCTCTAACTTGAGATCAAACAACCCTTCAAGCAAATTTCGAAGCCACACAACTTTGCTATAGGCTGAACATGCTACAATATACTCTTCCTTCATCGTAATGAGTGCCACACAAGTCTGCTTCTTGCTGAGCCACAAAATCATAGTTGACCCCATACTGAAGCAACATCCTGATGTACTCTTCCAATCTACGATACTACCGTCCCAATTGGAATCATCATATCCATGCAGTCTTATCTCACAATATGAAACATATCTGAGTCCATGATCCACTGTACCTATCAGGTACCTCAACATGTGCTTTGCCGCAATCAAGTGAACACATCTCGGCTCAACCATATACTGACTCAATGTGTTCACCGCAAAGCATATATTTGGCCTTGTGTTGTTCAAGTACATCAACGAAATAATCATCCGTCTATACATAGTGGAATCCACTATCTCTAATGAAATATCACTCAATAAGTTCAAGTTTGTCACCATTCGTGTAGGCATGGATTTACAATCCATTATTCCAAACCTCTTTAGGATTTCCACAAGATATTTTCCTTGGTTAAGTAAAATCTCATTTGGTTTCTGCCATACCTATAGACCCAAGAAATAATGCATCATACCGAGGTCTTTCATCTCGAACTCTACAGCAATATCCCTCTTACATTCAGTGATGAGATTCTCGTCGCCTGTTAGAAACAAATCATCCACATATAACAGTACTATCAATGGTACACCATTCACAACCTTGTAGTAAAGGTTGGAATCTACTTTGCTCTTGGTAAATCCCAAGCTCATCAGAAAGCTATCAATTCTGTCCTAACATGCACTAGGTGCTTGCTTCAATCCATACAAGGCCTTCTTTAATCTGCACACATGTGTATGTTTGTCATGTGTCTAGAATCCTTGTGGCTGCTCCACATACACTTCCTCTTCCACTACACCATTCATAAAATCCATCTTCACATCCATTTGGTGTACCTTCCATTTCATTTTTATAGCTATAGCAAGTATAACTCTAATCGAAGTGTATCTTTCTACTGGAGAAAAAGTCTCCTCATAATATTTTCCTTCTTTCTAGGAGAAACCATGTGCCATGAATCTTGCCTTATACTTATCAATACTTCCATCTGCTGAATGCTTCGTCTTGAAGATTCACTTTGAATATACCACTAACTTATCTTTCACTCCCGACACCACATCCCAAATATCGTTATTTATAGTGGACTGGTATTCTTCAATCATGGCATCCTTCCATACTTTCTTCTCTGCAGCCTCTTCATAACAGGTAGGCTCTTCATCAATAATGTCACATAACAATGCCACACAACCGAAATATGGTCTCGATTTCTTGCTCTCTCTGAAACAATGAATATCAATGGAATCTGTATCCTAGATGACTTCACATCCATCACTTGTTCTTTAGAAAAAGTCTCATCATCCTTCTCTACAAGTCAAATTTAGTCATATAGTTAGCAACATTGCATACTAATCAATCAATTCAATGGAAGGACAACTTCTTATGCATAATGCACACGGTAATGTAACCAATGCATCTTAGCCAATGCTTCAACACAACACCCATCCATTTCCCAAGCACACATGGTAACTATACTGCTCTCAGTATGTTAGCAAATAGGTTTCATCCTAGACTAGCTCCGTCAAGGACTCATGGTATTTTGTGCAACACTATAGGATACTTACCCAATATATACATAACATGCACTACATGAGCTTACTGCTATTCAATCTCAGTCATATATAAATGCATAAAATAAAATTGTATCACAGATCTACATACAACTGTTATGAGCAATATCCTTCAAAATACTCAGGAATTTAAGAAATAGCTCAAATGACAGTAAATACTTATCTTTCATGTGTTTTGTAGGCTCTCTCTTGATTTCTGCCTCCTTGTAGAAGTCACTGGAGTTTTTGGAAGCATACTCGGCTCCATCGTGTGATTCTAAAGACCTTGAACTTCTTATTCGTCTAGCCCAGAACTTGTTGAAGTCTTCATCCTTGGCCCTTAAGCACAGGATCCATGATCTCCTTCTGCTTTGATGTTACTGCTTGGAAATAGAATCTTCACGTTCTTACCTTTTGCACATCCCTTGCATATACCATAATGATCTACTTGGGTTTCTGGAAAACCTGTTACCAACTTGCTCACGATCGACAATGCTTTGTAGTTCAAATGAACAAGTCTTCTATGCCATGGCTCACTTGGGTTCATGGTACTATGTGCTAGAGATGTATCTGAGTGTCCCTTTAACTTGTATAGTCCTCCTTCTTCAATACCAATCACAACTGCATCATCAATGGTCTTTCCTTTTGGCCACATGAGAAATTCTCCATCCATGAAGGCAACTATGAATCCTTTCTTATCCAATGATGAAATGGATAGAAGATTATTCTTCAAACCAGGTACGTATAACACATCCTTCATCTTCATAGGATTTCTAGAATCCAACTTGTAGGAGGCTTCTTCTACTCTTGTAATAGGATACTGATAATCATCTCCAAGCTTCAATTTATGAGGAGAATCCTTCTAAATAAAAATTGTGAGAGAATCCCCGTAACCAGTCATGTGCTTAGAAGCACCACTATCAACAATCCATGTGTCACTTCCATGAGTGATTGTCCCTGTAAGAGATGATAGCAATATATATTCTTCACTTGAATCATATTCTCTTGTTTTCTTTTGAACAGGTTCATCAACTTCTGCAGTATGAGCATGATTTCTCTTTCCTCTTCTGATTCGATATTTTATTTGAGGACAATTTCTTGCAATATGTCCCATTTGGCAGCTGTAGCATCTGGAGTTTGAGTAATCCCTTTGAGCCTTTTGATACTTCTGAAACTTTTGAGACTTATGTGAAGGATTAACTTATTTTCTATTCTTATCTTTCTTTGTGTGTACGGCTAGTGCTTGATCTTCATCATTACCCAACTTTTCTTCTCTTGCTACCAATCTAGCTTCTTCTCTTGTACATTCTTCCCAAAGTCTACTTATCTTTGTTCACTTCTTTCTAGAACATATTCCTTGGATGAAAGATTCACATGACCTTGGAAGGCCATTCAAAGTAGTCATCACTACTTCTATTTCCTCAACCATGTCTCCAATAACTTCAATTTGTTCCTTGATTTGAGATACCCTTGTGAAGTAGGATTGAAAGGATTCTGCCTCTTGCATCTTCATATTCTTGATTTGTGTTCTCAGGCTCGTATTTCGGTTGATGTTCTTTCCTTAAAACAAACTGGGAAGGAATCAAACATTTGCTTCGAAGTTTTCTTTGGCGAGACACGAGATATCAAGTGATCCTTGATAGAATCAACAATGATCCTCTTTTCCCTAACCATGTTCTTCTTGTGCCTTGCCTTAGCCTCATCTCCCTCTGGGTCTGCAACATCCTCTTCAACATACTTTTCCAAGTCATTTTCTTCTAGGATGAGGAGCATCCTATACTTCCATGCTCTAAAGTTATCAACACCTCCAAGCTTCTCATCAAGCTTGGTGTTGTTTGTCATATTTCCAAATCTAGTTCTGGAAACCCTAGTAGGGGGAGTGTCAAAATTGAAAGTTCTTCAATGGAGAATGTGATCCACTGGAAATATAAGCCCTCCCAAGGCGAGTTGAGTAATTTCTACAATTTTTACAGTTTATGCAGAATTTCGGTCAAACTAAAAATTCTCGAATATGAGATCCGACTCCATAGATATATGCACCCTCATAGGGTGACTCGTTCAAGGATGCTAATATCAAGATTGATCGGTGGATGGAAAAGATGGAAACAAGAATCCCTAGTTTCCGGCAGTTGCAGCCGTTGCAAGTGTTGTAAGTACTTGTCGCAATTCTTTCTTTCAATCATGCTCTGATACCATTTTAGAAATTTTACTTAAGAGTAATTATGTTAGAATTTCATTTAATTTATCATATTTCATGCATAAGGATCACTGAAATAAATACATTCAACAATAGACACAAAAATTTATCCAGGGAAAACCCTTTCACGGGAAAAACCTGACAGAATTTATCAGTATAGATTCCTCAACAAAGTACAATGTCAATACAACAAAGAGCTAAACCACTCTCTTACAAAGATGCCCCAAGGATAGAATATACAAATATAATATAATGTAAATCCGAGATATAAGTCTTCTTCTAGCTTCTTTTACTCCCTTGCGCGCTAGTCTCTCTATCTTGAGCGAACTTTCTTACTTGAGTGGTGTGTCCAAATGAGGTAGACATTGCCTCTATTTATACTTGATTTCTAGATGACTTTTTCGTATGGGGATAACTTCACTAGATGACTAGGGATGACTTGTCTAGGAGACAATATAATATTACTTTATTTATTATTTCTGGAATCTTCTGAGCCGACATTGCAAGTATACTTTAGCATGGTTTCTTCTTAGGATTTTGGCTTGATAATAATATATTCTGAAGATGCATATTATTTCAACACAAAGTACATGTTGCATGCACAACAAAAAATTTGAAAGATTTCCTTTTCATAAAGAACTCCTTGTCATTGGATTGTTCCTTGAATGAACAATTTTGCAGTAAATAATGAGCACCTACAACTATTTATGAACCCTGCAATGTTTCCATGAATGGATGGACAACCATCAATATGTAACAGGTTCTTCTTGTTATGGTTTCTAGATGCATAACCATTCATGCACATACTATATTTGGAAATGTTATATTTTTATTTAACAATATTGAAGTAATCATACCGAAAATAAAAAGGACCACAAAATGGCATAAGTACTATTGACTATTTGGGAGGAAGGAATACACGTGAAAGGATAAATAACCCACGATTTGCAATATCTATTTTAGACTTGGCAGTCATATAATTATTACTACAAAATGAGAACTCATTTCCAACATTGGGCACATGAAAAGAAGACGACCAAGCACTATACAAAGGGTGGTTGTAATAGGTTTGGTATTCACTTTGCAAATGGGTAGGAAGAAAGAAGTCATCGCTACCCTCCAACAAAGGATTTGACTTTGGTGTGTAGTTGGACAATTTTTCTCTTAGATCATAAAACTTTTTGGATCTCCTAGTAGATATGTTTTGAGTGGTATTACTATCATACATTGGATCACTAGAAATATTGGTTGACTCAATAAAAGGAGTCGATTTGGTCAATTTAGGATGAAACATAATTGTTTTGGCTTCCAACTTTTAAAAAAATGAGCATATAGAAGTATTCATGTGTCTCTTTTCTATATCACCTATTGGATTTTTTATTGTAGTGGGCGGTATTAGGTCATCAACATTGGGTAGTTAATCATTAATATAATGGGTTAGTGTGACATGCTGAGGGTTCTCTTTCAACCCCTGACATTTCGAACACCCATACTATTGGGGTGTCATAAAATATATCTAGTTCAAGATGAAGTGGCATTGAATTATAATTGTGGTTAGAAGATGGCATGTTAGAATTAGTAGGGTAAAGTAGACTTCCACTTTTGTCTACCAACTACTTGTGATATATTTCTCATGACAAGAGCTTGCAATATTTTTCGAATGGTGGAATATCTTGTGCATCCAAAATCGATCAAGAATCAAGCTCCTACAAAATTCAATGCATAATTATTCACAAGCACGTGCATAGATAACATAGATTCAATTAGATGATCAAAATATAATTAAAATATGAACTTAATGCAAACAACAAGGGAGAACTTGAACTTTGAACAATTTGGTATGAGATGGGATCTAAATATTTCACCATTTGTTATTAATTTCCTACATGCATTTGAATGAAATCAACAATCAAAATGTGTCTACACTCTTAAAACAAAGTTTGTGAAGCATATAACAATATGACTTTAAAAAGAATTTTGAACTATTTTTTAAGTATATAGTGTGAGTTTAAACATCATATAGAGTGTTTAAATTTACCTTTGTATCATTTTAACATCAAATATAAATTCATAGGCTTGTTAATTTAGTACCATGTGTTTGTTTCAACATGGTACATTGGTGTGTTATGAACAATAAAGTGCATCAGTGCCCCAAAGCAAATGTGCACAAAAGAAAAACATGTGTTAAATAAATGATCCTCTAATATATAATAGTGGTGGTTTTCAATTGCATTTTTCTATTTAATATACGATGGCGTGTTATTTACGAAACATTACCCATGCGCTTTACCCATGTATGTGCATTGAAAACATAAATATTCAAAAAACATTTTCTCTCATTTTTCATCAATGCACATAAATATCTAGCAAGTAAATGAGCAAAAATTTTATTTTCAAAAATTGAGTTGCAAAGAATGTATTTGTAAAAGAAAATATAATCACTATCTCAATATTTTTCCAAAATTTTGAGGGATATTTCTATAAGATATATTACCATGGAATACTTTGGAGTGGCCAAAATTTGTTGAAGAACCAAATTGGTAAGATATTGTGGGTCACATACAACTCTACATAGTAGAAATTCGACGTATTCAGTTTTCTCCTAATAGTTTAAAAAATACATTAAATATTTCCTATTAATATTTATAGTATACTATGGGGTGGAAGGTGCGAGAGGGATCATTTTTTATCACGGAGGAACTATAGTTCCAACCCTCCCATGCAACTTAGGTATAGACACTAACAACCAAGATGGAAGGCTCACCCTGTTTCTAAGCCTGGAGAAAGCTAAGTTGATGGGAATCCAAACTATTTTCATCATAGGGGAGTCGTTATTAATAGTATCTCAAACAAGGAAAAGAATAATCCCTAAAGACAAGTTCTATAGTAGACTTCAATTTAGAATACAAAGTCTCTTTCAATGCTTCAATAAGGTTCAGGTCTTTCATGTTCAACGAGAAAATAATGCCATGGTAGACAAGCTCGCCAACGAAGCTGTACATTTGATCCCTTGTGTGCACATCAAGCGAAATGGAGGGTCTGCTAAGGAGTTGGATTCCTTATTAAAATTCATGTGTTACAATATCACAATTTGAGATTTAGTTAAACAACAACATAGGAATAAGTACCAAATTGACTCAAGTTAATCCCCCTACCACCTAGCAACATTGATCATGGTGGAAATAAATACGAAGGCATGTGAGTCGTATGTCTTGGAATTAGTCTTGAACGTTGAAATGAATAAGGAGGTACAAAGAACCTAGATGCGTTTGGATCCATGGTTAGGGATCTAACTTCAGCGTGGGGTTACTATAAGCAATCTTGTGCAAGAAATTTCATTGTTTTTTGCTCCCAGTTTCATGGTGTGCAGTGCAAAGGGAGGGTTCTATGTAGAATTTTTGGGATGTCATTGAAGGACAATGGATAAACTGATATTGCCCCTAGATATTCTGGGTATTGGTCTCCCATTACAGAGTACTGCGTGGTGCATTTGTCTATGCATGATAAAACAAACGTTTTTTCATGCATAGGTATGTTCTCATGCACATAAAATGGTCAAACACTTCACAAAACTCTACTATCAAACCTCAATAATGAACTAGTCTCAACCACATTAATTAAAAATTAAATGCACCAATACTGTAGGCTGATATACTACTTGTAAAGTGAAATTGCAACATAAAATATTAACAAACAACAAACTTATATTACACATAAAACTCAGGAATTTTTAGCCAACTAGCCCAGGAAAAACCACGAAGGGAAAACCCGTGAGAGAAAGATGTTTTTATTAATTTCTTCTTGAAAAGTACAACATAATTACACAGTGTATGCAACTTATCTCAACCAACAAAATACCATCTTCACTGCCTCAAATTCAATGATGTAGAGGCCTCAAATTCTATGCATATAATTTCTAGAAATTTGTGCCAAATTCAAACAATATGGACTGTCTACACACAGTCCAAATTCGAGCCCGCTCATCCTCAAAATTTGTGCCCTCAATCTACCTAGAAAATCACATCACAAGCAGTACAACTTTAGTAATAAATGTTGTTGTTTCTCACCTTGAAAATCATGCTAGTTAATGGGTAACGTGTGCCCAACCTATTCTCGATTTTTGTGCTCATTAATTGTTGTTGTACAGTCTTGAGATTCATGTTGTCCTCGTTCCTGGGAATTCATGCTAGCAATATTATCTCTCATCCTGCGTCCTCTTTCTCCTCTCAAGCAACTCGACCTTGCTCCAAGTTTCTTGGGGTGGCGAGAAAAAATGAGGAAAGAACTCCCTTTTTATCATTTTCCCTTGTCTTTTCACTTCCTCTTCCCAGGGTAGCTAAAAAGACTCTAGATCAAGGGCCCACATTTAATTTAGTTTTTTCTCATCAACAAATGAGAAAAATCATGTTTCTCTCCATTAAATATTTTTTTTTCAACTCCCTTTTAAATTAAATGAAAAGTCACTTTATAACTTAAAAGTGACATTAATTACTTTTCTCAAGAAATTAATGCAAGGGTCGTGTAACTTGTCCCCTTTTGGTGAATTAGGAAAAATTCACTAGGGGAACACTTCCTTGGTAGAAATTTCAACGTCCCCTCTTACCAAGGAAATTTTTCTCCCTCACTCCCAACTTGTCCCTGAAGAAGATAAAATGCTTCCCCACCAACGTTGGTAATCTGTTCATGTGCTTCTCGCACAATATGATAATCTGCTCATGTGCTTCTCACACAATATGTAAGAATCCCATCCTTTCTAATTATGCTCTATAGAAAGGTCAAATCAAATGTCCCTTCATATTAGGCATCATCACATGAAGGACATCCTAAGTTTCAAATCTCAACGCTTCTGCTTCACGCGAGAATACCTTATGGCATGTCCTTTGCCAGAATCACACTCCAGTATCACAATGTATGTTGTAGAAGCTTCCTTTGTCTATGGAATCCATCCCTCTGCAAGTCCTATATTCTTCACCAATGCCACATGTTGGGACATATCATATCACTCATCCATCAATGACAAGTCATATCAGCTAACCCTCTTTCCAACACTGTAAGAAGTAGCCTCTCACTTACTCCCCTGAATCGAAGACGGACTACTCGGTACCACAATAATCTTTGGAGCATCTCACTCTCTCCTATGAACTATGGACTGATTACTCAGAGCCACATCAATATTTGAAGCATCTCTCTCTCCGTTTATCTCAGACTCAAGACCTGTTATCCACCCAGATCCTCCTGCTGTAGGTTGTCCATGCACTACATACTCACCATATCTCCGATGACCCATCAACACAGGATCAACCGGATCCACTCCCAATACATAGATGAAAATGTGTTCACTCTTGAACAAAACTGCATATCCTGCACCTTCTAAGGCTGGAATTGAGAGTTGGATATCCTACAACTTTGGAACATAGATTACTCCTGATACCTATAGAAGCTCTTCAAACTATAGTTGGAACTGTACTCGTCAAAATCCTCTGTCTGCATGCATTGTGCCATCTCTCTCCTGTACGAGCTGCTCTGGAATAATATCAATAGTGAGGAAGGCATCTCGCCTCCAAGGATAATTTTAAGAGCGAAATTTAACCCATGGGCTATTTTTCCAAAAAATGATTCGCCAATTTGCATTTTTTGAAGCCCCATTTTGCCCATTTTGATGGGGTAAACTTTTTTCACTCTAAAAATCGCCAAATTATTATATAAACTATATAAAATCCTTAGAAATTGAAATAATTTTAGAAAAATATTGCCAAATATTTTATAGTTGACATTTTGAGAGTTGGTAAGATTCGCAAAGGTTTATAAACTTTTAAATAAGTATGGTTCCTTAAAATTATCCCTGCTCGCCTCCCAGTCATGTGACTGTAATATGCACTATCCAAACTCCACTTCCCAGCATTCGCTGGTCCGCTACTACCGCTACTTGAAACAACTATGGCAAGAGACAATTCTTTCTCGAACTTTGCAATGTACCTCTCTATATCAGCTGTTGCTGCAACCTATTCCTCCTTCTACTGCTTTCCCCTCTTCTTCTAAGTTGTTTTATGTTTTTCTTTTGCAGTTTAGTGTTAGGCTAGTTCATTAGAATATATAGTAATGAAACTATTGAAGGTAGCAGCTACATTGCAGCTTAGTTTTGGATGATTGTATACTAGGTAACAACTTGTAGCATACCTGTACGAATTTCTCCTTTATGGACTGATGTAACTCTTTTTTTATGCTGATTTTTTCCAGTCTTTATATAAAATCAGTTACTTGTCTTTGTTAAAAAAATTATTTATAGTATATTCTAGGGGAGGAAGGTGCAGGGGGATCCTATTGAACCCTGATGAAAATAAAATGTTTTCTTATGAATGGGGAATGGGACAAGCAATGAATAACTGAGCAATGTAGTATGCCATTTTAGGAGCATTGAATCTCGTTATTTCTCTCAAGATCTCCAAGATAATGATTCTCCTATACTCTTTATTGGGGATATCTCAACCTAGGAAATCGATCAGCTCGGAGGATGAGTATTTGGGGTCTCTCTAGAGAAGGATTTGGGACAAGTTAAAGCATATTAGTGAGGTGAATATTTTACATATCCAAAGAAGCAACAAACAAGAAGTTAATAAGCTCGCTAACCAAGAAATAACTCTAGATTGTGTTTTTTTGTATTGAATTCCCCCCCAAGGAGATGGATCCCATAAATGATGGTTGGTTTGTGCATTAAAAACACTCTACATCCAACGACAATTATGGAGGACACTTGCGAGGTGATTGGAATTTCAGACAGGTGGCACATAGGGCATTTAATCTCCCACATGGGAGAATCATATTGAGATCCTCAAGACCACTATCATGGTTATGAACATGTGGAATTTGGCATATTGTTCTTTGGTAACAGATGCTAGTAGGATCTCTCGTTGCAAATACTCCCACATAGAAATAGGTTGTGAACATTTTGGTGGTGCGTATTCAGAAAGAAATGGGAGGAAGATAACCAGTAAGGGATCATGGATTTGGTCAGCAGGAATTTCTATGAAGTTCAAACCTTCCCTATATATGTTGTGAATCTGTAGTATAGTCAATGGATTTGATTTTTTTGGACATCAGGTTCTGAGTGGCGCGTCTATGGTGAAGTTTCTAGGTTTTCCGAGCACTATGGATGATTCATGTTGGATATCTAGGCTTGGAGATATTCAGGGAGACATCAAGGACCTTCATAATGTGATGAATAGACTCAATTATAACTCAAGGAAATTACAGTACTCGTTGAACAACTTACCAACCATATTGCTAATACGGATGTTAGGTTCAATGACCTGGAAAGCAAGGTTTAGGAGTAGAGAGGGAAGATAGAGAAGCTATTCACAACCTCAGAGGTGCATCAGGAACTTCTAATGGGTGGTCACTATTACACCAAAATGTCAACATCATGAGTTATGTGTCCTCTATATGCCTTGTTTCCTAAATCACTTGGGCTAAAAGACCAAACGGAAAGTTGATGTCTATCCATTTATCTTTTTGTTTTCACCCTGACACGTCCTGCTCACTAGAAAGGTGCATTAGACCTTAGGTGACACGCTTTGCACATTGACAGAGTGCATTGGTGACGCTAGTTTCTCTTGTACAAAGTTCATCGTCTTCCAATGACGCGAGTTTCCTTTGTGCAAGGTGCATTGCTGTTGGTTAAAATGGATAAAGAGAAGCTTTGAGCAACTTATCGAACCTTGGGTGGTGTGGAGGATTATCCCTATATGTCAGGAAAGGTGGCACTCGATCCCCTTACCTAGTGGAATGATCCCTTAAGATTCTCCCCTAAATCCTCAACCTCTCCTATCCCTTTTGGCCTACAAATATGAACACCCTCTCCATTGTTAAGGAGAAAGGATAGAGTACCTACATGCTGGTGAAATTTTGTTAGGAGATCCTTTTCATCCATAGGAGGAAAAGCTTTGATATTTGAGGCTAGGATTGCTGGAAAGGAGTTACGATGTCAAAGCATTGGTTGTAACACCTCTCTCTTTGTACTTTATGTAATTACATTTAATACAAATTATTTCCATAAACTTATTGTCTTTATAATGTTTAGTATTGGATTATTTGACTGCTAATCTAGATTGATTCATAATCATATGATTTCACTACTTGTTTGTTTCCACTTGTTTCATCTTGTTTTGCAGTTGGAGATCTGAAGATCAAGGAGTTGGATCAAACAAGGAGAAAGGAGTTGCATTCATAAGGCGAGTTGTTTCTTGACTTAATTTGCAATTCAATCAATCTAGGAAAGTTATTTTGTTGTGTATTTTTTTTGTTCTAGATCTGAACCATTCAGACTAGGGATATCTGTTTGTGTTCGCCCTTACAGATTGTCCGTAAACAAAAATGGCGACCATACTAGGGAATACTATTGTATAAGGTAGCCCATAGTTTTGATTTGCTTGTAATTTTTTGGTTTTTTTATTTCTTTCCAATTAGCCTCTAAGTTTCCTCTTTCTTCACTAGATCTAATTATCAGAGAGCTTCTGGGTCATCCAGACTCTGTTTGGGACTTTTATTGAGCCATTTATATTTATATTTTTTGATATTTTTTCATTTTTCCTGCTTGTATATCGCCTGACGCACTTGGGCAGTTCATTTCTTGCGTCACTGTAAATCTGACACACTTTGCCTTAAATCAGCTTGCATCGCTGACGCTCTCTTCCAGTTTACATCCTGCATCGCTGACGCACTTCCTGTGTGTGCAGAGCGCATCTATGTGCGCCCAACGATCTGGTGTACCCTTACAGGGCGCATCGCCCTTCATAACTTGGTGGATAAGTTTAAAGATCTCTTAATTTGATTTTTGGCTTGATTTCTTGAGCTCGGTATGTTGTCTTTGACAATCACATAACCTCCTAGACACAACATGCTTTGTCCTTGGCTTGTTTTTGAAGTTTGAGTTTGAATTGGGTCCTAGTTAGTCAATCTAGTGTATCTCTCATAGTGGGTAATTTCAATCCCTCACGAGCACATTCATTCTTGTGACTCCATATCAGTTTACTTGATCTGTTCAATCTGACTTCTCAGCCCTCCAATAGTTACTTGTTGTGATCTTTGCAAAATTTTGCGTGGTTTTGTGTGTTGTTTGAGATCTTGGGTGATTAAATTTTTCGAGAATTTCCAATTGTTTAACGATTGTAGTAGCATACATTCTCTAGTTCTCTGAATCTAGTTTAAAAGAGTGGCATAATTCTCAGATCCTTTGAGTGCATTAGTTAGAAAATCAAAATTTCTTATTATCTCCATTTCAAGTGCATTATTTGGAATTGGTGTGAAGAGTTTTTATGCTTTGGAATGATTGTCTGGAAGACCTTCGAAAGAGAAAAAAAATTGTTATTTTCTTTCATTTTCTTGGTTTTGGAAATTTATTGTTCATTTCCTTGAAAATTTTAAGTAAATCTAGGGCCTCTCAAAGTATTTGAAAAATCGTGAAAACTATCATATTTTTTTTTTAATATTTTCTCTCCATTTCTTTTGATTCTCATTTCATAATTAGAGTTATTGTATTTGGAACAGAAATTAGTCTTTTCATTTTTGCTCATAGGTTTGCTTAAGTTGAAAAGAAAAAGATTTTTTTTTGATTTGGTGTGTTATTTTCATTTTTGTTGGATTACTGAAAGAGTACTTTTTAGTCTTTTTGGTTGATTTGAAAGAATATAGAGGTACTTTGTTTATTCTTACTATTGGAAAAAAAAAATTTCTCCTTACCTTAATTAGTTTTCATCGAAAAGAAAACGAAGACTTTCATTTTCATATAGATCAGGTTTGCATCTTGTTTAAATTCCAAGTCTACACTTCATGGATTCACCTAACCGTACAACTTAAAATCAAGCGCTATCCTAGGTTAAAATTGTATAGAAACCCATCTGCTAGGTTAGAGACGTGTTCCGACGTCTTAAAGCGTGGCAGTTGTCATTATTTTCCTGCACAACATCCCGTGGGATTGTAGTTATTCCACGTACTAGTCGATGTATCGAGCAACCTTTCATGTACCTTAGGGTATATAGAAAGATACTTCACGTACTTGACAGTATATCGGAAGGCTCATGTTGTACGATTGTGCATTAGATAGCACTACTACGGATTGGGGATCCCACGTACCTTGAGTATGTCGGGAGACCCCACTAGGATTCTTGAAACCATTCGAGTTAACCATTGACCATCTTGGCGTTGAAATACACCAAGAACAACACTCGGGGAGCTACTACGCACATACTGCCAGGTAGTCCGTTTATACGGTCAGGGGTACGGTCTTAATCCTCCCTGGTTAGTGCTATGAAATATTGGGTCGAATATAACTGTTGGACCTTGTAGTATATTGCAAGTTGCGATGCCTTGATAATCCCACGAGGTTCTATACTATTGAATCCCATCTATCACACAGTTTGCATGTGGATTTAGCTTGAGTAGGTCTTGAAGTGTGTTTTCCTTTCTTTTTAGGATAATTTTAGGAGAAGTTTTATTTCATCTATATTGGATGAACAACATTTAAGAAGATCCCGTAGAATATTAAATTTTCCACTTGAATATCCCCTTAACTAGGAGGAGAACTCGCGAGAAACCATGGATCAACCCACAACATCTGTGTCACATGAAGAAGGAACTTCTACCTTAGAATAAAGAGTGAACTACTCTCCTCTTGTAAACCCACCCATCATTGATCCTATGAGACCTTTGTTGGTGCAAGAAACTCCTCCACATGACACAACCTTTCATCATTCGCTTGAAAGAAATCCCGGAGCTGCAAATTGGATTTTCAGTCGACCCCAGGACGACCCGATATCGACGGCTCTTGGTCCAACCGCATCATTTTGGGACACCTCTTTAGGTAAGCATGTTTTTGATTTTGGTAATGGTGGAAAATCCACCATGTCGGTTTCCTCCCTGGATTCCTGATAACGTCTTCCTCGTGTCATTTTATGAGACTATTGAATGTTTATGAATGTTCGGTAACTAGCTTCGACGCCATAGTTTTCCCCTTAGGTCCAATTCGGAAGTACCATATTTTGAACAACATTCCCCTATACATTCTTTGTATTTTTCTTCACTAGGAATATCTAGACCCTACATGACCACTTATGAGCCAGTTCAACCCTGTTTTCCATCTGGTACATCTACAAAACATTTGGCCAGTTCTACACCTTACTTGACCCCAACAAATGGAGGGCAACCTTCAACTACCATTAACTTCATAACTAGAACACAAACTCCACCTCAAACTTTGGGTGGAATTTATCCCCAAGTTAGTAGTCAAAAAATGAGTATGGGTCAACCTACGATTAGTGGTCAACATATGCTTACTGATCATACTTCTATGAGTGGACATTTTTCAATTGGGGGGAAACCCCTAGTGAGTGGACAAAACCTAACTGGGGGCATCATCCAATTAGGGGAAAAATGTGAGAGGAGAGTATCCTTCACACATGAAATATATTGTGGTTGGAAGTTCATTCCCAACCACAAGACAACCTACGTGGATACATCAAATGGGGGGAACATCTACTTGGACCCAACCCCTATGGGGTCATACATACCCGAGTAATCATAAGGCTGCTATAGGAAAAAACCATCCGGGAAATATTTTTCCTGGATTAACCTATCCTGGAAACATGGACACCCCATGGGGGAACAATAATGTTCCACCTCCTGGACCTCCATCAGGAGGACCACCCCCACCACTTGTCCCGCCTCCTCCCCCACCACCTGTCCCACCTCCACCAACTCCACTTGGAGGACCCTCGTATTCTGGCAGTGGAACACCTTACTCTGGAGGAGGACCCACTTCATGTCCACCTCCCAATATCAACATCCCACTTCCATATGGACAACACCCTATGGGAGGACCTTACGATAATTTGATCCATTGTCCTACCAATACCTTGATGCCTTATCAGTATTACCAGTATCCAAAGCCAAACCGACAGTTAACATTTCTGGCTACGTTAGATCTGCTGGATCTGTTCCGTTTGACCAATGATCCCATCCAACATGGTATCAATTGGCCAACTATTCCTGTGAAGTTACCATCAGACATTTCAAAATTCAACGACAAACCCGGTGAGGACCATAAGAACCATGTAATGACTTATCATTTGTGGTGCTCATCCAATTCCTTAATGGATGATTCTATCTGTCTGAGGCTTTTTCAATGAACCCTTACTGACACTACCTTAAAGTGGTACATCGAGTTACCACCACACTCTTTCACCGATTTTCAATATCTAGATATGGCCTTTTTGACTCATTTTCAGCTACCGATCCGCTATGAAACTGACACGGATCTTTTGAAATCCCTCTGACAATCCACCTCCACTCACATTTCCAATCATATTCATGAGTGGAGAAGGAGGTGTCACCTCATTAAAGCTCCCATTCTGGATAAATTACTTGCTAATTGGTTCACGAAGTACTTACTACCTATCATAGTTAAAGACGTGGCTATGGGAGGGGCCGTTACTGAAGAACAACCTAGTTCACATGCTCAGTACTTAGACTTAGTCTATTCTCAATCTGGCACCTTATAATATATTATTCCTAAAGCCCCACGCCTTACACATGACCCAACAAAACCTACGACGTGATCACATGCCGATGGCATCATTGGTTCCATTCATTGCCAACCTGCTAATCAATCAGGTGGATCACATGACCACCATAGTTCAACCCCATCCTCTCCATGGGATGGAACCAACACCAATTGATCACCTAGCCCTACTTCTACTGCGGCAGTGAATTCAGTTCAATCTGCTTCACCTAAAAAATCCAGTGGCAAAAGAAATATTCTAATCAGCAGGATCCCAAAAATAATCTTGATGACACAAAAAAAAAGCGAAAGGTCAAATATCCTTGTTTACTGTGTGGTGACGATCACTTCACAAAAGAATGTCCACATCGTGAATAAGTCCAAATTTCCTTAAGGGAAACCCCACACCCTCAGTTTTAATTGATCCCTTCCCCACACAACAAAAACAAATGATTGCACAACAACCCCCTCCTTCTCAAGGAGAACCGTCCACAACCTCTCATGTTCTCATGATGCGGAGCGAAACAGACAACTTGTCTACCAGGTCACGCACATACAACTTTATTTCTGATAAGGAATCTAATGGAGGTAATACTGAAAAATCCTCCGCATCTACATCTCATATTCCTTCACCTCAAGGTCCTCTAGTCATAGAGAAACCTTTATCAGATACAGTATTGCGTCCACCCAATAGAACAATTAGAAAATATGTTTTTAACCATTACGCCTGGGCCGCTCAATGATGCAACACTGTAGAAGATCTAGCCCAGGACTCATGTGCTGTCGACGTTAGAAGTCTTACAAAATTGTCCCAATCAGCGTAAGACCCTGTTATCTTCTATAGGAGCAATATATCTTGATTCCTCCAACACCATTATGTTCAAATTAGAGTACTTCAAGCCGAGGTTTTCCCACCAACTAGCATTTCAAATTGTTACCAATGTTTATGGGAAAAGTATCCACCGTACTGTCTTAGATGAAGGAGCCTCTACTTCCATTATGTCGCTATCCTTCTGGAGAGCCATAGGCTCTCCCGAGTTGAACCATTCCCCCTCTACCTTGAAATAATTTGACGGACATGGATTTCAACCCCATGGGTTGTTACAGTCCTTAGTCGTAGAGTTGGGAGGAAAGAGCATTTCCATTAACGTGGAAGTCATCACCGCCCCATTAGATTATAATTTATTACTTGTTCGAAATCGGTTTTATTCCATGACCACGGTCGCATCATCTATCTTCCACATATTGTAGTACATCATCACTATCGACCAGTTAGATTTTTGTAGACCGAACACCACTACTCATCCTATGGATAATGTCCCTCTTTTGGGCCACTCTTCACAAATATATCATAGTGTGGGGGTAGGACTCCTCAAAGACTCATCTCTGATGGGAGTCTTTCCAACACCAGATCCCCCAAACCATGTTTCCACGGTGAACATGATGTCATCTATGATCCCATCCTCTTCCAACTCCACCGACCAATGGGTTGTTCCCGATCCTAACCATATAGATTTGATTGGAGATGTAATGCCTCTCAGCCCTGCTGAAGCCACTTATGAGGCCATCCAATCAACACCCAATTTACCAGATGTCCACTCTGCAGTGTTATCCAACCCAGGTTCTCTACCACCACAACAAAACTCATCCTTATCATCACCTGATCCTCTACTCCAAACTTTTCATTTTGATGAGTCAATCATGGATATTATGATCTTGGATGAACCTCCATGGGAATACCTCCATCATCGATCGTCCTTCCTTCCGCATCTTGATATGGTAGAGAACAAAATTCATACCATTGTTTCACCAGATGTATTTTCCCACCCTTAATATCCTATTCTTACTCAGGATATAGTCACCGAGGGAAATTTAGAAAAAATCACGCCTACCGTCACTGTAGACATCTCAGTAAAACCTGACATCGTGGAAAATATTCACATAGGCCAAACTTGTTCTCCTAATGAACTAAAATTTTTTACGGCCTTATTTAAACAGTTCCGCAATGTATTTGCATGGAGATATGAGGAAATTATCGGGATTGATCCTGCCATTGTTATGCATGAGATTCAAACATATCCCGACGCTAAACTTGTCCGGAAAAAACTCCGTCCAGTGCACCCTAGGAATACTGCAGCTATCAATGTAGAGATAGAAAATCTATTGAAAGTTGGGTTTATTTATCCCGTTCCATTAACAGATTGGGTCTCCAATGTCATCCTGGTTTCCAAGAAATAGGGAACCATTAGAGTTTGCGTTGATTATAGGGATTTGAATAAGGCTTGTCCCATGGAAAATTACCCTACCCATTTTATCAACCAAATCATTGACAACTGTGCAGGAAGTGTCATCTTTTCCTTTATGGATGGATTTTTCGGCTATAATAAGATAGAGATCCACTCAATCGACCAACATAAGACTACTTTCATTTTCCCATTGGGTACGTTCGCATATTGCAAACTCCCCTTTGGTCTTAAAAATGTTGGTGCTACATTCCAGTGGGCCATGTCGTATGCCTTCCATTATGTGAAGGATTGTGTGGAACCATATCTCAACAATTTGCCTGCTCATTCACATCGTCGTGACTTCCACAAAGATCATATGACGGTTGTATTCCTCAGATGACGATGGTACAATATCCGTCTAAATTCTCATAAGTGCATATTATGTGTAGATTCTGGAGGCCTCATAGGATTCATCATTTCTAAAGATGGGATCCACATTGATCCCTCAATGTAGAGGCTATTGTCTCCTTACCACCACCCATGGATATTACAGAACTTCAAAGTTTGCAGGGGAAGGAAAAATACCTGCGTCGTTTCATGTGTAATTTTGCGAAGAAATCACAAGGATACATGCGGTTGTTAAAGAAATATGTCCCATTCATTTGGGATGACTACGCCCAAAAATCCTTTGACAACCTCAAAAATGAAATTACTCATGCACCTATGTTACAACCACCAGATTACACCAAGGATTACATCCTTTATCTTGTTGCTTCTACTTCAACAGTTGCTATGGTTTTAGTATAGGAAGATAGTCACGTGTAGGAACATGTGATATACTACCTTAGTAAGGGTCTCATTGAATCTGAAACCTGGTATTCAAATGTAGAGAAGTTAGCTCTGGAAGTAGTCATTGCTGTTTAGAAGTTCCGTCATTATATCCTACTCCGTACTACTACCATTATTTCTGACTCAAACCCCATGTACCATGCTCTCATGCTTAGGTACTAGGGGGGAAATATTCGCACTGGATCGTGATTATCCAATAATTTGATCTCCAGTTTGAGAAGGCCAAATCAAAGAAGTCTTTGGTATTTGCGGAGCTTATTTGCGATCTCCCCAGTACTGATCAAGAATCTGAGCCCATTGACTCTCTCCCTGATGATTCCTTGTTTCTGATTAGTACTTCTGACCCATGGTATGGAGACATTACATTATACCTCCAAAACCAACACTATGGTCCTCATTTATCCCATGATGAACGTCGTCGTGTCCATCACCACAAAAAATATTACCTAATCATTGGCGATACATTATATCGTCGTGGCATGGATTCTATTCTCCGATGTTGTTTAACTCATGAGGAGACCGAGCACGTTCTGAATGATTGTCACTTGCGGGCATGTGGCGGTCATCTTTCTGGGATGGCTACATCCCATAAAATATTACGTGCTAGATAATACTGGCCTTCCATTTTAAAATATTGTATCGAGGTGGTCAAGAAGTGTCCTCCTTGCTATCTTTTTCATTATAAAAAGCGCTCACATCCAGTTATCGTCATTGGTATCTTTTCCAAATGGGGCATCGAATTCATGCATTGTAAGCCTACCTCGGTCAGGGGGCATGGTTAGGTCATAGTTGCAGTTGAATACTTTACCAAATGGGATGAGGCTATTCCTACATAAAAGGAAGACGACGAAACTGTCGCACTCTTTATTTTTAACCATATCATTGCGAGATTCAGAGTCCCTCAATCCATTGTCACCGATCACGGATCTCACTTTCAAAACAAGATTGTGGATGAACTAAGCGCCAAATTGGGTTTTAGGCATGAAAAATCAACTCCCTACTATCCTCAATCAAATCTACAATTAGAGTCCATTAACAAGGTCTTGAAAACCATGATTCAGTGCATGGTGGGAACACACAAGTCCAATTGGCATGTGATTCTTTTTTCAGCCCTTAGGGCATACAGGACTTCGGTCAAAACTGTCACTGGTTTCACACCCTTCCAGTTGGTGTATGGACTAGAGGCAATATTTCCTATTGAGTGCGATATTTCGTCGCTAAAACTCGCTGTTGAAATTTTACCGAACACAACTGCTGAGGAAGAACGATTTCTATACTTGGAAAAAATCGACGAAACCCGTCTTGATGTAGCTCTAGCTAACGAAGCGCATAAGAAATGCATCAAGGACCAGTACGATAAATCCATAAAACCTCGTCTCTTCAACGAGGGTGATTTGGTCCTTACTTATGTCCAAAAACACAATAAGCTGGGGGCAGGCAAACTTGAGTCCATGTGGCATGGTCCATATGTAGTGAAACGTGTTTTGGAAAAGGGGGCCTATGAATTAGTTGATTATGAAGAAATATATTTAGGGGAGCCTTGCAATGGGCTCTACCTAAAACAATACTATTATTAAGTAATTTTGTATTAGTACTTTGTATATACTGTACATGATGTATTTTTTTGTTTGGTGTGACACTTTCTTTTAGTGTGTTAGGATCTTATTGTTATGATTATACCATGTTCTTCCTCGATGTGCATATGGAAACTTGCTATGGATTTGCATACGACGCTATCTGGAACACCCGCAACCTCGCCTCGGCAGCAAGGGTACTCTATTCCCCCTCCTGTGAGATGATAAGCTCAGGGGGAAACTGCCTAGGTTTTTCAACCAACAACACCACCGAGTATCATGCGGTGATTGGATTATGAGTGATGCTTTTTCCCTGGGTGTGGACCACATTGTTATCTACCTTGATTCATAGTAAGTGATCTCTCATCTGAACTGTGTCTACGCTATCCGTGACCCCATATTACTCCTCTTATTTCGACGAGTACGTCTCTTGGAGAAGTCCTTTGAGTCCATTCAATACCTACATATTCCAAGAAGCATGAATGCAATTGTTGACTCCCTAGCTAATTTCATATTATATTGGTATATTACACATTCATAAACATTTTTATCAAATATGTATAAATTGAAAGAACATGTAAACTAATCATAGTGTATCGGCCAACATCCAAAAGATCCCAAATTCATCATAGAATATACAGTATATAAAACCTCTAGATAGTGTTTTCGTATATATATCATCATGTCTAGTAAAATACAAAATGTGGTACTAATACAAAAATCTACAGCTCATAAGATTTCAGTAGATCATATCTAAAAAATATGAATCATATGGCTTTCAGTACATCATACATAGAGCCTATCCATGGGGGTGCTCGTGATAACATATAATGGCCCTAGCCACTCGACGAAGTAGCTGTCCAAACCATCCAGAAAACCCAGTTGTACTGCACTAGTAGCGCTGAGAAAGGTCATCAATTGATATATCGGGAATATCAACAATCAACCTCTGGAGGTTCTCCTCCAGCTCATATAGCTCCTCTATCTCCTTCTGTTAGACGGCTTCCAACTCTCACATGAATCCTATCCTCTCGATCGGAGAGGAACCTACTGGTCGGGATGGGCCAACATATGCATAAAACATGTATGAACCGTCAGTACTACACAAAAGCATTAAAAAATATAAAATACATAAAAAAACAAGAGTTTATTTCTTACCAATGTCTCCCCATCGCTCTCCCTCGGGAAGAGTCAGATTTGGATCCCCTCTAAATTCGGTGCCCACATATGCATAGTCCTCAATCATGAGGAGTTTTCCATGAATCCACCTGAATAAGGTCGATCCGTATGTGATCACAGGTCCCCTTCTTCAATGGTGGGCCATCACCTCTAACCATCGAACCATGTGCGGATCTTGTGGATCGAGATCATCTAACTCAACCTATGGTTGCAGTAGTGGAACTCTTTCTGAGAAGAAATAAACCACGATGGAACCGTAAACAAACTATTTCAACTCACCCCTTCGGCACTTGGTGAGTTCATCCTTTAAGTTCACGAGGAGTCCCTCGCACCAGTTGAAAAATGTCGGCAACATGCACTCAATGGCATATAACATGTGCGATTTGGTGGCCTTATGAGCATCCCTGTTGCCCGCCACCCGCTCAATCTTAAAAAGCATGGTCCTGAGAGGTCGGTCTCGTACGTTTTTTATGGGAATTTTCCCGGAAAGCATTTGTGTACCCGGCATGCAGAACTGTGCGATAAGAATTTCAGTAGACTGGTCACTACCCCGAGGCTCGGATAGTGATACATGGGACCCACATCTCGATAACCCCATAAAAAATAGATGTCTTCCACATCCAATGTGAGGATGTGGGAACCTACCCTGAAGAACTGTTGATCTGGGTCCCGCAACCTGATCATATAGGCAAGCAGTTGTACTTAGGCACTCATCCCTTATAGATGGAATAATTTCAGTAGTCCACACCCCTGCAAAGAATTCATGGAGTGTGGGTCATTTTCCTCTTGATTGTCTTCGAGTTCGTGTTACCTCTCCTTCCAATGGACCATCTTGTTGGCCAAATTCTACATAAACATCGATAAGATGATTGTTAGACCCTTTTCATTGCTTTGGATTTGATCTTTTGGGCCCCATTTTTAAATTTGGGCATCAAACTGCGTTGACGCACCCCACATTTGTGGACAGTGCATCGGTGACACGATTTTCCTATGGGAAATGTGCACCTGACCCCTTGAGACGCACTTCCCACAAGTGGAAAGCGTGTCGCATAGGGAGCGCGCAATCCCCTCCAATATGATCCCAAAAAACCCTAAGAATTGCATTAAAATCACATTTTAAACCATTGAAAAGCTTAAGCATGAGATTGAGGCCTACCTGCAACTGACGTGGGGTTGATTGGTTGACCAAGGCATCCGTATTGTCAGAAAATCGAGCTCCAAAGAGGTTTTTTCCACTATTCCAACTTGGTAAAATCAATTGGTAAATAATTTTTACTATTCACCTTTTATATGAAAAAATGGAATATTCCTTTATTGATATTTCTTTTATGGGTTATTTGCTATAGTTGGTGTCTTTTTTATATTTTAAAACCTTGTGATGGATTCTAACTTAGTTCCTGGAGCTTGCAGATAGAAAAAGTGGTGTTTTGACAATGTTGGTGCCCATCGTATACTTTTCGTACTTTTCATCAGGTGTGAACAAGTCTTTGAGCATTTTTTATGCCATCATCATGCTTGTTAAAATTAAGTATTAATGGTATTGAGCTCACTCTTTGTTCCTTCTAATGCTTGTAAAACCATGATAATAAGTTACCGAGTTATAGTTTATCTCTTTTTCGGGCTCCTAAAACTTCCACGAAAAAAGAACCCCCTCAGAGTCATTCTTTAAGCTCTTTTCAGACTCCATAAATATTTAAAGATCTCCAAGCGAACTTGATTCTTTCACGCTTGCAAAATTATTTGAAAGATCATCTTTCTGGTGATAGTTTACCCTTGTTTCGGACCAATGAGACTATTTACAAAAAAGGAGCACTCTAGTTAATCATGACTAGAAGAGTTCTCTCTCATATTGTTTTATCCTTTTTCGGATGAGGAGACTAACTTTTACGAAAAAGAACCATTTGGAGTTTTCTTTAGTTCTTTCAGACTCTCTAAACATGAAATGACGTCGATTTAACCTTCTTTGGAATCGTTAAAATATGATATTGGAGGACCCTTTCAGGTACGAACCCCTCCTATCTCAGGTTCGTAAAACATGTGAGATTGGACTTGTCCGAAGGATGAGCTATATCGAGCATCTATTACCCTCCTAAAGCTCGGTAACAAACAAAGAGGTACTTATCAATAATGATGGGGATAATGAAAGAGTTTGTGTTTACTTGTAATTATGGCAGTACTTAGTCACTCTTGAACAAGGCACTCGTTTACATATTCACTCAATCTACTTGTCCTCGAGTCTCACCAATTTCTTGAGTTATTTTACTCCTTTGATTCATCCAGAGAATGCTTCCATCATCAGTTGAATTAGGTATCAGTGTCAATCTCGTCATGTCAATACTTCCAAGTCATGGAATTCCATGTTTAAGAGGAGTCTGTTAATCGAGTCAATCTCTATAGTCATTATGCCTTCTATTATGTCGGTCACTCTTGAGTCAGTCTCAAACATTGCTCTATAGTCCGATCTACTCCAAAACATCTTTTATCTGGTTTCGTGTCGATGATGGGGGAAAAATCATATCGCTCCTTCGACGAGTTTATCCTTGTCGAATTCAACACATGATCCAAGGATTAAACCTAGAAATCAGTCAAGTACCTTGGGCATGCATACCTTAATGGCAGGTTACCTCGATTTCAACAGTAAGTTCACATCATTGGCTTCTGATTAAAATATTCTACTTAATGTTCGACCTCAATTCATTGATTCACATTCGACAATATGTACTATGATACCTTGGGAATCATTGACATCAATGGTGATTTCCCTCGTACTTGTTAACGGTATGCATTAATGACCTATAATCAAGTGGTTTCTACCATGTTCGACTTCAAAACATTGTAATCACATGGTTAGATTCATATCATTGTGGGTTTAGCTTGAAGACCATGGGTTAACTCATATATCTTATCGAGGATGCGATGTGTATTTTTTGAGTCATATCACATGGATCCACTATTGTATTGGTCGTGGCTGTGTAATTATCTCAGCATGGATCAATGCTTGTGTCTAGTAGCCATGATTGTGTTTAGTCAGTTGATACTACCATGGATCTGCATTGTATTGGTCGGAATCCATGTTATGAGTCATTTGAGACATATATCTCAGAGTTTTTTTGTCCCGCGGGAGTCTTTGTTCGTCACCCCAACCGATGATCCTTTCCTCGATCCCTCATATTGAAAAGCATTTCACCTACCCTATTTTTCCAGCTTCATGCTTTGGGGGGCATTTTGTTACACCAAAATATTGTTATCATGAGTTATGTGTACTCTATATGCCTTGTTTCCTAAAGCACTTGGGATAAAAGACCAAATGGAAAGTTGATTTCTATCCCTTTAACTTTTTGTTGTCACCCCGATGTGTCCTGCTCACTGGAAAGGTGCGTCAGACCTTAGGTGATGTGCTCTACACATTGACAGAGTGTGTTAATGGACATTGATGCTATTTGCTCTTGTAGAAAGTGCGTCATCTTCCAATGACGCGAATTTCCTTTGCGCAAGGTGTGTCGATGTTGGTTAAAATGGATAAAGAGAAGCTTCGAGCGACTTCTCAAACCTTGGATGGAGTGGAGGATTATCCCTACTTGTCAGGAAATGTTGCACTTGATCCCCTTACCTAGTGCTATGATCCCTTCAGATTCTCCCCTAAATCCTCAACCTCTCCTATCCATTTTGTCCTATAAATATGAACACCCTATCCATTGTTATGGAGAAAGGATAGAGTACCTACATGCTATTGAAATTTTGCTAGGAGATCCTTTTCATCCATAGGAGGCAAAGCTTTGATCTTTGAGTCTAGGATTGTTAGAAAGGAGTTACGACATCAAAGAATTGGTTGTAACACCTCTCTCTTTGTACTTTCTGTAATTACATTTAATACAAATTATTTCAATAAAATTATTGTCTTTATAATGTTTAGGATTGGCTTCTTTGACTGCTAATCTAGATTGATCCATAATCATATGCTTTCACTACTTGTTTGTTTCCACTTGTTTCATCTTGTTTTGCAGCTGAATATTTGAAGATAAAGGAGTTGGATCAAACGAGGATAAAGGAGTTGCATTCATAAGGTGAGTTGTTTCTTGACTTACTTTGCAATTCAATCAATCTAGGAAAGTTATTTGTGTTGTGTATTTGTTTTGTTCTAGATTTGAACCATTTAGACTAGGGAGATTCGTTTGTGTTTGCCCTTACAGATTGTCAGTAAACAGTCACCCAAAAAATGCACCGTGTGAAAAATAAAAGGCCATAGATGAATATTCGGTGCAATAGCTTGATATGGTCCCAATTGACATCTCCAATTATCCCAAACAGAAAGAGGGAGTTGTGTATATTATGTAGGAAACTCTTAGCGAGTCAAGCTAGTTCTAGTTTTCTTATGCACTATTTTTGTAAGTTTTTGTTGGG
The DNA here is from genome assembly GCA_027924585.1 of Larix kaempferi. NCBI lineage: Eukaryota > Viridiplantae > Streptophyta > Pinopsida > Pinales > Pinaceae > Larix > Larix kaempferi. The sequence continues at coordinate 11,055,486 of BSBM01000072.1, read as the reverse complement.
ACAATTTGTTAAGGTCTTTAGTAGTATTATATTAGAAATATGATAGTAAATATAGTCTATCATTCAGATGGAAAAAGTTGTGGAATAGCCCTACTAGAACAAGAGGCTTTTTGTCAAATGATAAACTTACCAAAATCTGGCTATTTTTATCATCCTTTTTAATGTAAAAATGTAATCGTTTCAATTTAAAAATTATATATTTACACTATATTCTAAAAAAGAAGGTTTTACTAGTTACCTTTAATGCTGCAAACCTTTGTTTTCTTATTACTTCCCTTTTGTTTTATGTGGCTGCAGAATTTATCATTAGGGTTTAATCCTCTCGTCTATTTCACAATGTGAGTTTTCTTTGTATACATTATATGTTTGAAGTATTTGTGATTTTATATAAGGCATATATTGTAATGGGTCAACTCATTGCATCAACAACAAAATGAAAAATCCCCTCAACAACCTTCAATATCTCTAAGGAAGAGAAGGATCCAAGCCATAGAAAGTAAATGATGGGTGGAACTATGTGGCATATTCCCTATTTGGAGTGATTTTCGAGAATCAAGATATCATGCCTAAATATTGTTTGACATGAAGAATTACTTTAAAACATTTTTTCTATTTTTTACACTTTATTATCGTTAATATTGTGTCACCTAGAGACAGTACCACAAACTTAACTTTGGAAATAAATGTATTTAGGTTTATGTTGAAATATCAAAGTTTAACTCAAATTATTTCCTCATAGTTTCTAATATATATATATATATATATATATATATATATATATATATATTCAACCACAATGATGAGATATCAAATTACCACAAAAATCCATTCAGCTGGTAAGGAGAAATGGTTGTTGTCATTAAATATTGCAGCCGTTATGAATTATTTTCTCATCATTGAGAGATAGAATAATGTCCCATTTATTTTAAACAAAATAATGCCCCTGGTCCACGGTTCTGCCCATCGCTCATTATCTTTTCTATTTCTCTTGAGAGTGAATCATGATCTCAAAGTTTGAGCTTTCTAAATATGGAATAATATCTACTTTGAGCTTCCTACACAAGGAATAAAATATTACCGTAGCACTTTTTAATTAAACATGTGCACCATAATAAAAAAAATTGCATCGGTGCCTCCTGTGTAAATAGACACACCAGTGTTGCTCCGCCTATGCATCGCTCTGGAACATCTGCAAAAATGTTCCAAAAGAAAATATTCACTATATTTGGTATCGGATAGTTATCTATGCAGTTTTCAATATTGTCAACATTGGTGCACTTAGTATATAAAGTCCAATCGGTGCAGCCGTAATTTTTTTATGCACCGCATTATGATGTTTTTTAATTTTTTATTGTATGCCAATGTGGTGCATCATGGAAAACATAGCGTTCGAGGGCATTCACATCTTTCTAGTGCACCACTATTCCAATTTTTTTTAAAAATAAAAATTCATTGTGTGTTTCATGTTATGATGCACTAGTGATCTTCGCAAAAAACACATCGATTTTTGGAAAATAAAAAATAGAAAGTCGCATGAATTAGTTTCCCATAAATTAAAAAAGAAGCGGGAATTTCAATTTCAAAAACTAGTTTGATAAGGTATTAAAAAAACCTAATCACTATTTCATTATTTTGCCGAAATTTTGAGGGGAGAATTTTGGAAGAGAGAGTTATTGGGGAGGAGTTTGGAGCAATCGAATTATTCTGAAGATCGAAATTTGTAAGGTATGTTGAATCAAACAAAACCCTACACAGTAGAAATTTCAAGTATGTAAATTATTACTATTGATCACAATGCATGGTTTATTTATTTTCCTATTTAGTTTTTCTTATTGCTTCATTTCATTTTATGTGGCTGCAATTTTTATTATTATGGTTTAAATCTCTCTATTGTTTCACAATTAGGATTTTTATTTTTAGTGATTTTAGATTTAATGATTTTGTAGTTTAATTTATAATTCATTGGATGCGATTGGACCACTTCTTGGGTGGAATCTGAAACCCAGTCAACCTTGTCAGTTTTTTTTTTTTAATTTAAAAAAAAAGCGCTTATGCAGTTTTCGATGCGTTCAAGTAGCTTAAACACATGGGTGCGTTTATAGTAATAGCGCACTGGTAATGTCGGGCCTATTATTTTTTAATTTTTTAGAAAAAACGCTTATGCATTTGTCAATGCGCTCAACTTGTGTAACACATCGGTGCGTTAATTGTGAAATCACACCATTTTTATTCTGATTGCTTCATAATAAATAAATCTTGCCAATAAATGAAAATATGACTATTTTATTTTGTTGTGGTTAATCGTGCACTCAAGTATGGTGCACCGGTGCGGTCTTGTATGAGAAGCACCAATTTGTTTTATATACTGAAACACGCTGAATTGGCAGACTATTTTTTTTAAGATTTATAATTGTTTTGTATAATATACTTAATAGTTTCTCTATTTCATGGTCCAAGTTGTTTATTGATAGAAAATGCATGATAAGTGTTCATTGAACAACAATTCTAGTCGACATGATGGGAGCACATCCAAAGTCGTGAAGAAGGCAAGTTATTTGTAGTTTATGTATTAAATTAATATGTTTGAATTATTTGTAAATTTAACTAATATGCATTGGTCAATGTGTGGCATGCAGAGCAAAAACATGAGGAAGCTCGATAAGATTCTTTGTAATCTAAGTGCAGAAGAGTGTAAAACCTTGATGGAAAAGTTTCAGAGGGATGCATCAGGTGAATAAAAAGGAAATCAATATGTTTTTTTCTTGAATTTTGAGTAATATTGTAGTTAAGAATATTTGGTAATATGTTTCAAACAATTTAATTCACATATGTTGAATGTTATGTAGGGACTTACAGCAGCAGAAGGGATTGTCAGCTTAAGGAAAAACAAATTATGGAAGATGTAAATGATGATGAATTGGTGCATAACTCATATGGAGTGGTGTTGGAAGTTAATGAATGGGGGTGAAATTTTATAAAACTACTAGGGATATAGTGGAAAGAACATATAGACGTTCTTTTTCACTTACAATACAAAAATCAATCCAATGAGTCCAAGAATCAGGTTATACCTAAACTACAGGAGGTGTTTCTAGAGCAATGGTTAATGAGACCTATTAGACTTGAAATAGCGAAAACATACAACAATTTTTTTATTATTATTCAAAAAGCAATATTCTTAAACATGTTTTTATAGAAATGCAAGTAATACTACAAAGAATTCCTTTATTAATATTATTTTTTCTATATTTATTTTTCATATCAACATAAAAATAGTTTAATGTTATTTTATATTTTCAGGAATATTATGAAAATATCAAAGGATGAACAAGGTAACATCTGAAATATGCCAGTAGGGATGTCCAAAAAAGTGTATAAGGAGATGGTCACAGAAATGGACATAATTCCATCGTAGGAGGAGCCATCTGAAAAACAATGTGCTTCAAATGTATGAAATCATAGAATTTTTCTATTACATGCATATAATTAATTAATTTAGCATTAAAAATTAACTTTCAATTGTTTATTGAAGAAAATAAAAGAAAATGGAACCCATTCAGCACATAAGACAGGACGACAAGGAAAAAAAAGGGTTGATAACAAAGTTTGTGAGTAGTTGTGATTTCCTTATAACATCTTAAGATTTAATATTGGTTGTGATATTTATATTTTAACATGTGTTAACATACAAAGAAGAGCCATCAAAAGAATTGATTGATATTGGGTTAAGTAATGTCACGTCCCCATTTTTGACCCCCTTTGCATTAGATCGTAAATGATGTAAATATTGTAACTTAATCATGGTGAGGAGCTCAAGGCCAAGGCCCCGCCATTGATTTGTCGTTTTATGTATCGGCAATTAGAATAGATGCATATGGTTCTTGTGCTAGCTGTGCACAATGTAAAATCAGACATCATGTAAATATGCCATTTCAATAAAAACCCACAACTAGCTACGCAATGCAACAAAGAGATGGGGCATGATCTTTACAAGGAAGAGGGAGGGAAAATAACCGAACCATTGAGCCAATGGTTTTAATCCATGTGTCAATGAGAAAGCCCATGAACTCTCAACTACCCATTTGGTCTCATGCACCCAATCATTTAATTCTTCCAAGAATTGGTTGAGACAATAAATGCCTTGGGATGGGAGAGGTATGGCTGTCAATTTTCGTGCATGGGCAAGCCCTCAACTTGGGAAATCGTGTTTTTGATTGTTGGGCAAGAAAACCCCCACGAAATTGGCCCAAAATCCATTCTTCACCCATGGCCATTCTTCCTCTCACGCAGTTTGAGCTCCCTGAAGTTTATCCTCACATTTTTTGGCCATAACCCTGCGTTTTTCCATGCCCAGAAACTCGTTTTGGTATTTTGGAGCAGCTGGGGAAGGAAGGATGCGATTTTGGACTGAGGGAGAGGTCGTTTTTGCCCTTGGGGCGTTTTTCTGAAATGGGTTGCTCGCCTAGTCAATTTTTCCTAGTGGCCAATTCGTTTTGAGTCCACCCACGTTTTTCTGGAATTGGTAGAAACCCACTTGGGAACTTCACCGTATAGGCGTTTTTCTCATGCCCAACACATATGCTTTTGATGATGCATGCACCCATCTCTTAACAGCCTGAGAAATCCAATTGCTGATTGGCTTGGCTGAGTTTGATATACCTTTGGCTATGTGAGAGCCTGTTTTCCCCTTTTCCTTGTGGAGATCATGCCCAGCTTAGGGGTGGCAGTGGTGCTGAGAGATTGAGGAGCACACTGGCCTACGGTTGGGTGGAACGTTGCAGAAGCGTAGCTGGTTGCTCGGGAACTACTTGGTTTAAGATAAGTATTCTCTTGTGCTATCTTTCAATTGCTTAATTGATGAATATCTTGAATGTATGGTGAATGAGTAGTTGAAATTTCCTCTGCTGTGTATAAACAAATAATTACGCATCCTTATATCTCTGTTGTATTATGTGAATGCTTAGTGGTTTAAAATTTATGGGGCTAGATGCCTGGTTTAACCTCACGATCCTCTCCATCTAGCTGGTAGAATGGGAGGGGACGTGACAGAATGGTATCAGAGCTGCTGGTTGCAGCATTGGGCCTCTATGGGCCAAATCCACTTGCGGTCATAAGAAAAGAAAGTTTTAAATTTTTCCCTAAGTGTTTTTGAAATTCTGTTTAAAGACTGATTCGGAAAGAATTCCCGAATGTCTTCCGAAACTGCGGAAGCATTCGACGAATCTTTCCGAAATTTCGGAAGCATTCCGCGAGTTTTTCCGAAATTTGCGAAGGGAAGTTTTCGGAAGGAATTCTCTTCCGAAATTTGCGGAAGGAATTCTCTTCCGAAATTGCGGAAGGATTCCGCGAGTTGTCCCGCAACGCGGAAAAATTCGGCGAATTCCTCCGAAAAAGATGGGAAAATTTTCTAAGTGTTTTTCAATTTTTTTTTGGTTTAAGGGTTTGTTTCGGAAAGAATTCGGGAAAGTCTTCCGAAACTGCGGAAGGATTCCGCGAACGGCTCCGAAATTTCGGAAGGAAATCTCTTCCGAAATTGCGGAAGACTTGGGTGAATCATTCCGCAACTGCGGAAGACTTCGCCGAATCGTTCCGCAACTGCGGAAGATTTCGGCGAATCGTTCTGCAATTGCGGAAGACTTCACCGAGTCGTTCCGCAACTGCGGAAGCATTCCGCCAACCGTTCCGCAACTGCGGAAGGATACAACCAACCGGCCCGCAACTGCGGAAGGATATAGCCAACCGGGCTGCAATTTCGGGAGCATTCAGTGAACCGCCCCGCGGTGGCGGCAGGCAGAAAGTAAAGTGACAAAAACTCATTTTTTGCATAGGGGAAGCATCGGGGCTCGGAATAGGATGATTCCTGTGGGGCTCGGAGGCCATTGATGGAGGCCATGAAAGAAACAGTGAAGACCCCGGGCCCATTACACCCCGATTTGACAGAAAATGGATAATAGTGACTTTTGAAGGACGGAGTCCCGAGGCTTGACGGAAGGTCGGTTTGAGCTGAAATTGATTAGGCGCAGTCATGAAGCAGGCACGATGTTAAGTTCAGAATCTTGGAGCCAAACTCCAAAGGATGTGGAGTCGGGGTGATCAAGAAGGCCAGAAAGCACTGTTCCGGGCCACTTTTTCGGGATTTTGAAAAGCTTGTGGGTAGTAAAAGTGACCCCTGATGTGGGAATCAAAATTTTTACTGAACTAGACATTTCATATTCTCATTAAGACGGACAGTTTCCGTTAGACGAAGATTTTCCAGAAATGCACCGTTTGGGAGATAGCCGTTTTTGGGCCCAAAATTTGGAATTTTGGAAAAATGTGAAAAGTGAGAAGTAGCAAAACCCAGAAATTCATAGAAGATGAACGGTACATCGGAATTGAGATCCGTGAATTGATGAGTGTTCCTTGTTATATGGACTAACTCCGCCCGATAGAAAAGTTTTTGTGATTCCTCATAGATTTTCTTCCACAGGTGGCTAAAGTTGGCATTCTGGACCAAAATGCAACTATGTAAGATGTGCAAAATTGTAGTGAAAGTTGTCATTTTTGAAGGGATGCAGTTTCCACACCTGATGTCGGAATGAAGCATGAAAATAGGCATTGGAAAGCTTGTCCAGCAGGGAACGATGATACATGACCAGAGTTTGAATGAGGTCTGCGTATATCATATATGTTTAGTGCAGAAGAGTGCCAACGACTATTTTTGACAAACAAATTTTGTTGTCAATATGGGCAATTTCCACAATTGCATGATATGGAACAGGAATTCCATGTTACGATGAGGGATCGAAAAGGGAAGAATTTATTAAACCTCTGTTTGTTATCATACTTATAATTATGGAATTGTCATATGGCATAAAAATGATAAAAATGTAAGAGATTACATAGATGTATATGCACTAGATGGCGTCTTAACAAACATTGCATAGTACATATGGAAATGCTTGTGCCTAAATGGGATATTGCATATTGGTAGAATAATGAAGTCTGCATATGCAATGAACCATTAATGGAGGATATTGTGAATGATGATCACTATTGATGTTGGTATTGGTTGTAGGACCAAAGATAACAAAGAGCATGGCTAAACGTTCTGAGGATGTTATTGCATGAAGCCAACGACCTTATGCAGAGAGGACGGTGCAACAAATCTATGATCAAAAGTTGGAAAAAGGACTGAATAGCCTGGGTAAGAGGCCAACTGATCAGGTAACATCAGGCGATGTTAATGGTAACCATGAATGTTGAAAAGGGATTTGGTAAGATCTCTTCAACTATGTTTGACTTATGTTGAGATAGTTGCATATGATATTAAATACCACTTGGGACTGTTAACCTACCAAGCTTGGTGAGGTGTGGGTAAGTGAAGGAAATGATCCTTACACCCTATGACTGTTTAGAAATCTCAAGGCATTCACATGAATTTATATCATGCCATGTGTATGATGGTTATGTGCTCGATAACCAAAGCAAGTGAGGATTGGTGGTCCTGATTATGGTAATGCAAGTTATATAATATAGTCATGTTTTGATCATAATATGTTTGAATGCATAGTACTCATGAAACAATGCAAAGTAGCATTGAGTAGATGTGCATTAAGAGATTTTATAAATCTTGTGATGCATTGTATGAATGCATAGGGATGATACATATGTCATTGCAAAATAAATAATGAATGAAAGGATGAATTGATGATAATTCGATGATCATTTCATGGGTTGTTATAAATGATATGACTGTGAAATTTGATCTTGAGCTTATAAGGAGGAATCTCATGGTTGAGAGCTCTAAGTTCTGTTAGTAAGAACAGTTGTAAATATCAGATTGGTAAATGTTTCAGATTTGAAATTTTGCTAATAATTGCTAATGACTGTTTGGCTTATATGGAAATGTGTCAGGAGGACATGCTATAAGGGGATGCTCCCGTATGGCAGCGGGCATAAGGCCATAACGTGCATAGTGGTGTCACTTACAGGAGACAAACAATATGAGGATAGCCTCATGGATAAGAAAACCAATTTCTGTAGTAGACAGAATTGTAAATTCATATTGAATTTAATTATTAATGCTATTGATTGGTTATGGAACAATCATATTTGAAGCTTATTGCTAAATGTTGCTGACTGTTTGGCTATTTGATAAAGTGTGCCAGGATGACACATTGCAGGAAGATCATGTGTGATGGCCTGCAGAAGCCAAACTAGATAGGAAGGATTCCATGCTTTGGAAATGGGTTTCGGGTGAAACGCCATTGTCTCAACCAAACAGCATGTCGGTAAACCATGAAAGTGAGATGGTAAAGCTATGCCCAGAAGGCATGTGAGACACATATGCAAAATGAATGAGTATTCTGTGACCCTAGACAAGAACATGCATGTCTAAATTATTAGATTTAATATGCAGAGCATGTTTTATTATTTCATTATTGTTCCAGACTGCTTGAGTATGATTAGGGCCTACATGGCGCACATCAGAAAGGGGGTGCACACCTTTTCTGGTGCTGGGTCATGGTAGGGTTTTCAATATTGACTACACCCTAAGGGAATGGACGCATTCCTGGTGTTTCAATACTTGATAGTGAATGATATGAAATATGATTACAATTTTTGGGCAACAATACTGATGAGCCTACTTATCCTTCTTGTGCTAACAGCTTACACCAATGCAACTTGGTGTTGCACGAAAGAGGCAAAGTGAAGAAGGGTGCTCAATAGGACTGTATGGGCAGTGGTAACCTTTCTACGCTCACACTAAAGGACACTAGAAGGGATGGATAGGCCCGGGGAGCTGTGTTGCAGAAAAGAGGTATCATCCTTATGTAGTGTGAGTGGGTATTGTGGGGCCATGCTAGCCTGCAGTCAAGTGAGTCACCTATGGAGTTCCTGGAGGGAACCACGGGTTGCCCAAGAGAAGGAGCCACGTAATCATATTATGTTGTTCATATTGCCTGATAAACCCAGTCGACGTACTGGCTTGGCATTGGTTATTTGGAAGTTGTGACGAATGGTTGTTGTATGCCTGATAAACCCAGTCGGCGTACTAGCTTGGCATTGGTTATTTGGAAGTTGTGACGAATGGTTGTTGTATGCCTGATAAACCCAGTCGGCGTACTGGCTTGGCATTGGTTATTTGGGAGTTGTGGCGAAAGGTTGTTGGATGCCTGATAAACCCAGTCAGTATACTGGCTTGGCATTGGTTACTTGCATGTTGTGGAGGTATTGGTGAAAAGGTGTTATTTCCTGACAAACCCAGTCGGAGAACTGGCTTGGAAATGGTTATTGAATGCTTGATAAACCCAGTCGGCGTACTGGCTTAGCATACTAATTTTTGAAATGCTTGATAAACCCAGTCGGCGTACTGGCTTAGCATACTGAATTGTGGGATGCCTGATAAACCCAGTCGGCGCACTGGCTTGGCATTGCCTATCCGGATGATGTTGTGGAGCAGCATGTGTGCTGGCCAAGCATCCACCCCACAGGTGATCCAAGGCTTGTAAAGCAGAGAAGGAAACCTGTGGAGTAGCGAGGAAACGCACAATACAGATAAGTATTCATTTTCATTTAATTCTTGTTTGGAATCATGAAGATTTCGGGTACGAATCTTATTGTAACCTAGCTAATACACTGTTGTTTCTTTGTTGGAAACCTTGGCCATTATAGGAAACAAGGACCTTGGAAAGAGATATAAATGCTTGGTAAAGCCAGAGAGTAACTGGTTGGAACTATAAAATTCTCGGTAGAATCAGAGGGTAGTTGGTGGGAACATTAACCACTTGATGTTGTGGAGCAGCCGACGTGCTGGCCAAACATTCCCTTAAACAATTGATAAAACCAGTCAGCGTACTAGCCTGGCATTGCCTATTCAAATGGTTGTGGAGTAGCCTGCGTGCTAGCCCAACATTCATTGTTGTATCACACGGGAAATCCAATGCTTGGAAAGCAAAGAAGGATCTTGTGGGATAAAGTGAAGACATCCAACGCAGATATTGTTGGAAGCAAGAACCTTGAAGCATCTTAAGAATGCAGGTAGACATGTAACCACCTTGAAGAGCTCAGCATGAGCAGTAATGAAAGATGGGGCTAGTAGAACTATGTAAGTCCTAGCAGCCAAGAGTTAGACCAACCAAGTGGAGGAACTCCATGGTTGAAAGGTCTGGAATAGACCATAGACACTACGTGTCATAACGAAGAAGGGCAAGTCGAGCATTCACGTGAAGTGAAAGAGGACAGGAGCATGAAAACCACAGTGGTGTGTGGGATTCCAGAACGGAACAAAACTAAGAGGAGAAACTCTTACGGCTCTCTCTCTTTCCTTTTATTGATGCATTTATAGAGTTAGAAAGTTGCTGAATGCATGCATGACTGAAAGTAAAAGTGTGTTATTTGATTAAAGTGAATTGTGAATGGATGAACATGAAGAAATTCATGTGTATGTTAGGCAAGCATGAAAAGGGTGGAAGTCTCATGAGTAAGGCATGGACTATCCATGTCAACTGGGGAAAAACCATTGACTGATTTTAATGTTTAGGTTATTATTGGCCTAACGAGAATTGTAATGATGAATTTCACAGGTGGAAATTGAATCAATTGGTTGCAGCCGGTGCAAGCAAGTGTTGCTAGTAAGCGAAGCGTGGTCAATCGTTCCATTGACCATGGCGGCAGGCCAAGGGCTATTAGAATTGGCTGGAAGTCTTCTTCAAATAATTGCCAAGACCCAAGAAAATCTTGGAGAGATGCTCAAGATGCAAAAGCAGCAGAACAAGATGAACCACAAGGTCTTGCAGGACTCTATTCGTCTGCAGAAACAGGTAAAAAGTATTATGAAAGCAATCAGCAAGGGAAAGAAAAATGGATCAGTGAAGAAGCATTCATCCAATCGTCCGATTAAGAAACGCTCCAGGTGGGAAGACTCAAAGGAAATTGAGCAGGTAAAGATGAAGCAACCTGTGAAGTGTTGGAATTGTGAGGGGGATCATTACCTCCGCAACTGCCCAACAAGAGAACCTCAAGAGGGTAGCAGCCATAAAGTTTTCAAACTTATGGGTGGGCTAGAAGATCCGAATCGGCAGGAGCAGCTCGTGAAGATCAAAGGACTTGGTCCTGAAAGTTCAATGTAAAGGACAGAATGCAGGGCAGATCTGCAAAGTTTTTGTGAATTTTGGACATATGTAAAATGGGTATTTATTTTACAAAGTGTTGGAACACCGAGGACGATGTTATTCCAAGGGGAGGGGTATGTCACGTCCCCATTTTTGACCCCATTTGCATTAGATCGTAAATGATGTAAATATTGTAACTTAATCATGGTGAGGAGCTCAAGGCCAAGGCCCCGCCATTGATTTGTCATTTTATGTATCGGCAATTAGAATAGATGCATATGGTTCTTGTGCTAGCTGTGCACAATGTAAAATCATACATCATGTAAATATGCCATTTCAATAAAAACCCACAACTAGCTACGCAATGCAACAAAGAGATGGGGCATGATCTTTACAAGGAAGAGGGAGGGAAAATAACCGAACCATTGAGCCAATGGTTTTAATCCATGTGTCAATGAGAAAGCCCATGAACTCTCAACTACCCATTTGGTCTCATGCACCCAATCATTTAATTCTTCCAAGAATTGGTTGAGACAATAAATGCCTTGGGATGGGAGAGGTATGGCTGTCAATTTTCGTGCATGGGCAAGCCCTCAACTTGGGAAATCGTGTTTTTGATTGTTGGGCAAGAAAACCCCCACGAAATTGGCCCAAAAGCCATTCTTCACCCATGGCCATTCTTCCTCTCACGCAGTTTGAGCTCCCTGAAGTTTATCCTCACATTTTTTGGCCATAACCCTGCATTTTTCCATGCCCAGAAACTCGTTTTGGTATTTTGGAGCAGCTGGGGAAGGAGGGATGCGATTTTGGACTGAGGGAGAGGTCGTTTTTGCCCTTGGGGCGTTTTTCTGAAATGGGTTGCTCGCCTAGTCAATTTTTCCTAGTGGCCAATTCGTTTTGAGTCCACCCACATTTTTCTGGAACTGGTAGAAACCCACTTGGGAACTTCACCGTATAGGAATTTTTCTCATGCCCAACACGTATGCTTTTGATGATGCATGCACCCATCTCTTAACAGCCTGAGAAATCCAATTGCTGATTGGCTTGGCTGAGTTTGATATACCTTTGGCTATGTGAGAGCCTGTTTTCCCCTTTTCCTTGTGGAGATCATGCCCAGCTCGGGGGTGGCAGTGGTGCTGAGAGATTGAGGAGCACACTGGCCTACGGTTGGGTGGAACGTTGTAGAAGCGTAGCTGGTTGATCGGGAACTACTTGGTTTAAGATAAGTATTCTCTTCTGCTATCTTTCAATTGCTTAATTGATGAATATCTTGAATGTATGGTGAATGAGTAGTTGAAATTTCCTCTGCTGTGTATAAACAAATAATTACGCATCCTTATATCTCTGTTGTATTATGTGAATGCTTAGTGGTTTAAAATTTATGGGGCTAGATGCCCGGTTTAACCTCACGATCCTCTCCATCTAGCTGGTAGAATGGGAGGGGACGTGACAAGTAAAGGTTGTGAGTGTATGTTGCCATATCAAAAATTAATTGTGGAAATTGTAAATATCTATGTTATTTTACTTCTCTCATTTTATAATTAATAGAACAACAAAAATCATTTATATTAAATCTATGATTTGCTACCGGGTATAAAACTTGCAGGAAACTAAGTATGGAGTGCAACAAATAGAATATTTGTTGAAACAAGGAATGGGATGTGGTTTTGAAGGAATGGGTATCATTTGGGACTCAATTCTTGCTATGGTACATCGCTTTTCAATTTACATTCATATATATTATCTATTTTAGTTTTCAATATTTCCAGCAATGTAGATACACTCATTACTCTTTATTTTTATGTTTGTAGATGGAAGCTGAAGAAGAGAAAAAAAATCGAGGCAGTCAACAAAAAATTCAACCAAATAACACAAGTCATGCAAGTGGCTCGAGCACTGACAGCATTTCCAACGAAGAATGATGATCCATATATTTTGGATGTTAATGGAAGCTATTGTATATTTTCAAATAATTGTCTGTAAAAATCAGGCATTTTGTATAATGCATTGGACATAGAGTCCTAATTGAAAGACAATGAGTTATAGTGTGACAATTACGTACATGTTGACATTTTGATTATTGTGGACTTTATGTTGTCTCATTTTGTATGACAAAGGGCCTCTTATTGATATATAATAAAATGAATTATTTTATTCTATTGCATTCTCCAGTGTCGTGAAATGTTACATCGATAATTAAATATATGGATGATTAAAATATTACAATATATGCGAAAATGTATGATATAACAAATTAATCCAAACATCATATCCAAACGCGGTAATAAAAATTCAAATGAATACTACTATAAAAATAATTTCAATTTCTGATGAATAATGGAATAAAATAAAATATATATATTCTTGTGCGATGTTAGCAATCAATTTTCTCCAAACAGAAAATAATCATTGGTGCGTCTGATCTTATTAATCACACCGGTGCTTTTCGGACTATGTAGCATCGGTGCATTTGAGAGAGTGTTGCATTGGTGTGCTTATAAGAACATAGTCCCAGTGCAGCAGAATATTCGTTGCATGCCTCGAGAATTTTTCTATTGTCATGCCCCGCTGTGCTACTGTATATTAACCGCACCATTAATTTTAAAAATATAGCAACGGTCATTGTCCCATTCAACTTTATCGATGTGTTTTCCTTTAGTTATCGCATTGGTGCGTTTTAATAGTTCGTAGGGACCGATGTAACATTTAATGTAAAGCATTGGTGCTTATATTGTTATAAGGTACCGGTGCATTTTAATAGTTCATAAGAACCAGTGCTACAGTTAATATAAAGCATTGGTGCATATATTATTATAAAGCGTTGGTGCGTTTTAGTAGTTCGTAAGCGTCGGTGCTACCTTCAGTATAAAGCATCGGTGCATATAATATTGTTATGAAGCACTAGTTCTGGATAAAAAAATTGTGTGCACCGATGCTATATGTATTTTCAAGCACCGATGCACACATTTTTATGTGCATTGGTGCATGTATTGGTTTAAAAATCACCAGTGTTTTTTACCTGTGTTAGAATCGGTGCATTTTCTTCAATAAAGCACACTGAAAATAAAACCTATGCATCGAACACCAAGTTGTTTTCTAGTTATAATAAATTTCCATAAAATCCTTCGCTAAAAAATACAATACCATTTGCGGGGGTTGTAACGGAGGTTTTTTTGAGAATTTTGACCGATCTTGTAACACTAAAAACCTCCACTACAACCTCCATTACATGGCCTTTTCCTTGTAGTGGTTTGGTTGCTACAATAATGTTAAGGAGGGACAAATTTATTTCTATTTCTTGATCAAAGTGATATGCAATCCATTGATGTGCTACCCTTCTCCTTATTCTTTTGTATCTCTATCCAACCTTTTTTCAACATGCTAAAAAATAAGTTGTTTTTAAACCATTGGAATATACGTCTTTCCTGCATATAATATTTTTATAGGTTTATCTGAAGTGATTGAATCCATTTCCTTCTTTAGATGGTATATCTCTAAGAATATAATTAATTGTATGGGGGCACATTCTCCACCAATGGGTAAATATTTCATTTCCCATATTGAGGTAAATATTTTATGGTATGGGCATTTGAGTCAAAAGGACAATTGATATGTGTTAACATTCTTAAATGAAAGTTTGGGTTGATATATATGAGGGACGATGGATCTCTGTGGTGGAGGGTCTTTCCAAATATGCGAAGGAGTGAGAACTTACGGTAGTATATTTTTACCTTTCTAATTTTTTTGGTCACAATATTCACCTGTGAGATCCGTAACCAAGATCCCACCGTTGAGAAGACTGGAGGAAAGTACGAAAGGAAGCTGCTCATAAGTGAGAAGACGTCAATATGTACCTCAATGAAGTGGACGATGAGGAGGATCCACAGAATGGTCCTGTCTTATACACGGATCAAGAAGTTCATAGCTCGGAAGGCATGTCGGACACACGTGAGGAATTTGCGTCACAGAGGGAAACGCCGCCACCCTAAATAAAAATGTTAGACACCATTCCAATTCATAATGTGTGTGACAGTTCCACGTCGAACCCTCATCAAGAACATAAGCCGAGGAAGTCAAAAGGAATTCACACGAAGAAGGGATCTGCAGAATTAACAGTCGGTAAAGATATTCAAATAAAACAAATACCGACTTATCTAAACCTGGCCCTAGTAGGAATATTTTGTGGAAAGGTGACAGGAAGAGATTCATTACAGAAGTGGATGGATTGTAATTGGAAAGCTTGCTTAGGCTATGATCTGGATTTCCATGTTCTTCCGCATGGATGGTTTTTAGTTAAGCTGCGACAGGAGGAGGATGGCCAAAATCTTATGAAGCGTAATTGGCAATGGGTACGTCAGGATTAATCCTACAAAAATGGAGAGTGGATTTCAATGCAAGGAAGGAACCACATAACCAACAGTAGGTATGGGTCATTCTGCCAATTTTACCAATGGTGTTTTGGAAGGAACCGATCCTAGAGGCTATCGGTAATAAGATGGGAAAATTTGTTTCCTTAGAAGAGGAATGGGAGACTAAAATTGATCGCAGATGCACTAGAATACTAGTAGAAATGGATTTGATAGAAGGCTTGTTTGAAGAAATTAAAATTGAAATGCACGGTAGCACCTGGAACCAGAAATTGGATTACTGGAAGATTTTGTTTAGATGTTCCAGCTGTCATAGGGTGGGGCATCTACAGAAGGAATGCACTGTTCGAAAGGAAATGGTGCGCTTCAAAAAGGTATGGGTAAAAAAGGATAGAATTGTTTCACACACCAAACCTACAGAAGTTGGCAGAACTGCCAAAGGTGCCGACGAAACGGAAAAGTTGAGGAATGTAGAAGAAACTTTCATGAAGAAGGGAATGGATCAGTTGTCGGATGACACTCATAGTTTTACAGGAGATCGCACAACAGGACAACCTCTTAAAAAGTTATAAATTGGTACGCAACATGACAACAGTTCATCTCAGGACAAAGAAGGTACTAACACTATTCACCCTGTTGAAAATTATGTTTTTCTTAATAATAAAATTAAGGAAAATGAAGAGGTAGAAGGGAAGGTCTTACCAAAGGCTCTTAAGTCAACCTCAAATACCTCTCCCTCGCCTATAAGAACATATTCGATACCTAAAGAAAACCAAGGTATATAGAGAAAAGTATATGACCTAATATCAAAGAGAGTGTAGAAGGAAGAGGAAGAACAAGTGTCCATGGGGGGTTTATCCCTCAATCTCTTTCATAAGCCACAGGTCGAAGGAGATCCTTGATCTCCTTGGTGCAACAGAAAGCGATGAAGGAAATTAAACAAGGAAAACATACAACAATCAGGTGGGCTCTTAGAGTGGAAGAAGCCCCTAGCAAGGGATCTTAATGCTAATTCTGTCCTTTAATGAAAGGGGGCTAGGGGGGGCCTCTAAGAAAAATTCCCTCAAGAGACTAATAAACAACATAAAACCGATGGTATTATTAATCCAAGAGACAATGATGGAAGGAAAAAAAGCGGAAGAAGCGATAAGTGAATGCGTAAAAAACTGGAAAATGGAAAGCATTGATGCGGGAGGACACTTTGGAGGCCTAAGCACGGGATGGAGTCCAAAGATAAATATGCTTTCAGTATCGCGTTATGACTCTCTTTTGGAGAATTTCTTGGAGTATGGGGAGATAAGTCTTTCTTACACAATTTTAAATGTTTATGGGTCGTTCTATGACATAAAGTTTGTTTGGGAGTCTCTTGGAAATTTTGGTGCCTTGGATCATCCAGATGTAATACTCGGGGGAGATCTTAATTTAACACTCTCTTTGAACGACATTTGGGGGAAGAATGCAATAAGTGATACTATGAGATCCTTTTTCAACAATTGTTTTGAGCAAAAACGATTGGTAGACTTAGCCCCACTGAAAATGGATCCAATGTGGAGAAACAAGAGAGAAGGAGATCAGGAAATCTCCAAA
This sequence comes from Larix kaempferi, assembly GCA_027924585.1. Classification (NCBI taxonomy): domain Eukaryota; kingdom Viridiplantae; phylum Streptophyta; class Pinopsida; order Pinales; family Pinaceae; genus Larix; species Larix kaempferi. Next base: position 11,038,436 of record BSBM01000072.1, on the reverse strand, counting down.
ATACTAGATCGTTTTCTAGTAGATGAAAAGCTATTAAATGAACAACTGGTACCTCAATCAACGATTGAAACAGGGGGATATTTAGACTACCATCCAATAGCATTGAAAGTTAAAGTCCCAGAAAAAAACCCCGTCCCCCCCTTAACATTCAACCCCCTTTGGCTTGTTGAGGAAGAATATAAAACCATAATACTGAACTCTTGGAAACCCCTATGGAATCTCAGGGTCTCTCCTTCATGTAACAATTTGTAGATAATATGGCGAGGACGAAAAATATTTCAAAGGAATGGGATAAGAAGCAAAAAACCCTTTTTTAGGAAGAGCTGAAGGGGGTGGAAAATAAAATCGAGGAGATGTATAAAAAGAATGAGAATGGAGTTTTTTCTACATAAGAAGTGGAGATACTAAAGCAATTAGAAGGAAAAAAGGATTCTTTCCCAACAAAGGAGGAACAAAAGTGGAGATTAAAAAGCAGAGCTTTATGGCTATAAGAGAGAGACAAAAATAAAAAATATTTTCACAGATTTTCTTCTCATCAAAGGAGCACAAACAATATTAATGAAATTAGGGATGGACGAGGCAACTTAATTAGGACATTTAAAGAAAAATCATAGGCAATAGTAGAACACTTTCGTGCAATTTTTTCATAAAATGATGAATGTCCTATTTCTGAAATACTGGAGGTTTTAAGGCTCTTTCCTCATTTAATATAAGAAGAAATGAATGCCGATCTCATGAAATAAATCACAGAATAAGAGGTAAGACAAGTTCTTCTTTCATTTCAAAAGGGTAAGAGCCCAAGACCTGATGGTTTTACTCTTGAGTTCTTTCTAGGGTTTTATGATTTATTAAAGAATGATATATTGGAAGTAGTTAAGGAATCACAAAAGGCATGACAAGTTTTGGGAGTCATAAACTCAAATTTTATAACGCTGATCCCAAATAAATAGAAAGTTGATTCCTTTGATGATTTTCAACCATTATCTTGTTGCAATTTGATCTATAAGGTGATAGCTAAGATCATTGCCCAAATATTAAAGCCAATTTTTAGTGAGATCGTATCAGAAGAACAATTCGGGTTTATTTTTAATAGACATATACACGATGCAGTCTCATTGGCACAAGAGGCCATACACTCTATTAATAAGGAAAAGCAATGTGCCTTTTCACTCAAGCTGGACCTTTCAAAATCCTATGACAGGGTGAACTAGGTTTTTGTGAGGTTGGTTTTAATTCAAGTTGGAATGTCTTTGGATATGGTGGAATGGATAATGGGATGCCTTCGGTTATCTCCCCAATTAAATTGGTCAAATCTATTTTATGTAGTGATAGGAAGTCTTTAAATTCTTCATTTTTATAAACATTTGAAGTATGTAATAATGTTTGCAACAACATTGGATATCATTTTTTCTTCAAAAGAAAATTCAGGTTTCGGTAGCTTAGGCAGACCTGGTGATGGTTCATTAGCTACCGAAAACCCAACTTTCGGCAGCTTACAGAATGGAAGACAAAAATCTTCAGCTACCGAAAGGAAAGGCACGTGTCAGGTATCGTGGAATAGTTTCGGTGGCTTAGGCGGACAAGGCAATTGTTCATTAGCCACCGAAAGCTTACAGATCCGGACTTTGGCTTTCCTAGCCACCGAAAGCTTACAGATCCGGACTTTGGCTTTCCTAGCCACCGAAAGCTTACAGATCCGGACTTTGGCTTTCCTAGCCACCGAAAGCTAAAAAACTGGACAGAATGTTACCATTTTTGCATAGATCTGATTTTTACTGATCCAAACACCTCAAGGGTGGTTTATAATGTTATATAATAATTAAAGGCATCATGATCAAGGTTCTGTTCTAGACTTAAAGGTGCCAACAAGGTGGAGAAGATGAAGCTTCTTGTCTATTTTTGGAAAAAGAATGATCTGTCCTCCAGGTGGAAGTTTCAACCTGATCCAACAGCCTTTGGAGGTTTTCTACAGCTGTCGAAAACATGAAAACTATCAAGTTGGAGGTGAGGATATTTACTAAAAAAATTGGCGTTTTTACTATGAAAGGTCATCATTTTCAAATGATGATTTTGAGCGACTAGAGAATAATTTTTCAAAACGCTCCAAGGTTTTTGTTCCTAACACATCAGAGAACAATAACCTCTCTCCGTTTTCCTACAGGTGTTTCATATTGAGAGAATAGAATCCATCTCTGAGCCCTAATTTTTGGATCTCAGGATTTTCCTGTTTGACATCTGTTTTTGAAATGCAGATCTTGGGCAAATGAAAACGAATATCAATGATTTGAGAGATTTTTTTGCTCACAAAAAATCAATATACAATAAACTCTTTCGGTTTATACATAGGTGTCACAGATTTGGAGAACTGAACCCATCTCTGAGCCCCATTTTTTAGCAGTTTGGCCAAATTAACGGCGTTTTTATTGTCTAGAGTCATCATTTTAAAATGTTGATTCTGAGCGACTGGAGAATTATTTTGCAAAACTATCGGAGTTTTTTGTGCCTAACACGTCAGAGAACAATAAAATCTCTCAGTTTTCTTACAGGTGTCACATATTGGGAGAATCGAATCCATCTCTGAGCCCCATTTTTCAGCAGTTTTGCCAAATTAAAGAGGATTTTTCCTAGTTTATTGAGAACGGTTTTGATTTTCTATTTTTAGCAGATTCGATCCAGTTCTTCAGGATCTTGAACATTTTTGTAAAGGCTATAAATCCTGTGACTTATGTAGAGCAATGGTTCGATTTTGAGTTCTACTATGCTGCTACTGTAAACAGAGACCTTTTCTTAATATATTAAACTTGTAGCTTCTTTCATTGATGTGATCATATTTCTTCTCTCTTATCTATTTATGCTTATGAGTTGAATGAAATTCACTGTCTGTGCTTATATAATCCATAAGTGACTGTCATCTCACTATCTGATTATTTGGCAAAGGATCATAAGTTGTTATACTAGTTTCTAGACCCATCATACTTATTGTTTTATATATGTATGATCTGGTTTAGGTGATTAGTTTCTATTCTACTTGATACACAACCTATTTGATTGCATCTCTTGAAGGCCTGGTAGTGTTTGATATCCCTAGACAGCCTTGAATACACAGTACAGTTAGTTAGATATTCATCTTGATCCAACCCCACACTCATTATTGAGTGAACCATTACAAGAATAGTTAAGTTACCAGGCTCATTCCCTTCACAGTCAGGGAAAGACTCCTAGAGTGATAACAAAATGGTGCCATTGCTGGGGAGAGGAGATTGAAGCTATTTTCCCTGGGAGAATGACATAGATCCGAATTTTGATGGAAGACAAAGGGAGGACAAAGAATTGACTGTATCATCTTCCTGGCGACTCCACGATTAAAGACTCCACTGGGGATGACTGGTTGACAGAAGATGAAGAGACTAAATTTTAAATCCAGGTATCAGTTCATTAGTCTTCTTCATGAACTTTTGTTGTTCTTTATCATCTCTTTCATGCTTTTCCCTTCACATATAAAGAGGATTATATTATGTTTTGTTTATTCCAATGATCATCAACCTACCTTCGTATACCCATATTTGAAAGAGGAAGGTTTGCAGCCTCCTTGTGTGGTTGATATTAATTCCATATCTTTACCTCAGCCTATTCCTAAAGAAGAGTTATGCATTCAAATTCCTTCTAAATTTGAGCATCCGTGTAACCTTGAAGAAATCAAAACTGATTCAAAACCTATGCAGAGCTCAACACTTGTTTCCATAACCTTTGAACCTTGTTAGCAAATTGCTATCCATCATGATCAGCCCACGACCTTTCAAATCAAAATCAGGATGAAGATGTTTAAGCCATTAAAACTTCCCTCTCGTCTTCATCCTTATCCTCTTGACTGTTATGAATATCTCCCTTGGTTTTCTGGAGAGAATCAAGCTTCAGCTGAAAGGCACTTGGAATATTTTGAAGATTTTATTGACCATTTTCAGATTGTTCATGAGGATGTAATCATGAGATTTTTCTCTAAATCATTGATCAGAGATGCTGCTATATGGTTCAAAAGTTTAAGAGCTGACTCCATTGGATCTTGGATAGAATTCACTAATGTTTTTATGAAATATTGGGGCGAACATAAATCACTAGATTCTTACCTTGTTGATTTCCATGCTTTGAAGAGAGAACAGAATGAAACTTTGTCTACTTTCAATCGGAGATTTTGCAGCATCTATCATGGCATGCCATCGCAGATCAGGCCCACAGAGACAGCTGCCATGATATATTATGTGATAGGAATGCATTCAAAACTTTCCCTTCTTTTGCTAGAAAGAAGGTCTTCATCTCTAAGGAGCTTGTTTGAAGATGCTCAAGAGGTGAAGGAGAACATCCATGCTTCCAGAAAGATCCGAGAGCAGATTGAATTTGAAGACCTGCATGCACAAAAGCAAATGAACTGTGAGTATGGCCCAGATTTTGAACAGGCAGATTATGAAAGTAACAAGTCTAAAGCAGATTTGGAACATCAGCAAAAAGAATGTCACTACATTTCAGGTTCAGAGCAAGAAAGCAGTGAGTATGAAGCAGAGTTGGAACAACAACAAATACATGAGCTCACTTTAGATTCAGAATCAGATTCTTCATTGTTTGCAGAGTACTCCCGGGACAGGTATGAGTCTGAATTTTATGATCAGTTTGAAAACCAGGATGAGCCTATGATAACTGATGATTGTATAGGCAATTATATGTTTTCAACTGATCTTTATGCATATGATGTAAACCTTGTTTTATTATCCTCTCATGAGCACTATTCTCAAAAATAAACTTTAACGATTGACGATCAAGATCTGATCATAAGAGAGCAAGAATGTCATCAATTTTATGGCAGAGAAGCAGTCATTGAAGCGCAACAGTTTCCCGAAGATCAGCAAGTTTCTGATTTCAGTTTCAAAGATCCAGTGTCAGCATTCATGGACTTATACTTTTCAGAGAACCTGAAGAATTCAGATTTCCTTAGCTTGCCATTGTTTGTGGGTAAGTATGGTTTCCTAAATGAGTTCTTATCACTGCTGTTGCATTTCAAACATCAGCTACTAATCAGTGATAAAGATGAGATTTCTTCAGTTTTAAAGTTGTTCGGATGGCTGTTATGGAAGTCAGCATTTACCTAACCCAAATGCAGAAAAGGTTAGAGTAGAGTAGTGTAGGAAATAAGCTCGATGTCTGAGCATTTCTTTTCTTCCAATTTGCACTAGAAATATCAGTCAGCTTATGAGAATAAAGGAAGGTTTTGAGGATGGCAGTTTTTGAAGATGTTTAGAGATCGATTTCACAAGTCAAATGACTCCATAGCCCAATGGTAAAGGCTACAGGTTTGCAGAGGATCAGCTACACAAGCCAGATGACTCCATAGCCCAATGGTAAAGGCAACTAGAGCTACTGGGTTCTTGGAACCTCACAGGGAGGATTCCATCCCCGAGTAGGAGCCATATGTTATCTCCCCAATAAAATTTGTCAAATCTATTTTATGTAGTGATAGGAAGTCTTTAAATTCTTCATTTTTATAAACATTTGAGGTATGTAATAATGTTTGCAACAACATTGGATATCATTTTTTCTTCAAAAGAAAATTTAGGTTTCGGTAGCTTAGGAGGACCTGGCGATGGTTCATTAGCTACTAAAAACCTAGCTTTCGGTAGCTTACAGAATGGAAGACAAAACTCTTTAGCTATCGAAAGGAAAGGCATGTGTCAGGTATCGTGGAACAGTTTCGGTGGCTTAGGCGGACAAGGCAATTGTTCATTAGCCACCGAAAGCAGATTCGGTAGCTTACAGATTCGGACTTTGGCTTTCCTAGCCACCAAAAGCTAAAAAATTGGACAGAATGTTACCATTTTTGCACAGATCCGATTTTTACTGATCCAAACACCTCAAGGGTGGTTTATAATGTTATATAATAATTAAAGGCATCATGATCAAGGTTATATTCTAGATTTAAAGGTGCCTGCAAGGTGGAGAAGATGAAGCTTCTTGTCTATTCTTGGAAAAAGAATGATCTGTCCTCCAGGTGGCAGTTTCAACCTGATCCAACAACCTTTGGAGGTTTTCTACAACTGTTGAAAACATGAAAACTATTAAGTTGGAGGCGAGGATATTTACTGAAAAAATTGGCGTTTTTACTATGGAAGGTCATCATTTTCAAATGATGATTCTGAGCGACTGGAGAATCATTTTTCAAAACTATCAGATTTTTTGTTCCTAACATGTCAGAGAACAATAACCTCTCTCCGTTTCCCTACAGGTGTTGTATATTGAGAGAATCGAATCCATCTCTGAGCCCTAATTTTTGGATCTCAGGATTTTCCTGTTTGACATCTGTTTTTGAAATGCAGATCTCGGGAAAATGAAAACGAATATAAATGATATGAGAGAGGTTTTTTCTCAAAACAAATCAATATACAATAACCTCTTTTGGTTTATACACAGCTGTCACATATTTGGAGAAATGAACCCATCTCTGAGCCCCATTTTTCAGCAGTTTGGCCAAATTAACGGCGTTTTTACTGTGCAGAGTCATCATTTTAAAATGATGATTCTGAGCGACTGGACAATTATTTTGCAAAACGCTTGGAGGTTTTTGTTCCTAACACGTCAGAGAACAATAAAATCTCTCATTTTTCCTACAAGTGTCACATATTGGGAGAATTGAATCCATCTATGAGCCCCCTGTTTCAGCAGTTTTGCCAAATTAAAGAGGATTTTTCCTAGTTTATTGAAAACGGTTTTGATTTTCTATTTTTAGCAGATTCGATCCAGTTCCTCAGGATCTTGAATGTTTTTGTAAAGGATATAAATCCTATGACTCATGTAGAGCAATGGTTCGATTTTGAGTTCTACTATGCTGCTACTGTAAACAGAGACCTTTTCTTAATATATTAAACTTGCAACTTCTTTCATTGATGTGATCATATTTCTTCTCTCTTATCTATTTATGTTTATGAGTTGAATGAAATTCTCTGTTTGTGCTTATATAATCCATAAGTGACTGTCATCTCACTATCTGATTATTTGGCAAAGGATCATAAGTTGTTATACTAGTTTCTAGACCCATCATACTTATTGTTTTATATATGTATGATCTGGTTTAGGTGATTAGTTTCTGTTCTACTTGATACACAACCTATCTGATTGCATCTCTCGAAGGCCTGGTAGTGTTTGATATCCCTATAAATCCTTGAATACACAGTCCAGTTAGTTAGATACTCATCTTGATCCAACCCCGCACTCATTATTGAGTGAACCATTACAAGAATAGTTAAGTTACCAGGCTCATTCCCTTCACAGTCACGGAAAGACTCTTGGAGTGATAACACCTTCAATCAACTTCCTTAGTGGTAATGATAAATGGATCTCCATCTAGTTTTTTTTACTGAACAAGAGGTTTAAGGCAAGGATGTCCCCTTTCTCCTCTTTTTTTTGCTGATAGCTGAAGCTCTGAGTTGATTAATACATAATTCCAAAAACACAAGGAGGATAGAAGGTGTCAAGGTATCCAGCACATAAGAGATTACACACACCCTATTCGTAGATGATGTCCTTCTTTTTGGGGAAGGTACTGAAGGAAATATCAGAGCCTATGCCTCATTACAAGAAAATTATAAGAACGCAACAGGAATGGTAATAAACCTAGAAAAATCAAGTTTGATTCATAATGAATTTTCAGAAGAATTGTTACAGATTACAAAAGAGATAATCCCTTTTCCAGCAATCTCAATCACAGAAGGATTCAAATATTTAGGATACTTCCTAAAACCTAACTGCTATTCTTTTCAATATTGGCTTTGGCTATACAAGAAAGTCGAAGCACGAATCCCAGTATGGACAAATCGTTTTCTCTCTAGAGGAGGCAGATTAGTACTACTAAAAGCAGTTTTACAAAGTATTCTGGTATACGAGGCATCCATTGCCTACATTCCCAAAGGGATACTAACGGAGATAAGGAAGAAGTTCTTCTCTTTCCTATGGAAAACCAGTAGGAAGACGGAAGGAATCCCATTAGTAAAATGGTCCGCTCTCTCTCTTCCAAAAGAACTTGGAGGTTGGGGCATAAAAATCCTACCTTATTCTGCAAAGCATTGGCAGCAAGATCGTTATGGAGACTTGCACATAGCCCAGAATCGCTATGGGGAAGGGTACCGAGCTCAAAGTATTGCCCCGATTCTTCAATTGTTGAATGGTTCAGAAACCCTGTGAAAACCCACAAAAATAGGTCAATAGGGTGGAAAGCGTTGGTGTTGGCATTTCCACTGATAGGAAATTGGTCAATGTGGAGAGTCGGGGATGGAAAAAGGGTCAGAATTGGTGAGGATCTGTGGGCAGGGGTAGGGGAATATTACAGGATGACAGACACCTTAATTTCCCAATTGAGAGAACATAGGATTCATGTTTTAACTGATGCGCAAGCACAACATCCCCAACAGAAAGGAAGAGCCGGATGGAAATCATCGCAGGACCTCAAACTAACTGAGACAAAAGCAGGGGAGTGTAATAGATACGTTAGCAAACTTGTTTCAAGCTTCATTCATTTAAATCCAGACACATAGGATAAAATAATATGGACCAAGAATGCATAGAATGGGGAATTCACAACAAAAAAAGGATATGAAGCTGAAAGTGTGGAACTGGCGAAAGGAGAAAAAATATGGGGGTGGGAGAAAATATGGAAAATCCACAGCCCATTGAAAACCATTATAACCTTGTGGCTGGAATTTAGTAACATATTGCTAACATGGGAAATTATGAAAAAAAAGAGAGGATTTCAAGGTCCAGGCATGTGTGTTTCATGTAAAGAACAGGAGGAACAAACCTCTCATTTGTTCATTTCTTGTCCTTATGCAGGATTCATCTGGGTTTCTATCTTAAATACCATCTAAAACAACAAGAATCCTACAAGAAGCGATGCAACTTTGGAACAACGAACACAAGAATGGTGGCAAAATGATGGGGTATGCAGCTATGATGCCTTTCCAGCTCTTTTCATATTTATCATTTGGGAAGCACGTAATAAATACATTTTCCAATATAGATGGGTTCCTTATGACCTGACCGCTGCGTTGCTATTGAAAAAATTACAGGAGCATAAATCCATCCCCAAGCCAAGCAAGAGACGTGTGCTAGTCGCCCCAGATATAAACAAGAGCCTTCCATGGTATTTCTTCGACAGATCAAGTCAAGGCGACCCTTTACTTGGATGAGCGGGAGGTGTCATATATCTTTCAGAAAATAAAAAAACTGTGCATCAAATTTGCAACAGGAATAGCTACCAATAGTAGAGCAGAACTAGCAGCGTTATGGGCAGTTTTGAAGGTCGCTAAGGACAAATAAATTAAAATGATTCAAATTTATGGTGACTCTAAAATGGTGATAGATTGGAAGAAAGATAAAAGCAATATAAGAGAACCTCATCTGCAATACCTGCTAAACGAAATCTGTTCAGTAAAGGCCTCCTTCGAAATGATATATTTTTCACATATATATAGAGAACTCAACTCAGAGGCAGATATGATATCCAAATTAGCATTAGCATTTCAACCAGGTCTTATTGAATTAGAGGAACACATCAATGATCAAGTCACCGAGTCCTTTATTTTGTTGTAAGATAAATTAGAATACATGAAAAATATCTTTGTTAGAAGATGGAAAAACATGATACTATAAAAAACATGCTTCAAGTACTATAGAGCAAACACTATTTTGAAATATTTTCTTGTAATGATAAAGAACAACATCTTGCTTTTGATGAATCCTGAGAGGCAGAAAACATGATGTAAGCTCAATAGAGTAGTCTATGTTTATTATATGAATAAAAATATTTTTTTCTAAGGAAAAACAAATATTTCACGGTATCAAATGGTTTAAATCCCTCATCTTGATCCTTGACTAGTTCCACCCAAAGGTGCTTAATCTCATAATATATCCACCAAGTGGGTTGATGATTATTTTTCATTTCCCCCTTGTGTATCCTTTTCCTTTGAACAAGAAATTACTTAGTGGGAAATACTTGAAATAGGTCTGACAACAAAAATAAATATGTCATAATTAAACACTCATGTTCAGTGGCGATCCTCACACTTTAACATTATTTCCTCAGGATAACCTTGTTCAAATCAACATCAACACATATTCATGCCTCAGAGGAGGTTAAGGATCCCTAAAATAGGGTAATAACTTTCCCAAGGTGCTTCTTGTGGCCTTAAGAGAATTTTTGTTCACATATTTAAAAGGGGAGATGGGTAAAATTACCCAAATTGTGACCAAGGATAACATTTTTGTTTATGGGTTGATGCACAATATCCATAATCTCATAAAGATTCCAACTTTAAACGTGAACCAGGCTCCTTTTCCACAAACCACTAGAACATCCATGTGGTGTACTTACCCTATAATTTATTGCAACAACAAGATAAACATAGATAAACAATTTCCATAAACACAATATCACAATGCAAAATAATTGAGCAAGATAATAAGCAAGAGAAATACAACAAGAATGGCTCGTGTATTATGAAAATAAACTATGGAAATAATGTTCACACACCTCTTAAGGTTGGGTGACCTTTCACTTGAGCAAATATCATATACAATAATTCTCAACAAAGCAATTCATAGCCTTCTATCTCCTTAAATAGGCTTCCAATATCCAAAACCCTAACTATTTGACATGGTCAAATGATTAATAAGTACCAACTCCCTAGTGGGAATTAATTAACATAGAGGCCCCTTTTGCATTGATTTTTGACTACTAACTACTTGGCCATATTCAAAATAGATGGTTGTATACATTACTTGACTAACTCCTAAAGTAAGGGGGTTAGGGTGGAACCCTAAAATGCCCCCCCCCTTCAAAAGAAACATTATCATAAAGGTTGAAGGTGCATTAATTGCTACAAAATCTATGTTGGTTCCCAGGTGGCATCTTCTAGTGTCATATGTTTCCACCAATAAAAAAAAAAAAAATTCTTTATTGGTGCGCATGTGCAATTGAAATTCCCTGAACGCAAAGACTACTTCCGACTAGAGCCAAATGGAGACTTCCTCATCCAATTCCGGTAATCTGGAATGCACTTATAATTAGATCCCACCACTTTTTTTAGGCAAGAGACATTAAATACTGGGTGAATCTTTGCGTGATCTAGCAGAGTGAGCTTGTAGGCCACTTGTCCCATACATTGGAGGATTGTGTAGGGGCCATATGACCTTGTAGCTAGCTTCTAGTGAAGATTAGTCTAGAAGGATGTTTGTTTATAAAGTTGGAGTCGATGAAACACTTAATTCCCTGGTTCAAAGAATGGTTGAAGCGATGTTGATCTGCCTATTGTTTCATTATGTTTTGATCCATAACCGAATTGTCCTTAAGGGTGTGGAGAATAGATGCTTTATTGAAAAAGTGTATTTTCCATGGCCTCAACCTAGAGGTGACTAACAAATAAGAAATCATTGACAATGAATTTTGGCCATACACTACTTCATATGGTTTCATATTTATGGAGCCATGATAAATGGTATTATACCACCATTCAGTTAGAGGAATCCATTGGGCCCAGTGGTGTGGCTTGTTTAGTGCAAAGCATCTCAAATAGGTTTCCAAGAACTTATTAACTACTTCTGTGATTTAACCATTTATTTGGGAATGATAGGCTATGTTGAGATTTAGCTAGGTACCCTGAAATTTAAACAACTCCTTCCCAAAAGTGCTTGTGAAGGTAGGGTCCCAATCAGATATAATAGAAGTTGCGATGTCATGTAGCTTAAAAATATGACCCATGAAGGCTTGTGCCATAAGGGATGGTAAGGTACGTAAGTGAATATATTTGTTCAGGCGATCTACTACCACCACAATAATGGATTTATTGCTTTCCTTAGGAAGCCTCAGATAAAATCCATAGAGATGTTCGTCTGTACATGGGTGGAAATTGGAAGTGGATACAAAGCACCAAATGACTTCATTGTTTTATCCTTATGTCGTTGACAAGTGTCACAAGATGAAACAAAGTTGTGGATATCTTTTTTCATGCCTTCCCAAAATAATGAGCACTTAATTTTAGGTTTTATGACATCCCAAGTGGCTTGTTGTGGGTGATGAATGTAAATCCTTTAAGATTCAATGTTTTAAGGCCGAATCAGAGGTGAAAAAATATGCTCCTTATACCATAAGGTATCTTGGTGCCATGTGTTAGCACTCAAATTGACCCTAAGGTTGTGGAAAGGTATCTTTAAGGTAACACACAAAATCAAGCTTTAGGAAAGAGAGCTGGCTTCTATCTTTCCAGAGAGGGATCTCTCAATGTTTGTTATCAAGGCCAGCTATATGAATTAAGATTAAAATCATATTGTTGTTTGCTTGAAGCAAGGCGAACATTCATTGGGCAATGGAGTAAAAATACTTAATATTGTAGAGTGGCAATGCTTTGCATAAGACTTCTTAACAGAGGCAGGGTAGCTACTCATTTACAGTCAAAAAGTTGTTTGTCTGGTGATAGGGAAGAAAATAAGAACAATCCATTAACACAGAGCATTATAAGATTAATTTTGCATTAACTTTAGTAGAAATAGGTTTGTGGATGCTTGGAATCAAAGAAATAGAGCATAAACATATGAATTCTACCTCAATATACACTTATCCAAACATGAAAAGAAAAAAATATGGCATAGATAATAATGAAACATTCACATGAAGAAAAGGAGGTACAGACTGTAAAAAAAATAACACAAGAATCTCTGCTTCAAATCACTTGCTCGGCTCTGCCCACTTTATTAAAGGAGTATCTAAAATTTACATAGCACAAGGACTCACGGGTTCCAACCAACAACCCTTTACTCTCCATTACATATGAATATATATAGGAGGTGATAACCCCAGTTCCCCAGCTTGAAATATTTTTACCTAGCTTGCAAAACAGAAAGTTGTTACAAAAATTGATGACACCTATACAAACAGGTCCATCCTCTCTGAGAATTAGTTGCAATAGAAAACAACAAATGCTGATAAGTAGGCTTAACAGCCTTTACAAGTTCCCTCGAGCATTCACTAGCTAGTAACAAAATCTAGCAAATAAAAAAAATCCTTGGTAACTACTTTCTTAGGCTGCAACCTCCACGATCCTCGAATCTTCATGCATGCAATGTTAGTTTTTCTTTCCCATACTTCTCCACGAGCTTCCATTGGTCGACAGCTGGAAATTCTTGCGTGGCCACTTCCTTTAACAACACTCGCAATTTAGTATGGTCTCTGTATGAATAGTTTTGAAGGTGTGTACATGCTTCTTTGAAAATCATGACCAATTCAAATTCCTTTGTCAACTTATCCACCACTGTTTTTCCAGACAGTGGTTGGGTCATGCTAGCAAAGTCTGCGTAATCCAGCCTGCATCCCACCAACTTGTCCTGATACTCTTTCTGAGTCAGCATGGTGCCATCTTCTTCCCAAAAGAGAGGAAATCCCTTCTTGAACAATGGGTCAAACATATCCCTGAAGTATTTCACTTGGTGTGGCATGAACTCAATCCTGGCCTCAATAGTATTTACCTGTTGATGTTTATTTATCACCCTCTTGGCCCAAATGATGGTAGACAATCTGTCCTTTATGCTTGCTGCCTTTATTTTATCCTCAGTTAAGCCATTTAATAACTCTATATCATTTTCAGCACATCCCACATGCTTCTTGTTCAGTTTTTCATTCGATGCTGTTACACTTTGCTTAGTCATCTTGATTACAACTTCCTTGTCTAGGACAAATTCAAGGTAGGGCCTTAATTTGTCTGGCTCAGTAATGATGTCATCCCAAAGAACTTTCTTTGCTTCCTGTAGTTAAGCTTGACCTGTAGCCTGTTTCATTAGTTCATCATATTTGACCTGCAGCTCTAGGTACTTAGCTTCCCATGTTTTCCTCTCCTGCTCTTCTTCCGTGACTCTTCTTTCTAGAGGTGTGTTCTGCTTCTGCAACTTCACCACTTCTAAGTCCTTTAGGCTTTCCTGTGCCATAGCTTTCACAATGGAGAAATCCCTGGATTCAATGGAGGAAGGAGCAACCACACTTTCCAATTCCTTTCCCTTTTCCTGCAATTTCCCCTCCAAATCTTTAGACTTAACTTTCCACTTCTTTTCACTCTCCACCATAAGAGCCATATCACTCACCCACTGCTTTTCTTTCTCTTCAAATTTTAGTAATTTTTCCTTACAGTCTATTAGTTCATTCTTCAACTTTTCTCTTTTCTCCTCGAGCTCTGTCAGCTCAGATGCCTCTATCAGCTGGGTGGAAGGGATCTTTAATTTCTTATTCAATGTATAAATATCATTGTCTTTCTCATCCAACAGCTTTTGTATACTAGCCCTCTTGTCTTCCTGGCTTTCAATAGCCAATAATGCATTCTGCAGCTTTTTGATTTGTGCCTTGTGGGACTTATTTTCCACCTTTTCTAGTCTAAGCTGATTTTGAACCTTACTCTTACTGGCTTGTAATTTGGATAGCTCCAAGGTATCCTTCAACAGTTTGGCATAGATAACATCCCCAGTCTCTTTGTGCAAGTGGATCATATCAGAAACATGAATATCTTCCAAGTTCACTTTCAGTTCAGTGGCTTTGTTTTTGGTAGCTAAGGCCAAGTTTAAGGTGTTCTGGGCATGGATCCTACTAGCTACCAAAGACACATCTTTATTGGAAATATGCCTCACCTCTGCATATAGATTAGACTCTTCGAAGGCTGCTTCTATACTCTCTTTATACTGGTTCAACAACTCTGCTTTGCTATTTCTTTGTGCAACAGGCTCAACAGCTTCCCTATTAAACACATATTCCTTGATCTCTAAGGTAGGAAATTTGGCCTTCACCTGCTTCTTTTTAGCTTGACTAGTTGACACCTACACAATTTGCTGCTCAGGTTCTTCTACTTTCTTCCTTTTTGAATATCTTTCCGTGTATTTATCTATATCCATGACATCAATGATTTCCAATTTGCTGGACCCTCTAGAGCCATTGGAAAGGGGTATGATTCTCCAATTGCTGGGACCAAGCTAGATGAGCCATGCAGTGGGGATATGGTTGTCTGCACCAGAGAGGTGGAGTCATCCTGTACATCCACATCCATCTGCCCTTTGCTGGGATATTCCAACTAGTTGGCAATCTCTGCCATACCTGCTAGCTCAAAATGTATAAATCCCTTTCTGTTGCTTTCTTTCCTTCTGTCTGAGATGATATGATGGGGGTCATAGTTGATGGCTGCCTTTGTCCGGAATCCCATCTCTCTTACCATACACTCAATGGCTGGAATGGAAGCCTTACTCTTGACAATGAATGGGCCTACATCCCATGGGAATGCTATATCTAAGGATTTCTTATGATCCAAAAAATGTTCAGTTTCTACTCTTAGCTTCTGCTTGATGAATTCCAGTGTAAATATTCTACGAGTTAGAAAGGCTGGTAGTACATAGAGTGAATGAGCAAACCCATAAACCCTGATTGTTGTGCTGTGTTCTGAGAGGAACCAGTCACCTATCTTCTTCTCAGGAGAAGGTTGCAACATCTCCTTCATCTCTGTTAACACTATGGGCAGCTTCTTCTGAAAGAAAACATTGTAAACCTCATACATGAGGTTGTTCATGAATTTACTGTAGTCTGTGAGCATTTCCTGAGTGAGCATCTTCTCGGGCAGCTGCAAGTTCTCTTCATTAAAGGACAGGAACATTCTCAACAGATATGACTGGAATCTAAATCTTCTAGTTTTGTGGAAGTCCACTAGCTGAGAATGGGTATTCTCAGCTAGGGACTCATCAAATTTAAGGAAGGCACATTGGATGGACTGACTAGGCTCATTAGACTCAAGTGGACATGTGCTGAGGACAAACAATAGGATCATTAAAGGCTTAGTGACATACATGTCTGTATCTAATCCTAGGAACTGGATTAACATATTTATAACACACTTGGATTCCTCAGTAAATAGATGGATTTCAACTGGGAAGGCATGGCTCTGTAATGGGACACTAGGCTTCAAGCAGGCCCTGTAGAAACTTTGCTTCAATTCAACTTTGGATTGTCTGAAAAACTGAATTAGGGCTTCTTCCTTGTATTCTTTGGATTTTTGGCAGAACTCATCCAGGATTGATAGGGCTTTCCTAACAGTGAGGGGATTGACTAGGCACAGGATCTTTGAACTGGATGCGTCCATAATTACCCTCTCAGAGGAGGAGTAATTGGTGGCGCACCAGTTGACGAAATCGGGACAGTTTAGGGTTTCGTCGACTGCAAATAAATGGAAAAATGACTGGTAAACCTTATGCACATCTATATTTCATTCCCTAATTAGCCTTAATCTATCCTTTACTATCTCAATGGGGGGCCATTTGTCAAAACTGTATCATAAATCTCAACATCTTTATCTTCTAACAGTTCGTCAAGATTCTGGTGCTCGAAACCTGGGGGCTCTACCTCTCCTAGCTCATCCATTTAAATAGTTTTCTAGTGAGACAAGAGGCCTACCTAGTTATTGACAGATGGTATGAGCTCCTGGCTGAGCTGTCTGCTTCTGCACATTCGTTGTATGTCGTTTTCCAATGCACAGGACAAATAGTATCCAGATCCCCGTGCAACATTTTTATATTATTTCTATTTTCTTATCAATCTTTCCTCTGTCACAGTGAAGATGATTGCTTTGTCGTCCATCTTGCATGATCGATCCGGTACCTTTGATCTCTTTCCCTGTTTAACTCCACGGTCCTTTGCAGTCTTCATCCTTTCAATTGTTTCCTTCCTCGCACCTTCAATATGCGAATCTAAGGGTGATCGTCGATCTGGGTCTAATCTGCATCTCAGTCGTCAAAAGGTGCGACCCCTACCAAGCTACGCAAACCCAAAAAGTTTGTTTATCTTTGCATGTTGGATTTGCGAACAAAGTGCCCGTCGTTGATGCTCATCTCCGCCAGATCTGCACCGTCGAAACATGCGGTCCCTACCACAACTTCGCAGATTCAGAAAGTTCGTTTCCCCATGCACTTTGAAATCACGAACAAAAGGGTGACCATAGATCCTTTTTCCAACCGTCGATCTGACCACCGATCTGATTTCTGGTTAAAAAAGTTCCGCACTTACACCAAGCTTTCTTTCGCGAAGTCGCTTGGGGCCGTCGGTCTCCACCATCGCAGATCCATTCCGTTCATTGGTGCCTACATATGACTTCGAGCAGGTTTTCACATTTTACCCTCATTTGCAATGTTAAAGACCTAATATCTTCAATCATTTGCATCCCAACCTAGTTATAAACATCCTGAGCTCTTATTTGTAGCCTCTAGGTCATATGACTTAAAACTCTGGGACCTTATCCATCGCTTTCAGGGATCTAAACCTTTCCAACCCTTCAAACCAAAACCGGTGCTAACACCATGTATACCTGGGTGGAGGGTTGAGGTTTTCTTGTAACCATTTAAAAATTTTCCTAATGGTGTCCTGGGCCATCCATCCCTTACATGCTCCATTGATCCACCCTAGAACTAGTAAGGACAATGCAAAGAGGGAAGAACCCTCCTCAAATTGCCTGTAAAAAGCATCTGCCACCACATTGTTACGACCCTTTTTATAGATGATATCATAATCATATCCCAACATCTTAGTGACCCATTTTTGTTTCTCTGGTGAGGACAATCATTATTTTAGGAATACTAAAGACTATGACAATTGATCTTGATATGGAAACACCGCCCGATTAAATATGATTGCCATGTGTCAACAACATGAAGGATAGCCATCATTTCTTTTTCATAGGTGGACTTTCCCAAGTTCCTCTCACATAGATGCTTATTGGTGAAGGTTAATGAGCATCCATCTTGCATCAATACCACTGCTAGGCCATGGCTAGAGGCATCACACTCTAAGAAAATATTCTTAGTGAATTCTAGCATGGCCTAAATGGGTGTATTTCACTTAACATCCTTTAGGTTAGATAAGGCATGCTCCACTGCCTCATTCCAATAGAAATAATTATTTTTTAGAAATGATGTAAGAGGATCTACAATCTTACCATAATTTTTCAAAAACTTATGGTAGTAGCCAATAATTCCAAAGAAACCCCTCAATCTCTTGAGATTTTTCGGGTGGGTCCAATACTGTAGCTTTCACTTTCTTGGGTTCCACACGTCCACCATCCTAATTCATGATATGGCCCAAATATTCAATCTCTATCATCTCAATAACACATTTTAATAATTTTACAAATATTTTGTGATACTTTAATAATTGCAAGGTACGAGAAACATGCTCGAGGTGGATTTTCTATCTAGGGTTGCATACCAAGATATCATCAAAGAAAACTAGGAAAAAATGGTGGAGGAAAGGGTGGAAGATCGTATTCTCATGAGTGTGGAAAGATGTCTTGGGTATGTCCACATATTTCATCTGGATTTGATGGTAGCTTGATTAAAGGTCACGTTTAGTGAATACTATGGCTCCATGTAGCTCATTTAAGAGAACATCAATGACAAGAATAAGAAATTTATCTTTGATATTTAACTCATAGAGCCCAAAAATCTAGACATGTGTTCCAAGCACCTTCCTTTTTGAGGACCATAACCACTAGCGAGGAATAAGGGATTCTACTCGGAAGGATGATGTCGACCTCCAACAATTACTGAATGATTTTTTTTTTAATTTCATTCTGCTGGAAAAAAGGGTGGCAATAAGGGAATACATTGCGAGGTTGACTGACAGGAATTAATGAAATACCATGGTGTGGTTCCCCACAGGGTAGTTCTAAAAAATTTGGTTCCTCAACAACTTGTTGGTATTGGAGAGAACATGTTGCAAGTCAAGGTGAATGTCCCATGTGAGTGTTTCCATTACTTGGATGGAATTAAACTGAGAAATGATACCTATGTGGTAATTATTCAATAATTTCTCCATACAACATGAGGAGATAATTTTGGGAGAGTTGGAAGTAATCCCTTTGAGATGATGCAGTGTGTTCCCATCACAAGCAAGGATGAGAGAGAGTGCCTTGATATCCATGGTGACAGAGCCCAAAATCCTGAGCCATTTTACGGCCAAAACTATATCAAAGCCACCCATGCCAATAGAAAACACGTGTGTTTTGAGATGGTTGTCACCCATTTAGAGTTTCACATTTTCACAATGATTGCCACATTTCATCATACCCCCATTTGTTATCATAATTTGAAAATTGGATATAGGGTGAATATAGCAACGGGTTTCTTCAACCACTCGTTGATGAATAAAATTATGGGTGATGCCACTATCAATTAATACAATGAATTTATGGGGCTTGATGTAGTTGATCAAATTGAAAGTTTCATTAGTACAAAATGACAATTTGTGACTAAAAAAACAACTAAAATTTGCATATAAGTGACTATTTTTTAGGCGGCGACTAATAGTAGATAATTTATAGTCTCTTATAATGCATCTAACTTTTAGTCGTATTTCTCTTAGTCATTAATTGGTTGCCTTGATTCATCTTCTTGTAATATATTTACTCATTTATTTGGTCAGTAATTGAGCAATATATTTACTCGTTTGTTTGGACATTAATTATCACAATTACTGACCAAATAAACGAGTAAATATATTACAATATGATGAATCAAATCAACCCATTAATGAATAAGCAAAATACGACTAAACGTTAGTTGCTTATAAGAGATTGTAAATTAGCTACTATTAATCGTTGCCTAAAAAATAGTCACTTATATGCAAATTTTAGTTTTTTTTAGTCACAAATTTGTCATTTTGTACTTGTGCATGGGAGGAATTCTTAAACATGGATATCCATGGCTACCACCTAACTTCCAAGAAACCTGCCCAAGAACCAAGCCCAAAAGAGAGACATAAGAAGGAAAAATAAGGATGGGAAGCCATAAATATATAAAAAGAAGCAAGCTCAGAAGAAAAGCAAAGTGAAGGAAATAGACAAGCCGCAAGTAGAAACTACCCTAATCAAACTAAAGATGAGAGAAAGCAACCCCCTGAAAATGAAAGAGAAAAACCCAACTATAGGGAAGATTAGGTATCCCTCTAGAATGGAAAGTACTAGGTCCAAAGAAACCCTTAAGATAATCAAAAATGAAATACAAGCAATATGAAGTAATTCAGGGACCTACAAATAAAGTGATCATACCAAAGGTGTTGTGCCTTGGTGCTTGGAATTGCGAAATATGGGTAGAATCCCTCTACTAGAAAATATTTGTGCAATGAGAATTTTACAATAGTAAATGATTATCAAAGTAACTGTTATAATATGTAATGATGATGGTATATTGGTAAAATATATTTCAAAGGCATAAAATAACTCTAATATTATAAAATAGAGTTATCCCACATGCATCATTGTAATTATATCCTTTGTAACCATTCTCTATATAAAGAGGAGGAAATTCGTTTATCCCACATGTGTTATGGGATGTATTTTAATATAAACCTCTTGGTATATAAGAGAGGTGAAGGAGACCCTTTTGGGTATGTGTTGATTGTATTTCATCACACATTACATGTTGTGTATGTCATTTGTACACACATGATTGTGACATGATTGAGTGATGGATCTTGATGAGATGCATATGTGAGGATGCCATTTAATCTTGGATATCTATTTGCATAATAATGAAGATGCAACCCTTCCTGTGGACGTATCCCATATTGGGTGAACCACGTATATCGATGTTCTCTTGTTGTTCTCTTTTCTCCAAGTTTATTTCATGCTTTATGTTTCTCAGTAGATAGAAGTATGGACTAGTAATGCTTTCCTTCGTTTATATTGTGTTATGATATTATTTCATATGTTCACAATATTCTAAAAGTAACTACCACGATCTACAATATTTTTAACAATTCAAATACATTTTGCATTAAAATAGAACCCATTACCTTGTTATTGAGTGTATTTGCCTTGAACTTTAGAATTTTTTACATCTCTTCTTTCTCCAATTCTTCTATGCTTTTTAACCTAAAATATTCGCCAATAATTATATTTGGATGGATACATCATGAGCATCACACTCATTTTATTTGAGGTCTTTATATTTCGTAAATGGTAGAACTTGCATTGGATTTGGGAATTATGATGTCCAAGTGAATAGTAAAAGGAAAATTCAATAGCAGTTATGTCCATTCAAATAATTTTTTTTTGAATAAATCTTATGATATGCAATAAAATCCTATACTCATTGGCCAATAATAAAACAAAATATGTGAGCTTGTGGTAAGCCTTAGGAACAAATTTTGTTGGCAGGGTGCGAAATTCGTAGTCGCTACGCTTGGTGTGCCCCTGCTACAGCTCCCCTGCAACCTGGTTATCTTTCCTTCATGGGCCCCCTAGAGCCAGATCCAGGAGGGGCTTCACCCCTTCCTCTTACCATGGTTGAAGAATTGGAGTTTAAAACAATTATAGCTTCCCTTCCACCTCCCCATCCCAAATCCTAGCTCTCAAAATTCGTCAAGAAACTCGACCTCGTTACAGAAGTTTCACTTTATATGCCTAGTCCTCGTCTAAAAGCCATAGCACTTTCAGAAAGAGGATTAGTTGGTCAATTCTTAGGGATTTGGCCTTCACCCAGAGCTGTAGAAACTTGGTTACAGAACAATTGTAGATATCTCATCAAAGGAAATTTAGAAGCTACCTTTTGCGGCTGCAACTTCTATACTTTCCTCTTCGAGTTTAAGGAAGATCGAGATTTAATTTTCAGGAGTGACCCACATTTCATGGGAGACCACAACATGTACCTCAAGAAGTGGACACTTGATTTCAACCCAGAAGTTGACATACCCTCTTTTCTCCCGGTTTAGGTGAGACTCCCTCACCTCCCATTTCATTGTTGGGGTGACGATTCAACAAGAGCGATTGGAAACACTCTGGGAAAGTATGTAGATAGATCGGAACACAAATATGGAATGTTTACATACGCAAGAATTTATGTTGAAGTGGACCTAGATAAAGGATTTTCAGAGGCAATCGAGCTCAAATTTGATAATTGGACTCACATTCAGCAACTTGATTACGAATAGCTATCATTCAAGTGCAAAAATTTCCATGAATATGGGCATTTTGCTAAAAATTCCCTAAATCAACTACTACTAAACAATTGGAAACAACGAAGATCAATGGAAAAATGTTCAGTGAAATTTTGGTGCGAAATGTCCAAGAGGTTCCTCTTCACAAGCCCACTCTGGATCCTCTACCTCCAGACCCTCCAAAATTGCTCTCCCTTCTCAATCTTTGTAATGTCCCCATCCAAATAAATTTCAAGAAGGAAAAATCTCCACCAATCTACTAATTCCCTAGGTTAGGGTGGTGTTGTGGCCACAACAGATCCCATGCTTCAACTAAGCACGGGAGCCCCAATTTTAAAATAGACACAAAGGTATTTGGGTAGGTGTTACCTGTGCCTTTGTGTGCTCTGATTGTCATCTTTTCTCTCATATTTCTCTAAGTGTTTTTGGTTTGCTGGAAGCCTTGATTTTCAAGCATTTTTTCATTTACTTCCGCCAACCCGAAACCCGACAATGCGACAACCCGAAACCCACAACCCGATAGATGCGGGTTGCGGGAATTCATTTTGGGTCATTTGATTTTGGTCAACCTGAAACCCGCAACCTGACATGTGCGGGTTGCGGTAATCCTTGATAATATTTTTTGGAATTTGTCATCTTGAAACCTGCAACCCGCAAGTTCGGATTGCGGGATGCGGGAAAATCTTTTTAGTTTTTACGGTTGTTTTCATTCCCGAAACCCGCAACCCGCCAATTTTGGGTTGCAGTTTTCAGAAACTCTTTCATGCCTTTATTTTGACGAATGCAATCCCGCAACCCGCAACTGTGGATTGCATATTGCGGGCACCTTTTGTTTGTTTGTTTGAAGTAGCATTTCCGCAACCCACAACTCACATTGCGGATTACGGATTGCGGAAATATTGATTTATTTGTTTCTATGAGTTGCGATCCCGCATCCTGCAACCTGTAATTGCGGATTGCGGATTGAGGGATTAACATTCATATGTGCAAGAATAAAACTCCCGCAACTCTACTTCCACATGTTTAATCTTAACCATTGATTTGTTTTGATCCCGCGGATGAGATTACACTGCGTGACTTGAATAGTTATTTGGATTATTTTCATTTTTACTTGTTTGTTCTTGATTTATTTGAGTTGGTATTTATCATTTCATTTGTAATTTGATTCTAACTATTGTATGTCATGATTTCTTATCCTTATTTGAACTTGTTTGAGTCATTTACATGCTTCAATTTTGATCAATTAAATTCATATGTTGTTTCGGTAGTCTTGGCAACAAATTTGAACTTCATTGATTCAATAAGTTTAAAGAGCATCTTGATGGGTTAGAATAATTTGATTGAACACTCATTTTTAATCATTTTCGATTGATTACTTGAAAGGGTGTATATCAAATAATGGAACCATGCATTTAATTCTCAACTTTGAAAGGATTACTGAATTTTACTAAGTCTTGAGCTTTTGATGAAGTTTGTCCTTTTAAGAAAATCTAGAATTATATGACAAATATTTTTCAAGGCCTTGTTATGTACAATTCAATTGAATCCTAAAAAGAAACATACCTTCAAACCATGGAAATAGTCAATAATTTTTATTAAGCAAAGTATTATATTTTACAAAAGAATAATTAGCTTTGCTTATTTGTAAGATTATTATTATTGTTTAAATTATATTCGATATACTTTTTGAAGAAAAATATTAATAATATTATTTATATAATTGAATTTATTACATCATGTTATTTACAATGTTAAATGCATAGTATTTCACTAAACCCTAATTTTCCGTGCAGATAAAATTAAAAAAAACGGAACCTGTAAAAGTCATGTTTTTGCATGGAGGATTGCGAGCAAACCGTGAGGAATTTTATCAAACGGTTGAAAACCCACTTCCAAAATGGGATGATTTACCTTTAAGTGTGGACTCTTTTGCAAATCTATCAACCATTTTGGAGGAAAACGTGACCGAACAGGGGTGAACTTTCAAAAATTTATTCCGGTCGTTTTTGCATACAGTGAACGAACCAGGCATATGGGGATTTGATGTTATCCTTCCCAATGCTCTCCATTACTATAAATTCGACCTCAGCATTTAGAGCAAAGGGGGAGGAAGAGGTCTCAAAGGATGGAAGGATTTTCATTCTTCCTATATTTGTTTTCTTCTTGCAATGTTTTGTTGACAGGGAAGAAGGAGAAACGCTGTTGCCAGAAGGAGTAGATGATCTTTGTATGACAGAGAACTGATTTTCTTCTTTCTCTGCTATGATTCTCTTGATAGCAATTCCTTGTGTTTAAAAGATTGGATATCGTAGGCTCTGCTTGGCATGGCTGCTTTGATTATCAAGTTGAATCTTTGTATTTTTATCAAGCTGAATCTTTGTATTTTTATCAAGCTGAGATGGTAATACAATTACTTTTCTGCAATTATTTTTCATTTGTTCATGTGCATTTAATCAGATTTCTCTTTTTTGTGCACAGATCAGATCATAATCAGATTCAAGCAACTTTCTGCATTTCTGTAGTTTATGTATTAATCTGATTATATTTAATCATTGCATAAATGATTATATGTTCAAATAATTTTAGCATAGTGAAGATAATTTCTTACTTCTCATGTTAGAATTAATGTGCTTGTGATATCAATATTTTAAAATTTCATTTAAAATCATTGATGATCCAATTATTCATTTTGAACATTTAATCATTTCCTTCATTTTAAACTACTTGGCTCCCGGGATAGATTACTAATTAATATTTAATTTAGATATTATTTTACTTTAATCTTTTCGTTTAAATCTCTATTTTTGTAATTATAGAATTTATTCTCATAGTTGTAGAAATATTAATTTTAGATTGCATATTAGTTCTAGATTGCATTCAAATTGCACTTAGGATTAATTTCACAATTAATTCAAAGTCTCATTTTTAAGGAGCAAACCCACCAACTCATAGAGTGCCAGTGGAGGCCGAATATCCGTGGGTGTTAACTACACCAAACATGCTGGGGATAGAATTGCCCTTGCGTAGGGTCTTTCGAAGTCTTTCAGTCTGGGTTTTCATCCCCTGTTGTTGCCTTGGACACCATTCCAACACCTGCACACCCGAGGCATCAACAAATGGCGCTATAAGGAGGGCACTCCGACATGTAAGGTCATTTGAGCTATCTTAATCAGATTATCTTAAAATGGCTCCAGCTTGAAAATCTGTATATAGTTCCTTTTCTGCTCAAGAATCTATATTTAGTTGTTTTTCTAGAAAAATTAGTTTTCAATTTCAAACAGATGTTTTGAAGGATCTCATAGAAAAAAAATTCGACGGTGAAGGAGAAAGCTTAGCACAAGAACATGTTTTTCAATTTCTTCAGAATTGTCTTCTTAACAAAATTTTGGATCAAGATGTTTTGTGCAAATTGTTAGCCTTCACATTCGAAGGACGAGTCAAAGAGTGGTGTGTAACCTTACCTTTTGCCTCTGTCCATTCTTTTGAACATTTTGTAGATCTTTTTATACTTTCTTTTGGACATTATGACTTTGTTAGATTATGAAATGAATGGAAACAACTCACTTCAAAAGAGGGTGAATTATTAGAAGATTTTGCAACTAGAAATTTTAATCTATATTGTAGATTCCCTTTAATAGATCGTCCTATAATATTTGAATGGTTGCAGAAGATTCGTTCCATCTTACATGAATCTAATCGATTAGTAGATGATAAATATGAATTATACATTGATAATCATCCACCTCTTGGTTTAGATTTACATGCAGAATCTAAGGATTTAAAGATTATAGAAATGAATTCCTTCTCTTTCTTATATATGGATCATAATCAATATGATGATTCAGATGAATTAAATGTTGATATGCCCATGTCTATCTCACATGAAAATCAAATTCTAACTAATCATGAAGGAGATCATTTTTCTATTGAAGATTCTTCTAGACTAAAAGAGAATAGTTCTGATCATAATATCGAACAATCTTCTTCTAGCATAATTAAAGAGATTCAAGATTTTGATACCGATTATTTTGTTAAACCTTTGATAGATCTTGAATCAACTAATTGTTTTGAAGTTTGTGATATGTTTTCTCAATTACCTTTTTTTGATCTAAGTGATTTTATAGGAGAACATATTTCACAAAATGATGATACTACATTAGAAGAAGAAGCATATCCTGATTTGAAACCTTTCATACATATATATTTTGAAGAGAAAAACCATCTTAAGGAATTTCGATCTGAAAATATTCTACAAAGAGATGAATTTCATGCACTTATTTCCTCTTCATATTTTTCTATGTATCATGATCTATTTGATAACAATGACATTCAATCATATATTTCAGATTCTAATTCTCCATTGTTAAGTCTTAAAGAGGTACAAGTCAATTATGAAATACATGAAGAAGATCAAGAAGATTCTTATCTTTATCATCAATCTATGTCTTCTTGTCATTCTTCTTTGCTGGAAATGAATACTATTTCTAATGACTGTTTTCAGAATTCTTTCTATTATGATTCATCATTCAACAAAGAAACATTTTCTTCTTACAATCAAGTACTTGATGAAGAAGATTCTTATCAGGATGTTAATAATACTAGTTCCACACTTTCAACATCTGATATCTTCAGTTCTTCTCAAGTAAATACTCAAAGAAAATTTGATCTTTATGAGAATTTCCAATTAAATCAACCAATTTATGATGATTTTTACAATAATAAACTAGAACAAATTGGATCTGATTAAGCTGATCTTGTTCAAGAAGAAGTTTTGGATTCATATACTATTAATGTTGATTTTCTTTCAAATAATCTATTGCATCGCATAAATCTTTTAAACTCTTTATGTCATTCTTTTGATTTTCTTTGTACATACCATGATTGGGTTGTTGATTGGCTTGAGAAATCTTTCTTAGCAAGATTTCATCATTATGGTAAGGATCCATTCTCTTTATTTGTACATAAATCTCATCTTATTTCCTTTAATGCATTCTTTTTCCATTTTTGTTTTCAAGCATTCATATCATGTCTTCTGATTATTCACTTCTTCCTTTTTGCAGGTTTTCATATGCTCTCATGGTTGCATTGGGAATTCGATTATACTTAGTTTTGTTTTATTTTTAAGAGTAGTATAGGAGTAGGTGTAGAATAGATTAGCTTTGATAATTTCTTTAATAATTAGATTATTGTTTTGGTTTTCTTCAATAAAGTATTTGCGACCGCAATCCAAGTCAAAGTTGGAAACAACGCTTCTTTAGACGCATTCAAGGAAGTATCTTTATCCTTTTTCACTTTCTATTATTCATGATCTCGCTTATTATTTTATTGGTTCAAGTCATTCATGATTAATTTACATATTTTTAAATTATAATGATCTTGTCATGAAATGTTTTGAATTAATTCTTTTCCAAAGTTTTAAGAGCAAAAAAGATATTTTGACATGAGACAAGGTAATTAACATTAGAACATCTTCATGTCATGCGAATATTGATCTTTCCTAGACATGCACTTGAAAAATGAGGTTTTTACATATTTTTGTCGCCGATTGCACATAATTTAGTTTAGTATTATTTCATTTTATTTCTTTTGTACATAATCTTTAATAAATAAAGGCCCCATTGTCCTAAACAACTTTATGCGACAAATAACAATGTTGATCATAATTCTTCAACCGAAGGAGAATAAATTTATTTTAAGAGTTTTATTACAATCAATTCAATTAATTTATTCAATACATTTACAATTTATGAATTTATATAATTACTCTTTTTACAATAACGAATTCCTTTGATTCTACAAACACAACAACAAATCTCACCTTTGTTCGCATAAGACAATTTCTTAAGGCCCGTTTTTACAATTATTTTACATTTCTTTTGATTTAGTTTTCTAAATAAAAGGGATTCAATTTGCTTAATATCTCATGTGGTTCATAATACTATCAATTGAATCTTTACAGTAAAAGAATTTGTAATTACATTTAAAAAGGTTCTTATACAAATACTACTGCAAATCAATTCAAATAATTATGTACATTTCATGAATTGATACAATAAATCCACTATTTATCACCCCTATTACAACAAAAAATTCTTTAAACACATAATTTTCATGAGATGTTAATCATAATTGAAAAAGCCTCGTTTGCTTTAATTTTTGTTTTGATTAGATCACTTTTCATTTCATTTTCAAATTGTTTGATTAGACTTGGATTTCTTAGTTTGATAATCATTTGCATTGGGGCGAAAGGTTGAAATGTTAATCATCGAAAAATTGATTCCAATTATTCTACATTATTTATTTGGAATCATGTTTTATCTATCAAACATTTTGATGGGGGATTGTTGATCTTTAGTTAATAATACTCTGGGGCAAGTTAGTCATTCCAAGCCTATATCTTCTGAAGTCTTGTATGTGAAGAAATCTTTTCAAGGTGATTTTCAAGAAGAGACTATCCCTGTTTCTATGGTGGAACACTTTCCAAGTTTTACCTTCATACATAAACTTAGCTGCATTGATTATCTTTATCCTTTTAATTATCACAAATCAATACGCAAAGCTATTTTAACTAATTTTTGCATTATGTTTTAATTGGATCCTTCTTTTGGGGCAAATGAGTGGGGCTTGCATTTTTATCATCTCAAACCTCTTAACGCCATCCCGCTCTCTTAAGGAGTATAGTGGCTTCCCTGTCCATTAAGTAATCTTTTATGAGATTAAGATTAAAAATAGCCCAATCCTCTTCTTTAACATCTCTAGGAGTGAGCTGGAAAACATGAGGTCTTATCATAAGTCGGCCTGCTCATGGTCATGCTTTCTTATGGAATGACTTTATCAATATCTGGTCACCAAGGCAGGATACTGGCTTGTATCCACAAAATCGGTTGCAAGATGGGGGGTCTCATCAAGAGCCAGCCTGCTCATTATCTATAAGTTTGTGTGAATGACACTGTCACAATCTGATCACCAAGTCAGGACAGTGGTTTCCATCTTCTTTCCAAGGATGCAAATCTTAAACAAGGATTGACAAGCTTTGCATATTTATCTAATGGATGGGATAAAAGCAACTTATTGGGTTAAAAGGTAAACCTATCGAGGCTATAAACGCTTGCTGGCAGCAAGACTATGCCTGTGGTATTAGAGGCTAATCATTAAGATAACATCTTCTTGTCATCACGAATTGTTAATTTAAGAGTGTGTTTAAATGAAGAACATATTTTGTTGGAAATCTAGTCAATCAATACTTGTCTTTGTATCTTCAATGATGGTTAGAAAGATATCATTTAAAAATCAATTGCAGTTGCGTAGATCTTTAAAAGGTTGACTCGTTGATGTGGTACCCATGTTATAGAGTAAACTCTCTTTTCATTGGAAATCTTACCATTTGTCTTCATATACATGTAAACTTATATCTTTTCAAGGGAAAGATAACTAACTGCTTCTTCCCAGACAGTCGCTATTTGTTGTGGCCACAACAGATCCCATGCTTCAGCTAAGCATGGGAGCCCCAATCTTAAAATAGACACAAAGGTATTTGGGTAGGTGTTACCTGTACCTTTGTGTGCTTTGATTGTCATATTTTCTCTCGGATTTCTTCAAGTGTTTTTGGTTTGCTGGAAGTCTTGATTTTCAAGCATTTTGTCATTTACTTCCGCCAACCCGAAACCCGACAATGCGACAACCCGAAACCCACAACCCGATAGATGTAGGTTGCGGGAATTCATTTTGGGTCGTTTGATTTTGGTCAACCCGAAACCCGCAACCCGATAGGTGCGGGTTGCGGTAATCCTTGCTAATAATTTTGGGAATTTGTCATCCCGAAACCCGCAACCTGCAAGTTTGGATTGCGGGATGCAGGAAAAGCTTTTTAGTTTTTACGGTTGTTTACATTCATGAAACCCGCAACCCGCCAATTTCGGGTTGCGTATTTCAGAAACTCTTTCATGCCTTTATTTTTCTGAATGCAATCCCGCAACCCGCAACCCACAACTGTGGATTGCGGATTGCGGGCACCTTTTTGTTTGTTTGTTTGAAGTAGCATTTCCGCAACCCGCAACCCACATTGTGGATTGTGGATTGCGAAAATATTGATTTATTTGTTTCTATGAGTTACGATCCCGCATCCCGCAACCTGCAATTGCGGATTGCAGATTGAGGGATTAACATTCATATGTGCAAGAATAAAACTCCCGCAACTTTGCTTCCGCATGTTTAATCTTAACCGTTGATTTGTTTTGATCCTGCGGATGAGATTACACTGCGTGACTTGAATAGTTATTTGGATTATTTTCATTTTTACTTGTTTGTTCTTGATTTATTTGAGTTGGTCTTTATCATTTCAGTTGTAATTTGATTATGACTATTGTATGTAATGATTTCTTATCCTTATTTGAACTTGTTTGAGTCATTTACATGCTTCAATTTTGACCAATTAAATTCATATGTTGTTTCGGTAGTCTTGACAACAAATTTGAACTTCATTGAATCAATAAGTTTAAAGAGCATCTTGATGGGTTAGAATAATTTGATTGAACACTCACTTTTAATCATTTTCGATTTATGACTTGAAAGGGTGTATATCGAATAATGGAACCATGCATTTAATTCTCAACTTTGAAAGGATTACTGAATTTTACTAAGTCTTGAGTTTTTGATGAAGTTTGTCCTTTTAAGAAAATCTATAATTATATGACAAATATTTTTCAAGGCCTTGTTATGTACAATTCAATTGAATCCTAAAAAGAAACATACCTTCAAACCATGGAAATAGTCAATAATTTTTATTAAGCAAAGTATTATATTTTACAAAAGAATAATTAGCTTTGCTTATTTGTAGGATTATTATTATTGTTTAAATTATATTCGATATACTTTTTGAAACAAATATTAATAATATTATTTATATAATTGACTTTAGTATATCATGTTATTTACAATGTTAAATGCATAGTATTTCACTAAACCCTAATTTGTCGTGTAGATGAAATTAAAAAAAATGGAACCTGTAAAAGTCATGTTTTTGCACGGAGGATTGCGAGAAACCCGTGAGGAATTAGCTCCAACGGTTGAAAACCCACTTCCCAAATGGGATGATTTGCCCCTTTTTGTGAACACTTTTGCAAATCTGTCAATCATTTGGGAGGAAAATGTGACCGAACAGGGGTGAACTTTCAGAAATTTATTCCGGCCATTTTTGCATACAGTGAACGAACCAGGCATTTGGGGATTTGATGTTATCCTTCCCAATGCTCTCCATTACTATAAATTCGACCTCAACATTCAGAGCAAAGGGGGAGGAAGAGGTCTCCAAAGTATGGAAGTATTTTCATTCTTCCTATATTTGTATTCTTCTTGCAATGTTTTGTTGACAGTGAAGAAGGAGAAACGCTGCTGCCAGAGGGAGTAGATGATCTTTGTATGATAGAGAATTGAATTTCTTCTTTCTCTGCTATGATTCTCTTGATAGCAATTTCTCGTGTTTAAGAGATTGGAGATCGTAGGCTCTGCTTTATGTGGCTGCTCTGATTATCAAGCTGAGATGGTAATACAATTTCTTTTCTGCAATTATTTTTCATTTGTTCATGTGCATTTAATCAGATTTCTCTTTTTTTTGTGCACAAATCAGATCATAATCAGATTCAAGCAACTTTCTGCATTTCTGTAGTTTATGTATTAATCTGATTATATTTAATCATTGCATAAATGATTATATGTTCAAATAATTTTAGCATAGTGAAGATAATTTCTTACTTCTCATGTTAGAATTTATGTGCTTGTGATATCAATATTTTAAAATTTCATTTAAAATCATTGATGATCCAATTATTCATTTTGAACATTTAATCATTTCCTTCATTTTAAAATACTTGGTTCTTGGGATAGACTACTAATTAATATTTAATTTAGATATGATTTTACTTTAATCTTTTGGTTTAAATCTCTATTTCTGTAATTATAGAATTTATTCTCATAGTTGCAGAAATATTAATTTTAGATTGCATATTAGTTCTAGATTGCATTCAAATTACACTTAGGATTAATTTCACAATTAATTCAAAGTCTCATTTTTAAGGAGCAAACCCACCAACTCATAGAGTGTCAGCGGAGGCCGAATATCCATGGGTGTTAACCACACCAAACAGGCTGGGGATAGAACTTCCCTTGCGTAGGGTCTTTCTAAGCCTTTTAGTCTGGGTTTTCATCCTCTGTTGTTGCCTTGGACACCATTCCAACACCTGCACACCCGAGGCATCAACAGGTGGAAACATCTAGACTTGGAATAAGGGATCTAGAAGACCCCAAATGAACCTTAGATTGGAAAATACACATTAAAGGGTATAAATAAATAATAATATGTTGATGTATATGTAATTTTGGAATGTATTTCACCCATGTATTTCATCTATGTATATTGTACTCCTATAGAGATATTATTATTCCTCTATACGAAAGTGTTGTCATTTGTATTGACAAGTGTCGCAAGTGTCGTAACTTGCCGATGGGTTATTAGACCACCATGTGTGGGGTCGGCCCTAATTAAGTTAATATTGAGTTATTGTACCAAGCTAGACAAGTCGGCCCCATAAGGTTATTGGGCAGTCAGGACAAGTATAAATAGAGATCTCCCGATCTCTATTTGGATCACTCAGAACTCACTCTTCCTTCACTCGGAAAGTGGAGCACATGTGAGGAGGAGGATCAGATATTAAGAGGATTCTATCTCTGTGTACTTTGGTTGTACTATTGCTCTATCTATCTCTGAGGAAGTTGTGGGGTTTTTCACCTTAGGGTTTTCCCCACGGAAACTTTGTGTGTCTATTGTCTCTTATGTTTGCTTCTTGTGATGATTGACATGCTTGCTATGATTGATATGCATTGATATACTGTACATGTTATTCTCTCAGCAAAGATCCTAGAGTATCTTGAATTAATGCTCAAAATTTAACATGGTATCAGAGCTAACCTGAGAAGAAGACATTGTGCAGTGACAGAAACCAGGGTTTCTTGTTTATTGGGTTTCTCTCCACAGATTTTGGAAAAGCAATATGATAGATTGACTGTCCTCAGCAAGTTGAATATATCTGTCGAATCAGAATTCAATTCTGAGCACTTTCAGTTTTGGCTGTAAAAATTAGGGTTTCCACAAAAATAGGAATTTCTTAAATCTGAAGACATAGCTGGAAGCTCCTTGGAAAAATCGAAGTTTAGAGCTTTGGATTGATATTTTTAGCTGGGTAAATATCCGTTAAAATCAAACCCTAATTCAGGGTCCTCGCGAGTGAACTCGGGAAGACTAAAAGGTAGTTCTGAAGGGTAAAGCTTTGCAGATCTCAAATTCTAAATACACCAGGCTGATCAGCTCATCAAGGCGCATCTTTCTATCCTTTCAGAAAGTTGAAATTCACATTTTGAATTTTTAGAGTTTCTCTAACAAACCCTAATCCGAGACCAGATCCAGTTTTCAACAAATCAAGTGGTAAGACCTAAATATTTTTTATTTCCATTTGAAGTACTCTTTAAAGATGTCTCACCACACCAAGCTTGAGGACAAGCTTGAAGGGGCTGATAACTTCCGAGCCTGGAAGTATGGGATTGGGTTAATCCTGGAAGAGAATGAGTTGGACTCATATATAAGGGAAGAGGTTCCTGTCCCAGAGGGAGAAGAGGCTAAATCCCTCCACAAGAAGAAATTGGTCAAGGAAAAGAGAATCATTGCTGATTCTATCAAGGACCATCTCATCCCCCATGTGTCATCTCTGAAGACACCCAAAGAGATGTTTGATTCCCTATCCAAGCTATTTGAAGGG
Source organism: Larix kaempferi (assembly GCA_027924585.1). NCBI lineage: Eukaryota > Viridiplantae > Streptophyta > Pinopsida > Pinales > Pinaceae > Larix > Larix kaempferi. Next base: position 11,004,596 of record BSBM01000072.1, on the reverse strand, counting down.
ATGAACATAAATCGGAAGATGACTCTGCGGAACCAATTGAAAGGGGTAAAACTTTAGAATGAAGAATCCATTCAATCCTATTTTTCTAGGGTCTCTCAGATCAAGGAACAACTAGAACCAGTGGATGAAATGGTGGAGAATGGTGAAGTTGTCATTACCACTCTGAATGGCCTACCTAGGTCATGGGACTCCTTTATTCGAGGAATCTGTGCAAGAAAGAAGTTGGTATCCTTCAGCAGACTATAGGAAGAATGTTCACAAGAAGAAGAAAGGCTTATGGCACGAGAAGAAAAGACGGGGAATGAATATCAAGCTCTCACAGCTCACACCAAGAAAGGGAAGTCCAAGAGAGAGCCATCTCACTTCAAGAAATCTTCACTTTACCATAAAGAAAGGAGAATATGCTTCACCTGTAATGAAAAGGGACATATTGCCATAAATTGTCCCAAGAACAAGAAGGAAAACAACAACTTCAACAAGAAGAAGAAGGGCAGCAAAAGAAGGTACCATGCTCATGCTGTTAAGGATGATGAACCTCCCAAGAAGAAGGCTAGAGCAGAAAGTGATGATGATGACTCATCAAATGAAGAAGAGTATGTTCTAATCTCTGCTCTCACAGGTACTATTTCTCATGGTTGTAATGATTGGCTTATTGATAGTGGGGCTTCAAAGCACATGACTGGGTTTAAAGAATCCTTTGCTAATCTATATGAACATGAGTCACCCCATAAGGTGAAACTTGGGGATGACTACCAATACCCTATCAAAGGAAGTGGTGAGGCCTCCTACAACCTAGGCTCTGGGAAGTATTTGAAGATGAAAGATGTTTTGTATGTACCTGGGCTCAAGAAGAACCTACTCTCCATATACACATTGGATGCAAAAGGTATGAGGGTTGCATTTGTGGATGGCCAAGTTCTAATGTGGCCAAAGGGAAAGACCATAAATTATGCAGTAGTGATTGGAGAGCAAGAGGGAGGATTGTATAAACTAAAGGGACAACCTGAACATGCCATGGTGCATGATTCCATGGAGACAAGTGAACTTTGGCATAGAAGACTTGCTCATATGCACTATAGGGCACTTACAATTGCAAGCAAGGCTGTAGAGGGTCTTCCTGAAATAAAGACAAAGCATGAAGGTTTTTGCAAAGGATGTGCAAAAGGAAAGAACATAAAGAAAGCATTTCCAAGCAGTGAAATCAAGGCAAAAGATATCTTGGAAATTATCCACTCTGATGTATGTGGTTCGATGTCATCCAGTTCTCTGAGTGGGTATGCTTACTATGTCTCTTTCATTGATGACTTTTCTAGGAAGACTTGGGTTTACTTCTTGAAAAACAAAGATGAAGTGTTTGATAAGTTCAAGGAATTCAAAACCTTGATGGAGAACCAAACTGATAAGAAGATCAAAACATTCAAATCTGACAATGGTGGAGAATTCACTTCAGGTGACTTCAAGAAGCTATGTAGTGATTCAGGGATTAAGAGGGAGTTGACTACTCCTTACAATCCACAACAGAATGGAGTTGCAGAAAGAAAGAATCGAACAATCATGGAAGCAGCAAGGGAAATGCTGCATGACCAGGATCTACCTATGCATCTATGGGCAGAAGCAACTTGGACAGCTGTATATGTGTAGAACAGAACACCCCAAAAGATATTGGACAACAAAACACCAGAAGAGGTCTTTTCTAGTAAGAAAACTAAAGTCAGCCATCTCAGAATATTTGGTTGTCCAATATACACTCATGTCCCAAAGGAAAAGAGGACCAAGTTAGATCCTTCAGGAAAGAAGGGTATCTTTGTGGGTTACAGTGAAAGTTCGAAGGCTTACAGAATATACTTTCCAGGGTTCAAGAAGATTGATGTGAGCAGGGATGTGACATTTGATGAAAACTCAACATTCATCAAATCAAGGAAGACACCTGTTGAAGATTATGAAGAACCTAAGGAAACTAGATTTCAAGACACTACTATGACTGAAGCAATTCTAGTTGCAGATCGTGAAATTGAAGATCCGCAAGAACCTGTAGATCCACCCCGTGAGAATAACTCTCAAAAGAGGAAACTTGCATGGGATAGAGAGCTTATTCAAGATGTAGAAAGATATGGCATTCTAGAAGAAGATCACAAAGCAAAGAAGAGAACTAGATCACACAACAGCTATGTTGCTTTACTCTGTGATATCATGAACAAAGAACCTTCCAATTATGAAGAAAAAATGGAAAAGAAAGAATGGAAGGATGCCATGGTCGAAGAATACCAATCAATAATGAAGAATGATGTTTGGGATCTTGTACCAAGACCTGAAGGGAAGTCTGTTGTAACTTCCAAATGGAATTACAAAATCAAGCATGCTGCAGATGGCAGCATAGAGAAATACAAGACAAGATTCATAGCTCATGGCTTCTCTCAGAAGGAGGGAATAGATTATGAAGAAACTTTTGCTCCTGTAGCCAGGTACACTTCCATCAGATCAGTACTTTCTCTGGCTGTAGTGATGAAATGGAAGATACACCAGATGGATGTCAAGACTCCTTTCTTGAATGGTGTAGTTGAAGAGGAAGTGTATGTGGAGCAGCCACTCGGTTTTGAAACACATGACAGGGAGTCATATGTGTGTAGAATGAAGAAATCCTTGTATGGCTTGAAGCAAGCTCCTAGGACTTGGTATGGTAGGATGGACAGTTTCCTATCCAGTTTGAGCTTTACCAAGAGTAAAGCAGATTCCAATCTTTATTACAAGGTTGAGGAAGGCAATCCAGTGATACTACTTTTGTATGTGGATGATCTGTTTGTAACAGGTAATGATAGTTTGATTGCTCATACCAAGAGGAAGCTTGCAGCCGAGTTCAAGATGAAGGACTTGGGGATGATGCACTATTTTCTAGGCATAGAGGTGTGGCAAAGTGTAGATGGTATCTTCCTTGGACAAGGGAAGTATGCAGTAGAGATCCTGAAGAGGTTCGAGATGATGGATTGCAAGGCCATGGCCACACCTATGGCATCGAACCTGAAGCTTTTGTGTGATGCTTCATCTGAGTCGGTTGATGTCACTATGTATTGTTAGATGATTGGGTCCTTGATGTACCTGACGAACATGAGACCAGATATTTGCTTTGCGTTGAACACATTGAGCCAGTTCCTGACGGATCCGAGGAGTGTTCACCTGGTTGCTGTAAAGCATATTCTGAGGTACCTGAAGGGTACAGTTGATTATGGGCTCAAGTATGATGCGAATCAAAAGTTTAACCTATAGGGTTATGTTGATTTAGATTGGGTAGGCAGTACTGCAGATAGGAAGAGCACTTCTGGGTGCTGCTTCAGTATGGGATCAGGTGTGATCTCTTAGTTTAGCAGGAAGCAGTCCCGCGTAGCACTGAGTATAGCCGAGGCAGAGTATGTTGCAGCCTGTTCGGCTAGTTGTGAGGCAGTATGGTTGAGGAAGCTACTGTTTGAGTTATTTGATCTACCATTGGAGGCTACTGGTATATTTTGTGACAACCAAAGTTGTGTGAAGCTGTCTCAGAACCTGGTGTTCCACGACAGGTCGAAACACATTGAGATCAAATATCACTATATCAGGGATATGGTGCAGAGAGGAGCAGTGAAGCTCTTGTATGTTGCGACGGATGAGCAGATTGCAGATGTATTGACGAAGCCACTAGCCAGAGTGAAGTTCGAGTACTTCAGAGAGTGGCTTGGTGTTCTTCAAGTTGACGACACTTCGAGGAAGAAGTGATGGAGACATTTGCTATAGCCATTCCTAGCATTATGGAATGGGGATCCTTCACATGGCTGTGGATGTAAGCACTGGATGATGAGCATCAGGATGATGTTCTAGTTTCTGCTCTGTATGATCAGTTGGATCATTTACATTTGTATGTATGTGTATGCATCATGTTGGATGCTGGATATGATTAGTTGGATCATTTATGTATGTACGCATCATGTTGGATGCTGGATATGATTAGTTGGATCATTTATGTATGTATGCATCATGTTGGATGTTGGATATGATCAGTTGGATCATCTATGTATGATTGCATCATGTTGGATGCTTAGACCATGTATCTATATATGTATCAGGTGGATACGTTGTATGATCAGGTAGATCATGTATGTTGATATGTATCAGGTAGATACATTGTGTGGATCATGTATCTATGTATGTATCAAGTGGATACATTGTGTATGGTGATATGTATCAGGTAGATACTTGGTATGCATCAAGTAGATGCATTGTATGATCAGGATGATCGTGGATGACGAGCTTCTCCAGATGACATGCATCAGGATGATGCAGTGATGATGATCATGTGTACATCAGGATGATGTATGGAGAATATCAGGTTGATACTCTGTGGCCGTGGACAGGTTGTGCAGATGAGCATGTAAGTAGACCTGGGAGATCTAGACAGGATGAAAAAGGCCTCAGATTCTCTTTCGAGGCATTGCTCTGGGAGGACATGTAAGTAGACCTGGGAGATCTGGATAGGATGACAAAGGCCTTAGATTCTCTTTCAAAGCATTTTCCTATGGCATGTAAGTGGACTTGGGAGATCTGGACCGGATGAAAAAGGCCTCAGATGCTCTTTCGAGGCATTGCCATGACCACATGTAATATGCTCCTGGGAGATCTGGACAGGATGAAAAAGGCCTCAGATGCTTTAGCCAGGTTTTGTGGTGGACCACATGTAATGTGCTCCTGGGAGATCTGACAGGTAGAGCTGTGTGCTCGTAATAGCCAGGGATGCTTCAGCCAGGTTTTGTGGTGAGATTACATGTAATGTGCTCCTGGGAGATCCAACAGGTAGAGCTGTGTGCTCGTAATAGCCTGGGATGATTCAGCTAGGTTTTGTGATATGTCACATGTAATGTGCTCCTGGGAGATTCGACAGGTAGAGCTGTGTGCTCGTAACAACCTAGGATGCTACCGCCAGGTTTTGTGATGCACTTAATAAAGTCCTGAGGATTCCAGAGTATGTCCAGTGATGATGAAGACCTACAGGTGGTGGGCCTACATCCAGTATGAAAAAGGACTAGCTCTGTAGAAATTCCTATGACGAGTAGATTCAGAGATTGATTGAGATAGCAGTAGTAGTGACGATGTTAATGATTCGAGGATGATGATTCCCTGATGATGATCCAAAGAAGAAGACTTGTGCTAGCAGATCTGTGTCAAGAAATACCTTCCTAGTTAAGAGGGAGTGTTGATGTATATGTAACTTCGGAATGTATTTCACCCATGTATTTCATCTATGTATATTGTACTCCTATAGATATGTTATTATTCCTCTATACGGAAGTGTCGTCATTTGTATTGACAAGTGTCGCAAGTGTCGTAACTTGCTGATGGGTTATTAGACCACCATGTGTGGGGTCGGTCCTGATTAAGTTAATATTGAGTTATTGTACCAAGCTAGACAAGTAGGCCACATAAAGTTATTGGGTAGTCAGGACAAGTATAAATAGAGATCTCTCGATCTCTATTTGTATCACTCAGAACTCACTCTTCCTTCACTCAGAAAGTGGCGCACATGTGAGGAGGAGGATCAGCTGCTAAGAGGAGTCTATCTCTGTGTACTTTGGTTGTACTATTGCTCTATCTATCTCTGAGGAAGTTGTGGGGTTTTTCACCTTAGGGTTTTCCCCACAGAAACTCTGTGTGTCTATTGTCTCTTATGTTTGCTTCTTGTGATGATTGACATGCTTGCTATGATTGATATGCATTGATATACTATACATGTTATTCTCTCAGCAAAGATCCTAGAGTATCTTGAATTAATGCTCAAAATTTAACATAATAATGGAAAAATAAGGTGGCATTTGGTCATGAGGGCGCATAGGTATTATGGGACCCACACAAGGCAAGATTCTCCATTCCACATGGCATCCTTCTCTTACCCATTCGAATCCAAGGTGGAGTATAACATTCTTGGAGGAGTTGGAGAGGCATTATTCATGGCATGAATCTAGGAAGGTCGAATTGTAGTGGAAGCGTAACTCCCATGGAAGAGGAAGAGGCATCATAGAAGAATTGTGACACTTGGAGCTAGATTCCCTAATCTCTATGAAAACAATGATGAACATTCTATGACACCTATGAGAAGTTCAAGCCTGATTTCTAGCATATGAAACATATGACATATAAGGGATAAAAATAGCCACCAAGAGGGTGCACAAGGGGATTTATGGCAGCCAAGATTCCCCCATTCGAATTGATGGAAGAGGAGGGCTAGAAAGTGATGGACAAGTGTCATTCATGAGAATCTCTCCCTAAATTGAGTTGGGAGAAGAATATTGGAGGGAATTCAAGCTATGGAGGCCATTGGAGGTTAATAAAAGATGAGGAGGAAGAAGGAGAGCTACTTTTGATCATTTTCTCATTTGGAAAATTTGGAGAGCTTAGCTTGTCCTTGCATGGTGGATGTTCATCCTCCCCTCCTTAGAACCAATTTTGAGGGTGGAAGATTCCCATACAATTTGGTTGATGGAGAGGCCATTCAAAAATATCAACAGAGCTTCATGGATATGTTTTGATGCAGGTTCAACCCCCATTCGAGTTCGAGTTCATATTCACTCTTCTTTCTCTACTCTCATTCTCCTATCTTTCTCTCAATGTTCATGTAAAGTGTGATAGCGCACTCCTTGTTGCATATAGTTAATGGAAGGATGTTATTTAGAACTTATGAAAATGTTAATGGATTCATAACACTTTAATGGATAGATCATGAGAGCCACATCTCTAAATACTAAGCACTTCATGTACTATTTTTCCAAGTAACATTGATATTCAAGCTAATTCCCTCATTGTATTTTCATGGTGATTGTAGAATGTTTTGTAACAGTTTGATATCCGAATTTTATGTAGGTAATGCCTATTATTTAATATACATATGGAATTTAAATGGATGGCCAAAATATTGTATGCATACCCCTCAAAACTTACTATAGTTCGTGACATTAATTCATGATCCCTTGTCTACCATTTTCACATAAATTGTATGCTTTAGAAGTTGTTATCCTTTGGGAGACCTATCCGACCCTAAAAACTGATATAATGTTGCACACATGTTTTCCTTTATTTCCTATAAAATATACAAGTCTCATATTGAATATTAGGTAAGTCCGTACAGTGTTTGGAAGGACAAATAGTGGCTAACCTAGGGAGTATTTTCACCATTCCAATTGACTAGTTTTTTCTCAATTCTTCTCTCCTTGTAAATTGCAGACCATTAATGTTTATAGCATATTTTTGGGTGTATAATGGTTGTATTACAGTGGAATTTTTCCTCCCAAGTCCCTCCTTGAACCATTAAAAAACATTTGGAATATTTTGGAACAGTTTGTGTATATCATTCCTAGATTCGAAATTGGGTGAATTTGAGAACTTGCACAGTAGGGATGCCACATTGGTATCAGAGCATGGTCCTTGCACATGATTTGGGTGATCATTGATGATATCAAGAATTCATCCCCCACCCCTAGAAACCGAAACTGAAAGTACCTTTAGTGAAGAGGTGCATTCTACTGAAACCATGGCTAGGGATGACAAAGGAACCTCAGAGATGAAGGAGAAAGAGGAGTTTAGGAAATTCATGAAACCATTTTTTTAGGACATGAAAAGGCAGATAATTCAAGTGATTGATGGCTAGTCAAATTGGGAGCAAATTGGCAATAGAAGGTAGTAGTAGTTCTCATTTCGAGGAAAAAAAGGCAGTTGGTGAAAACATTTTCTCAAGGATCGGGCCTCACAATCGACCTAATAACTTCCATAGCTCAACAAGAGCCACCACACCCAGGTTTCTTGAGTCTAAAGAGGATCCTAACAATCAATTTGGGATAAATAAATATCTAGAGGAATGGCAGCAGATGAGTGAAGAGTGTAGGAGGACCTTACAATTTGAACAATTCTTCGATGTCTCAAACAAGCTCAGAACTAGAGGAGGTAGCATAAACCCTTTCCAAAATCAAGAATTGAAGTCTACCATAGGAAAAGTGTCCCTTCCTATCTTTGATGGCTCACCACAAATGTCTGCAAATACTTGGGTAAAAAAGTTAGATGTGTATTTTTAGTTGAATCCAATGGTTGAAGATGATGCTTTAAAAATGGCTATTCTACATCTTGAGGGAGAAGCAAATGTTTGGTGGTTCCATGGACTTAAAACCTTGGAACCTAATGAAATCACATCATATGAATAGTTTGTTAATAGGTCAGTGGAAATATTTGATCTAAATGACCCTGAAATGCCTTTCAAGGAACTAGCGAAGTTGAAGCAAACTAGAACCCCTGAGGAGTACATGTTGGAATTCCAAAAATTGTTAGTTATGGTTGTTGATATCTCTATGGTTCGATTGGTATTGATATTTATTGAAGGGTTGGTTTAACCTTTGAAAGGTTTGGTTAAATCTCACAAGCCAACTTCATTGAAAGATGCCATGAACATGGCAAGAGATCTGCAAAATGTGCTACTGAAGACAAAGTATCCTCCCAAGCCTAATTTTCATTCCAAGTTCATAGATGACAAGAGACCATGGAAAAAATATTCATTTGGGAGGGAAAAGAAAAAGGAACCAAGCAAGGAATAACTCAGAAGAAAGAAACTATGTTTCACATGTCATCAACCATATGTTTCACATGTCATCAACCATGGGTGCCAGGGCATAAATGTGTTAAGGGGAAATCACACTTCAATGAAGTCTTTTCTGATAATGAGGACATGGAGGAAGAAGCACAACATTCAGACCAAGAAGATGGATATGAAACAACATAATAAGATCATCCATCACCTGAAATAGGGAATATGGTAGTACACAACAGAATAAGATCATCCATCACTAGCAGCATCCGGTTGAAGTGGCTTGAGGGCGAGCCACACGTTTGTGTTGGGGGGTTGTTGGCACGGGACTAGTTCATAGAATTTTTGGTACAAACAACGACAAAGTGGATAGTGAAAAAGGTAAAGAGTGATCACGAAGCGAATCAAAGCGGTTAAAGTGGAGTAGGAGTTAGTTAGACATAGTGGTTAATATATGTCCACTTTGCGAAGTGGACCAATTTTGTAATAACCACTGAGCCTATAAATATGAGTCGCATTGTAATCCTTTGGGAATCTTGTATCTTATCTTTGCAGTATGATCTATCTGGGTTCGATCTGTATTTGCATTGAATTTGATCTGACATTTTTGAGTATCGGTTCTGCGGATATGTATCTTTGCCGTTTCTGTGATTTGTAAGATGGATTTGATGTATGAAGTCTTCTTTTAATGAGAAGGAATGTTTCGGCCATGAATTTGTCTCTCTTGTGTTATGTTGCAGTTATGATAACTTGTGTTATGATGTAGTTATGATTAGACCTGTTATGTCACAGTTATTATATGTATTGCAGATCTGTTAAATATGTTTCTATGATATGTTACTGCGTATATCTGATTAATATGTCTATGTATGCGATGATGGTGTTATGATACGATTGCTAACTATGTCTATCTCATAGTTATGATGTGATTAACTGTTAATGATGCATGTCCTCTTATACCTGCAGAAGCTTGGTTCTTGCATCCCCCTTAGGTGCCTTGGGTGAGACCTCACTCACTTTGCGAGTGTTGCTGGAAAGGCTAAACCCTTTCTGGGCCGGTATCTATGGGTGTTTGTGTCGAGCTTTGTTGACACTGTGCGAAGTGAACCCCTGTCGACAGATATGTGTCAAAAAATGGTTATGTTGCTGGGTGCCTAGTGAGAAAAAGAGAGGACATGTTGTGGAATCCAAAAATGGCATAGATCGAGGAGTGGTTTGACAAAAAGACGCAAGAGTTTGTTGAGGAATAAAATTAGAACCCTGGATGGTCGATAGAATAGTGGTTGTAGAAGTACATCTATACTAATATCCATGAGGTATTTTTCTGCGAGTTTCCTATACTGTTGTATGAATGGTTGGCTAACCTAACCTATCAGAAGAATAATTTCCAAGGAGGAGAGCCAGAGCATTGGACCCTAAAACTGATCCAACAATTAAGTCGTGTTAACAATAAAGCTTCAAGGGTTGTCGACGTATGGGTAGATAACATTTTGGAAGGGTAAATTATTGATTTTGTTGTCGACACAGTTAAATCGTACAATGATGTGGAAAGGAATTTATTTTAAGGACCCAGAAGAAGGTACCTATTGGAGTTAGCATTGTGGATTAAAATGATCATTTGTGAAAAGGGAATATTGAAGATGAACTTCGACAAATAAAGCTCTGCTGCACGGAGGCTATGGGTATTGTGCAGATGCGGGTCTGATAGAATGATGTGGGGTAGATGGAAATGAGCTACGACAAAATTGTAAGGGAAGTTGTAGAAGATTGTGGCCTCCCAAGAAGCTGGGCAAGGATCTGGTTGGAGAAAAAGAGGAGGACTAAGATAGAGAGAGAGAGTCCCAGTGCGACCGAAATGGAGGACTGCGAAGCGAGGCGACAAGGGACTAAGCGACCCTATAGCAACGAAGAGGATGACTAGGATACCCCTGAAACCGAGGAAAGACACACCCAAATTCACAACGTACGCACAACCCTGTGCACTTTTCCAAACTTTGGAGGAAGAAACACAAGCTATTCGTTGGGTTGTCATGCGTCTCATAATAGCAGTAATAGTAGTGGATCTATAAACACCAGTAGAAAACCAAGGATGGTGGGCGACGACATGAAGTTGCCTCTCTTTTAGGGTAATGGGATAGAGGATCTTGAGCAATATTGGTTCTTGTGCAAAGCGGTGTGGACAGTAAAATAAGTACAAGATGAAACTATCAAGAAGGGACAGTTGGCGACAACCCTCAGGGTTCATGCGTTGGATTGGTACATGAATTTTATACAAGCACCTGTAGGGATTCCGAAGAAGACCCTAGAAGAAATTAGAGCTGGGATGATCGACAAGTTTAATAATCCTAAATCAGAATCGCAGTACATCATGGAATTGAAGGAGATAAAGCAATTCCCTAATGAGTCAGAATGGGAGTTTGATCAGATTTTCAAAACTCTGATGGCTAAATTTATTTTTGGGATGAGCGATGTGCAGCACAAGGAATGGTTTATTGCAGGATTGATACCGTACATCCGGATGTTGTTGATGGTTTATCTCAGGTGGAGGTTTTAGAACTCGCGATGATGCTCGAAGATTCGTCGATTGGAGAAACAGGGATTCGCATGAGCCAGATCTAGTCGTAGCTAGAAATCTTGACTATTAAGTCATAGGAGATTAGGAAAGGGAAGGAAGTTTGCGAAGAGGTATGGTGTAGTCGATGCAAATCCAAATGGAATCATAAAGATCAGAGTCCTTAATTCTGCGAGTATCTACAATCTGGTGTGCCCAATCCGCTCAGTTAAGGAGTAATGCCCTAGTTCCAAGTTTTCCATACAAGAGGACATCGCTCGAAGGAATGCGTATATTTGCAGAAGGTTGTGTCAAATCCGACTAATATGTATTGTAACTTCTGTCGATCTGTCTGCCATGATGAGAAATATTGTTGAGCATATGACTTGCTTCAAGAAAGGATTGGTGATACTTACTTCATGAAGGGAGATGAGAAACAACAGGAAGAAATACATCCAATGCAACCACAGTATAATCAACCATAGTATAATCAACCGCAGTATAATCATCCATAGTACAATCTGTTGCAGTACAATTAGTCACAGTTAAACCCATAGCGAGAAGTACTGAGAGGAGGATATTGTGGTGGTTGTGGCGTAGGTTTTGGTCACGGAGGAACCTTTGGTCGAGGTCAAGGAATGATCACATGCTATAATTGTGGATAGCTCGAACACTATCAAAGGGATTTCCCAAATCTTACTCCACAGTGTACCTATTGCAGCGTAGCTGATCACACCATCGAAGATTTCCCCCGGCTAATCACAAAGTGGCAGACTAAGATGGCACCACAACCATAACCGAACCCGAACCTAAACCATAACCATAATCCAACTCATAACGTGCAGAATATCTCAACTGAGGTAAGAAGTCAACCAATAAATGTCATAGTAGTAACCAGAGGAGTATCTGCGATAGGAGAAGATAGGCTACCACCAAATGTCCGTCTCGTGATCCAGAAACACGTACGATTTTATGTTGAAGTAGATAAGAAATTTTTTGGGAAGCACGAGATGCACTAATAAAGTATAATTCTCAATCGACACTTGTATTCCAAAAAGAACATGTCTATGGGATGCCACCAATTTTTGACTCGACAATGTCGTAGAAGTGACCAAGAAAGATCAGTACTTTGAAATTTTTTCTAGAAATTTGTCTAACAATAGAAAAGGATGAGGAAGCATTAGAAGAGATATCTCACTTCTTGTATCGACGGGAAGAGGGGCGACAAGATCGTGCAGTCAACCGTTTGTATAAGAAGAAAATAGGAAGGGAGATGAGGATGAATTCTCGGATCGGTGCATATGATATGGATTCCATCATTTTAGATATAGTATTCGATGTGAATATCCTAACCAAGAAAAAATGAGAAGCGATGGGGAAGCCACAGTTGGTATGGTCCCCTATGCATCTCTGATTAGAAAATCAGATCAAGGTTACACCAATTGGTCGGTTGCCTCATATACCAGTCGTGGTAGAAGGATTCTTCACATATGCATATTTTGACTTCATAGATATAATTGATAACACTATTCAATATCCTGTGTTGTTGGGGATATATTAGGAAATGGAAAATCATGCAACTATCAATTTCAAGAAAAGAACGATGTCTTTTGAGAACTGCGACATGAGAGTCATTGATCCACTTGAAGGACAATGATATATTGAACCAATGAGAGATGAGCTCACCAAAGGATGGGGAAACATCTATAATATATCAAAATATTACATCAATCCCACCGCCGATGGAGAGTTGGGGTGGAGAAGTATCAGTTCGGCATCATCAGACTCTAACGAGGCTCTCAAGAATTGGAAAAATCGGTTGCATGAGGTATCAGTTAGGAAGTGTGCACAGATCACTCGATCACTAAGATGGGTTGCGACAGAAGTATGTGATATAATGACATACGAAGGACTACCTAACATGTAAATATTCATCAATGAGTTTGAAGACAAAGTATTAGAACCATAGCGTCTTCTAGCATTAGATGAAGAATTGAAGGCCACTCCAGGGAAGTGGTAGGGTGCTCACAAGTCATCAATAACAAACTGGCAACAATGTCGACGATTAATGGAAGTAATATTTGGGGAAAATTACTGATACCAAGGAAAGAAGTATGATGGAAGGATGGATCCAAAGGAGCATCTGGGAAAATGTCAGGCTATATGGGGGGTGAGAACAAAGAAAGAATGGTTTCATGCATTCATCCACACGTTAGACAAAGTACTGCGGAGTTGGTACATCTCAGTACAACTGATACGAGGAAAAACCACATGGGAGGATCTAACCACTAGTTTCAATCGTACATTCAATTTTGCCGATATAATCCTTGAATTGATAGCGCGTTGCACGTAATCCACGAAAATATATTTGAGACAGTTCCGACTTAAAGACAAATGGGACCGCAATGGATTGAGAAACAAAAGATGACGATGGAGTGTTAAAATGTTTCAGGAGGACCTGATGATGACGAAGATCCTAGAGCTGTCTATATCCCAGAGTCAAAAGGTAGCCACGATGTTGAAGCACCAGGAATTCCATCAGAAAGATTCAAGCAACCATTGAAAACCAAGAAAGTAAATATTGGGTCACTGGAGAATCCAAAGTTTGCTAGTATTGGAGACTATTGGGACGACACAACAATTGGGAAGGTCACCTACTTATTGCATGAATTTCAAGATTTGTTCCCGACAAAATTTTCTGAGATAAAGGGAATTTCTGGGGACTTGGGCGAGATGAAGATCCCCCTTAAACCCGATGCTAAACCAGTGAAGCAGCGACCGTATAGATTGAATCCCATATACAAAGAGCGATTGAAGGTTTATATAGAGCGGATGTTGGACGCAAGGATCATTGAGCATGTCGAGGAGTCCAAATGGATCAGCCCGATGGCCGTCTAGGAAAAAAATACTGGCGAAGTCTGTATTTGCGTCGACTTAAGGAAGTTGAGATGCATGCCTTCATGATCCATCCCCCATGCCCTTTACCGATGAAGTACTTGAAGGTGTTGGAGGACAGGAAGTATATTCATTTACAGATGGGTTCTCAGGATATCACCATATCAAGATTGCAAAAGAATATTGACATAAAACCACCTTTGTAAGAGAGTGGGGCTTCTACAGTACACAGTAAAGCCATTTGGTCTCAATAATTCCCCTGCAATTTTTTCAAGGTTAGTTGTTGCTGCTTTCAAATATTTTATTCACAAGTTCTTGGCTTTCTATATGGATAACTGGACTATGTATGGATTGGTTAAAGACCATGTTGATATCCTCAGGATGATGCTTGAAATATGTTGACAGCATCAGATCTCTTTGAATTTAAAGAAGTGTATCTTTTGTGCACCATTTGGTATCTTGTTGGGACATATTGTATGCAAAAAAGGTATGTTGGTCAACCCAACCAAGATTGCGATCATTGTTGACTTACCAACACCTACGACAATAAAGTAGCTGAGGGCCATGTTGGGCCATACAGGATACTATAGAAATTTCATAAAAGGGTATGCAGCGATTACTGCGCCCATGGAGAAGCTATTGAAGAAAGATGTGAAGTTTGAATGGAATGACGAGTGTCAGAAGAGCCTCGAAATATTGAAGGAAAAGATGGTTGCAGCACCAATATTAGCCTTCCCCTACTGGAATAAATAATTCCATGTCCACGTAGATGCTCTGTCAGTCACGTTGGGGGTGATATTGGCCTAGCCTGGAGAAGGGTCGATCGACCATCCTATAGCATTTTCTAACCGGAAGTTGTCAACTGCAGTGAAAAATTATACAACGACGGAAAGAGAAGGCCTAAAGATGGTATATGGAATGAAAAAGTTCCAACATTATCTACTAGGAGGACACTTCAATATGCTTATTGACCACTCAACACTGAAGTAACTGGTCAGCAAGCCTGTGTTGGAGGGGAAGATATGTTAGTGGTTGCTGTTGTTTCAGGAATTTGACTTTGAAATAATCATGAAGCTTGGATGATTGAATGCAGGACCTGACCATCTGTCGAGGATCAAACCGGGTGAGGAACCAAGTAGCATCGACGAAGGTCTTCCCGATGCACAATTATTTTGCATTGAAATGGTTGATGAACATTATGAATAGATAGTTTAGTTTTTGGCCACAGGAAGAGCACTTGAAGGGTTCACCACTAATCAAAATAAGCATTTAGTCGTCAGATCCATTGATCTCCAATTGATCGCAGGACAGTTATACAATATGGGGCCAGATGAAATTCTGCATTGATGTCTCCTTCCACATGAGTGAGAAAGAGTGTTGGTTGAGGCTCACAGTGGGATCACATGAGGGCATTACGGAGGGCATGCAACCACCAGAAATATACTTAGAGCTGGATTATGGTGGACAACATTGCATAATGACACAACATATTAATCCAAGATCTCCGACGTATGTCAGAGGACGGGGAAACCATCATGACGGGATGAGATTCCATCGGTGCACCAGTTGACATTACAACCTTTTGACAAATGAGAAGTAGACTTTGTGGGATCCATTAACCCACCAAGAAAGAAGATGCATGCGAGGTACATCATTACTGCGACGGACTACCTAACAATATTGGTCGAAGAAGCACCATTGAAATATTGTACAACAACGAGATTTCTTTTCGACAATGTGGTCACCAGGTTTGGGTGTCCAAATATCTTGATGAGCGACCAAAGTACACATTTTGTAAATCAGACCATCAAAGCAATGACTTAGGAGTTTCAAATTCATCATAGAATAAGTACTCCATACCACCCACAGGTGAATGGAGCAGTTGAAGTGCTGAAAAAAATTATGGAGAACACACTCAATAAGGTGTGCAATACAAACCGCAACGACTGGGACTTGAAGATTCCTGCAATATTATGGGCCTATAGAACAACATGCAAAATAT
The DNA here is from genome assembly GCA_027924585.1 of Larix kaempferi. Classification (NCBI taxonomy): domain Eukaryota; kingdom Viridiplantae; phylum Streptophyta; class Pinopsida; order Pinales; family Pinaceae; genus Larix; species Larix kaempferi. The sequence continues at coordinate 10,988,564 of BSBM01000072.1, read as the reverse complement.
TGACAGGCTAGACCCCCTTCAAGATGGTATATGGACAAAAAACAGTAATGCCTATGGATTACATTGTCCCCAGTCTACACACAACAGCAACGACAGGCATGAGCGACGATGGGGCTATTGAAGAAATATTGGCGCAGTTACTACAACTAGAAGAAGATCGCTTCATTGCGGGGTTTTAGCAACAAGTAGAAAAATATCAACAGAAGGAATGACATGATCTCCATGTAAAGCAAAAACACTTTCAACGCGGCGACATGGTACCCCTATATGACAGTAAGTTTGCAAAAACACCCAGGTAAGCTCCAAATGCATTGGCTTGGTCCATATGTCATAAATTTGATTACTAATGGGGGTGTAGTTCAATTGCAAACGTTGGATGGAACAATTTTGACAAGCTTAGAGAATGGGAGTCAGCTAAATCCCTATCGGTATAGCCCGATGCACCTCCACTAAGGAAGATAGGAGGTTGAAAAAAAAATGATGAAAGAAAGAAAAAAGAAAAAGAAAAAGAGCAATGAAACAGGTACACCGCACAGTTCGGGAGTCTGTTGATGAAACAATGACAAGGTTTGATTTCATACATCTGTTGATGGAACCATGACAAGGATCGATTTCATATACCCGGCGATGGAACGATGACAAAGATTGGGCCCCTTCAATGTCCAAACCAGCGAAGTGCGAACTAGTCATATCAGGAAATAAATGAAGCAGTTAAGACGCGGCGGACGACGGTGCAAGTGGACAGAGCTACATTTAATACCGCATCATTGCGCCGGATTGGGTAAATCGACGGTGGATTTGGGTAATCATTGTCCAAATCGATTCGATGGGTAAAACAAAAAGTTATAAAAGGACGCGCAGGGAAAGATTTTGACTCATTGTGCATTGTGAGAGTATTCAAGGAGAGAGTAGTTGTTAACACCCAAAAAGTGCTTACTAGCTCATTCCCTTATTCACATGACCCATTTTCCCACTTTTTCCACCATTTGAGCCTCTAAAACCATCAAAAGGTCACCAAAAAGACCATAATACACCTTTTCCCCCTCAAAATATGTATTTTTCCTCAAAAAACACAAAAAAACCCTAAAAAAGGGTCCAACATTCCCCAAAAATATTAAAAGGGAATAACAATATAAAAAATATTAAAAAAAGGAAAAAGGGGGAAAAAGAGACCTAAACCATGTTGGTTAATACCATTGGTTTCCTTAAAACCATAATGGTATTCCCCATCACCAAAAACTATAAAAAGGTGATAGGGGCTCCTCACTTTTCATCCATATTTCATCCTATCCTCATGCTGCCAAAATCCATCTTGAACTTGACCCATCTTTTGAGCTTTTCCCAACTATTGAAGCATTGGATAAGAAGAGACCATTGGACATTGGAGCACCTCAACCTTGGAGCTGCCTAAAACTCACCATCCTCACCATTTGAGGTAATACAAAAGTTTTAATTTTTATTTACATGCTTAAGAATCAATTTTATTCATTGTTATCAATCTAGAATTCTTTATTTTACTGTTTACTGCCATCAATCTATAGTTTATATTTGCTTATTTACATTTCTTTATTTGAGACTACTGCTACTAGTTAGCAGGTGCTTCATTGCACATGCTTGGTTGAAAAACCAAGCAATAGTTTTTGACGAATCCGCTAGTTTTTGAACTTTAAATTTTTTCTTTAGATCTTTATTTTAGTCGTTTTTCCCATTTAAAACCGTAGATCTGCCATACTAGTCAGCTTCTTGATCCATTGGCCCTTTCTGTAGCCCGAAATAGCCCAAAATTTCAATTTTTGGGTTCGTTTTTTGCCGGCCGATTTCCGTCTGTACATCGCGACTTTCGGCACCCATAGTCACCTGGTCCATCGTGACTGTGAGCCTTTTTTCCGTGCGGCGCATCGTGACTTTTTGACTTTTTTTCTGTGCGGCCCATCGCAGCTAAGCGACCTTTCCCCACGCGGTCCATCACGACTATTTGGCATTTTTCCGTGTGGCTCATCGCGACTTTTGATCACCGCGCCGCGATTCACATTGCGATTTTCGTCGACATCGCCGCGTGGCTCATTGCGGGTTTTGACTTGACAACCGTGATATTTCCTGTTTTGGTTCGGCCAATTTTTCCAAATTTTTTTGCCCAATCAACCCATTTTTTCCAGCATTAATTTCTGCAATTTTTTACAGTCCATTGTGTCATTATTGCAGCATTATTAATTGATATTCGGTTATATGCTTCACTTATCTTTTTGAAAATTTTCAGCTAATTGAAAGAAAGATTTCTTAAGTATTTCTCATGTGGTAAGTTTCATACATTGCAAGGTGAGAACTATATTTCTCAAATTGCTCAAGAAAGACTTTAGAAATCCATTTATTTCTACATATGTTCTTTGCTTTACCTTACAATTTTTTTTAAAGAATCCATATTTTTTGAAAATATTATTAAAGCATTTGCATTTGAAACGTCTTTCATTCTTTCGCAAATTAGAATCCTTATTTTAGTTTGTGATTAAATCACCCATGCGAGGCAAATTGTTTTGGTATACACCCACACCAGCACACAATCCCTCACAATAATTCAAGTGAGCCTTAAAAATTACCTTAACTCAACCAACATTCTAACCCCACTTGGGGAACATAAAAATAATTTTGTAGCTAGGTAGGACTGAGGGGATAAGTATCCAAATAACACCCCTCACTCATTTTTCATGTTGATACATAGTGGTTGACATTTAGGGTACCAAAATATTATTTGTTCACACAGTTTAACACCAATTTATCAAGAAGGCCTCTCCCTTAGGAGGGTTGAAGTAGCCGGACTGGTTCCGGAAGCCTGAGTGGAATACCGCAATCCATTCAGTAACCGAAGGATACCTTTCGTAGTTCTTGTTGTACCACCCTCATGGGAGTACAGTGGCGATAGAACCAAACTGCAGATTCACCCAACCGAACGTGTCATTAACGGGGTATCTTAGTGGCCAAACTTATAGGATTGTCTACCCGGTGTCCCTCCCGGTAGGGGGATATCTAGCCTTTGATTCTACAATTTCTATTGGCTGACTTGGATTTCATCACCTTGCAGAGGATATACCTTGTCAAGTCATAATACTTTTTAGTTAGGCGTTTGCATGCTCCATTACCTCCCTTTGGTCATAGAGTACACATTTTTCTATTTTTAGGAGCTGTTTGCATGTTGGTTTTCTGACCACATTTTTTGATTACTCCACTTACTATAGCACAACTGTTATAGTAAGTGTTTTGAGGTTGGTTTTTGTCCTGAGTGCCGTTTATTTTTTGCGCTCCCCTCTTTCACGCACGGTTGCATTAGGGCTTAGAGCTTTCCACTCACCACCACCTAGTAGTCTTTTCACAAACTGTCACCATTGATTCCCTGAGACATTCTCGGTGCTTCCGGGGAGATCCCCCGCAGTACAGTTCCCTTGACTCCACACGTCATCGGAATAGAGCCCCGTCATCTGATTCTGACGCACCTCATTTCACATCTGATTTTGAAGCAGAATCCGAAAATCCCACATACACCACACCCACTAGCCCCATGGCTGGTTTGCATTACGACAACTTTTTCACAGGGGCTGTTGGTAGAACATCATCCACCCCCGCCACCACAATGACCACCACAATAGCCACAACTACCACACCTCCCTTAGGGATGCCTAATATGGGACCTACACCTACATTAGGTATGCCTACCATGGGACCCCTTCCCAATACAGGAACCCCACCTAATTTAGGCATGCCCACTATGGCAACTATACCTACTATCCCCGCTACCACTCAGATTCCAACACCTCTTGGACATCTTCCCAACCCATCTGTGACTCCCGTTGCACTTGGTGGCGCGGGCCCCTCCCACACTCTTATGGGTGGAGGGCACATACCTCCCATGAAAATTATCTCCCTAGGGGGAAGTGGCCTAATACATAATGCCACCACCAGCACTTATGCCCCCATGACAATATCATACCCCTCCGCTAGTTTTCCATTTATGGCTAGCCTTAACCTACTAGACTTGGCTAGGCTAACAAATGATCCCATCCGACATGACCCTACTTGGCCCCCCATGCCCACAAAGCTCCCCTCAGACATCCCAAAATTTGAAGGAAAGGCTGGGGAAGGCCCCCAAAACCATATCATGTCATTTCACCTATGGTGTTCCTCAAAATCCATAGTAGATGATTCTATTCAACTCTAAATTTTACGAAGAACTTTCATTGGCTCTGCAGCCAAATGGTACATTGAGCAGCCACATGGGACGTATCCCACGTTTACATCCCTTGCCTCAAATTTCCTTCAGTTCTTTCAACTACCTGTACGCTATGATGCAGGAGTGGAAATACTGCTGTCTTGTAGACAGAACATTGCTACACACATAATCGATCATATCCATGAGTGGCGTAAGCGCCGTACTCTCTGCAAGATAAAACTTGACGACCATATCTTCTTGGATTGGTTCCTCAAATCACTCCTCCCTCTCATAGCCAAGGATGTAGCTTCTGAGCGACCCCAGTCGGAAGAAGAAGTCATCTTAAAAGCTCAACAGTTCGACCTCGTATATGCCCAGTCAGGATATTTATACACAATCTTACTAGACGCCCCTCGCGGCGATCCATCCTGGAGCAACGTGCCAGGGGAATCCCATGCCGCTGACAGTATCATTGGCCAGGTTATGGTGCAAAACAAACCTTTCACCATGACGAGCACAAACAACGCCCCAGAACTTTCTAGGGCTACATCTCATTCTAGAGCTACAACTTTGTATGATCCAGTAATACACACCCACCACACTCACGGACCCTCATGTCCACCACAGTGTTATGGGAAAGCACCATCAGCTTATGCAACACCTCCATATTATAACCAGCAGGCCCATCAGACTCCGGTTCACCCACAAGCCCAATCAGCTTATTATCCTCAACAGGCAGCACCCATTGCTCCAACACTTCCAGTAGCTCAAGGTTACCCACAACCGCAACAAGCACCAGGTCCACCTCAGAACCCTCTCGCTTACTATCCACCGCAGCTTGCTCCTGTGCCTGCACGACCTCAGAACCCACCTACTGCCCAAGGGCATGTATATGCACAGCAAAACCAAACTCAAAACCAGAACAACTAGCGTACTCAAGGAGGTCAACATAATCGCGGAAGAGGAGAAAACCGTGAAAACAACCAACAACAAAAACAAGGAGGACAACAACCTAATCCTCCCAATAACAATAACGTTGCTCCTGCAAATCAAAACCCTGATCGCCCACCAAAACAGGGAAAAAACCCTAATTTGAGAAAAAACCACCCGTGTTCCATATGCGAGGTCTACGACCATTACACGCATAATTTCCCCCATTTAGATCGAGTGCGTCAACTTTGGACCGACGATGCCCAACGACAAGGACATGCTGCACAGCTAGCACCACCTCCTCAACCGCAACCCATGATATTGCAAAATCCTCTACCCAACCAAGGAGTAGTAAACACTCGTCCAATGGATCCCCCACAAGGATCCGCTGCAACACAACAGTAAATTACCTATGCGGCAACTGATTACTAGCATACAAAGTCCAACACTCACCATTTTCTAATGATGTCATCTAATGATCTCAATCTTCAAACCCGACGAAATCAATACGGTTCAGCCCCTGAGGCCACACCTACCGATCCATCTTAATTCAAGTACCCTCCCAACTGATCAACCACTTCACATACCTAATATGCCCATGGATAGGGGTCCAAAAGCACCTCGCATCCCTTTAAGACGAATCAACAATAACCCTAATGCTCGTGCAGCTTCGAACTATAACATCGTAGAAGAATTAGCCCTGTCCCCTGCTGCTATGTCCGCTCTAGAAATCCTAAATTTTTTTCCTACACAGATAAAATTGTTGTTATCTGCCATTGGTGCCATAGACCCTAACGACTCCAACATGATGGCTTTTGACTTAGACCAAGCCGAACCTCGTCTGCCTTCATCTCTAGCTTTTCAGGTTTCTGTGTCCATTCCTAACCTCGTCGTTCATTGATGCATAATTGATGAAGGTGCCTCCACTTGCGTTATGTCGACTTTCATATGGCAGAAACTTGGATCCCCAATGCTACAACCGTCAACTACCACATTGCGAGCTTACGATGGTCGTGCAACTCAACCTCAGGGTCTGTTAGTGAACGCAGCCATACGGCTTGGGGGAAAACTAGTTCTCATAGATATAGAGGTCATCAACACCCAACTTGATTACAATCTCCTTCTGGGACTACATGTATAAAATGAAAGCCGTCGCTTCTTCAATTTTCAGCCTCATGATGTTCCCCCACGAAGGACGCGTAGTAAAAATCGACCAGATAACATAATATGATCCCAATGCCCCCGTAGCACCTGAAAATGTTCTTCCCATGATCGAACAACCCGTTCAGAGTGCACCCACATCGTTCGTCTCCTCAGTCAGACCCGGGATATATTTGGATACTCCCATGACCACCACTTTCCCATCTATCCCACCCCCTCTTTGGATAAATGAAATATCCGATTTGTGCACCCTCTCGCACAACACACAACATCATACTCCACAACCTCAACCATTGCCACAACCACCCACACTGCCTAGTCATATCGGAACAACACCAATTAACACTATCCCATTCTTATTTCCATTTTAAGGAGTTGTCAGCACGCCAGTAATGGCTACACTTAACCTCCCAGGGTTAACGTTAGGATTACCTGTATGGTACCTACCTGCCCCAACCCCTCCACCAACACCGACCGTTATTTTACAACTGGTACAACCCATCAATATTTTGAACCATCCACCACCTGGTGTACCGAACCCCCAAAACCATCCACCACTTGGTGTACCGAACCCCCAAAACCGTCCACCACCTGGTGTGAAGAACCCCCAAAGTAGACCACCTCCAATAGGGGCGACTACATCAACCTCTAGTTATGTTCCCCCTCAAACTCGCTACAATGGGGGCAGAGGTCCGCAAACCTACACAACCAGACCCACAACTCGCACCCCCCCAGCGACTCCCAAGTTAGCGAAGACTCCTCCAACAATCTGCATCCCCCCCAAGTGCTCCTTGTGCAATGCCATAGGCCATGCTACCCATCTATGTCCACATCTACCGACACTTCAAGAACACATGAATATGTTGGATGATGACACCAACGTTCCAGTTGTCAAACTAGAACTACCCCCTCAGCCTCGCAATAAATCATTGCGCACAAACCACCCTTGTGCGATATGCGACATCTACGGTCATTATTCACATCACTACCTCGATCTCCCAGATTACAGAGCAGCACTATATGAATTGAATAATGCCGAACTAGAGATATCTCCCCTGCTCATCGAGGAAATATTCCCCCCAAAATATTCCCGTTCAGAAGAAATCAATACCATTTATATGATTTCAACAACCTACAAGCCTGAACCAATTAATTTGATGACGCACTACTTCCGCATCGATGAGGAAATCCTAGAAACACTCATTGCACCGGACTACCCTTGGGATGATATGCACCATCGATCATACTTCATCCCTGAGGCATCTACGACGAACCAACTATCCGTTGAATCCAAAGACTTCTTACCAACCAAGGTCGATTGGTTCAAAGATCCTATCCCAGCTCTAGAAGCCTTTGAAGAAGGTAACATGGCCAACATTTTTCCAATTATAAAAATCGACATATCCACCACCCCCGGAAAACCCGAGCTTATCTCTTTAGGTGCATCCTGCACTGAAAAGGAAACCCAATCCTATAAGAAACTCTTTCAATAATTTCTAGATGTCTTCGCCTGGTCTTATACTGAGATGCCTGGTCTTGATCCTACCATCATAGAACATCACATAGACACTTGGCCCAACATATCACCTGTCCACCAGAAACAACGCCCCATTCACCCATCCAAGCTTCCAGCTGTCAAAGAAAAAATTGAGAAGCTTCAAGCAGCAGGTTTCATATATCCTATTGCTTATACCAACTGGGTTTCCAACCCAGTTCTCGTCAATAAGAAGGTGGGCACAATTCGTGCCTGTACTGATTTTCGAGATCTCAATTTAGCTTGTCCAAAAGACAACTTCCAAACACCATTTATCGATCATCTAATTGATGCATGTGCAGGGCACGAGATACTGTCTTTCATGGACGGTTTCTCCAGGTACAACCAAATCCATATCCGCAAAGAAGATCAATACAAGACCACTTTCACTACCCGATGGGGCACCTTCTCCTATCGCGTCATGCCTTTTGGTCTCAAGAATGCTGGAGCCACTTTTCAGCGAGCTATGACTTATTGTTTTCATGACCTAATTAACATCATATTGGTTTATCTAGATGACCTCACAACTCAATCCAAAAAATGATCTGACCATTTAGATGACCTCCGACAAGTCTTCTTGCGCTGTCACAAATACCAAATATGCTTGAACCCACTCAAGTGTGTATTTTGCATTCCAGCAGGCCGTCTGTTGGGTTTCATCATTTCTGAAAAAGGGATCACTGTCGACCCTCTAAAGGTCCAAGCCATAGTAGACCTATCGACACCTCGTACATTAAGACAGCTACAAATCCTTCAAGGGAAGTCCAACTTCCTTCGTCACTTTGTCCCAGATTATGCTACCACAGTACATGGTTTCCTCCGTTTGCTACGCCTTCATACCCATTTTGTATGGTACGACCAAGCAGAAGGAGCTTTCACGGACCTGAAGAAAGCACTTACAAGTGCCCCCTTGATTTCTCCTCCAGATTTCACAAGAGACTTTACCCTTTACATTTCGGCATCATATTACGCTGTCTCTGGAGTACTCGTCCAAGAAGACTCCGCTCTCCAAGAGCATGTTATTTACTATGTGAACCAAACTTTATTAGGCCCACCACTACGCTATCCACATGAAGAGAAAATGGCCCTCGTCGTCGTCTTTTCAGTACAGAAGCTGCGACATTATATTCTCCTCAGCCATACCACGGTTGTGGCGAATTCCAACCCAATGGTCTATCTCTTGAATCGTCGCCTTCTACAAGGCCGTGTTGCCAAATGGGTGATTATCTTACAAGAATATGACCTGACTTTTAAAATCCCGAAGAGCACCAAAGCACTAGCACTCTCTCAACTCATTACGGACCTACCATCTTCGTCGTCATCACCAGCTATCCATACTGATATAATTGACGAACATTTGTTCATCATCTCGTCTGACGACCCTTGGTACGACGACATTTTGGTATACCTTCGTACACAGAAGTTTCGACCCAATATCGACCGTGACAGACATCATCGCATTCGTCACCATGCCCCCTGTTATATCCTCTTGGGTGATGTCCTCTATCGATGTGGCATCGACACAATCCTACGACGATGCCTTTCCTAAGAAGAAGCAGAACAAGTCCTTAATAACTGTCATAGTGGTGCCTGCGGTGGCCATTTCTCTAGAATGGCCACCGTCCAAAAGGTAATTCGCGCAGGTTATTTTTGGCTGTCATTATTCACTGATTATATCACAGCAGTCAAACATTGCCAAAATTTCCAGCTCTTTGCATCCAAGGCAAGAACCCCCCCCGCCCCCCTTCATCCAGTCGTCACCGTTGGACCAATTTGCAAATGGGCCATCGCCTTTATGGATTGCAATCCCGCATCAGCTGGCAGTCATAAACACATTATTGTGGCTATTGATTACTTTGCTTTATGGGTAGAAGCCATGCCTACTTACAATTGCAAAGCTGAAACTGCAGTCCATTTTTTCCTCAACCATGTTATTGCTCGTTTCGGATTACCAAAGCAACTCGTCTCAGAGCACAACTCTCACTTCGAGGACTCTGTTTGGAGAGAATTTTCAATACTCAAGTTTGAACATCATTTCTCCTCCACCTACTACCCCCAAGGAAACGGCCAAGTCGAAGATGTTAACAAAATTTTGAAGACTATCCTCCAGCGCACTGTCGACAAACATAAATCCAATTGGCATCATATGTTGTTTCCTGCATTATGGGCTTACCGCACGTCGACCAAAACCGCCACTGGCTCTACCCCCTTCCATTTGGTTCATGGCGTGGAATCTGCCCGCCCCATTGAGTGCCAGATACCAACATTACAAATTTCCATAGAACTCCTCCCGGATACTTCACCAATTGAATAACACTTACTTATTCTAGAGCAGGCTGACGAAGATCACCGCGTAGCTCTCCAAACAATCAAAGCCGCAAAGAACAAATCTAAACTCCATTATGATAAACATGTTCACCCACGAGCATTTAGTGAAGGAGACCTGGTACTTGTTTACAACCAAGCGCATGACAAAACGAGCAAATGAAAGTTAGAATCTATGTGGCAAGGCCCATATATCATACACACTTGCCTTGGACATGGGGCATACCTTTTGACCGACTTAGAATGCAATCCCATGCGAAACCCCCGTAACAGGTTGTACCTCAAAAGATTCTACCCATAAAAATCTCCTGGACACCACAGTCCATATTGTACAGTTTTTTTTAATTTATTTTTTCATAAACTTTAAACACCTTACATTTTCATTTTTTCCTGCATGAACACAGATGGATCCTGTTCCACTCTACCATATCAGCTTCACCGACGGTGCAAGTCGTTGGTCTCCAAATCTTGCTTCAACAGCTTGGGTAATTTATTCCCCTTCACACGAGTTGATCCACCTCGATGGAGTGTGCATAGGTGCTGCCACAAACAACCAAGATGAGTATGATGCCGTGACCGGTCTCCTGGCCGCTGCTCTCCAAATGTGCATCAGTCACCTTAGTGTTTTCCTGGACTCCCAGCTCCTTGTTTCCCAGCTCAACAACTGTTACCAGGTACGTGATCCCTGTCTATTTAGAAAATTCCTGCGCACTAAACAAATGATTCGACACTTTGAATCCATTTCATTCACTCATGTCCCAAGAAATCTAAACAGTGTAGCAGACCGAATGGCTAACAACATTCTAGATTGGCACGTCAACCAAAACATGTAGGAGATCACGACATGCATCACATAGGCATCAAAGAATCAAAATAAATAAATCATCATAACATTGCATCCACGTGCATAACATGTGCCTCCACGAGCATATAAAAAATTATAACATTGCATCCACGTGCATCAAACATGCCTCCACGGGAAAAAAAACAAACTACAATTGCATCCACACGCAACAAGACATAAAAGAAAAGATAAGATGTGCATCTAGGTGCATACATGACTATATACCAAAATGCATAAATATATATATATATATCATCATAAGAGTCACAATGTCAGGAGTGCTCTCAGCACCCAAATATACAAAAGGTACACCAGCCGTACAAAATGTGTATCAACAAAATACATCCCCATATGCTCATTAGCATTTGGGGGAAGGTACAAGATCACCTAATCATCACGATCTCAGGGCTCCTCTGGCTCCTCCTCCTCTGGATCCTCCGGATCATATAGCTCTCGAGCCCTCTTCTCAGCTGTCACTACATCTACTCTCCGTAGGATCGATCTCCACTCACGGGGAGCATTGAAACACTGATCGAGAACATGCTGATATAGATCCCTCCAACCAGCATTTGGTAAATCCACTAGCAGTGCCTCCAAGGTATCACGTACATCCTCTAGGGCATCATCTCGCTGACGCACAACTCCTCGTACACGAGGTGGGGGTGCCGCTACCGGTGGAGGTACCACCACCATCACCCGTCCCCTACGGCCCATATGATCCACTGGAGGCCTTGGACCAACATATTTCATGACCCACACTAAAACAAGTCAGTATCATATAAACATCTCTAGCTATACTCATAACAAACATCTAAACATGATATAATAGAGAAATATAAACAAAGACGTACTGTCTAAACCCCAAGCCTGTCCCTGAGATCAAGGCATCTCAGGGTCACCCCGGAAGTCCATACCCACATATGGATAGTCGTCAATGACCACGGGCATCTGCTCCCACTGATCATACATCTCCGACGAGAAGAATTGCCGAATTCCACCACCACCCTGGGGCATCATCTCCCCCCACCGCACCATCCGAGGCTCACTCCTCAGTCCCTTTCGAATCGGCACATGTGGCTGCAAGGTAGGTACTCGCTCAAAAAAGAAACAACAGAGGAAATATGCATAACTAAACTCTCCTCCCTCCCGACTAACCTTGTTCCGCTCTCGCCGAACACAGGCCAGAAACATCTGGCCCCAAGAAAAATAGGTCCCCGTCAAGACACGATGAACCATCATCGTTTCCCCCCCCCGACAAACGATGGGGAACCTGTGCACCAAGCACCCGCAAAACACAAGCCACAACCGCCTGCATCTCCGGCTCCTGCAGATCCGAGATACTCAGTGCGCTGTTCTGCGCATGGGCCCCTGGAATGAAAAATCTCTCAAGGAGATCCTCAATGTCCATACCAGCCAAAATCCTGGGCTGGGTGTCCCCTATCTCTCCCAAATGAGGCAAACGAGTAAGGAAATATACATCGGTCAAGGTGAGCTCCAGTCGCTCACCCTACACAATAAAATCTACCTCCACTAGGTCCCAGAAGTCAACCAACTTGTTCAGTAGCTCCCTAACTGAACGCATGATAGGAATCTGAGTGAACTTCAATAGTCCGCCCGCAGCCAAGGCCACCCGCACATCTATGCTCTCCCGAATACGACCCATCAGTCCCTCATCAATATCCCTCTCCTTCCACGATACCAGCAGCCTCCTCAGCATCCTGCCAAAACAACACAAAATTTTTTAGAAAAATAAACCAATTTTTTTTTCCTAACCAAGCGATCCCCATCGCGACTTTCGGCCCCCTATTCGCAATGAACATCGTGGCTTTCATCTCTCACAGTCGTGATGCTCATCGCGACTGTCAGTCCTCACAGTCGCGATGTGCATCACGGTTGTAAGCATACACAAACACAATGAACATCGTGGCTGTAGGCACCCACATCCATGATGAACATCGCGACTGTCCAGCCCACAGTCGCGATGAACATCGCGGCTGTCCAGCCCATAACCGCGATGCACATCGCGGCTGTCCAGCCCATACCAGCGATCTGCATCGCGGAAAAAGGCTCAAAACCCGCGATATTCCATGTTGGAAAGCCAACGTGGAATATTCGTAGCTTCTGAGACCCCCACGCTCACAAAAAAGTAAATAAATTGAAAGGCTAAGGCACATAGGCTTACCTGAATCTCGCGGAATGAAAAACCGACGGTCGAATCTCCCACAAATCAAGAAAATGCTCTGACCCAACTAAATTACTATGTGAAACTCAACGGTGAAAATGACACATGTCACATTGGGTCCACTTGTTATTTATAGAAATTTGACCAATTTTCAATCAACCATTTCGGCATCATACGACGTCCGTTTTTCAAACCGTTGGTACCACTGGAATCAGCGCAGCAAGAACTTCACAATAGTCCACTCCTTTTATCGATTCCACCAGGTCCCATTTTTAGACATTTTTTACATGCCCCTCATCACCTCGATTTGCATGCCACATTAGCCGTGGTCCATTTTTTGACGAGTCTTGTATCGCCGGATTCGATTTTCCGCGCTCGTGATGATGCTTGAGATCATTTCTCGCTCTCACCACCAGATTTTTCGGGCATTTTTTCCATGACCCTCGTCGCCTTGGTTTTCATGCCACATCAGGCGTTATTCGTATTTGACGAGTTTTATATCGCCAGATTCAGTTTTTTGTGCTTATGATGATGCTTGAGATCATTTCTCGCTCCCACTCCCAGAATTTTTGGGCACTTTCTTACATGACCCGTCATCCCCTCAATTTGCGTGCCACATCGACAGCCGTCAGATTTTACAAATTTTCGCATCACAACTTATACACGATCCCTCCACTCCATCCATACTGCAATTATGGAATTGTTTTGCTACCATTCATCAACCCGCAAGGAGGCCCCATTAGTGTTCCCCCCTATCACCATGCTTGATCCCCATACTCGCCCTTTGATTGAACACTTCCTCCTTTCCTCTCCATTACTTTTGATTCGGTATAATTTTATTTCTTTTTCGGGCCAATCAATTCCTTTACGAAAAAGGCACTTAGGGAGTTTTTGTTAAGCTCTTTTCTGACTCCTAAAACAATGAAAAGATCGCCGAGCAATCTTGCTTCCTTTCATGCTCGCTAAAAGTATCTGAAAGGGCGTCTACTTGGTATAAGTTTACCCCTTTTTCGGACCTTGTAGACTAATTATGAAAAAGGAATACTCTAGTCACATCGTCTAGAAGAGTTCTCCATTTGCATCATTTTACGCTTTTTCGGGCCTTGGAGACAAACATACGAAAAAGAACACCAATGGAGTCTACTTACCACTTTCAGACTCTCTAAAATTGAAAGCAACCACGAGCAATCACCGTCTTGGGCTCGTACAAATCCACAGGATGATACTCCTCCACCAATTCAGAGTCTTCTTATCGTTTTTAGACTCCTTAAAAATGAAATCACTCACGAGCATGAACAATCATGGGCTCGCATAAATCCACAAGACAGTACCATTTTAGAGGAAACTTTTATCTCTTCTTGGAGCTCATTAAAACTACGAAGAAGGACCCAACGGTGTTTTTTTTTCGGCGCCACAACAGATCATGTCCACTCACATGGAAGCTTTCCCATTATGGTCGCCTTTGTTCAGAGTATTCTGCAGTATGTCACCCTAAGAGCCTCCCAATAGCATCCATCAACTTGTCCCCCAGAGTCACTCCAGTCTGCAATACATACCCCTGATCCCTTAAGCTATGATCCTCACACCTAAAAGTCAGTTTCCTATGCTGCTAGGTCAACCATGTCATCATGCTATGAACAAAGGAAGTTTGAGTCCACCCGCTCTATGACGCAGTTATTTCCCATCCCCATAGTATGTTAGTCCTACCATCAGTATTATCACACTTCAGTTGTACACCCCGTGCTCCTATCAAGGAAACATCATTTCCTTGGTAGTCGCCGGTATCCCTCTGTCGACGCCAACCAAATCTATTCCAGAGGATAGACCCAGAGGTCCCTATGCCTTGGACTCATCACCATTAGTGATGAGTGCCTACGGATCATTTTGAAAGGAGTCCTCAATGCCTCTCCAAATGATTGTTTCTCACATGCTCGACGTCAACACCTTGATCGCATCATCGAGACTCGTACAGGGTATCGGTCCTTTCAGTTATTAGTTGAAGACCCCGGATATCACCCGACTCTACCACATTTGAGAGTCTAATTGAGAAAATAACCAGTTACACAGTCCTGTGAATATCCAGGTTTCGCTTGCCGACAGTTTTCAGATGTACCCCAGTTTTATACTCCCTCGAGTATACAGTTACACATACTCCTCAAAAGTTGACTCATTTACTGACTCTACCACTTTTGAGAGTCTAATTGAGTCCCTACAGATGTTGGACACCTTCAGCTCCAGCAGTTCATGCACCCTTTTGAAACCTTATTCAGAATGGTTGTTGCTCTTTTCCAGTGTATCAGTTATTGAGATCAGTCATGGTATGATCATGAGTACGTCCCAGAATTGTGTCCTCTCTGGACCATTATGATGTACCAATAGATTTTTATGTATTATTCAGGTCCCCCTTCTTGGGCCTAATTGTTATGTATATGTCTTGATATGAGCATGGGTATGCCCGCCTCGTCCATAATCAAAGATTATTCCTCATTCATTTTGAGGCCATGTATTTTTTTAGTTTTTGCAGCTTCCAAGGGGTCGTTGTTCCAGTATCCAATCAGTCTCTTCTCTTCTCCAAACACCAGGAAAAAGACAAAAGAACTATGATGTCTGTTGGCCATATGATGAGCTCCTACCCTCACACATCAGGGGGCAATCTGTTAACACCCAAAAAGTGCTCACTAGCTCATTCCCTTATTCACATGACCCATTTGTCCACTTTTTCCACCATTTGAGCCTCTAAAACCATCAAAAGGTCACCAAAAAGACCATAATACACCTTTTCCCCCTCAAAATATGTATTTTTCCTCAAAAAACACAAAAAACCCTAAAAAAGGGTCCAAAATTCCCAAAAAATATTAAAAGGGAATAAAAATATAAAAAATATCCAAAAAAGGAAAAAGAGGGAAAAAGAGACCTAAACCATGTTGGTTAATACCATTGGTTTCCTTAAAACCATAATGGTATTCCCCATCACCAAAAACTATAAAAAGATGATATGGGCTCCTCACTTTTCATCCATATTTCATCCTATCCTCATGCTGCCAAAACCCATCTTGAGCTTTGCCCATCTTTTGAGCTTTTCCCAACCATTGAAGCATTGGAGAAGAAGAGACCATTGGACATTGGAGCACCTCAACCTTGGAGCTGCCTAAAACTCACCATCCTCACCATTTGAGGTAATACAAAAGTTTTAATTTTTATTTACATGCTTATGAATCAATTTTATTCATTTTTATCAATCTAGAATTCTTTATTTTACTGTTTACTTCCATTGATCTATAATTTATATTTGCTTATTTACATTGATTTATTTGAGACTGATGTTACTAGTTAGCAGGTGCATCATTGCACATGCTTGGTCGAAAAACCAAGCAACAGTAGTGAAAAAACCAGAGAGCAAAGCTAAGCGAATTGAAGTCGGAGAGTTGCGATGGCTCATGTAATATCCAGCACCAGTATGCAGGAGCCACAAACTGCGAAGGCACAAATTTTCAAAGAGCAAGCAGAGATTTCATCTGCACCGGCCCATATATTTATAAATAAGAGAAGTGCCAACCGATTAGTGGATACGGACAGAAGAACAAAAACCACTCGCAACACGACGCGTGATACAGCTACAGGAGGAGAAGAGGGCAGTTCAGGCACCGTAGAAGAAGAGGAGACAACAATTAGAGGAAGGCCCAAGCAGCAACAAGTTCCAATGGTGGCGGACATTCTAGGATATGTGTCATCGAGGAGGGAAGGGGCTCTGTCGATAATACTTGGGAATAATTCCAAGTATACCATAGTGGAACCAGTGACACCGAAAGGTGTCCACATTACCGGTGGAGTGTTACAGCGGCTGCGCAAGCTGCAATACAACAACCATGATGTTTTAGCATATCCTGAGTGCACCCAACAAAAATTCATGGAGAAAGTTCATGAGGAAGGAGACCAAATTCCAAGAGAACCAATGCCATGGGCGTTGGGACTATAGCGATTGGGATTGTTGTCGATCATTCAAATGTCGCATTTTGGATGCTCGATGGAGGTCAATGAATGCATCAAAAAATTGCTCGTCTGTTTTCATGGTGGCTAATTGTGGCTCATTAGAAAGATCCCAAACGATGTGGATATTATTGCAAGGATTACCGGGTTACCCAATATGGGGGTAAACCTGTCGCATTACTTTCAAGGTAAGGACAATGACTAGAAGTTGGCTGCAAAGATGAAAGCTAAATACAGGGTAGTCAAAAACACCCGTGGATACCTAGTTGACATAATTAATGACCAAGCGGTCAGGCTTGCCGCAAAGTTTTTGGCCATTAATATAGTTCACAAAAAGGGCCCCAACCAATGCACATCAGGGGTGATTGCATCAATAGAAAAATGTGCGGCCGAAGTTCAGATGAATTGGTCGATTTTTTATTAAATGAGCTTATGGAGGATGCGGTTGCAGCACAGGAAAATGGTAAGCCCTTTACTTATTCTTGGCTCCTGTTGTTAATTGATTTGGTGGCATGGATGGAGCCACCACAGTACCAAGGAATAGAGACAGAGAGTGTCAAGGGGCACGATATCAAAATTAATGGGCACTGAACGACAAGTACAGGCAGCGTGACAATAACATACAATTTAACATCTACTTGGAAGAGTTGCATGCACAAGCAATGAAGGTCCTGCGATTAACTGAGGTCGCGGCAAGAAGATATAGGCAGATGTGAGGCTCGTTGTGGGGCCTCAAGAAATTTTCATCCAAGCACGTGCATACCCACGAAAGCAGTGGTTAACCACGCAGTACAAGTTGACTTAAGAAGAGTTGGACGCCATCCTAGAGGAATGGACAAATGAATGGAAGACCCCAGTGGGAAAAAACCAATTATAGGATCCAGAGGATGGAAAGCTAACGGATGTGCCAAAGACCCAGACTGAGACGAAAGACTCGGAGGACGAGGATGAAGGTGAGGACGGCTAGTTAGGGAAAATTCATGATGGGTCGACCGACACTCCGACAGATTTAGAGTTGGAAGCGTAGTGACAAGAGGCAAGAATGAAGAGGAATAGGGACAAAGGAGAAGGGATTACCACTACTGGTATCCCCGACGATCAGATGAACATGTTACTTGACAGGATTACAATGGTGGAAGAAGAAAATCGAGAAAAAGTAACACGACATTTGACATAATATTTTCACCAAGTGTCGCAGTTGTTGCAAACACTGATTAATGTTGTTATGTTGACCAAGGTGAAGCCAAGGCTTGAAGATGCAATTCAGTCAAAGGAATGACAGGAATAGGTTTTTATCAGCACTCAACAGTGAATCGTGCAAGTGCTACCTGGCGCGATCACGATTGGTAATGAAGATTTAGAACTCTCCCTACGCGAGCTCGACACTGTAAGTTCGACCTTAATATGTTACCTATGTTCATGCTTCATCGCACCCACATTGGGACCAGTGATGAAATACGCAAGCAAGAAGCATCGACACACGCCCAAATGATCAATTATAAGAGGCAGGTAAGAAGTGTTGAGGTGGATATTGAAAAACTCCGCGAAGAAAAAGAGGTAGCAATGAAGGAAACAAAGAGAGCAATGGACGACAGGAAACGGCTAGAGCATGCCATCTATATGGAATGTGAAGATGTGCCAGAAATATCTAAGGAGATGGTCGCGGAGGCCAAGGCATTGAAGCTGGTCGCAGTCATTGTGGATCTTAGAAAATTTAATGAGAAATTGCAAACAAGGGTGGTGTCGAGAACACCATCGGAACACGTTGAGGCATGGAAGACCAGCATTGAGGATGTTGCGACGGAGATTGTAGAGTTGGAAAAAGCGGCACAACACATAACAAAGGAAGTATCACAATTTTGGGGAATCCTAATCCAAGATGAGTAGTTGCACCAGTTGAATGTGAAACTTGGGGAGGCAGAAGCATAGTTGGAGACATTGAGGGGATCACTAAAGGCAATTCCCCTACTTTTGCAAATGAATAAAGCGATAGAGTTGACGGAATTACAGCAACAGGTCAACAAGGTGTGCCAAAGACAGCATAGGAGGAAAGCATAGTTGGATGAGTTGCAGTCTAAGGTGGAGCAATTGGAAATTGAAGCAATGTCAGTATTGACAAAAATCAAGGAGAACTTAGAGAAAGTGCAGCAGAAGGAAATAGAGCATCCAACGGAGCAATAGGTCGAGGAATGCACAACGCTCAAAGAAGTAGCTAGGGAATATGTTGACCAAATTAAAACAACGTATGGAGAGTTTAAGGCATAAGTGAACACACCACCAAAATTTGGTTGAAGTGGATCGAGGGCGAGCCACAAGTTTGTGTTGGGGTCCTGTTGGCACGGGACTAGTTCATAGAATTTTTGGTACAAACAACGATAAAGTGGATAGCAACAAAGGTAAAGAGTGATCGCGAAGCGGAGCAAAAAGGTTAAAGTGGAGTAGGAGTTAGTTTGACTTAGTGGTTAATATATGTCCACTTTGCGAAGTGGACCAATATTTTAACAACCACTAAGCCTATAAATATGAGTCGCATTGTAATCCTTTGGGAATCTTGTATCTTTTCTTCGCAGTATGATCTATCTAGGTTCGATCTGTCTTTGTATTGAATTTGATCTGAGGTTTTTGAGTACTGGTTCTACGGATATGTATCTCTATCGATTATGTGGTTTGTAAGATGGATTTGATGTTTGAAGTCTTCTTTTAATGAGAAGGAATGTTACGGCCATGACTTTGTCTCTCTTGTGTTATGTCGCAGTTATGATTACTTATGTTATGTAGCAGTTATGATTAGACCTGTTATGTCACGGTTATGATATGTATCATAGATCGATTAAATATGTTTCTATGATGTGTTACTGTGTAGATCACATCATATGAAGATTTTGTTAATAGGTTAGTGGAAATATTTGATCGAAATGACCATAAAATGCCTTTCAAGGAACTAGCGCAGTTGAAGCAAACTATAACCCCTGAGGAGTACATGTTGGAATTCCAAAAATTGTCAGTTATGGTTGTTGATATCTCTATGGTTCGATTGGTATTGATCTTTACTGAAGGGTTGGCTTAACCTTTGAGAGGTTTGGTTAAATCTCACAATCCAACTTCATTGAAAGATTCCATGAACTTGGAAAGAGATCTGCAAAATGTGCCACTGAAGACAAAGTATCCTCCCAATCCTAATTTTCCTTCCAAGTTCATAGATGACAAGAGACCATGGAAAAAATATTCATTTGGGAGGGACAAGAAAAAGGAACCAAGCAAGGAAGAACTTAGAAGAAAGAAACTATGTTTCACATGTCATCAACCATGGGTTCCAGGGCATAAATGTGCTAAGGGGAAAGCACACTTCACTGAAGTCTTTTCTGATAATGAGGAGGACATGGAGGAAGAAGCACAAAATTTAGACCAAGAAGAGGGATGTGACACAGAATAATAAGATCATCCATCACCTGAAATAGGGAATATGGTAGTACACAGCAGAATAAGATCATCCATCATCCATCATAAACAACATCTGGTTGAAGTGGCTCGAGGGCGAGCCACAAGTTTGTGTTGGGGGGATATTGGCACGGGTCTAGTTCATAGAAGTTTTGGTACAAACAATGACAAAGTGGATAGTGAAAAAGGTAAAGAGTGATCGTGAAGCAGTTAAAGCGGAGTAGGAGTTAGTTAGACTTAGTAGTTAATATATGTCCACTTTGCGAAGTGGACCAATTTTGTAACAACCACTGAGCCTATAAATATGAGTTGCATTATAATCCTTTGGGAATATTGTATCTTATCTTCGCAGTATGATCTATCTGGGTTCGATTTGTCTTTGTATTGAATTTGATCTGACATTTTTTATTATTGGTTCTGTGGATATGTATCTTTGTTGATTCTGTGATTTGTAAGATGGGTTTGATGTATGAAGTCTGCTTTTAATGAGAAGGAATGTTTCGGCCATGACTTTGTCGCTCTAGTGTTATGTTGCAGTTATGATTAGACATGTTATGTCGCGGTTATGTAATGTATCACAGATTTGTTAAATATGTTTCTAAGATGTGTTACTGCGTAGATTTGATTAATATGTCTCTATATTCGATGATGGTGTTATGATGCGATTGCTAACTATGTCGATCTACTAGTTATGATGTGATTAACTGTTAATCATGCATGTCCTCTTATACCTACGGAAGATTGGTTCCTGCATCCCCCTTAGGTGCCTTGGGTGAGACCTCACTCACTTTGTGAGTGGTGCTAGAAAGGCTAAACCCTTTCTGGGCTGGTATCTATGGGTTTTTTTGTTGAGCTTTGTTGACACTGTGCGAAGTGAACCCATGTCGACAGATCTATGTCAACACATGGTTCTGTTTCTAGGACCCTAGTGTGAAAAAGAGAGGACATGTTGTGGCATCCGAAAAAGCCGTAGATCGAGGAGTGGTTCGACAAAAAGACACGAGAGTTTGTTGAGGAAGAAAATAAGAACCCTGGATGGTCGATAGAACAGTGGTTGCAGAAGTACATCTATACCAATATCCACGAGGTATTTTTCTACGAGTTTCCTATATTGTTGTACGAATGGTTGGCTAACCTAACCTATTAGAAGAAGAATTTCCAAGGAGGTGAGCTAGAGCATTGGACCCTGAAACTGATCCAACAATTGAGTCATGTTAACAATAAAGCTTCAAGGGATGTCGACATTTGGGTAGATAACATTTTGGAAGGGTACATTATTGATTTTGTTGTCGACACAGTTAGATTGTACAATGACATGGAAAGTAATTTATTTAAAGGACCCAAAAGAAGGTGCCTATTGGAGTTAACATTGTGGATTAAACTGCTCATTTGTGAAAAGGGAATATTGAAGATGAAATCTGATGAGTAAAGCTCTGGTGCACGAGGCTGTGGGTATTGTGCAGATGCGGGTCTGATAGAATGATGTGGGGTAGATGGAAATGAGCTATGACTAAATTGTAAGGGAAGCTGTGAAGATTGTGGCCTCCTGAGAAGTGGGGCGAGGTTATGGTCGGAGAAAAAGAGGAGGACTAAGATAGAAAGAGAGATTCCTAGTGTGATTGGAATGGTGGACTGCGAAGCGGGGCCAAAAGGGACTAAGAAACCCTATAGCAATAAAGAGGACGACTAGGATACCCCTGAACCCGAGGAAGGACACACCCAAAGCCACAACATACCCACAAACCTGTGCACTTTTCCAAACTTTAGAGGAAGAAACAAAAGCTATTTGTTGGGTTGTCATGTGCGTCAAAATAGCAGTAATAGTAGCGGATCTATAAACACCAGTAGAAAACCAAGGATGGCGGGTGACGACATGAAGTTTCTTCTCTTTTAGGGTAATGGGATAGAGGATCCCGAGAAATATTAGTTGTTGTATGAAGCAGTGTGGACAGTAAAACAAGTACAAGATGAAGCTATCAAGAAGGGACAATGTGCGACAACCCTCAGGGGTCGTGCATTGGATTGGTACATGAATTTTATACAAGCACCTGCAAGGATTCCGCAGAAGACCCTGGAAGAAATCAGAGTTGGGATGATCGAAGAGTTTAAGAAGCCTAAATCAAAATTGGTATGGGAGTTTGATCAGATGTTCAAAACTTTGATGGCTAAAGTTAGTTTTGGGATGAGCGAAGTGCAGCACAAGGAATGGTTTATTGCAGGATTGATACCGCACATCCGGATGTCGTTGATGGTTTATCTCAGGTGGAGGATTTGGAACTTGCGATGAAGCTTGAATCTTTGTTGATTGGTGAAACAGGGATTCGAATGAGCCAGATCTAGTCGCAACTAGAAAAATTGACTATTCAGTTGCAGGAGATTAATAAAGGGAAGGAAGTTCGCAAAGAGGTATGGTGTAGTCGATGCAAGTCCAAAGGGCATCATAAATATCAGTGTCTTGAATTCTACAATTATCTACAATCTGGTGCACCCAATCCCCTCAATCAAGGAGGAATTCCTTGGTGCCAATTTTTCTAGACAAGAGGGCATCGCTCGGAGGAATGCGTGTATTTGCAGAAGGTTGTGTCGAAGCCGGATAATATGTATTGTAAATTTTTTCGATCTGTCGGCCATGATGAGAAATATTGTTGAGCATATGAATTTATTCAAGAAAGGACTGATGATACTTACTTCATGAAGGGAGATGATCAACCGCAGGAAGAAAGACATCCAACGCATCCGCAGTATAATTAGTCATAGTATAATCAACCACAGTATAATCTGTCGCAGTACAATCCGTTGTAGTACAATAAGTCACAGTTCAACCCACAACGAGGAATACTGAGAGGAGGATATCGTGGTGGTCATGGCATAGGTTTTGGTTGTGGAGGAACCTTTGGTTGAGTTCAAGGAATGATCACATGCTATAATTGTTGATAGCTAGGACACTATCAAAGGGATTTCCCAAATCCGACTCCGCAGGGTAGCTATTGCAGCGCAGCTGATCACAACGTCGAAGATTTCCCCTAGTTAATCACAAAGTGGTAGACTAAGATGAAACCCCAACCGCAACTGAATCCAAACCTAAACTAGAACCATAATCCAGTTTAGAATGTGCAGAATATCTCAGTTGAGGTAAGAAGTCGACCAATAAATGTCACAGTAGTAACCAGAGGAGGATCTGCGACAAGAGAAGATATGCTACCACCAAATGTCCGACCATTGATCCAGAAACACGTATGATTTTATGTTGAAGCAGAGAAAGAAACTTTTTGGGAAGTACGAGATGCACTAATAAAGAATAATGCTCAATCGACACTTGTATTCTATAAAGAACCTGTCTATGGGATGCCACCAATTTTTGACTCGACAATGTCACAGAAGTCACCAGGAAAGATCAGTACTTTGAAATTTTTTCTAGAAAGTTGTCTAACAATAGAAAAGGATCAGGAAGCATTAGAAGAGATAGTTTGCTTCTTGTATCGATAGGAAGAGGGGCGACAAGATCGTGTAGTCAACCGTCTATATAATAAGAAAACAGGAAGGGAGATGAGGACGAATTCCCGGATCGGTGCATATGATATGGATTCCATCATTTTAGATCTAGGATTCGATGTGAATATCCTAACCAAGAAAACATGGGAAGCGATGGGGAAGCCACCATTGGTATGGTCCCCTATGCAGCTCCGGTTAGCAAATCAGATCAAGGTTACACCAATCAGTTGGTTCCCTCATCTACTAGTCGAGGTAGAATGATTGAAGACATATGCATATTTTGATGTCATAGATATAATTGATAACACTAGTCCATATCCTGCATTGTTGGGGATATATTGGGAAATGGAGAATCAAGAAGCTATCAATTTCAAGAGAAGAACGATGTCTTTTGAGAACTGCAACATGAGATTCATTGATCCACTTGAAGGACAGAGATATATTGAACCAATGAGAGACTAGATCATCATAGGATGGGACAACATATATAATTTATCAGAAGATTACATCAATCCCACCGCCGATGGAGAATTGGGGTGGAGAAGTATCAGTTTGGCGTCATCAGACTCCGACGAGGATCTTGAGAATTGGAAAAATCGGTTGCATGAGGTATCAGTCAGGAAGTGCGTGCAGATCACTCAATCACTAAGATGGGTTGCGACAGAAGTATGTGATCCAGTAACATACGAAGGACTAACTAACCTGGAAATCTTCATCAATGAGTTTGAAGACAAAGTATCAGAACCACAACATCTTCTAGCATTAAATGAAGCATTGAAGGCCACTCTAGTGAGGTGGTGGGGTGCTCACAAGTCGTCAATAACAAACTAGCAAAAATGTCGACGATTAATGGAAGTAAGATTTGGGGAAAATGACTGATATCAAGGAAAGAAGTATGATGGAAGGATGGATCCAAAGGAGCATCTGGGAAAATGTCAGGTTATATGGGGGGTGAGGCCAAAGCAAGAATGGGTTCATGCATTCATCCACACATTAAATGAAGTACCTCGAAGCTGGTACATATCAGTAGAGCTGAGACGAGGAACAACCACATGGGAGGATCTAACCACTAGTTTCAGTCGCACATTCAGTTTTACCAATGAGAATCCTCTAATTGATAGAGCGCTGCAAGTAATCCACGAAAAGATATCCGAGACAGTTCCGACTGAAAGAAAAATGGGACCACAATGGAATGTGACACCAAAGATGATGATGGAGTGTTACAATGTTTCAGGAGGACCTGATGATGACGAAGATCCTAGAGCTGTCTACATCCCAGAGTCAGAAGGTAGCCGCGATGTTGAAGCACCAGGAATTCCATCAGATAGATTCAAGCAACCATTGAAAACCAAGAAAGTAAATATTGGGTCACTGGAGAATCCAAAGTTTGCCAGTATTGTAGACTATTGGGATGACACAACAATTGGGAAGGTCATTGACTTATTGCATGAATTTCAATATTTGTTCCCAACAAAATTTTATGAGATGAAGGGAATTTCTGGGGACTTGGACGAGATGAAGATCCCCCTTAAACCTGATGCTAAACCAGTGAAGCAACGACCATATGGATTGGATCCCATATACAAAGAGCGATTGAAGGTTGAGATAGAGAAGATGTTAGATGCAGGGATCATTGAGCATGTCGAGGAGTCCGAATGGATCAAACCGATGGTCGTCCAAGAAAAAAATACTGGTGAAGTCCTTATTTGTGTCGACTTAAGGAAGTTGAATGATGCATGCCTTCATGATCCATTCCCCATGGCCTTTACCGATGAATTACTTGAAGGTGTCGGAGGACAAGAAGTATATTCATTTACAGATGGCTTCTCAAGATATCACCATATCAAGATTGCAAAAGAAGATCGCCACAAAACCACCTTTGTAACAAAGTGGGGCTTCTACAGTACACAGTAATGCCATTTGGTCTCAAGAATTTCCCTACATTTTTTTCAAAGTTAGTTGTTGCTGCTTTCAAATATTTTATTCACAAGTTCTTGGATGTCTATATGGATGACCAGACTATGTATGGATTGGTTAAAGACCATGTTGAGAACCTCAGGATGATGCTTGAAATATGTCGACAGCATTAGATCTCTTTGAATTTAAGGAAGTGTATATTTTTTTCACCATTTGGTATCTTGTTGGGACATATTCTCTGCAAGTAAGGTATGTTTGTAGACCCAGCCAAGATCATGATCATTGTTGACTTACCAACACCTATGATAGTAAAGTGGCTGAGGGCCATGTTGGGCCATACAGGATACTATAGAAAGTTCATAAAAGGGTATGCAACGATTACTGCGCCCATGGAGAATATATTGAAGAAATATGTGAAGTTTGAATGGAACGATGAGTGTCAGAAGAGCCTCGACATATTGAAGGAAAAGATGGTCGCAACACCAATATTAGCCTTCCCCAATTGGAAGAAATAATTCCATGTCCACGTATATTCTTTGTCAGTCATGTTGGGGGTGATATTGGCCCAGCCTGGAGAAGGGTTGATTGACCATCCTATAGCATTTACTAGCTGGAATTTTTCGACCGCAAAGAAAAATTATACAACGACGGAAAGAGAAGGCCTGGCGATGGTATATGCATTGCAAAAATTCAGACATTATCTACTACGAGGACACTTCAATACGCTTACTAACCACTCAACACTGAAGTACCTGGTCAATAAGCCTGTGTTGGGGTGGAAGATCTGCCAGTGGTTGGTGTTGTTTTAGGAATTTGACTTTGAAATAATCGTGAAGCCTGTACAATTGATTGCAGGACCTGACCATCTATGGAGGATCGAATCGGGTGAGGAACCAAGTGGCATCGACGAAGGTCTTCCCGATGCGCAGTTATTTTGCATTGAAATGGTCGATGACCATTATGAATAGATTGTTCAGTTTTTGGCCACAGGAAGAGCACCTGAAGGGTTCACCACTAATCAAAAGAAGCATTTAGTCGGCAGAGCCGTTGATTTCCAATTGATCGCCGGACAATTATACAAGATGGGGATAGATGAAATTCTGCGTCGATGTGTCCTTCCACATGAGCAAGAAAGAGTGTTAGTTGAGGCTCACATTGGAATCGCATGAGGGCATTATGGAGGGCGTGCAACCACCATAAAGATACTTAGAGTTGGATTATGGTGGCCAACACTACATAGTGATGCAATAGATTAGTCCAAGATCTGCGACGTATGTCAGAGGACAGGGAAACCATCGTGATGGGATGAGATGAAATTGGTTCCTCAGTTGACATTACAAACTTTTGACAAATGGGAATTAGAATTTGTGGGACCCATTAACCCACTAGGAAAGAATATGGGTGTGAGGTACATCATTACTGTGACAAACTACCTAACAAGATTGGTCAAAGAATCACCAGTGAAATATTGTACAGCTGCGATAGCAGCGAGATTTCTTTTTGACAATGTGGTCACCAGGTTTGGGTGTCCAAATATATTGATGAGAGACCAAGGTATACATTTTTAAAATCAGACCATCAAAGCAATGACAGAGGAATTTCAAATTCAGCATAGAAGAAGTACTCATGCCACCCACAGGTGAACGGAGCTGTTGAAGCACTGAAAAAAATTATGGAGAACGCGCTCACTAAGGTGTGCAATACAAACCACAACGAATGGGACTTGAAGATTCCTGCGATATTATGGGCCTATAGAACAACATGCAAAATATTGATAGACCAAACCCCCTTCAAGTTGGTATATGGACAAGAAGCAGTAATGCCTATGGAGTACATTGTCCCCAGTTTGTGATGAGCGA
Source organism: Larix kaempferi (assembly GCA_027924585.1). Taxonomy (NCBI): domain Eukaryota; kingdom Viridiplantae; phylum Streptophyta; class Pinopsida; order Pinales; family Pinaceae; genus Larix; species Larix kaempferi. The sequence continues at coordinate 10,960,697 of BSBM01000072.1, read as the reverse complement.
GGATGGGGATATTGAAGAAATATTGGCGCAATTACTACAACTAGAAGAAGATTGCTTCATTGCGGGGTTTCAGTAGCAAGTAGAAAAATATCAACATAAGGCATGGCATGATCACCATGTAAAGTAGAAGCACTTTCAGTGCGGAGACATGGTACCCCTATACGACAGTCACTTCACAAAAACACTCAGGGAAGCTCCAAATGCATTGGCTTGGTCCATACGTCATAAATTTTATTACTAATGGGGGTGCAGTTCAATTACAAACATTGGATGGAACAATTTTGAAAATCTTAGTGAATGGGAGTCGGCTAAAGCCCTATCGAGATAGCCCAATGCACCTCCACTGAGGAAGATAGGAGGTTGAAAAAAATGATGAAAGAAAGAAAAATGAAAAAGAAAAAGAGCAATGAAATAGGTACACCACACAGTTCGGGAGTTTGTCGATGAAACAGTGACGAGTTTTGATTTCATACATCTGTCGATGGAACCACGACAAGGCTCGATTTCATATACCTGGCAATGGAACCATGATGAAGAGTGGGCCTTGTCGACGTCCAAACCAGCGAAGTGCGAACTAGTCATATTGAGAAATAAATGAATCAGTTAAGACGCGGTGGACGATGGTGCAAGAGGATGGAGATGAATTTAATACTGCATCACTGCGCAGGATTGGGTAAATCGACGACGGATTTGGGTAATCATTGTCCAAATCGATTTGATGGGTAAAACAAAAAGTTATAAAAGGACGCACAGGGAAAAATTCTGACTCATTACACATTGTGAGAGTATTGAAGGCGAGAGTAGTAAAGAAACCAGAGAGCGAAGCTAAGCGAATTGAAGTCGGAGATTTGCGATGGCTCATGTAATATCCAGCACCAGTACGCAGAAGCCACCCACTGCGAAGGCACACATTGTCGAAGAGAAAGCAGATATTGCATCTGCACCAGCCCAAATATTTAGAAAGAAGAGAAGCGTCAACTGGTCGGTGGATATGGATAGAAGAACAAAAACCACCCGCAAAACGACGCGTGCTACATCTACAGGAGGAGAAGAGGGCACTTCAGGCACTGCAGAAGAAGAGGCGACAACAATTAGAGGAAGGGCCAAGCAATAACAAGGTCTAACCGTGGTGGACATTCCAGGATATGTGTCGTCGAGGAGGGAAGGGGCTATGTCGATAAGAATTTGAGAATAATTCCAAGTATACAATAGTGGAACTAGTGACATCGGAAGGTGTCCACATTACCGGTGGAGTGTTATAGCGGCTGCTCAAGCTGCAATACAACGACCATGACATTTTAGCATATCCCGAGTGCACCCAATAGACATTCATAGAGAAATTTCATGAGGAAGGAGGCCAAATTACAAGAGAACCAATGCCATGGGTGTTGGGACTACATCAATCAGGATTGTTGTTGATCATTCAAATGCCGCATTTTGGACACTCGACGGAGGTCAATGCATGCATCAAAAAATTACTCGTCTGTTTTCACGACGGTTACTTGTTGCTCGATAGAAAGATCCCAATCGATGTGGATCTTTTTGCGAGGATTACCGGGTTACCCAAGATGGGGTTAGACTTGTCACATTACTTTCAAGGTAAGGACAATGAAAATAAGTTGGCTGCAAAGATGAAAGCTAAATATGGGGTAGTCAAAAACATCCGCAGATACCTGGTCGACATAATTAACGACCAAGAGGTCAAGCTCGCAGAAAAGTTTTTGTCCATTAATATAGTTCACAAATATTTCCCCAACCAATGCACATTAGGGGTGATTGTATAAGTAGATCATTGTGTGGTTGGGGTTCTGATGAATTGGTCATTTTTTTTATTAAACGAGATGATGGAGGATGTGGTTGTAGCACAGGAAAAGGGTAATCCTTTTACTTATTCTTAGCTCCTGTTGTTAATTTATTTGGTGGCATGGATGGAGCCACCACAGTACCAAGGAATAGAGACAGAGAGTGTCAAAGTGTGCCAAGGGGCATGGTATCAAAATTTATGGGAATTGAACGACAAGGACAGGTAGCGCGACAATAACATACAATTTTACATCTACTTGGAAGAGTTGCGTGCACAAGCAGTGAAGGTCCCGTGATTGACTGAGGTCGCGGAAAGAAGATATAGGCGGATTGTGAGGCTCGTTGTGGGGCCTCAAGCAATTTTCATCCAAGCACGTGAAAACCCAGGGAAGCAGTGGTTAACCACGGAGTACAAGTTGACTAAAGAAGAGCTGGACGCCATCCTAAAGGAATGGCCAAATGAATGGAAGACCCCGGTCGACGACATCCAATTATAGGATCTGGAGGATGGAAAGTTGACGGACGTGGCAAAGACCCAGACTGAGACAAAATACTTGGAGGATGAGGATGAAGGCGAGGACGACCAGTTAGGGAAAAGTCATGATGGGTCGACCGACACTCCAACAGTTTCGGAGTTGGAAGCATAGCGACAAGAGGAAAGAATGAAGAGGAATAGGGACAAAGGAGAAGGGATTACCATTGTTGGTCTCCCCGACGATCAGATGAACATGTTGCTTGACAGGATGAAAATGATGGCAGAAGAAAACCGAGCAAAGGTAACACAGCATTCGACAGAATATTTTCACCAAGTGTCACAGTTGTTTCAAACACTGATTAATGTTGTTATGTTGACCAGGGTGAAGCCAAGGCTTGAAGAGGAAAGTTAGTCAAAAGGAATTAAAGGAAGAGGTTTATATCGGCACTCGGTAGTGAATCGTGCAAGTGCTACCTGGCGTGATCACGACCGGTAATGAAGATTTAGAACTCTCGCTACGCGGGCCCAACACTGTAAGTATCGACCTTAATATGTTACTTATGTTAATGCTTTATCGCACCCACATTGGGACTAGTGACGAAATACGCAAGCAAGAAGCATCAACACACAACCAAATGATCAATTATAAGAGGCAGGTAAGAAGTTTTGAGGTGTATATTGAACAACTCCACGAAGGAAAAGAGGTAGCAATGAAGGAAACAAAGAGAACAAGAACAATGGACGACAGGAAGGAGCTAGAGAATTCCATCTCTATGGCATGAGAAGATGTGCTAGAGATATCTAAGGAGATGGTCGCGGAGGCCAAGGCATTGAAGCTGGGCGCAGTCATTGTGGATCTTAGAAAAGTTAATGAGGAATTGCAAACAAGGGTGGTGCTGAGCACACCACTAGAACAAGTTGAGGCACGAAATACCAGCATTGAGGATGTTGCGACGGAGATCACAGAGTTGGAAAAAGCGGCACAACACATAGAAGAGGAAGTATCACAATTTTGGGGAATCCTAATCCAAGATGAGCAGTTGCACTAGTTGAATGTGCAACTTGGGGAGGCATAAGCACGGTTGGAGACATTGAGGGGATCACTAAAGGAAATTCCCCTACTTTTGCAAATGAATAAAGCGACATAGTTGAAGGAATTACAACAACAAGTCAACAAGGCGTGCCAAAGACAACATAGGAGGACAGTGCAGTTGGACGAGTTGCAGTCTAAGGTGGAGCAGCTGGAAATCAAATCAATGTCAGCATTAACATAAATCAAGGAGAACTTAGAGAAAGTGCAGCAGAAGGAAACAAAGCATCCAATGGAGCAATAGTTCGAGGAATACACAGTGCTCAAAGAAGCAGTTAGGGAAGATGTCGACCAAATTAAAACAATGTATGGATATTTTAAGGCACAAGTGAACACACCACCAGCATCCGGTTGAAGTGGCTCGAGGGCGAGCCACAAGTTTGTGTTGGGGGCTTGTTGGCATGGGACTAGTTCATAGAATTTTTGGTACAAACAACGACAAAGTGGATAGCGACAAAGGTAAAGAGTGATCGCAAAGTAGAGCAAAAAGGGTAAAGCGAAGTAGGAGTTAGTTAGACTTAGTGGTTAAGATATGTCCGCTTTGCGAAGTGGACCAATTTTTTAGCAGCCACTGATCCTATAAATATGAGTTACATTGTAATCCTTTGGGCATCTTGTATCTTATCTTTGTAGTATGATCTATCTGGGTTCGATCTGTCTTTGTATTGAATTTGATTTGAGGTTTTTGAGTACCGGTTTTGCGGATATGTATCTTTGTTGATTATGTGGTTTGTAAGATGGATTTGATGTTTGAAGTCTTCTTTTAATGAGAAGGAATGTTTCGGCCATGACTTTGTCTCTCTTGTGTTATGTCATAGTTATGATTACTTATGTTATGTCGCAGTTATGATATGTATCGTTGATCAGTTAAATATGTTTCTATAATGTGTTATTGTGTAGATATGATTAATATGTCTCTGTATGTGATGATGGTGTTATGATGTGATTGATAACTATGTCGATCTCCGAGTTATGATGTGATTAATTGTTAATGATGCATGTCCTCTTATACTTGTGGAAGCTTGGTTCCTGCAGCCCCCTTAGGTACCTCGGGTAAGACCTCACTCACTTTGAGAGTGTTGCTGGAAAGGATCCACCCTTTTCGGGTCTATATCTATGGGTTTTTGTGTCGAGTTTTGTTGACACCGTGAAAAGTGAACCCCTCTCGACAGATTTGTGTCAACAGGGGAACAAATTTGTGGTCAAAATTGATCATAATAGTTTAAAGTATTTCCTTACACAAAAAGATCTCAATGAAAGGAAAAAGAAATGGGTGAGTAATATTCAAGCCTTTGATTTTGACATTGAATATGTTAAATGGAAGAATAATGTTGTAGCATATGCATTGTCTAGGAGACCCTCACTTTCCCTTGTGAACATTTCAAAAGATTTGAAAGATGTGTTAATAGTAGAGTATGCCAAGATAGATTTTCTTGTGAATTGTTAGATGGGACCAAGGGAGATGATAGGTACAAGTTATTTAATGGCCCAATATACTATAAAGACCGAATATACTTAGTTCATGGTTCGAACTTAAAGCAAAAAATATTGAATGCAACTCATGATTCTCCTTTAGCATGCCATCCTGCTTTCTTTAAAACATATAGGAAGTTAAGCCAAAGGTTCTTTTGGAAAGGTTTGAAAGAAGATGTTTTAAATTATGTGAATGAATGCAAGATATGTCAGCAAAACAAAGTTGAGCACAACCATCCTGCTGGTCTCTTACAACCATTGCATATTCCAGAACAAAAGTGGGAAAGCATCTCCATGGATTTCATCACAGGTTTGCCCAAGTATCTTGGTAAGGATTGTATTTATGTTGTGGTGGATAGACTCACCAAATTTGCTCATTTCTTTGTTATTTCCTCATCTTTTACTGTTGCACAATTAGCTGATCTATTCTTTAGAGATGTTTTCAGATTGCATGGATTTCCCAAAAACATTGTGAGTGACAGGGATAACATATTTATGAGTGCTTTTTGGCAAGAAACATTCAAGTTGGTGGGAACAAAATTGACTCCTAGCACAAGATATCATCCACAAATTGATGGACAAATAGAAAGGGTGGACCAATGGTTGGAGGGATACTTGACAAACTATGTTGGAGGGCAGCAAAAAGCATGGTTTAGATGGTTACATTTGGGTGAGTTTTGCTACAATACTACCTTTCATATGTCCATTGACATGTCTCATTTCAAAGCACTTTATGGTTATGAAGCACTCACCTTTGTTGATCACATTTTTGGTGATAGTAGAGCCCCAAAAGTTAAATATTGGATTGAGGAAATTCAAGAGATTTTGAATCTCTTAAAAGACAATTTGAGGCTGCAACCATATAAACAAACCACCTTAAAAGGAAGAGGATCATAAAATATTAAACCAAGGTTTTATGGTCCATATAAGATAATTTGAAAGGTTGGGGAGGTAGCTTATGAAGTAGAACTTCCAGAAGGCAGCAAAATCCATAATGTGTTTCATGTTTCATTCCTTAAGAAGGTGATTGGGCAGCAAATTTCTATTTCAGAAACACTCCCTCCATTGGATGATGAAGGACAACTCATACTCATTCCAAAAAAAAAATTGAAAGCAAGGAAAAGGAAATTAAGGAGCGAAACCATAAGAGAATATTTGGTACATTGGAAATATTTTCCAAGTGAGGATTCCACATGGGAAGAGGAACAAATTTTGTAGCATACCAATTTGGAATTGCTTGGGGACAAGCAATCTTGGGTGTGGAGGACTGTAATGTCTCCATCCAAATAAATTTCATGAAGCAAAAATCTCCACCAATCTACTAGTTCCCTAGGTTGGGGTGGAAACATTTAGACTTCGAATAAGGGAGCTATAAGACCCAAAATGAACCTTAGATTCGAACATACACATTAAAGGGGCTAAATAAATAATAATAATGGAAAAATAAGGTGGCATTTGGTCATGAGGGAACATAGGTGGTGTGGGACACACACAAGGCAAGATTATCCATTCCACATGGCATCCTTCTCTCACTGATTCGAATCCAAAGTGGAGTATAACGTTCTTGGAGGAGTTGGAGAGGCATTATTCATGGCATGAATTTAAGAAGGTCGAATTGGAGCGGAAGGGTAACTCCCATGGAAGAGGAAGATGCATCATATAAGAATTGTGACACTTGGAGATAGATTCCCTAATCTCAATGACAACAATGATGAATATTCTATGACACCTGTGACAAGTTCAGGCATGATTGCTGACATATGACACATATGACATGTCAGGGATAAAAATAGCCACCAAGAGGGAGGACAAGGGGACTCACGGCAGCCAAGATTCCCCCATTTGAATTGATGAAAGAGGAGGGATAGAAAGTGATGGATCATATTAGGGGAATTTTGAGGTCTAAAATGGGCCTCCTAAGTGATATATTAAAATATTACAAGTTAGGCATTTTGTGGGGGAGATATATTCACAACTCACATTTTACACTACAATCAATGTAACTATCGTTAAGTTAAATTGAAAGGATATCTAAAATAAAATTAATAAAAAAATCATTCTTTGATGTGACTAAAATGTGACTAAAAGTATTACTCTTGAATACATAAATTGCTTTTGAATATAATATAATGAATTTACTTATAAAGTAAAAAGTAATGTACTCATAAAATAAAATAAAGTATATTATTTTGAATTTTGAAATATAACTTATTCAATATTCAAAATATGATTAAAATAACATTTATAATTTATAATTTATAATTTTAAACATAAATTAAATTTATATGAATAAATTGTTATTTCTTTTAAAAATATATATTAATTATATAAATTTAACTTATATTCATTAAAAATAAAAATCAGTTATATAATCATATAAATCCAACTTATATTTCACTATTTATAAAATATTTTGAATAACTATTGTATAAATCTAACTTAAATTTATTAAAACTAAAACTCAATAATTTATTTATATAAATATTAACATGATTTAAATACTAATAATCTATTTACATAAATATCTACATTATTTAAATCTATTTTTATTTACAAAATACTTAATTAACTTATATATCTATATTTATATTACATATCTAGATAACCAAGTATTTATTTTATGTATTCATTTAATAATCAATACAGTTATTTTTCATTTCTTTTAATTTATATTTTTTACAATTTTATTTTTATGTTGTATCTCATAAAACTTATCTCATTTATATTAATATTCTTAAATTTAAAATTATATATTATATCAATAGTAATTATTCCACATATATAACATATTTATGGATTTAAAATTATATATCATATACTAAAATAAAATAATATATTCATGGATTACGTCTTCATAAGAATCATGTTTTCATAACATAAGGTTTAAAAAATTTAAATCTCAAAAGTTTTAAAAGTTTAAATATCCTATCAATTATGTCAAACATTAAGGTAGAATGGTACGTATTCAATAAGGTTTTCAAAGTTCAAAAGAATTTTAAATTATATATTATATATATATTTCGATTTTAGTTGTATAATACGTATTTTTACATAAGGTTTTAAAACTTCATCAAAATATTGTAAATTATTAGAAATTATACATTATCATTATATTGTAAATTTATCTATATATTATAATTTATTTAAATCAAGTTTTAAAATTATATATTATATAATGTAAATTATTTATATGATTTTGAATAGAAATTTTAATTTTTTTAGTATTAATAATTTATTATTTAAAGATATATGTTATATATTGAAAAGTAATTTTATAGTTTTTATTTTGAATAGAGCATTTTTTTTTTTTTTTGTAATTTATTTTTATTGAAACATAAAGAGTATTTTTTTTCTAAGTATTTTAAGGTACTTTAATACATTTATATTATATTCAAAAGTAATCTAAGAGTATTATTTTCATTATGAGTACTTTACTTACAACAGTTAACTATGGGTTTTCATTCACTATTTAGAATTTGACAAATAAGCATCTTTAACTCGATCAATGCAACCTCAACTATTATAGATGATGTCATCCTCTAGAATGTGATTGGTTATTTAAAAATTGATTTTGATAGTACATGTTTTGTTTTGTTTTGTTTTGAGGCTCATTTTTTACCTCAAAATTCCCCTAATTGAAGTGTCATTAATGAGAATCTCTCCCTAACTCGAGTTGGGAGAAGACTCTTGGAGGGACTTCAAGCTATGGAGGCCATTGGAGGTTAATAAAATATGAGGAGGAAGAAGGAGAGAAGATTTGGATAATTTTCTCATTTGGCACATTTGGAGAGCTTAACTTGTCCTTGCACGGTGGATGTTCATCCTCCCTGCCTTAGAACCAATTTTGAGGGTGCAAGATTCCCATCCAAGTTGGTTGATGGAGAGGCCATTCAGAACTCTCAACAGAGATTCATGGATTTTTTTATGCAGGTTCAACCCCCATATGAATTCAAGTTCATATTCGCTCTTCTTTCTCTACTCTCATTCTCTTATCTTTCTCTCAATGTTCATGTAAAGTGTGATAACGCACTCCTTGTTGCATATAGTTAATGGAAGATTGTTGTTTCGACCTTATGAAAATGTTGATGGCTGCATAAAATAGTAATGGATATATCATGAGAGCCACAAATCGAAATACTAATCACTTCATGTACTATTTTTCCAAGTAACATTGATATTCGAGCTAATTCCCTTATTGTATTCTCATGGTGATTGTTGAATGTTTTGTATCAATTTGTTATCAGAATTTTATGGAGGTAATGCCTATGATTTATTCTACATATGGAATTTAAATGGATGGCCTAAATATTGTATGCAGGCCCCTCAAGTCTTACTATAGTTCGTGACATTAATTCATGATCCCTTGTCTACCATTTTCACATAAATTGTATGCTTTAGAAGATGATGTCTTTTGGGAGACCTATCCGACCCTAAAACCTGATATAATGATGAAAACATGTTTTCCTTGATTCCCTCTAATAGATCCAAGTCTCATATTGAATATTATGGAAGGTTGTACAGTGTTTGGAAGTAAAATAGTGGCTGACCTAGGGGGGATTTTCACCAATCCAATTGACTAGTTTTGTCCCAATTCTTATATCATTGTAAATTGCAAACCATGAATGTTTATAGCAGATGTTTGGGTGTATAAATGTTGTATTACAGTGTCATATTCCCTCCCAAGTCCCTCCTTTAACCATTCAAAAACATTTGGAACAGTTTGTGTATATCATTCCTAGATTTGAACTTGGGTCAATTTGAGAACTTGAACAATAGGGATGCCAGAATATTCCATCCCTGTACTTCTCTTAGTCTCATCCCCTACCCCATTTTTCAAATTGTTGGTCCCTGGACTCTAATCACTTCAGTGCATTTGACCTAGACTCTCAAGAAGAACCTTCTCAGACCCTGGGCCTGCTCCATCCCCCAACTTGTCACTTGACTTTATGCAACTCTCCCATGATGTGGAACCCTATAAACCTTCTATATACTCCTCCCAGCATTTACATTTAGCCACCAAATCCATCGGAGTCGTTACACGTCAAAAGGCCCTCTCCCCTCGATGATCTAATGGATGAAGTGTTAACACCTAAAAAGTGCTCACTAGCTCATTCCCTTACTCACATGACCCATTTGTCCACTTTTCCATCATCTGAGCCTCTGAAACCAACAAAAGGTCACCAAAAGACCTTAGTACACCCCTTTTTCCATTAAAAAAGATTATTTTTCCAAGAAAATCATAAAAAACCCTCAAAAAGGGTCCAAATTCCCAAAAATATTAAAAAGGGAATTAAAATATTATTTTTATTCAAAAAAAGGAAAAAGGAGGGAAAAGTACTTAAACCATGTTGGTCAATACCATTTGGTTTCCACAAAACCACAAATGGTATTCCCCACCACCAAAACCTATAAAAAGGTGGTAGGGGCTCCTCATTTCACATCCATCCATTATCTCATCCTTATGCTGCTGAAATCTCCCTTGAGCATTTTAGCCATTGCAAACCACATTGGAGAAGAGACCATTGGAGATTGGAGTTGCTCATCCTTGGAGCCATTCAACCTCATCATTAGAGGTATTAATTCCGCAAGCACTTGCTTGCCCCATTCTTTCAATACAAATTCATTATTTTACATTATCTTGTTCTTGATTTTAAATTATTTTTGTTATTTGCTTAATATCTTTGCTTAGATCCTTGGTTAGTCTTGTTTAATTAGTTTATTGTTATTTATTTCCATTGAAACTACTGCTACTAGTTAGCAGGTGCCCATAACACTAAGCCTGGTTGCAAAACCGGGCCAACATGAAGAAACCACTATTAGGAAGGCAGGGCGAAGGACAAACAAAGAAGTCCGATAAGAATCGACTCACAAAGAAACAAATACTGGGAATCAAGCAAAGTTGGAAGAAATTTATGCCACAACAGAAGCATGTGTGCCATCAAAGCAACAACTGGGAAAATCTATGGAACCAAGAGGTAACTCCAAAAACCCTACTGGTAAATCATGCAAATGGTATCCTGGAACTGTAGGGGATTGGGTAGCATGCAAAAGCAGAACTCAGTAAGGGACCTAATAACTTCAGAACAACCAAGCATGATTATACTCCATGAGACAAACCATTCAGAAAGAGAGATGCAGGAAATAACAAAAAAAAAAGTTTCAAAAGCATGGATATAAGCTCTCAGGGAGCTTCAAGATGCATATGCACTATGTGGGATGAAGCAAGGATGGAATTAATATAAACTGAAAGTACTCAGCACTAGATTTACACAGATTTGCAAAGCATAAGTATATGGAATCATTTTAAAATATTTAATGTTTATGTTCCCCTCCACTATCGAGAAAAACAACAATGCTAGGAAACCTTGGAAGAAATTGAACAGTATATAGACTTAGACCACTGTATTATAGCATGAGATTTAAACCTTCTCCTAGAAGCAAGTGAGAAAAGGGTTGGTTCCATTTTCCATGACCCCTTCAGAGAGACCTTGGATAACCTTATCCAGACTTGGGATCTCACAGACATAAAACCAAAAAATGGGAAGTTCACATTTCTAACCGATGCTCAAGGCCTAGTTACATAGTAGCTCGCCTTAACAGATTATTGGTTCATAATATTTTTTCCGGAAGAAGATATTCTCGTGACCTCTCACTTTTTTCCTTCATCTATCTCTGATCATTATCCCATTATTCTCTCCATTTATCCTAAATCCAACATTGGTCCCCTCCCCTTTCGTTATAACTACATTTTCATGATGGTGCCTTACTTGATATCTGATCTACTTGGGCCACCCCCTTTATGAGGTCTTCGGGATTTCTTTGGGAATCTAATATCAAATCCATCAAAGCATCCCTAAAATCATCAGTGGCCAATAATTAGAAAGAGCCTACTTGTACCAGAAAATAACTACATCATACCCTCTTAGAACTTCAACAAAAAATAGAGGTTGAGGGAGCCAGCAAAGCCTCCCTGTCTGAAGAAAAAGAGTTGTACTGGAAATTTTTTGCAGCTCATAGATAAGAAGAAGAAGAAGCTTGGAGTCTTCAATCCAGGATTCTATGGCTCAAATATGGTGATTGTAACACTTCCTTCTTCCTTAAGCAAACTAAAGCCTGAACAAAATCATAACAATATCACGAACATTCAAGGGAAAGATGGAAGGATTCTAAAAACCAAAGAGGATATCAACAAGGAAGTTGTTAATCACTTATATTCTCTCCTAAGCATTGAAGATCATGATCCTGAAAATGACATCAAGGAAATGCTAACGATTGTTCCCCTCCTAGTGACTGATGAAGAAAATGTGAAGCTTACAACATAAATAAGTGAACAAGTAGTTGTAATGGAAATATGGGGACTAAGTTCGGACAAGGCACCTGAGCATGGCATATTTTCTATTTCCTTCTACATATATTGTTGGGAAATAATCCAAAAATATCTCCTCAATATGCTGAGATGGGTTCAGGCGAAGTTACAAATAGGAGGAAACACCAATTCCACCTTCCTTGCCCTTATCCCAAAGGAAAAAACACCTACCTCCTTTTTCCGGTTCAGACTAATTTCCCTTTGTAACTCCTCATACAAAATACTCACGAAAATTCTTGCCAACCGAATTAAACCTATTCTTCCAAAGCTAGTTTATGAAAATCAAGGGGGGTTCCTTCATAATTGGAATATAATAGACAACACCCTCATGGTCCAAGAAGCGATTAACTCTAGCAGGATCATAAATGAATGAGGATTTATTATTAAAATGGATATGGACAATGACTTTGATAGGGTATGCCTCTCTTTCCTTTTTATTTTTCTTAAGAGATTTTGTTTTGTTAACGAGTTTGTCTCCTTGAATGAAACATGCATTAGTATCCTTTGGATAGTCACTTTGGTCAATGGAATCCCTAGAGATTTATTTCGAAGTAGAAAGGATAACTGGCAAGGTTTCCCACTCTCTCCCTTTCTCTATATCCTTATGGAAAATTCCCTCAGAAGAAAACTTGAGTAGGCTAGGCAACAAGGTACAATCAAGGGAATCTCAACAGTGCAAGGGATTAAAGAATTTAATCATTCTCAATTCGTAGATGACACAATAGTTATGGGAGGAGATTCGAAAATTATAGTCCTTCATTTCAAAAGAATCATGAACTACTTTCTCTCAACTTATGGAGGGAAAGTCAACAAAAGGAAAATCTATCTTTATGGATGGAATGTGTCTTCAAAACTCCTTAAGGATATGGAAAATATTCTACAGTTCACCTCCAAACCAAATTGGCACTCCTTCAAATATCTAGAGATATTGGTAGCACTCAAAAACATTATTGCAATAGATTGGATGAAAGTCATTGATAAAATCAAACAAAAGATAAATTATTGGTGCTCCTGATGGCTAAATTTGGCTAGGAGGACTATCTTGGTTAAATATGTTTTATCATCATTCCCCATCTATATTTTTTATGCCCTCTCTACTCCTGTAGGAGTTCTGAATCATATTGGTTCTCTCATCATAAATATTCTTCAGCAAGGAGGGAATACAATTGCAAAAAAGTATCAATTGATCAACTGGGAAATAGTAATTTCTCCCTACACACAAGGTGGAATTGAAGTGAAAGATCCAGTCAAGATGAAAAAATATTTGGGAGGTAAGATTCTTTGGTGATTTTTCAAAAGAGAACAATCATGGTGGAAGTTAGTAATCATCCATAAATATCTCCAGCCACCAAGACAATGCTCATTGTATTTCCTTCAGCAAGACAAGCCTAGTTCACTGATTTGGAGAGCATGCAAAGTTCCATTATTGCTTCTTCAAACCCACCTCTCTTGAGTACCAGGGAATGGAATAAAATTCAAAATTTGGGAAGACGAAATTATGGAGAAACCCCTGCTTTCTCTTAAATGTGGTCTCACCAACCTTAAGATTTGGATGCAGTGATCAGGTTCAAAAAATTTAGCAGACATTTCAAAGTGGGGAAGGCCAAACAAAACAACTTGTACAGGATGGCATATTTGTAATCGTCCATCCCATTTAAAGGAAATTTGGCATTCTCTTCTCAAACTATTGAAAGGAGCATCCCCAATTAACTCAAATGAACCAAATACACTAGGATGGGGAACAAAGGATAGACCCTACATAGTTAATAAATGATACCACATTCAAAATGAACAAAATTGTAGGCAACATTGTTCAGCAATATGGAAAGCCATTTTTTTACAGTGAAGCGATCTCGAAAATAAAATAAAAAATGTTTGGATGCTTTTCCACAAGAAAATTCCTACTTCAGACAATTTAAAAAAACAAGGAACCTAAGGCCCCTCAATCTACGTTCTTTGCCACAACTCAGAGGAGACTCCAGTCCATCTCTTCATGGAATGTCCTTATATTATGGAATTTTGGAAACATATTTTGAGTCCCATCCTCAATCAAGCTCCCCCATACAACAATTGGAAAGATCTCCTTTTAAATTGGCATAAAATTTACCCAGGAACCCTAAAAAACAAACCTCTACTAAAGCGTGTCTAGCAAGTGATTCCCTACATCGTAGTCTGTAAAGTATGGCTTGCCAGGAATAGGATTTTTTTTGAAAATTATCTTCACTCTCCCAGCCATACCTCTGATAAAGAAATGGGGCTTCTCAGAGAGGCTATTGTAATGAAAGGCATTGGGAATCAGGACTTTGACACTTTAGAATTTGAAGAGAGGATATGGTTAGCATCCTTTGTGGGGAGAATCCTTACATCCCCTGTGGAAAATATCAACAATTCGATGCCTAAAGTGCATTGGAAATTGAGAATACCAATATACCACCTATCAAATTGGATATAGAAATACAGGAAGTATATCTTACTTTTTTATGAAGCCTAAAAAAACAACCCAGTAGATGTTGGTGTGGGGGGGTTCTCTATGACCCTGGAGGAAATCTCGATACTGAAGTTGCTTGGAGCTTGGGAAGTGAAACAAATAACCAAGAGAAGTATTATGCTCTCTGGTTTGATATCAATTTAATTCACTCCGTGAAATTCAAGAGGCAATTATCATAGGAGACTCAGCATTGGTAATCAAGCATATGATTGATGGCACTAATCCTCAATATACTCAGTTAGGAATATTATACTCAGTTAGGAAGATTACAGTCAAGAGCAAGAAGCATCATCAATGGGAAACCAAACATATGTTTTCTTCATGTTCTCAAACATCTCAATATCCAAGCTTATGCAAAGGCCAATGAGGCTTATAGCATGCTCATGGGATGGTGGAACTCAAAGGAAAGAGGAATGGGGTTTGGTTCATGCCCCTTCCATAGCAAGCTACAAAATATTAACCATGCTGCAAATCAAATGGTTAAATATTAAAAATTTATGGTATCTTAGAAACATTTGGCACTACAACACAATGAAGGATGCATCGGCCCCTGATTGCAGCTACTCTCGATCATGTAACACCCATATGTCAAAACAAGTCATTGTTGGTGAACCATCTCCTCTGCATCTAAGTTAATGATGGATTCTCACTACTATCTTACCTACGAGCAGTAATGAACATCAAAAGGAGAATGATCAATTCAGATTACAAATAGCGAATTATAAACAAGAAGCAGAGCAATTGCACATGAGGCCCGGGGTTACTCAAGGGAAAATGAAGGAAAACCGTGAAGGAATGACAATAAACTTTAATCAAAATGTTTCTCATTGGGTAAGAAATATTGTTCCGGGAGAAGGCAAGTTTCCCTTGCTCCATTGCAGCTCAAAAGAAGAAGAAAGCTTCCAAGTTGCAGTAAATAAGTCAAGAAATAGAGACGTGCAAAAACAAGAAGCTCCAAGGGAGTAGAACAAAAATCTTTTATAAGTTTTTGTAATTATGTACAAATGTATCTAGTTTCTAAATTCGTTTATCCTGCACTATACTAGTGCTAACAAAATCTTCAGTATTTTCAGTAGAGATTTTCATCAGGACATAGAGAAAAAGAGGAAAGATCTCTCATGTCAAGTTGAAAGAAAAAATCCATTGTTTTTTACTGGCAGCTGACCGGCTTGGAAAATAAAACAAAATATGTGGACTAATATTTCATTCAAATTTGAAATGGTTTCCTATATATTTGATTGAATTAGCTATTGATCACTAACTGCACTATCCTAAACAAAAGAAAACTTAATCAACAAATTAAGAGGAGCTCGTGAAGACATAGGAAACACTAGGTTTGGTTGGTTTGAGGAAAAAGGCAATGTGATCGCATAGCATGACCAATAGTTTAAATAGACAATGGGATTGTCGAACTTCATGGAGGCAATTTTTTCATTTTTGTAGATCTCACGCTAGCAACCAAAAACATGAGCATTTGAGCCTACATAAAATACAATATTTTATGTGACTTCACTAATAATGGCCAATTTTTTAAGTACTACAATATATTTGAGTTTCCAACTTAATATCCACTAACACATTATGATCATTGATCCAATACTAGTCCATGAAAAAAATCTTGTATTGGTCCATGTCGACAAGAACTGTCATTCCATACTCTCAACAACATCAATCTTTGCGACAAGTACATGAAAATCATCTACATCGATGACTTTTCCAAAAAATTCAATGGCCACTGAGCAAAACTTCCTTCCTTCTCCTTCAAATGGATACATGCATCTAGTTATCTTAATATGGAAGGGGGATGTTATTTGTGACCTTAATAATATTGACATTAGCATCTTCAGAATTCAATGTCACTCCATGGATTATAGAAAGTGAGTGGACACTACACATATTTTCCACTTGCAAATAAAGGAGCCATCCAAATACAAGGGGTTCCCATAAGGCATGAAGTAATTGCAAATTCCCTTTTGGAGGATGAGTCAATTTGGAACCAAACGTAGAGAGGGACTGTGTAATGGATAAGTGCAGAACATAGAGTGCTCTAGGGTAGGCTTTGGGGCATCTTCACAATCTGGTGCATTTAGTTCACAAAACAATCAGCCATAAGAATATATTTCTAGATAATGGAGGCCATACCTCAATCTATTGTTGCAAGGTATACATTATGATCACTACCCCCTTTCCATATCTACAAGTGAACTAAGAAAATTAGAACTTCTTCATGAAAACAGAGCTTGGCAATGATAATAGGCATCCTCCACGGCTACAACAATCTTCATATTGTAAAAGAAGACTATCAAAATGTCACCCTATAGGGTCAAAATGTTAGACGTATGTATCCAAAGCATGCATAGGCTTATTTCTGCCACAAAAGGGTGAATCAACCTCTTCTAAAACTGATCAAGTAAATATATTATGAAGATAGGGATTTTTTATAGGATGATGGAAACGAATTTTACTGTACATGCACTAAAGGATGGCGTCTTCATGCTAGGAAATAGCTCGGCTTCACCATACCACTATCATGCGTTGCACATATCATTTTTGAAAAATATTAGACATGTTCTATAACACAAAATGGGATTCTTAAACAAGAACAAAATCAAGAGCTTAGATTGCTTAAATACCTCATAGCGTTTGGGTTGCTAACTTATGCATAAGGGTTGGCTTAAGGTTCCTCAAAAAATCTCTCTTTCTGGTTTCTCATAAGTAAAGTTAGGGATGCATCATTTGTCATTTACAGGCTTGTCAAAGAAAAATTTCTTGGATAAACCTGGGCATTATGTTGGCTTCCATATCGAGTGTACTTTGATGTTGAAAACCCTATAGGAAAAGGCATGCTTAGATCAATCGATGATATAAAAATATGCCCAAACTAGTATATACATGGTAGTTCATCACAAAACAAAGATGATTCAACCCTAGTTTCCAGAGGCACAAGTTGGTACTATGTTTTCTTTGGCAGATCGACCCCAATTCTTTCTTGAAACAAGTTGACTCCCATTTCAACAGTATATTACTTCAAAAAAAGGATCTTTCACCTGCCATTTCAATAGTGTGATGGATTTAAACATGAGTTGGGTAGGACCAATCATTGTTGATGGATGCAATAGGGTTGTCTTCATACTATTTTGTCTGGAGAATGCTACAAGAAACTATCTTATGATCATCTTAAAACCAAAAAAATTGTCTGGATGCAATAGGGTTGTCTTCATACTATTTTGTCTGGAGAATGCTACAAGAAACTATCTTATGATCATCTTAAAACCAAAAAAATGCTCTTTTAAATGCTAGTATGGATATATCATACTGCCCTCAATACATTTCTAAACATCGTCCAATTTACTTCTAGAACATATCCATTGTATCATATAGTTAGTTGTGACATTTTTTTGCTTGTTTTTAATAGTCCATGACATGTCTCCATATGAAGGGAGGCCAAGAAGGTATTCAATCAGGGTACCCCACATTGTTATGAAGACATCAATAAGTCAAGATTTTCGCAAAACCATACACATTCACTTATGATATGATATTAGTTGATATTATCTCAAAATTCAACTCTAAAATCAGAAAATTGTATGACAGAAACTAATCTTCAAAACTAGTTAAGATTAAACTAGTCTTGGTCAGTGATTAACCCACCCAAATATTGACTGATGGACACTTTTGGATCTGCAAAATGTACTTGGGAGTGTGTATAATAAAGTATATCATAATCAATTCCAAATTCATAGTCCTATTCATAAGGTACTGGGGCCATTTACATTTCGAACATCAACCAAGCTGAAATCTACTCCGAGGCTTCCTGGACACACCAGCATATGCATACTAGACCATCCACTTAATATTGAAAGTAAACATAGGTTTTATATCATTCATTAACCCCCAATTTGATGATGGAAAAAATTTACGAATGATTTGGGAGGATTTGGCAGTGTTTGGAGGCAAAGGGAGAAAGAGCGTCGGGTAGGATTACTCCACTAGCTTGTTTCCAAGCTCTTCCAAACATACTAATATGGAAAAAAATTATCAATATGATGGCGGAATGGTATTTAGAACTATCTCAGGGACCTAACATGACTGACAGAACTGAAATTGAGGATACAGAGACTTTTTTATTAAACAAACTGCAAAACAAGTCAAATAAAAGGGTACAATGAACTAGTCTTCAGAAATATGAATACAAGCAATCATAAAGGGTCATGAATTTATGAGTTTTGGATTGGAATGGATACTACAGCCAATTTAAAACCTACACCAACTTTCATAAAGTAAAATAGTTATGTATAGCTCCATATATTGTAAATCCTAGAAAACTAGTCAATTGAAAATGTATAATGAGCTAGTCTTGAAACATATGGGCTCAAACAGCCAAAAGAGGCTCTCTAAATACTCTTATGATATTTAATGTGGCTCTGATATGAAATATACAGAAGCAGAAAATAAAAATTACAAACTCTGAGCATCAATTGTATATATTTCAACCTTCAAACTTTCAGAATGTCTCCAATACATAGAGTTCTTTACAAAATTGAGAAACTAAGACTGCTATGAAGAGTAGTAAAGAGGAGTTAATATAATGATTGTAGAATAGGTGGATTCTCAGGGAAGGCACACCAAGACTCAGGATATTCTCACAGGATCATTCACCAAACTATATAGAAAAGCAAGGGCGCGTTCTTCATAGCTGGAACCCTAGATCTAGTAAAATGGCAACAACTTGCTAATCCAAACACCTTTTTTAATGAAAAAATAGTGTTTCCTACTGGAAACAATGCTACGGATGCAATGGGATAGGTATAAAATTCCATAAATTATCATAAAATTCGAAACAATAACCTCCATTTCGTCCCTTCAACATTGTTTCCACTAAATGAGAAGAATACTTCAAAAGATAGAAAAAAGAGAGGGTGTAATCACAGAGCCGGATCATATCTGAAAATTGGTCATCAATGGCTGCATTGGATCATGTGTAGAATACTATAATAGTAACTATGGGGAACATCTCCCACAGGTGGCTAAGGGCGCATCACCAAAGCCTAGAGAAGCTTGAGCTGTCTCACACACAAATTCATAAAATGTCAAAAGATGTGAATGGTGCTATTTCTCTCTTTTGTATAGATTCCATAGATTCTTATTCAAGTCATTAAATTCATGGTATGTGGTCCCTAGCTCATCCAATCATATTCTTTAGTCAATTTTTCAATTACTTGCTTTGAGCAACCTTTCTTGCTTTTATCCTTATTTTTTCTACTTTCTGCTTTTCCTCTGCTTTTTCTGTTTTTCACCGACTTTTCCTTGCTTTTTCAGTTATTTTGCTTTATTTTCTTCTTCTTTATTCTTTTATGGACTTTCCTTCCTTTTGCACGCTTTCTTCTTTTATGAGTTTCATGCTTTCTCTACTTTTCCTACCTTTCCTACTTTCTTGCATTTTTCTGCTTTTGTCTTGCTTTCTTCTGGCTTTCTGCTTTCTTCCATTATCATTTTTTGGAAACATGTGTCAAGAAAAATATTCCTTATGCGCATTCTTGGACTCTTCTAATATTATCCATTCATAAAAATTTCATGAATAATAATAAAAATAATAATTACATGTGAAACTAGTTATTCCACCCAACTTTATTTAATTCCAAAAACATTTATTAAGTAATATGTTCCTAATTAATTATTGAATGACCCATGGAACTAATGGGTTATGAGTATGATCAAGGATCGCTAGGGAGGGTACATGAAACTCCATGGTGATGTCAAAATGGGGACATGACAGTCCTCCCCTCCCAAGTTTACTTGTCCTCAAGCAACAATAATCCATGGTGATGCTTAACATGTTCTTGTTCCAATTGTTGCCTCAAGGTTGTTTTTGGAATGAATAGCATTGGGACCCAAACTCCAAGCTAAGCCAAGGTCTATCCACCATGATTTCGCTGCACTACTCTGATTATTACCATATCCCAATTTCTAACTCCTCTATTTTTGCAACTGAAAATGTAAGTTCCCCCCAATTAAAACAACTGAGAAGAATTCCAGGATCCCAAGTAAATCCGATGAATACAATGTGACTATGAAAACCACTAGTGCACTCTAATAACATCCATGAAACCCTAGACATTCCATCATTCCAAGGAATGTCTCGATCCCACTGCCTCAATTGCACCCTCCAAAACATCAATGGTGTTTGAAACCACTCGTCAATGCTTGGATCCCATGGTCCCTGATGCATACCATCCATCATCACTGCTGCTTGTGACAACCTATCACTCCACGGTATACCAGGATCCATACACCACCATTTTGGAAGTTCATCACTCCCAAGTCATATGAAGGTCTTTGTCATGTGTTCCAACAGTGCTTGTATCTCTTCTTGTACAAACTAATTGCTTACATGTTTTGTTGTTCCCAACATGCTTTGTATGCAATATTATTTTCTCTTGCATGGTAGTTCCAAATCTTCCATGTACTTGCACACCCAATCCATGGGGGTATGTGTACTAAAAATATCCAAGGGCTTCCATGCATACCCTTGTTGTTGCTCACATGGTAAAGCAATGCTAGTATAACCAAAAAAAATTATCACAAAAGCAAATCAAATATTTAACTCGATGAATTTCCATACTTGCTATGTATCTATCCACCCAACCCATGGATGAATACACACTTTGGATTGCTGGTCCAAATGGAAATAAATCAGCCATCTTCTTTAGAGCTAAATCTCCTTCCCATGGAAGTAACTCAAAGTTCTCCACAAGCAAGATGAGTGTTTCGAAAACACTCTCCATGTCAACTAGTCCATCCATCCCAATCAAGTAGGGTTCCCATGTGTTGCTTTGCATATTGGAAGGATCACATGGCTGTCATAGGAACTCATGCTACTGATCACAAGATTGCACACCAAATTATGTGTCCATAAATATCCTCCCAATGTAAGCAAGTATAGTGCATCCTTGATCTTCCATTGTGGTTATGTACTCACCTACCCAATCCATGGAATAGTGAATACCTTTGATTTTTTATTTGGATGGCATGTCCTTAACGGTCTCCCCCATAGCTAAGCTCTTCCCCTCATCCTTCAAAACAAGTGCTTGGCCAAAATTTTCATCATCGTGGCTCTTCACAAGAACGTACAATTCTTCATCTTCCTCATGTTCGATCTCCACATCAGGTTCCTCCATCAAACCTAAAATTTCTCATGCCATGTGCACATGATCATGTCCCATACAAGATGGAGGATGCGTTGTGATGAACTCCTTTCGAAGTTGGGTGTTCTTCCTTCTTGACTCTTGAAGAGATCCTTGGGTGCTCTCCAATTCCTCATGAAGCTGCTTAATCTGAATCTCATATTCATGAAGTGCACTTTGAGTTCTCCTCAAGGAATCATGGGTGGTATCCAACTCATGAGTGAGTTGGTAAATCTCCTCTTCATATTCAATTGAGGCATTATGATACATCTTTATCACTATAAGGAGATGATTTCCATCTGTCAGCAGGTTCATGTATCTTGCTTGCAACTTGGACATTGCTTCTCTAAGAGACTTGAAATCTCCAAAGAAGAATTCTTTCTCCCAATATTCATTGGAGGCTTTGCAAAAACATCTTGACACCAAGGCATTGGAATCAACAAAGTTCTTCAAGGATGCCATGAGCTTCTTTTGGTTCTCCTTTAGTGATCCACTCAAATGATGTGGCTCACAAATAATATCCCTCCCCAAGTTTGTCGCATCTATAGGCTGACAGAAAAGATGTTTCTGCTTGTGGCATGAATCCACATCACATGATTCACACAAATCACCATCATTAGAATCATTTGCAATATCACTTTCATGGTATGAAGTAGAAGGCATTTCAAAATGATGCAATGAAATGTGATTGTTGCAAAGATTATCAACACATCTTAGAATTTCATCTTTAACACCAAAATTCCCAACATTGGAAATTTCCTCCAAGTTACCTTTCTCACCGGAAGTGGCTACTATCTCAATATTATACAAAGGAATTTTATTTCTGAAAAAAAACAGAATTATAGTCATACCTTTGCATCATATATTCATCCTCATGAAGTATAGTTGTGGTGGTCTTTCCTTCCACCAAACCTTATGGTTCACATCCAATTGATGTCTGCTTGTCATCTGCTTCACTAGGTAACTCAAGTGGTGATTGGAAATATGAATTAAGTTCTTCTTTTGGATCTGAGGCAAAATATGTCTCACCACCATCAACATAATTAATTTCCTTTGCAAGGATCTTGACATCACCAGCAAAGAAGCTTAAATGTTCTGAAGTGGAATCTCTTCCCACACTGTTCATAACTTCATCACCTTTTTCTTGGTATTTGGGTGCTTATGCTTCTTTTTCATCCTCCTCCAAGTGGCTTGTGGCTTCTTTATTATCATGGATTCCACAATTATGTTGATTTATACACTCTTCATGCTCCTCTAAAGGTTGATCCTCCACTATAAATTCATTGATGCTTGTACCACCTCCTTCATAAAAAAATTGGAGTCTTTCTTCTGTGACAAACCAAAGAAGAATCTCTTGATACTTCTCATTCTTGATGGTGATGTTAAGGTCTCTTTAAGCTTCTGCACACTCCTCCCAATATATTGTAGTGTCATATCATGTTTCTTGAGAGACTCATTCAAAATGGGTTCCTTTCTTTCTACTAGTCTAGCCATTGGTGGACTATTCAACCTATCATCTTTGTAGGAGTAGTCACATACAGAGTCATACTCCTCATGTGAAAAAAGTAAAAATACACTTTTGGTTTCAAATCCTCCATCAATGTAAATTCCACATTCATCAGGGAAGCACTATTCCCTTGCATCCAATTCCCAATCATCATCACTGGAAACCAATCTCATAGTTGCAATTTATTCCTTACCAGAGGATGTGGTCTGCAATCTTCTTCAACTAAGAGCTTTCTTTCCACATGAGTAGAGGAAAGTGATCTAATACCACTATAATATCCATAATCTAATATCAGATGATATTATCTCAAAATTCAACTCTAAAATCAGAAAATTGTATGACAGAAACTAGTCTTCAAAACTAGTTAAGATGAAACTAGTCTTGGTCAATGATTAACCCTCCCAAAGCTTGATTGATGGACACTTTTGGATATGGAAAATGTAATGGGGAGTGTACAGAATAAGGTATATCAGAATCGAGGGCAGCTTCATAGTACTATGCACAAGGTATTGGGGCCATTTACGTTTCGAACATCAGCCAAGCTAAAGTCTACTCGGAGGCTTCCTAAGCACACCAGCATATGTATATTGGACCATCCAATTAATCTTGAAAGTAAAAAGAGGCTGGATATAAGTCAATAAACCCCAATTTGATGATGGAAAAAAGTTACTAATGATTTGGGAGGATCTGGCAGTGTTTGGAGGAAAAGGGAGAAAGAGCGCTAGGTAGGATTACTCCACTAGCTTGTTTCTAAGCTCTTCCAAAAAGACTGCAATGGCCACGAATTATCAATATGATGGTGGTATGGTCTTCATAAATGTATCAGGGACCTAACATGACTGACAGGACCGAAATTGAGCATATAGAGACTATTTTATTAAACAAACTACAAAACTAGTCAAATAAAAGGGCACAATGAACTAGTCTTCAGAAATATGTATAGAAGCAGTCATAAAGGGTAATGAATTTATGATTTTTGGATTGGTATAGATACTACAGCCAATTTAAAACCTATATAAAATTTCATAAAGGGAAATATTTACTCATAGCTCTGTATATTTCAAATCCTGGAAAACTAGTCAATTGAAAACATATAATGAGCTAGTCTTGAAACATATGGGCTCAAAAAACCAAAGGAGGATTTCTAAATCCTCTTATGATATTTAATGTGGCTCTGATATGAAATATACAGAATAATCAAATCAAAATTACAAACTCTAAGCAACAATTGTATGTATTTCAACCTTCAAACTTTCAGAATGTCTCCAATACATAGAGTTCTTTACAAAATTGAGAAACTAAAACTGCTATGAAGAGTAGTAAAGAGGATTTATTTATTGGATATGAAAATATGATGACTATAGAACAGGTGGCTTCTCATGGAATGCACACCAAGACTCAGAATCTGCTCATGGGACATTCACCAAACTATATAGAAAAGCAAGGGCGCGTTCTTCACAACTAGAACCCCGTATCTAGTAAAAGGGCCATAACTTGCTCATATGGACACCTTTTTTATGAAACAAAAAGTGTTTCCTACTAGGAAATATGCTACGGATGCAATGATACAGGTATAAAAGTCCATAAATACTGATAAAAATTGAAACCAAAACCTCCATTTCGGCCCTTCAACATTGTTTCCACTGAATGAGAAGAATACTTCAAAGGATATAAAGAAGAGAGGATGTAATCACAGAGCTAGATCATATCTGAAAATTGGTCATCAATGGATGAAATAGATCATGTGAATAATAATATAATAGGAACTATGGGGCACATCTCCCACAGGTGGCTAAGGGTGCATCACCAAAGCCTAAAGAAGCTTGAGCTTTCTCACACACAAATTCATAAACTGTCAAAAGATGTGAATGGTACTCTTTCTATATTTTTTATAGAATCCATAGCTTCTTATTCAAGTCATTAAATTTGTGTTATGTGGTCCCTATCTCATGTAAGCACCTTCCTTAGTCAATTTGGCAATTACTTGCTCTGTGCAACCTTTCTTGTTTTTATCCTGATTTTTTTTCTACTTTTTTACTTTCCTCTGCTTTTTTTGCTTTTCACTGACTTTTCCCTACTTTTTTAGTGCTTTTGCTTGATTTTATTCTTATTTCTTCTTTTATTGACTTTCCTTCCTTTTTGCACGATTTCTTCTTTTCTAAGTTTCTTGCTTTCTTTGATTTTCCTGCCTTTCCTGCTTTCTTGCCTTTTTATGCTTTTGTCTTGCTTTCTTCCATTACCATTTTTTGGCAAAATTTGTCAATCCAAATAATCCTTATGCACCTTCTTGTACTCTTCTAATATTATCCATTCATAAAATTTCATGAATAATAATAAAAATAATACTTATATGTGCAACTAGTTATTCCACCAAACTTTATTTAATTCCAAAAACATTTATTAAGTAATATGTTCCTAATTAATTATTCAATGACCCATGGAACAAATGGGTTAGGAGTGTGATCAAGGATCACTAGGGAGGGTACATAAAACTCTGTGGTGATTTCAAAATGGGGACTTAACATTCCATAGAATACTACAGATCCAACACCCAAAGGAAAATATCACCTTCAAGTCTAGTGAGGATGGCCTCAATTGTTCACAATTCCAAACTAAATGTTGCCTCCAAAGTTGTAGTTTCTTGGCCAATCATTACAACAACCACAAGCATAAATCCTATAGGATTTAAAACTTACTTTACTTGCTTCATTAATTATGATCCTTTATACTATTGATTATATTCCCATAACCGCTAACTTGCTCCTTGTTGTCAGAAGAGCACCTTGAATTGGAGATCATGTCCATAAATGCTCTAAACCTACCCTGCAATCCTCCTTGAGTTCTGAAAACCACTTAGTATTTAGGATTATTGCTGAGAAATGGTGCAATTGTATAGCTTAATGGATTTTTTATCACTAGAATAGATCTAGGTCATTGTTTGGAAGATGAAAATAGGCCCAAGATTGGGCCTTATTCTCCAGGAATCTTGGATCCGCCCAGTACTAAAAATTCATCATTGTTTACTAATGTGAAATGCTAAATTCTATTGTTCACATTTCAAAATGCTATTCATACCTACAAAGACTTCCCATATTTCCTTACTTGGGTTGTAAGCTACCCATAAATTATTTCAAGGCCTTAAAAAAAATCCAAATTTCCCATATGAAAATAAGGGGGTAATAAGGCACATTGACAAGGATGTCCTAATGGATGGTTTTGTCAATTTTTTTTTTTATCTTAATGCAGAATTATAGTAGTAATTGAAATCAATGAATAATCAAAAGCATAAGCATTCACATGAGACACAATATTTACCATGGGGAAACCCTCTAGTACTTGAGGGAGAAAACCCCGGCAAAATCTTCCTTAGAATATTGATAGATAGCAGAGAATGTATTTACAATGAGAAGATTACATCAAGCACCCCTGGTGCATTATCAGAGAGAAATACCAAGCACCCCTAGTGCAATCACAGACCAAGAGAGAAGATGAATAATAGAACTTAGAATAATATCCTGCACAAAACCAATTTGTTGATTTTAGTCACATCCACAAAGAACGCAAATTGCCTTCAAGAGTGAAGAGAATTCACTCTCACATTGAAGTCACCAATCCTGCATAGCATATATATATACCATGCTTCTCATGCTTTGGCTTCTATTTTTATCTTATGACTTTAGGATGAATTCGCCCTTCATCTATATGTTACATCACTTAGTTAAGTGGATAATTCAAGTGTCGTCATGCAATTGTCGGAACTTAGCTGTCGTAACCCAAGTGTCACAACTCAAGTGTCGTAACTCAAGTGATGTATTTTAGTTCAACTTAAGTGTTGACATGTAAAACACTTTAGTTAACTACATCTTCTTTATTAACACTTAGTTATCTCTTTTATTTAAAGTCCTTCTTGATAACATCACTAAAGTGAACAATTCGATTTCTCCTTTAATTAACTGAAGTCTTTCTTGTTAACATCACTGAAGTTTAACAATCCGAGTTCTCTCCTATTTAATTGAAGTCTTTATCATTACTGAAGTAGGAAAATCGATTTCTCTCCTATCTTATCACATATTATCTTTATCTCTTGGATTGTCTGCATGGTCCACATGTGCCAACTTTAATTTATCTATCATATCAAATATACTAAGGATATTTTTTCAATGATGTGATCATTTTGTTCTACTATCGTTCCAAGTGGTCATATGCTAAATTAATTTACTCTAGAGGTGGCTATTCTCTAGAGGAGACTTAATAGTTCAACCATGGTTAGTAGTACATCACACACCATTCATGCTTCGAAATGAAAATCATTACCTAAACACATGAGGCACCCCCTCAACTCATGAGGATCTGTCTTGACACACAAGACCTTGGTCTTAACAAACAAGACCATACAGCACCATCACTTTGACATACAAAGCACTTACCTCAAAACATGAGGCTTATTCATTCTTCAGTCCAACTCAATATTATTCTCCAAGTTTCCTGAGTCCAACTAAGGCTCCTATAAGGCACTACCTCGACACATGAGGCTCAATCTTGACACACAATATTGAATTGGAGAATGACTCTTGATGTTGTAACTTTAACACTCCCTCTCATTGAGGGAGGCATTCTCTTCCATGCCAATCCTATCTTGGAAGTACCTATACTTCATTAAGGACAGAGGCTTAGTCAACATATCTTCTATTTTCTCACAAATAGTAATGTACTGAAGTCTTATGGCACCTCTCTGGACCATGTCTTTGATGTAGTGGTATTTCATCTCAATGTGTTTAGATCTGTCATGAAACACGAGGTTTTCTGAGAGCTTAATGCAGCTTTGATTGTTAGAGTGAATGACAATAGTCTCAAGCTTCTCACCAAACAACCCAGCAAGTAGCTTCCTAATCCACATAGCTTCTTAGTAGACAGTATTAACTGCAATATACTATGCTTTTGTACTACTCTGGGCTATGTAGCCCTGCTTCCTTCTTGACTAAGAGATCATAGTTGATCCCAAGCTAAAATAAAATATGGATGTACTCTTTCGGTCCACAATACTACCACCCTAGTCAAAGTCATCATAACCAAGTAGCATCACTCCTCCATTTGAAGCATATCTGATTCCATAAGAAATAGTACCTCAAAGGTATCTACACACATGCTTGGAAGCAATGCAATTCTACGTCTTGGCTTAGACATGGGCCGACTCAAGATACTCATTGCATAACATATGTCTAGTCTACTTTGTATCAAACACTACTACATATGGCTCAAAAGTCCCACAAAAGTCTACCACGAAATAGTTAAAATTGATGTTTTCGTGGAAAAACAGTTTAAATTTTTGGAAAAAATTGAAAATTTCCTCGATGATCGTCGCTATAGCCACGGATGGAATTTTCGTCTCTATAGCCATGAACGTTCGTCGCTATAGCCACAAAAATTCCATCCGTCGCTATAGCCACAAAAAGCCGAAAATAAAACTTTTTTTTGTCAGATGAAGAATCCGATCAAGAATTTGATCATCCAAATGATGTAGCAGACAATGAAATTGACATTGATGATATTGATGATGAATATATAACCAAAAATGACATTGATCATGATCCCTCTATGAGCGATATTTTCAACGATATCGATTTTGAACCAGACGACGATACCGATGCTGAGTTAGATGAAGAAGAATATGAATGACATTGTAGCAATGTTGGAATCTAGGAGGTATGTGAGAACATCTTTTTGCATAATGTATTATGTTTACGACTATTTAGTTATGTTTAAACCATCGTTATCATCATCAATATCGTCATCACCATCATCACAATCTCCATCGTCATCATCATCTTCATCATGATCATCATCTTCACCACCACCACCACCACCACCACCATCATCATATTCATCATCCTCATCCTCATCATCATCATCTTCGTCATCATCATCATCATAAACCTCATCATCATCGTCATCACCATCATCATAATCTCTGTCATCATCATCATCTTCACCACCACCACCACCAGCACCATCATGATCATGATCTTCATCATCATGATCATCATATTCATCATCCTCATCCTCATCATCATCATCTTTGTCATCATCATCATCACCATCATCACAATCTCCATCGTCATCATCATCTTCATCATGATTATCATCTCCACCACCACCACCACCACCATCATCATCCTCATCCTCATCATCATCATCTTCATCATCCTCATCATACTCATTATCATCATCATCATCATAAACCTCATCATCATCGTCATCATGATCATCATCATCACCATCATCATAATCTATGTCATCATCATCATCTTCATCATGATCATCATATTCATCATCCTCATCCTCATCCTCATCGTCTTCGTCATCATCGTCATCATCATCATCATAATCCTCGTCATCAATATCGTCATCATCATCATCATCATTAGCATAATACTCTATATATTTTGATTTAATATTGCATTTGAATTAATGTATTTTATTGGTACGTATAAATTAACTGCTATAACACATTTTTTTTTAGATAGATTTTGTCGGGTTATGGGGAATTGAGAGTGATGTGAGGGGGGGGGAGGGGCCATAAGAGCTTCCACCTTCACGTGGTTGGCCATGTTCAGTAAAGAATATTACATTATTCTCAAAACAAAGAGAAGCTCAGTAAGGCAATGCATAGTTATGATGGTGATGATGATGGACATGGTGATGATGATGGACATGATGATGATGATGATGGACATGGTGATGATGATGGACATGATGATGATGATGATGATTATCATCATCAGCTTCATCATCATCATCATCATCCTCATCACCATCATCATCAACATCATCATCATCAACATCATCATCATCATCCATCATCCTCATCATCATCATCATCATCATCATCATCATCATCATCATCATCCTCAGCGTCATCATCATTAGAATCATCATCATCATTAGCATCATCATCAACATCACCATCATCATCATCACCATCATCATCATCGACATCATCATCGTCATCATCATCATCGACATCATCATCATCATCATCATCATCATCATCATCATCATCATCATCATCATCATCATCATCATCATCATCATCATCATCATCATCGTATCATCGTCATCATCATCATCATTATCATTAAAGGCCCCTACAACTCTAGATGTTGTTGGATGTGTTCACTATCCTCAAGCCTCTTCTATAAGTGTCGTATTGTTGTCATCATGTGCAATTAAAATTATAGACTAAATTCACATGAACTCAATCATGACCATGCTACATCGACCAATATCCCCATGGGCGTTTTGTTTGATCATTAGAATATGTAGTAAAAACTTATAAAATATAAAAACTTATAATACATAAAAATTTACAATATATAATTTTTATATTATCACAAAACATATATTATAATATTACATAATACCATATTAAAAATTTGGATTGTAAAATTTTAATATTTGATATTTACAATTTCATCAATCCAAAATTAATTTTGCTAATTTTTATGCATCTTATAAGAATTGTTTCTACCACATAAACCCATCGTAACTAACCTATGGACACATGGTTAACACTTATATGGAGTTTATGTTATCCCTTGAGAGCACACCATGTTCTTCTTAACTTGTATTTTGATACAATGAACAATTCCTACGTACACTCAAGGAGACCAAAATAACACCTAGCTGCATACCCCCGAAGTGGGGTAAATGAAACACCAAAAAAACATTGATATGAGTAAAATGAGAGAAATTTGTATGTTTGTACATAATATAATATTACGTTTTGAAAGCAAATCTAGTGAATTTCCATTGCATTTTGTATGTCTTTGTACTTGGTTTAAGAGTTGCTCATAGTCTTGAAGTAGGTTGGATGAAAGTATATTTTTTTCCAATCACGCTTTTGCAGAGCATAATAAAAACTACATGGCAAACACGAATAGACTAATATGCATTTTGGAGTGCTTCTTTCCATAGCCTAGTAGGGCCAACACAATAGCGTTATCTTGACATAGCAAAAAAAAATATCGTTAACATATGCACACAAACAATTATAACCTAGTGAGAAGCATATAAAGGAGAATGGACCATGCTTTTCACTATAGAGTTGTTGCTATATCGAATGATCAATAGATGATAATAATGAACATAGTTTTTATAGTTTTTTTTCCATTTCTATCATTCCTTTGTAATAAATTAATGCAAAAAATAATATTTTTGTTGTTTTGTGTTTGTTACACTACTAAGAAACTATAGTGATAAAAAAAGTCAATTGATACCTATAATTCTAACTAATTCTAGTTATTTAACCCATGGAACCTTGAAAGGAAAGTTATTGTCTTGAGTCAATTACCAAGGTATAATAGGTAGGTTAGTTAGTTTTCAATGTTGTAACCCATTGTAATAAAGTGGGCTTTCTTTTTTGCTACTATGATTAAATAGGTAATGTTATCAATGAGTAAAATGTCACTATTCATATGCTTCTCAATGAGTAGTTCATAAGTTATGATTAATGATAAACTAACATTAAATAAAAATCTATGTATTCACTTAATAATTTATTGATTACTCGAATGTGAAATTGGAAATACTAGCACAAGCAGCAAAACATAGACATTGTTTGAGCCCGACGACTCGAACCTGTGACCTTTTGAAGCCATGGATGGAGTGCATAACCCTTCCACGACAGTGTCAATTCCCAAGGTAAGAAGAGGATCGCATTCAAATTTTGGTTTGTTGGACAAATTTATTAGGATTTTAATGGTACAAAGATCGCATTTATATTGGAAACCCTTTTGTTGCAACCAATTAATTTTCAAGAAAGCTGTTATTTATTTATTTTTCAATCGAAAGCTATATTTTGGACATCTATTTGCTTCATTCAGTGCGAAAAGTTGCAATCATAGACCCATTTTTCTCTGCGCCGTTATCTTCACAGTAGGAGGGCTCACAAAAAAACCTGCAAATGTACTTGTAAAACCCTTATCATGAAAGGGGAAGCGAAGAAGACAAAGAGAAAATACATATATCCATCTTAAACCCAGATCTATCAAGCACCGAGAGGGATCCAATTTCTTGAGGTGTAATTTTTTTATGTTAAATTTTTTACACATCGAGAAAAAAATTCACACCTCAATAAATTTGATCCCTCTCAATGCTTGATAGAAAGAATTTACAACATCTCTCTCCTACCAGACTGTAGAGCACCTCACTACTCTCGGTGCAACAAGGCTTCAACCTCTTGTTATGAGGCATTTTGTGAATCACAGTGAATGAGATTAACCACACATCTCTTTAGTGATAGTTACCACCATTCTTAGCCATTATTCACAGTACAATTTTTTTACCATTCTAAATTCTTCCATTAATATAATTCAGGTTTCACTGTACTACAGGGTGTTTCATTGAAAAAATATTGTTTCTGCGCATCTCTTTCTCTGCTATAGTACATTAGGTTCTGCAACATAGTGTGTTGTCCCTAGATTGCTCACCGAATAAAGATCAGAAATGCCCACAACACTAAAGATATTCAATCTTCTGTAAACGTAGGAAAATGCCTATGTAGAAAACATCAAATTTAACTCAAATACTCAGCAATAAAAAGTCTTCACAAAAACAAACTTATAAATTGCATGTATCGCAGCACCTCTCCAAAGCCTCACTAAAAACTGAATCTATCGATTGCAATCTAGAAGGTGTTTCAAAAAATTATTGCTCATATACGTACCCCTTTTATCAACCTTAGAAACCTCATTTCATCAATATTTACATCTCCTACCAGCTTAAACACATTCAACATCAATTGTGCACTATACAGCCAGCTTAAAACCATCTGACATCAATTGTGCACTATACAGCCAGCTTAAAACCATCTGACATCAATTGTGCACTATATGTGGAAGAGTGAGATTGCAGGTAAAAAGACTTTGAGAAGACTCTTGGTGTTCTTATGGATACTGTTCACCTGATGGCAGAATTTTGGAGGCCAGCGCTATCCTTGAGATGTCTTATGCTGGAATGGTGATGCATCTTTTGATGGGTCTACTACATTTTTCGAGGCAAGTTTCACCTGAGGAGGGCAATGGGGTAAGAACAAATTTTTTGAGGCATGTTCCACAGATTTGGAGGCACATTTCACCTTTGAGGCATGTTCCACAGATTTGGAGGCACATTTCACCTTTGAGGTCTTTGGGGGTAAGGATAAATGGTTTGAGGCATGTTCCACATATTTGAAGACATAGTTCATCATTAGGATGGTTAATGTGGACCCTTTGACACACTTCACAAGCAATATTGCACTCATCTAGAGAAGCATAAAACATTAAAGGCATATATTGAAGGATTTTATGGCATATGAAATTGACATTTGGCTAGGTAGACCTTTCCAAACCTTAAGTCATGGCAATAGGACCACTAGAAAATGAATGTCCTCCTCGGGGGAGACTCCAAGGACATTTTTATATTATTCTATGGTGGGTGTGAGCTTTTCTTGTGGAGGAAAAGTTGGAGAAGGATCTTCTAGGTCTTTCTTAAATAATATTTTAATGAAAAGTTTAGAGGAAAAGAAGGAGAAGTATCATTTTATTATTTCATATACCTTAACCTAATCAATCTAGGATTTGAAGAGAAAAATTTAAATAGAGAGCTCATTTCATTTGCAAGGGGTGATTCCCGGAGGAGAAAGAAACGGGGTATACCTAGCTATTGCTAGAGTAAGGTTGAATCTTTTGGGGTTGTCATATTGTTCTTTCATTCTTCCTGAGATGGTATATTTGTAAGGTCTCTATTATATTTACATGCTATCATATCTTTTGGCAAGAGAACTGTTCTATTTCTGATATTTAGGCTGCTTATTGTCTAAATGAGGATCAAGGTGGTTTTAGCAGCCCTCTTCTATTTTTTCTTGTAAAACCTGTTTTGTGGTGGACTAAAGAGTTGTTCATGCAATAAGTAAGGTTGTTTCTTCTCTCAGATTTCATCTTTGATAGATATATGGTGTGGAAAGTTGATGTATGTGTCATTGTACTTTGTATGTATGTTTCACTTTACTGTTATTAATATACCAGAGCAGTTATGACTGATAATATCTGCTGCTAGGGGAGTTTATCGCATCCTTCGTCATGTGTTCTAAAGCACCATTGATTGCCTATAATCCATAACCCTAACAAAAATTTAGGGTCTGCCCCCAGTTAGAAAAGCACTAACCTAAAAAGTGGAGGACAACCATCAAGATGACAATGGGTGGTATCCTTGGGTTGACTTTAACTTGCATGTTTTTTTTAGCTTGTGAGATAAGGGCATTTCTAATATGATTCTAACCTGAGCTTCTTTACACAAAATAATGTCCTGATTAAGTGCAGAATATAAGATAATACAATGCACATGCTTAGAATGCTACACAACAACTTTTGTTAAAAATATACTTTATTTTAAATTTTGTATGACAAAATTGTCACGGGATTTACACTTGTGCTTCTTGAGCAAACACTAGATAGACTCCTCCATGTAGCTTCTAGCTAAACTCTAACTAACTCCTAGCTAGAACCCCCTTAGCTACCCCAACTCTTACAAATCTTTATATCTCTAGAACTATTCTTCTAATGGACTGGAATCTCAACAATAGGAACTGTCAAGAGGTTGAAGAGTTTCTAGAAGAAATTAGGAAGCTTCAAGCACAGTAAGTTGAACAATTTTCTAGTTCATTATTACATTCTACATTTGCGCATAGACTTAGATACGATGTATGATGATTTTTTTTGCTAGTTATGCTTTGAGAATTTTGTGTCAAAATTATGATATT
Organism: Larix kaempferi; assembly: GCA_027924585.1. Lineage (NCBI taxonomy): Eukaryota > Viridiplantae > Streptophyta > Pinopsida > Pinales > Pinaceae > Larix > Larix kaempferi. Next base: position 10,925,514 of record BSBM01000072.1, on the reverse strand, counting down.
TGTACAAAATGGGTATAGCAGTTCTCTTGCATTCTATTGTTCTATGCCACGTCATTTAAAAAACATCCTATCCTATATGATTTCTGGACATGCATTTTGAAGAGGAAAAATGAGCATCATCTCCCTTTAAGAAAAAACTTTGCATCCCTCTGTAGCCAAATTTGGGCTAGGCCCTAAAATCTCTACCATATCTATTAGTAGCGTATATTCCTTAACCAGTATGCTAGAGGGTGTCTCATAATATAACCAAAAATTTTGCTTACAGCTCTGAACATTAGTTTTCCTCCGTAGTCTATGAAAATTCCCACCTCCACAATGTCATTGGGGCTCTTTTGCATTCTCCTGGGTGTGCAGCTGGCATCTTCCCTCGTCTTTCTAGCTCATGTTCTTTCGTTGAGTCCATGCTTCCTGTTGTTCCATCTTATCTACTATCTCTACTATGGGCACAATTCTAGCTATCGGAGTGTCATTTTGTTGCTTCACTTGTTGATATATGGTTTTGTAGGTAACTAGAGTTGCATATTACCATCATAGTTTCTAAGAACATGGGTAGTTATTTTACAGTCATTACCACACTCTCAATCTCCTCGGCACAAGTATTTTGTTGTTTTGCATTGTTTTATAGGATTAACTTAGCACATAAAAGGTTAATTGTGTATTGAATCCCTAGAAACTTCTAAGGATATCCCAAGAAATACACAGTCCTTCAGTTTTAAACTGTGTATTGTATAAATTTAATGCTCAACCAAATAATTGCTCTTTTTGAAATTGGATTTGTCTTCTTGTTTACAGCTTAGTGATATTCATTTTTTGGCTTTTGCATTAGACTTTATAAGGATGATTTCTGATACCAAAAGGCAACATACTTCACAAAATTATGAGGTTCACAAAAAACATATTCATTCATGCCTCGGAATGTCTTGACAGTTTGTTAACAAGATGCTCACCCTCCAAATAACAAAATGAACTCCCTTGTTGAAGATGTTACTTGAATGACTAATTGATGCCATCATATGCAATCACCTACAAATTTATTTATTATTATTATTTTTTTAAATAGACATGTCCGTCGCTATAGAGACGACAAGCCCCAACAAGTTTCGACGAATTTGCTATACTAGCGACGGAAATTTTCGTCGCTAGTATAGCAATTTCGTCAAAACTTTCTAGGGCTTGTTGTCTCTATAGCGACGGACATATTTTTTAAAATACGAAAAGTCATCTCTATAGCAACGAAGTTTCGGTTCTATAGCAATGAACTTGCGTTGCTATATCGACAGCGTTCGCTTGGTTTATTTGGTTTTAAATACGAACAGTCGTGGCTATAGCCATGAACGTTAGTGGTTATAGGCACGGAAGTTCGTTTCTATAGAGATGAACTTTCAGTGCTATAGCCACGACGTTTCATTGCTAGAGAGACAGAGATCGCTTCAGTTGGTTTTTTTAAATATGACAATCCGTTGCTATAGCCACGAACATTCGGTGCTATAGCCACGAACTTTGGTTGCTAGAGAGATAGAGATCGCTTCAATTTTTTTTTAAATATGAACAACCGTCTCTATAGCCACGAACTTTCGGTGCTATAGCAATGAACGTGTGTTTCTATAGCAACAAACTTTTGTTTCTAGAGAGACGAAGATCGCTTCCCTTACTTTTTTCAAATATGAAAAGTCGTCGCTATAGCCATGAACTTTCAGTGCTACAGCAACGAACTTTCGGTGCTATAGCAACGAACTTTCATTGCTATAGCGACACATTATGGTTTTTTAAAGATAGCACGGTCCATGTCATTTATGTCTCTATAGTGATGAATGTTGACAAGTGTTGCTACAAAGACGAAATTTTAGCCATGAAAACTAAGAGTCTTGTTCGTCGCTATAGCAACGCAAAAGCATTGCAATAGCAACGATTTTTCGTGGGAAAAATGTCCACATGTACTAGGGTAAATACAACAAGGAACCAAGGAGCTATCTATTCATCGTAGGATCTAGTAAATCCAATCTGGAATCTGACTCATGTAGTTTCTTCAAATTAGAAACCATTGGTGTAGACATGGATTTACAATCCATTATAGAAAACATGCGCAACACATCAATTGTGTACTTTCCTTGTGAAAGAAAGATCTCATCTTTCCTTTGTCAAACTTCCAGACCAAGAAAGTAGTGCATAAGACCCAAGTATTTCATTTCAAAATCATAAGTGACCTCCCTCTTGCACCGAGCTATCTGTTTTTCCTATCCAGTAAGGAACAAGTCGTCAACATAGAGAACCAATATCAGTGGTTGGTTCTTCACAACCTTAATGTATAGGTTGGGGTCATCTCCTCTTTTGGAGAAGTCCAAGCTCTGAAGATAGCTTCCAATCCTTGAATACCAATCCCTCGGGGCTTGCTTAACCCATACAAGGATTTCTTAAGTTTGTATACATGGGATTCCTTCCCATGAACTACAAACCCTGTTATGGAAAAAATTGCACAAGTGCACTCTTCCACTTGGTGAGGGGCTAAGGGCTTGTAGGTTGCTGCAAGGCCTCAGTCCTTGGAGCCCTTTTTGATGGTTAGTGGTATTCCTCCAAGTGATTTTGCAAGATATTTTTAGTGTATTTCACATTCAAACATGAAAATATTAATGAAAACGAAATGAAATAGATGGGGGGAGAATGAAAACTTCAACAACAACCAAAGATATGCTAAACAACTCTTGTATTTCCCAATGAAATAGTTGTACAACACATAGGAGGTGGAGGCTTCAAGGGAAGCCAACAATATCCCTTAGGGAGGCCTTTCTTGTCCAACCTAAATGCTAAGTAAGAGGAAGAACAATGGAGAGAAACACTTGCCCCTTGATGGTACGTGGAAAGCTAGCTTGGGAATGCTCACAATGGTAGGAAATGGTGGGATATGAGGAAGCTCCAACTCAATCCAGTAGCATAAACTTGCTCTGATTTCTATCTACCAAATGCATGTCAATGGCTTCCTTTTATAGGCCAGGAGGTGGCCATCAAACAACTAGATCAAAATTTGAACTGTCCTACTTCATGAACTAGTTCCAAGGTACACAATGGGGGCTGATTAATGCCCTCAAGTGTGTAAAAATTCAAATTATAATCCTTGGGAGGATTGAGTCTTTAATGCATCATTGGGCATGCGTGGTCCCGCCATTTTGACAGTAGCTCGGCTATCAAAGTAAAATCCGCACGGGTGTAGCACGGGTATTGTTCAAGTAACCAGCGCTATAGCGCAAGTCAACTGTGTAATACCCACGCTACCCTTTGTTTTGACTATTTCTTGGAACTTGTGGACTCATGTGTGTTTTGGATCTGTTGATGATGCCTGTGGTGAGATGCATTCTTTATGTTGATGATGCTTTACTGGATGAATTGCCGAAATGTCACATGTGTGTGAATTTTAGGCGTTAAAAGATGCCCCCTGATCTATGAGGTTCGGAGGATACTGTAGAGCGGATAATGCATCATGTTTTCTATTGTTTCTCTCATGTTTTGTAGGATGAAACATATGTGGAAAAAATAAGGTTCTCCCATGGGGGAAGAGTGTTGGTGATGACTGTTGGAGGTGTAATAAAGAATAACTTTTATACAAACGAGGTGGGCATACCCATGCTCGTGAAATGTTATCAAAGCGATTACAATGAGAAAGGAAAAAGGTGTTGACTCTACTACATTGTTGGGACATGGATGAAGGTGGCTTCAATCCATGTTAGAGTAAATTCCCTATGAGATGTTGCGAAATACTGAAGAATTGGAATTGCTAGTGACCATGATGAACCCACTATGGTGGGGGACTAAACCTCGTATGTAAATATTTTCGTGGGCTTCACCGTACCGAATATACTGCTATCATGATTTCCAAACGTGAACACTACTACCTTCAAAAGTATGTTTCCCCATGATGTGATGATGTGTTGACGTCAAGCATAGGGGAACCAACTTAGTTAGGGAGCACTAATGACTCTCCCTACTAAGTTCGAGGAGATCCCTTATAGTGATTGAAAGGGATCCCAAGGTACAACTGCAACTATTGCAACTCTTAGAATATAATGTTTTGACATCGATGAGAGCTAAATTATATGATAAGATGAGGGTCGTATCCTGAGAACCGAGATCATATTCTAATCAATTGGTGGATGGACATACCTGACACAAGACTAGTTGATAAGTGTGGGGCTCGTAACTTCCTTTTATCAATGTAAACATGGGGAGCGTGGATGGAAGATTTTCTTTCAGGACGACACAGATTGAAACTAGCATAAACAAACTGCAAGTGAAAGGGCTTTGATGGAGACGCAAAAAAATGGTAATGTTAACTGGAAAAATAGATATTGTTGAACATATGGATACTCTAATACATAGATAAAAGGATACCATGGGTTGCTGCCAAAATAATATGGTGTTCCCTCAATGTGAGGTGATGAGAAAAATTGTTTGTACATAAAGAATATCGGTGGGGTCCTGTTGTAGCCACAACAGATCCCATGCTTTACTTAAGCACGGGAACCCCATTTCTAAATAAATGCAAAGGTATTTGGGTGAGTTGTCTGGTAAATATCATATTTTGGTTTCTACCTCTAAGATCCTTCACCCATGCTTTTGGTCCGCCTGTTTGACAAGTTTTTTGAATAAAGTTTCCAATTGTTTTGGTCCGGAGAAAGCTTAAATTTTGAGTATTTTATCATCTGCTTTCGTCAACGCGAAACCCGACATTTTGGGAACCCGAAACCCGCAACCCGACAGGTGCGGGTTGCAGGATCATTGTTTTTAGTTTTTAGTTTTTGCAATCCCGAAACCCGCAACCTGATAGGTGTGGGTTGCGGGATCTGTTGTTAATAAGTTTGGGAAATCTTCTTCCTGAAACCCGAAACCCGCATCTGCAGCTTCCGGCTTTCGGGAATTGGTTTCTTGATTTACTTTTCTTGTGTGTTCCCAAAACCCGCAACCCGCAAATGTCGGGTTGCGGCTTTCGGGAAAAGCTTTTCGATTTGTGATTGTTTTCATTCCCAACACCCGCAACCCACAAATGTCGAGTTGCGGCTTTCAGGAATCCTTTTTTCCGCTCAGCAGTTTGTGAACCCGAAACCCGTAACTCGCAAGTTTCGGGTTGTCGCTTTTGGAAACTCATTTTTTGTTTGTTATGTTGGCAGTTTGCAATCCCGAAACCCGCAACCCGCAAGTTTTGGGTTGCGGATTTTGGGAATCATGAATAAACGGTGTGAACAATAACTTGACCCTGCAGCTGCGAGATTCAATCCCAACCATTGATTTGTCTTGATCCTGTGGATGAGGTTACGCTGCATGATTTGTGTAAATATTTGGATTTTCATTTTCTCTGGTATTATTTGGATTGTTTCCATTCTTTTGATCTCTAGTTTGAGTTGGTTTTTATCGTTTTAGTCAGTTCCATAATCTCGGTGGTTAGCTTAACATGTTGTCTTTCACATTTTCCATCTAGATTTGGTCTTCATTTGCATAAGTTGATTCATTGTATTGGTTTTTTGGAGATTTCAAAGATCTTGTCATTTGATTCTGACTATTGTGTGTAATGACTGCTTATTCTTATTTGAACTTGCTTGAGTCATTTACATGCTTCAATTTTTCCCAATTCAATTCATATGATGTTTCGATGATCTTGGCAAATCCAACTGAACTCCATTGAATCAATAAGTTTATAGAGCAACTTGACGGATTATAATAATTTGATTAAACACTCATTTTTAATCATTTTAATTTATGACTTGAAAGGGTGTATATAATGGGACTATGCATTTAATTCTCAATTTTGAAAGGATTATTGAATTTTACTAAGTATTGAATATTTGATAAAATTTATCATTATGGGAAGATCTATAATTTTATGACAATTTTTTATAATTCAATGAAATCCTAAATAACATATTCTCAAACCATGGAAAGAGTCAATAATATTTTCATTAAGCAAGGTATTGTATTTTACAAAGAATAATTAACTTTGTTTATTTGTAAGATCATTATTATTGTTTAAATTATATTCGATATATTTTTTGAAGAAAAATATTAATAATCTTATTTATATAATTGACTTTGATATATCATGTTATTTAGAATGTTAAATGCATAGTATTTTTCTAAACAATAATTTGCCGCGCAGATAAAATTTGAAAAAACGGAATCTGTAAAAGACACGTTTTTTCACGGAGGATTGCGGGCAAACCGTGAGGAATCAGCTCAAACAGTTGAAAACCCACTTCCCAAATGGGCTGATTTACACCTAACCGAAAACAGTTTTGCAAATCTACCAACCATTTGGGAGGAAAACGTTTATGAACAGAGGTGATGTTTCAAAAATTCGTTCCGGTCGTTTTTTCATCCAGTTGAACGACCCAGGCATCTGGGGATTTGATGCTATCCTTCCTAGGTCTCTTCACTGCTATAAATTCGAACTCCCAAGACTGTGATATGGGGAGAGAGTTCTCTGAAGAATGGAAGAATTTTCATTCTTCTCATATCTGCATTCTTCTTGCAATAATTTGTTGTTGACGGGGAAGAAGAAGGAGAAACATTACTTCCAAATACTTGGTAATTTTGGAGTTGTAAATCAACAGAAGACTGGACTGGAGATACTCTGTTGAGCAAAGCTTTTTGTAATTTATGTACAAGACCTCTTCATATAGTAAAGTTATCTTTTAATCTATCTTCTGTTATTCCTCAAATTTCTTTGAGAATTTCTTATTTATATACTTCATATTGTCATCTACAGTGCATGATATCTTTTGCATATGTTTAAATGTATGAATCTATTGTATTGGTTTCCCTGTATGATTGATTTATGTTGGAAAGTGTTTTATTGAGTTTATTCAGTTTAAATACTTTCTTTATTGATTTCTGCAAGTGATTCACAACACAATAATCATTGTTAATTTTTCAATTAGCAAAAATGGTTATAGATTTATCTTGAACAGGCTTAAGCACTTAAATCATTGTCTCTTAATTTTCATTAATGGATTTTTTATTTAAGTTAATAAGTGTAACAACTTAAAGTATTTCTGTGAAAGGTTGTAATCTACTTATTCATCACACCTCAGGGTTAATCTGCACATAAACAAGCTTTCATTTTAGAATAGGACTGACTTAGACTAGTTTCCTTTTTCTAAAATAGGTTAGGTTAGCTTTGCATTACCATATCCACACCTTGGTTTTCCTTGACTGGAAAACTAATCTTATAGGTCAACTCATTTACTCTTAGAGTGCCAACGGAGGCCTAATATCCGTGGGGGATCACCACACCAAACAGGTTGGGGATAGAACTTCCCTTGCGCAGGTCCTTTCGAAGCCTTTCAACTTGGGTTTTCTTCCTCTGTTGAGTGTCTTGGAACATTCCAGCACCTTTGCATATAACTTGCACAACCGAGGCATCAACAAATGGCGCTGGAAGGAGGGCATGAACCGACACATTTCCCATGATAAGAGCTAGCTTTTATTTATTATGTTTTCATGGCTCTTTCCCAAATCCCTACATGGGAGACCGATACTGTGTTGATCCTACAAGGACCTTTACATGAGCTCCCTAAAAAGGAAGTTAATATCTTGCCAAAGTTTGATGGTGAAGGTAATGTTTCTGTTACCGAGCATATTAGAAGGTATGAATCTATTTTGCATTTATTTAATGTCATACATGAAGATGTTGCTTGCAGATTATTCCCATTTACCTTCGAAGGTAAAGCTTCTCTTTGGTTTTATTTTTTACCTTTGAATTCAATTTCTAGCTGGTTAGAATTTAAGAATGTTTTTAGAGATTCTTTTGAAGATTATGATATAGCTGAAATTCATCAAAAACTTATTCAAATGCAGGTACATGATGGAGAATCAATTCGGGATTTTAACACACGTTTTCGACAAGTGTATTATAGCTTACACGAAAAACATAGACCTTCAACGCAACTCACTTTTTGTTGGTATGTTAGATCTCTTCCAAAGACTATGGCTATGTTCATCTTACATGAAGGAATAATAGATTTCAATACAGCATGTAAGGAGGCTCAAGAGATTGAAAAAAACTTGAAGAGGTATCCTTTAGATCTTTTTCATCCTTTTGTTTCATATGATATTGAATCTGTTGAAGAAGAATCAGAGGTTTCACAAATTGTTCAATTAAATTTGCAAATTAATGATCTGTACAATGAAGTTATGTCCATTAAAAATGAAAGAAATATTCAAAATACTTTACATGATTTGAAACAATTACTTTTTGCATCTAAAATTCAATCTTCCTCGGATACAAAAAAGCAAAGAGTTGCAAATTCTAATAGTCATTTTTCTCTTTCAAATGAATGTGAGTACGATGAATGTTTTACATCTTCCCTTCATTGTTTGGAATCTCCATCTGAAACTATTGAAGAAAATCTTAATTCTAATACTTTTGATCTATGTAATGAACAATTTGTTCGATTGAATGTTGAGCATTTTCCTTTTTATCAATATGATCATAATGATCCAACTATCAATGAAAATGAAGATTTAATAAATTATGAAGAGGATTTTTCATCTATTTCTAATGATTTTAAAAGTCCTTCTTTTATAAGTGATATTCATTATTCTTCATTTAATCAAAAGATGGATGTTCGAATAGAAAGTTTTGAAGATGTTAATTATACTTCAGATTTTGAAGAATATAATGATTCTACTCATTTTACAAAATCTGAAAATTCTTCTTCGTCCTTCAATTCTAATTGTTATAAACAGAATGAGAACCATAAGTCTTTAGAGGATGAGTTGGCTGAAATTGAGATTGAATTTCAAAATATTTGTTCCAAATATACTTTCTCTATAAATCAAATTTCAAATGAAAAGTTATTTCGATCAGATGCTTTGAAATCAAATAAATATGATACACTTGACAAGAATGAATATCTAAATCAAGAAGGCAAAGTTAATCATTCACAAGATTCAAATTCTGATGTTTTCCTTCAATGCAATAACCATGATATTTTGAAAAAAGAAATATTATCTACTTTCAATTTCGATGAAATTCTTTTGAATCATGATCTTAATAATTTCCAATCCACTTTTTATGATCCAATTTATTTATGGTTGGAACAATTATTTTTGAACCATTTTTCTTGCCATTTTCATTTATTTGTAAATAGAGAGCTTAGTTTAGTTTTTCCAATTTTTGGATCTCCATTTTTAAGATTTTTATTGCTAATACATCATTTGTTTTTTCTTACAGGTTTAAAGTTACTTGATTGTCTCCATTGGAAGTTCGACTATACTTAGTTTGTGTTTACTTTTCAGAGTAGTATAGGAGTAGGTGTGTGATAGATTCGTTTTGTTTGAATTTATTTAGTAATTAGATTACTTTTTTTATGGTTTTCTTCAAATAAAATATTTGCAACGACAAGACAAGTTCAAGTTGGAAACAACACTTCTTCACATGCATTCTGGGAAGTATTTCTATCCCCTTTCACTTTCTATTATTCATGCTCTCGCTTATTATTTCATTGGTTCAAGGCATTCATGTTTGATTTATGTCTTTAGTTTTAAATCATAATAATCATATCATGAAATGTTTTGAATTAATTGTTTTCCAAGTTTTAGGAGCAAGGATATTTTGAAAGAAGACACAATAAAATTAGAACATCTTCATCACACATGAATTTTGATTTTTCCTAGATATGCATCTGAAAAGGGGTTTTACATATTTTTGTTGTTGCAAATTGCACATAATTTAGTTTAGTATTATTCCATTTCCTTTCTGTACACAATCTTTAATAAAGAAAGGCCTCATTATCCTAAACAAATTTATGCGACAAAAAAATAATGTTCATCACAATTTTTCAACTGAAGGAGAATGAATTTATTTTAAGAGTTTATTATAATCAATTCAATTTAGAGATTCAATACATTTACAATTTATGAATTGATGTAATTACTCTATTAACAAATAACGAATTCCTTTGGTTCTACAAACACAACAACAAATCTCACTTTTGTTTGCATAAGAAAATTTCTTAAGGCCTTTTTTTACAATTATTTTACATTTCTTTGGATTTAGTTTTCTAAATAAAAAGGCTTCAATTGGCTCAATATCTCATGGGGTTCATAATACTATTAATCGAATCTTTACAGTAAAAGAATTTGTAAATACATTTAAAGGGGTTCTTATACGAATACTACTATAATCAATTCAAATAATTATGTACATCTCATGAATTGATACAATTAATTCACTATTTATCATCCCTATTACAATCAGAAATTATTTTTACTACAAAACTTTAAACACATGTTATTCCACATGAGATGTTAATCACAATCGTAAAGCCGCATTTGCTTTAATTTGATTAGATCATTTTTGTTTCATTTTCAAAATGTTTGATTAGGCTTGGATTTTTCAGTTGATAATCATTTGCATTGGGGCGAAAGGTTGAAATGTTAATTATGATTCCAATTATTTTTACAATTCTTTATTTGGAATCGTGTTTTATCTATCAAACCTTTTTGATATGGGATTGTTGATCTTCAGTTAATAATATTTTGGGGCAAGTTAGTTATTCAAATCCTACATCCTTTGAAGTCTTGCATGTGAAGAAATATTTACATGGTGATTTTCAAGAAGAGACTATCCCTTTTCCCATGATGGAACACTTTCCAAGTTTTACCTTCATACATAAACTTAGCTGCATTGATTATCTTTCTAATTATCACAAATCAATACGCAAAGCGATCTTTAACCAGATTCTGCATTTGTGTTTTAATTGGATCCTTGTTTAGGAGAAAATGAGTGGGGCTTGCATTGTTATCATCTCAAACCTCTTAACGCCATCCCGCTCTCTTAAGGAGTATAGTGGCTTCCCCATCCATTAAGTAATCTCTTATGAGATTAACTTTAAACATAGCCCAATCCTTTTCTTTAACATCTCTAGGAGTAAGTTGGGAAACAGGAGGTCTTATTATAAGCTGACCTATTCATGATCATACCTTCTTATGGAATGACTTTATCAATATCTGGTCACCAAGCCAGGATACTAGCTTGTAGCCACAAAAATGGTTGCAAAACGGGGGGTCTCATCATGAGCCAGCCTGCTCATTATCTATAAGTTGGTGTGAATGACACTATCACAATTTGATCATCAAGTCGGGATAGTGGATTCCAGCTTCTTTGAAAGATGCAAATCTTTAACAGGATTGACATGCTTTGCATATTTATCTAATGGATGGGATAAAAGCAACTTATTGGGTTAAAAGGTAACCTTGTCGAGTCTATTGACGCCTACTGGCAGCAGGGCCATGCATGTGGTATTAGAGGCAAAACATTAAGATAACATCTGCTTGTCATCACAAATTGTTCATTCAGAGCGTGTTTCAATGAAGAACATTTTTGTTGATTAGTATTTATCTTTGCATTCCAAATGATAGTTAGAAGGGTATCATTTAAAATCAATTGCAGCTGGGTATATATTTAAAAGGTTGACTTGTTAATGTGGTACACATGTTTTAGGGAAATCTTTCTTCCTGTTAAAAGCCTCATCTTTGATTTCCTTATACATGTATAACTGCTATTTTTATAAGGCAAAGATAACTGCTTCGTCCTAGCCAGTCGCCATTTGTTGTGGCCACAACAGATCCCATGCTTTACGTAAGCATGGGAACCCCATTTCTAAATAAACGCAAAGGTATTTGGGTGATTTGTCTGGTAAATATCATATTTTGGTTTCTGGTGAGCTCCTAATATGGATGCCTAATGAGGGCAGCGATACCAAGAGCCTACTTTAAATGTCAACCCGAGGAACATACAAACTTTAGAGATGCATGCACTATCTGTGCTCTTATAGGATAATCTTTGTCACAGTTGGATGTCGGTATCGATGTTCTAAAGGTTTCCTACTAAATATGTAAAACTGGTTATGCTACGGAATTAAATACTGGAAAGTAATAAATCTATTTAAAAGAATTAAAGTACCAAAAGCAGTAAATCTGTTCTAAGAAATAAAGATACCAAAAGCAGTAAATCTGTTCTAAGAAATAAAGCAATAAATCTATTTTAAATAATTAAAATGTTGAAAGTGAAGGAGATGATCTTATGAAATTACTCAATGCGGAATGGTAAATCTAGAAAATGAAAATGCCATAACAGATCTATTCTAATATTGGGGAAAACAAGGTCTGTAATTACTTGATGCTCAAAACTATAATTCTGATCTAAACCATTTTAAATCCCAAGACTAAAGTTGAAGTGCAATCGTTTCAAGATATCCATCTACTACTAAAGAAATTAATCACGATGAGAAACAGTCATAAACCTTAGATATAGACCATGATATTGAAAGCAAAGCTGATACACATGCAATCGTTAATTAAAATATGCGTTGAAAGAAAGCACCTACAAGACTACAGAAACCGTTCTGGTGTACTACAGAACGTATTATAAACTACTACAGAAATAATAAATCATTCAAGTGCTTCCATATGCAATATAATTGTTCATCAATGTAAAACGCATAATTGAAAGAAATACCTGCAAATAGAAATCTCCTGACCTACGTGTTGGAGGGGCCCTCCCCAACCCGTACTCAGGAGAGAATAAAAATTATAAATGTTGGCTGGAATTAATCATCAATCTCTCATTAAAATATAAAATCCATGTCAAAACAAAGGTCTGTACTTCGTAGTATCGATAGGGCAGAAAATGTTAAAACAATTTTTTTCTCAAAATAACAGTAGGGGCCTCTCGCTACCCGAGAGGCCCATATTTATATGATTTAATGTTGATCCTAACTAGTTGTCTAAATGTTGATTCCTCTTGAAAGTGGGAATGCGTCCTCTATAAATCTGGAAACAGGGCGCCGAGCTTGGTGATCCTTTAGTCTTCTACACATCCATCCTTGAATGACCCTGAACCTGCTCAATCACGCTTGGTTTCCATATAATTAAAGAATAATCATAAAACAATTTCATTAAATAATTAAAGTAAAAAAATTTCCCCCACAAATGAGTATATTTCATCACCATTGCTTGAGTTTGGCTGCTGGAAAAAGGTTATCAAGTACCTGAAAACTTGACTCATCAGTTTCTACCTCTAAGATCCTTCACCCATGCTTTTGGTCCGCCTGTTTGACAAGTTTTTTGAATAAATTTTCGAAGTGTTTTGGTCCGGAGAAAGCTTAAATTTTGAGTATTTTATCATCTTCTTTCGTCAACCCAAAACCCGACATTTTGGGAACCCGCAACCCGACAGGTGCGGGTTGCAGGAATTCATTTTTCAAATTTTGGTTTTGCTCCACCCAAAACCCGCAACCCGACAAGTGCGGGTTGCGGGATCGTTGTTTTTAGTTTTTGGTTTTTACAATCTCGAAACCCGCAACCCAACAGGTGCGGGTTGCGGGATCTGTTGTTAATAAGTTTGGGAAATCTTCTTCCCGAATCCTGAAACCCACATCTGCGGCTTGCGGCTTTCGAGAATTGGTTTCTTGATTTACTTTTGTTGTGTGTTCCCGAAACCCGCAACCCGCAAGTGTTGGGTTGTGGATTTCGGGAAAAGATTTTCGATTTGTGATTCTTTTCAATCCCGAAACCCGCAACCCGCAAATGTTGGTTTGCAGCTTTCGGGAATCCTTTTTCCGCTTAGCAGTTTGCGAACCCGAAACCCGCAGCCCGCAAGTTTCGGGTTGCGGCTTTCGGAAACTCATTTTTTGTTTGTTATGTTGGCATTTTGAAATCCTGAAACCCGCAACCCGCAAGTTTCGGGTTGCAGATTTTGGGAATAATGAATAAACGGTGTCAACAATAAATTGACCCCGTAGCCGCGAAATTCAATCCCAATCGTTGATTTGTCTTGATCCCACGGATGAGGTTATGCTGCATGATTTGAGTAAATATTTGGATTTTCATTTTCTCTGGTATTATTTGGATTGTTTCCATTCTTTTGATCTCTAGTTTAAGCTAGTTTTTATCGTTTCAGTCAGTTCCATAATCTCGGTGATTAGCTTAACATGTTGTCTTTCACATTTTCCATCTAGATTTGGTCTTCATTTGCATAAGCTGATTCATTGTATTGGTTTTTTGGAGATTTCAAAGATCTTGTCATTTGATTCTGACTATTGTGTGTAATGACTGCTTATTCTTATTTGAACCTGCTTGAGTCATTTACATGCTTCAATTTTTCTCAATTCAATTCATATGATGTTTCAATGATCTTGGCAAATGCAATTGAACTCTATTGAATCAATAAGTTTATAGAGCAACTTGGCGGATTATAATAATTTGATTAAACACATTTTTAATCATTTTAATTTATGACTTGAAAGGGTGTATATAATGGGACTATGCTTTTAATTCTCAATTTTGAAAGGATTATTGAATTTTACTAAGTATTGAATATTTGATAAAATTTGTCATTATGGGAAGATCTATAATTTTATGACAATTTTTTATAATTCAATGAAATCCTTAATAACATATTCTCAAACCATGGAAAGAGTCAATAGTATTTCATTAAGCAAGGTATTGTATTTTACAAAGAATAATTAACTTTGCTTATTTGTAAGATCATTATTATTGTTTAAATTATATTCGATATTTTTTTGAAGAAAAATATTAATAATCTTATTTATATAATTGAATTTGATATATCATGTTATTTAAAATGTTAAATGCATAGTATTTTTCTAAACCCTAATTTACCATGCAGATAAAATTTGAAAAAACGGAATTTGTAAAAGACACGTTTTTGCACGGAGGATTGCGGGCAAACTGTGAGGAATCAGCTCAAACAGTTGAAAACCCACTTCCCAAATGGGCTGATTTACCCTCAATTGCAGACAGTTTTGCAAATATTTCAACCATATGGGAGGAAAACATTTCCGAACAGAGGTAAATTTTCATAAATTTGTTCCGGTCATTTTTTCATCCAGCTGAACGACCTAGGCATCTGGGGATTTGATGCTATCCTTCCCAGGTCTCTTCACTGCTATAAATTTGACCTCCCAAGACTGTGAGATGGGGAGATATTTCTCTGAATAATGGAATAATTTTCATTCTTCTCATATCTGCATTCTTCTTGCAATAATTTGTTGTTGACAGGGAAGAAGAAGGAGAAACGCTACTTCCAGATGGTTGGTAATTTTGGAGTTGTAAATCAGCAGAAGACTGGACTGGAGATATTCTGTTAAGCAGAGCTTTTTGTAGTTTCTGTACAAGACCTCTTCATACAGTAAAGTTATCTTTTAATCTATCTTCTATTATTCCTCAAATTTCTTTGTTAATTTCTTATTTATATACTTCATATTGTCATCTACAGTGCATGATATCTTTTGCATATGTTTAAATGTATGAATTGTTAATTTTTCAGAATTTACTTCAATCTGATCTAGGATCTTAACTGAGAGAACAACATGTATAGAATATATACAACATATCAATCATGGACACAATAATGCAAGCACACAAGAGACACAGAGTTTACTTAGGGAAAACCGTAAAGGTGAAAAACCCCAATAACTTCCTTAGAGATAGATAGAGCAATGATACAACCTAAGCATAAGAGATAGACATCTCCTAGCAGTAGCTTATCCTCCTCCACAAGTGCACCACTCTCCAAAGAGTGTGTGTGAGAATAGAATGATGAAATAGAGTGCCTCCTGCACTCTATTTATACTTTACTTGACTTGCCTAATAACCTTTACTAGGTTGGCCTCAACTTAACCACATAACACAAAGCTGACTGGGCCGACACCCAATAGGGTGGTCTAATAACCCTTTGACCCACATGGGAGACCCCAAATAGGGTGGTCTAATAACCCTTTGACCCACATGGCCGACCCCCAATAGGGTGGTCTAATAACCCATCAAGTATAAGTTACGACACTTACAATATAAATGATGACACTTCCGTATAGAGGAATAATAACATCTCTATAGGAATACAAACACTTTCGTATAGAGGAATAATATCATCTCTATAGGAATACAATATACATATATGAAATACATTCCGAAGTTACATATACATCAACACTCCCTCTTAACTAGGAAGGTATTTCTCGACACAGGTCTTCTAGCACAAGTCTTCTTCTCTGGATCATCGTCACTGGATAATCGTTATCGTCACTGCTACTGCTATCTCAATCAATCTCTGAATCTAATCGTCATGAGAAATTCTACAGAGCCAGTCCTTTTTCATACTGGATGTAGTCCTACCATCTGCAGGTCTTCATCATCACCGTCCATACTGTGGAATCCTCGGGACTCATTACGTGCGTCACAAAACCTCGAAAGAGCATCCCAGGACTGATTATGAGCACACAGCTCAACCTATCGGATCTCCTAAGACCTTTTACATGCTACTGCACAACCTGTCCATGGCCATAGAGTATCACGAAGCACAACCTAGATGCACACACACAGCACTTACACTCACCGGCATGGGAGGACAAACCTACCACCATCCGTGAAAGGCTCACAGCACTTACATCAACAACCATGGGAGGACCAACCTACCACCATGTCGGAATGCAACAACACTTATATTTCAGCCATGGGAGAACACATCGACAACCATGCTCAAATGGCCCCAACACTTATATCGCAGCCATGGGAGAACACATCTACAACCATGCTCAAATGGCCCTAACACTTATATCGCAGCCATGGGAGAACACATCTACAACCATGCTCGAATGGCCCCAACACTTATATCGCAACCATGGGAGAACACATCTACAACCATGCTCGAATGGCCCTGGAAATTACATCACGACCATGGGAAAACACATCTGCCACCATGTCGGAAAATCCCAGCAATTACATCGCGACCATGGGAGAGCACATCTACAACCATGTCCAAAAAGCTCATGTGCATCTGTGTCTTCGAAACTCATCACACATAATCCAACTGATTATGTAATGTATCCACCTGATACATATGATCATCCTGATCATCATCATAGCATCATCCTGATGCATATCATCTAGTGTATAGTCCTGATACTCATCACTGCATCGTCCTGATGCATATCTGGAGCAGCATCCTGAAGCTCGTCATCCATGATCATCCTGATCATACAATGCATCCATCTGATGCATACATAGTATCTTCCTGATACATATCATCATACATGATCCTCCTGATCATACAATGTATCCACCTGATACATACCCATGATCCAACTAATCATATCCAGCATCCAACATGATGCGTACATACATATATATAAATGATCCAACTGACCATATCATGCATCCAACATGATGCGTACATACATATACATATAAATGATCCAACTGATCATCTCCGGCATCCACCTGATGCATATACAGAGCAGTAACTGGAGCATCATCCTGATGCTCATCATCCAGCACTTACATCCACAGCCATGGGAAGGATCCTCCTCTCACCATGCTTGGAATGGCTCCTGCAAATGTGTCCATCAATTCTTCCTTGAAGTGTCATCAATCTGAAGAACACCAAGCCTCTCTCTGAAGTACTCGAACTTCACTCTGGCCAGTGGCTTCGTCAGCACATCTGCAACCTGCTCATCTATTGCAACATACAGGAGCTTCACTGCTCCTCTCTGCACCATATCCCTGATATAGTGATATTTGATCTCAATGTGTTTCGACCTGTCATGGAACACCGGATTCTCAGACAGCTTTACACAACTCTGGTTGTCACAAAAGATACCAGTAGCCTCTAGCGGGAGATCAAATAACTCATACAGTAGCTTATGAAGCCATACTGCCTCACAACTAGCTGAACAAGCTGCAACATACTCTGCTTCAGCTGTACTTAGTGCTACACAGGACTGCTTCCTACTAAACTAAGAGATCACACCTGATCCCATATTGAAGCAGCACCCAGAAGTGCTCTTCCTATCTGCAACACTGCCTGCCCAATCTGAATCAACATAACCTTGCAGGTTAAACTTTTGATTCGCATCATACTTGAGCCCATAATCAATTGTACCCTTCAGGTACCTTAGAATATGCTTTACAGTAACCAGGTGAACATGTCTCGGATCTGTCAAGTACTGTCTCAATGTGTTCATCGCAAAGAAAACATCTGGTCTCGTGCTCGTCAGGTACTTCAAGGACCCAATCATCTGACAATACACAATGACATCAACCGGATCAGATGAAGCATCACACAGAAGCTTCAGGTTCGATGCCATAGGTGTGGCCATGGCCTTGCATTCCATCATCCCGAACCTCTTCAGGATATCTACTGCATACTTCCCTTGTCCAAGGAAGATTCCATCTGCACTCTGCCACACCTCCATGCCTAGAAAGCAATGCATCATCCACAAGTTCTTCATCTCGAACTTGGCAGCAAGCTTCTGTTGTGTGTCGGAAATTAATCTATCTTCACCTGTAATAAATAGGTCATCCATATACAAAAGTAGTATCACTAGATTGCCTTCCTCAACCTTGTATTAAAGGTTGGAATCTGCTTTACTCTTGGTAAAGCCCAAACTAGATAGAAAGTTGTCTATCCTATCATACCAAGTTCTGCACATATATGACTTCCCTTCATGTGTCTCAAAACCAAGTGGCTGCTCCACATACACTTCCTCTTCGACTACACCATTCAAGAAAGTTGTCTTGACATTCATCTGGGGTATCTTCCATTTCATCACTGCAACTAGAGAAAGTACTGATCTGATGGAAGTGGATATGGCTACAGGAGAAAAAGTCTCTATGCTGCCACCTGCAGCATGCTTGATCTTATAGATCCATTTGGAAGTCACAATAGACTTCCCTTCAGGTCTTGGGACCGCATCCCAAATATCATTCTTCATGATCGAATGGTACTCCTCGATCATGGCATTCTTCCCGAATCCTGGGAACTTCAACATCTTCAATATCTTCAATAGATAACTTTATTGCCGAACAAATGTTGTAGTCCTTCTTTTGTAGGTGATGGTATACAATCTTTCCTACAAAACAAGTTAAATTGCATGATTAGGAACATCTCATAGTTTTCAGAACAAATTCTTACAAATAAAGAAATATGTCATACAGTCATGCAATTATCTTAGCCAATGCTTCAATACAACATTTATCCATATCCCGTAACTTTCTAGATGCCTTCCAATCTCTACCAGAACATTGTTAAGAGTGTGCACAACTCCCAACATATCAACAAAGAGGTTTCATTCTAGATAAGTAGCAATGGAATGTTGTACAGTGCCATAGGCCACTTACCCATGTATATTAGTAGTATACTTGTTCATCAATGCAACTATTCTAATATGCATAATATACAGCCTAATTCTAGGAACAACAGTATATACATTATTGAACAACATTATTTAAACAATAAAATATGCAAGAAATGACAATCAAAATACTTATCTTTGTTTGGTTGTAGGGTTGACTCCCTCTCAGTCTTTGCTTCCTTTCTGTAACTCCATTCTGATGTGGATTGTGAGAAGTGGTCAACTCCCTTTGAATATCTGCATCCTTGCAGAAACTGCTGAATTGTGCTCCCTCTTGATCTTTGCTTCCTAGATTACCTGTCCTTGAACTTATATCCATCCTTAATGACTATGCATGCTTATTAGTATCATCATTGTGTCATCCTCAAGGTTTCATACATAATCACACATTCATTAGTATAATCTTAATACTATCAAAACACAATAATCTTAAACATGTATAGTCATGATTGTTTCAAACAAAGATAATAAACATTAGTATTCAAGGTTTCAGGGAAGACTTCTTTTACTCGTGCATATTCTTATTTGATCATAGGACTCTTCTGGATAGTCAAATCATCAATCAAGATAAGAGACATAATATGCATAAACCCTTGATTACTTACATTTCTAACTTTATGAATAAACATAACCAACCATACCAATTATACTTATATAAGTGATCTTAACACAAGGTAATATTCTAACTTGATATAGGAAAAACATACCTAAATTACTATGTTAGCTAGTTATGTCTAACATACCTGCATGATGTCTTCTAGTTCTCTTCAATGACTTGTGCTAGTAACCTGCATGTCTCATAAGTTAACCATTGTAGAACCAAGTTATACATACCTCGTAAGTAGATCTTCTATGTGATGGATGAATCTTTGTCTTCATGTCACCATGATCATATGTTCTTGAAGTAGAACATGATTTGTCTTTCTTGGTGTACCTTTCATGTTAGCGAACAACATAAACCTCATACAACATCACAATGCATTAGTACAATCATAAGTGTCAAAACCTTAATCAATGAATATCTTCTTATCATGTATTCATAATTTTATTAAGGTGATACGACAAGTCTAGTAGTTAATCAAGATTGTACTATCCGTAATGATATGAAGACAAATATATCATAAACTTAACCATGAACAGAATTTGAAACATACCTGTAAGTAATACCTATCAAGATTGCTTGTAATCTTCTTATGTAAGGCCTTAGCCTCACCTCCCTCTGAAACAGGAACTTCTTCACTTATGCAGGTGATCAATCCATTCTCTTCTAGGATTAACCCAATCCACTTGATTTGCAGGAATTGGATCTGGAGCTCAATTAGGGTTTGTCAGAGAAACCCTAAAAATTCAAACTTTGAATTTCAAACTTCTGAAAGGATAGAAAGATGCACCTTGATGAGCTAATCAAGCCGGTATATTCAGAATTTGAAAACTGCAAAGTTTCACCCCTTAATTTTGCCTTTGAAACTTCTAGATTCACTAGACATGACCTCGAACTAGGGTTTTATAAATCCCACCCTTCTTCCCAATCAAAAGGTTTGATCCAAAGCTCTAAGCTTCTATTTTTCTGAAGAGCTTCCAGCCGTGGTCACAGATTTCAAAAATTCCCATTTTTGCAAAAGCCCTAATTTTCCACTTTTCTGATCAAAGTCCCGAACTAGGGTCTGATCAAGCCCAACCTTCTTCCCAACCAAAACTTCTGATCTTGGTCTCTAAATTTTTATTTTGATGAGTAGCATTCAGTCGTGGTCTCCGATTACAAAAATTCCATCTTTCTCTGAAACCCTAAATTCTGGAAGCCATGAATGAAGGTGCTCAAAAAATAATTATGTTTTGACAGAAATATGTACCTGATTGTTTCTGGTGTAACTTCAAACTTTCTGATCCACAAGGTCTGAAACTTCTACCTGTGGTATCCCAACCTGTCATCTTTCCAACCCCATAGGTCTGACCTCAATTGGATTCTCTAAGAGAGAGTTATGCCAAGTGTCGCAACATGACCTTTTTATGGGATAAAACAGGAGAGTGAACTTGTATGGCGTGCCACGTGTCATTGGTTCGGTTTTTGCCTCTGAAAACGTTATTTGAGAAAGTACAGTCTATTCCCTACCTGTCACTTTTTACGAAATTTCATTTGGAGCTTCCTATCCCAATTTATGACCTTTTTTCCTAGGTCACATGTTTATGACTTAGATCTGGAAGAGGCAGAAACCCTAGATTGTACAGATCATAAAACACAAAGTACAACGAATTAGAAGTTTTCCTTTGGAAACAAGGTACATGGGGATCTGATATTTGACCTGTAAAAGTTTAAGATCCGAAATTTTTTCCAAAATGGATTTATAGCGAAATTTCTATGATGACGGGTTTTTGCTATATCAAGCCCTAGCATCGTAAGTTCAACAAATGTCATACACGCCATACCATGCTTTCTTTCAAGCTAGCTCTGATACCATGTTAATTTTTCATAATTTACTTAAATGTGATCTAGGATCCTAACTGAGAGAACAACATATACAGCATATCAATCATGGACACAATAATGCAAGCACACAAGAGACACAGAGTTTACTTGGGGAAAACCATAAAGGTGAAAAACCCCAATAACTTCCTCAGAGATAGATAGAGCAATGATACAACCTAAGCATAAGAGATAGACATCTCCTAGTAGCAGCTTCTCCTCCTCCACAAATGCGCCACTCTCCAAAGAGTGTGTGTGAGAATAGAATGATGAAATAGAGTGCCTCCTGCACTCTATTTGTACTTGACTTGACTCTCCTAATAACCTTTACTACGTCGGCCTCAACTTAACCACATAACATAAAGTTGACTGGCCCGACACCCAATAGGGTGGTCTAATAGCCCTTTGAACCACATGGCCGACCTCCAATAGGGTGGTCTAATAACCCTTTGACCCACATGGCCAACCCCCAATAAGGTGGTCTAATAACCCATCAAGTATAAGTTACGACACTTACAATATAAATGACGACACTTCCGTATAGAGGAATAATAACATCTCTATAGGAATACAAACACTTTCGTATAGAGGAATAATACCATCTCTATAGGAGTACAATATACATATATGAAATACATTCTGAAGTTACATATACATCAACATGAATCTATTGTATTGGTTTCCCTGTATGATTGATTTATGCTGGAAAGTGTTTTATTGAGTTTATTCAGTTTAAATACTTTCTTTATTGATTTCTGCAAGTGATTCACATCACAATAATCATTGTTATTTTTTCAATTAGCAAAAATGGTTACAGATTTATCTTGAACAGGCTTAATCACTTAAATCATTGTCTCTTAATTTTCATTAATGGATTTTTTATTTAAGTTAATAAGTGTAAGAACTTAAAGCATTTCTGTGAGAGGTTGTAATCTACTTATTCATCGCACCTTAGGGTTAATCTGCACATAAACAAGCTTTCATTTTAGAATAGGACTGACTTAGACTAGTTTCCCTTTTCTAAAATAGGTTAGGTTAGCTTTGCATTACCATATCCACAATTTGGTTTTTCTTGACTGGAAAATTGATCTTATAGGTCAACTCATCTACTCTTAGAGTGTCAGCGGAGGCCTAATATTCGTGGGGGATCACCACACCAAACAGGTTGGGGATAGAACTGCCCTTGCGCAGGGTCTTTCGAAGCCTTTCAACTTGGGTTTTCTTCCTCTGTTGAGTGTCTTGAAACATACCAGCACCTTTGCATCTAACCTGCACAACCGAGGCATCAACAGGTCCCCATATTTTGGTTGTATATGAGGACCAATTAGATGATGGGTGGAGTCCCCATGATTTTGAGTGAGTTGGGGGATGATTTCCAAAATTAAGTGGAGGGTAACTTGCAAATGCAAAGACGGGTGCCCCATGAAACAATGCCATCCAATGTATGTCTGCGGGGTAACTGAATGGAACTGGTTACTTCAGTGGGGGGGAATGGTTGTCTTTGTGGGCGTGATGATATGAGGAAGATTGCAGAAGGTAAAGTGCTCATGGAGGTATGAGGGGGCTCTGTGAATCACTCTCGTACCAAGTGCCTAGGATTCTGACGTGTTTCTACTTTGTGGAGTAAATGCGCAATTATGAAATGTTACTCTAAGGGAGGGTCGTTTCAAGTTTGGTCAGATTCCTCGGACTTGTGGGGGGTCGACATCATGGGTTCCAATTGATGATGGGGATGATAGTGGTGCACACACCCATGGGGGAACATTCTATTCATGGAAATTATGTTGATGGCACATCAAGGCCATCAAGGGGGACCCTATGGTTATCAACGGGAATACTGGTATAGGCATTATAAACGGAGGGTAAATAGAGTCTATATGCCAATTTCAGAATGATACAGGCAGTAGTGTGTGTGAACCTTTTTGTTAGATATTTGGAGTCTTATCCATATAGTGGACAAACAAGAGGCTCCATATTGTCCTGATCATGGTCTTGCACCTGCGACAAACATACCCAAGTGTAGTAAAATACATAACCAAGGTATTAACAATGCAGAAATCATATAATTAGAACATTGTACATGTGGGGTACTTGGTAGTCAAGGATAGAACCTTTTGAAGTACAACCCATTGACAAGGTTGTTGAGGGTAATACCTTCATGGTCGGTTAATATATAGGATCCTTTTGGGAGACAATTCTTAAGGACATAAGGGCATGTTCATTTAGATACAAATTTTTCGGGTCTTGATTTATCGTTTTTCTTGGCATTAAACAAAAGAACAAAGTCACCTTTGGTGAAGGTGTGAGGTCGCACTTGTCGATCGTAATGTGATTTGGAGAGGAACTTCATGGCTTCATTGTATTGAAGAGAGTCATGCCTTTCTTCATCAAGGTGTTCCAAAGTAAATAAGCATTTTTCCAGAGCAGGGGTATCTGGTAGCAACTCGACGGTGGATTGGAAGGTAGGGATTTGACACTCGATTGGGAGGAAGACTTATACTCCATGTACAAGGTGAAATGGGGTAAAACCTATGGCAGTATTGATGGAAGTGTGGTAAGCCCACAGGGCTTAAAAGAGCATGTGGTGCCAGTTGGTTTTGTTTCTATCCACTGTGTGTTAGAGCATAATTTTGAGGATTTTCTTAACAGCTTCAACCTGACCATTTGCCTGAGGGTAGTAAGCAGTTGAAAATTCATGTTTAAAGCCTAACAACCGTGATAGTTCCTCAAATGTTTCATCATGGAATTGTCTTATGTTGTCAAGGACAAGTTGCTTGGGAACGCCGAAGCGGGAGATGACATGGTTCAATAAATTGGTGATGAGGGATCAAGATCTGTCGCGTTATCCGATTAATGTGACATGTTGGTGTACCCATTATGATCTGTTGGTTTGGTATCCTCTTCGATTACTATAGGGAGGGTGGTTCCACATGGGGTGAGGTTATCAACTAATTGGCTTTCGGTTGTCTACAAAGTGCGAAATGCGACAATAAGAGGGAATTGGAATAAGTGGCGAGACATTAAATTGCACTAACAACACGGTTGGGTGGTGTTTGTATGATTTAAAACAATGCCTGGGCTTTGTGGACATCGTGGCGACTGTTGGTCAGGTATGGAATCATCCCACCATGGGGAGGGACTAGTCAGGATCACTATAGTACCCATGCCGATAGGGGCTTCTTCTGGAGATGAGGGATATGAGGTATCTTCCAAGCGTTCGGTGAGGAAAATAGTTTCCACGGCCTCTCGATAGCGAGGGAGGTCAGGGAAATGATGTGTATAGTTCCTATATTGAGATCATATGGAACATGCATGGTTCGTACGTAGTGTTTTGGACTTAGTTGAGGGTGAGGGAGGTGTGCCCCCTTTCACCGTTGGTGGAGTGTGGGTGATGATAACGAGGGTCTTAAGAAAATTCCTTAGCTTTGGTAGAGTAGGACATAGGTTTTTTGTGCGGCCTTACTACCTTCAAAGAGAACACGGTGGTATGACCCTTTGATTGGGAGTATTGATCATTATTGGGGATTTCAACTCCTGATGGTTGATGCCCCCTGCTTTAGGATTAGCGGTTTCTACTAATTTAGATGTTGGGTTAGGTAATAGGGGACCTTTCAACTTCGGTTGTTGGGTGCCCTCATTGGTGGTCTTAATGACGACCGATTGTGGCATAGTTGTGGATTTCATAAGTTGGGCTATCGTGACTGAACGTGTTACGGGCCTTACGGATGTAGTAGACGAAATAGGGACAAACTCATAATGGGCGACTAGTTTGGAAGCCATATCTGGGAAGGGTGGTGTAAGCTACCACACTGGGATCCCCAAAGTTAGATCAGGTAGAGTTAACTGAGCCATAACCAGCGTCCCTTTTACACCTGTGGGAGTATACAAGAATGGGATTTGAAAAATCGATGGTATTGATGGACTCAACGTTTGTTCAGTGCCACGACTAAGCGGTGGTGCTAATAACGATGTTGAGGTGGAGGCGGCTACATTTTCAGTAGTGGAAATTATGCACATTAGGCCATTGGTAGATGTAGCGATCTTTGGTGGTGGTCCCGAATTTTCTCCTAACAATTTGGATTCCTTGTACATACTGGGCAATGTCAGCATAGGGTTTATCATCTCCCAATATAGTGGGTAGGAAATTATTAGGATTGCTTGTGGTATTCAATTCATAGTAGTTAAGCTGGTCGAGGGTAAGTATCTTCCCATTTAAGGGAAACATCATGATACGGAATACTGAGGAGGATACCGCCTTCATGGCGTACATGTAACTACGCCCCAAGAGGATGTTGTAGTAGATCTCAGCATCGATTACTTCGATATCGATCATAACCATCCTGCCCCCCAGCTCTATGGAGACATTTTGGTACAATCCTCTTGGTTGGGATGGTCTCCCATCATATGCGCGAAGAGTGATAGATGAGGGGACCAGCTCGGGGGATCTTAATGGTTTCCAAACTTTTATGGACATAACGCAAGTAGATGCACCTCTGTTGATGATACAACAATGGATTATGACTTTTTTAACTGTGACTGGAAATTGAAATGCAATTGATGATGGTTGTCGCAGATCACCTTTGTAAACATCAAAGGTCATGAGGTGTGATTCGGAAGGGTCGACAGCACTGAGTGTATTGAGTAATGCCTTTCTCTGTGTTGGGAAATATTGTAGCAGTTCTAATGTGCACATAGTCATCGGGGAATAAGACAAGTCATCCATAATATTGTAATTGTGGGAAGCTTTCATGTGGGGGTTACTAGGGGTATGCCTGAGTGGATATTTACGAATCTGTGGGATTTGTTCGGTATTTGGGCATGGTATTTGCAGAGGGCCCCCCAAGGGGATAGAAATTTCTTTCGCTTGCGGGGTGGAAGGCCCATCATAACCCTTGGATCATGTCTGAAGGTTTATATCCAGTGTATAGATATTTTGGAAAGATTCGTCGCCGGGTGGGCGAGGATCTTGTTCTTGTATAACTGCCCCTTGATTGGAAAAGGGTTGTTGTAACACTGATGTTTTTGGTTGGGGAGAATTCAGTGCCTGAGGAGGGTTAGTCACCATATTCTTTTTATCTTCCACTAACTGTTGACAATTCGGGATAAGCGAAAAATGATGTGTGTAATGACCGTAATCGTCACAAGTGGAGCAACAATAATTGGTTCTCAGGGGAGGATCATTTCCTTGTTTGGAGCTATTGTTAGTCCTGCATTTGGATCACCCATGTTTTGGTTTTGCTGGGGGGTTTCCCCCTTAACCCAAATATTGATTTTGTTTGTTATTATCTTTCTTCTTCCCCTGAGTATATGGATTCTGGGGGTTTGTGGCATTCAATTGATCAAATTGTTGAGCTTGCTTAACATAAGTAGGTTGAACTAGGTTAACCCCCATGTGGGGGGAAGGTTGCTGACCAGTTGGTCATGGGAAAGGGTAATATGGATTATATCTCGACGGTGGGATAAATGTTGTTTGATCTCCATAAGAGGTGGATGTTGGAGCGACTTGCACCATTGGTGGTGTAGGAACCGTCATTGTTTGGATGATGTTTGGGTATGCAGGACTGTATGGTCCATACTGTGATTGACCAACTGATGGTGTTGGTACCGGTGTAGGGGGGTACCAATGTAGGTGGAATGGATGAGTAATACAGAACCATGTTGAATAGCATCGATGTGGTGGGAGGAACCTTTCCTAAATGGGAAATGGACCCAATAATCCCATCCACCGAATGTGACGAGCCCGAAGGTGTAATATCCAACAACCAATACTGTGGGGTATCAAGGAGGATTATGTAAAGGCATCCAAACTGTGCATATATGAGGTCGAAATGTTGTACTTTCATAATAGCATCTTCATGTCTTTGTGGCATGGAGTTGGTGACATCTTTAGCTATGGCGAGTTAGAGATATTTGATAAACCAATCCAACAAAAAGGGAGGTTGTATTTCGATCTTGCATAGTGTCTAGCGTCTACGCCACTCATGGATGTGGTACATGATGTGGGTGGAAGTATTTTGATGAAACTCACTGATAATTTCGAGGCCTAGATCATGTCGGACTGGAAGTTGGAAGCACGTAAGAAATGCGGTGACCAATGTCTCAAATGTGGAATGGGTGCCACTTTCTAGGTTTACGTACCATTTTGTTGATGTTCTGGTGAGGGTACGTTAGAATAGGTGAACCCTCACGAGGTCATCCAGTATGTTGTTAGATGAACACCATAAGTGGAAAGACATAACGTGGTTGGTGGGATAGTCTCCAAGTTTTCCTTTGAATTTGTGAATATTGGAAGAAAGCTTGTCTGGCATAAACGGCCATGTTGCATCATGAGAAATGGGGTCATTTGTCAGTTTTACCAAATCATGTACATTTAAACTAGCCATAAATGGTAAGGTAGGGAAGATGGGTGGTATTCTAAACAATATATGACCTCCTACGAGAGAGGATGGGTCAAAGGGATTCGAGGGATCTCCTCGAGGAGAATTCAGTAGGGTACTACTTCCGATGGGGAAAGAAGTGGTGTAATTAATAGATTCTCCGAGGGGAGAAAATATACCTAGCAAGGCGTGGCCTCGACCAGATGATCCTATTAATGTTGCTTGGGAATGACCCCGACTTGAATTCCCTTTGCATGCAATAAGAGGTGGAGGTGTAATAACACCCCTCGAGAGAGGGGATAGGCCCTGCAGTCTACGAGACTTTATTAGGATGTTTTTTTGCTCCTTAATGGTAAAGGATTTGTGTTAAATGAGAGTGATAGTGGAATAAACATAATTGAACAAATGAAAAAATATTCCAACCAAAACATATGCAAAATGGTTCAATAAGTGAGTGATATGGGCAATGTCGGTTTTATTGCATGAGTCCCCACATGTAGGTTCTTTTTATTACGAGTTATTGAAGTTGTATTTAAAAAGAAAAATTAATGCAAATTCCCTAGAATACCTAACGTCCTTCCTCTCAAAATGTAATTGGGCTTCCCAAAATCACAATTGATGGTGACAGGGCCAGTGATCTAGTTCTACCAGCGATGGGGCTAATGGTCCAATCAAGAAGACTTGGAAACACCTCCCAATGGCAATAGATAACTTCATGAATCAATTGCACTCACAATGGCTCCTCGATGATATCCTAAGTTGGGCCACTAAGATACATTGCGTCAAGTGTGGATCAGTGGTTCGTCCTACACGATATACTATTGTCTCCCTACAACAAGCTGAGTGGCTTGTAGGGTAGAGCAGGGAAGCTATACTCGACGTTCACCTCCTTGGTCAAGGCTCACTTCTGATCCAGGTTTTCTTTTAACACTTGCTTATAGCAAGATTTTGTAAGTACCCTATGAGACAACAATTCTATGTTTCAAAATATTACTAATGAAACTAGATTGGTGGGCATTAATGGATGCCTAGCCCAACCAATCCTACCTAACTAAAATATTGTTTTGTGACCTCATGTGGAGGATTTTAGTTGGTTAATACAATTTAAATGTTGATTTTAAGGGGTTTGAATGTTTCACTTATGGAGTGTAAGAGGGGTATTTCGCAATCCATACCTTTCTAATTCACCAAGCTCACATGAAGTGCGAGGTGAAGAGCATACTAAGATTGGAAGAGTGTTTATGCCTCTTATTGTGTGCTAGTGGAGAATACACATGTGATGAAAGAAAAAAAATATTTTATTGGAAAATTAACTAAAAGAGTATATCAAGTAACGTGTACTTCTAAATCTAAGAGATGCTCATGGTGATTTGCAAAATCAAAATATTCTAACTAATAGAAAAAGTGTGCAATAGAGGTATTTCACACTTCTCACCATTTTTCTGATTCACCAAGCTCACATGAAGTGAGAGGTGAAGAGCATACTTCGGGAAACAAGTGTCTTTAGGTCCTTGCTTGTGTGCAAATAGTGCTTTCTACACTAGCAATACTACTAAAAACAACATGTCGATTTGATTCATAAACAAGAAATGGTCTTGAATACTAGTGACAACAATGGGGCCCATTGAAAGCCTCAAAGTTGGTTACCTAGGTAAGTTTCAAGAGAT
Source organism: Larix kaempferi (assembly GCA_027924585.1). NCBI lineage: Eukaryota > Viridiplantae > Streptophyta > Pinopsida > Pinales > Pinaceae > Larix > Larix kaempferi. The sequence goes on along the minus strand of BSBM01000072.1, from coordinate 10,895,807 downwards.
ATGTACTCTTTACTTCATAATATTAGTCTAGGTGCACTAATCACTAAGAAATTAAGTAATTGGGTGAATTAGCCTTAATTTGAGTTCACTATTAAGCAGCAATTGGGCTGTCAAACTAAGTTATGCAGATAAAAAGCAAATAAACAATAGTAGCGTGGTTAAACCAGACACTTCCATGCAAAACGCATGGGTTAATACAAAACAGACGTGTTGTAGCGTGGGTAATACACTAACCTTCCACGCTGGTGCAATGGGTGATGTAGTGCGGGTCTAACACTTGTAACCTGCGCTATGCATGCAAATGTCCAAGTCAATTCCGCGCTATCAATGTGGCAGAGACGTCGGGGACTGCGTGGTTGTAGAAAAATAAATGGGGCCAAATTATGGAAGCAAGAGGTGAAATACCTGATCTCCTGCAAGTGAAAAATACCCAGAATTAGCTACTTAGCATAAAACAACCTAGTTTAAAACGAAATGAACAAAAATAAGTATGGTCTCCATTAGAACTGTTATGGAAAAAATTGCACAAGTGCACTCTTCCACTTGGTTAGGGGATAAGCCTTGTAGGTTGTTGCAAGGCCTCAGTCCTGGGATCCCCTTTTGATGGTTGGTGGTATTCCTACAAGTGATTCTGCAAGAGATTGTTAGTGTAGTTCACATTCAAACATGAAAATATTAATGAAAACGAAATGAAATAGATGGGGGGAGAATGAAAACTTCAACAACAACCAAAGATATACTAAACCACTCTTGTATTTCCAAATGGAATAGTTGTACAACACCTAGGAGGTGAAGGATTCAAGGGAATCCAACAATATCCCTTAGGGAGGCCTTTCTTTCCCAAACTAAATGCTAAGTAGGAGGAAGAGCAATGGAGAGAAACACTTCCCTCTTGATGGTAGGTGGAAAGCAAGCTTGGGAATGCTAACAATGGTAGGAAATGGTGGGATATTAGGAAGATCCAACTCAAATCCAATAGCATAACCTTGCTTTGATTTATCTATACCAAATGCATGCCAATGGCTTCCTTTTATAGGCCAAGAGGTGGCCATCAAACAACTAGATCCAAATGTGAACCCTCATCCTTCATGAACTAGTTCCAAAGTACACAAGGGGCGCTGATTAATGCCCCAAAGTGTGTGAGGAGCCGAATTAGGGAGGATTGAGTCTTTAATGCACCATTGGGCGTGAGTGGTCCTGTCATTTTGACAGTAGCACGCCTATCAAAGGAAAAGACACACAGGTGCAGCGCAGGTATTATTCAGGTAACATGCGCTATAGTGCGGGTCAACTGTGTAATACATGTGCTACCCTTTGTTTTGATTGTTTCTTGGCACTTGTGGACTAATGCTGTGTTTTGGATCTTTTGAGGATGCATGTGGTGAGATGCATTCTTTATGTTGATGATGCTTTGTTGTATGAATCACTGAAATGTCGCATGTGTTTGAATTTTAGGCGTTAACAAACCCCTCAGGCTGTTGTATGTATACTTCTTCCTCAAATTCACCATTGAGAAAGGCAGTCTTCACATCCATCTAGTGAAGCTTCCACCCCATAACTAAGGCAAGTGAAATCATGGCTCGAATAGTAGTGTACTTGGCCATGGGCGTGAATGTCTCATCATAGTGTATTCCTTCTTTCTGTGACAAACCATGAGCCAAAAATCTTGCTTTATATTTTTCAATACTGCCATCAGTTGCATATTTGATTTTATAAAGCCACTTGGAAGTTACTATTGACTTCCCTTTAGGTTTAGGAACCACTTCCCACACATCATTCTTCATGATGGATTTGTATCCTTCCAGCATGGCATCTTTCCATACGTGTTGCTTAGTATCTTCCTCATAGGTGGTGGGTTCTGAATCACTGATGTGACTCATATGTGCTACATATCTTGGATATATTTTAGGTCTCCTTCCCTCTCTGTATGTGCTTGATGGTGCTCCATTTTTTTCTGCCTCATCCAGAATGTTTAGACACCATGCAGATCTTTTCTTATTAGGAGGCTCAAAACGAGATATTTCTACCAATTCTATTAGCTCTTCAGGATCATGTGGGTGTAAGGACTCTTCTGGATTCTCCCTCTCAGCATTTGAAAGGGGAGAATCATACTCTAGATCCTCCATAATGGGATTCTCATGCTCTTCCATATATGAATCACACCGAAGTTATTTAGAGTGCTTGAAGGAAACCTCTTCATGAAATGTTACATCTCTACTAACTTCAATGTGCCTTTATCCTAGAACATAGATTCTATAAGCTTTGGAGGATTCGCTATATCCAACAAATGTGCCTTTATTTCTGGACGGATCCATCTTTATCCTATTCTCTTTTGGTACATGAATGTAGACAGGACAACCAAAAATCTTAAAGTGTCTAACATATGGTTTTTCACCAGTGAAAACTTCTTCAGGAGTATTTTCTCCCAGGATAGCATGAGGAATTTTGTTCTATATATAAACAACAGTGCTAGAGGCTTCTTCCCATAAGGAAGTGGGCAGATCCTGATCACACATCATAGCTTTTGTAGCCTCATGGATTGTTTTATTCTTTCTTTCAGCAACCCCATTCTGTTGGGGATTGTAAGGTACAGTCAGGTGTCTTCATATCCTTGCATCTCGACAGAAGTCATAAAAACCATGAGACTCAAACTCTCCTCCATTATCAAATCTCAAATCACAAATGTGATTTCCAGTCTTATTCTCATCCAGTGCTTTAAACTCATGAAACTTGTTGAAAGTTTCACTCTTTGCCTTCAAAAAATAGATCCAAGACTTGCAAGAGAAGTCATATATGAAAATCACATAGTAAAAATAACCACTCAAGGATGGTGCTGACATAGGACTACATAGATCAGAATGTATCAAAGTCCAGGATCCCTTTGGATCTTTTGGTACTGATTGTAAATCTCTTCTTGATGTTCTTTCCAAGAACAAAACCTCTACAAATAACATCATGCTCAGATTTAAATACAAGCATATATTTTACCATCTTTTGTAAGCCAAGTAGCACTTTGAAATGAAGATGACCAAGCCTTCTATGCCATAGTTCACAAGTAATGACAGTTTCATGGATCATGGATTTAATGAAATTTCCAAGAACTTTGTATAGACCTCCCTCTCTAACTCCAATCACAACTGGAGAATTCAAGTTTGAATTCTTAGACCACAAGAGTGCTTTGTTGTCCATACATATTACTCTTAAACCTTTATCTTCTAGAACTAAAACAGACATGATGTTTTCTTCAGACTGGGAACATACAGAATATCATCAACATGGATTACATCACTTGAATTCAACTGAAAGGAAGTGGATCCAACTCCTTGGATCGAATAGGTGGTATTATCTCCAAGCTCCACATGATAGGATAACTTCTTTTTCTTCATATCTATGATAGCGCTCCTATATACAGTCATGTTTTTTGATGCACCACTATCCACTAGACATGTCTCAACACTAGTGGTAATGGATACAACTAGAGCTGAGACAAGATAGTACTCATTCCTTGTCTCTTGATCATTGGAAGAATTATTTCTTGTAGGTTCATCTTCTGGAGCAGTAGAAGCATGAAATATACCCTTGAAATTTCCTCTTTGCTTTGCACGACAGACTCTTGAAAAGTGGCCCTTCTTGTTGCAGTTGAAGCATTTGAATTTAGACTTATCAAAGTTCTTGTTGTATTCTTTTTCCTTTTAATGAGGAAACTTCTTCTGAGAAAATGATTTATTTCCTCTCTTTGTCCTTGCCGCAAGAGCAAGGTTCTCTCTTTGAATTCGCCCTTCTTCTTGAATGCAATCATGCCACAATCTTTCAAAGTTTGGTGGCACTTCTCAACCATTAACAGCAACCAAGAATGTCTCCCATAAGGATGGAAGGCTAGTTATAGCAGTCTGAATAAGATCATAATCATCGACAGTAACTCCAATGCTCATGAGTTGATCTCTTACTTGAGAGATATTTGTGAATAAGGAAGCAATAGACTCTTCCTTCTCCATCTTTAGAATACGAAGCTTGTTCTTCAGGTCTCTCTTCTGACTGGGAGCCTTCTTCTAATAAATATTTTTCAAGGTGTCAAAGCACTCCTTTGCAGTCTTCAATGGAATAATCACCATCATCAAATTGTCTTTCACAGAATCATAAATTATTCTCTTTGCTTTGGATTGATTCTTCTTGAAAGAAATGCGCCCAACATTAGAAGTAGGCTCTTCAACAACGTTGGATACGTATCCATCTAGTTCATTATCTTCCAGGATATTTAGAATCCTAGACTTCTAATTATTGAAGTTCGAAGTTCCTTCAAGTCAGTATTCTAGTCTTACTGAGATTGAAGCCATTATTCTTCAAGTACTGTGCTCAACTTTTTCTACTCAGGATCAACGTAAGCTCAAGCTTGACTACAAAACTTAGCTCATTCATGCCCTGAGCTCTGATACCATGTTAATGTTTTATCTTAATGTGGAATTATAGTAGTACTTGAAATCAATGAATAAACAAAAGCATAAACATTCACATGAGACACAGTATTTACCCTAGGGAATCCCTCTAGTACTTGAGGGAGAAAACCCCAGCAAAATCTTCCTTAGAATATTGATAGATAGCAGAGAATGTCTTTACAATGAGAATATTACATCAAGCACCCCTGGTGCATTATCAGAGAGAAATAACAAGAACCCTTGGCGCAATCATAGAGAAAGAGAGAAGATGGAAGAATAGAACTCAGAATAATATCCTGCACAAAACCAATTCACTAATTTTGGTCACATCCACAAAGAAATTGAATTTCCTTCAAGAGAGAAGAGAATTCGCTCTCACATTGACTTCATCAATCCCACATAACATAAATATACCATGCTTCTCATGCTTTGTCTTCTATTTTTATCTGCTGACTTCAGGATGAACTCACCCTTCATTTGGATGTTATATCACTTAGTTAGGTGGCTAAATCAAGTGTTGTAACTTAAGTGCCGCAACTCAAGTGATGTATTTTAGTTCAACTTAAGTGTTTACATGCAAAACACTTTAGTTAACTACATGTTATTTATTAACACTTAGTTAACTCTTTTATCTGAAGTCCTTCTTGATAACATCACTGAAGTGAACAAATCGATTTCTCCTTTAATTAAATGAAGTCTTTCTTATTAACATCATTGAATTTTAACAATTTGATTTCTATCTTATTTAATTGAAGTATTTATCATTACTGAAGTGGTTAAATCGATTTCTCTCCTATCTTATCACATCTTATCTTTATCTCTTGTCTTGTCTGCATGGTCCACATGTGCCAACTTTAATTTATCTATCATATCAAATATACTAAGGAGATTTTTTCAATGATGTGATCATCTTGTTCTACTATCGTTCCAAGTGATCATGTGCTAAATTAATTCACGCTAGAGGTAGCCAATCTCTAGAGGAGACTTAATATATCAACCATGGTTAGTAGTACATCACACACCATTCATGCTTCGACGTGCGAAGCATTACCTCAAAACATGAGGCACCACCTCAACACATGAGGATTTGTCTTGACACACAAAACCTTAGTATTGACAAACAAAATTGTACAACACCATCACCTTGGCATGCAAAGCACTTACCTCAACAAATGAGGCTTATTCATTCTTGAGTCTGACTCAAGATTCTTCTCCAAGTTTCCTGAGTCTAACTTAGGCTCCTATAAGGCACTACCTTGACACACAAGGCTCAATATTGACACACAAGATTGACTTGGAGAATGACTCGTAATGTTGTAACTTTAACAGGTTTGACATGAGTGATGTATTATGAAATCTGAGTATAGGGTACATGAAGATATTTTTATGTATTTTCCAAATGCCATGCTTGCACATGAGCAATATAAATTATGTTTTACATAGATATATGCCCCATATTTGTAGCACTGGATGACACTTTACCCATGTAGAATAGAAATAACATATCATGGTGCATGTAGAGGGCACAAACGTGGTGTTGCAACACCAAGAAGTCACAAAATTTGTGTGATGAAGCAGCTCACGGAACTTTTGACACATGTCAACTTGACTGCTAAAAAAGGCAATGTAGATCAAGTAGAAAACTAGTGTGGAGATTTGTAGGCATAAATAAGCAAACATAAATTATGAATCAAATTGATTTACAAATCTGTTTATTCATACTTCAGACGTATTAAAGTTTTTTAGGAGGCTTTTATTTATGGAGGCTTTTTCCATAAAATAGACTTTAAAAAAATTAGAAAAAAAAAATTTATCACATAAATATAAACCTCAAACTAAACCATGAAGAAATTTAAGAAATTTTGGAAGTACTAAATATTTATCACAGTGTTTAGAGATAAAATGATCAATTCTCAAAATCTATGTAAAGTACACCTTGATGGTTTGTCTGGTTGTGAGGCACCTGCAACAATTAATTAACAAGAATACGCGAAATAGCAGAAATGACAGAACTCAGAATCACTTTGTATTGATCACGGGCCACTTCGAGGGGGCAACCTCCTTTGAGCAAGCTCAATACAAATAACTTCACGGTCCTTCATAGGTCTCAACACCCACTTATATACTAATTCTAGGTGCCAATACTATGGGTCGAAACCATGGGCCGTTACAAACTATGGATCAACAATACTACGGGCGACTTACAAAGCATATGCGCCAACACAATAACACAAACTATTGATTAACAAATACTACGGGACAACTTACAAAGCATATGCGTCCAATAACAACATACTAACAAAGTAAAGACATGGGTTCCTAACATCCCCTCCCCCTTGAAAAAAATCTTTGTCCTCAAAGCTTTAGATGTGGAAATTGTTGTTGAATCTGAAGGAGTGGTTCCCATGTAGCATCCTCTGGTTGCATGCCGTGCCACTGAATTAAGACCTCTGTGATAGAGCGAGAGCGAAGCTGACGCTTGCGCCGATTGAGGATGGCCTCTGGCTCCAAAAGGATGGATCCTTCATTATCCAGTTCCGGTAAAATCGTTTGGCCGCTGATGTTGGTGCCAAGAACTTTCTTCAGACAAGAGACATGAAAGACTGGATGAATGCGGGAAGAAGGAGGAAGTTCCAATTTATAAGCGACGGACCCAATCTTCTGAAGAATCCGATATGGCCCATAGAACTTTGGAGCGAGCTTATGACGTCCTTTGAGTTTCAAAGAGGATTGCTTGTACGGCTGGAGACGAAGAAAAACCATATCGCCGACTTGAAAGGTGCGCTCTGAACGGTGCTGATCAGCTTGTTGCTTCATGCGATTCCTTGCCATGTGAAGATTGTCCCACAAAATGCGAAGAATCTGATCTCGGTTGCGAAGGACCCTGTCAACTTCCTGAACTGGTGAACTGGTGGGGGTGTATGGAAGAAGAGCTGGAGGTGCCTGACCATAGACTGCTTCATATGGGGTCATTTTGGAGGCAGTGTGGTAAGAGGTATTGTACCACCATTCAGCGAGAGGAAGCCACTTTTCCCACTGATGTTGTTGTTCCGAGGTGAAGCAACGAAGATAAGTTTCCAAGCATTTATTAACAATTTCAGTCTGACCATCTGTTTGTGGGTGATACCCTGAACTCATCTTCAGTTTGGTGCCAGTGTGACGAAATAGTTCTGTCCAAAAATGACTAGTGAAAGTCGCATCACGATCCGAGACAATGGAAGAAGGGATGCCATGAAGACGAAAGATCTGGTCCATAAAAATTTGAGCGACGGAGGAGGCTGTATAGGGATGGCTGAGAGCACAAAAATGACTATATTTGGAGAGACGATCAACTACAACGAGAATCACTGTCTTTCCGCCAGATTTAGGGAGCCCTTCGATGAAATCCATAGAAATATCTGTCCAAATCCGTGTAGGTAAGGGCAAGGGTTCAAGCAATCCTGGAAGGAGTGTTGTTTCACCCTTATTGCGCTAGCAGGTATCACATTCGGCCACCATCTGTTGAATTGTCCTTTTCATGCCTTGCCAAAAGAAGTTACGCCGTGCTCGTTCATATGTTTTGAGGAACCCAGAGTGCCCGGCTGATGGAGAAGCATGGAGTTCATAGAAGACAGCCTGTTGAAGATCTGTGCTCTGGGGAAGCACCAGACGACCCTTGTATCGCAGAGAAGCACCATCCCAAGAGTAATGGGGGACCGCAGAAGGATTGTTGGTCAAGTGCTGGATGATCTGAGATAAGGAAGAGTCATTGACATAACCCTGTTGAACAGATTGCAACCAATTTGGAACAGGCATAGAAATAGCTGAAAGAGAACCTTGGGCATCAAATGTACGAGAAAGGGCATCTGCCACAATATTGTCTTTACCCTTCTTGTAAGTGATCTCATAGTCATAACCCATGAGTTTGCTAACCCATTTCTGTTGTGCCGGGGAGGAGACACGCTGGTCCAAGAAATATTTCAAACTCTGGTGATCAGTCTTGATGCAGAAATGATTCCCTAATAGGTATGGCCGCCACTTCTGTACTGCATGCAAAATAGCCATCATTTCCTTCTCATAGGTAGAGGCAGCTAAATTCTTACCGGAAAGGGCTTTGCTGGTGAATGCAATGGGGTGTTCATCTTGAAGGAGAACAGCACCAAGTCCATTGCCGCAAGCATCACTCTCAATCGTGAAGGGCTTGGAAAAATCGGGCATAGCTAGCACAGGTGTAGTACACATAGCTTGTTTTAGTTTGTCAAATGCACACTGAGCAGCAGGTGTCCATGTAAAAGCATCTTTTTTCAATAGGGCAGTTAATGGGGCTGCAATCTTCCCATAATCCTTGACAAACTTGCGGTAGTAGCCAGTCAACCCCAAAAAACCACGAAGGCTCTTGAGTGTCTGAGGATGTGGCCAATTGTTCATGGCATCGATTTTGGCAGGATCCACGCGAACCCCTTGTGCTGAGATAATGTGCCCGAGATACTCAACTTCCTTTTGTCCAAAAACACATTTAGACTGCTTGGCATGGAGATGATGGTCAGAGAAAAGTTGCATGACAAGATCCAGATGCTGGAGATGGTCATCCCATGTTTTACTGTAGATGAGGATATCATCAAAGAATACCAGAATGAATTTCCGCAAGTAGGGTCGAAATATTTTATTCATTAAGGCCTGGAATGTGGAAGGAGCATTAGTGAGGCCAAAGGGCATGACCAAAAACTCATAATGGCCATCATGTGTGCGGAAAGCTGTTTTAGGAATATCCTCCTCATGAACCCGAATTTGATGATACCCAGAACGAAGATCCAACTTGGAGAAAAAGTGAGCCCCATGAAGCTCATCAAGAAGCTCATCAACAACAGGAATTGGAAACTTATCCTTGATGGTGAGGTGATTAAGTGCTCGGAAGTCAATGCAGAGGCGCCATGACCCATCTTTTTTGCGGACAAGAATAACTGGAGAAGAAAAGGAACTAGTGCTTGGGCGAATAATACCTTGCTTCAATAAGTCCCGCACGAGCATTTCAATCTCTGTTTTTTGGTGAAATGGGTAGCGATAGGGCCTGATGTTGGGAGGAACGCTGCCAGGAAGGAGCTGAATATGATGGTCTTCTGGCCTGGAAGGTGGTAATCCCACTGGTTCAGCAAAGACACCTGTATATCGATTCAGAATTTGTTGTAGATCCAAGGGAGTAGCGGAAACCGCGGATGGTTGCATCTGGATGGAACTGATCTGAGCGATGACACCATGTGAACTCTTCTTGAGGAGTTTCTCCATGCGATGTGAACTGATGATGCTGAGAGAACCTGGTTGTAATCCTGTCAATGTGTGTTTGTGTCCATTGAGGGAAAACTGCATCCAAAGTTCGGCAAAATCCCATAAGATAGGGCCGAGTGTGCGTAGCCATTGAGATCCCAAAACCACATCACATCCGCCTAAGGGCAAGGCAAACATGTCAGAGCGCAGGATATAATCTCCCATGGAGATACGCACATTTCGACACTTCCCTTTGCAAGGTAAGGTGCCCCCATTGGCAATCATGACTTCAAAGTTGGAGCACGGATGGATAAAACAATCAGCTTGTTTGGCGATTCGAGGGTCGATGAAATTATGAGTGCTACCAGAATCAATGAGGATTGTAAGAGGAAGCTTCTTGAAGTAACCCCTGACCCGCATTGTTTGGGGGGTGGTGATTCCAGCTAAAGCATGGAGAGATATCTCTGGGTGGTCATCTTGAGACGGAGGGTCAATAGGCGGTTCCTGAATGTCGACCGGAGCATCCAGTGTTTCTGGATCTTCGTCACCCATTTCAGAGGCAGGCGGAGACTCCACATCCAGGAGATAGAGCTTTTGCTGAACACATCGATGTCCCCGAGTGAATTTCTCATCACAATTATAGCAAAGCCCCTTTTCTCTGCGTGCTTGCATCTCTGCTTTAGATAAACGCTTGATAGGAGTCGGTCGAGGAGCCTGCGGTATAGGTGGTCGCTGAGAACCCATATTTCTGAAGGGAACAAAAGTGGGCTTGGAGCGTTGCTGGGCTGCAATCTTGTATTCTGCCAACTTAGCCAACCCGAGTGCTTCCATCATTGTGTTGGGACAGAACATTTTGACCTCAGAGCGAATGGCATCCTTTAGACCACTGATAAAACAACTCCGGTAAAATTCATCAGTCAATCCTTCGGTGTGGTTGGCTAGATTCTCAAATTCGGTTTGATACTCTCTCACAGTGCCAGTTTGGCGAAGTTTAGTGAGGGATCCTGTGAAGTCATCAAAAGCACTAGGACCAAATCGTTGCAAAAGGAGCTGACAAAACTCTGGCCAGTTGGGCTCTGGATGAGCCTTGATGTACCAACGGTACCATTGAAGAGCTTCCTGTTCCAAATGAAAGGATGCCAATTGAACTTTGTTGACATCAAAAGTATTATGCAGACTGAAATACTATTCTGCACGATATATCCATCCAGTTGGATCGGTACCATTGAAGCGAGGAAAATCAAGCTTCGGACCACGGAAATTGCTGGAAGAAGAGAACCCATTGTCTACTGAAGACTCGAACTGCCGTTTGTTGTTCATAGCTGAATGTTCAAGATGGAGACCAAGAAATTTTTCATCCAAATCCTGGAGTTTGGCTTGGATGGCTGCAAGGGCTTCCTCCATGGTTTTTGCTCCTGCACGGGTGACAACCATAACCAGGGATTTTTTTTTTTTTTTTTTTTTTTTTGGGTAGGAAAACAAAAACAGGAACTACTTCAGTAAAGGAAAATTTGGATTTGGGAAAAAATCAGAAGGGTAATTGGGGTTTGACTCGTTTTTTGGACACTGTTGGATAGACAGGGAAGCAAAAATGAGGATTTCAGCAGCGGGGTGAAAGGATGGGAAAATTTGGCAGAGGGGAACAGAGAAGCAGAATTCAGAAAGGAACTCTGTGGTAAAAATTGAAGGTGATTGGGTGAAATCTGAGGAAGTTATGGCAAACCCTAAAAATAGACAAATGTGGGATTTCGGGCTATAGGAAAGGGAATTGAGGATAGGGTCCTCAGGGATGAAATATGCAGAATGGAATGACAGGGGTTCCCTGAAGTTTTCAAGGAAAACAGAGGTAAAACAAGGGAGATATTTCAGACTGGAGCGCTACGGCTCGATTTTTATTTTTATTTTTTTTTATTTTTTTTTTTTACAGACTGGAGCGGCTACGGCTCTGCTTGCAGAATGAGATCTCCGGTTCGAAGGATTCTGGAACAACGCCGAACGGCTGGATCTGGAACGGTTTGCAAAATGAATCTGAAACGGCGCAGCAGTAATCGACAATAGTTCAGCTGAAAGTAGATATGGACCCCAGGTATGTGCGGCTTCCTAACAGTTCAGGGTTTTCACTCGGCCACCAATGCTGTCTGACGGCTTGCGTATTGGGGCAGTACCCCTCACTCCACGGCTCAGGTAAAACTGATAACCGCTTTGCCACAAACGACAGCTCTTGGTTTACCTCACGGGTGGGAACTAGTCAATCAGGTAGGGGTCGTTGCCCTTTTCGCCGGCAGGTCCTCTCAATGGGCCAGCTACTTCGGGGTTCCTGTGGTACTCCTCACAATGAGTTTTAGGGCTTATGCCCAAGTACTTCCCACAGTTAAGCGGATAGGGATTATTCCCAAATCCGAACCTGCAACAGATGTGAAAAAAAATTTTGGCAGAAATTTCACCCAGCGAGCCCAAGAAAGTGCTCTGATACCAGATGTGAGGCACCTGCAACAATTAATTAACAAGAATACGCGAAATAGCAGAAATGACAGAACTCAGAATCACTTTGTATTGATCACGGGCCACTTCGAGGGGGCAACCTCCTTTGAGCAAGCTCAATACAAATAACTTCACGGTCCTTCATAGGTCTCAACACCCACTTATATACTAATTCTAGGCGCCAATACTATGGGTCGAAACCATGGGCCGTTACAAACTATGGATCAACAATACTACGGGCGACTTACAAAGCATATGCGCCAACACAATAACACAAACTATTGATTAACAAATACTACGGGACGACTTACAAAGCATATGCGTCCAATAACAACATACTAACAAAGTAAAGACATGGGTTCCTAACACTGGTATCTTAAAAATTTCTTCAAGAACATGAGAACAACATCTGGGACTTTGTGTATCATGAAAAATGATTTGGAAAATTGATTCCATAAAATATCTCCAACTGTGATGGTATTCATCCCCATAGTTTGTGAAACAAAGGAAGTGAATGATGAAATTCATAAAGGCTACTTATTGTTCATTAGCTAATAAACATCTCCAAACAAAGGGTATAAAAGTTGGAATGCTAATTTTGATCGATTATCAAGGAAAATCCAGCTAAATATGTCCTTCACTATAAGGATGCATGAGAGTTATGGAATCTTATAGAGTTAAAAGATTTTCATGATGGGTGTGGTGGGATTTTTCCTTCAAAATAAGGGAGACAGTATTTTGATAGAGTATTGATCAAGAAACCTGGGTATAAATACCCCACATTTTTATGAAGACATCAATAAGTCAAGAGTGTCGGAAAACCATACACCATTCACTTATGATTCCATGTAATATCCTTGATCTGATATCAGATGATATTATCTCAAAATTCAACTCTAAAATCAGAAAATTGTATGAGAGAAACTAGTCTTCAAAACTAGTTAAGATGAAACTAGTCTTAGGCAGTGATTAACCCACCCAAAGCTTGACTGATGGACACTTTTGTATCTGCAAAATGTACTGGGGAGTGTACAGAATAAAGTATATCAGAATCAAGGCCAGCTTCATGTTCCTATTCACAAGGCACTGGGGCCATTTATGCTTCGAACATCATCCAAGCTGAAGTCTACTCCGAGGCTTCCTGGACACACCAGCATATGCATACTAGACCATCCACTTAATATTGAAAGTAACCATAGGATGTATATTAGTCATTAACCCCCAATTTGATGATGGACAAAATTTACTAATGATTTGGGAGGATCAGGTAGTGTTTGGAGGCAAAGGGATAAAGAGCGCTAGGTAGGATTACTACACTAGCCTGTTTCCAGGCTCTTCCAAACATACTAAGATGGACACGAATTATAAATATGATGGTGGGATGGTATTTAGAACTGTATCAGGGACCTAACATGACTGGAAGAACCGAAAATGAGCATACAGATACTTTTTTATTAAACAAACTGCAAAACAAGTCAAATAAAAGGGCACAATGAACTAGTCTTCATAAATATGAATACAAGCAATCATAAGGGTCACGAATTTATGAGTTTTGGATTGGAATGTATACAAAAGCGAATTTAAAACCTACATCAAATTTCATAAAGGAAAATAGTTACTTAGAGCTTCGTATATTGCAAATCCTAGAAAACTAGTCATGAAAATGTATAATGAGCTAGTCTTGAAACATATGGGATCAAACAGCCAAAGGAGGCTCTCTAAATCCTCTTATGATATTTAATGTGGCTCTAGATATGAAATATACAGCAGAATCAAATCAAAATTACAAACTCTGAGCAGCAATTGTATATATTTCAACCTTCAAACTTTTAGAATGTCTCCACTACATAGAGTTCTTTACAAAATTGAGAAACTAAGACTGCTGTGAAGAGTAGTAAAGAGGAGTTCTTTAATGGGTATGAAAATATTATGACTGTAGAATAGGTGGATTCTCATGGAAGGCACACCAATACTCAGGATCTTCTCATGGGAGCATTCACCAAACTATATAGAAAAGCAAGGGCGCGTTCTTCATAGCTGGAAACCCGAATCTAGTAAAAGGACCATAACTTGCTCACCGAGACACCTTTTTTGATGAAACAAAAAGTGTTTCCTACTATACGGACACAATGGTATAGGTATAAAATTCCATAAATTCTCATAAAATTGGAAACAAGAACCTCCATTTCGGCCCTTCAACACTGTTTCCATTGAATGAGAAGAATACTTCAAAAGATAGAAAGAAGAGAGGGTGTAATCACATAGATGGATCGGATATTCAAATTGGTCATCAATGGAAGCACTCGATCATGTGTAGAATACTAGAATGGGAACTATGGAGAACATCTCCCACAGGTGTCTAAGGGTGCATCACCAAATCCTAAAGAAGCTTGAACTTTCTCACACACAAATTCATAAATTGTCAAAAGATGTGAATGGTTCTCTTTATCTCTTTTGTATAGATTCCATAGATTCTTATTCAAGTAATTAAATTCTTGGTATATGGTCCCTATATCATTCAAGCGTCTTCTTTAGTAAATTTGGCAATTACTTGCTTTGTGCAACCTTTCTTTCTTTTATCCTGGTTTTTTTCTACTTTTTGCTTTTCCTCTACTTTTCACCGATTTTCCCCTTCTTTTTCAGTTCTTTTATTGCTTTTCTTCTTCTTTATTATTTTATGGACTTTCCTTCCTTTTTCAAACTTTCTTCTTTTCTGAGTTTCCTGCTTTCTCTGCTTTTCCTGCCTTTCCTGCTTTCTTTCCTTTTTCTGCTTTTGTCCCGCTTTCTTCTGGCTTTCTGCTTTCTTCCATTATAATTTTTTGGAAAAATATGTCAAGCCAAATAATCCTATGCACATTCTTGGACTCTTCTAATATTATCCATTCATAAAAATTTCATGAATAATAATAAAAATAATAATTACATGTGCAACTAGTTATTCCACCCAACTTTATTTAATTCCAAAAATATTTATTAAGTAATATGTTCCTAATTAATTATTTAATTACCCATGGAACAAATGGCTTAGGAGTATGATCAAGGATCACTATGGAGGGTACATGAAACTCCATGGTGATGTCAAAATGGGGACATGACACTCCTCCCCTCCCAAGTTTGCTTGTCCTCAAGAAAAAATAATCCATGGTGATGCTTAATCTGTTCTTGTTCCAATTGTTGCCTTAAGGTTGTTTTTGGAATGAATAGCATTGGAACCCAAAATCCAAAATAAGGGATATCCACCACGCTTTCACTACACTACTATGATTATTATCATATCCCAATTTCTAACTTCTCTATTTCTGCAACTGAAAATGTAAGTTCCTCCTAATTAAAAAAACTGAGAAGAATTCCAGGATCCCAAGTAAATATGATGAATACAATGCGACTATGAAAACCACCACTGCACTCTGATAACAACCATGACACCCTAGACATTCCATCATTCCAAGAAATGTTTGGATCCCACTACCTCAGCTCCACCCTCCAAAACATCAATGGTGTCTGAAACCACCCATCCATGCTTGGATCCCATGGTCCCCAATGCATACCATCCATCATCATTGCTTCTTGTGACAACCTATCACTCCATGGTATGCCAAGATCCATCCACCATCATGTTGGAAGTTCATCACTCCCAAGGCATTTGAAGGTCTTTGTCATGTGTTCCAACAACGCTTGGATCTCTTCTTGTACAAACTGATTGCTTACATGTTTTGTTGTTCCCAACATGCTTTGTATGCAAGATGTTTCTCTTGCATGGTAGTTCCAAATATTCCATGTACTTGCACACCCAATCCATGGGGGTATGTGTACTAAAAATATCCAAGTGATTCCATTTATACCCTTGTTGTTTCTCACATGGTAAAGCAATGTCAGTATAACCAAAAAATTTATCACATAAGCAAACTAAATATTTACCTCGATGAATTTCCATCCTTGCTATGCATCTATCCACCCAATCCATGGATGAATACACACTTTGGCTTGCTGGTCCAAATGGAAATAAATCAGCCATCTTCTTTAGAGCTAAATCTCCTTCCCGTGGGTTCCCATGTGCTGCTTTGCATATTGGAAGGATCACATGGCTGCCATAGGAGCTCATGTTGTTGATCACAAGATTGCACACCAAATTATGTGTCCATAAATCTCCTTCCATTGTAAGCAAGTCTAGTGCATCCTTGATCTTCCCTTGTGGTTATGTACTCACCTACCCAGTCCATGGAATAGTGAATACCTTTGATTGTTGATATGGATGGCATGTCCTTAACTATATCTCCCATAGCTAATCTATTCTCCTCATCCTTCAAAACAAGTTCTTAGCCAAAATTTTCTTCATCGTGGCTCTTCACAAGAACCTACAATTCTGCATCTTCCTCGTGTCCTATCTCCACATGAGGTTCCTCCATCAAACCCAAAATCTCTCCTCACATGTGCACATGATCATGTCCCATACATGATGGAGGATGTGGTGTCCTCAACTCCTTTCGAATTTTATCGCTCAGCCTTCTTGACTCTAGAAGATCTCCTTGGGTGATCTCCAATTCCTCATGAAGTGCACTTTGAGTTCTCCTCAAGGAATCATGGGTGGTATCCAACTCATGAGTGAGTTGGTAAATCTCCTCTTCATCTTCAATTGAGGAATTATGATACATATTTCTCACTATAAGGAGATGATTTCTATCTGTCAGTAGGTTCATGTTGCCTGATTTCATCTTGGTCATTTCTTCTCTAAGAGATTTGAAATCTCCCAATGTTGTTGTATATGTAACTTCGAAATGTATTTCACCCATGTATATTGTACTCCTATAGAGATGTTATTATTCCTCTATACGGAAGTGTCGTCATTTGTATTGACAAGTGTCGCAAGTGTCACAACTTGCAGTGATGGGTTATTAGACCACCAAGTGTGGGGTCGGCCCTGATTAGTTTAACCATGGGTTATTAGACTGAGTTAGACAAGTCGGCCCTGCTAGGTTATTGGGCAGGATAGGTCATGTAAAATAGAGATCGGGAGATCTCTATTTTTTTCATCTCATTATTCACTCTTCCATCACTCGGAAATTGGAGCACATGTGAGGAGGAGGATCGGCTGCTAGGAGAAGACTATCTCTTGTACTTTGGTTGTATCATTGCTCTTTCTATCTCTGAGGAAGTTGTGGGGTTTTTCACCTTTATGGTTTTCCCCAGTAAAACTCTGTGTGTCTATTGTCTCATGTGATTGCTTGGTGTGATTGATATGCATTGTTATACTTGATATGGTGTACATGTTATTCTCTCAGTAAAGATCCTAGAGTATATTGAATTAAATGCTCAAAAATTAACATGGTATCAGAGCTAACCTGAGAAGAAGACATTGTGCAGTGGTGGAAACTAGGGTTTCTTGTTTATTGGGTTTCTCTCCATAGATTTTGGAAAGGCAGCAAGGTATATTGACTCTACTCATCAAGAAGAATATTTCTGTTCAATCAGAATTCAATTCTAGGCACTTTCATTTTTTGCCGTAAAAATTAGGGTTTCCACAAAAATAGCAATTTCTGAAATCTGAGGACATAGCTAGAAGCTCCTTGGAAAAATCGAAGTTTAGAGATTTGGATCGATATTTTTGGTTGGGTGTAGCTCCGGGAAACTCAAACCCTAATTCAGGGTCCTCCCTAGTGAATCTGAGAAGACTAAAAGGCATTTTTGAAGGGTGAATCTTTGTAGATTTCAAATTCTAAATATACCAGGCTGATAAGCTCATCAAGGTGCATCTTTCTATCCTTTCAGAAAGTTGAAATTCACATTTTGAATTTTTAGGGTTTCTCTGATAAACCCTAATCCGGCACCAGATCCAGATTTCTGCAAATCAAGTGGTAAGACCTAAATCTCTTATTTCCATTTGAGGTTCTCATTAAAATGTATCACCACACCAAGCTTGAGGATAACTTGAAGGGGCTAATAACTTCCGAGCATGGAAGTATAGGATTGGGTTAATCCTGGAAGAAAATGAATTGGACACCTACATAAGTTATGAGGCCCCTGTCCTAGAGGAAGAAGAGGCTAAGGCCTTGCATAAGAAGAACTTGGTCAAGGAAAAGAGGATCATTGCTGATTCTATCAAAGACCATCTCATACCACATGTGTCATCTCTAAAGACACCCAAGGAGGTGTTCGATTCCCTAACCAAGCTATTTGAAGGGAAGAACATAAATCGGAAGATGACTCTGCGGAATTAATTTAAAGGAGTAAAGTTTCAGAATGGAGAGACCATTCAATCTTATTTCTCTAAGGTCTCTCAGATCAAGGAACAACTTGAAGCTGTGGATGAAGTAGTGGACAATGGTGAAGTTGTCATGACCACAATGAATGGCCTACCTAGGTCATGGGACTCCTTCATCCAAGGAATCTGTGCAAGGAGGAAGTTGATCTCATTCAGTAGACTATGGGAGGAATGCTCACAAGAAGAAGCAAGACTTGTGGCCTGAGAAGAAATGATGGGGAATGAATATCAATCCCTCACAGCACACACCAAGGGAAGCAAGTTTAAGAGGAGAGATCTCATAACAATAATCATTCTCACTCTCATCACAAGGAGAAAGATCTATCTCATGTTCGATGTTTTGATTGTAATGAATTAGGACACTTTGCTTCAAATTGTCCCAAGAAGAGGAAAGATAAAAACAACAAATTCAATAAGAAGAAGAGGTACAACAAGAAGAGGTTTCATGCTCATGCTGCTGAGGATGATGAACCTCCCAAGAAGAAGGCTAGGGCAGAAAGTGATACTTCATCAAGTGAAGATGAATATGTTCTAATCTCTGCTCTCACATGTACTATCTCTCATGGTTGTAATGATTGGCTTATTGATAGTGGGGCTTCCAAACACATGACTGGGTTTAAAGAATCTTTTGTAAATCTATCTGAACATGAATCACCCCATAAAGTGAAGCTTGGGGATGACGATCAATATCCTATCAAGGGAAGTGGTGAAGCCTCCTACAACCTAGACTCTGGGAAGTCTTTGAAGATGAAATATGTTCTATATGTACCTGGGCTCAAGAAGAGCCTACTCTCCATATCTGCATTGGATGCCAAAGGCATGAGGGTTGCATTTGTAGATGGCCAAGTCCTAATGTGGCCAAAGGGTAAAACTATAGATGATGTTGTAGTAATTGGAGAGCAAGAGGGAGGATTGTACAAATTGAAGGGACAACCTGAACATGCTATGGTGACATGAAGACAAAGATTCATCCATAGTCATGGATCACATAGAGGTATGTATAATTTGGTTTTGTAAATGTTAACTTATGAGTTATGCAGGTCATTGAAGAGAACAAGAAAACATTGCTAGACATAACTAGCAAATATGATGACCATGTATGTTTTTCTTATATCAAAGGATCTTATACTTTTGTATGATTGATAATGATTACTCATGAAGTTACAAGTTTGAGTAATCTAGGGTTTATGCATATTATGTCTCTTACCTTGATTGATGATATGACTAACAGGGAGTCATATGTGTGCAGACTGAAGAAAGCCTTGTATGGCTTGAAGCAAGCTCCTAGGACTTGGTATGGTAGGATAGACAGATTTCTATCCAGTTTGGGCTTTACCAAGAGTAAAGTAGATTCCAACCTTTACTACAAGGTTAAGGAAGGCAATCCCGTGATACTACTTTTGTATATGACCTATTTGTAATAGGTGAGGATGGGTTGATTGTTGATACCAAGAGGAAGCTTGCTGCCAAGTTCGAGATGAAGGACTTGGGGATGATGCACTATTTTCTAGGCATGGAGGTGTGGCAGAGTGCAGATGGAATCTTCCTTGGACAAGGGAAGTATGCAGTAGAGATCCTGAAGAGGTTCGGGATGATGGACTGCAAGGCTATGGCCACACCTATGGCATCGAACCTGAAGCTTTTGTGTGATGCTTCATCTGATCTGGTTGATGTCACTGTGTATTGTCAGATGATTGGGTCCTTGATGTACTTGATGAACACTAGACCAGATATTTGCTTTGTGGTGAACACATTGAGCCAGTTCCTGACAGATCCCAGAGGTGTTCACCTAGTTGCCATAAAGCATATTCTGAGGTACCTGAAGGGTACAATTGATTATGGGCTCAAGTATGATGTGAATCAAAAGTTTAACCATGTTGATTCAGACTGGGCAGGCAGTGCTACATATAGGAAGAGCACATATGGGTGTTGCTTTAGTATGGGATCAGGTATGATCTCTTGGTTTAGCAGGAAGCAATCCTGCGTAGCACTGAGTACAGTCGAAGCAAAGTATGTTGTAGCTTGTTCAGCTAGTTGTGAGGAAGTATGGATCTGGAAGCTACTGTCTGATTTATTTGATCTCCCGCTGGAGGCTACTGGTATCTTTTGTGACAACCAGAGTTGTGTGAAGCTGTCTGAGAACCCAGTGTTCCACGACAGTTCAAAGCACATTGAGATCAAATATCACTATATCAGGGATATGGTGCAAAGAGGAGCAGTGAAGCTCCTGTATGTTGCGACGGATGAGCGGATTGCAAATGTGTTGACGAAAACACTAGCCAGAGTGAAGTTTGATTACTTCAGAGAGAGGCTTGGTATTCTTCAGATTGACGACACTTCGAGGAAGAAGTGATGGACACATTTGCAGGAGCCATTCCAAGCATGGTGAGAGGAGGATCCTTCCCATGGCTATGGATGTAAGCGTTGGATGATGAGCATCAGGACGATGCTCCAGTTACTGCTCTGTATATGCATCAGTTGGATGCTCCAGTTACAGCTCTGTATATGCATCAGTTTGATCATGTATTTGTATATGCATCATGTTGGATGCTTGATATATTGGTATATGCATCATGTTGGATGCTTGATATATTTGTATATGCATCATGTTGGATGCTTGATATGATCAGGTGGATCATGTATTTATGTACCAGGTGGATGCATTGTATGATCAGGTAGATCATTTACTTATGTATGTATCAGGTGGATACACTATATGATCAGGTAGATCATGTACTTATGTATGTATCAGGTGGATACACTGTATGATCAGGTAGATCATGTATGATGATATGTATCAGGTAGATACTTTGTATGCATCAGATGGATATATTGTATGATCAGGATGATCACAGATGACGAGCTTCGGGATGTTGCTCTAGATGATATGCATCAGGTTGATGCTATCATGATGATCAGGTTGATCATGTGATGATGTACATCAGGATGATGTATGGTGAGTATCGGGTTGATACTTTGTGGCCATGGACAAGTTGTGCAAGTAGCATAGAAAAGGTCCTTTAAAATCCGGACAGGTAGAGTGGTGTGTTCGTAATATCCTAGGATGCTATATTGAGATCCAAACAGGTAGAGCGGTGTGCCCGTAACATCCTGGGATGCTCTGAGTAGTTTTTTCTACAAGTAGCATAGAAAAGACCCTTTAAAATCCATACAGGTAGAGCAGTGTGCTCGTAACATCCTGGGATGCTCTATCGAGATCCAGACAGGTAGAGCGGTGTGCTTGTAACATCCTAGGATGCTCTGAGTAGGTTTTTCTACAGGTAGCATAGAAAAGGTCCTTTAAAATCTGAACAGGTAGAGAGCGGTGTGCTCATAACACCTTGGGATGCTCTATCGAGATCCAGACAAGCAGAGTGGTGTGCTCGTAACATCCTGGGATGCTTTGAGTAGGTTCTGCTATGGTTTCGCATAGAAAATATCCTTTAAAATTTGGACAGGTAGAGTGGTGTGATCTTAACATCCTAGGATGCTCTATTGAGATCCAGACAGGTAGAGCAATGTGCTCGTAACATCTTGGGATGCTCTGAGTAGGTTTTGCGAAAGTTCACATAAAAAAGATCCTTTAAAATATGGACAGGTAGAGTGGTGTGCTCGTAACAGCCTGGGATGCTCTATCGAGATCCGGATAGGTAGAGCGGTGTGCTTGTAATATCCTGGGATGCTCTTAGTAGGTTTTGTGAAGGTCAACATGTAAAAGATCCTGGGAGATCTGATAGGTTGAGCAGTAAGCTCGTAATCAGTCCTAGGATGCTCTTTCAAGGTTTTGTTGATGCACATAATCAATCCTGAGAATTCCACAGTATGGCTAGTGATGATGAAGACCTACAGGTGGTGGGCCTACATCCAGTATGAAAAAGGACTGGCTCTGTAGAAATTTCTATGATGAGTAGATTGGAGATTGATTGAGATAGCAGCAGCAGTGACCATGACAATGATTCGAGGATGGTGATTCGCTGATGATGATCCAAACAAGAAGACTTGTGCTAGCAGATCTGTGTCAAGAAATACCTTCCTAGTTAAGAGGGAGTGTTGATGTATATGTAACTTCGGAATGTATTTCACCCATGTATATTGTACTCCTATAGAGATGTTATTATTCCTCTATATGGAAGTGTCGTCATTGTATTGACAAGTGTCGCAAGTGTCGCAACTTGCAGTGATGGGTTATTAGACCACCAAGTGTGGGGTCGGCCCTGATTAGTTTAACCATGGGTTATTAGACTGAGTTAGACAAGTCGGCCCTGCTAGGTTATTGGGCAGGACAGGTCATGTATAAATAGAGATCGGGAGATCTCTATTTTTTTCATCTCATTATTCACTCTTCCATCACTCGGAAAGTGGCGCACATGTGAGGAGGAGGATCAACTGCTAGGAGAAGACTATCTCTTGTACTTTGGTTGTACTTTGGTTGTATCATTGCTCTTTCTATCTCTGAGGAAGTTGTGGGTTTTTTCACCTTTATTGTTTTCCCCAGTAAAACTATGTGTGTCTATTGTCTCATGTGATTGCTTGGTGTGATTGATATGCATTGTTATACTTGATATGTTGTACATTTTATTCTCTCAGTAAAGATCCTAGAGTATATTGAGTTAAATGATAAAAAATTAACACCCAAGAAGGATTCTTTCTCCCAATCTTCATCGGAGGCTTTGCAACAACATCTTGACGCCAAGGAATTGGCATCAACAAATTTCTTCAAGGCTTCCATGAGCTTCTCTTGGTCCTCCTTTAGTGATCCACTCAAATGATGTGTCTCACAAAGAAGATCCCTCCCCAAGTTTGTTTCATCTATAGGCTGACAGAAAAGATCTTCGTTCTTGTGGCATGAATCCACATCACATGATTCACACAAATCACCATCATTAAAAGCGTTTGACATATCACTTTCATGGTATGAAGTAGAAGGCATTTCAAATTGCTGCAATGAAATGTGACTGTTGCAAATATTATCAACACATCTTAGAATTTCATCTTTAACACCAAAATTCCCAACATTGGATATTTCCTCCAAGTTACCTTTCTCACTAGAAATGGCTACTATCTCTGTATGATACAAAGGAATTTTATTTATGCAAAAATCAGAATTATAGTCATACCTTTGGATCATATCTTCCTCCTCTTGATGTAGATTTGTGGTAGTCTTTCCTTCCACCAAACTTTCTGGTTCACATCCAATTGAAGTGTGCTTGTCATCTGATTCACTAGGTAACTCAAGTGGTGACTAGAAATATGAATTTAGTTCTTCTTTTGGATCTGATCCAAAATATGTATCACCACCATCAACATAATTAATTTCCTTTGCAAGGATCTTGACATCACCAACAAAGAAGCTTAAATCTTTCGAAGTAGAATCTCTTCCCACACTATTCATAACTTCATCATATTTTTCTTGGTATTTGGGTGCTTATGCTTCTTTATCATCCTCCTCCAAGTGGATTGTGGCTTCTTTATCATCATGGATGCCACAATTATGTTGATTTCTACACTCTTCATGCTCCTCTAAAGGCTGTAACTCCACTGTAGATTCATTGTTGCTTGTACCACCTCCTTCATAAAAAAATATGGAGTCTTTCTTCTTAGACAAACCAAAAAAGAATCTCTTGATACTTATCATTCCTGATGGTGATTTTAATGTCTCTTTAAGCTGTTGCACACTCCTCCCAAGATCTTGGAGTGTCATATCATGTTTCTTGAGAGAATCCTTCAAAGTGGGCTCATTTCTTTCTACTAGTCTAGCCATTGGTGGACTATGCAACATATCATCTCTGTAGGATTAGTCACATAAAGAGTCATACTCCTCATGGGAAAAATGTAAAAATACACTTATGGTTTCAGATCCTCCATTAATGTAAATTCCACATTCATCAGGGAGGCACTCTTCCCTTGCCTTCAATTCCCAATCATCACCACTGGAAACCAATCTCATAGTTGCAATTTCTTCCTTACCGGAGGATGTGGTCTACAATCTTCTTCAACTAAGAGATTTATTTCAAAGGAGTAGAAGAAAGTGATCTGATACCACTCTAATATCCCTGATCTGATATCATATGATATTATCTCAAAATTCAACTCTAAAATCAGAAAATTGTATGACAGAAACTAGTCTTCAAAACTAGTTAAGATGAAACTAGTCTTGGTCAATGATTAACCCTCCCAAAGCTTGATTGATGGAAACTTTTGGATATGAAAAAAGTATTGGGGAGTGTGCAGCAAAACGTATATCGGAATCAAGGTCAGCTTCATATTCCTATGCACAAGGTATTGGGGCCATTTACATTTCGAACATCATCGAGGTTGAAGTCTACTCTGAGGCTTCCTAAGCACACCAGCATATGCATACTAGACCATCCAATTACTCTTGAAAGTAAACAAGGATGTATATCAGTCACTAACCCCAAATTTGATGATAGAAAAAAGTTACTAATGATTTGGGAGGATCTGGCAGTGTTTGGAGGAAAAGGGAGAAAGAGCGCTAGGTAGGATTACTCCACTAGCTTGTTTCCAAGCTCTTCCAAACAGAATGATATGGAAACGAATTATCAATATGATGGTGGGATGGTATTAAAAAATGTATCAGGGAACTAACATGACTGACATATCCAAAATTGAGCATACAGATACTTTTTTATTAAACAAACTGCAAAACTAGTCAAATAAAAAGGCACAATGAACTAGTCTTCAGAAATATGAATACAAGCAGTCATAAAGGGTCACAAATTTATGATTTTTTGCTTTTATGGATACTAAATACAATTTAAAACCTAAATCAACTTTCATAAAGGAAAATAGTTACTCAAAGCTCCGCATATTGCAAATCCTAAAAAACTAGTCAATTGAAAACGTATAATGAGCTAATCTTGAAACATATGGGATCAAACAGCCAAAGGAGGATCTCTAAATACTCTTCTAATATTTAATGTGG
This sequence comes from Larix kaempferi, assembly GCA_027924585.1. Taxonomy (NCBI): domain Eukaryota; kingdom Viridiplantae; phylum Streptophyta; class Pinopsida; order Pinales; family Pinaceae; genus Larix; species Larix kaempferi. The sequence continues at coordinate 10,870,450 of BSBM01000072.1, read as the reverse complement.
ATATGATATGAAATATACATCAGAATAAAATCAAAATTACAAACTCTGAGCAACAATTGTATATATTTCAACCTTCAAACTTTCTGAATGTCTCCAATACGTAGAGTTCTTTACAAAATTGAGAAACTAAGACTACTATGAAGAGTAGTAAAGACGATTTATTTAGTGGATATGAAAATATGATGACTATAGAATAGGTGGATTCTCACGGAAGGCACACCAAGATTCATTATATGCTCATGGGAGCATTCACCAAATTATATAGAAAAATAAGGGCGTGTTCTTCACAACTAGAACCCCGGATCTAGTAAAAGGGCCATAACTTGCTCATCCAGACACCTTTTTTTATGAAACAAAAATTGTTTCCTACTGGAAAGGATGCTATGGATTGAATGGGACAAGTATAAAATTCCATAAATTATGAAAAAATTGTAAACTGGAACCTCCATTTCGGCCCTTCAACATTGTTTCCACTCAATGAAAAGAATACTTTAGAAGATAGAAATAAGTGAGGATGTAATCACAGAGCTAGATCAGATATGAAAATTGGTCATCAATGGATGAAATGGATCATGTGCAGAATACTGGAATAGGAACTATGGGGCACATCTCCCACAGGTGGTCAAGGGTGCATCACCAAATACTAAAGAAGCTTGAGCTTTCTCACACACAAATTCATAAATTGTCAAAAGATGTGAATGGTGCTCTTTCTCTCTTTTTTATAGAATCCATAGCTTCCTATTCAAGTAATTAAATTTGTGGTATGTGGTCCCTAGCTCATCCAAGCATCTTCCTTAGTCAATTTGGCAATTACTTACTTTGTGCAGCCTTTCTTGCTTTTATCCTGATTTTTTTCTACTTTCTATTTTTCCTCTGCTTTTTCTTCTTTTCACTGACTTTTCCCTATTTTTTTAGTGCTTTTGCTTGCTTTTATTCTTCTATATTATTTTATGGAATTTCCTTCATTTTTGCACGCTTTCTTCTTTTCTGATTTTCTTGCTTTCTTTGCTTTTCTTGCCTTTCCTTCTTTCTTGCCTTTTTATGCTTTTGTCTTGCTTTCTTCAGGATTTCTGCTTTCTTCCATTACCATTTTTTGGAAACATCTGTCAAGCCAAACAATCCTTATGCACATTCTTGGACTCTTATAATATTATCCATTCATAAAAATTTCATGAATAATAATAAAAATAATAATTACATTTGCAACTAGTTATTCCACCCATCTTTATTTAATTCCAAAAAAAATTATTAAGTAATATGTTCCTAATTAATTATTAAATGACCCATGGAACAAATGGGCTAGGAGTGTGTGATGAACCTGCAATAATTAATTAATGCAAATACACGAGATATCAGAAATAATAGAACAAAATCACTTTTATATTGATCACGGGCCACTTCGAGGGGGCAACCTCCTTTGAGAAAGCTCAATACAATTAACTTCACGGTTCCTTCAATGACCTCAACACACACTTATATACTAATTCTATGCCCAATACTATGAGTCAAAACCATGGGATATATAATACTACGGGACGACTTACAAAGCATATCGTCCAATACTATGGGTCAATACTATGGGCTAATATAAACTACGGATCAACAAATACTACGGGACAACTTGCAAAGCATATGCGTCCAACAACAATATACTAACATAGTAAAGAGAAGGGTTGACATAGGTTCCTAACATCCCCTCTCCCTTAGAAAAAGATTTGTCCTCAAAGCTTTGGTTGGAGAAATTGCTGCAGAATCTGAAGGAGTGGTTCCCCGGTAGCATCCTCGGGCTGTATTTCGAGCCACTGACGCCTTTGGAGTGTCAAAGAGGATTGCTTGGAAGGATGTAGATGAAGAAGAACCCTGTCAGATGCGTGGAAAATGCGCTCAGAATGGTGCTAATCGGCTTGTTGTTTTAGGCGAATTCTGGCCATCTGAAGATTGTCCTGCAGAATGAGAAGAATCTGATCGCGGTTTCGAAGAACTGAGTCAATTTCCTGAAGTGGGGAGCTGCTAGGGGTGTATGGAAGAAGAAATGGCGGTGTTTTTCCATAGACTGCGTCATATGGTGTCCTTTGAGATGTGGTATTGTACCACCAGACCGCTGCTAGGAAATCCATAGAAATAGTTGGCCAAAGCTGTGTAGGAATGGGCAAGCATTTGAGCAATCCCGAAAGGAGTGTCGTTTCCCCCTTGTTGACTTGAAAAGCATCATCGTCAGCCACCATCTATTGAATTGTCATTTTTAGTCCCTGCCAAAAGAAGTTACATTGTTCCCGGTCATACATTTTGCAGAACCCAGAGTGCCCTGTTGATGAAGAAGCATGGAGTTCATAGAAGAGATAGCCCTGTTGAACATATTGCAACCAATTTGGAACAAGCAGAGAAAGAGTTGTAAGAAAAACTGGGTCATCAATTGTGCGAGAAGGAGCATCTTCCACCATATTTTCCTTACCCTTCTTGTAAGTGATCACATAGGGATAACCCATGAGTTGGATAACCCATTTTAAGTGTGTTGGGGAGGAGACCCATTGTTCCAGAAAATTTTCCAGACTCGGGAGATCAGTCTTGATGCAGAAAGAATTCCCTAATAGGTATGGCTGCCACTTTTGTACTGCATGCAAAATAGCCATCATTTCTTGCTGAGAGGTGGATGTGGCTAAATTCTTACCGGAAAGGTTGCTTGAAGGCAGCAAGTGCATTGGTTCAACAAAGATACCTGCATATCTATCCAAGGAAGTAGTGGAGACTGTTGATGGGTGAATCTAAATGGAATTGAGCTGAGCGATGACACCATGTGAATTCTTCTTAAGGATTTTTTCCAGGCGATGTGAACTGATGATGCAGAGAGACCCTGGTTGTAATCCCATAAATTTGTGTTGTGCCCCATTGACTTTAAACTGCATCCAAAGTTCAGCAAAATCCCATAAGATGGGTCCAAGTGTGCGTAGCCATTGAACGCCCAAAACCACATCACATCCACCTAAGGACAAGGCAAACATGTCAGAGCGTAGGTTATAATCTTCCATAGAGATACGCACATTGTGACACTTCCCCTTGCAAGGTAAGGTGCCCCCATTGGCAACCATGACTTCAAAGTTGGAGCAAGGATGGACAAAACAATCATCCTGTTTGGCAATCCGAGGGTCAATGAAGTTATGAGTGCTACCAGAATCAATGAGTATGGTAAGAGGGAGCTTCTTGAAGTATCCCCTGACCCGCATTGTTTGTGCGGTGGTGACGTCGGTTACAGCATGGAGAGAGATATCGGGTGGGTCGTCCTGAGATGGGGTGTTAACAAGCAGGTGTTGAATGTCTACCTGATCATCTACTGTATCTGTAGCTTCTTCACCAAGTTCTAAGGCAGGCGGAGAATCCACATCCAAGAGATAGAGCTTTTGTTGAACACATCTATGTCCCCGAGTGAATTTCTCATCACAAGTATAGCAAAGCCCTTTTTCTCGGTGTGCCTGCATTTCTATTTCAGACAAATGCTTGATAGGAGTTGGTTGAGGAGCAGGCGTGATGGGAGGTCGTTGGGAACCCATATTTCTGAAGGGAACAAAGGTGGGTTTGGAGCGTTGTTGAGCTGCGATCTTGTCCTTGGCCAGCTTAGCCAACTTTAGGACTTCCATCACTGTGTTGGGACAAAACATTTTGACCTCTGAGCGGATTTCATCCTTGAGACCACTGATAAAACAACTCCTGTAGAATTCATCAGACAATCCTTATGTGTGATTGGCCAATTTCTCAAACTTTGTCTGATACTCTCTCACTGTGCCGATTTGGTGAAGTTTAGTGAGTGCTCCTGTGAAATCATCAAAAGCACTAGGACCAAATCGTGGCAAAATGAGTTGGCAAAAATATGTCCAGTTTGGCTCGGGATGAGCTTTGATGTACCAACGGTACCATTGAAGGGATTCCTGTTCCAAATGAAAGGATGCAAGTGGAACTTTCTGGGCATCAGAAGTATTATGCAGACTGAAATATTGTTCTGCTCGATATATCCATCCAGTCGAATCAGTACCATTGAAGCGAGGAAAATCAAGCTTCGGCCCACGAAAATTGCTGGAAGAAGAGAACTCGGTGGCTGAAAAAGATTCTGGCTCTCTGGTATTGTTCATGGTTGAATGCTGAAGATGGAGGATGAGAAATTTTTCATCCAAATCTTGGAGTTTGGTTTGGATGGCTGCAAGTGCTTCCTCCATGGTGTGTGCTCCTGCGCGGGTGACAACCATAACCAGGTTTTTTTTGTTTTTTTTTGGTGGAATGGGTATAAAAACACAAACAAAAGCTGATTTAGTAAAGGGAAATTTGGATTGGGGAAACAATCTGATGGGTAATTGGGGTTTGACTAGATTTTGGACACTGTCGAAAGGACAAGAAAGCAAAAAGGGGGATTTCAAAAGCAAGGTGATAGAATAAGAAAATTTGGCAGATAGGGACAAAGAAGCAGAATTCAGAAATGAACTCTATGGTAAAATTTGAAAGTGATTGGGTGAAATCTGAGGAAGTTATGACAAACCCTAAAAATAGACAAATGTGGGATTTCGGGCTTTGGGAAGAAGAATTGGGGATAGGGTCCTCAGGAATGAAAGATGCAGAATGGGATGACAAGGGTTCCCCGAAAATTTCAAGGGAAACAGAGTGAAAACAAGGTAGATATGGAGAAAAAAACTGGTTTTTTTTTTGGGGGGGGAAACAGAGTGAAAACAAGGGAGATATGGAGAAAAAAAACTATTTTTTTTTTCTAGAAATGGATCAGCAACAACGATGCAATGGCGCGGAAGGGATCGAAAACGGTTGGATCTGAAACAGCGACTGGATCTGGAATGACTTTCAGAATAGATCTGAAACGGTTGGATCTGGAGCAGAAGTGATCGGAAACAGTTCAACTGAAAATAGATATGGACCCCAGGTATGTACGGCTTCCTAGCAGTTCAGGTGTTTCACCTGGGAACTAATCAATTAGGTAAGGGTCGTTGCCCTTTTCGCTGGCAGGTCCTCTCAATGGGCCAGCTACTTTGGGGTTCATGTAGTACTCCTCACAATGAGTTTTAGGGCTTATGCTCAAGTACTTCCCATAGTTAAGCGAATAGGGATTATTCCCAAATCCGAACCTGCAACAGATGCAAAAAAAAAAATTGGCAGAAATTCCACCCAACGAGCCCAAGAAAGTGCTATGATACCAGATGTGATGAACCTGCAATAATTAATTAATGCAAATACACAAGATATCAGAAATAATAGAACAGAATCACTTTTATATTTATCACGGGCCACTTCGAGGGGGAAACCTCCTTTGAGCAAGCTCAATACAATTAACTTCACAGTGCCTTTAATGACCTCAACACACACTTATATACTAAGTCTATGCCCAATACTATGAGTCAAAACCATGGGACATATAATACTACGGGACAACTTACAAAGCATATGTGTCCAATACTATGGGTCAATACTATGGGCTAATATAAACTACGGATCAACAAATACTACGGAACGGCTTGCAAAGCATATGTGTCCAACAACAATATACTAACATAGTAAAGAGAAGGGTTGACATAGGTTCCTAACAGAGTGTGATCAAGGATCACTAGGGAGGGTACATGAAACTCCATGGTGATGTCAAAATGGGGACATGAAATTTCGGAGCATACTACAAATCCAACACCCAAAGTAAAATATCACCTTCAAGTCTAGGGAGTATGGTGTAATGTCCCTTTATAATAAAGTTCCCAATGTGCTCAAATTCACCAAATTTCAACTCTAGGTATATGGTTACAATTGATTCCAAACTCCTCCAATTAATTTCAAAATTGGTGAGGAAGGTCATGAGGGGTGATGGGACACATCTATCAGACATATAATCAACTGATATACCCAACCATGGTATGCAATTTTCAAGGGAAGAAGTTTCGGGACAAGACTAGTCAATTTGGGAAGTGGAATTCCCCCCTGGGTCTTGGAACAAAACTCTTCCAAACACTGTACAACCGCCACTAATGGTTGGTATGAGACTTGGATCTGTTATAATACATTAATTAAAGTATATTTTCAACATTATATGTGTTTTTTTGGTCTAATAGGTATCCAAGAGAAATCAGGGAATTTACTAGTACTTTCGAGGCTCAAACCCCCAATGGTAGATTGCTCTAGATAGCTCCAAATGCTCTCAAATTGTACCAATAGGTGTATGAATGATGTTAATACATAAAAATGGTGTTTATAGGTGTATTTTAACCATCAAATGACTTCTGCAACTCACTTTGGAAATCTTATCAATGTATGGAGTTTTACTAGTAAATTGTGGTTCAAATCCCCTAAGGGTAGATGATGAAAATGACTTTCCAAATGCACTCAATCCAACTCAAATTTCTGAATGGAATCAAGGGACATATAAAGGACATCAAAATGAACTCATATTCATCACTTCAACTTGTAATGTCTACTATAACTCCCTTAAATCAGATGTAAGAAGACTAGTTTCGACCTTGGGGGAAATAACATTAAATCTTCTTCAAATGAAATAAAACTGAGCAAGATGGATCCAAATGCTTAATTTCTGAACATGAAACTTGTAATAATCATCAATGTAAATCCATACATCATAAATATATTATAGAAACATTCTTCCATTCAAAATCATCATCAATACATTGGCATACATCAATCTAGTGGGGGAATGGTCACCGTTTGCTCAATAACCATCAATTTTACATACAACCACTTGATATTTCGACCTGAAAATTTTTGGAGATGAATAATAGAGTATTTAATCCATATTATAAAATAATTGTGGCATTATAATCTCCCCCAAAGAGTACAATAGCTCACCAAAAACGTCCTCCCTCAAGGATCAAGAATATGCAATGAAAACTAGAAATGGTTGAAGGAATGAGTTGCAATAAAAAAAAACATGATCTTCCCTGTAGCTTAAACCTGAAAAAATGACCCCATTAAAGCTCCAAATGAAATTTCTGAATGGACTTTCCAATTACTAACTTGGATGGGAATCTTTCACCCTCGAAATTGGCTAAGGCAACAAACTAGTCATCCACTAGCTCTCCCTCTTCACAAATGCAATTGCAAATTCTAAAAATGATCAAAATATGGTTTCATTATTTTTTATTGACATTTATAAAGTTTCCAATCTCTCTATGGGTCGAATTCCTTCCAAGAGATGCATTCCAACTCAAGTTGGGAATAGATTCCAAAGAATGTCACTTGTACAACAATTCCTAGTCTCCCACTTCCACCAAATCACATGTGGAAGCATCTTAGCTGCCCTAACTCCCTTGAGCGCCCTCTTGGAGTATATTTTTAGCCCTACAATTTCATATATGTTAGATGTCAACCTTTAGGTCTGATTTGTGTCATAGGTGTCGTAGCATCTTCATCATTGTTATCATAGAGCTAGGGAATCTAGTCCAAGTGTCTCACTAGCTCGAAAATGCCTCTTCCTCTTCCATGGAGTTACTCTTCCACTCCAATTCGACCTTAATTGATTCATGCCAAGTATATTGACCTTCCAACTCATCCTAAGACCCTTGGGCTTCTTATGGATTCGAGTTGACAAGAGGAGGATGCCATGTGGCATAGAAAATCTAGCTTGTGTGGGTCCCACTTCCTCCATGTGTCTTCATGATCAAATGCCACTTTGATTTTCACTTATATATATTTATTTAGATCCTTTATTAAATATTTATGCTATTCTAATTTCCACACATCATTTGTTATCCCCCTTATTCCTAATCTCAATGCTTCCACCCCCAACCTACGAAACTAGTAATTTTCCTCTTTGGCAATTATTTGACCCTTAGCATCAATTTGACAAGTTCTCATGAATATGACCAATGGTATTAGGCCATTGTGACCCAATGCAAAATTTGGGACATGAAAAATCCTCTCTTCCCAATATTTCTTGTCCTCAAGCAATTTCAAACATGGGCGTTGAAGAACCTACTTCCTATATAATTCTTTGAAGTTGCCACTGAATTTCTCAACCTTGAATCTTTGAGATTCCATGAAGGTTTTAGAGAGGAACCACCATGCTTGCTGCTGCACTACTCTGATTGAAATCACTTTATTAAGTGGGGAATCCATCTCCCATACTTCTTGTTTCCCAAAAGAAATTGAAACCAATGAAACAAAAATTATTCCAGGGTCCCATTGCTTGTATTGCACCCCAACAATTAAGAGTGCTCTCCAACCCATACCATCAGATAAGAGGATTCCTGGATCACATTTTCTTGTATGCATTCTTCCAAACATCATGAGTACAAAATATATATCATCAAAGTACATAAAAATATAATGAAAATGTACATCAAGAAGATGCTTCATCAAAGAGTCATGAAAGTGCTTATACCTCCAAGCAAGTAGACCACCATTTTACAAGTGCATATAATCAGTAAGTAACCAATCAAATATGATCCAATGACATAGGTGAGGATCCCATGTCCTATAATGCTACTCCAAAAGGATATTGTATGCATCAAAATATTCATCCATGTATTCTTTCATCCAAGAAGTGAATGAAGAATCTCCACTAAAATCTTATCCAAATAATGAGCAGAAAAAACAAGGAGACTTCAAATGACTCAAAGAAGTCTCACCCATACATCCATGAATGTGAGAATCATAAAGATATAGCATGGTATGTTCTTGCCAACAAAAATATTCTCCAACCATAAATCTATTCACCGAAGTGTTGGATGAAGTTCCTCCAACATTAAATGAACCAAGTATTGAGCAAGAAAAACCATGAGTCTTCAAGTGACTCAAATGCATATCATAGGTGCATCCATGTAGATGTGCAACATCATAAAGTAAAAAATGATTCTACTACAAATGTGAGTAAGAATGTGCTCCAACCATGTCATCATAAAAGGTAAATATAGGAGTTCCATACTCCTCATGTGGCACCATCAAAAGAACCCTTTCACCCATACTTCATTGAGACTAATGCTGCAAAACATGGAATTGTAGGATGTAGGAGAATGAACTAACTCACCCAAATGATAAAAAAGTGCAGAAGTTTCATCATGGGAAGGATCCATATGGGTAGTATCATGCAACTCCTTCAAAAGTGTGAAACCTTTGTCATAGATTGGTTCCAATGTAGAGGAATCATGCTCTTCTTTAACAATTGCATAACCTTCATCAAGAGACAATTCAAGTTCCTCTTCCACCACATCAAGTGTTTGGATATCTTCAAGTTCATCTTCAAACACTTCAAGCACATTCAAATTTCCACATTTCTCATAATCCACCATGTCAAGAGAATCCTCCAAACAATCTACCATTTGACAATCTGAAATATAGGAGGAAAAACAAGTATCTTGCAACTTTTCAAGAAGTTGCTCATTTTGAATTGTAAGCTTATGATTATCCTCATTATTCTTCAAGTATGCATCATGTAACAATTCATTAATCTCAAACAAATGGTTTCTATCAAAAATCAAAGACATGAAATTACCTTTGATGTGGCACATTGCTCTTTGAATCTTCTCCATGTCTTCAAGGAAGGATGTTTCCTCCAATGAAGTAGCTCTCCAACAAGAATTTGACACCAATGCTTAAGTGTCATGGAAAATGTTGAGGGACTCTTGGATCTTATTTTCATTCATCTTTAAGGACCCTTCCAAAAAATGAGGTTCTTGCAAATGAACCACCTGATCTTCTTCATTCTTACTTGGACCAACTTCATGAAGCTCAAGTGGTGATGGGGAAGTTGATCTTGATTCTTCTTCAACTGCTACAAGGTCTTCATTTTCATGCTTAGGGGAATTTTGTCTTGCAGCAATACTGTCAAAAGTGATCTCTATGTAACCAACAAAGAGATGTGAGCACCCATCAATAGGAACTCCTTCATATTTCAAGCATCCATCAATAGATGCTCCTTGATTCGTGTCCAAGGTATAATGTGTCTCGAATTGATCTTCAATATTTTCAATAGGATCTTCTTCATGCTCTTGTGATGTCTCTTCCTTTTGCTCCTTCGAGCAAGCTGATGAATTTTGCCCCTTGTTTTCCTTAGATTTAATATCTTTGGAATCTCCTTTTGAAGAAAATCCAAAAACTCTCCTCAAGTAAGACATACATGCCTTCATGAAGCTTCATATATTTCATTGATCTTTTCACTCACACAAATATGATACTCACTCCAAGGTCTTTTACAAGAAGGGCATAAACCTTTATTCACTAACTCCACATCTTCATTTTTGGGTCTATTTGCATACAAATGATCAGCATAGTATTCAAAAGACATGGCATTTTGTGTATCTTCCCTCGAAGCAAGATATTCTTGATATTTTTGATATTGTTGGGGCAAGGTTTTATATGTTGCTCTCCATCTTTGTAACTCATTCATAGAATCCTCCTTTGATGGTGTTTCATATTCATATTTATCATACATATGGTCATAATAATAATATTCATGCCTTCTGAAATTGTAAGAAGTGTTGCATGATGGCACCTCTTCCTCAACCCATTCACATTATACTTCATACTGTTCATAAGCATTTGCATATTCCTCATAAGAATTGTACTCATAGGATTCATCATAATAGTAAGACATGGATGCAACTTATTCTTCAATGTATGATATTAACTCACAGGTTCAAGTACCATGCTCTGATACCACTGTAATGTCCCTTTATAATAAAGTTCCCAATGTGCTCAAATTCACCAAATTTCAAGTCTAGGTATATGGATACAACTAATTCCAAACTCCTCCAATTACTTTCAAACTTGGTGAGGAAGGTCATATGGGGTTATGGGACACATTAAAACATATATCATACATATAATCAACTGATATACCCAACCATGTTCTACAATTTGCAAGGGAAGAAGTTTCGGGACAAGACTAGTCAATTTGGGAAGTGGAAATCCCCCGTGGGTCTTGGAACAAATCTCTTCCAAACACTGTACAACCGCCACTAATGGTTGGTATGAGACTTGGCTCTGTTATAAGACATTAATTAAATTATATTTGCATCATTATATTTTTTTTTGGTCGAATAGGTATCCAAGAGAACTCAGGGAATTTACTAGTACTTTCGAGGCTCAAACCCCCAATGGTAGATGGCTCTAGATAGCTCCAAATGCTCTCAAATTGTGCCATTAGGTGTATTAATGATGTTAATACATAAAAATGGTGTTTATAGGTGTATTTTAACCATCAAGTGACTTATTAAATTCACTTTGGCAATCTGATCAATGTATGGAGTTTTACTAGTAAAATGTGGTTCAAATCCCCTAAGGGTAGATGATGAAAATGACTTTCCAAATGCACTCAATCCAACTCAAATTTATGAATGGAATAAGGTTACATATAAATTAAATCAACATTAACTCATATTCATCACCATTCAACTTTTAATGTCTTCTATAACTCCCTTAAATCAGATGCAAGAAGACTAGTTTCGACTTGGGGGAAATAGCATTAAATCTTCTTCAAATGAAATAAAACTGAGCAAGATGGATCCAAATGCTTAAGTGTTGAACATGAAACTTGTAATACTCATAAATGGAATTCCATACATCATAAATATATCATAGAAACATTTTTCCATTCTAAATCATCATCAATACATTGGCATACATCAATCTAGTGGGGGACTGGTCATTGTTTGCTCAATAATCATCAATTTTACATACAACCACTTGATATTTCGACCTAAAAGTTTCTGTAGATGAAGAAAATAGTATTTAATTCATATTATAAAATAAATGTGGCATTATAATCTCCCCAAAAGAGTACAATATCTCACCAAGAATGCCCTCTCTCAAGGATCAAGAATATGCAATGAAAACTGGAAATGGTTGAAGGAATGAGCTGCAATAGAAAAAACCATGATCTGCCCTGTAACTTAAACCTACAAAAAATGACTCCATTAAAGCTCTAAATGAAAGGTTTGAATGGCCTTTCCAATTACCTGTTGATGTATATGTAACTTCGGAATGTATTTCATCTGTGTATTATATATATATTTATTGTACCCTTATAAGAGATGTTTTATTCCTCTATAAGGAAGTGTCGTCATGAGGATTGACAAGTGTCGCAAGTGTGTGTACTTTCCGATGGGTTATTAGACCACCATATGGGGTCGACCCTAATTAATATATAATATAATGTGGATGTATCTAAGTAGACAAGTCGGCCCCAGTAGGTCACTGGGCAAAAAGGTGAGTATAAATAGAGATAGGAGATCTCTATTTTACTCACTCGGAAAAGTAACTCACTCTCTCTCTGAAAAGTGGCGCACTAGTGAGAAGGAGGAGGATCATCTGCTAGGAGACTATCTCAGTGTTATTTGGTTGTATTTTGGTTGATCCATTGCTCTCTCTATCTCTGAGGAAGTTGTGGGGTTTTTCACCTTACGGTTTTCTCCACGGAAACTCTGTGTCTCTTGTCTCTATGCTTTTGATTCTTGTGATGCTTGTGATGCTTGTCATATTATGATTGTCATGAATTGATATACTATAGATGTTATTCTATCAGCAAATATCCTATAGTATTGTGATTTAATACTCAAAATTTAACATGGTATCAGAGCTAACCTGAGAAGAAGACATTTTGCAGTGACGGAAGCTTGTGTTCCTTGTTTATTGGGTTTCTCTCCACAGATTTTTGAAATTTAGTATAGTAGATTGGATCTACTCATCAAGGCACATCTATCTGTCCAATAAGAATTCAGTTCTGAGCATTTTCAGATTTGGCCCTAAAAATTAGGGTTTCCACAAAAATAGGAATTTCTGGAAACTGAAGGCACAGCTGGAAGCTCCTTGCAAAAATCGAAGGTTAGAGCTTTGGATTGAGATTTTTGGCTGGGTAGAGCTCCGGGAAACTCAAACCCTAATTCAAGGCTCTCCCTGGTGAACCCGGGAGGATAAAAAGGCAATTTTGAAGGACAAGACTTTGCTAATCTCAAAATCTGAATGCACCAGGCTGATCAGCTCATCAAAGCGCATCTTTCTATCCTTTCAGAATTTGGAAATTCACATTTTGAATTTTTAGGGTTTCTCTGACAAACCCTAATCCGGGACCAGATCCAGTTTTCGGCACTTCAAGTGGTAAGTCCTAAATCTTTTCTATTTCCATTTGAAGTACTCTTAAAGATGTCTCTCCACACCAAGCTTGAGGATAAGCTTGAAGGGGATGATAACTTCCGAGCCTGGAAGTATAGGATTGGGTTAATCCTGGAAGAGAATGAGTTGGACTCTTATGTGAAAGAAGACATCCCTATCCCAGAGGATGAAGAGGCCAAGGTATTGCATAAGAAGAACTTGGTCAAGGCAAAGAGAATCATTGTTGATTCTATCAAAGACCATCTCATACCCCATGTGTCTTCTCTTAAGACACCCAAGGAGATGTTTGAATCTTTGACCAAGCTATTTGAAGGAAAGAACATAAATCGGAAGATGACCCTGCGGAACCAATTGAAAGCAGTAAAGTTTCAGAATGGAGAAACCATTAAATCTTATTTCTCAAGGGTCTCCCAGATCAAGGAATAATTAGAAGCAGTAGATGAAATGGTGGAGAATGGTGAAGTGGTGATGACCACTCTAAATGGCCTACCCAGGTCATGGGATTCCTTTATTCAAGGAATTTGTGCAAGGAAGAAGTTGATCTCCTTCAGTAGACTTCGGGAAGAATGCTCTCAAGAAGAATCTAGACTTATAGCTCGTGAAGAAAAGATGGGAGGTGAAGATCAAGCTCTTGCAGCTCACACCAAAAGAAGCAAAACCAAGAAGGATCACTCTCGCCACAATAGATCCTATCAAAAGAACAAGAAAGACCTACGATGTTTCACATGTAATGAGAAGGGTCACTTTGCTTCAGATTTTCCCAAGAATAAAAGGGATAACAACAAAAACTTCAGTAAGAAGAAGAAGGGAAGCAAAAGAAGGTTACATGCTCATGCTGCCGAAGATGATGAACCCCCAAAGAAGAAGGCTAGGGCAGAAAGTGATAGTGATGATGACTCATCAAGTGAAGAAGAGTATGTTCTCATCTCTGCTCTCACAAGTACTATCTCCCATGGATGTAATGATTGGTTGATTGATAGTGGGGCTTCCAAACACATGACTGGGTTTAAGGAATCCTTTGTGAACCTATCTGAACATGAATCACCTCATAACGTGAAACTTATGGATGATTATCAATACCCAATCAAAGGAAGTGGTGAAGCCTCCTATAACCTAGATTCTGGAAAATCTTTGAAGATGAAAGAAGTCCTTTATGTGCCTAGACTCAAGAAGAACTTACTCTCCATCTCTGCATTGGATGCAAAAGGTATGAGGGTTTCATTTGTGGATGGCCAAGTTCTAATGTGGCCAAAGGGAAAGAACATAGATGATGCAGTAGTGATTGGAGAGCAAGAGGGAGGCTTGTATAAATTGAAGGGACAACCTGAACATGCCATGGTACATGAATCCATGGAGCCAAGTGAACTTTGGCATAGAATACTTGCTCATATGCACTATAGGGCACTTCCAATTGCAAGCAAGGCAGTAGAGGGTCTTCCTGAAATCAAGACCAAACATGAAGGTGTTTGCAAAGGATGTGCAAAAGGAAAGAACATTAAGAAGGCTTTCCCAAGCAGTGAAAGCAAGGCAAAAGACATTCTGGAAATCATCCACTCAGATGTATGTGGCCCTATGTCATCCAGTTCCCTAAGTGGGTATAATTACTATGTATCATTTATTGATGACTTCTCCAGGAAGACTTGGGTATACTTCTTGAATGGCAAAGATGAGGTGCTTGATAAATTCAAGGAATTCAAAACCTTGATGGAGAATCAAACTGACAAGAAGATCAAAACATTCAGATCCGGCAATGGTGGAGAATTCACCTCAAGTGACTTCAAGAAGCTTTGCAGTGATTCAGGGATTAAGAGGGAGTTGACTGCTCCTTATAATTCTCAACAAAATGGAGTTGCAGAAAGGAAGAACAGAACTATCATGGAAGCGGCAAGGGCAATGTTGCATGACCAGGATCTTCCTATGCACCTATGGGCAGAAGCATCTAGAACAGCTGTATATGTGCAGAACAAAACACCCCACAAGATATTGGACAACAAGACACCAGAAGAGGTCTTTTCTGGTAAGAAACCTGAAGTCAGTCATCTCAGAATATTTGGTTGTCCAGCATACACTCATGTCCCAAAGGAAAAGAGGACTAAACTAGATCCTTCAGGAAAGAAGGGTATCTTTGTGGGTTACAGTGAAAGCTCGAAGGCTTACAGAATATACTTTCCAGGGTTCAAGAATATTGATGTCAGCAGGGATGTAACATTTGATAAAAACTCAGCATTCATCAAATCAAGGAAAGCACCCATAGAAGTTTTTGAAGAACCTAAGGAAAATATATTTCAAGACACTACCATGACAGAAGCAGTTCCAGAAACTGTTCGTGAGTTTGAAGATCCACAAGAACCTGTAGATCCACCCCATGAGGATAAATCTCACAAGAGGAAACCTATATGGTCTAGAGAGCTCATTCATGATGCATAAAGATTTGGCATTCCAGAAGAAGAACACAGAGCAAAGAAGAGAACCAGATCACACACCAGTTATGTTGCTTTACTCTGTGACATTATGAACAAAGAAACTTCCAGTTATGAAGAGGCAGCAGAAAAGAAAGAATGGAAGGATGTTATGGTTGAGGAATACCAATCAATAATGAAGAATGATGTTTGGGATGTTGTCCCAAGACCTAAAGAGAAGTCTGTTGTGACTTCCAAGTGGATCTACAAAATCAAGCATGCTGCAGATGGCAGTCTAGAAAAATACAAAGCAAGATTCGTAGCTCGTGGTTTCTCTCAAAAAGAAGGAATAGATTATGAAGAAACCTTTGCACCTGGAGCCAGGTATACTTCCATCAAAACAGTACTTGCCCTGGCTGCAGCAATGAAATGGAAAATACACCAGATGGATGTCAAGACTGCTTTCCTGAATGGTGTAGTAGAAGAGGAAGTATATGTGGAACAACCACTCAGTTTTGAAATACATGACAAGGAGTCATATGTGTGCAGATTGAAGAAAGCCTTGTATGGCTTGAAACAAGCTCCCAGAACTTGGTATGGTAGGTTGGACAGTTTCCTATCTAGTTTGGGCTTTACCAAGAGTAAAGCGGATTCCAACCTTTACTACAAGGTTGAGGAAGGGAATCCTGTGATTCTACGCTTGTATGTGGATGACTTATTTGTAACAGGAGATGACAGACTGATTGCAGATACTAAGAGGAAGCTTGCTGCTGAATTCGATATGAAAGACTTGGGAATGATGCACTATTTCCTAGGTATGGAGGTGTGGCAGAGTGCAGGAGGGATCTTCCTTGGTCAAGGGAAGTACACAGTTGATATCCTGAAGAGATTTGGGATGATGGATTGCAAGGCCATGGCCACACCTATGGCATCGAATCTGAAGCTTCTATGTGATGCTTCATCTGAGCCAGTTGATGTCTCTATGTATCGTCAGATGATTGGGTCCTTGATGTACCTGACGAACACGAGACCAGACATTTGCTTTGCTGTGAACACATTGAGCCAGTTCCTGACAGATCCGAGGAGTGTTCACATGGTTGCTGTAAAGCATGTTCTGAGGTACCTGAAGGGTACAGTGGATTATGGGCTCAAGTATGAAGTGAATCAAAATTTTAACCTACAGGGTTATGTTGATTCAGATTGGGCTGGAAGTGCTGCAGACATGAAGAGCACATATGGGTGTTGCTTCAGTATGGGATCAGGTGTGATCTCTTGGTTTAGCAGGAAGCAGTCCTTTGTAGCACTGAGTACAGCTGAGGCAAAGTATGTTGCAGCCTGTTCAGCTAGTTGTGAGGCAGTATGGCTACGGAAGCTACTGTCTAAGTTATTTGATCTCCCGTTGGAGGCTACTGGTATCTTCTGTGATAACAGAGTTGTGTGAAGCTGTCCGAGAACCCAGTGTTTCATGACAGGTCGAAACACATAGAGATCAAATATCACTATATCAGGGATATGGTGCAGAGAGGAGCTGTGAAGCTCCTATATGTTGCGACGGACGAGCAGATTGCAGATGTGTTGACGAAGCCACTAGCCAGGGTGAAGTTCGAGTACTTCAGAGAGAGGCTTGGCGTTCTTCAGATCGAGGACACTTCGAGGAAGAAGTGATGGACACATTTGCTGAAGCCATTCCAACCATGTTGGAAGGAGGATCCTTCACGTGGATGTGGATGTAAGCGCTGGATGATGAGCATCAGGATGATGTTCTGGTTTCTGCTTGGATATGATCAGTTGGATCATTTTATGTATGTATGTACGTATCATGTTGGATGTTGGATATGATCAGTTGGATCATTTTTATGTATGTATGTACGCATCATGTTGGATGCTGGATATGATCAGATGGATCATTTTTATGTATGTATGTATGCATCATGTTGATGCTGGATATGATCAGTTGGATCATGTGTATGTATTTTGTATATGCATCATGTTGGATGCTTGGACCATGTATCTGTATATGTATCAGGTGGATACATTGTATGATCAGGTGGATCATGTATGGTGATATGTATATGTATCAGGTGGATACATTGATGATCAGGAGGATCATGTATGATGATATGTATCAGGTAGATACTTGGTATGCATCAGGTAGATGCATTTATGATCAGGTGGATCAGGCATGATGACATGCAGCAGGATATTGCAGTGATGATCATAGATGACGAGCTTCAGGATGTTTCTCCAGATGACATGCAGCAGGATGTTGCAGTGATGATCAGGATGATCATAGATGACGAGCTTCAGGATGTTGCTCCAGATGACATGCAGCAGGATGTTGCAATGATGATGATCAGGATGATCATGGATACATCAGGATGATGTATGGTGAGTATCAGGTTGATACTCTATGGCCATGGATCAGGTTGTGCAGATGAGCATGTAATCCGGTGCCCTGGGAGATTTGCATATGGTCTTTCGAGGTTTTGCCTATGGCATGTAATTCGGTGCCCTGGGACATCTGGCAAATGCTCTTTCGAGGTTTTGCTCTGGGAGGACATGTAATTCGGTGCCCTGGGAGATCTACAGATAGTCTTTCAAGGTTTTGCCTATGGCATGTAATTCGGTTCCCTGGGATATCTGGCAGATGCTCTTTCGAGGTTTTGTCCTATGGCATGTAATTCGATTCCCTGGGAGATCCGATAGGTTGGTCTGTGTGCCCGTAATCAGTCCTGGGATGCTCTTGTGAGGTTTTGCCATAACCACATGTAATTCGTTGCCCTGGGAGATCCTATAGGTAGAGATGTGTGCTCGTAATAGCCTGGGATGCTCTTGTGAGGTTTTGTGGTGAGGTCACATGTAATTCAGTGCCCTGGGAGATCCTATAGGTCGAGCTGTGTGCTCGTAACAGCCTGGGATGCTCTTTCGAGGTTTTGTGATGCACGTAATAAGTCTTGAGGATTCCACAGTATGGCAAGTGATGATGAAGACCTGCAGGTGGTGGGCCTACATCCAGTATGAAAAAGGATTGACTCTGTAGAACTTCCTATGACAAGTAGAGTCAGATATTGGTTGAGATAGTAGCAGCAGTGATGATGATGATGACGATGCATCGATGACGATGATCCAGAGAAGAAGACTTGTCTAGCAGATCTGTGTCGAGAAATACCTTCCTAGTTAAGAGGGATTGTTGATGTATATGTAACTTCGGAATGTATTTCATCTGTGTATTATATATATATTTATTGTACCCTTATAAGAGATGTGTTATTCCTCTATAAGGAAGTGTCTTCATGAGGATTGACAAGTGTCGCAAGTGTGTGTACTTGCCGATGGGTTATTAGAACACCATATGGGGTCGGCCCTAATTAATATATAATATAATGTGGATGTATCTAAGTATACAAGTCGGCCCCAGTAGGTCACTGGGAAAAAAGGTGAGTATAAATAGAGATAGGAGATCTCTATTTTACTCACTCAGAAAAGTAACTCACTCTCTCTGAAAAGTGGCGCACTAGTGAGAAGGAGGAGGATCATCTGCTAGGAGACTATCTTAGTGTTATTTGGTTGTATTTTGGTTGAGCCATTTCTCTCTCTATCTCTGAGGAAGTTGTGGGGTTTTTCACCTTAGGTTTTTCCCCACGGAAACTCTGTGTCTCTTGTCTCTATGCTTTTGATTCTTGTGATGCTTGTCATATTATGATTGTCATGCATTGATATACTGTAGATGTTATTCTCTCAGCAAAGATCCTATAGTATTGTGATTTAATACTCAAAATTTAACATTACCAACTTGGATGGTAATCTTTAGCCCTCGAAATTGGCTAAGGCAACAAACTAGTCATCCACTAGCTCTCCCTCTTCACAAATGCAATTGCAAATTCTAAAAATGATCAAATTCTGTTTCATTCTTTATTATTGACATTTATAAAGTTTCCAAGCTCTCTACGGGTCGAATTCCTTCCAAGAGATGCATTCCAACTCAAGTTGGGAAGAGATTCCAAAGAATGCCACTTGTACAACAATTCCTAGTCTCCCACGTCCACCAAATCACATGTGGAAGCATCTTAGCTTCCCTAACTCCCTTGAGTGCCATCTTGGAGGATATTTTTAGCCCCGACATGTCATATATGTCATATGTCAGCCTTCACTTCTGATTTGTGTCATAGGTGTCATAGCATCTTCATCATTGTTGTCATAGAGCTAGGGAATCTAGTCCAAGTGTCTCACTAGCTCCAAAATGCCTCTTCCTCTTCCATGGGAGTTACCATTCCACTCCAATTCGACCTTAGTCGATTCATTCCAAGTATATTGACCTTCCAACTCATCCCAAGACCCTTGGTCTTCTTATGGATTCAAATTGACAAGAGGAGGATGCCATGTTGCATAGAAAATCTAGCTTGTGTGGGTCCCACTTCCTCCATGTGTCTTCGTGATCAAATGCCACTTTGATTTTCACTTATATATATTTATTTAGATCCTTTATTAAATATTTATTCTATTCTAATGTCCACACATCATTTATTATCCCCCTTATTCCAAATCCCAAAGCTTCCACCCCCAACCTAGGAAACTAGTAATTTTCCTCTTTGGCAATTATTTGACCCTTAGCATCAATTTGACAAATTCTCATGAATATGACCAATGGGCTTATCCCATTGTGATCCAATGCAAAATTTGGGACATGATAGATGGCCTCAATTGTTCACAATTCTAGACTAAATGTTGCCTCCAAAGTTGTAGTTTATTGGCCAATCATTACAACAACCACAAGCATAAATCATATAGGATTTACAACTTGCTTTACTTGCTTCATTAATTATGATCCTTTAAGCTGTTTATTCTATGCCCATAACCGCTAACTTGCTCCTTTTTGTCACAAGAGAACCCCGAATTAGAGATCATGTCCATAAATTCTCGAAAACTACCCTGCAATCCTCCTTGAGGTCTGAATACTACTCAGTCTTTAGGCTTATTGTTGAGAAAGTGGTGCAATTTTATAGCTTAATGGATGTTTGATAACTAGAATAGATCTAGGTCATTGTTTGGAAGATGAAAATAGGCCCAAGATTGGGTCTAATTCTCTAGGAATCTTGGATCCTCCCCGTACTAAAAATTCATCATTGTTTACTAATTTGAAATGCTAAATACTACTGTTCACATTTCAAAATTCTATTCATACCTCCAAAGACTACCCATATTTCCTTACTAGGGTTGTAAGCTACCCATAAATTATGCCAAGGTCTTTAAAAACATCCAAATTTCCCCTATGAAAATAAGGGAGTAATAGAGCACACTGAGAAGGATGTCCTAATGGGTGGTTTTGTTAATTTTTTATCTTAATGCGGAATTATAGTAGTACTTGAAATCAATGAATAATAAAAAGCATAAGCATTCACATGAGACACAATATTTACCCTGAGGAAACCCTCTAGTACTTGAGGGAGAAAACCCCAGCAAAATCTTCCTTAGAATATTGATAAATAACAGAGAATGTCTTTATAATGAGCAGATTACATCAAGCACCCCTAGTGCAATCATAGACCAAGAGAGAAGATTAAGAATAGAACTCAGAATAATATCCTGCACAAAACCAATTCGTTGATTTTAGTCACATGCACAAAGAAAGTGAATTGCATTTAAGAGTGAGGAGAATTCGCTCTTACGTTGAATTCATCAATCCTGCATAGCATATATATATATATATACCATGATTCTCATCCTTTGGATTCTATTTTTAACCTTTGACTTCATGATGAACTCACCCTTCATCTGGATGTTAGATCACTTAGTTAGATGGTTAACTCAAGTGTCATCATGCAAGTGTCATAACTTAAGTGTCACAACTCAAGTGTTGTAACTCAAGTGATGTATTTTAGTTAAACTTAAGTGTTGACATGCATAACACTTTAATTAACTACGCATTCTTTATTAACACTTAGTTAACTCTTTTATTTGAATTCCTTCTTGATAACATCACTGAAGTGAACAATTCGATTTCTCCTTTAATTAACTGTAGTCTTTCTTGTTAACACCATTGAAGTTTAAAAATTTGAGTTCTCTCTTATTTAATTAAAGTCTTTATCATTACTGAAGTGAGCAAATCGAGTGCTCTCCTATCTTATCACATCTTATCTTCATCTCTTGTCTTGTCTGCATGGTCCACATGTGCCAACCTTAATTTATCTATCATATCAAATATACTAAGGATATTTTTTCAATGATGTGATCATCTTTTTCTACTATCGTTCCAAGTGGTTATATGCTAAATTAATTCACTCTAGAGGTGGCCATTCTCTAGAGGAGACTTAATAGCTCAATCATGTTTAGTAGTACATCACACACCATTCATGCTTCGGCATGCAAAGCATTACCTAAACACATGAGGAACCACCTCAACTCATGAGGATCTGTCTTGACACACAAGACCTTAGTCTTAACAAACAAGACTGTACAACGCCATCACTTTGACATACAAAGCACTTACCTCAAAACATGAGGCTTATCCATTCTTGAGTCCAACTCAATATTCTTCTCCAAGTTTCTTGAGTCCAACTCAAGCTCCTATAAGGCACTACCTCGACACACGAGGCTTAATCTTGAAACACAAGATTGACTTGGAAAATGACTCATGATGTTGTAACTTTAACACTCCCTTTCAGTGAGGGAGGCATTCTCTGCCATGCCAAGCCTGTCTCGGAAGTACCTATACTTCATCAAGGACAGAGGCTTAGTCAACATATATGCTATTCTCTCACCAATAGTAATGTACTGAAGTCTTATGGCACCTATCTGGACCATGTCTTTGATGTAGTGGTATTTCATCTCAATGTGTTTAGATATGTCATGAAACATAGGGTTTTTTTAGAGCTTAATGCAGCTTTGATAGTTAGAGCGAATGATAGTAGTCTCAAGCTTCTCACCGAACTACTCAACAAGTAGCTTCCTAAGCCACATAGATTCTTAGCAGGAAGTATTGGCTGCAATATAATCTGCTTTTGTAGTACTCTGGGCTACGAAGCCCTGCTTCCTTCTGGACCAAGAGGTCATAGTTGATCCCAAGCTAAACTAAAATATGGATGTACTCTTTCGGTCCACAATACTACCACCCCAGTCAGAGTCAGCATAACCAAGTAGCATCGCTCCTCCATTTGAAGCATATCTGAGTCCAAAAGAAATAGTACCTCAAAGGTATCTACACACATGCTTGGAAGCAATGCAATGTCTATGTCTTGTCTTAGACATGAATTGACTCAAGATACTCATTGCATAACATATGTCTGGTCTACTTTGTATCAAATACATCAAGGAACCAATGAGTTGTCTATACATGGTAGGATCCACTAAATCCAATCCGGAATATGACTCGTGTAGTTTCTTCAGATTAGAAACCATTGGCGTAGACATGGATTTACAATCCATTATAGAAAACCTACGCAACACATCAATTGTGTACTTTCCTTGTGAAAGAAAGATCTCATCTTTCCTTTTCCAAACTTCCAGACCAAGAAAGTAATGCATAAGACCCAAGTATTTCATTTCAAACTTATAAGTGAACTCCCTCTTACACCGAGCTATCTTTTTTTCCTATCCAGTAACGAACAATTCATCAACATAGAGAACCAGTATCAGTGGTTGGTTCATCACAACCTTGAAGTACAGGTTGGGGTCATCTCCGCTTTTGGAGAATTCCAAGCTCTAACGATAGTTTTCAATCCTTGAATACCAATCCCTCAGGGCTTGCTTATTCCCATACAAGGATTTCTTAAGTTTGCATACATGGGACTCCTTCCCATGAACTACAAACCATGTTATGGAAAAAATTGCACAAGTGCACTCTTCCACTTGGTGAGGGACTAAGCCTTGTAGGTTGTTGCAAGGCCTCAATCCTTGGATCCCATTTTGATGGTTAGTGGTATTCATCCAAGTGATTCTGCAAGAGATTGTTAGCGTATTTCACATTCAAACATGAAAATATTAATGAAAACGAAATGAAAGAGATGGGGGGAGAATTCAAACTTCAACAACAACGAAAGATATGTTAAACCACTCTTGTATTTCCCAATGGAATATTTGTTTAAAACCTAGGAGGTGAAGGCTTCAAGGGAAGCAAACAATATCCCTTAGGGAGGCCTTTCTTGTCCAACCTAAATGCTAAGTAGGAGGAAGAACAATGGAGAGAAACACTTGCCCCTTGATGGTAGGTGGAAAGCAAGCTTAAGAATGCTCACAATGGTAGGAAATGGTGGGCTATGAGGAAGCTCCTACTCAAATCCAGTAGCATAACCTTGCTCTGATTTCTATCTACTAAATGCATACCAATGGATTCCTTTTATAGGCCAAGAGGTGGCCATCAAACAACTAGATCAAAATGTGAACTCTCCTCCTTCATGAACTAGTTCCAAGGTACACAAGGGGGGCTAAATAATGCCCCCAAGTGTGTGAGCATCCGAATTATAATACTTGGGGAGGATTGAGTCTTTAATGCACCGTTGGGCGTCAATGGTCCCGCCATTTTGATAGTAGCGTGACTATCAAAGGAAAATACGCACGTGTGTAGAGCGGGTATTGTTCAGGTAACCATTGCTACAGCGTGGGTCAACTGTGTAATACCCACGCTACCCTTTGTTTTGACTGTTTCTTGGAACTTGCGGACTCATGCTGTGTTTTGGATCTGTTGAGGATGCTTGTGGTGAGATGCATTCTTTATGTTGATGATGTTTTACTGGATGAATCTTCAAAATGCCGCATGTGTGTGACTTTTAGGCGTTAACAGATGCCCCCTGATGTGTGAGGTTCGGAGGCCACTGTAGAGCTGATAATGCATCATGTTTTTTGTTGTTTCTCTCATGTTTTGTAGGTTGAAGCATATGTGGAAAAAATAAGGTTCTCCCATGGGGGAAGAGTGTTGGTGACGACTATTGGAGGTGTAATAAAGAATAGCTTTTATACAAACGAGGCAGGCATACCCATGCTCGTGAAATACTATCAAAGCGATTACGGTGAGAGAGGACAAAGATGTCAACTCTACTATATTGTTGGGACATGGATGAAGGTGGTTTCAATCCATGTTAGAGTAAATTTCCCCGAAGCTGCTACGAAATATTGAAGAAGTGGAACTACTGGTGACCATGATGAACCCACTGTGGTGGGGGAATAAACTTGGTATGTAAGTTTGCCTGAGGGCTTCACCGTACCAAATATATTGCTATCATGATTTCCAAATGTGAACAATATTACCTTCAAAAGTACGTTTCCCCCTGATGTGATGATGTGCTGACGTCGAGAATAGGGGAAACAACCTAGTTAGGGAGAACTAATTACTCTCCCTACTAAGTTCGAGGTGATCCATTATAGTGATTGAAAGGGATCCCAAGGTACAACTGCAATTACTGCAACTCTCAGAATATAATTTTTTGACGTCGAATCGAGATAAAGTATATGGCAAGATGAGGGTCGTATCCTGAGAACCGAGATCATATTCCAATCAATTGGTGGATGGACATACCTAACACAAGACTGGTTGATAAGTGTGGAGCTCGTAACTTCCTTTTATCAATGTAAACATGGGGAGTGGGGATGGAAGTTTTTTTTTGGGATGACACTGATTGAAACTGGTGGAAACAAACTACAAGTGAAAGGGATTTGATGGAGACGCAAAACAAATGGTAATGTTAACCGAAAAAATAGATACTACTAAAAATCTGGAGACTCTAATACATCGATCAAAGGTGACCATGGGTTGCTGCCAAAATAATATGGTGTTCCCTCAATGTGAGATGACGAGGGAAATTGTTTGTGCATAAATAATATCGGTGGGGTCCCCATAGTTTTGGTTGTATCGGGGGACCAATTAGATGATGGGCGGAGTCCCCACGGTTTTGAGTGAGTTGGGGGATGCTTTCCAAAATGAATTGGAGGATAACTTGCAGACGCAAAGATGGGTGCCCCATGAAACAATGCCATGCAGTGTATGTCTGCGGGGTAACTACATGGAATTGGTTACTTCAGTGGGGGGGGATGAGTTCCTTTGCGGGGGTGTTGATACGAGGAATATTGCGGAAGGTAAAGTGCTCATGGATGTATGAGGGGGCTCTATGATTCATTCTCGTACCAAGTGCCGAGGAGTCCGATGTGTGTCTACTTTGTGGAGTAAATGCGCAATTATGAAATGTTACTCTAAGAGAGGGTCGTTTCAAGTTTGGTCAGATTCCTCGGACTTGTGGGGGTCGACATCATCGGTTCCAATTGATCATGGGGATGGTAGTGGTACACAGACCCATGGGGGAACATGATATTCACGTAAATGATGTTGATGGCACATCAAGGCCATCAAGAGGGACCCTATGGTTATCAGCGGGAATACCAGTATATGCATTATAAACGAAGGGTAAATAGAGTCTATATTCCAGTTTCGGAATTATCCATGCGATAGGGTGTGTTCCCTTTGTTGTTATATCTTTGGAGTCTTATCCATATAGTGGTAAAAAAAGAGGCTCCATATTGGCCTGATCACGGTCTTGCACCTGTAGCACACATACCCAAGTGTAGTAAAAGACACAACCAAGGTATATTTGACAATGCAGAAAACATATAATCAGAACATTGTGTACCTGTGGGGTACTTGGTAGTCAAGGATAGAACCTTTTGAGGTACAACCCATTGACCGAGTTGTTGAGGGAAATACCTTCATGGTTGATTAAGATATAAGCTCATTTTGGGAGACAATTCTGAAGGACATAAGGGCCTATCCATTTAGATACAAATTTGTTAGGTCCTGGTTTATCGTCTTTCTTGGCATTAAACAAAAGAACAAAGTCACCTTTGGTGAAGGTGCGAGGTCGCACTTGTCGATCATAGTGTGATTTGAGGCGGAAATTCATGGCTGCATTTTTTTGAAGAGATTCACACATTTCTTCATCAAGGTGTTCCAAAGTAAATAAGCGTTGTTCCAGAGCAGGGGTATCTGGTAGCAACTCGACTATGGATTGGAAGGTAGGGATTTGACACTTGATTGGGAGGACGGCTTCTACTCCATCTATAAGGTGAAATGGGGTAAAACCTGTGGCAGTCTTGACAGAAGTGTGGTAATCCCACAGGGCCGGAAAGAGCATGTGGTGTCAGTTGGTTTGGTTTTTATCCACTGTGTGTTGGAGAATAGTTTTGAGGATTTTGTTAATAGCTTCAACCTGACCGTTTTCCTAAGGGTAGTAAGCAGTTGAAAATTCATGTCTAAAGCCTAACAACCATGATAGTTCCTCAAACGTTTCGTCATGGAAGTGTCTTCCGTTGTCGGAGACAATTTGCTTGGGAATGTCAAAGCGAGAGATGACATGGTTGAATAAATTGGTGATGGGGGATCAATATCTGTCATGGTATCTGACGAATGTGACATGTTGTTTTCCCCATTATGATTTTTTGGTTCGGTATCCTCTTCAATTATTGTATGGAGGGTGGTTCCACATGGGGTGAGGTTATCAGCTAACCGGCTTTGGGTTTTCTGCAAAGTGTGAAATGCGGCATAAGAGAGAATTGGAACGAGTGGTGAGACATTAAGTTGCACGAGAGACATGGTCAATTGGTGTTTGTATGATTTAAAACAATGGGCAGGATTTGTGGACGTCACGGTGACTGTTGGTCGAGTATGGAATCGTCCCACCATGGGGAGGGACTAGTCGGGATCACTATAGTACCCATGTTGATAGGGACCTCTTCTACAGATGAGGGAGGAGAGGTATCTTCCAAGGGTTTGGTGAGAAAAATAGTTTCCAAAGCCTCCCGATAGCGAGGGAGAGCAGGGAAATGATGTGTATAGTGCCTATCTTGAGAACATATGGAACATGCATGGTTCGTACGCAATGTTTTGGACTTAATTGAGGGCGAGGGATTTTTTTCCCCTTTCACCGTTGGTGGAGCGTGGGTGATGATAATGGGGATGTTAAGCAAACTCCTTATATTTGGTAGAGTAGGACATAGGTTTGTTGCATGTCCTTGCTTCCCGCAAATAGAACACGGTGGTGTGACCCTATGATTGGGAGTATTGATCATTATTGGGGATTTCAACTCCTGATGGTTTATGCCCCTTGCTTTAGTCTTAGCGGTTTCTACTTATTTAGATGTTGGGTTAGGTAATAGGCGACCTTTAAAATTCAGTTTTTGGGTTCCCCCATTGGTGGTTTTAGTGAAGATCGATTGTGGTGTAGATGTGGATGTCATAGGTTGGGTTGTCGTAACTGAACGTGTTACGGGCCTTGTGGACGTAGTAGCCGAAACAGGGACAAACTCATAATGGGCGACTGGTTTGGAAGCCATCTTTGGGAAGGGTGGTGTAAGGTAACACACCAGGATCCCCAAATTTATCCCAGGTAGAGTTAACTGATCCATAACCGGCGTCCCTTGTACACTCGTGGGAGGATACAAGAATGGGATTTGAAAAATTGGTGGTACCGATGGACTCAACGTTTGTTCAGTGCCACGACTAAGCGGTGGTGCTAATGACGATGTTGAGGTGGAGGCGGCTACATTTTCAGTGGTGGAAATTGTGCACATTAGGGAAACAATATATGTAGGGATATTTGGTGGTGGTCCCGAATATGCTCCTAACAAATTGGAGTCCTTGTACATACCGGGGCAATGTCAGTATAGAGTTGATCATCGCCCAATATAGTGGGTAGGACGTTGTTGGGATTGCTTGTGGTATTAGGGTCATAGTAGTTAAGTTGGTCGAGGGTAACTATGTTCCCATTTAAGGGAAACATCATGATACGGAAGACTAAGGAGGCTACCTCCTTCATGGCATACATGTAACTACACCCCAAGAGGATGTTGTAGTCGAGCTCAACATCGATTACTTTGATATCGATCATAACCATCCTTCCCCCCAGCTCTATGGGTACATTTTTGTACAACCCTCTTGGTTGGGATGGTCTCCCATCATATGCACAAAGAGCGATAGATGAGAGGACTAGATCGGGGGAACTTAATGGTTTCCAAAATTTTACGGACATAATGCAAGTAGATGCGCCTTCGTCGATGATGAAACAATGGATCATGGCGTTTTTAACAATAACTTGAACTTGAAATGCGACTGATGATGGTAGTCACAGATCACCTTTGTCAACATCAAAGGTCATGAGGTGTGAGTCAAAAGGGTCGACAACACCGAGTGTATTGAGTAATTCCTTTCTCTGTATTGGGAAATACTGTAGCACTTCTAATGTAGACATAGACGCAGGGGAATAATCCAAGTCATCCACAATACTGTAATTGTGGGCAGCTTTCATGTCGGGGTTACTAGGGGTACGCCTGAGTGGAGATTTCAAAATCCATGGGATTTTTTCGGTATTCGGGCATGGTATTTGCAGAGGGCCCCTCGAGGGGATAGAAAAATCTTCCACTTGGGGGGTGGAAGGCCCATCATAACCCTTGGATCATGTCCAAAGTTTTATATCCAGTGTATAGATATTTTGGAAAGAGTCGTCGCCAGGTGGGCGAGAATCTTGTTCTTGTGTAACTGCCCCTTGATTGGAGAAGGGTTGTGTTGGCTCGTATATTGTTCTTTAAATTTTCAATATAGACCTAGGTTCTGCGCAGTTCAGGGAACCAAAAAAACCCCTTTTCACTGGCCCTTTCGAAAATAATCTGCGAGCAGATTGAGGTCTCACCCGAGGTGAAGTTATGGGGAGGTTGCAGAATCAAGTTTCCACAATCGGGTGATGTGCGGTTCAGACTGGATTGCGACGCGAAGATTATTATCTCTTGCGGCTCTCCGCCTAACGAACAGCGCGCTACAGGACTCACGCTATGGATAAACCAAGTAGACAAGGTAGCTACGCTACCTAGGACTGCGCGACTAGAAACTTAGACACTTTCAGCATTCATCAAATCTGTACAACTACGTAACTTGTGCCTTTATCCATACACATTACTTATATCATTTTGCATTTGATGTCTTCTGAAAATGAAATATGCATACATTCACAAGTATTTACCGCTTTTATATCCGACTTAGAGCAAGATTACTTACACTTTAATCTTGTCATTCACATTCCATAAATATAGACAATAACGCAAACATGAAATAATAACTGTGCATAAGCAACTACAACATCATAAGCAAACAACACATTCACATAAATCTCATCACACAACATAGGATTTAATGTGAGTCACCCCGCGATGGGAACTACGTCCACAGGAACTGTTGTTTATTATAACTGGGAAGGGTTCAACAATTCCAATCTTCGCACTCAGCTACAGACTCTCTTCTCTCTCTCAATGGGCCTCTGCGCACTCAACTACAGAGCCTCTCTACAATAGTATCTCAACAGAGATCAACACACTTAGAGATCGATGTCTCAATACAAAATCCCTCACAAAATCAACCCTTTCCCATACAAAAGATGCCCTTTATATAGATCGGGCTCGTAGGTCACGTCTGTTACAATGCATATGGGCCAAAACAAACCCTAAGGTACCCAAAATGGTGCGGTTACCCCGCTAACCAAATCTGTTAGGCTATGATAGCAACTTCATCGCCGTGGCCATCCCTTTGCATGTGGTCATGTCGCTTTCAGCCGTTCTATTGAGCGCATGCCGACGGGTCGCTTTCATCACGTTGTTCCTTCTCTAACGGTTTCATGCGCCCGGTTCACTTAGTGCTGCCTTTGCTAGTGCAATCGATCGCTTTCCTTCTTCACCACTCCTTACCCGCCTCCTGGGAATCTCGAAGTATTTTCCCAAAATAGATTGTTGATTGATCTTACAAGAATTTATACTATTTTCCGTCCAAAATTCTGCCATGCTGGATCTTCACGGAGCTGGATCTTCGTGGCACTGGCTCTCCGCAGTGTTGTAACTTCTACTTTATCGATGTTGTGCTGCATTATAACTTCGCAGCTCCAAAACTGACTTGTCCAAAAATGTCTTAACTTGGGCTGTGCCCAACAGGAACCTAACACTTACATGTGGCTCGTCCCCGAGCCACTCTTAGTAGATTCAGTGAGATTTTCTTCTCCTTGCTGAGCTATCTTCACAGCAAATTCTTCATAAGTTGCACTTAGCTTTGCAACTGTGTCCTTAGCTTCTTGGTCAATTGCCTTGACGATTTCCACCACTTCTGGTGACAGGTCTTCCTTAGCCTGTTCTTGCACTCTCGTCTCCGATGCACAGAGTTCCTGCAATTTCTCTTCAATCTCTTGCGAGATGGAAAGAGCTTATTCCTATAGTGGTTATGACTTTGCTGTAGTGTCAGCTTCCCTTTCTCTTAAAATTTGGAGTTCCCTCTTTAGTTCCTTGACTTCCGCAAATCTTTGGAGTCTCTCTATTGTCGGCAGGGTCTTCATCTGCGCATTTAGAGACTCTAACTCTGCTTATGTTTGTTGTAAATTGTTTTGGACCTACAGCAGCTGGGGTCCTCTTGTAGCGTAGTCCATACTCTGGTTGCTTCATCCGGCAAGTTCTAGAACTTAGCTATTTCCCTGGATATATTTTATGCAGTAACCTTCACTTCTGCTACTCTAATCTCTGTCTGATCTAGCAGTGTCTTAGGGAGATTTTGTGCTTCCATGTTGGCAAGCTTTTCTTTGTATTCTATCTCCATTTCAGCCATTTCATATTTAAGATCGCTTACTACCAAGACGATCTTAATGATGGTATCTGCGAGTTCTGGATGCTCATCACACTCTGGTATCTCTGCGCAGACTGAAGCAACGGTCTCCTCTATTCTTCGGCACTGCTCATATGCACTTTCAAGTTCCTTAACCTTTCGCACACTTTCTTCTTGCAACTGTTTATAGTTTGCTTCTAGATCCTGGTGTTGGCTCAAAGTCACCATATCTCTGTCGTGGATTTCCTCCACAACATGGAAGTGCATATTATGTAGACCTTCCAATGGCAACATCGTGATATCAATATCCTCATGTGGTAGGGTCTTCACGCCTTCAGTTAATTCATCTCTTGGAAAAATTACACTTAGTGGGTCTATGCAGACGATGCGCGGTCGCGGTGCCATGGTTAGAGATAAGGGTTTTTTATTTTGCTGAGGTGTATCCCCAAATATTCCTTCTGAATTAGATTCTCTAACCAAGTCTCGCTAGACTTGATCAATATTCGCCACTATTTCCTGCAAGGTGGTGAGAGATTCTTTTTTAGACTAGCTTGAATCTCCACATTTTTGTTGTCTTTTAGGGCGAGTGCATCTTCTAGATGTCTTCTGACCCTACTCGCGATGATCTCATAATCATCATCATGCAACTTTGCTTCTGATGGGAGATTTGTGGCTTTTTGCTTCTTTTTCTGCCTTTTCTCTGGTACCGAGCTTTCTATCTCCTTCTTTTTTTCTTTTGGTATACTCTGAGCTTCATCGGCTCCTTTGTCTTACTCATCGTTGGTTTCTTCAATGACCTTTGTCGCGGTCGGGGTACTTTCTTCTGAGTTTGATTCGATGACCATCATCGCTTCGACCTTCCATTCGTCTAACCACTCCTGCATGATCAGATCAATACCAGCTTCATCAAGCTGATAGTTTCCTCGGAACCACTCGTGATTCTTCTTATGTACCTTTGGTGAGATATAAATAAAATGCATATCAGCTTTAAAGTTCAGAGTGCGGATATATTTTGTTGTTACCTCCTTTGAGATGCACGGTGTGTGGATGACAACATCGCACAACTATTCGTAATATGTGAACAGTACTTCGTTTGAGGCATGATGTTGGTCTGGCTTCAGACTTGCCTAGATATTTGCATATCTGGGTCCTCGGCAATCCTGGATAAGAGAGGCGAGATCGACATAATACTTTGGTTCCTACCATCCTACAAATACGATCAACACCATTAGCCAACTGTAATGAAAGGCGGTGCCATTTATTTGAGTGTCGCAGACATCGTCCAGGAACTCGTTCAGCAAATACTAAGACCAATTAAATTTTACTCCTTGAGTTGTCTTCGTAGCGAGGTGCACTACTCCGGCTGGCACTTCTGTTGGTCTTTCCTTCCGCAAGACTTTTCCTCCCAGCAGCTGCACTACAAACCACATGGCATCGTCTTTTAGGTCTTCTGTGATGAAACCTCGTTTTCCTTTGGGGATGTTATATTCCTCTTTCATCTGCACAGCGATCTCTTTGTCCCTGGTTTTTCCCCCAAAGAACTTATGATATTTGTCACCTTGCTTACTTAATCCTGTGATCCTATGGATCAATTCTATGTTGATATCAACATTCTTTTCCATCCATAGGTAGCCTTGGTGTGTGCACGATATCAATGTGCGCACAACCGCATTGAGTTTGGGACTCCTGTCGAAGTGTGGGATCCGCAACAGGTTCAGAAGTCTTGATTCTACGACTTTGAAAAGCCAACTCTGCACTACCAGCAGTGTTCTTCACGTTCTTTTTCGGCACATGTACCTATCTGGTTGAAACTAAGGGTATTTTGGCTCGTCAAGATCCTTGATCTATTGCAGTAAATCATAGTCTTCAAACTTGCAATCTGCGAGCTTGCCTAACAAATTCTCTTTTGGTTTAACATGGGTGGACATCGGTGGAAGCAGTATCTCATATTTGGAATTTCTAGCAAGCTTCACGGTTGGAGCATCTAGTGCTCGTGGAGAGATATAGGATGGTCTTAAGTATATGGGAAACTCTTTGTCTACTGGTGGGGCATCTGGTTTCTTAGAGCCCATTACTTTCGTCTTTGACATCTCGACTGCAGGTTCCTTTCCCTTGTGTTGCATTGTTGGAGGTTGGTGTGGCGAACGGCGTGAACCTTGGCCTTTTTCTAGAATGGACTTCTTGGCAGTGGTTCTCATCAACCCTGTAGTCCCAGTTTGTTTGAATTCATGCAACACTTATTCTAGAGTGGACTCTTCATACATTCACTTACAGTGCGACTCTGAGCTCAAGAAGGTCTATGAATTCTCTCTAATACTCAAGATGGAAAATAGTGATAACCGAATCACTGTGTAAATTGCGGTATGTATAGGCACTAGAAGCCTTACCCGCATCCCTTAACGGTTAGATTAGCATTAAAATCTATGACCATTCAGCCAAATCTCAGCAAAATTTGTGTACTTTCCTTCCTTAACTACGCCTTCAACGGGTGATTCCTCCTTAAATGTGGAAACGGATAGTTTCCAAAACACTGTATAACAGTCACTTTTCAGCTCTAACGGATATATTGGTGTGTTGCGTCGAACTGCGCGGACGGGTTCTCACTACTCCCGGCACGGTTAACTGCACGGTGTTGTATTTCTTCATATTGAACTTTGCATCCTTCCTGTTTTATTTGTTTTATGCAGCTGCATTTTGAACTTCGCATCTGTGCACTCCTACTTTTTTTCATTCTTTGCTTGTTCTGATCACTGGGGCGAAGTAGGACTATACCTATAGGGTTTTAGTCTACTTCCATTTATCAGACCTGGTAAGTTATCTTCAGCTAACGTAGCTAACTGAGCTGCGCCACCATTAGTAACATGCATAACAATATATGGCCCAAGAGCATGCATTTTAAATTCTCTAGGGAATTTCATGAATTTAGTATCATACAAGAGGACAAGGTCTCGTACCTGAAAGAATTTGTGCTTGATATGGCAATCATGCCATGCTTTTTCTCTGTCCTTCTGCACTTGTGTGTGAAAGCTTGCAATGAAGCGATCTTCCTCCAATCCAACCAAGTGTAGAATCCCTTCTCGCAATGTCTCCTCGTCTGCCATGGCTGTGAATGCAGCAATCCTTAAGCTTGGTATGATATACTCCATCGGCATCACAACTTCCTGTCCATAGGCCAACCTGAATGGTGTATGGCCTGTCAGTTTCTTACAAGTTGTTCTATATGCCCATAATACAGCTGGTATGCACAGATCCCAATCGTCTCTATTTGTGTTACATACTTTGGTCAACGCATTTTCCAGCACTTTGTTAAATGCTTCAACAATTCCATTGGCTTGTGGATGGTACGGTGTACTCTTCTGATGATATATCTGAAATTCTTTAGTCATCACTTCAATGGTTCTGTTCAGGAAGTGAGTGCCTTGATCACTCATTAAGATTTTTGGGCATTCAAATCTGGTAAGGATATTCTCAAAGATGAACTGCGTGGCCGTAACTGTGCTACAGTCCTTCACTAATATAGCTTCTACCCATTTGGTGAGATAATCTATAGCGGTGTTAATATATCTTGCACCAGTTCTCTTTCCTGGTAGGTTAATAGTCCCACAAAATCAATTTCTCATTTATCAAAGGCTTGTAAAGTCAGTTGCGGTCTTAATGGAATTTCATCTCTTCGCGATGGCTTTCCAGTTCTTTGGCACACATAGCAACTTCGGCAATGTTCTTTTGAGTCTTTGTGGAGTGTAGGCCACCATAGTCCTGCTCTTAGTATTTTCTGTGCAGTAGCTCTTCCTGCATAGTGACCTCCAGATACACATGAATGTGCCTCAACCAATATAAATGGATTTTCATGTTCTAACACACATCAGCACAACACTTCATCTGGTCCTAACTGGTATAGTTGTCCTGCGATGATGGTGAATTATGTTGCTTTGACTACTAACTATTTCTTTTGCTGCGTCATGACTCTGCAGGTGCCAATCCTGTAGTCAAGAATTCTAAAATGTCTTTGTCATAATCATCTGCAATCTGGATGGCAAATAAATGCGTGTCAGGTAGATTGTCTTCAAGATTTGTAGGTTCTTTGCCTGACTCAATTCTTGAAATATGGTCAGGTCCTAGGTTCAGTCTTCCTGGCTTAACAATAATTTCAAAGTCATACTCTTGAAAGAGTAGTAACCATCTGCATATTCTCCCCCCTAACACTAGCTTATTGACCAAGTACTTCAGAGTTGAATGGTCAGTGTACATGGAGAAGTGTGCACCCAGCAAATAGTGCCTGAATTTCTGTAGTGCATACACCATAGCTAAACCCTCTCTTTCTGTGGTTGTGTAATATTTTTCTGCTGAAGACAACTTTCTGCTTGAAAATGTAATAGGGTGATCAATGCCTCCTTCACCTGGTCAAGCGAGCACAATTCCCAACGTTATAGATGAAGCATCGACATGTATATGAAATGGTTTATTCCAATCTGGAAAAACGAGAATCGGCGCAGTGACCATTTTCTCTTTTAATGTATCCAGTTCTTTCTGGTAATCTTCAGTCCATAGGAGCTTAGCTTCTTTCTTCAGAAGTTTCTCCATATGTGTGGTTATCTATGCATAACCCTTGATGAACTTTCTGTAGTATCTTGTATGTCCCAGTGTAGTGTGAAGTTGCTTTACTGAATTCGATGTCG
This sequence comes from Larix kaempferi, assembly GCA_027924585.1. Lineage (NCBI taxonomy): Eukaryota > Viridiplantae > Streptophyta > Pinopsida > Pinales > Pinaceae > Larix > Larix kaempferi. Next base: position 10,834,673 of record BSBM01000072.1, on the reverse strand, counting down.
GTAGATTCACAATGACTGCGATCTTCGCAGGATCAACCATCAGACCTTGCTTGCACACAATGTGTCCCAGTAGAATTCCATAGGGAACATAGAAAACACTTCTCTTCAAGTTCAATGAGATTTGATGTTGTCTACACTTTTCCAACATCATTCTGAGGTTTTCATAATGGTGCTTTAGTAAACCAAATACAGTCCAATCATCAAATTATACTTCTAGGAACTTATGAATAAATCTTTGAATGTAGCAACAACAACTCTTGAAAATATAGCAGCTGCATTCTTCAAACCAAATGGCATAACTGTGTATTGGAATGATCCCCATTTCGCAACAAATGTAGTTTTATGTATGTCTGTTGAGTCAATTATGATCTGATGGTATCCAGAGAATTTATCAATGAATGAGTAGGCCTCATTTCCTCCAGCATTGTCTAGTACTTCATCTATGAATGGAGTAGGAAATGGGTCGTGTAGCAAGGCATCATTGAGCTTCATGAGCTCTACGCATATTCTGATTTCTCCTTTTGTCTTCTTATCCTGGATAAACATAGGGCTTATCCATTATGATTCTTCCATTGGCTCAATGATCCCTGCATTAAGCATTTTATCGAGATTTGCCTTCACTCTTTCCTTGTATTTGGGATTCAGTCGATAAGGTCTTTGCCTAATGGGATTCGTATCTAGCTTGAGAGGTATCTTCATGACTCCCAAGTCACCCAAAATCCCTTTCATCTCGGAGAAATTTGTTGGAAACAAATCCTCATACTCACGCAGAAGGTCTGTGATCTACGCGACCGTTTCTTCATCCCAGTAATCCCCGATAGATGCGAACTTTGGTTCTTCACTTGTGCCAATGTTAACTTTTCTTGTTTTGACAGGGCTGCTCATATCTGGAATTTCTAATGGAGGTCCCTCTACATCATGTGCTCCTTCTGATTCAGGTATATTGATATTGCGTGGATCCTCATCATCGCTATCCTCTTCATCTTCCTCATCTGCAGCGAGGTTATAACATTCAAGGGCATATTCGATCTGTCTTGCCCACTCTAGTTGCTGATATACAGGTATATGTATGTCTTCAAATATCCTCTCTTTGATAATCTGCAAAGCCTCATTTATGCTCGGACAATCATCTTCAAAGCTGAAAGTTCTTTGGAAGTTCGCAGTCATGATGGACCAGTATGTTGTTCCTCTGTGAAGCTATGTGTCTGTATACCAGTTCTTTGGGATCTACTCTAATGTGTGCACAAACAGATGGACCCACTCTGCTTGAGGCCTATGTTCCCATGTTTCTGAGCAAATATCTATGTGATCTCTTGGATTCGTTTGTCTATTATACTTTACTATTGTCATCACAGCTTGCTCTGTGAATCTGATTTCCATCATGTGCTTGCACTGTTCCCATGTTTTTAGATTTTCCTTATGTGCAGCCCACCATCTAGTGATTGTAGCGTGCAGTGCTGAATCTAATGCTGATAGCTTATATTCATCTAGAATCACAGTATATTCTTGAAAAAATGCATGAATGTTAGTCAAACCATCAAAGGTAGGGATTGGACTTACCTCTGCTCCAACCTAACGTATTGATTTTGTGATCTGCGCACATCACCTGGCAGATACTTCGTGCATTCTACTTTGCCAATTTTCCAATCCTTCGTCGGAGTCTGATATGCAAGAGCTGTCGCAGCACCAACTCAACGTTCCATCAGCCGTAGGATTGATGTAGTCGGCCTGATTCGCAGTCATCTTGTAGATGCAATCAAGGTCTTTTGTTATTCATTCTTCTTGTATTGGTTCACTGTATCTTGGTCCTTGTGAAGGTTCCAAGGGTGCAATGACCCTAATATCTCGTCCTTCAAAGATCATATTTTTCTTCTTCAAATTGATAATCGCGAGGTTATCCATCCCCTAGTCTATTCCCAGTAATGCAGGATATGGGTTACTATCGTCGATGATCTCAATAACCTCGAAGTCTGCTGAACTTCTTACTCCATCAATGTCCACAAGTACATTCGAGAGTCTTCCAAAGGGAATAATTTTCTGTTGATTAGCTAGTATCAATTGGATAGGTGACCATGATAACCTTGGTTTCCCCATCTGTTCCCATGTTTGCTTGGTCAAGACATTCACTTTTGATCCCAAGTCAAAGATGATCTGGTCCATTTCATAGTCTCCAATCTGTGCACTTAGCCTCATTTCTCGGCCTATTCTCTTATGACATTTTATATGGTGAACTGCGCTATGAACAATACTCATGCAACTGCATTGTTCATAGTGATTTAGTAAGTTTTGCAATTCTGCTAAGGCATCTTCGCTCTTAAGTAAATCATACAGCTCCGTAGGAACTGCGCAACATAAGTCATTGTTTCTGCTGCGGTACATGTTTTATCATATGCTGTTGGCATATCCTTCATATGCGTTGTTTCACTTCGTAGTTTAATTCTTGGTGTCACAAGTTCTGATTCTTTGAAGGTCTCCCTTGATTCTATGAAGACTTCTTTGTTTCTATCCAAATTGAAAGTAGGTGCTTTCCCAATTGCTTTTCTTATCCAGACCCCTTCAGTAGGTGTCTGCTTAGTCTAATAATTCTCATAAGTCGAAGCTTCTTCTCTTTGATCTTCTCATGTGGTAGCACCACTTCGTGTCATAGCATTAATGTTTGGATCTCTAGTTCTTTTCTCTGCTGCGATCATCTATATGTTCGGTTTTTTCCCTTCTTGTCTTCTTTCTTGCATCTTCGCTTGCAATACTGGGCATGCCTCAATGACATGGTCAAAATACTTACAGTATTTACATGTAGTACAAGGGTTGGTACAGTCTTTGGATAGATGGCCAGGATGACCACAGTTATAGCATATTATCTGACCTCTTCCTCTTCCTTGGCCAGTATTTCTTCCTCTTCCTATGAATCCACCACGACCTCTATATGTGCCCTGATCGTACTACACGTTATCATTGTGCTATGGTGTTTCTTCTTGAACCCGATAAACATCATGCTTTCTTTCCATCATTAGTTCATATGCTCTACAGTTGGAATCATCATGGCCAACTGATTTACAGAATGTGCAGTATAAATTCTTTGATGTTGGCACATACTTCTGAATTAAGTAGCAATCTTTAGGCCGATGTCCTCTATATCGAAAAATTTCACACCATGGTCCTTGCTGTTGATTTAGTGGATTTGGTGCTCCACTATCAATGTAATCTTTGAATACTAGACAGTGTTCTTTCAGGTGTCCTTCTCCTTTTCATTTTGTACACCATACTTCTTCTCTGGTTTCTTTTCCTTTCTTAATTTCTTGTAGTTGTAGTGTTAGAGTTGCTAGCTGGTTCTAGATCTAAACCATTCCTATGCTAGTTTCTCTTATCGGTGAAGCCTCTAGTTTCATTGCAATCTCTAGAGCCTATGTCTGCGAAGCAACCTTCTATTGCATCAATGGCAGTCTGATATGTGGAAACAGCGCAGCTATGAACCACTCTTGGTGTTGTTGCGGTGCTATGTCAAAGCTTCCTTGGTCTAACAATGCTTTGAACTTCTGGTCAAATTCCCATACTGACTCAGTCGTTTTATGCTTAATCTCTTTGAGTTCTATAATACATTGTGACTCAAACTTAGGTTTCTTGAATTCTCTTACGAGGGCAGCCTTGATATCCAATAGGGTCCTATTCTATTCGACAGATTATTTCATAAACCAATTCAAGGCTCTATCCCTGAATTTAGTGACGAGTTGTGCTTGCTTAACAACATCATCCTGGACTTGTTTAATGTTCCACATGGCTTCACACAGAAACGAATGTTGCTCAGGGTCTTCTAGACCCGTTCCCTTGAATATCGGTAGTTTCATATCGTATGTCATTCTCCTTCTAGGTGGCACAGTGTTCTGTGGGGTGTTAGGGATACTACTACGTGAAATGTTCTGAGTACTCACTCCTGCGATGTTACTACTACTGATGTTTTGTGGATTAGAAGTACTGTCAACTTGAGGATTCTGTGGAGTGATAGGCTGATAGGTAGCTACTGTAGGTTCTATCTGGCTATGAGTCTCAACTTGGAACTCAGTGTCTATGTGAAGTTCATGTTCATTAGACCTCTTTTCTGCACTAGACTTGTATCTTTTACCACTTCTTAATATATGAATATGTTCTTCTGTATCACTGTCATTAGCTCTGAACATTACAGACTCAAAACTTCTAGGTGTATTACTGCATTCTTAAAACACCTTTCTCTGCTAAAAGCATTTTGATATATAAACTCAGATTGTTCAGGTACTTACCTCTAAATCCTTTGAAGAACTTTGCTTCTGTTGCGCTGTAACACTTCAGCGTGTCCACAACAAACTCTATAATGTATCCTTCTAGTATGTTGTCAAACCAGAAGTCTACTGCTCTTGAAATCGGGCTATCCAACTCTTTAATCCTCTGAATGAGATCTCGATTCCACACTCTAGGTTCTCCTCCCTGATAGCAAGTTTTGTGTTATGATAGTCTCAACAACCACTCGTACAGGTCGTTGCTGAATGCTGGGAAGAAAATTTTGTAAATATCATAATATAGGTATCTTTGCAACCATTCTTCGTCAGAGAAGCATGGATGTTTGTTCTCCTTTCTTGCAAACTCCTTCTATGTGTTGTCTACCCAGTTTTGTATTTCTATCCTCTCAGGATGCCAATATTTTGAACACATCACCAATTCAAGCGCGGAAACAGAACCATTTGTTGGCTCGTATACTATTCTTTAGCTTTTCAAGATAGACCTAGGTTCTGTGCGGTTCAGGGAACCAATAAAACCCCTTTTCACTGGCCCTTTAAGCAACAGTCTGCGAGCAGACTGAGGTCTCACCTGAGGCGAAGTTATGGGAAGGTTGAGGAATCAATTTTCCACAACCAGGTGAAGCGCGGTTCAGACTGGATTGGGACACGAAGATTCTTCTCTCTTGCGGCTCTCCGACTAGCGAACAGTGTGCTACAGGACTCGCGCTGTGGAAAAACCAAGTAGACAAGGAAGCTGCGCTACCTAGGACTACGCGGCTGGACACTTAGACACTTTCAGCATTCATCAGATCTGTGCAACTACGTAACTTGTGCCTTTATCCATACACATTGCTTAGATCATTCTGCATTTGATGTCTTCTTGAAATGAAATATGCATATATTCACAAGTATTTACCACTTTTATATCCGACTTAGAGCAAGATTACTTACACTTGAATCTTATCATTCACATTCCATAAATATAGACAATAACGCAAACATGAAATAATAATTGTGCATAAGCAACTACAACATCATAAGCAAATAACACATTCACATAAATCTCATCACACAACATAGGATTTAATGTGGTTCACCCCCGGGATGGGAGCTATGTCCACAGGAACTGTTGTTTATTATAACTGGGAAGGGTTCAATAGTTCCAGTCTGCGCACTCAGCTGCAGACTCTCTTCTCTCTCTCAATGGGCCTCTGCGCACTCAACTACAGAGTCTCTCTACAATAGTATCTCAACAGAGATCAACACACTTATAGATTAATGTCTTAATACAAAATCCCTCACAAAATCAACCCTTTCCCATACAAAAGATGCCCTTTATATAGATCGTGCTCGTAGGTCACGTCTGTTACAATGCATATGGGCCAAAACAAACCCTAAGGTACCCAAAATGGTGCGGTTACCCCGCTAACAAAATCTGTTAGGATATGATAGCGACTTCATCATCGTGGCCATCCCTCTGTGCGTGGTCATGTCGCTTTCAGCCCTTCTGTCGAGCACATGACGACGGGTCGCTTTCATCGTATTGTTCCTTCTCTAACGGTTTCATGCGCCCGGTTCACTTAGTGCTACCTTTGCTCATGCAACCAGTCGCTTTCCTTCTTCGCCACTCCTTACCCGCCTCCTGGGAATCTCGAAGCATCTTCCCAAAATAGATCACCGATCGATCTTACCGGAACTTATATTGTTTTCCATCCAAAATTCTTCCATGTTGGATCTTCGCGGAGCTAGCACTTCGCAACGCTAGATCTTCATGGCGCTAGCTCTCCGTAGCGCTGTAACTTCTACTTTGTCGATGTTGTGTTGCGTTGTAACTTCGTAGATCCAAAACTGACTTGTCCAAAAATGTCTTAACTTGGGTCGCGCCCAACAGGTTGTCGTAACACTGTTGTTTGTGGTTGGGGAGGATTCGGTGCATGAGGAGGGTTCATCACCATATTATTTTTAGATTCCACTAACTGTTGAAAATTGGGGATAAGAGGAAAATTATGTGTGTAATGACCGTAATCGTCACAAATGGAGCAAAAATAATTGGTTCTCATGGGAGGATTCTTCCCTTGTTTGCGGTGATTTTTAGTCCCTGCATTTGGATCACCCATGTTCTGGTTTTGTTGGGGGGGATTTCCCCCTTAACCCGGCTGCTGATTGTGTTTGTCTAACCTTTCTTCTTCCCCTGAGTCTATGGATTCTTGGGGTTTGGGGCGTTCAATTGCTCAAATTGTTGAGCTTATTGAACATAAGTAGGTTGAACTAGGTTAACCCCCATGTGGGGGGAAGGTTGTTGACCAGTTGGTCATGGGAAAGGGTAATATGGATTATATCCCGACGATGGGATAAACTTTTTTTGAGATCCATAAGATGTGGATGTAGGAGCGAATTGCACCATTGGCGGTGTAGGAATCATCATTGTTTGGCTGGCATTTGGGTATGCAGGACTATATGGTCCATACTATCATTTACCAACTGATGGTGTTGGTACCGGTGTAGGGGGTACCAACACAGGTGGAATGGATGGGTAATATGGAACCATGTTGAATGACATCGATGTGGTGGGAGGAACCTTTCGTAAATGGGAAATGGACCCAATAATCCCATCCGCCAAATGTGACGAGCCCGAAGGTGTAAGATCCAATGACTGATACCGCGGGGCATCAGGGAGGATTGTGTAAAGGCATCCAAACTGTGCAATATGAGGTCAAAATGTTGTGCTTTCAGAATAGAATCTTCCTGGCCTTGTGGCATGGAGGTGGTGACATCTTTATCTATGGATATTTAGAGAGATTTGATAAACCAATCCAGCAAAAAGGGAGGTTGTATTTCGATCTTGCATAGTGTTTTGCGTCTACGCCACTCGTGGATGTGGTCTGCGATGTGGGTGGAAGTATTTTGATGAAACTCAGTGACAATTTTGAGGCCTAGATCATGTCGGATTGGCAGTTGGAATCGTGTAAAAAATGTGGTGGCCAATGTCACAAATGTGGAATGGGTGCCACTTTCTAGGTTTACATACCATTTTGTTGATGTTCTGGTGAGGGTACGCTGGAATAGGAGAAGCCTCACAAGATCATCCAATATGTTGTTAGATGAACACCATAAGTGGAAAGACATAATGTGGTTGGAAGGATCGTCTCCAAGTTTTCCTTCGAATTTGGGAATATCAGAAGGAAGCTTGTCTAGCATAGACGGCCATGTCGCATCATGAGCAATGGGGTCATTTGTCAGTTTGGCCAAATCGGGTAGATTTAAACTAGCCAATAATGGTAAGGTAGGCATGATGAGTATTTCCATTCTGTTTGGGATGTGATTTCCACGAGAGGAAGATTCAGGTGGTGTTGTAAATAACGGATGACCTCCTACGAGAGAGGATGGGTCAAAGGGATTCAAGGGGTATCCTTGGGGAGAAGCCAGTGGGGTACTACTTCTGATGGGGGAAGAAGTGGTGTAATTAATAGATTCTCTAAGGGGAGAAAATATACCTAGCAAGGCATGGCCTCGCCAAATAATCCTATTAATGTTGCTTGGGAATGACCCCGGATTGAATTCCCTTTGCGTGTAATATGGGGTGGAGGTTTAATAACACCCCTTGAGAGAGGGGATAGGCCTTACAGTCTACAAGACTGTCTTAGGATGTTGTTTTGTTCCTCAATAGTGAAGGATTTGTGTTAAATGAGAGTGATAGTGGAATAAACATAATCGAACAAATGAAAAAAATATGCCAACCACAATAGATGCAAAATGGTGCGATAAGTGAGTGATATGGGCAATGTCGGTTTTATTGCATGAGTCCCCACATGTAGGCTCTTTTTATTACGAGTTATTGAAGTTGTAGTTAAAAAGAAAAATTAATGTAAATTCCCTAGAAGACGTAACATCCTTCCTCTCAAAATGTAACTGGGCCTCCCAAAATCACAATTGATGGTGATGGTGCCAATGACCTAGTTCTACCGGCCATGGGGCCAATGATCAAATCAAGAAGACTTGGAAACACCTCCCAATGGAAATAGCTAAATTCAGGAGTCAATTTCACTCACAATTGATTCTTGGTGATATCCTAAGTTGGGCCACTAAGATACCTTGCGTCACGTGTGGATCAGTGGTTCGGCCTACACGGTATGTTGTCATCTCCCTACAACAAGCTAAGTGGCTTGTAGGGAAGAGCGGGGAAGTTACACCTCGACGTTCACCTCCTTGGTCACGACGCACTTCTGATCTAGGTTTTCTTTTAACACTTTCTTATAGCAAGATGTTTTAAGTACCCTATGAGAGAACAATTCTATGTTTCAAAATATTATTAATGAAACTAGATTGGTGGGCATTAATGGATGCCTAGCCCAATCAATCCTACCTAACTAATATATTGTTTTGTGACCTCCTGTGGAGGATTTTAGTTGGTTAAGACAATTTCAATGTTGATTTTAAGGGGTTTTAATGTTTCACTTACGGAGTGTAAGAGGGGTATTTCACAATCCCTACCTTTCTAATTCACCAAGCTCACATGAATTGCAAGGTGAAGAGCATACTAGGATTGGAAGAGTCTTTATGCATCTTATTGTGTGCTAGTGGAGCAAACACATGTGATGAAAGAAAAAAATGATTTTATTGGCAAATTAACTAAAAGAGTATATCAAGTAATGTGTACTTCTAACTCTAAGAGATGCTCATTGTGCTTTGAAAAATCAAAATATTCTAACTAATAGAAAAAGTGTGCAATGGAGGTATTTCACACTTCTCACCATTTTTCTGATTCACCAAGCTCACATGAAGTGCGAGGTGAAGAGCATACTTCAGGAAACAAGTGTCTTTAGGTCCTTGCTTGTGTGCAAAAAGTGTTTTCTACACTAGTAATACTACTAAAAACAACATGTTGATTTGATGCATAAACAAGAAATGGTCTTGAATACTAGTGACAACAATGGGGCCCATTGAAAGCCTCAAAGTTGGTTACCTAGGTAAGTTTCAAGAGAGATGTACTCTTTACTTCCTAATATTGGTATAGGTGCACTAATTACTAAGAAATTAAGTAATTGGGTGAATTAGCCTTAATTTAAGTTCATTATTAAGCAACAATTGGGTTCCAAACTAAGTTATGCAGATAAAAAGCAAATAAACAACACTAGCACGATTAAACCAGACTCTGCTACGCAAAACACGCGGGTTAATACAAAACAGACGTGTTGTAGTGTGGATAATGCACTAACCTTTCGCGTTGGTGCGATGGGTTATGTAGCGTGGGTCTAACACTGGTAACCTGTGTTATGTGTGCAAATGTCCGATTCGATTCTGTGCTATCAATGCGACAGAGACATCAGGAACCGCGCAGCTGCAGAAAAATAAATGGGGTCATGATGGGGGTGAATTCTAGAAGCAAGAGGTGGAATACATGATCTCCTGCAAGTGACAAATACCCAAAATTGGCTACTTAGCATAAAACAACCTAGTTTAAAACGAAATGAACAAAAATAAGTATGGTCTCCATTAGAACAGTTATGGAAAAAATTGCACAAGTTCACTCTTCCACTTGGTGAGGGGCTAATCCTTGTAGGTTGCTACAAGGCCTTAGTCCTTGGATCCCCTTTTGATGGTTGGTGGTATTCCTCCAAGTGATTATGCAAGATATTGTTAGTGTAGTTCACATTCAAACATGAAAATATTAATGAAAACGAATGAAAGACATGGGGGGAGAATGAAAACTTCAACAACAACCAAAGATATGCTAAGCCACTCTTGTATTGCCCAATGGAATAGTTGTACAACACCTAGGAGGTGAAGTATTCAAGGGAAACCAACAATCTACCTTAGGGAGGCCTTTCTTATCCAAACTAAATGCTAAGTAGGAGGAAGAGCAATGGAGAGAAACACTTCCCCCTTGATGGTAGGTGGAAAGCAAGCTTGGGAATGCTAACAATGGTAGGAAATGGTGGGCTATGAGGAAGCTCCAACTCAAATCCAACAGCATAACCTTGCTTTGATTTATCTCTACCAAATGCATGCCAGTGGCTTCCTTTTATAGGCCAATAGGTGGTCATCAAACAACTAGATCAGAATGTGAACTCTCCTCCTTCATGAACTAGTTCCAAAGTACACAAGGGGGGTTGATTAATGCCCCCAAATGTGTGAGGAGCCGAATTCTGATCCGTGGGGAGGATTGAGTATTTAATGCGTCGTTGGGCGTGAGTGGTCCCGTCGTTTTGATAGTAGCGCTACTATCGAAGGAAAATCCACGTGGGTGTAGCACGGGTATTGTTTAGGTAACCTGTGCTATAGCGTGGGTCAACTATGTAATACCTACGCTAACATTTGTTTTGACTATTTCTCAACCATGGTTACTAGTACATCACACACCATTCATGCTTCTACATGCGAACCATTACCTCAGCACATGAGGCACCACCTCAACACACGAACATTTGTCTTGACACACAAAACCTTAGTCTTGACAGACAAGATTGTACAACACCATCACCTTGACATACAAAGCACTTACCTCAACAAATGAGGCTTATTCATTCTTGAGTCCAACTCAAGATTCTTCTCCAAGTTTCCCGAGTCTAACTTAGGATTCTATAAGGCACTAGCTCAACACACAAGATTGACTTGGACAATGACTCGTGATGTTGTAACTTTAGCAGGTTTGACATGAGTGATGTATTATGAAATATGAGTATAGGGTACAGGAAGATATGTTTATGTATTTTCCAAATTCCATGCTTGCACATGAGCAATATAAATTATGTTTTACATAGATATATGCGCCATCTTTGTAGCATTGGATGACACTTTACCCATTTAGAATAGAAATAACATATCATGGTGCATCTAGAGGGCACAAATGTGGTGTTGCAACACCAAGAAGTCACAAAATTTGTGTGATGAATCAGCTCACATAAATTTTGACACATGTCGACTTGACTGCTAGAAAAGGTAGTGTAGATCAAGTAGAAAACTAGTGTGGAAATTTGTAGGCGTAAATAGACAAACATAAATTATGAATCAAATTGATTTACAAATCTGTATATTCATACTCCAAACGTATTAAAGTTTTTTAGGAGGCTTTTATTTCTGGACGCTTTTTCCATAAAATAGACTTTAAAAAATTAGAAAAAATATTTTTATCACATAAATCTAAACCTCAAACTAAACCATGAAGAAATTTAAGAAATGTTGGAAATACTAAATATTTATCACAATGTTTAGAGATAAAATGGTCATTTCTCAAAATCTATGTAAAGTACACCTTGATGGTTTGTCTAGTATCTTAAAAATTTCTTCAAGAACATGAGAACAACATCTGGGACTTTGTGTACCATGAAAAACGATTTGGAAAATTGATTCCATAAAATATGTCCAACTGTGATGGTATTCATCCCCATAGTTTGTGAAACAAAGGAATTGAATGATGAAATTCATAAAGGCTACTTGTTGTTCATTACCTAATAAACATCTCCAAACAAAGGGTATAAAAGTCAGAATGCTAATTTTGATCGATTATCGGGAAAATCCAGCTAATTACATCCTTCACTATAAGGATTTATGAGAGTTATGGCTTCTTAGGGAGTTACAAGATTGTCATGCTGGGTGTGGTGGGATTTTTCCTTCAAAATAAGGGAGACAGTATTTTGATAGAGCATTGATCAAGAAACCTGGGTACAAATATAAAGAGTAGTTAATGACACAACATGTAACCAAGATGCCATCCTAGACAGCCAACAAATATTGCATTTGGTTACCCAAGTTCCTTAGTGGGTGGCAGTTGGGTTCTATCTTATTTTGCATGCCATCAAGTGATGTACTTAAGTTACATGATGTATTATTGCTTCCTGGATTAACAATGAATCATATTTTATTTTATTTCTTAACAGCTCTTAAGTGAGTGGTTTTTATATTGATGATCATTAAGTGATCATTGGAAAACATATCCCAAATCCTGGTCCATTTTTGGCCAAAGGAGTTTGAGAGGGTGGCCTTTATAGGCTATCAGCATGTCTAATCAAGAATGGAGCCTCGGTGCATAACAATGGCAATCTTTTGTTAGTTATGGCATAGGCGATTAGGTCACTTGCACCATGGAGCTTTGCCTCACTTAAAGGACATGGTGTAGGGAATGTTGAACTTTAAGATTAAGAAGACTAAAGTGTGAAAGAGATGTGCACTTAACAAGCATGCCGAGGATACCTTTCCAAGGCTCAGTGAACACAAATCCAAAGAGGTTATTGATTAATTCACTCAAAGGTGTGTGGACCTATGTAAACAACTTCATTATCAAGTAACATTTACTATGTTTCATTCATTAATGATTCCTCTAGGAAAAATTGGATCAGTTTAGCCTCTTGGACATATGAGGGTGCAACAAGGAGCACAACTATATCATTACATGTTTTTCTTCATTTGATGTAGATTAAGATCTCTACATGATTGTGTTCATTTGATACAACTTAATTTTTTTTCTTTAAAAACCTCATCTAATCCTCTTCCCAAGATTTGCAAGGTTTGCAAGATCAGTTGAGATGACCATCTGATGAGCACAGTAAATGTCCATTTTTTCTCATCTATTTCACCATCGCTATACCCCTTTTTGTCATCTCATTTAAGCAATTCCCTGCATATCCTTATCTATTTTTTCCTTGTTCATATATTTCGTGACAATGCATGATCATAATTGAAACTTTATGTTACATGATTGTTTTTGCTTAGAAAGGGGATAATGATGCTTGATTGCTTGTTGTGGGGTAGTTACATTGTCTTTTACATGATCATGTAGCAAATCTATTCACTTGAAGTTCTTGAACAAAGGTGATGAGGAATTCCTTGTCAGCATCGATGTTCAATGGACAAGAAGGAATCATTTCATCGCTGTGAAATTTCACTAAAACCACTGGTAGATTCAAAGAGCGCCACAAGGGCAGCAAAGAAGCACGAGCTAGGAAGCACACAACAAGGTAGATTTGGTAAATGCATCACATCATTTATCACAACATTCAACTATTGTTTTGAGAAGCCATATGTCCCATATTTTGAAAACATTTTTTCTCCTAAAATGGGAAATCACTCAAATGCATTTTCTTTTGTATAAATAAATGAACTAGGGACCTGAAAAGGCCTACACCAATTTTACTTTTGAATACAATCTAGCGTTACTGAAGTACTGGTGTGATCTATGTTCTATTCATTAGGTGATCATCCAGCACATTGTAGGGTGAGGGCCAACTCTACAGTGCTACTAGATTGATCTTGATTACTATATATTCAATCGTTTTCAATAGTGTTTTTCATTTCAGTAATATTATTTTATGTCAATACATTGAATAATTAGTTTATATGTAGTAATAGAATGTGTTAATTTGTTATGTCAGTGATTGATGCTTAGAAGTTCTTCAATATTTCTCCAAGTGTGATTTAATCTTTCTGCAAGTGTGATTTAATCTTTTGGCAAGTATGATTTAATATTTTTGCAAGTGTGATTCAATCTTTCTACAAGTGTGATTTAATCTTTCTACAAGTGTGATTTAATCTTTCTGCAAGTGTGTATTTAAATATTTTTGCAAGCATGTTGTTGCATATAATTTCATTAGCTTAGAGTAACAAGACCTTGAAGAAAACCTCCCAACAAAATTTTTAAAAAAAATCAACAATAACATCCTAACAAGACTAGGAATTCCAAGACTCCATATATAAAGCATGCGATTTTGAAAAGTTTACAACTTTGGATTGAAAATTAAAGTAAGGTTCTAGATACCGGGGGAATCAATCCCAAGTATTACCGGATCCTATCACCATCCATTTGAGAATTATGTGTCAAATCACATCCAATTATAGTCTTCTTAATGAATAATCATATAACAAGAGCCACGAGGTGGAAATGTCCTTGACATTGTCACTAGCTCAAAAGTGATGCTTGTACATGTCTTGTCTATTTAATGATATCTATGTTCTCAATCCGAGTGTTTTTCCTTTCATTTGTGTGCATTTTTGTGCTTTTCCTTTCATTTATATGCATTTTTGAATGTTTACTATAAGCTTTATTTGTTTTCTTTTCTTTTTTTCTCAATACTAATATATCATAGACAAATAAGAGATGCAAATTTTATCTCAAATTTTTACATTCACTAAAACGTTTACACATCAAATATTATACCTCCAAGAATTATAATGACAATTTAGACCTGAAGTAAAACTGTAATATGGTTTTAAAATAACACTTCATGTAAAAATAAACTATCACTGAGTTGTAAAATTCTATTCACTTTTTAAGTATAGGTAAAACTATAACTAATGCTAATTTAAGTGGATTCTTAAAATCACATTATTTCATTAGTTGCAGTAATAGTAATAGATTAATAGATTGAAGATATCAGCTTCTTCGAATTCTGGCTAGAGGTTGAAATCCCCTTCTCTTTTCGGGTTTGTTGACAACCAGATTTAAGTTAGCCTTTAGATAACATAACAACATGCATGAATATTATATAGCCATTTTGTATTATCATCCGATGATAATTAAAGCATGTTGGCTAAGTTTCCTATGTAATAAACTTAATTAGGTCAAATCTCATAAAGTAGTCATATGTTGTCAAGTTTCCAAACAAGGTCTATATATTTATGGAACGGAACACTTTCAAACACTTCAATTCAATGTCTGGTCAACATATCGTACTCATGCTGACATAAATCATTATATTTGAACAGTGACAGGAAAAATCTATGAGGAATCATCAAGTGTATTCATAATATAGTATGATAAACGATAGAATATCAATATAAATTTAATGCAGATCCATGCAGCCATGGATCTATGTTTAATTTAATTTTAATATACATACTGATGGTTAGTGGCTTTTGGCTCCGACGAACAATTTAAATTTAATATACATACTGATGGTTAGTGGCTTTTGGCTCCGAGGAACAGGAATATGGAAGTCAAATTCATGGTTTATTAATTTTTAATCAAGTTTAAATATACCTGCTACTTCTAAATTCAGTAAGGAATTAATGCATAAAACAATACAGTGTGAATTTCATTTCGACCGATAAGAATGGAGGATGCCACCTTTAATTATATTAATGATCCAGACCTCTCATATTCTCTGGCATACTGGTTTTAGAGCTAATTGGCATTAAAGTCGACAGAGTTGGAAAACCAAATTCAAGGAATATGTCCTACTCTACTTCACTAACACAAGTCAATATAAACAGCCATATATATACCTTCCACCACTTAGAAAAGCTTATATCCTTACACATTTAGTATCTCCCATTTGTTGTTCTTGCCACTTTAACTACATAATGGGATGATTGAAGATGAAATGTACTTTTTTTTCTTGAATTCAAATCAAATTCATGATTCATTTACCAAACAATCCATCCACTCAATCCCATTGGTTTCGCCTTTGCAATTTTTATGATGCAACATGAATTGCGCGCTATTCTTTCATTAGCTGAAATATTTGACGAGAGTTTCTTACTTATTCTCAATTTTTGAATATGATCTTCAGATTTCATGCTCGTGCGATTTAGCATATTCATGTGCAGAAAATATGGCAATTGGACGGCTTTGTGGAGATAGCACGATAGCAAATTTTATGCAAAACAAGATCCTGAATTAATTAAAGTTTGATTCTCGCCTCTGCTACTTGAGTGTTGGGATATAGATCCTATCAATCGTATCCTCTTTGATTACCGGTTCCTGAACGATTTGATGTTGTTAATAAAACAATCAGATTCTCCTTCACCAAACAATCTGCCAATAGTTTTGTAGACATTAAATTCTGGAATCTGACTACATATCTCTGTGAACCCTAAGTTATTAATCTGTCACCAATCAAAGTGATTTCCTTAATGAACTGATCAGCAATCGATTGAACTCTTCATTCAATCTCAATATGGCGTACTTCTCCTTTAGTATTCTCTTAACAGTTGTAAGAAACATAAAGCGAACATGAAAAAACAAATAAAACATAAATTCAACTCTGAAAATATATACAACATTCTTCATGTGCCATGACTTTATTTTAGTCCTTTGTTCATTGAAATTTGGTGACAGGGAATTAATCTAATATTCTGGACCATTGAATTTCTACGAAACAATAACTTGGTGTCTTCCTTGACTGATAAGATCCCTCGAGATTTGTTATATGAAGATTTAGTGATGTGGGGATGATATCCGCCATAAACGATTTCTTTATGCAGCGAACCCAGGTTTTATTAGTGAATATTTGAGTCATTTTCGTATTATTGAACTGGCACCGAATATCTTATTTGTTAAAATGAAGATCTAATGTATTATATGAACGACTGTTGAGTTTCAGATTTAGCGTTGACTGAACTATATACAAAATAAACATGAAAGCAATTCATTTTCATGATTAATCCTTTTCATATTCCAAAATTCTAGAAAACTATGGGTATCTAAAATCCTGTTGTTGCTGCAACATTCCCCCAAAATTTTTGTAGATATTGGGGTCCTTCCTATTATTTTCTGTAGAAAGTTTACTTAAGAGCTAAAGTTTTCCCTAGAGGGTTTTTATACTTAGTTTTTTCTAGAGAAGTCAGCCTTTCTTTTGAGTTTGTTCATCTTTTCTTCCAAGTCAAAACTCAAGGTTCTTACCCGCAACGGCGGAAGAACTTACCCTTTTCACCCGCAACATCGGAAAAGTTCATGAAGTCCTGTCGCAACAGGCCCCTCTTTTATCAAGTCTTCCGAACTTTCGAGCGAATTTGGAAAGTTCTGCCGCAACGGCGGAAGAACTCACGAAGTTCCACCGAAGCATCGAAACGTTTTCTAATCTTTTGCCGCATCAGGTGCATGTTTATTTTTCTCAGCAAAACCTCTGAGCATCGGATCAACTTGGTAAGTCTTGCCACGACCGCGGATGAGCTTTTAGAAGTCTAGCCGCAACGGGCGGTCACGTTATTCAAGATACACAAAACGTTTCAAATCGGATGAAACTTACGAGTTCTCCCCGCCATAGCAGACAAACTTGGCATCTTTCACCGAAACAGCGGATTAAACTTGTGAGTCTTCGCCGCAACGTCGGGTGAGTTTTATTTTTTCCTTCCGATTTCGGCGGTTACGCTTGACTTCCAAGTGTGCCGAGGTGACCCAACCGTACACGTTTTAAATACTGTTTTAAAGCCTCCACCAACCTCTTGATTGCCCGCACATGTCAGCTCTTGTATAAGGGTTTGGAGAGTATGTTTGTTTTTTATTGATAGTTTTTGTATCAGAGAACGCCGTTTTGAAGCTGTTAGACTGCTCCAGCTCAGTTTATTTGCCACATAGTCATCTTCCAACGAAACCAACAGTCTTTTTCCAGGTAGGTGGTTCTACCACTATTTTTGCTTTACTGTTAAGTACGTCAAACCGTTCTCGGTGGTGATATCCCCATTTGAGCTGCATGGCCGGTAGATGTTCTACGTGTTTTGTTACTCTGGCCATCCCCAAGCTTGTAACTTTCAGCCGCGGACCCTTTCAGTCTTCCCCGAATCCCTTGAACTCATGAGTTTCAACCCCCCTAGGCGGCTTTTACCCATCTTGCCACTTGTGTTTTCGTCCTAAACAAGAAAAACTCAGTTAGCGTTCCCCCCCAAAACTTTTTCCCATGGATAGGAAAATTTTAGTTCTGCTAAAACAAAGTTTCTTCTCTTAGTCAGGTTGGCAGTGTCACATATTATCATACTGGTCTTATATTTTAAAATTCTAGCATCTTGCTCCATGTTCTGTACTAGTTTGTAATCTTATGTTTATTCATGCGTACTTGCTTGACAGGATTAAGCCTCAATGCTGAAGGGTAGCAGGAAGAAAGCTAAAATGATTGAACCAAAACCTGTCGAGCCAAGATTTGAAACACTGTTCGAAGACACCAGGTCCATCACAGGCGTCCCTCCTGAAGTGAAATGGGGAGATGTTTACCGTATGCTTAGAGATCGGGACATTCCAGGAACTCTCTTGGAGGAGGAGCACATCTATCAAAACATCAGAAGCTCCGGCATATCCAGAGCTTCCACTCGTCCTGAGATATTTCCCTACTCAGGGGTAATTGGATGGATTCTCAAGCATGCAAACCCGGTAACTAAAGTATTGCATGATAGCAAAGGAGAGTCGTTTGCCTCGTTCCATCCAGCCTACATTGCAGCAGCCTACAAATTACCGCGCTCTCAGCAGCCACTGAATGATGAATGGCAGGGGAAAATGGACAATCTTGAGATGGCTAAGAAGCTGCTAATCAAGGGAAAGCAGCTCAGGAAAAGAGACAGTGATGAATATGAAATTCAAAATCTGAGAGCTCCTTTTCGGATGATCGCCCTCATGTTAAGTAGAATTTTTGGCATGCCCGATGGAACTATCTATAGGATACAATGGGCACCAATCATTCATTATGTGGCATTTAAGGGGACTGTCTTTGATTGGGAAACTATCCTATCAGAGAGTTTGTCGTCCGCTATAACCGAAGCCCAAGAAGGACTGGCTCTAAAGAAGTCAGAATTTTATATGTCTTCATATCTCATTGATTGCATCTTGGCAAAGCTCCCTTTCCCTAAGCTAGGTTGCGTTTGGGATCAGTCCAACACCCTAGTCTATACTGCTTATAAGATATTGTGATCTCAGAATTACAAGATGCATTACAAACTCATCTGTGAATAATTCATCATACCTCTGTATGAACAAATGTTTAATAAAAAACCTAATTGCTTATAAGAGAATGCCATGGCAATGATGGAAAATTATGGAGATTTCTATTTTTCAGAAGACGGTACTTATATCAGAATGTATGGAGGCACTAAGCCACCATATATCTTGCCCAGATACGCTACTGACTACATAGTCTTGAAAGAAGCAGTTAGGCAAGTTTTTCTCAATGGAGTAGGAGGATTTTTAAATAAGTTGAAGAAGGCTTCATTCCCTTCTTTTCCATTCTATGTGGGAGCTTATAAGTTCTTAGGGGTTGCGTTAGCTGAGGAATTCATTCAAGAGCTAAAAGGTTTTCACTTCGGAGAAGCGATATTCCATAGGAATGATAGACGAAACAAAGTTGCAGAACATTGTAAAGAGTTGTACGCCCACTTTGATTATGCCCACTACTATGATCAAGAAGAGGAGGTATATAGGGGAATCAGCAACATGACCGAGTTGCAAATTTTCCGTCACAAGGGTGGAGCTAGTTATAGTTGTACTGTTGTCCGAGACGCCAAAGAAGCCAAGTTGCAGAAAGAAAAAGAAGCAGCACTAGCCAATGAAGAACTGAGGATAAAGGAGGAATCAGATAGGATCCAGAAAGAAGTTTCCAATAAGTTGCGAGAGGAGCAGGAACAAGCTCTTAAATTTCAGGAGGCAGAAAATCTTAGGATGCAAGAAAAAGAAGCCCAAAGGCTTCGTGATCAAGAGTTGGAAGAGGCAAGATTGCGGCAAGCCGCAGAGGAGCAAGAAGAAAGTCGTCTCAAAGCCGAACAAGAAAATAAGGCAAATGAAGATGCTCAAGCTGGTAGTTCCCACACACAGGACATGGATGTAGGGTCATCCCAATTGGTACAGACCCCGCCCGCCGAAGAGGGTATTCCCATAGAAAATATCCCACTAATCCCTTTCACCCCATCAAAGGATCACACTGTATCCCAGTGGAACAGATTTGTATATCACAGAGATAGGAAATCTATTGTTTTGAAGTCGGAGACAAGGTTAAAGAGACTTTTTGAGTCAGACATCGTCACCCATCACGAAACTACTGTTATGCAAAACACAAAGCAAGCTCTTGTGGCTATGGCATCTGCTGTTGTGGCAGCATCCAAAGCAACCAAAGACAATGTAATCAACATAGTTAATGAGTTCGAGTCAACTAAGAAAAGGGCTCGTATGCTGCAGCACACTGTAGCTAATGAGCAATCTTATAGAAATCTCATGGTAAAGAAGTACAATCGACTGTTGTCCGATCATAAGGAGTTGTCAGATAAATTTCAACACCTAGAAGAAGAAAAGGAACACCTGGCAGTCCAAATGATGGTACTTGAAACAGAGAAGAATGATTCTGAGGCCAAAGTTTTTCAATTAGAAGAAGACAAGCAGTTAATGAATGAGCAGTTAGAGCAAGCAAATAATAGAGCAATGGACATGTCTCCCTTTCACGAGCAGTCATGTGACATCTTGAGACAAATGCATGCAACACAAGAACTAATTACTAAAGAGGTTTGCAAACATAAGAACATGTTGGATAGAATGAAAGAAATTAATGATGAAGCTGTTAGACTTAGAAACAAGTACACTCGGGTAAAAGAAAACATTTTGAGCCAGATGGAGTGGAGAGAAGGAAAGGTGGATTTCCCCAAGCACCTCCCACTCAAATCTATAGTCGATTTTAAGGAAGATATAACCCTCATGGAATTTTGCAGGAACTGCGGTGCCAAACTACTTACTAAGATCTAGGTTACAATGGGAAAATGTAATAGCCTATCAAAAGATTCAAGAAGTGCATGAAAAGTGCAAGGTTGTATTTCCCCAGACCCTTGATGAATTTCCAAGTAAAAAGCATCACCTCTCCAATTTAAAAGATGAGTTGGGCTTTCAAATGGAATATGTGAAAAGAATTGATGTGTTAACCACAGATGATATCCATCACTACATCGAGCTACCGTCAGTACACAATCAAATGCTCCATGAAATCCGCCAGATAACAATAACAAAAATGAAAAACATCGAGGCAGAACTTGACAAGCATGTGACTTCTAAGAAAATCTTGCTTCCTTCACCTGCCAATGTTGTTATCAAAGACACTGGTGTTTGGTTCAGCTATATTGCAGAGGAAAATAAGAAGGTAGCAGCAATGGCAGGGATCGATAAAGGTACATCATCTACAGCAGAGACACCATCTGAGACAGAAGCACCTGAAACGATTGCTACAGTTGAAGCAGAGGCACCACTCCAGAACTAGCTCGACAGACATAATGCATTGTTTTTGTTTTTTCCATGTTGTCAAATCATGAAGTCAAAGGACAACTGTCAATTTTGTTTATGTTATGTAAAGGAGGCCACGAATCACTTCATTTTGTAGAGCATTTAAAAGAAAATTTAAAAAAAAAGGGAATTAAAGAAAGGAGACAGGTGGCAGCCCTAGAGGCATTTTGTAAACTTATATATAGATGGTTAGTGCAGAGTAAAAAGAGACTTTTGGCGGGTGAAGGACAGTTTCTAGCTTATACGTGAACTATTTCTCTGCATGTATAAGGAATTCGATTTTACCTAATGAAAGCCTGGGAGACTACATTTTTTCCTGAATGATGTGTTGGATGTTTGTTGGATTACTCTTGTGTTATTCACACACTACTATGAGATCTTTCTTTACTGTTGCGAATTACTTCTGTGTAATGAATGATTCTCCTATTTTCCTATGCAAAGATGTCTATCTCAAAATGAGTAATGGAATACTTTGACTGAATTAAAGTTATCTTTAATATCTTTTATGATCTGTTGTAGATGCATCTTTATGGTTAAATGGCTATCTGTCTGATCTTTAGATGTTTCTGTCGGTTTATTGCTCATCTTTAAAATTTGATCCTTGCAAGGATAGATTAAATTTGCTTTCATAATTTTAGATTAATTTAGATTAGCTACCTGCATTTAGCTTAAGGCACTTGCATCTCATATTTAAAATAAAATAACTAAACGGTGTATCGGACCGCAACCGGTGCAAGAGTAAGAATCTTTAAATCTTACAGTAGCCGGAACCGTTAATGAGACGGATTCCCTACATCAAATGGTGGATGATCTAATTGGGACTGTCTACTGGGGAGAATCCCTTGCTGATTGATGCTACGATTTCTGAGGCATCAATAGTTTTTGGAGCTAGAAGGAGGGCCACCAGTGTATGGCTGATACAGGAGACTCTTCTTTAAGAGGAGATCCATCTGGAAGCCCGCTTAAAACAACAATCCCAGACAATTCAGATGTGGAAGTGACAAATCAAGAAAATCCCAATTCTGAATTTGAAAATCAATAAAATCAAGAAACATTGTATGCTATACCTTTTGAGGAAGTAGCAAACCTGAGAAGGAATACCCATGCTTACGTTAAACAACTTGGCGGTTTAAACGCGATTCCCTTTCTTCCTAGAAGAAGAGCTACAAGAAGGGAAAGACAATATACACATGATTCTATTTTGGTCCAGAACTTTGAAGAATTAGTAAGTTTATCGTTGGAAGAAATCACAGAACCTCTTGGAGAAATTGAACTTGAAAACCTTCAAGATCTTGAGGAATCTTACACTCCAAAGAATTCTCTGCCTCACACTCTACACGATACTCCACCTAATTCCCCACGGGGAAATATGGTTGTACCTGCATGGAGAGCAAGAGGAGCATTAAATTTAGTTGGACCCTTTCATAATCTTCCTAAGAATCCTGAGAAAGTTTTTCCTAAGTATGACCCTGTAAAAGGTATCTCTACTGAGGATCACCTTAAGAGCTTTTATTTAGCTTTGAGCCTTCTAAATGTACAACATGAAGATGTAGTCTATATACTCTTTCCATATACTTTTGACCCTAAGGTATCATCCTGGTACTTTAGTTTACAAGCTAGCTCAATATTGAATTGGGAAGAATTTGAGAAATGTTTTTTAAAGAAATATGGGAATCAGAAGACAGTAGCTACACTCATGAAAGAATTGCTATCCACGAGAATGGAGAATAAAGAAAAGGTTCAAGAATTTAACCAAAGATTCACTACACTGTTAAATAATTTTAGTGAAGTAACTAAACCTGCAGAAGAATCTTTAGTTGAATATTATACAACAGCGCTCGATCCCCCCATAGCAATGTTTGTTAAAAGAACTAAGAAAACTACCTTAATAGAAAATTTTGAAGAAGCAAGGAAGGTAGAGGAAGAAGCAGACATCATTTCTAAACACGCTCTTGATATAGAAGCAAAGCCAGCAACTACTAAGAAAACCCTGCTGTTAACAAGAAACAAAGAAGAGCCATCGGCAGACATGGAAAATGTAGTCAAAATGATGCAAAAGTTGTCAAATAAAATTGCAGACCTTGAAAAGGATAGAGCGGCTAGTACATCCAGGAAGCCTTTTAAGACTTTCTACAAGAAAAGAGAAGAAAATGACCAGCCGCATCCACCTATGAACAACTATCCTGTTTTAAATTTAAATGAAGTAGGAATGGAACATTTCTGCACTTTTCATCAGGAACCACACTCTGAAACAAGTTGTCCACAATGGATAAATTCAATGAGCTTAGTGATGAACCAAATGCTGGACTCACAAATTCCAGATCAAGACAATCCTCCGGAAGAGAAAACTCCCGAACCAGAAGACCCCGGCCCAGACACCACTATGGTCTTATGGGACTAGGTACCTTTAACTGAGCTGATGGAAGATGACCTCGAAGAAAGACAAGTTTCAGCAATCAATATCACTACCTGTAGTAAAGGTTCTATCACCGATCCAAGCTCAACCATGGCCAAACCTGAAGCCTCCAAAGAATTACCTAAAAGGCACATCATTGTTATTCCACAGCAGCCCAAAGCTAACCAAATACCTACCAAACAACCAAACGTAGAAACGACTCAGCAAACTAAGGTAACCTTAAAGAAGACAGTCAATCAACCAAAAGTTGTAAAGGAATGTGACATGGGATATGATATAATCGAAGACATAAAGAAAGTAAAAGCAAACATGTCTATATTCGATATGTGTAGTTTGCCTCATCAAAGAAAGAAGTCGTTACAAGCTCTTGAATCTCAATCGAGCGCTTCGTTAGCAGACACTCAAGAAGATCCTGAAATAAATGAAGCTAGTATTGGCGGGAAATCTAAATCCCAAACATTACCTTTTCTGTTGACCTTTGAAATCTTCAATCACAAAGTGCATAATTGTTTAGTAGATTCTGGGGCTTCCTCGAATGTAATGCCTCTGTCTATTTGTAGAAAGATAAATGGGTATCCAATTCCATCTCCAGCCCAGATTATTCAGCTGGATAGAACTACTGTTAAAGTAATTAGGGAAATGAAAGATGTGCTTATTAGATTGTCTGTTGATTCTAGAGTGTGTCAGTTCATAGATATAATGGTAGTTGATATTCCGGAAGCTTATGGTTTGATCTTGAGCAAGGACTGGTCTACAAAACTAGATGGTTATTTTGCAACAGATTGGTCTCACTTATGGTTACCATACCAAAATAGGCAAAATCAGATCAAAGTACTACGAGAACCACACATGAAGCAGAATGTGACTCAGCGAGAAGAAAAAAATGAAGTTGTAGATTTTTCATCTTCAGTCTTGGGAAATTGTTTCTTGGAAATTGAACCGGGTAATTATCAATCCGAAAGTGTTTTCCATGAATCAGATGAACAGTCCGATCTCCTTCAATTCTCCCGGACTGATGATATTAACTATAATATAGTTAGCTTAATTGTTGATTTAGAGGATAAAGATACTAACTTAGTTAGATCAAAGAATGTTTTTTGGGTATTATATTTCGATGGTTCCAAGACCTCAGAAGGGTCCGGAGCCGGATGTGTGTTAGTTGATCCTGAAAACAAAAAATATTTCTTATCATGTAGATTAGAGTTTGATTGTATTAACAATACTATTGAATACGAAGCTTTGGTCCATGGATTAAAGAAAGCCATCGGTTTAAAGGCTAAATACCTCAAAGTCTTTGGTGATTCAGAGATAGTTGTCAGACAGGTAAGAGACATGATCCATTGTCTTTCACCACATCTGAAAGGATATCAGTCTGAGGTATGGGATCTGATTACAAACTTTGAAGCTTTTAATATAAAATCTGTTCCCAAATTATAGAATGTTGTTGCTGACTTATTAGCTACCTCTACTTCTAGGTTAATGCCTACTAATAATAAATGTTCTATTGAATTGGTTTTCAGGCCTTCTGTTCCAGATAATATAACAAATTTCAGGTGTTCGATGATGACAACCAAATCATTAGTTTCCTTACCAATGAAAACATGTTTCAAGAAGTTGTTATAGATGAAGAAAAACATGATGTTGATCTGCAAGATAAGGACGCGGTCAAAGGAAATTTCATTCCTAAAGGAGTGAGATCACTTGAAAGTTTGTTCGATCTGCAAAGCAAGTTCAAGAGACTAGCAAATGTGAAAACTCATAGTTCTACTATGCAGCATGAATTGATAAATCTAGGTACAGAAGCCGAGCCAAAATATGTCAATCTCGGTAGATGTTGTTCGCCGGGTGAAAGAGGCAAATTCATCAAACTTTTTCTACAATATAAAGATGTGTTCGCTTGGACATATGAAGATCTAAAAACGTATGACACTCGTATCATTCAGCATGTTATACCAATGAAATCAGGTGTTAAACCTTTTCAGCAGCAGCTAAGAAGGATGCACCCTACTCTTGAGCCTTTAATTCAAAAGGAATTAAATAAGTTATTAGACGCTAAGATCATCTTTAAAGTCCGGCATTCGGAATGGGTCACTAATTTAGTTCCCGTAAGGAAGAAGTCTGGAGAAATAAGACTATGTGTAGACTTCGAAAACCTAAACAGAGCATCTGATAAAGATAATTACCCTGTTCCTTCAACGGAACAAATTTTGCAGATGGTATGAGGAGTAGAAATGTTTTCTCTACTAGATGGTTTCTTCGGTTACAATCAAGTCTTGGCAGCAGAAGGAGATCGTCTTAAGACTACTTTCCGCACCAAGTGGGGAACATTTGCATACCGAAGAATGCCTTTCGGCTTGATAAACGCAGGAGCAACTTTCCAGTGAGCAATGGACATTGATTTTTGAGGATTAGGCGGTCATTGTGTTGTACTCTATCTAGATGATGTAACAGTATTTTCAAACAAACAAAAAAAAGACCATGTTTTCCATTTAAAACAGATTTTTGACCGATGCAGGAAATACGGCATTTCTCTAAATCCCAAGAAAAGTGTCTTTGTTGTTCTTGAAGGCAAACTTTTGGGCCACATTATCTCAAAGAAGGGAATTTCGATAGCTCAAGAGAGAGTGCAAGTTATCAATAAAATTCCCATGCCCCATAATAAAAAATCTATGCAATCATTTATTGGGCACAATCAATTTTGTTCGAAGATTTGTCCCTGACTTCGCTCAGACCGTCAAACCTTTGCAGCAAATGGTCAAGCAAATTGTGCAGTTCAAGTGGACATATTTAGAGAAGGACGCATTTAAGGATATCAAAGCAGCCATAGCCAATGCCCCCTCTCTAAGAAGTCCAAATTTTGACAAAGATTTTATTTTGTATACCTTCGCTTCAGATGATTCCCTCGCAGCCGTGCTTACACAAAAGGTAGAAGATGGAGATGAATACCCAATTTGTTTCATGAGCATTGGTCTGCAAGGTGCCAAACTAAACTACCCTGTTGTTGATAAACAAGCATACGCAGTATTCAAAGCGGTAAAGCAGTTCAAGCCATATATTCTTAAGAACCAAATTAAAGTCATAGTTCCCCATATCGTTGTCAGATCTCTTTTCGTCCAAAAGGAATTAGGAGAAAGAAGAAGGAATTGGGTCACAGCTCTTCAAGAATATGATTTAGAATTTAAACTAGCTACCATCATTAAAGGTCATGGCCTATGTAAATTGCTCACTAAACATCCAGTTGATGAAGAGCAGAGTTGGGAAAATGAAGCTTAACTAAACATGGCTGAGGTATGCCCTATTTTTACAGCTCCTGAATCCTAGTATAGAGATCTAGTACACTATTTACAACACGGATACTTACCAGAGCACTGGGGTTCTAAGCAAAGAAGGGCACTTCGTTTGAAGTTAGCAGCATACTAGATTATTGATGGCATACTTTTCAGAAAAAAAAATTATGATGGCATCTTTCTCAAATGTTTAAAGAAAGAAGATGCAAATAAGGTGGTCAAAGAACTACACGATGGCCCCGCTGGAGGAAATTATTCCAGAGATACAACATCTCACAAAATACTAAGGGTTGGATATTACTGGCCTACTCTGTTCAAAGATGCTCATGCCTATGCAGGGAACTGTGATGTATGCCAAAAAGTGCTGGGAAATTACCCAAAGCAGCAAGACCTTTACAGTCGGTTATCATCTTAGAACCTTTCGAACAATGGGGTATAGACGCCATTGGAGAGATAAAACCAAATTCTTCTCTACAACACCGGTATATCCTGACAGCCACAGAATATTTTACAAGATGGACAGAGGCTGTCCCGTTGCGCAAAATCAACAAGGATGCGGTGATAAATTTCCTAAAGGAGAATATTATAACCAGGTTTGGGGTTCCAATTTCCCTAGTCTTTGATAATGCAACTTATTTTTCATCTTTTAAGATCAACGAATTTGTTTATGAGAGAGGAATCAAGTTACATTATTCAGCCAATTATTATCCCCAAGGAAACGGATTAGCTGAATCTTTGGACAAAAACCTCATTCGAATTCTCAAGAAAACTGTAATTGAAAATCAAAGGAGCTGGCACATAGCTCTCCCCAATGCCTTATGGAAAGATAGGGTTACTCCAAAGAATTCCTTAGGGGCTCCCCATATACCCTTGTCTATGGTAAAGAAGCTATCCTCCCTCCCAACATCTTACTCCCATCTTTGCAATTGGCCCAAGCCTCGCGAGGTTCCAATAGTCAGGTTCTACAATCTAGAATTGACACCTTGCTAAAACTAGAAGAATCTCGGCTGAAAGCCAACGGCCGTTTCCATCAACACCAAGACATAGTCAAAAGGTGGTTTGATGAGAGAAAATATGGCGAGAGAAGTTTCGAGGTAGGTGACCTAGTTTTGAAGTGGGACCATCCCCATGAAGGTAAAGGAATGCATACAAAATTTCAGCACTTATGGGTGGGCCCTTAACAAATTTCTGAAAAGCTTGGCCCGACTACCTACAAGCTAAAGGACTTACAAGGAGAGGAATTAACCCTACCTCTCAATGGCCTCGCTCTAAAACAATACTTCTCATAGTCCTTTGAGGAATCCTTTGTACATAAACTTTTGTTTCTAGTTGCTTACTTGTTTGATTTTGTTTTTGTCTTTTCTTCGAGTCATCCTGTTTTGTTTTCCACTTTTCTTCACCCTCAGTTCTGTCTTTATCTTTCAAATAAAACTTAGCTCAACTTTTGGTAAAACATAAGACGGATCTTCGAGCCAAGCTCAATCCTGAAAGTTCAAAACTCACTTACAAAGGAATGTTTCGGTGACTTTGTTTTCAATGTTGATCTTTCGGGAATTTAGAGATGCTTTTTCTGATTGGTCAAAATAACCCTAATTTCATAACTCAGATTCTGCATTTCTTCCTTACTATCTTGGGGCTCCATTCACTTTAACTTAAATACCTGTCTCAAGGAGTTTACTATAATTAGGCCCATGGAAAGGAAGCATGTCTCACGGCAATATGGCATTTAAAATGATCCCATGCTACAAAGAAAAGCCAAAAGGGATTATACTAAAGAGTTTGATTTCCATAAATTCTCGCCTCAATCAAAGCACGGCAGAGAAATGCAAAGCACATTCAATGAAGAAAATTTGTACACCGTGGTTCTTCTCCGTCCGTGAAGCTTGATAATCAGACAAATTTATCGCTCACACAAAAGGACACTATGGATTGAAGGACCAAAATCAAACAAATACAGGTTGAAGAGATTCATTTTTTGGAAAAACTCAATTGACTAAAGTCACAAAGAACATCCAAAAGGATGCAGATGACATGGGAAGGAGGAACAAACGAATATGTTCATGAGATTTTGCTACAATCCTGTGGAGTCTTTTAAACTTGATCTCTAAGAGGCAGAATTCTAAAATGAACTTCATACTCAAGCCCTGAGAGAGTTGGAAAGAAGTATGATTCTAAGTTACCCTCTCCCAAAATGACCATGATGATGAGAGTGAGCACTATATTAATGAAAGCTGAACTATGAAGACATTTTGTTGCCCATATAAATCAGCAGTTTGTAAGTTTTTCTACCCCTAAGGAGAGTTCTTTTCAGAGATCTATGTTCACCAGAGAATCGCCAATTGTTGTTGTTGCAACATCCCCCCCAAAAATTTTGTAGATATTGGGGTCCCTCCTATTATTTTCTGTAGAAAGTTTACTTAAGAGCTAAAGTTTTCCCCAGAGGGTTTTTATACTTAGTTTTTTCTAGAGAAGTCTGCCTTTCTTTTGAGTTTGTTCATCTTTTCTTCCAAGTCAAAACTCGAGGTTCTTACCCACAACGGCGGAAGAACTTACCCTTTTCACTCGCAATGTCGAAAAAGTTCATGAAGTCCTACCGCAACAGGCCCCTCTTTTATCAAGTCTTCCGAACTTTCGGGAGAACATGGAAAGTTCCGCCGCAACGGCGAAAGAACTCACGAAGTTCCACTGAAGCATCGAAACGTTTTCTAATCTTTTGCCGCATCGGGCGCATGTTTCTTTTTCTCAGCAAAACCTCTGAGCGTCAGATCAACTTGGTAAGTCTCCCCGCAACCGTTGATGAGCTTTTAGAAGTCTAGCCGCAACGGGCGGTGTTGACCAACACGACTCCAGTCGACAGGGGTTCCACTTCATTGTCGACACATGCCGTAGTCTCCCTGGGCACCGGCCCGGGAAGGTTTTATCCCGCCCAACCACACCTACAGAGCATATGAGATCTCACCCGAGGTGTCCAGGAAGAGCAGACGAAACCATGTTTCCGTCGAGGAAGGAGGAGGGTTGCAGCTATATGAACTAACTCTATTGCAACACTAAACAGGGATCTCAAACAGGTATTCATAATGCATTATTCGATCGCAGCATTCATTATCACAGCAGTCGTAATAGTAAAGCAACATTGCATCAAGGAAACATAGCATTATTCATGAAGTACGGCATTGCATTACCATAAACAAACAGAAAGAACCCAGAAATTGTACCAGAATAGTTTCATCATATCATATTATCAATGCAAAACCTTAGATACAATATCTCCTCAAAGATCAGGTCTCGGCAATATCTCACAGATGTGCAGAAACAACCCAAACATGCGCTTCTCTTCACCTTTTATTCCACTCCTCTCCTATCTATATATAGGCTTTCACCATTACAATGCTTGTCCACTCACTAACAACTTCCCAACCAACATTTGGACCAATGACCCAATATCTAACTAACTTGGTACAAAACTAACCAAAAACCCGCATTCTGCAGTATAACTGACTCAACATTACATAATATGTGGTCCAAATGACCCAAAACCCGCATTCCGTGGTACAATTGACCCAAAATACATAACTAATCTTTCGCTCATCGCCATTCGCGTCATCTTCTCACCATTCACGCCATCTTTTGCCTTGTCACGGCATTGGAGATGCTACAATAGCACTCTACCAAACCGCCTGCTAATAGGCCCCCAACACAATATTATGGCTCGCCCTCGAGCCACATCAACTGCTGGACATAGTACACGCTGTCGTTTTTACTTTGAAGTCCTCATACGGTTGTTCAACTGTCCGCACCATCTCCTTGGCTTCCGTATCCACTACCTGACTGTCGACCACAGCGTCTGCAGTCCATGACCTGATGTCGACACTTTTGCACTTCCTGCAGAGCTTCACTAGCCTGCATATTAAATTTACCACCCGTGTCTTGGAACTCTTCTAACTAGGCCACGCATATCTTCTATCGCTCGTCCGCCTTGGCGACACAGTGTTGTAAGTCTTTCAGCTCTTGAGACTTAGCAACTTGCTCCAGTGGTGGCATTGTGTGCATTGTGGCTTTTAATGTGGCCAACTGTCCCTCCGCTTCCTGCCGGTACTTCATCAACTGCTTAACCTGCTCGTCCTGAACAATGCGGCCCTAGAATTGTACCGTTTCAGCCATGAGCCTGGTTGCCTGTGTTTCTAGCTCCTCCATCTGAGTGGCAACTTCCTCAATTTCCCTTCTTCGTTCATCCACTTCGGCCTGAAGCGTACCCGGTTTCAGCTGGGCCTTCAACTCGTGATTCTCCTATCGCAACTGAATAATAGAAACCCCCAGTCGTTGCACTCGGTGGAGCACATCTACCTCTTAAGTGGGCTCCAGACATGTTGATAATCTTCTATGATCGCTTGGTCAACCCGGACACTGTCATCCCACATGCGAGCCTTTTCAACAATAAGGAAATTATGTTCCTTTTTCAGGCCTTCAATTTCGCAGGCCTTCTCCGCCCGTTCTTCCTTGATGTGTACCTCAAGTTCATCCACTTCCTTCCATGTGGAAGCAACCCTAGCAGTCAATTCTTCATTGGTGCGGTGCGTATCAGCCTCGCTTTCCTGCAAGTGGGCACACATACCACTGATCTGCCATAGTCGGTCTGTCGTTTCCTTGCTGGTAGTAACCTGCAGAGTAGTCAATCCTTCCACAGGAAAGGCATTCACATTAATGGTCACTGTGTGCAGCTGCTGCAGCAACGTGGCTGGTGCCACATCTTCGGTCACAATCGCAATCGGGGGAATCTCCACATTCCTGACCCGTAAATCAGTGTTGATTGTGTCAAAGGTTGATGTTGTTGCTTCCTTTGGTGCCTTGCCGGAAACCAGGTCATACAAAGATTCTAACCGAGCGGTGATCGCAAATCCTTCATCCGCTTTCCTTGCCATCTTGTCTACTGCCGCAGAGGATGTAGTATTGAGCGCTGTGACCAGGCGGCCCAACTGTACCTTGGCAGGGAAAGGCAATCCGCTGATCGTTTCCTGCTCCTGATACCTTTTCGAACGGTTCTCTTCAAGCTCCCAGGCGCTATCATCTGATATTGTTTTGGTCGATTGGTGCCCTGATTCATGGTGACTTTGCTCGTCCTATGTCGATACCCGATCATCTGGGCCCAATGGCGGGCCACCGGATTTTATCTCTATTGGACTCATGGGTTGTCGCCATGCCTTCGACCACTCGTTCACAGCACCCTCCAAATCTTCGGATGTCACCTTATATGAGGTCTATAACCATTGCCGATCAGGATCACGGTGGGCTTGGATATGTATGGTATGCGGCCGAATTGAAAACACCATAACAGGTTTGAACTGTGCGACAGTTTCTTTAGATATTCACGGGACCTGTGTTGCCGCAGCACAAAGCATCTCCCAATACAGCCAAAAATGCAATTGGCAATCCAGGAGTCTCTCTTGCTCCTGTACATACCATAGATTTTGACATCACGCCCCCTGTCATTCTGCTACAGCCGGACAATCCATGCCATGGTACGTGTCGGGCTCTTTCCATGCGACAAAAGCGATCAACAGCAACAGCCAACTGTATGTAAAGGCACCCTTTCCTGATTGGACCACCGCAGCGTCCTCCATTAATTGATTCAAGAGGTATAGGGACCAATTCATTTGGACCCCTTCCACACATTGCTCAGCGCATGCAACAATGTCCGAGTTGCATTGGTTAGGTCGACCACCCCTAACCACCTTGCAGGACAGGATCTTAATGCCCGTAAGCACCGCCTGATCATTGCAGCTACTGGTGCGATACCCACGCCCATCCGTTTCTAGACCATATTTATGTGCCAACTGCAGCTCCCACTTTTTGTCGTTTTCCTTCCCCTGGATGAACTGCGTCGAATCAACTCCATTCTTAGGTAAGCCGGTTATGGATGAAATTAAATCGACGGTGGCCAGGACTTCTCTATCCAGCCATAACGACCCACCATGCAAACACGCCAGGAGCTGCTTTACGCACGCATTCACTTCCACCAGTCGCCTGAAATGTGGCATATTAATAATCCCTAACAAGCTGACCTGCTTCAATCCTCGTGCCCAGTCTTGTACAGTCGGTGTTGGGGAAAGGCGCGTCTCCTGCACATAAGGGGAAGATGCAATGTCGAGGTAGGCCACCATATCATGATCGTCATAGCGCAGGCGTGTCAACGCCGGTTCAATATCCACAGAGCACTCCATTCCAACCGGGAGCGCTGGCATCTTCACACCATACTTCTGTTTTGGGTTTATCTTGCATGGGGTGGCATCTGGCCCAACTGGAGGGATATACCCAAGGATGTCATCGGCGGAGAGTCCTGCCCAGCGGGCAGACTCACAAGTGGGGCGACTGTACTGCCCCACCTATTCAAGAGCTTCGCCTGCCGTCGCAGCGGAGGACCGAAGAACCCTCTTACTCTGTAGGGACTCCGAGTGTCGACCTCCCCGTCGCTTCTTAGCAATTACAGATTCTCCCATCGGCATAGTTTCTACCTTGGCCTCAAGGTTGACGGCTGGCACAGTTTCTTCTTGAACAATCACCGGGATGAAGGGGGAATCGACTTCACTACTGATCTCAACAGTCTCCAGCTCACCTAGCATACCTCACTATACTCGACAACAGCACTATACAACTCCAACAGCCTCTCCCAACGCACAGCAACACTCACGAACCAGCAACAATACTCTGCAGCATGCCACAATCTTACAAAAACAACTGAATTCTCAGTGCCTTCCGACCAGCTCCACTCCATTTTTATAGTATCCAAACAAATCCGTTGTAATCATCACAAAATCAGGCATTAACTCTACTAAAATCCTGTATTGATGACACAAATCCGTCGTCGATCCGGTCCGTCGATCGGTCGGATCTGCCATTAATGCCCATCATTCGAACAACGCCGTTAATTAACTGTCTGAACTTTTAGAATTTATTACTGATTTGACTCGGTCGCGACACTGCCATGTGTCTCCGACCATTCCTATCTTGCGGCAAAAGCCTCCTTGCTTCCGCATTTCATCCATGGTGGTGCGACATCCTGCCACCAATCATCCGGCAACACACCATTTTTTTTTCCTGATGCGACTCAGGCATCGCGGTGTTCTAAGCTTGCGCGATAGGGCTTCAACCTATGACCATTTACCAGCTTGGGTAGCATCACCCCATCCAACTGCTACAACTGAACTGCTCCTCCAGAAGTAATACTACCGATACGATAGGAACCAAGCCAATGCATCTGCAACTTCCCTGGATGTTTCATAAACTTGTTTTCGTACAATAGCACCAAGTCGCCCTGCTGAAACTGTTTATTTTTAATGTGTTGATCATGCCATGCCTTCTGTCGATCCTTCTCAACCCCTTGGTGGAACCCAACGATGAAACAATCTTCTTCCAGCTGCGCCAATTGCGCCAGACGTTCATCTAATGCTGCGACATCATCCATGCCCATGACAGCCGCAATTCGCAGACTAGGAACAATATACTCCATTAGCATAATCGCTTCTTGTCCATACACCAACTTAAATGGTGTTTGTCCTGTCATTCGTTTACATGTGGTGCAATAGGCCCACAACACTGCTGGGATTTTGAGATCCCAGTCATCGCAGTTCGCATTGCACACCTTTGTCAGCACATGCTCCAATACCTTGTTAAAAGCCTCCACCATGCCATTCGCCTGTGGATGATAGGGTGAACTCTTCTTATGTTGTATCTGCAACTCCTCCGTCAATGCGTTGATGGTGCAATTAAGAAAGTGGCTGCCTTGATCACTCAGCAATATCTTGGGGCAGCCGAAGCGAGTGATAATGTTATCAAACAAAAATCGCGCCGCCGTAGCCGCGGAACAATCAACTACAGGTGCCACCTCGGCCCATCGGGTCAAATACTCTACCACCATGACGATATACCGCGCACACATGCGTTTCCCTGGTGGATTGATTGGTCCTACAAAATCCATGGCCTATTTGTCGAATGGTTGCAATGTTAGTTAGGAATCAACGACATCTCATCGCATCTGGACGGTTTACCAGTTCGCTGACAGACATCACAGGACTGCGCATAGTCTGTCTCATCATTATGCAGTGTAGGCCACCACAGCCCTGCACGCAACACCTTCCTAGCCATCGCCCAACCGCCATAGTGTCCTCCTACAACTCCTCCATCTGCTTCAGCTAGTATCGACGCTTTCTCATGCGGCAAGACACATTTGCGCAATATCTCATCAGCGCCCATTTTATACAACTCTCCTACGATTAGCTGGAATTCTGCAGCCTTGATTACCAATTGCTTCTTCTGACTGGTGGTGAACTCGTCTGGTGCAGTACCCATTGTCATAAATTGGAGGATGTCATCAAAATAGTCATCAGCGACGCCAAACTGAAATAGTTGTGCATCTGGCAACCCGTCTTCAATATTGGTTGGTTCCTCCCCTGTATCAATCCGCGATAGATGATCAGGACCGGCATTCAACCGTCGTGGCTTCACAATGACTTCAAAATTGAACTCCTGAAAAAGAAGTAGCCAGCGGCATATCTTCCCCCCCAACACAAGCTTATTGACTAGGTATTTCAACGCGGAATGGTCAGTGAACATTTTAAAGTGCCCACCCAACAAATAGTGCCTGAACTTCTGCAGTGCGTAGACCATTTCCAGACCCTCCCACTCAATGGTGGTGTAGTTGCGTTCAGCAGACGACAAATTCTAACTAGCGAAAGCAATGGGGTGATCAAGATCTCCTTCGCCAGGCTGAGCCAATACTACTCCCAGTGCGATTGATGAGGCATCGACATGTACACAGAACTCCTTACTCCAATCTGGAAATACCAGTATTGGTGCCGAACCCATCTTCGTCTTCAGTGTGTTGAAACTATCTTGACATTCCGAAGTCCATGGCTGCATTATCC
This sequence comes from Larix kaempferi, assembly GCA_027924585.1. NCBI lineage: Eukaryota > Viridiplantae > Streptophyta > Pinopsida > Pinales > Pinaceae > Larix > Larix kaempferi. The sequence goes on along the minus strand of BSBM01000072.1, from coordinate 10,798,851 downwards.
CTAATCGGTGACGCCTCCAATCGCATTGCAATCTCTAGAGCTTCGCTGGGCGTCGAGATGTTTTGCTGCATCAGTGGCAGCCAAATGTGCGGGAGCAATGCCACAATAAACCACTCTTTATGTTGGATAGTGCTCATATCAAAACTAACTCGTGCCATTAGCATCTTGAAACGTTGATCAAAGTCCCACACAGACTCATTGGGATACTACTTAATTTCCTTAAGCTCTGTAATGTACTGGACTTTAGATTTAGGCTTCCAGAATTCCACGATCAGTCCCATGCATATTTCATCCAATGAATTTGTTGGGGTATCGATAGGAACCTGTGTAAACTTCATAAACCAATCCAAGGCGTGACCTCGAAGAGTTGTCACCAGTTTCCCTTTCTTCTCATTATCATCAGTGACCTATTTTACTGTCCATACGGCCTCACATAAAAACCAGTACTGTTCAGGGTTGTCGGTTCCATTACCATGGAACAGCGGTAACTTAGTATCATCGCCCGCCATCCTGGGATTCCTTCCTCCAGTTCTTGAACTACTAGCAAGTAACTTTTGTCATATTAATGAACTCGGTGGTGTCGAAGTGGTATTCCTTACTGTTTATGAGATAGTGAGCGGAGGTGTGGGTATGTTGGTGCCGGGGTTTGGTGCTGCTTCTATCCTGGGTGTATCCTGGCCATCCCTGTCAGGACTGTGAGGTCACTTCGTCTCGTGTGGTCTTCCTTCATGGTTTTGTGGTTCGATCGCAGCAGGACCTTCTCCTGTCCTCTGCCTCTTCTCCTATCGAAACCTCGCTCCTCCTCTTGTAAGACCACTTTCTTCCTCGGCTTCGCTCACAATCTCCTCATGGTCTTCACCCATCTACCCCTTACCATTCCATGTACCGTTCCCCAACAGTCGCAGTACCCACGGCCTCCACCCACCAGGATGTCTACTGATCAAGATGCATCTTCAATATACCCTTTTCGCAGATTAGCATCTTAATCGACGGATGGAGCGACAGCAGAAACCTTCTGCTTGGTCCACGGAAGAAATATCTTTCAGCTTCACTATAGGATTTCTGTTTGTCAACCACAAATTCAGTGATATATCCCTCCAAGATGCTATCAAGCTAAACTTCGACAACCCGCGATGCCTTATTATCGACTTCCTGCAGCTCCTGAATCAATTCCGAGGTCCAAGCCGTCGGCTCACCACCCTGGAAATTCCTCTTCTGGAAGGTCAGATTGACAACTATTCGTACAGTATGACTAGGACTTCACAGAAAAACCATTCATGCGGACCGTCGTGAATATATTTTCCCACCCAGTGATCTACTGTCAGTCGCATGTTCCGGCTTTCTTCTTCAACAAACTCCCGCAACTTCTGATCAAACCAGCTCTGTATCTCCGGCTTCATCGGGTGCCACAACATGTCCTCCTTTCACTCTTCACACGGTCCCGGCAACGAAACCATTTGTTGACCAACGCGACTCCAGTCAACAAGGGTTCCACTTCACAGTCGACACATGCCGCAGTCTCCCTGGGCACTGGCCCGGGCAGGTTTTATCCCACCTAGCAACACCTACAGAGCAGATGAGGTCTCACCCGAGGCGTCCAGGAAGAGCAGATGGAACCATGTTTCCACCGAGGAAGGAGGAGGGTTGCGGCTATATGAACTAACTCTATTGCAACACTAAACAGGTATCTCAAACATGTATTCATAACGCATTATTCGATCGCAACATTCATTATCACAGCAATAGTAACAGTAAAGAAACATTGCATCAAGGAAACATAGCATTATTCATGAAGTACGACATTGCATTACCATAAACAAACAGAAAGAACCCAGGAATTGCACCAGAACAGTTTCATCATATCATATTATCATTGCAAAACCTTAGATACAATATCTCCTCAAAGATCAGGTCTTGGCAATATCTCATAGATGCGTTGAAACAACCCAAACATGCGCTTCTCTTCACCTTTTATTCCACTTCTCTCCTATCTACATATAGGCTTCCGCCATTACAATGCTTGTCCACTTACTAACAACTTCCTAACCCACATTTGGACCGGTGACCCAATATCTAACTAAATTGGTACAATACCGACCAAAAACCCACATTCTACGGTATAACTGACTCAACATTACATAATATGTGGTCCAAATGACCCAAAACCCGCGTTCCGTGGTACAATTGACCCAAAATACATAACTAATCTTCCGCTTATCGCCATTTGCGTCATCTTCTCACCATTCACGCCATCTTTTGCCTTGTCGCAGCATCAAAGATGTTGCGATAGCACTGTACCAAACCGCCTACCAACAGGCGGTCATGTTATTCAAGATACATGAAGCCTTTCAAATCGGATGAAACTTATGAGATCTCCCAGCCATAGCGGACAAACTCGGCATCTTTTGTCGAAACAACGGATTAAACTTGCGAGTCTTCGCCGCAACGTCGGGTGAGTTTTATTTTTTCCTTCCGGTTTCGACGGTTACGCTTGAATGCCAAGTGTGCCGAGGTGACCCAACCGTACACGTTTTTAATACTGTTTTAAAGCCACCACCAACCTATTGATTGCCCGCACATGTCAGCTCTTGTAGAAGGGTTTGGAGAGTTTGTTTGTTTTTTATTGATAGTTTTTGTATCAGAGAACGCCGTTTTGAAGTTGTTAGACTGCTCCAGGTCAGTTTATTCGCCACATAGTCAGCTTCCAACGAAACCAACAGTCTTTTTCCAGGTAGGTGGTTCTACCAATGTTTTTGCTTTACTGTTAAGTACGTCAAACCGTTCTCGGTGGTGATATCCCCGTTTGAGCTGCATGGTCGGTAGACGTTCTACGTGTTTTGTTACTTTGGCCATCCCCAAGCCTGTAACTTCCAGCCATGGACCCTTTCAGTCTTCCCCAAATCCCTTGAACTCATGAGTTTCAAACCCCTGGGCGGCTTTTACCCATCTCGCCACTTGCATTTTCATCGGAGGAAATCCTGAACAAGAAAAACTCAGTTAGTGTTCCCCCCAAAAAAAAATTTCCCATGGATAGGAAAAGTTTAGTTCTGCTAAAACAAAGTTTCTTCTCTTAGTCAAGTTGGCAGTGTCACATATTATCATATTGGTCTTATATTTGAAAATTCTGGCGTCTTGCTCCATGTTCTGTACTAGTTTTTAATATTATGTTTATTCATGCATACTTGCTTGATAGGATTAAGCCTCAATGCCAAAGGGTAGCAGGAAGAAAGCTAAAATGATTGAACCAGAACCTGCCGAGCCAAGATTTGAAACATTATTCGAAGACACTAGGTCCATCACAGGCGTCCCTCCTGAAGTGAAATGGGGAGATGTTTACCGTATCCTCAAATATCAGGACATTCCAGGAGCTCTCTTGGAGGAGGAGCACATCTATCAAAACATCAGAAGCTCTGGCATATCCAGAGCTTCCACTCGTCCTGAGCTATTTCCCTACTCAGAGGTAATTGGATGCATTCTCAAGCATGCAAACCCGGTAACTAAAGTATTGCATGATAGCAAAGGAGAGTCGTTTGCCTCTTTCCATCCAGCCTACAAATTACCGCGCTCTTAGTAGCCACTGAATGATGAATGGCAGAGGAAGATGGAAAATCTTGAGATGGCTAAGAAGCTGCTAATCACGAGAAAGCATCTCAGGAATAGAGACAACGATGAATATGAAGTTCAAAATCTGAGAGCTCCTTATCGGATGATCGCCCTCATGTTAAGAAGAATTTTCAGCATGCCCGATGGAACTGTCTACAAGATAAAATGGGCACCCGTCATTCATTATGTGGCATTTAAGGGGACTGTCTTTGATTGGGAAACTATCCTATCAGATACTTTGTCATCCGTTGTAACCACAGCCCAAGAAGGACTGGCTCTAAAGAAGTCAGAACTTTATATGTCTTCATATCTCATTGATTGCATCTTGGCAAAGCTCCCTTTCCCTAAGCTAGGTTGCGTTTGGGATCAGTCCAACACCCTAGTCTATATTGCTTATAAGATACTATCGGGTCAGAATTACAGGATGCATTACAAACTCATCTGTGAATAATTCATCATACCTCTATATGAACAAATGTTTAATGAAGAACCTAATTGCTTATCATAGAATGCTATGGCAATGATGGAAAATTATGGAGATTTCTATTTTTCAGAAGATGGTACTTATATCAGAATGTATGAAGGCACTAAACCACCATATATCTTGCCCAGATACGCTACTGACTACATAGTCTTGAAAGAAGCAGTTAGGCAAGTTTTTCTCGATGGAGTAGGAGGATTTTTAAATAAGTTGAAGAAGGCTTCGTTCCCCTCTTTGCCATTCTATGTGGGAGCTTATAAGTTCTCAGGGGTTGCGTTAACTGAGGAATTCATTCAAGAGCTAAAAGGTTTTCACTTCGGAGAAGCGATATTCCATAGGAATGATAGACGAAACAAAGTTGCAGAACATTGTAAAGAGTTGTACGCCCACTACTACGATCAAGAAGAGGAGGTATATAGGGGAATCAGCAACATGACTGAGTTGCAAATTTTCCGTCACAAGGTTGGAGCTGGTTATAGTTATACTGTTTTCCAAGACGCCAAAGAATCCAAGTTGCGGAAAGAAAAGGAAGCAGCAGAAGCTCTAGCCAATGAAGAACTGAGGATAAAGGAGGAAGCAGATAGGATCTAGAAAGAAGTTGTCGATAAGTTGCGAGAGGAGCAGGAACAAGCTCTTAAATTTCAAGAGGAAGAAAATATTAGGCTGCAAGAAAAAGAAGCCCAAAGGCTTCGTGATCAAGAGTTGGAAGAGGCAAGATTACGGTAAGCCGCGGAGGAGTGGGAAGAAAGACGGCTCAAAGCTGAACAAGAAACTAAGGCAAATGAAGATGATCAAGCTGGTAGTTCCCACACATAGGACATGGATGTAGGGTCATCCCAATTGGTACAGGCCCCACCCGCTGAAGAGGGTATTCCCATTGAAAATATCCCACTGATCCCTTTCACCCCATCAAAGGATCACACTGTATCCCAGTGGAACAGATTTGTATATAACAGAGATAGGAAATCTATTGTTTTTAAGTTCGAGACAAGGTTAAAGAGACTTTTTGAGTCAGACATTGTCACCCATCGCGAAACTACTGTTATGCAGAACACAAAGCTCCTATGGCTATGGCATCTGTTGTTGTGGCAGCAGCCAAAGCAACCGAAGACAACGTAATCAACATAGTTAATGAGTTCGAATCAGCTAAGAAAAGGACTTGTATGCTGCAGCACATTGTAGCTAATGAGCAATATTATACAGATATCGTGGTAAAGAAGTACAATCGCCTGTTTTCCGATCATAAGGAGTTGTTAGATAAATTTCAACACCTAGAAGCAGAAAAGGAACACCCGACAGTCCAAATGATGGTACTTGAAACAGAGAAGAATGATTCTGAGGCCAAATTTTTTCAACTAGAAGAAGACAAGCAGTTAATGAATGAGCGGTTAGAGCAAGAAAATAATAGAGCAATGCACATGTCTCCCTTTAACGAGCAGTCTTGTGACATCTTGAGACAAATGCATGCAACACAAGAACTAATTAATGAAGAGGTTTGCAGACTTAAGACGATGCTGGATAGAATGAAGGAAATTAATGTTGAAGCTGTTAGACTTAGAAACAAGTACACTCGGGTAAAAGCAAACATTTTGAGCCAAATGGAGTGGAGAGAAGGAAAGGTGGATTTCCAGAAGCACCTCCCATTCAAATCTATAGTCGATTTTAAGGAAGATATAGCCCTCATGGAATTTTGCAGGAACTGCGGCGCCAAACTAATTACTAAGATCCAGGTTACAATGGGAAAATGTAATAGCCTATATCAAAAGATTCAAGAAGTACATGAAAAGTGCAAGGTTGTATTTCCCCAGACCCTTGATGAATTTCCAAGTAAAGAGCAACGCCTCTCTGATTTAAAAGATGAGTTGGGCTTTCAAATGGAATATGTGAAAAGAATTGATGTGTTAACCACAGATGATCTCCATCACTACATCGGGCTACCGTCGGTACACAATCAAATGCTCCATGAAATCCGCCAGATAGCAATAACAGAAATGCAAAACATCGAGGCAGAACTCAACAAGCATGTGACTTCTAAGAAAATCTTGCTTCCTTCACCTGCTAATGTTGTTATAAGAGACACTGGTGTTTGGTTCAGCTATATTGCAGAGGAAAATAAGAAGGTAGCAGTAATGGCAGGGATCGATAAAGGCACATCATCTACAGCAGAGACACCAACTGAGGCAGAAGCACCTGAAACGATTGCTACAGTTGAAGCAGAGGCACCACTCCAGAACTAGCTCGACAGACATAATGCATTGTTTTTGTTTTTTCCCTGTTGTCAAATCATGAAGTCAAAGGACAGCTGTCAATTTTGTTTCTGTTATGTAAAGGAGGCCACGAATCACTTCATTTTGTAGAGCATTTAAAAGAAAATTAAAAAAAAAGGGAATTAAAGAAAGGAGACAGGTGCCAGCCCTAGAGGCATTTTGTAAACTTATATATAGATGGTTAGTGCAGAGTAAAAAGAGACTTTTGGTAGGTGAAGGACAATCTCTAGTTTGTACGCGAACTATTTCTCTACATGTATAAGGAATTTGATTTTACCTAATCAAATCCTGGGAGACTACTTTTTTTCCTGAATGATGTGTTGGATGTTTGTTGGATTACTCTTGTGTTATTCACACACTACTGTGAGATCTTTCTTTACTGTTGTGAATTACTTCTGTGTAATGAATGATTCTCCTATTTTCCTGTGCAAAGATGTCTATCTCAAAATGAGTAATGGAATGCTTTGATTGAATTAAAGCTATCTTTAATATCTTTTATGTTCTGCAGTACATGCATCTTTATGGTTAAATGGCTATCTGTAGAAAGGGTTCTTTTGTAGTCAATATCACTACCCGTAGTAAAGGTTCTATCACCGATCCAAGCTCAACCACAGCCAAACCTAAAGCCTCCAAAGAATTACCTAAAAGGCACATCACGGTTATTCCAAAGCAGCCCAAAGCTAACCAAATACCTACCAAACAACCAAACGTAAAAACGACTCAGCAAACTAAGGTAACCTTAAACAAGATAGACAATCGACCAAAAGTTGTAAAGGAATGTGACATGGGATATGATATAATCGAAGACATAAAGAAAGTAAAAGCAAACGTGTCTATATTCGATATGTGTAGTTTGCCTCAGCAAAGAAAGAAGTTGTTACAAGCTCTTGAATCTCAATTGAGCAACTCCGTTAGCAGACACTCAAGAAGATCCTGAAATAAATGAAGCTAGTATTGGTGGGAAATCTAAATCCCAAACATTACCTTTTATGTTGACATTTGAAATCTTCAATCACAACGTGCATAATTGTTTAGTAGATTCTGGGGCTTCCTCGAATGTAATGCCTCTGTCTATTTGTAGAAATATCAATGGGCATCCAATTCTATCTCCAGCCCAGATTATTTAGCTGGATAGAACTGCTATTAAAGTAATTGGGGAAATGAAAGATGTGCTTATTAGATTGTCTATGTATTCTAGAGTGTGTCAGTTCATAGATATAATGGTAGTTGATATTCCGGAAGCTTATGGTTTGATCTTGAGTAGGGACTGGTCTACAAAACTAGATGGTTATTTTGCAACAGATTGGTCTCACTTATGGTTACCATACCAAAATAGGAAAAATCAGATCAAACTAATACGAGAACCACACATGAAGCAGAATATGACTCAGCTAGAAGAAAAAAATGAAGCTGTAGCTTTTTCATCTTCAGTCTTGGGAAATTGTTTCTTGGAAATCGAACCAGGTAATTATCAATCCGAAAGTGTTTACCATGAACCAGATGAACAGTCCGATCTCCTTCAATTCTCCCGGACTGATGATATTGACTGTAATATAGTTAGCTTAATTGTTGATTTAGAGGATAAAGATATTAAATTAGTTAGATCAAAGAATTTTTTTTGGGTATTATATTTCGATGGTTCCAAGACCTCGGAAGGGTCCGGAGCTGGATGTGTGTTAGTTGATCCTGAAAACAACAAATATTTCTTATCATGTAGATTAGAGTTTGATTGTACTAACAATACTACTGAATACGAAGCTTTGGTCCATGGATTAAAGAAAGCCATCGGTTTAAAGGCTAAATACCTCAAAGTCTTTGGTGATTCCGAGATAGTTGTCAGACAGGTAAGAGACACGATCCATTGTCTTTCACCACATCTGAAAGGATATCAGTCTGAGGTATGGGATCTGATTACAAACTTTGAAGATTTTAATATAAAATCTGTTCCTAGATTATAGAATGTTGTTGCTGACTTATTAGCTACCTCTACTTCTAGGTTAGTGCCTACTAATAATAAATGTTCTATTGAATTGGTTTTCAGGCCTTTTGTTCCAGATAATATAACAAATTTCAGGTTGTTCGATGATGACAACCAAATCATTAGTTTCCTTACCAATGAAAACATGTTTCAAGAAGCTGTTATAGATGAAGAAAAACATGATGCTGATCTGCAAGATAAGGACGCAATCAAAGGAAATTTCATTCCTAAAGGAGTGAGATCACTTGAAATTTTGTTCGATCTACAAAGCAAGTTCAAGAGACCGGAAAATGTGAAAACTCATAGTTCTACTATGCAGCATGAATTGATAAATCTAGGTACAGAAGCTGAGCCAAAATATGTCAATCTTGGTAGATGTTGTTCGTCGGGTGAAAGAGGCAAATTCATCAAAATTTTTCGGCAATATAAAGATGTGTTCGGTTGGACATATGAAGATCTAAAAATGTATGACACTCGTATCATTCAGCATGTTATAATGATGAAATCAAGTGTTAAACCTTTTCAGCAGCAACTAAGAAGGATGCACCCTACTCTCGAGCCTTTAATTCATAAGGAATTAAAGAAGTTATTAGACGCTAAGATCATCTTTAAAGTCCGCCATTCGGAATGGGTCGCTAATTTAGTTCCCGTAAGGAAGAAGTCTGGAGAAATAAGACTATGTGTAGACTTCAGAAACCTAAACAGAGCATCTGATAAAGATAATTACCCTGTTCCTTCAACGGAACAAATTTTGCAGATGGTATCAGGAGCAGAAATGTTTTCTCTACTAGATGGTTTCTCCAGTTACAATCAAGTGTTGGTAGCAGAAGGAGATCGTCTTAAGACTACATTCCGCACCAAGTGGGGAACATTTGCATACCAAAGAATGCCTTTCGGCTTGATAAACGCAGGAACAAATTTCCAGGGAGCAATGGACATTGCTTTTCGAGGATTAGGCGGTCATTGTGTTGTAGTCTATCTGGATGATGTAACGGTATTTTTTAAAAAAAAGAGAAGACCATGTTTTCCATTTAAAACATATTTTTGACCGATGCGGGAAATACGGCATTTCTCTAAATCCCAAGAAAAGTGTCTTTGTTGTTCTTGAAGGCAAACTTTTGGGCCACATTATCTCAAAGAATGGAATTTCGATAGCTCAAGAGAGAGTGCAAGTTATCAATAAAATTCCCATGCCTCATAATAAAAAATCTATGCAATCATTTATGGGCACAATCAATTTTGTTCGAAGATTTGTCCCTGACTTCGCTCAGACTATCAAACCTTGTGGAAGCCCTAGAGGCATTTTATAAACGTATATATAGATGGTTAGTGCAGAGTAAAAAGAGACTTTTGGAAGGGGAAGGACAGTTTCTAGCTTGTATGTGAACTATTTCTCTGCATGTATAAGGAATTCGATTTTACCTAATGAAAGCTTGGGAGACTACATTTTTGCCTGAATGATATGTTGGATGTTTGTTGCATTACTCTTGTGTTATTCACACACTACCGTGAGATCTTTCTTTACTGTTGTAAATTACTTCTGTGTAATGAATGATTCTCCTATTTTCCTGTGCAAAGATGTCTATCTCAAAATGAGTAATGGAATGCTTTGACTGAACTAAAGCTATCTTTAATATCTTTTATGTTCTGTTGTAGATGCATCTTTATGGTTAAATGGCTATCTGTCTGATCTTTAGATGTTTCTGTCAGTTTATTGCTCATCTTTAAAATTTGCTCCTTGCAAGGATAGATTAAATTTGCTTTCACAGTTTTAGATTAATTTAGATTAGCTACCTGCATTTAGCTTAGGGCACTTGTATCTCATCTTTAAAATAAAATAACTAAATGGTGGATCGGGCCGCAACCGGTGCAAGAGTAAGAATATTTAAATCCTACACTATCCGAAACCGTTAACTGGACGGATTCCCTACATCAAACATAGACGATCTAATTGGGACTGTCTACCAGGGATAATCCCTTGCTGATTGATGCTACTATTTCTGAGGCATCAACAAATCCGTGAACCCAAAACGAAAAAAAAAAAGGATTTGGATCGGCTCCTACGAGACTCCACAGATGACAGCTCGATCCCATGACGTCGTTGCCTTATGCTTGAAAGTAAAAACCTCCTTCCTCAACTTTCCAGATTTAGTGAATGTGTTTCCTCGGTCATCTTCGTTGCATCCATGTTACATACAGTCATCAACTGCGGGAGTTGCATGCACCTATAACATGGAGACATCTTCTCTAGCTTCCAGGGAAACATAGAGTACTGTTGATGCAGCATCTATTGACAGGGGTTCACTCCACACTGTCGCCAACAACTTATCAACCCGAACTCCCTTATACACTGGCCCGGAAAGGTGTAACCCTTCCCAGCAACACTTATGGAGCAAGTGCAATCTCACCCGAGTTGGACAAGGGGGCTGCTGGAACCAAGTTTCCGCAGTGATGTAGAGGATATGCACACATTACCTTCGCGCTAACTAGAGATTATAACATTCATAACATACCATTAACTTATTATTTGCATCTTAAGTCATTCACAGTTTCTAACAAACATTCATACTCAGTCAGATTATAACATATTCGCATTAATCAACAGAAAACATTCACATAACCCATTATTCATCATCACATCATTGCATAAAGACAGAATTCATGTCCTAACCGAACATCTCCATTCATTCATCAAACCTGCGGAATTAACCTTAGAAACCGTCAATACATCATGTTGCAGATACAAAACCAAACCCAAAAGATAGGATCAATCTCCAAAACTTCGATGCCCTTAGGCTTACAATCCTACTCTATTTATATGCTTTTATCTTATTACAAAATGGTCCACATGACCGACTCAACTAATCTAACAATTCTTATGCTTTCGTTAATACCGCAAATGATCCTTCTTTCACTGAATGACCCTTTCGCACCTGTCGGCTTCTGCACTTCCTACGGATCTATTCTGTGCCAACAGAACCCCAACACAATCTTGTGGCTTGTCCCAAGCCACCTCAGCTGGACACTGTTGGTTTGTTGTAATGTTGTTGGAAGTCATCATAGGTGGTTCGAATCCGGTCGACTATCTCTTTCGCTGATGCTCGGAGCTGTGTACTCTCTATCACCTGCTGCTCTGTTGGGTGGTCACAGAATTTCTATCGTACCTCCTTCAGTTGCTCCTATACCTGTTTCATCACTGGTACTACTCGTGCTATGAGGGCTTCAGCCTTTGTTTGGAGCTAATCCAAATGTGCAGCTCGTCCTTGCTTCCTTTCGTGGGATTTTTCAGCCCGCTGCTTCATACTTTGTAGTTCTGCGGCCTTCCATGTCTCCGGCCATTTGGCAATGATGTTATCGAGCTCGGCCTCGATGAGCTTGTATTGTGTCCTCAGCAATTGTTTCGTCAGATCTGCGCAGGCTCGGAGGTAAATTGTGTGTTCTTCGACGGATATCTGGGCAATGGGGTGATACCGTTGTTGCAGCTTGCGCTGTGATCCACGGTATCATTTGTGCATCCATCCTCATCCTCTCGAGCCAAATATAAAACTGGATAACATTTTCCTTCTGTCATTCTTTTTCGGTGGTCTCCCATAAGTTCTGGTACCGTGCACCATCGCACACTCGCAGTTCCATGGGATCCACCCCCTGATACTAGTTTGGTTCCCTCCAGGCTTTTAGAGCAATGAGGAGGAGTAACCATGAATATGTGTTGACACAACTCTTCTCTACAGGAGTTCACTCTGTCGTCAATAAACACCAACATCCCTTACACACTGGCCCAGAAAGGAATTACCCTTCCAGTAACTCCTACGAAGCAGGCGAGGTCTCACCCGAAGCGAGTAAGGGTGCTGCAGGAACCAAGATTCCGCAGTTCCGAAGAAGATATGTGCACGTTAACCAAAGATTACAATGTTTACTACAGTATATTTAACCAAACATTCGCATATTTATCTCACAGCATATTCACATCAACAAGCAACATGTATCAACACAAATCAACAGGAAGTATTTAAATAACCCATCATCGCATAACAACAGAATTCATAACCGAACATTTTCATTCATTAACATCTATGGAACAAACCTAGTAAAGAATAGTCAACAGAACCCAAAAGCTCGCATTAATCTCAAAAACTTGGATGCCCTTAGGCTTACAATCTTGTTCTATTTATATGTTTTTCTCTTATTACAATTTGGTCCACATGACCGACTCAACTATTCTAACAACTCTTATATTTCCACAAAACATGGCAAAAGGTCCTTCCGCGGAATGACCCTTTCGCACTTGTTGGCTTCCGCACTTCCTGTGGATCTATCCTGTGCCAATAGGCCCCCATGTTGATGTATTTGTAACTTCGGAATGTATTTCATATATATTTATTGTACCCTTATTAGAGATGTGTTATTCCTCTATAAGGAAGTGTCGTCATGTGGATTGACAAGTGTCGCAAGTGTGTGTACTTGCCGATGGGTTATTAGACCACCATGTGTGGGGTCAACCCTGAAATATATATATTATAATGTGGATGTACCTAGCTAGACAAGTCGGCCCCATAAGGTCACTGGGAAAACAGGTTAGTATAAATAGAGATCAGGTGATCTCTATTTAGATCATTCGAGAAGTCATATATCTCTCACTCAGAAAGTGGCGCACTAGTGAGGAGGAGGATCATCTGATACTAGGAGACTATCTCAGTGTATTTTGGTTGTACTTTGGTTGAGCCATTGCTCTCTCTATCTCTGAGGAAGTTGTTGGGTTTTTCACCTTAGGGTTTTCCCCACGAAAACTTTGTGTCTCTTGTCTCTCATGCTTTTGATTCTTGTGATGCCTGTCATGCTTATTGTGATTGTTATGCATTGATATACTGTATATGTTATTCTCTCAGTGAAGATCCTAGAGTATTGTGAATTAATGCTCAAAATTTAACATGGTATCAGAGCTAACCTGAGAAGAAGACATTTTGCAGTGACGGAAACTTGAGTTTCTTGTTTATTGGGTTTCTCTCCACAGATTTTGGCAAAGCAGTATAGTATATTGACTCTACTCATCAAGGAGAATCTATCTGTCCAATCAGAATTCAATTCTGATCATTTTCAGATTTGGCCCTAAAAATTAGGGTTTCCATAAAAATAGGAATTTCTGAAATCTGAAGACATAGCTGGAAGCTCCTTTCAAAAATCGAAGTTTAGAGCTTTGGATCGAGATTTTTGGCTGGGTAGATCTTCGGGAAACCCAAACCCTAATTCAGGGCTCTCCTTAGTGAACCCGGGAGGACAAAAAGGAAAATCTGAATGGTAAAACTTTGCTAATCTCAAATTCTGAATGCACCAGGCTGATCAGTGCATCAAAGCGCATCTTTCTATTCTTTCAGAAAATTGAAATTCACATTTTGAATTTTTAGGGTTTTTTCGACAAACCCTAATCCGGGACCAGATCCAGTTTTCAGCATTTCAAGTGGTAAGACCTAAATCTTTTCTATTTCCATTTGAAGTACTCTTTAAGATGTCTCACCACACCAAGCTTGAGGATAAGCTTGAAGGGGCTGATAACTTCCGAGCTTGGAAGTATAGGATTGGGTTAATCCTGGAAGAGAATGAGTTGGACTCATATATAAAAGAAGACATCCCTATCCCAGAGGATGAAGAGGCCAAGGTATTGCATAAGAAGAACTTGGTCAAGGCAAAGAGAATCATTGTTGATTCTATCAAAGACCATCTCATACCCCATGTGTCTTCTCTAAAGACACCCAAGGAGATGTTTGACTCTTTGACCAAGCTATTTGAAGGGAAGAACATAAATCGGAAGATGACTCTGCGGAATCAATTGAAAGGGGTCAAGATGTTGAATGGAGAAACCATTCAATCTTACTTCTCCAAGGTCTCTCAGATCAAGGAGCAACTTGAAGCTGTGGATGAAGTAGTGGACAATGGTGAAGTTGTTATGACCACTCTGAATGGCCTACATAGGTCATGGGACTCCTTTATTCAAGGAATCTGTGCAAGAAAGAAATTGATCTCTTTCAGTAAACTATGGGAGGAATGCTCTCAAGAAGAAGCTAGACTTGTAGCTCGTGAGGAAAAGATGGGAGGTGAATATCAAGCTCTCGCAACTCACACCAAAAGAAGCAATCCCAAGAAGGAGCACTCTCGCTACAAAAGATCCTATCAAAAGAATAAGAAGGATCTAAGATGCTTCACATGCAATGAGAAGGGTCACTTTGCTTCAGATTGTCCCAAGAACAAAAGGGATAATAACAACAACTTCAGCAAGAAGAAGAAGGGCAGCAAAAGAAAGTTCCATGCTCATGCTGTCGAGGATGATGAACCTCCAAAGAAGAAGGCTAGGGCAGAAAGTGATGATGACTCATCAAGTGAAGAAGAGTATGTTCTAATCTCTGCTCTCACAGGTACTATCTCCCATGATTGTAATGATTGGTTAATTTATAGTGGGGCTTCCAAACACATGAATGGGTTTGAGGAATCCTTTGTGAATCTATCTGAACATGAATCACCTCATAAGATGAAACTTGGGGATGATTATCAATACCCAATCAAAGGAAGTGGTGAAGCCTCCTACAACCTAGATTCTGGAAAATATTTGAAGATGAAAGAAGTCCTTTATGTACCTGGGCTCAAGAAGAACTTACTCTCCATCTCTACATTGGATGCAAAAGGTATGAGGGTTGCATTTGTAAATGGCCAAGTCCTAATGTGGCCAAAGGGTAAAACAATCGATAATGCAGTAGTGATTGGAGAGCAAGAGGGAGGTTTGTACAAATTGAAGGGACAACCTGAACATGCCATGGTCACATAAAGACAAAGATTCATCCATAGTCATGGATCACATAGAGGTATGTATAATTTGTTTTTTCAAAAGTTAACTAATGAGTTATGCAGGTCATTGAAGAGAACAAGAACACATTGCTAGACATAACTAGCAAATATGGTTACCAGGTATGTGTTTCTTATATCATAGGATCTATCATATAAGTATGCATGGCATGATTGATGATGATTGTTCATAAAGTCATAAGTTTGAATAATCATGGGTATATGCATATTATGTGTCTTACCTTAATTAATGATATGACTAACCAGAAGAGTCATAGGTTTGAGTAATTACAGGTTTAGACATGTTATGTTTCTTATGATATGACTAACCATAAGAGTCCTATATAAACCTTGAATGCTAATGCTTATTATTTCTGTTTGAAATGATCATGACAATACATGCTTGAGATTATTGTGTTTTAATAGTATACTAATGAATGTATGATTTTGTATGAGATCACAAGGACAACACAATCTGGTACTAATAAGCATGCATAGGGTCCAAGGATGAATATGAGTTCAAGAACAGGTAATCCAGGAAGCAAAGATCAAGAGGGAGCACACTCCAGTGGTTTCTGCAAGGGTGCAGATATTCAGAGGGAGTTTCCCATCTCTCTACATTCCACAATAGAAAGGTGTAGAAGGACTCCAGCAGCTCCTGCAAGGAAGCAAAGACTCAGAGGGAGTCCACCCAACAAACAAACAAAGATAAGTATTTTAATTATCATTTCTTGCATATTTGTTTGCTTAAATAAAATTGTTCAATGATGTATATGCTCATGTTCCTAGACTTAGGATATGTATTGTGCATATTAGAATGATTGCATTAATGAACAGTATACTACTAATATGCATGTGTTGGGTAAGTGGCCTATGGCACTGTACAACATTCCATTGCTACTTATCTAGAATGAAACCTCTTTGCTGACATGTTGGGAGTAGTGCAAACTCTTAACAATGTTCTGGTAGAGACTGGAAGGCATCTAGAAAGTTATGGAACATGGATAAATGTTGTATTGAAGCATTGGCTAAGATAATTGCATGACTGTATGACATATTTCTTTATGTGTAAGAATTTGTCTGAAAATTATGAGATATTTCTAATCATGCAATTTAACTTGTTTTGTAGGAAAGATCGTATACCTTCACCTACAAAAGAAGGACTACAACATGTGTTCAAGCAACAAAATTATCTATTGAAGATATTGAAGTTCCCAGGATACGGGAAGAATGCCATGATCCGTCGATCATGAAGAATGATGTTTGGGATGTAGTCCCAAGACCTGAAGGGAAGTTTTGTTATGACTTCCATATGGATCTATCAGATCAAGCATGCTGCAGATGGCAGCATAGAGAAATATAAAAGTGATGAAATAGAAGATACACTAAATGGATTTCAAGACTGCTTTCCTGAATGGTGTAGTTGAAGAGGAAGTATATGTGGAGCATCCACTCGGTTTCGAAACACATGACAGGGAGTCATATGTGTGCAGATTGAAGAAAGCCTTGTATGGCTTAAAACAAGCTCCCAGAACTTGGTATGGTAGGATGGACAGTTTCCTATCTAGTTTGGGCTTTACCAAGAGTAAAGCGGATTCCAACCTTTATTACAAGGTTGAGGAAGGGAATCCTGTGATTCTACTCCTGTATGTGGATGACTTATTTGTAACAGGAGATGACAGATTGATTGCAGATACTAAGACAAAGCTTGCTGCCGAGTTCGATATGAAAGATTTGGGAATGATGCATTATTTCCTAGGTATGGAGGTATGGCAGAGTGCAGGTGGGATCTTCCTTGGTCAAGGGAAGTACACAGTAGATATCCTGAAGAGATTCGGGATGATGGATTGCAAGGCCATGGCCACACCTGTGGCATCGAATCTGAAGCTTCTATGTGATGCTTCATCTGAGCTAGTTGATGTCTCTATGTATCGTCAGATGATTGGGTCCTTGATGTACCTGACAAACACAAGACCAGATATTTGCTTTGCGGTGAACACATTGAGTCAGTTCCTGACAGATCCGAGGAGTGTTTATCTAGTTGTTGTAAAGCATGTTCTGAGGTACCTGAAGGGTACAGTGGATTATGGGCTAAAGTATGAGGTGAATCAAAAGTTTAACCTGCAGGGTTATGTTGATTCAGATTGGGCTGGCAATGCTGCAGATAGGAAGAGCACATCTGGGTGTTGCTTCAGTATGGGATTAGGTGTGATCTCTTGGTTTAGCAGGAATCAGTCCTGCGTAGCACTGAGTACAGCTGAGGCAGAGTATGTTGCAGCCTGCTCAGCTAGTTGTGAGGCAGTATGGCTACGGAAGCTACTGTCTGAGTTATTTGATCTCCCGTTGGATGCTACTGGTATCTTCTGTGATAACCAGAGTTGTGTGAAGCTCTCTGAGAACCCAGTGTTTCATGACAGGTCAAAACACATAGAGATCAAATATCACTATATCAGGGGTATGGTGCAGAGAGGAGATGTGAAGCTCTTGTATGTTGCGACGGATGAGCAAATTGCAGATGTGCTGACGAAGCCACTAGCCAGGGTGAATTTCGAGTACTTTAGAGAGAGGCTTGGTGTTCTTCGGATTGATGACACTTCGAGGAAGAAGTGATGGACACATTTGCTGAAGCCATTCCAAGCATGTTGGAAGGAGGACCCTTCACATGGCTGTGGATGTAAGCGCTGGATGATGAGCATCGGGATGATGTTCTGGTTTATGCTAGATATGATCAGTTGGATCGTTTATATGTATATGTATGTATGCATCATGTTGGATGTTGGATATGATCAGTTGGATCATTTATATGTATATGTATGTATGCATCATGTTGGATGCTGGATATGATCAATAGGATCATTTGTATGTATTTTGTATATGCATCATGTTGGATGCTTGGACCATGTATCTGTATATGTATCAGGTGGATACATTGTATGATCAGGTGGATCATGTATGGTGATATGTATCATGTGTTTGTATTTGTATCAGGTGGATACACTGTATGATCAGGTGGATCATGTATGATGATATGTATCAGGTAGATACTTGGTATGCATCAGGTAGATGCATTGTATGATCAGGATGATCATGGATGACGAGCTTCAGGATGTTGCTCCAGATGACATGTAGCAGGATGTTGCAGTGATGATGATCAGGATGATCATGTGTACATCAGGATGATGTATGGTGAGTATCAGGTTGATACTTTATGGTCATGGATCATGTTGTGCAGATGAGCATATAATTTGGCCCTAGGAGATTTGCAGATAGTCTTTCGAGGTTTTTCCTATGGCATATAATTTGGCCCTGGGATATCTGGGAAATGCTCTTTCGAGGTTTTTCTCTGGGAGGACATATAATTTGGCCCTCGGAGATCTGCAGATAGTCTTTCGAGGTTTTTCCTATGGCATATAATCTGGCCCTGGGATATCTAGAAGATGCTCTTTCAAGGTTTTATCCTATGGCATATAATATGTCCCTGGGAGATCCGATAAGTTGGGTTGTGTGCCCGTAATAAGTCCTGGGATGCTCTTGCGAGATTTTGCCATGACCACATATAATCTGTCCCTGGGAGATCCTATAGGTAGAGCTGTGTGCTCGTAACAGCCTGGGATGCTCTTGCGAGGTTTTGTGGTGAGCACATATAATCTGTCCCTGTGAGATCCTATAGGTAGAGTTGTGTGCTCGTAACAGCCTGGGATTCTCTTGCGAGGTTTTGTGGTGAGGTCACATATAATATGGCCCTAGGAGATCCTATAGGTAGAGCCGTGTGCTTGTAACAGCCTGGGATGCTCTTTCGAGGTTTTTTGATGCACGTAATAAGTCCTGAGGATTCCACAGTATGGCCAATGATGACGAAGACCTGCAGGTGGTGGGCCTACATCCAGTATGAAAAAGGACTGGCTCTGTAAAACTTCCTATGATGAGTAGAGTCAGAGATTGGTTGAGATAGCAGCAGCAGTGACGATGATGATGACGATGATCCCGAGAAGAAGACTTGTCTAGCAGATCTGTGTCGAGAAATACCTTCCTAGTTAAGAGGGAGTGTTGATGTATATGTAACTTCGGAATGTATTTCATATATATTTATTGTACCCTTATTAGAGATGTGTTATTCCTCTATAAGGAAGTGTTGTCATGTGGATTGACAAGTGTCATAAGTGTGTGTACTTTCCGATGGGTTATTGGACCACCATGTGTGGGGTCGGCCCTGAAATATATATATTATAATGTGGATGTACCTAGCTAGACAAGTCATCCCCATAAGGTCACTGGGGAAACAAGTTAGTATAAATAGAGATCAGGTGATCTCTATTTAGATCATTCGGAAAGTCATATCTCTCTCACTCAGAAAGTAGCGCACTAGTGAGGAGGAGGATCATCTGCTACTAGGAGACTATCTCAGTGTATTTTGGTTGTACTTTGGTTGAGCCATTGCTCTCTCTATCTCTGAGGAAGTTGTGGGGTTTTTCACCTTAGGGTTTTCCCCACGGAAACTCTGTGTCTCTTGTCTCTCATGCTTTTGATTCTTGTGATGCCTATCATGCTTATTGTGATTGTTATGCATTGATATACTGTATATGTTATTCTCTCAGTGAAGATCCTAGAGTATTGTGAATTAATGCTCAAAATTTAACACCCCAACACAAACTTGTGGCTCGTCCCGAGCCACTTCAGCTGGACACTGTTGGTTTGTTGTACTGCTGCTGAAAGTCATTGTAGGCGGTCCGGATCTGGTCGACTATCTCTTTGACAGAATCGCGGAGCTGTTTACTTTCTGTTACCTGCTACTGCATTGGATGGTCACACACCTTCTGTCGGGCCTCCTACAACTGTTCCTGTACCTGTTTCATCTCTGGAACTATTTTGGCAATGAGGGCTTCAGCCTTTGCTTGAAGTTCATTCAAATGTGCTCTCGGCGTTGCTTCCTTTCGTAATCTTTTTTTGCTCATTGCTTCATAGTCTGGAGTTCTGCAATCTTTGTCATCCGTATCATTGTGGGCATCGTTTTAAACGATCCTTTAAATGTCTCCACCTGTTCTTCAGCTTCATGGAGCGCTTTCTTTAGTGCAGCTAGCTGGTGATCATCAACCAATCTATCCCAGATTTCTGTAAGGCTTGATGCCACCTGTTGGGTTGCCTGTTCCATATCTTGAATCTCCGCCACTACTTCCTCTATCACTATCTGACAACTCTGAACTTGTGCGGGTGGAGTGCTGGGTGTAACTCGAGTTTGCAGCTCCGCATTTTCCTTTCGGAGCTCAGTGACAGCAACTCCTAACATCACAGCCTGGGTTTCCGAGGTAACATCCGGATCTATCTCGACCTTTACACATGCTTGCGCAAGTGCTTGTTCTAGCCGCGTCCTTTCTTCGACAACCTTTCTCTGCTCAGTGAGTTCGATAGCCTGCTCCTGGATAACATTCTTTTTTTCTTTCTAGGGTTGCTTCCAACCGATATTTTTCTACGACCGCTTGTGGTTTTGCTACGATAGTTGCGGCATGTTTGGCCTAAAGGTGTTCTACTTTGATCTCGTTGTGTTGTAGTTGCTTCATATATTCAACCATTTTGTTATGTATTGTAACTTCGCGGTCACGTATCTCTGCGCTTGCTGCCACTTGGACGCGGTGTAGGGTTAACATTGGGAGCAGGTTTAAATCAACCATTACTAAGTCAGCCTTCTGAATCTCAATATCCAAGGTGTTGTCTCCTGTCAGGAATGCATGGGTTTCAACCTGGATGATGCGTTGTTGGGTGCCTATGGCTACCTCAACTCTAGGGTTCGACTGGTTCTGGTCGACGTCTCTGTGCGGTACCCTGATGTTGATTATTGTATTTTCCACCATGTTTAGCAATTCCCCGATGTACTGGAAATTGTCAGCGGAATGCTTTGTGACCTTCTGGTGATTGCGCTCTATGATCTGCGTGATACTATCCATTAGGTTGTCGGCCTGCTGCGCAGTGAGCCCCGCATGTGTACCACCATTATTGCGGTCCATACTGTTCTTTGTTCGTCCTTCTTCCTGTTGGAGGTCGAGCTCTAGGTTCGTTGGGTTGTTAGTCGTTGAGGCCCCATCGTGACTAGAGTTGACCATTTGATCCTTCGCATTGATCTCCTATTCCTCTTTCTGGTTGGCGGAAGCTGCTTCGTTCTGGGCCGAGTCCTGTCATCCTGTTGTTTGTGCCACTTCGATGTCCTTCGAATCTGCAGGGAATTTCCATTCCTCAGGCCAGTGGGAGATGATGTTATCAGGCTCGGCTTCACTGAGCTTGTACTGTGTTCTTACCCATTGCTTGGTCGGATCTGCATGTGCTCAGAGGTAAATCGTGTGTATTTCGACCGATATTTGGGCGATGGATTGATACTTCGTCGCAGCCTGTAGTGTGATCTGTGGTATTAGCATTGCATCCATCCGCATCCTTTCGAGCCAAATGTAGAACTGGATAACATTCTCCTGCTGCTGGGCCTTATCGGTAATTGCCCACAAGTTTTGGTACCGCGCACCATCGCATACTCGCAGTTCTGTGAGTGCCACCCCTTGGTAGTCGTTTGG
Organism: Larix kaempferi; assembly: GCA_027924585.1. Classification (NCBI taxonomy): domain Eukaryota; kingdom Viridiplantae; phylum Streptophyta; class Pinopsida; order Pinales; family Pinaceae; genus Larix; species Larix kaempferi. Next base: position 10,777,137 of record BSBM01000072.1, on the reverse strand, counting down.
TTCCCTCCATGCTTTTAGGGTGATCGGGAGGAGTAACCACGAGTATGTAAATGGCCGTCCATGTTCCTGGGCATCGTATGCGTCCTCGGTCAATTCGTGCAGTAGGAATTGAGCCCAGTTCATCCTTTCTCCTGTGGCGCATCGCTCTACTTCTGCAATATCCCCTGAATTGCATTGCATCAGTCGATTTTTCCTTGTTACTTTAACCACCAATATTTTTGCTGCGACTCGGATAGCTTAATTATTGATTGTGTGGATCAGGTAGCCTCGGGAATCCTTCTGTACCCCATACTTTATAGCCAACTGCTCGGCTACATTCTTATCATTATCCTTTCCCTGAAAAAATTGTGATGGGTCGGATCCCTCTTCTGGTAAGCCGGTGACTATGGCGATGAGGTCGACGATAACTGGGATTCTCTCATGCAGCCACAGGGAGCTGTCATGGAAGCATGCAAGGAGTTGCTTGACGCATGCATTGACCTGTTCCAGGCGCCCAAAATGTGGTAGAAGAGTGATGCCCAACAATCCTGATTGTGCCAATCCCTATGCCCACTCCCTCGATTCCTTCGTGGTTGGGCCGCCTGCGTGGGGAACATCCTCGTAAGCTTTTGCATACTCTTTAAACTTAGCTAGATCATGGTCGATGTATTGCAATCTCTGCAACTTGATGGTGATATCTCCAATTGTTTTAACCCCTGCAGGTACCGGTGCGACCGCAATAGTGTATTTGTCATTTTTGTTGTTCCGCAGCGTGGACACCCCTGTCCGACGAGGCGAAACATATTCTGCAAGCATGGGACCGTCATATCCCTCCTATACATCTTCAACAACTGAGGATCTGGCAACGCCATTCTTATTTCTGGTGGATTCCCTAGTGGCCTTCTTTGTCTCCCGACCAGAGTCAGGGGGTCGAGTCGCACTCCTCTTTTTCTTATGCGGGATTGACGACATAACTTCGGGCTGCTCCTGAACAATCGGTGTGGCCTGTGGTTGTTTGGTACTGGTTCTAGATACATACACTTCCATTCAGCTCCTGGAATACTATAATGGCTGAACCTGTTTCCCCATTTCCTTCTATATACTGGTTGGTGGTGTTCGATCGTTCGAGGTTATCATTGCCAATTCTTATCGGGATTTATCAAATTCGTTTCGTGCGCTGGGTAGTAGCTCCTGGTGCCTCGGGTTTGATGTTGTGCTATGTGGTATAAGTGCGGCCTTTATTGCTTTTAATGTTGGATTGGACTATCGCTTAGTGTGGCAGTTTCTGGATTGTGTTGTCAGCTTCTTCTCATTTATAGTGACTCGTGTGATACTTTTTTTTTTATGGCACGGCAAGTGCCACTATGGTGATACGTCATCGCACATTTGGTTTCTCTACTGTGATTGCCCTTCGCGGATTTCAGTGAGTCGCTATTGTGTACTTCAGAATGTTATGAATCTGTGATTATGATGCGATTCATCCGATTGTCATGATTGGTGGTCGTTGTTGGATCCATTTCGACTTATTTTCCAGGAAAGTTGTTATGTCGCTTGAATTGTCAGAGGGTTCCTTCACTTCTGAAGATTCTGTCAGAACTAGGTCCTGAAACTCATGTGGTAGGACAGTTATTTTTGCAATGAGCGGCTCATCCTGATGGTCACCAATGTTCGTGAATTTCGGATTTCCCTTCAACCCAATGTTTACTTCCTCGATTTCTAAAGGTCGCTGAAATCTGTCGGTTGGTCTTTCGAGTGTCACATTGCTGTGATTGTCTTTGGTTTCGGGTGTCACTGCGGTCCTAGGACCATTATCTTCTGAATTTATGCGATATTCTACGATCGTTATTTCTGGGATAGCTGGCTCTGTTTCGGTTGTTCGTGGTTCCGCCATGTTTCCATACTCTTATGTGGCTATTCTTCGCAAGGATTGTGTTATCTGTGCACATCTTCGAAAGGACACTTCATGCATCTCGTTTTTCCAGTTCTCTAGGACCTCATCCAGGTCAAAGAGTACCGAACTAGTGTTGTACCATTCTAAGTCTCCATCCATGCTGGGTTTAGTATAATCCTCTGAGATTTTTTATAAATTGTATCCTTCTGTAAACTCATTTCTGGTTGACTCTGTATAGCGTTGTCCTTCTACAAGATCCAGTGGTGCGATGACTCTTATTTCTTGATTTTCGAATGACATTCTTCTTTTTTTGAATTTAATGATTGCTTGATTCTCCATAGCCCAGTCTATCCCCAGCAGTACTGGATAGGGACTGGTGTTGTCCACAAACTCAAAGACATTGAAGTCTGCATATGTTCTAAGCCCCTCAATTTCAACAGGAAGTTGACAGATCCGTCCAAGCGGACTGACTTTGCTTTGGTTCGCCAATCGTAGTTGTACCGGTGACCAGGTCATTTGTGGTTTCCCCATTGTCTCCCATGTTTGTTTTCTAGTGATATTATCGTCTAACCCTAAGTCTAGGATGATGGAGTCGACATCAAACTCTATGATTTGTGCCGACATCCACATCTCCCAGCCTGTTTTTCTTTTATGTATGTGGTTGATTCTCTATTCTATCCATGCCCCTCCGCGTCATCGTAGTATGCAAGCTATTTCTTCCAGCGCAGTGGAATCTTTGGCCAAATCCAGATAACTTGCTAGGAAGGCCTCTAGTGTGTTTTCCCTTCATCGTGTCTTTGCTGAATCAAACGTTGGCGACATATTGTAGGTTTCTTCCTCAAAGGGTAACTATCCTTGATTTCTTATTGCGTCTTGCGTTTTTAAGAAAACCTCTTTTTCGGTAGTGACATCGAAGGTGATTTTCTTCCACTATGTAGATCTAATATTGGGGTGCGATCGATCGCTACCTGTCGCCGCCGCTCCTCTGGTTACTATACCCACTGTCGCATGACTACTTCTGGCTTCTGTCGATATCCTCTGTACAGTTGATGGTGCATTCTAATTGTTCTGATTCTGGGGTGGGTGTTTGGTTTGCCATTTCGCAATGAGTTGAGGGCATTCCTCTACACTGTGGTCCGCAGCGCTGCAATATGTACATTGCGGTGTAGGATTCGGACGGTCTCTTTGGTAGTGCCCCTATTGGCCACAGTTATAACAGGTGATCGAGCCTCGTCCCCTTCCGGCAACTCCTCCACAACCTCGTCCTCCGCGGAATCCTCCGCCATAGCCTTCGTGCGGTGGCCCATATTGTTGATACTATGGTTTCCCGTATTGTGGTTGGTTATACTTTTGCGGCCCATAGTGCTGTTGTCCATACGGTGGTGGGGGATACTGCGGGTTCCCATACTGCCCCTGTTCGTATTGTTGTGGATGACTATATGGTGATTGCTGCTGCATCACCGGCGGTTCCTCCCCTGTCATAAAGTATGTGTCAGTTGTTCGCTCCTGCAGCAGATCATGGGCCCTACAGTCCTTCTAATCATGGCCCACCGACCGACAGAACTTGCAGGATAAATTCGCTGGTTTCGATACCATCTTTTGCAAGTATACGCACTCCTCTGATCGGTGTCCTCTGGTCTGACATACAAGACACCATGGCATACCTCCTTGCCGAAGGGGGTTTGGCGCCCATGACTGCAAATACTCCTGAAACTCTAGGAAATTGTCCTTATGTTGTCCTCTGTTCCGGCATCTGGTACACCATATGTCTTCGCGAGTCTCCTTGCACTTCTTGATGTCCTCCAACTGGAGCATTAAATTGTCCAACTGCGCCTGTACTCTTTCCATTCCTATCCCTGCATCACCAATCGGTGAAGCCTCTAGTTTCATTGCAATTTCCAACACCTCTACTTGTGTCGCGACCTTTTGCTGCATCAATGGTCCTCGTATATGCGGTACCAGTCCCGTGATAAACCACTCTTTATGTTGCAACTCATTTACCGGAAAGATCACTTTCGCTATCAGCATTTTGTAGCGCCGATCGAATTCCCACATCGATTCATTCAGAAATTGCTTAATTTCTTTAAGCTCCGTGACGTACTGCGACTCAGATTTTTGTTTTTTAAACTCATCAATCATTGCGGATCTAATCTCATCCAATGTTTTTACCGCTGTCCCCACTGGAACTTTTATGAATTTCATGTACCAGTCTAGCGCACGGCCACTTAAGGTCGTCGCTAGCTGTCCCAACTTTATTGCATCATCCTGGACCTGCTTTAAGGTCCAGACTGCTTCCAATATGAACCAATACTATTCGGGACCCTCAATCCCATCTCCTTGGAATGTGGGCATCTTTTCCTCGTCTTCCATCCTAACACTGCTAATATTGTTGTTTATCGAAGCGATATTCTTAGCGCTGCAAGTAGGGCAACTTCGCGAGTAGTTTTGGTTTCTTCCTACAAATTTGGAGTAGTGTGCGGGGTCGAAGGTACGTGGTAACTTACGATCTGACCTTGCTCTGCCTCTGGGGTAGCCTGGTCAACATCTTCCTTGCAATAAGGGTGCTTCCTTCCTTGTGGTCCTGCCTCGTGATTCTCTGTTCCGGTCCTCTCAGGAGACTCTCTCTCAGTCCTCCTCTTCTTCTCAGGACGCCGAAATATTGCTCCACTCCTCAAGAGACCACACTCTTCGTTGGATTCCCTCTCAAATTCGTCGTCACTCATGTCCATCTACCACATTTTTCCATCAGGTTCGCATTTACGCGATACCTTCACCCTCACACACCGATTCTTCTACTCATTAGCGAAAATCCTCAATATTCCTTTTTCGCAGACTAGCATTTCAATCCATAGCTTCAGTGATGACAAGAACCTTCCCCTTGGTCCTCTGAAGATATTTCTTTCAGTGTCATTGTATGACTTAATAGTATCTACCGTGCACTTAGTTATGTACCCTTCGAGGATACTGTCCACCTAAAAATAAACAGCTCGTGATACTTTGTTGTTGACCTGTTTCAGTTGTCGCACTAACTCCAAGGTCCAACACTCCGGTTCAGTATTTTGGCAGTGATTTTTGTGATACGTCAACTGTGCTAGCCACTCATGCAGTACCACTGGGAATTCGCAGAAGAAGATTTCGTGAATATCTTAATAGACGTATTTTTGTAACCACTCGGTTGTTGTCTGTTTGGGGTCCCTCTTCTCACTTCCTGCGAATTCTTCCATTTTCTTGTAGACCCACTTTTGGATCTCTAGTTATGTCGGGTGCCACAGCATATCCCCTTCTTTTCTAGCTTAGGGTCCCAGCAACGGAACCATTTTTGACACAACTCTTCTCGACAAGGGTTCACTATGTCGTCAACAAACACCAATAGCCCTTATGCATTGGCCCAGAAAGGAATTACCCTTCCAGCAACGCCTGGGAAGCAGGAGAGGTCTCACCCGAAGCCAGTAAGGGTGCTGTAGGAACCAAGCTTCTGCAGTTGCAAAGAGATATGTGCACGCTAACCAGATATTACAATGTTTACTACAGTCTATTTCACCAAACATTCGCATATTTATCTCACAACATATTCAACAGCATATTCGTGTCAACAAGCAACATGTATCAACACAAATCAATAGGAAGCATTTAAATAACCCATCATCGTATAACAACAGAATTCATAACCGAACATCTTCATTCATTAACATCTGCGAAACAAACCTCGCAAAGAATAGTCAACAGAATCCAAAAGCTCGCATTAATCTCCAAAACTTAGATGCCCTTAGGCTTACAATCTTGTTCTATTTATATGTTTTTCTCTTATTACAATTTGGTCCACATGACCGACTCAACTATTCTAACAACTCTTATATTTCCACAAAACGTGGCGAAAGGTCCTTCTTTCGTGGAATGACCCTTTCGCACTTGTCGGCATCTACAGTTCCTATGGATCTATCCTGTGCCAACAATATGTGAGCAGCAATGAGCCCTTCCTGTGCGCTGTTGCCAGCACAGTCCATTCTTTTCTTCATCCTTTGTTCTTCTTGTTGGAGGTCTAGTTCTGAATCTAATAGGGTGTTGGTTGTTGACACCCCATCGCTGCCAGACTCTACTGTCTGGTCCTTCGCATCAGTCTCCTGTTCTGCATTCTCCTTCTGGTTGGTGGAAGCTTCGTCGTCCTTCGCCAGGTCTCGTCGTCTTGCTGCCTAATCCTTTTCGATATCCTTTGGATCTGTAGGAACCTTCCATGTCTCCGGCCATTTGGCGATGATGCTATCAAGCTCGGCCTCGGTGAGCTTGTACTATGTCCTCAGCCATTGTTTGGTTGGATCTGCACAGGCCCGGAGGTAAATTGTGTGTTCTTCGACCGATATCTAGGTGATGGGGTGATACTTTGTCGCAGCTTACACTATGATCCGCGGTACCATCTGTGCGTCCATCCTCATCCTCTTGAGCCAAATATAAAACTGGATAACATTTTCGTTCTGTCGTTCTTTTTCGATGCTTGCCCATAAGTTCTGGTACCGTGCACCTTCACACGCTCGTAGTTCCATGGGATCCACCCCCTGATACTAGTTTGGTTCCCTCCATGCTTTTAAGGCAATGAGGAGGAGTAACCATGAATATGTGTTGACACAACTCTTCTCGACATGGGTTCACTATGTCATCAACAAACACCAACATCCCTTATGCACTGGCCCGGAAAGGAATTACCCTTCCAGCAACGCCTGCGAAGCAGGCGAGGTCTCACCTGAAGCGAGTAAGAGTGCTGCAGGACCCAAGATTCTGCAGTTGCGAAGAAGATATGTGCACGTTAACCATAGATTACAATGTTTACTATAGTCCATTTAACCAAACATTCGCATATTTATCTCACAGCACATTCAACAACATATTCACGTCAACAAGCAACATGTATCAACACAAATCAACAAGAAGCATTTAAATAACCCATCATCGCATAACAATAGAATTCATAACCGAACATCTTCATTCATTAACATCTGCAGAACAAACCTCGCAGAGAATAGTCAACAGAATCCAAAAGCTCGCATTAATCTCCAAAACTTAGATCCCCTTAGGCTTACAATCTTGTTCTATTTATATGTTTTTCTCTTATTACAATTTGGTCCACATGACCGACTCAACTATTCTAACAACTCTTATATTTCCACAAAACGTGGCGAAAGGTCCTTCTTCCGCGGAATGACCCTTTCTCACTTGTTGGCTTCCGCACTTCCTGCGGATCTATCCTGTGCCAACAGGCCCCCAACACAAACTTGTGGCTCATCCCGAGCCACTTCAGCTGGACACTATTGGTTTGTTGTACTACTGTTGAAAGTCATCGCAGGCGGTCCGGATCTGGTCGACTATCGCTTTGACTGAATTGTGGAGCTGTGTACTTTCTATTACCTGCTGCTGCGTTGGATGGTCACACACCTTCTGTCGGGCCTCCTGCAACTGTTCCTGTACCTATTTCATCTCTGGAACTATTCTGGCAATGAGGGCTTCATCCTTGCTTGAAGTTTATTCAAATGTGTCGCTCGGCATTGCTTCCTTTCGTCATCTTTTTCTGCTCGTTACTTCATACTGTGGAGTTCCGCAGTCTTCATCATCCGTATCATTGTGGGCATCGTTTTAAACGATCCTTTAAATGTCTCCAACTGTTCTTCGGCTTCACGAAGCGCTTTCTGTAGTGCAGCTAGAGGGTCATCATCAACCAATCTATCTCAAATTTTTGTAAGGCTTACTACCACCTGTTGGGTTGCCTGTTCCATATCCTGAATCTCTGCCACTGCTTCCTCTATCACTGTCTGATGACTCTGAACTTGTGCAGGTGGAGTGTTGGGTGTAACTCGAGTTTGCATCTCTGCATTTTTCTTTCGGAGCTCAGTGACAGCGACTCCTAACATCACAGCCTGGGCTTCCTGGGTAACATCAGATCTATCTCGTCCTTTTCACATGCCTGCACAATTGCTTGTTCTAGCTGCGTCCTTTCTTCGACAACCTTTCTCTGCTCAGTGAGTTCGATAGCCTACTCCTGGATAACCTTCTCTTTTTTTGCTAGGGTTTCTTCCAACCAATCTTTTTCTACGACCGCTTGTGCTTTTGTTGTGATAGCTGCAGCATGTTTGGCCTGAAGGTGTTCTATTTTGATCTCGCTGTGTTGTAGTTGCTTCATATATTCGACCATTTTGTTATGTATTGTAACCTCGCGGTCACGGATCTATGCACTTGCTGCCACTTGGACGTTGTGTAGGGTTAACATTGGGAGCAGGTTGAAATCGACCATTGCCAAGTCATCCTTCCGAATCTCAATATCCAAGGTGTCGTCTCATGTCAGGAATGCATGGGTTTCAACCTGGATGATACGTTGCTGGGTGCCTACGACTACCTCAACTCTGGGGTTCGGCTGGTTCTGGTGGACGTCTCCATGCGGTACCCTGACGTTGATTATTGTATTTTCCACTATGTTTACCAATTCCCCGATGTACTGGAAATTGGTAGTGGAATTCTTCATGAACTTCCGACGATTGCACTCTATGATCTGCGTGATACTATCCATCAAGGTGTCAGCCTGCTGCGCAGTGAGCCCCACGCGTGTACCACTGTCGTTGCAATCCATTCTATTCTTTGTTCGTCCTTCTTCCTGCTGGAGGTTCAGCTCCGGGCCCATTGGGGTGTTAACCGTTGAGGCCTTGTCGTGACTAGGGTTGACCGTTTGATCCTTCGCATCGGTCTCCTATTCCTCCTTCTGGTTGGTGAAAGCCGCTTCATTTTGGGCCGGGACCTGTCGTCCTGTTGTTTGTGCTGCTTCGATGTCCTTCGAATTTGCAGGGACTTTCCATTCCTCAGGACAGTGGACAACGATGTTATCAAGATTAGCTTCACTGAGCTTGTATTGTATTCTTACCCATTGCTTGGTCAGATCTACATGTGCTCAGAGGTAAATCGTGTGTATTTCGACAGATATTTGGGCGATGGACTGATACTTCGTCGCAGCCTATAGTGTGATCTGTGGTATTAGCATTGCATCCATCCGCATCCTTTCGAGCCAAATGTAGAACTGGATAACATTCTCCTGCTGCTGGGCCTTATCGGTAGTTTCCCACAAGTTCTGGTACCACGCACCGTCGCATACTCGCGGTTCTGTGAGTGCCACCCCTTGGTAGTCGTCTGGTTCCCTCCATGCTTTTAGGGTGATCAGGAGGAGTAACCACGAGTATGTAAATGGCCATCCATGTTCCTGGGCATCGTATGCGTCCTCGGTCAATTCGTACAGCAGGAATTGAGACCAGTTCAGCCTTTCTCTTGTGGCGCATCGCTCTGCTGCTGCAATGACCCCTAAATTGCATTGCATCGGTCGATTTTTCCTTGTTACTTTGACCACCAATATTTTTGCTGCGACTCGGACCGCTTGGTTATTGATTGTGTGGATCAGGTAATCTCGGGAATCCTTCTATACCCCATACTTTATAGCCAACTGCTTGGCTACTTTCTTATCATTATCCTTTCCCTGAAAAAATTGTGACGGGTCAGCTCCCTCTTGTGGTAGGCCGGTGAATGTGGCGATGAGGTGGACGGTAACTGGGATTCTCTCATGCGGCCATAGGGAGCTGTCGTGGAAGCATGCAAGTAGTTTCTTGATGCATACATTGACCTGTGCCAAGTGCCCAAAATGTGGTAGAAGAGTGATGCCCAACAATCCTGATTGTGCCAATCCCTGTGCCCACTACCTCGGTTCCTTCATGGTTGGGCCGCCTGCGTGGGTGACATCCTCGTAAGCTTCTGCGTACTCTTTAAACTTAGCTAGATCATGGTAGGTGTATTGAAATCTCTGCAACTTGATGGTGATATCGCCAATTGTTTTAACCCTGTGGGTACCGGTGCGACCGCAATAGTGTATCTGTCATTTTTGTTGATCCCTAGCGTGGGTGCCCCTGTCCGACGAGGCGGAACATATTCTGTAAGCATGGGACCTTCGTATCCCTCCTGTACATCTACAATAGCTGAGGATCCGGAAACGCCATTCTTATTTTTGGTGGATGCCCTAGTGGCCTTCTTTGTCTCCCGACTAGAGTCAGGGGATCGAGTCGCACTCCTCTTTTTCTTATGTGGGATTGACGACATAACTTCGGGCTGCTCCTGAACAATCGGTGTGGCATGTGGTTGTTCGGTACTGGTGCTAGATACATACACTTCCATTCGGCTCCTGGAATACTATAATTGCTGAACCTGTTTCCCCATTTCCTTCTATATACCGGTTGGTGGTGTTCGGCCGTTCGAGGTTATCATTGCCAATTCTCATCGGGATTTATCAAACCCGTCACGTGCGCTGGGTAGTAGCTCCTGGTGCCTCGGGTTTGATGTTGTGCTATGTGGTATAAGTGCGGCCTTTATTGCTTTTAATGTCGGATTGGACTATCGCTTAGTGTGGCGGTTTCCAGCTTGTGTTGTCAGCTTCTTCTCATTTATTGTGACTCGTGTGATACGTCGTCGTACATTTGGTTTTTGTACTGCAATTTTCCTTCACAAATTTTGGTGAGTCACTGTTGTGTACTTAAGAATGCTATGAGTCCGTGATTCTGCTGTGATTCGTCCGATTGTCATGATTGGTGGTCATTGTTGGTTCCATTTAGACTTATTTTTCGGGAAAGCTGTTATGTCGCCTGAATTTTCGAAGGTTCCTTCACTTCTGAAGATTCTGTCGGAACCAAGTCCTGAAACTCATGTGGTAGGACAGTTATTTTTGCAATGAGCGGCTCATCCTGATGGTCACCAATGTTCGTGAATTCCATATTTCCCTTCAACCCAATGTTTACTTCCTCCGTTTCTAAAAGTCGTTGAAATCTGTCGGTTGGTCTTTCGAGTGTCGCATTGCTGTGATTATCTTTGGTTTCGGGTCTCATTTTGGTCCTGGGACCATTATCTTCTAAATTGATGTGATATTCTACGATCGTTATTTCTGGGACAGCTGGCTCTATTTCGGCTGTTCGTGGTTCCGCCATTTTTCCATACTCTTCTGTGGCTATTCTTCGCAAGGATTGTGTTATCTGTGCACATCTTCGAAAGGACACTTCATGCATCCTGTTCTCAACCAGATCAAAGAGTACCGAACTAGTGTTGTGCCGTTCTAAGTCTCCGTTCGTGGTGGGTTTAGTATAATCCTCCAACATGTTGTATAAATTGTCTCCTTCTGTGCACTCATTTTTGGTTGACTCTGTATAGTGTTGTTCTTCTACAGGATCCAGTGGTGCGATGACTCTTATTTCTTGATATTCGAATGACATTATTCTTTTTTTGAATTTAATGATTGCTTGATTCTCCATAGCCCAGTCTATCCCCAGCAGTACTGGATAGGGACTGGTGTTGTCCACAATCTCAATGACATCGAAGTCTGCGTACGTTCTGAGCCCCTCAATTTCAACCGAAAGTTGACAGATCCATCCAAGTGGAGTCACTTTGCTTTGGTTCACCAATCGTAGCTATACTGGTGACCAGGTCATTTGTGGTTTCCCCATTGTCTCCCATGTTTGCTTTGTCATGATATTCACATCTGACCCTAAGTCTAGGATGATGGAGTCGACATCAAACTCTCCGATTTGTGTCGACATCCACATATCCCGACCTGTTTTTCTTTTATGTATGTGGTTGACTCTCTATTCCATTTGTGCCCCTCTGCGTCGTTGCAGTATGCAAGCTATTTATTCCAACGCAGCAGAATCTTTGGCCAAATCCAGACAACTTTCTAGAAATTCCTCCAATGTGTTTTCCCTCCATCATGTCTTCATTTAATAAAACGTTGGCGGCATATCGTAGGTTTCTTCCTCAAAGGATAACTATCCTTGATTTCTTATTACCTCTTGCGTTCTTAAGAAAACCTCTTTTTCGGTAGCGACATCAAAGGTGATTTTCTTCCGCTGTGTAGGTCTAATATTCGGGTGCGATCTGTCGCTACCTGTCATCGCCCCTCCTCTGGTTACTATACCCAATGTCGCATGACTACTTCTGGATTCTTTCGATATCCTCTGTACGGCTGATAGTGCGTTCTAATTGTTCAGATTCTGGGGTGGGTGTTTGGTTTTCCATTTCGCAATGAGTTGGGGGCAGTCCTCTAAACTGTGGTCCGCAGTGCTACAATATGTACATTGCGGTGCAGGATTCAGATAGTCTCTTTGGTAGTGCCCTTGTTGGCCACAGTTATAACAGGTGATCGGACCTCGTCCCCTTTTGGCAGTTCCTCCACGACCTCGTCCTCCACGGAATCCTCCGCCATAGCCTCTGCGGTGGCCCATATTGTTGATACTATGGTTGCCCTTATTGTGGTTGGTTATACTACTGCGGCCCATAGTGCGGTTGTCCATACAGTGGTGGGGGATACTGCGGGTTCCCATACTGCCCCTGGTCGTATTGTTGTGGCTAACTATACTGCGATTGCTGCTGCATCACCAGCGGTTCCTCCCCTTTCATAAAGTATGTGTCAGATGTTCACTCCTGTAACAACTCATACGCCCTGCAGTCCTTCTCATCATGTCCCACCGACCGACAGAACTTGCAGTACAAATTCACTGGTTTCAATACCATCTTTTGCAAGTATACGCACTCCTCCGGTCAGTGTCCTCTGGTCTGACATACAGGCCACCATGGCATACCTCCTTGCCGAAGGGGGTTTGGCGCCCCTGACTGCAAATATTCCCGAAACTCTGGGAAATTGTCCTTATGGTGTCCTCCGTTCTGGCATCTAGTACACCATATGTCTCCGCGAGTCTCCTTGCCCTTCTTGATGTCCTCCAACTGGAGGGTTAAATTGCCAACTGCGCCTGTACTTTGTCCATTCCTATCCCTGCATCACCAATCAGTGAAGCCTCTAGTTTCATTGAAATTTCCAATGCCTCTACTTGTGTTGCGACCTTTTGCTGCATTAACAATCCTCGTACATGCGGTACCAATCCCGCGATAAACCACTCTTTATGTTGCAACTCATTTACCGGAAAGCTCACTTTCGCTATCATAATTTTGTAGCGTTGATCAAATTCCCACACCAATTCATTCAGAAATCGCTTAATTTCTTTAAGCTCCGTGACGTACTGCAACTTAGATTTTGGTTTTTTAAACTCATCAATCATTGCAACTCTGATCTCAGCCAATGCTTTTACCGCTGTCCCCACTGGAACTTTTACGAATTTCATGTACCAGTCTAGCGCACGGGCCCTTAAGGTCATCGCTAGTTGTCCCAACTTTATCACATCATCCTGGATCTGCTTTACAGTCCAGACTGCTTCCAATACGAACCAATACTGTTTGGGATCCTCAATCCCATATCCTTGGAATGTGGGCATCTTTTCCTCGTCTGCCATCCTAACACTGCTAGTATTTTTGTTTACCGAGGTGCCACTCTTAGCGCTGCAAGTAGGGAAACTTCGCGAGTAGTTTTGGTTTCTTCCTATAAAATTTGGAGTAGTGTGTGGGGTTTGGAGTAGTGTGCGGGGTTTGGAGTAGTGTGCGGGTTCCAAGGTACGTGGTAACTTACGATCTGACCTTGCTCTGCCTCTAGGGTAGCTTGGTCAACGTCTTCCTCGCAATAAGGGCGCTTCCTTCCTTGTGGTCCTACCTCGTGATTCTCTGTTCCAGTCCTCTCAGGAGACTCTCTCTCAGTCCTCCTCTTCTTCTCAGGACGCCGGAATCATGCTCCACTCCTCAAGAGACCACACTCTTCGTTGGCTTCCCTCTCAAATTCTTCATCACTCATGTCCATCTACCACATCTTTCTGTCAGGTTCGCATTTATGCGATACCTTTACCCTCGCACACTGATTCTTCTACTCATCAGCGGACATCCTCAATATTCCTTTTTCGCAAACCATCATTTTAATCCACAGCTTCAGTGATGACAAGAACCTTCCCATTGGTCCTCTGAAGAAATTTCTTTCGTCATCGTTGTATGACTTAATAGTATCTACCATGAACTCAATTATGTACCCTTTGAGGATACTGTCTACCCAAAAATCAATAGGTTGTGATACTTTGTTGTTGACCTGTTTCAGTTGTCGCACTAACTCCAGGGTCCACCACTCCGGTTCAGTCTTCTGGCAGTGATTTTTGCGATACGTCAACTGTGCTAGCCACTCATGCAGTACCACCGGGAATTCACAGAAGAAGATTTTGTGAATATCTGAATAGACGTATTTTTGTAACCACTCGGTTGTTGTCTATTTGGGGTCCCTCTTCTCACCTCCTACGAATTCTTCCACTTTCTAGTCGAACCACTCTTGGATCTCTGGTTTTGTCTGGTGCCACAACATATCCCCTTCTTTTCTAGCTTAGGGTCCCAACAATGGAACCATTTGTTGACACAACTCTTCTTGACAGGGGTTCACTATGTCGTCAACAAACACCAACAGCCCTTACGCACTGGCCCGAAAAGGAATTACCCTTCCAGCAACGCCTGCGAAGCAGGTGAGGTCTCACCCAAAGCGAGTAAGGGTGCTGCAAGAACAAAGCTTCCACAGTTTGTGAAGAAGATATGTGCACGTTAACCAGAGATTACAATGTTTACTATAGTCTATTTAACCAAACATTCGCATATTTATCTCACAGCATATTCAATAGCATATTCGGGTCAACAAGCAACATGTATAAACACAAATCAACAGGAAGCATTTAAATAACCCATCATCGCATAACAACAAAATTCACAACCGAACATCTTCATTCATTAACATCTGCGGAACAAACCTTGCAGAGAATAGTCAACAGAATCCAAAAGATCGCATTAATCTCCAAAACTTAGATTCCCTTAGGCTCACAATCTTGTTCTATTTATATGTTTTTCTCTTATTACAATTTGGTCCACATGACCGACTCAACTATTCTAACAACTCTTATATTTCCACAAAACGTGGCGAAAGGTCCTTCTTTCGCGGAATGACCCTTTCGCACTTGTCGGCTTCCGCACTTCCTGCGGATCTATCCTGTGCCAACAATATGTGAGTGGTCATCCATTTTCCTGTGCATCATACGCGTCCTCGGTCAATTCATGTAGCAGGAACTAAGCCCAGTTCATCTGTTCTCCTGCGGCGCACCGTTCCACAGCTACGAGGAAACCTTAATTACATTGCAACGGTCATTTTTTCCATGTTACTTTGACCGCAAATATCTTCACCGCTACTCTGACTGCTTGGTTCTTAATTGTGTTGATCAAGTAGCCTCTGGAATCTTTCTCTACACCATACTTTATGGCCAATTGTTCGGCTAATTTCTTGTCATTGTCCTTGCCCTGTAAAAACTGTGAAGGGTCGGCTCCCTCTTGAGGCATGCCGATGATTTTGGCAATGATGTCGACTGTGACTGGGATTTTCTCGTGAAGCCAGAGGGATCTGTCATGGAAACAAACAAGTATTTTCTTAATGCATGCGTTGACCTGTGCCAGGAGCCCAAAATGCGGGAGGAGGGTGATACCGAGAAACCTTGAGAGGGCCAATCCCAATTCCCACTTCTTAGGTTCCTTCGTAGTCAGGCCTCCTGCATGGAGGACGTCCTCATAAGCCTCCGCGTATTCTTTAAACTTGGCTAGGTCATGGTCAGTGTATTGTAACCTCTGCAATTTGGCTGTGATATCCCCACTTTCAGGAACCCCTGGTGGTACCGGTGCGACCGCAATGGAGTATTTTTCGTTCTTATTGATTCGCGGTGTGGGCATGCCCGCCTGACGGGGTGGAATGTACTCTGAGAGCATGGGGCCATAGTATCCATCTTGCACAGCTTCAGCAGCTGAGGGGCCTGCAGCGTCATTCATAAGTATTGCGGATGCCCGAGTGCCCTTCTTTTTATCCCGAATAGTGTCGAGGGGTCGAGTCGCGCTCCTCTTTTTCTTGTGGGGGACTGTAGACATGATTTCTGGCTGCTCTTGCACAACTGGTGTGGGTGGTGGTCTTTCAGTGCTGGTGCTAGAGACATACACTTCCATTCAGCTCTTTAGATACTACTGTGTTTCCCTATTGGCTCCTTTGAGATTTATAACGCTGGTCGGTAGACTCCCTCCGATCGTAGGTCATGATTACCAAATCTAGTCGGGGTGTGCCAAATCCATCATGTGCGTTGGTATTAACTGATGTTGTTCTCATTTTTACCATTGTCCTGTGTGGTGTAACTGTAGCATTTATGGTCTTTATTGCTTACAACTTCATGCGTCGTGGCAGCTTCCAACTTGGTTATAATGTGTCGACATTTTTATTTTTTTTACATCGACACAGTGAGTACCGCTGTGTCGACACGTCGTCGTATCGTTGGATTCTCTATTGCAGCCACCCTTCGCTGGTTTTGTTGGGTCGATGTTGTGTACTTCTCAATGTCATTTGTCAGTGGTTCTACTTTGATCATTCTCCCTATTGCGGTTGGCATATATTGTTGGTGTCTTAGCGCCGGTTGGTGTGGTCACGGCTTGACCAGCTGCGCATCAGGTTTCTTTGA
This sequence comes from Larix kaempferi, assembly GCA_027924585.1. Classification (NCBI taxonomy): domain Eukaryota; kingdom Viridiplantae; phylum Streptophyta; class Pinopsida; order Pinales; family Pinaceae; genus Larix; species Larix kaempferi. The sequence goes on along the minus strand of BSBM01000072.1, from coordinate 10,760,814 downwards.
TGGTTTATCTGGTGCCACCATACTGCCACTATCCAATGATTCTGGTACATATGTATTCCTGGGATCATCGTCATCTTCGGGCTCTTCGGTGACGTTGTACCACTCTATTTTTGGTGTCTTACTCCTTTTGAGTGCCATCGATTGTTCAGTCGACGCTACTTCAACTATTTTTCCCCGGATTTCCTGTGGCGCGGTGTGAATTGAGGGATTTTCATCTAAGAGCGAGAATGATTGGCTGAAACCAATGGTAAGTTGCTCCCAAGAAAGTGTCCCATGTCGCAGTTATGCTGCGACATACCAGTTCTGCGGTACCTCATCCAACATGTGTACGAATCCATGTACCCACTCCTGTCGTGCTCTTGATCTCCATTGATGTTGACAGGCATTCAGATGCGCCTTCAGGTCTCCTCTTCCATCATATCGCATGTGGTCATCCTTTGCAGCTTCGCCGAACCGAACCTCCATGAGGCATCGACATAGTGGCCAAGATGTGATGTTTGATTTATGCGTTTCCCACCATCGCGTAGGAGTAGCCTTCAGAGCTTCCTCCAGGGCCAGAAGACGTTGTGGCTCTACCACTTTTTCCTCGAATTCAGTGAGAAACGTGCCCAAGTTGGACGATCCCTCATAAGTAGGTAATGCATACTCCTTCATGGCTACCATTTGCAGGGACTGTGTTATCCGTGCACATCGTCGAAAGGACACTTCATGCAATTGGTTCTGCCAATTCTCAAGGGATTTATCGGAATTAAAGGATGACAAACTGGCGCTGCACCATCCTAATTCTCCATCCGTAGTGGGATTAACATAATCTTCTGAAATGTTATACAGATTGTCCCACCCTTCCGTAAATTCATCTCTGGTTGGCTCCGTATAGTGCAGCCCTTCCACAGGGTCCAGTGGTGCGATCACCCTCATTTCCTTATTCTCGAATGACATTGTCCTTTTCTTAAAGTTGATAATTGCTTGATTCTCCATAACCCATTCTATGTTGAAATATTGTAACTTCCAAGAATATTATATTTGTATTTTATTATTCTGGAGATGGTACATTCCTCCGTTTTGACCTTATTGTATATCCAGAGATGTTTATTCCTCCGAGAGAATGTGGTAACTAGGGTTATTAGATCTCCCATGTGAGGTCAGCCCTGATTTTATTATTTGGGGGTTATTAGACTCTCCAGGGAGAGGTCAGCCCCATTAGGGTAAAAGGTCAGTCGGAAGATGAGTATAAGTAGAGGAGGATATTCCTCACTTATCTCATTCATTCACTCACTTAGGAGTAGCGCACAAGTGAGAGAGAGGTCTGCATAGGAGGAGAAGGAGCTCTTGTTTGGTTTCTACATCTTGTATTTGGTTGATCATCTATATTGAGGAAAGCTTTGCTGGGTTTTCTACCCCATGAGGGTTTCCCAGGGTAAATCTTTGTCTATCTTGTGATTGTGTTTCTTTCAGTGATCTTGCTAGTCAAATTAGTATAAACTTAACATGGTATCAGAGCTAGCCTGAATAGGACATCTTTCATAAGATGAAAATATCTCTCTCTCCTCCTCCGGTGAAAATTAGGGTTTCTGCAAAAGTTGGAATTTTTGGATTCTGATTGCATGGCTGGATAGCCCTCCTCAAAATCAAAGTTTTGAGCCTTGGATCGAGATTTTTGGTTGGGTAGAACTCCGGGAAAGTCAAACCCTAATTTGACCAAAAGTGCAGAAAACCAGAAAACCCAGAACCAGATTTCTACAACAAGTCCGAAATTCGCTGGTCAAGTTTGGAGGCTGAAAAAATGAAGTTTCCAGAAAGTAGGCATACTAGCAACCTCGCCTCAGTCAAGCCAATCTCTTGGTAAGGTAAGTTTTTCATTTTTTTAATTTTCAATTTTTGGTGACCCCCTGGATAAGATGGCCCCAAGCACTAAGCTTGAGGACAAGCTAGAAGGTATAGAGAATTTCCGGGCATGGAAATATAGGATTGGTCTCATTCTTGAAGAGAATGATCTTGTCCAATATATCAAAGATGAAATTACAGAACCTGAAGAAGATGAAGCCAAAGAGAAGTATAGGAAGGACTTGATTAGGTCAAAGAGAATCATTGTTGATTCTATAAAAGACCACTTGATTCCCCAAGTGGCATCCAAGAAGACTCCAAAGGAAATGTATGATGCCCTAGGAAGAATGTATGAAGGAAGGAACATCAATAGAAAGATGAATCTGAGAACTCAATTGAAGAGCACCAAGATGAATAAAGGAGAATCCATCAAGACTATTTCTCAAGGGTTTCCCAGCTCAAGGAACAACTAGATGCCATTGGATATACCCTTGATGAAGATGAACTAGTCATGACTGCTCTAAATGGTCTAACTAGACCTTGGGAGTCATTCATCCAAACTATGTGTGCAAGAAAAGAAAGTATGAAGTTTGATGTGGTAGGGAAAGATTGCATTCAAGAAGAGGCTAGGGTAGCCAACAGAGAATCATTGCTCAAGGAAGATGACCAAGCTTTGGCCACTCACACTAGAAGAAGAATAAGGAGTCACTACAACTCCATGAAAAATGGCCACAAGAAATCTCACCGTCCACATAGATTTCAAAATAAGGAAAGAGTAAACTCAGAAAGAGATCTCTCCATAGTTCAATGTTACAATTGTCTCAAACTAGGACACTTTGCTAGAAATTGTACTTCACAGAAGAAGAAGAAGAATATTCACAAAAGACATCATGCACATGTGGCAGAAGATGATAGTGAAGAAGAAGAAGAAGAGGAAAGGCCTCAAAAGAAAAGAACTAAAGTGGAAAAAGAAGATGCGGAAGAATATGTTCTATTCTCTGCACTCTCTAGGTTTGTGACACCTGGAGAAGATACATGGCTTATTGATAGTGGTGCTTCAAAGCACATGACAGGACAAAAGAAGACTCTCTCAAGACTTGAAGAGAATTCTTCTCCACAGAAGGTATCCCTAGGAGATGACTATCAATATCCCATCAAGGGAATTGGTGAAGCAAGCTATAAGCTTGATTCTGGAACCCCATTGAAGATGAAGGAAATCTTATATGTACCAGGTTTGAAGAAGAACTTACTTTCTATCTCGGCATTAGATAAGAAAGGCTATAGGGTTGCATTCATTGATGGACAAGTACTCATGTGGTCCAAAGGAAAATCAATTGAGAATGCAATTGTTATTGGTGAAGAGGAAGGAGGTCTATACAAACTCAAGGGCCATCTAGAAGCTGCCCTTGTTCATGAATCCACTAGCCCAAGTGAGCTATGGCATAGAAGGCTTGCTCACATTAACTACAAAGCACTACCTCATGTGAGCAAAGTAGTCATAGGATTACCAGACTTAAAGATTGACCATGATGGCACTTGCAAAGTATGTGCAAGAGGAAAGAATGTCAAGAACCCATTTCCAAAGAGTGATACAAAGACTAAGAGTGCATTGGAGTTGATTCACTCAGATGTATGTGGACCAATGCCATCCACATCCTTGAGCGGATATGAATACTACCTTACATTTATTGATGACTACTCAAGGAAGACTTGGATCTATTTTCTAAAGGGAAAAGATGAAGTTTTTGGAAAGTTCAAGGAATTCAAAGCCTTGATAGAAAACCATTTAGAAAAAGAATATTAAGATACTCAGGATAGATAATGGTGGAGAATATACTTCAAAAGACTTTGAATTCTTTTGCAAGGAATCTGGAATCAAGAGGGAACTAACCACTCCCTACAATCCCCAACAGAATGGTGTTGCGGAAAGAAAGAATAGAACCGTTATGGAGGCAATAAAGACAATGATACATGATCAAGATCTACCCATGTATTTATGGGCTGAAGCAGCTAGGACCGCAGTCTATGTGCAAAATAGACTATCTCATAGTTCTCTTGATTTCAAGACTCCAGAATAAGTGTTCACGGGAAAGAAGCCTAAGGTAAGTCACCTCAAGATACTTGGATGCCCAGTATACATTCACATTCCAAAAGAAAAGAGAACCAAGCTAGATCCCTCTGGGAAGAAAGGAATATTTGTTGGATATTGTGAAGCATCCAAAGCATTTAGAATATACATCCCAGGATTCCATCATATGGAAATAAGTAGGGATGTGACATTTGATGAAGAGTCAGCTCTCAAGAGATCTAGGAAGTGCCAACATGAAGAAGTATATGAGGAAGAGGCACCTTCCAGAATCACAGAAGTTGCACCCACCCCTGAAGAGACAACTCCTGAAGACCATGACATGATGGAACCATAAGAACCCCTTCTCATAGAAATTTCAAGGAAGAGAAAGCCAACATGGGCAAGAGACATTATACTAGGAGCAGAAAAGTATGGAGCTCCTGAAGGCTCCACTAGGGTGAGCAAGAATCCAAAGGTGTTTTCCAACTATGTGGCCCTGATGTGTGATCTTGTAGATCAAGAATCCACTAGTTATGAAGAACCATCCCATAAGAAAGAGTGGGTGGAGGCAATGACGGAGGAATACCAATCAATAATGAAGAATGATGTTTGGGATATAGTTCCCAAACCAAAGGACAAAAGTGTGGTATCCTCCAAATGGATATACAAGATAAAGCATGCTGCAGATGGCAGTATTGAAAAATACAAGGCAAGGTTTGTAGCCAGAGGGTTCTCTCAGAAAGAGGGAATTGACTATGAAGAAACATGTGCACCAGTTGCAAGGTACACTTCCATTAGGACTATCATGGCACTTGCATCGATGATGAAGTGGAAATTACACCAGATGGATGTAAAGATAGCCTTCCTAAATGGTGTAATTGAGGAGGAAGTGTATATAGAACAACCTCAAGGATTTGAGGTGGAAGATGGAAAAACCCATGTGTGCAAATTAAAGAAGGCCTTGTATGGGTTGAAGCAAGCTCCCAAATCTTGGTACGGAAGAATTGACAGTTTCTTGACAAGCTTAGGATTTACCAAAAGTAAAGCTGATCCTAATCTTTATCTCAAGGTTATGGATGATGAACTTGTCATATTGCTGCTATATGTGGATGATCTATTTCTGACAGGAGATGAGAAACAGATTATCGAATGCAAGAAGAAACTCTCTTTAGAGTTTTAGATGAAAGATCTCGGATTGATGCACTACTTCTTAGGTCTAGAAGTATGGCAAGGCCTAGAGGGAATCTTTCTCAATCAAGGAAAGTATGCTGTGGAAATCTTGAAAAGATTTGATATGTTGGAATGTAAGGCCATGGCCACTCCCATGGATTCCAACCTGAAATTATTAGCAGATGCCTCATCAGAGTTAGTGGATATGACTCTGTACAGACAGATTATTGGGTCATTGATGTATTTAACAAATACCAGACCAGACATATGCTTTGTCGTGAATACCTTGAGTCAGTATCTAGTGGAACCTAGACGAGTTCACCTCATAGCTACAAAGCATGAGATGAGGTACCTAAAGGGTACGATAGACTTTGGTCTATGTTATCTTGGAGATCATGGTTTCAGATTGTATGGCTACACAGATGTTGAATGGGCAGGAAGTGTATCAAATAGGAAGAGCACATCGGGAGGATGTTATTGCTTGGGATCTGCCATGATCTCGTGGTTTAGAAGGAAACAGTCCAGTGTGGCTCTCAGTGCAGCTGAAGCAGAATATATTGCTACTTGCTCTGCTAGTTGTGAAGCAATATGGCTTTGGAAGTTGTTATCTGGTTTATTTGACTTAGAGATGGAACCCACTGAGATCCTATGTGACAACCAGAGTTGTATCAAGATGATAGAAAATCCAGTGTTCCATGATAAGTCAAAGCACATAGAGATATGATATTTCTATATACGAGATATGGTGCAGAAAGGATCTATCAAGCTCGAGTATGTAAGAATTGACGAACAAGTTGCTGATATATTTGACCAAACCTTTGTCTCGAGTAAATTTTGAGTATTTTCGAGACAAGCTTGGTGTAGTTCAGAAGGACTCTCCTCGAAAGGGGGAGTGATGTGGTCACTTATGATGAGATTGCCTACCTTGACAGTGAGGTCGATGATGTGGATACCTATATTGGTGATGCCGACAGAGAGGTTGGTGGATGGTCCTTAGACAGGGTCTAAGTTGACGAAGGGATTGCATCATCCTTGAACATATGTTCTAAAAGGATCCATAGACATATGTCTCCGAGAAAGAAGAGGGATTGCATCATCCCTAGACTTCGGTCCGAGAATTGATCCGTAGACATATGTCTCCGAGAAAGTGGTCCCTTGTGGATGTGAGAGGACTGCATCGTCCCTGAGCCTTTGGTTCAAAATGTACATGATAGGACTGCATCGTCCCTAAGCCTTTGGCTCAAAATGTACGTGATAGGACTGCATCATCCCTAGACCCTTGGTTCAAAATGTACGTGATGGGCTTGTATCATCCCTAGACATGAGACTTATCTTAAAAGGATCACGGATTGTATCGTCCCTAGACATGAGACTTGTCTTAAAAGGATCACGGATTGTATCGTCCCTAGACATGAGACTTGTCTTAAAAGGATCACGGATTGTATCGTCCCTCGACATGAGACTTGTCTTAAAAGGATCACGGATTGCATCGTCCATAGACATGAAACTTGTCTAAAATTGATAAGGATTGATCATCCTGGAAGTAGATCTGGATTGCTCGTCCATAGACATGAGACTTGTCTAAAATTGATAAGGATTGATCATCCTGTAACTAGATCATGTGTATTGCAGATTATGCTGCGATGATCCAGATGTTGTAGATCGAGATGATCCAGATGCTGTAGAACGAGATGATGATGATGCTGTAGCTGATTGAGTGCTGCAGAAGATGAAGACTCAGTATTGAAGATGATTATGTTCCAGTAACGGTTGAGTTATTGATGATGATGTATGAAGAAAGCTTCCAATGATTTATAGATGTATCATGTACCATGTAGTTGATGACTCCTTGCTCCTGCAGATGTTGTTATAATATCCTTCTCATTAAGGGGGAGTGTTGAAATATTGTAACTTCCAAGAATATTATATTTGTATTTTATTATTCCGGAGATGGTACATTCCTCCGTTGTGACCTTATTGTATATCCGGAGATGTTTATTCCTCCGAGAGAATGTGGTAACTAGGGTTATTAGATCTCCCATGTGAGGTCAGCCCTGAGTTTATTATTTGGGGGTTATTAGACTCTCCAGGGAGAGGTCACCCCATTAGGGTAAAAGGTCAATCGGAAGATGAGTATAAGTAGAGGAGGATGTTCCTCACTTATCTCATTCATTCACTCACTTAGGAGTAGTGCACAAGTGAGAGAGAGGTCTGCATAGGAGGAGAAGGAGCTCTTGTTTGGTTTCTACATCTTGTATTTGGTTGATCATCTATATTGAGGAAAGCTTTGCTAGGTTTTCTACCCCATGAGGGTTTCCCAGGTTAAATCTTTGTCTATCTTGTGATTGTGTTTCTTTCAGTGATCTTGCTAGTCAAATTAGTATAAACTTAACAGTCTATCCCCAGTAGTACCGGATAAGGACTGATGTTATCCACAATCGCAATGACATCGAAATCCGCATATGTTCTGAGTCCTTCAATTTCAACCAAAATTTGACATACCCGACCGAGTGGAGTGACCTTGCTCTGGTTCACCAATCGCAACTGTACTGGTGACCAGGTCATCCGCGGCTTTCCCATTGTCTCCCATGACTGTTTCGTCAGGATATTCACGTCCGAACCCAAATCCAGAATGATGGAGTCGACATCAAATTCTCTAATCTGTGTTGATATCCGCATCTCCCTGCCTGTCTTCTTTTTATGTGTGCGATTAACCCTCTGTTCCAGTCGTGCACCTCCCCGTCATCGCAATATACTAGCTATTTCTTCCAGTGCGTCTGGGTCTTTTGCCAAATCCAAACAACTTTCCAAGAAGGCTCCCAAGGTGTTTTCCTTCCTTCGCGACTTCCTCGAATCGAATGTCGGTGGCATGTCATAGATTTATTCCTAAAGAGGTAACTACCGCCTATTCCTCATTGCCTCCTGTGCTTTCAAAAAGACATCCCTTTCTTCTTCTACATCGAAGGTGACCTTCTTCCGTTGTGTTTGTGTTGGTCTAACATTGGGGTGTGGCCTATCGCCACCTGTCACTGCCCCTCCTCTTGTCACTATTCCAACTGTCGCATGGCTACTCTTGGCTTCTGTCGATATCCTCTGCATAGATGATGGCGCATTCTAATTATTTTGGTTCTAGTACTAGGGTGGATGCTTAGTTTTCCATTTCACAATGAGCTGGGGGCAGTCCTCTACACTATGATCTACAACACTGCAGTATGTACACTGCAGCACTAGATTTGGACAGTCTCTTTGGTAGTGCCCCTGTTGTCTGCAATTGTAACAGATGATTGGACCTCTCCCTCGTCCAGAAGCTCCTCCATTCCCCATACCGGCACCTCAGCCTCCATGGAATCCTCCTCTGAAACCTCCGCGTGGAGGTCCATATTGTTGATACTGCGGTTGCTAATATTGTTGTTTCCCATACTGCGGCTGGCCATATGGTGGTGGTGGATACTACGGGTGCTCGTAATGTGGCTTCCCGTATTGGCCCTGGTCATATTGTTGTGGTTGGTTAAACTGTGACTGACTATGCTACGATTGTTGTTGTACCACCGGTGGTTCTTCTCCTTTCATGAAATACGTGTCAGTTGTTCGATCTTGCAGCAAATCATAGGCCCTGCAGCCCTTCTCATCATGGCCAACCGATCGGCAAAACTTGCAATATAAGTTTGTTGGCTTCGATACCATCTTTTGTAGATATACACACTCCTCCGGTCGATGCCCTCTGGTCTGACAGATAGTACACCATGGCATGCCTCCTTGACGAAGGGGGTTTGGTGCCCCCGATTGCAGATACTCACGGAATTCTGGGCAATTGTCATTATGGTGCCCCTCACTTCTGTATCTGGTGCACCACACATCTCCGCGGGTTTCCTTTCCCTTCTTGATATCCTCCAATTGCAATGTTAAATTGGCCAACTGTGCCTGAACTCTGTCCATTCCCATTCCTGCTTCCTCGATTGGTGAAGCCTCTAGTTTCATCGCGATTTCTAATGCTTATGCCTGTGTTGCGACTTTTGGTTGCATCAGCGGCCCTCGGATATGCAACACTAGTCCTACGATGAACCATTCTTTATGTTGCATCTCATTTATCGGAAAGCTCACTTTCGATATCAACGTCTTGTATCGTTGATCGAATTCCCACACTGACTCATTCGGGAACTGCTTAATCTCCTTAAGCTCAGTGACATATTGCGACTCAAATTTTCGTTGTTTAAATTCGCCAATCATCGTCATTCTAACCTGTGCCAATGTTTTGGCTTTTGTTCCCACTGGAACATTTACAAATTTCATGTACCAGTCTAACACCCAGCCCCTAAACGTCGTCACTAGTTGTCCCATCTTTATAGCATCGTCATGAACCTGCTTCATGGTCCAAACTGCTTCGCATATAAACCAATACCATTTGGGATCCTCGGTCCCATTCCCCTGAAAGGTGGGCATGTTTGCCTCGTCTTCCATCCTAACGTTGCTAGTGTTGTTATTCACTGAAGCGCTACTCTTGCCGCTGCACATAGGGAAACTCCGCGAGTAGTTTGGACTTCTTCCTATAAAATTCAGAGTAGTGTGCGGGGTCAAAGGTACGTGGTAACTTATGATCTGACCTCCTTCTGCCTTTGGGGTATCCTGGTCGACGTCTCCTTCACAATAAGGTCGCTTCCTCCCTTGTGGTCATGTTTCGCAGTTCTCTGTTCCGGTCCTCTTAGGAGACTCTCTCTCAGTCCTCCTCTTCTTCTCAGGACGCCATAATATTGCTCCACTCCTCAAGAGACCACACTCTTCGTCAGCTTCCCTTTGAAACTTGTCGTTGCTCATGTCCATCTACCTCATCTTTCAGTCATACTCGCATTTACGTGATACATTCACCCTCGCACATCGATTCTTCTACTCGTTAGAAGACATCCTCAATATTCATTTTTCGCAGACAAGCATTTTAATCCACAGTTTTAATGACGACAAGAATCTTCCTCTCGGCCCCTTGAAGAAATTTCTTTTGGCATCGTTGTATGACTTGATAGAATCCACTGCGAACTCAGTTACGTACCCTTCGAGGATACTGTCTACCCAAAAATCAACAGATCACGATACCTTGTTATTGACTTGCCTCACCTGTCGCACCAACTCCGGGGTCCAACAATCAGGTTCGGTCTTCTGGCAGTGGTTCTTGTGGAACGTCAACTGTGCTAGCCACTCATGCAATAACACAGGGAATTCGCAGAAAAAAGATTTCGTGAATATCTGAATAAACGTATCTTTCTAACCAACCGGTTCCTGTCTGTTTAGGATCTCGCTTCTCACTTTCTGCAAATTCCTCTGCCTTCTTGTCGAACCACTCTTGGATCTCTGGTTTTGTCGGGTGCCACATCATATCCTCTTTTCTTCTTCCTTAGGGTCTCGGCAATGGAACCATTTGTTAACACAGCGTCTATCGACAGGGATTCACTCCACACTGTCGCCAACAACCTATCAACCCGGATACACTGGCCCAGAAAGGTGTAACCCTTCCCAGCAACACTTGCGGAGCAAGTGCAGTCTCACCCGAGGTGGACAAGGGGGCTGCTAGAACCAAGTTTCTGCAGTGATGTAGAGGATATGCACACATTACCTTCACACTAACCAAAGATTATAACATTCATAATATACCATTAACTTATTATTCGCATCTTAAGTCATTCGCAGTTTCTAACAAACATTCATACTCATTCAGATTATAACATATTCGCATTAATCAACAGAAAACATTCACATGACCCATTATTCATCATCACATCATTGCAGAAAGACAGAATTCATGTCCTAACCGAACATCTCCATTCATTCATCAAACCTGCGGAATTAACCTTAGAAACTATCAATACATCATGTTGTGGATACAAAACCAAATCCAAAAGATAGGATCAATCTCCAAAACTTCGATGCCCTTAGGCTTACAATCCTACTCTATTTATATGCTTTTATCTTATTACAAAATGGTCCACATGATCGGCTCAACTAATCTAACAATTCTTATGCTTTCGTGAATACCGCGGATGATCCTTCTTTCGCGGAATGACCCTTTCGCACCTATTGGATTCCGCACTTCCTGCAGATCTATCCCGTGCCAACAAGTACCATGATAATTGCCACACACTAAGCGAGAGTCTGAGAGAAAAGTTGAATACCCAATCCAGTATTCACTTGATTCTAGTGACCCAATACCCAAATTGAAAATGAAATCCGCCCCTCTGAAGAATTGTGGATAGAGTTAAGGCAATAATTCGGTGCTTTTGAATGAGCAAATCTCGTTTCTAAGAGTAGTATCTTCCTTATGTACAATTGCATGAACAGACGCATATGGATTCGGACATGTAGGGTGCTTTTGAACGAGCAAATCTTGTTTGTAAGAGTAGTATCTTCCTAGTGTACAGTTGCATGAACAATGGTGTAGGAATACGGACATGGTGTCTCTGTAAGCTCTGATTCAAATCCAAGAAGCAAGATACGATGAGGTCAGCGCATCGCCAGAGCTCGGGACGCAGAAAACGAGACATACGTCATATGTCTGGATCCAATAAAATCATGGAAAAATAGTCTATTTATTAAAAAAATTAATAATAAAAAATCTACACTAACCTATTGACCATAGTCCTATCAAATATTTCATCCCGAACCTAGATTAATACTGTTGACTGAATAATATATGTCAAGGACATAACAAAATGATAGCATTTGGATGCAACTAAATTACCCCAATCCCTCCATTCATATTTGAGCTTTGCAGCTTTAATATATAACGATATTTGAGTAATAATTGTCTCTCACAGTAAGTTCGCATATATGAATTCATTGCAATGTATTGCACAATTCTTTCTATCATTCAAAGAAACAAAATAAAGGAAAGTGTTGTTGCCGCCGGAACACGAACCTGGGGGTTATTGCAATCGAAATCTTCGAGTTGCTTAGGTTAGTTCCTTGGGGGCAAGTTTCGAGTTGAGATACTGTCACTCAACACTCAACTCCTCCATTTAGGCAGAACTCCTAGTGAATACAAATACAAGGGAGGTAGTCCCTATGATTTACTAAGGTTGATTAAGCTTTAGGTTTATGAATGGGTGAATTGTTTTAGAATTTTGAAAAACAATTGATTGAAAAAATAACTTGCAAGTATAGATGAGTGGCGAGGAGGAGATAGCTAGGGTTCACTAAAAATGGTGGAACCCTAGCCACAGATGGCCGCTTGTGGCCTGTTTGCTGTCAGGCTATGGAGTCCTTCAAACTGATAGGGCCTTCAACGTGGAGGAGGTCTCCCTTTATCGTGTTCAGTGCTTTCAGTCTTGGGTTAATCAGCTATGAAGTCTAAACCCTAGAATTATTCTACCGTTTTTTTCGTACTGCTATTGATTAACTATAAGGAGGTTTACTGTGCTCCCATTTTTACCTATCATGGCAAACTACGAAGATCAAGTGGATTACTCTTTTGACCCGTCGGACGAACTTCCTATATGGACCCAGCCATCTAGCGCCAGGTGGCATGAAGGGGCAGACAATACAGGGTGTGGGCTGGGTGGTATAACGGCCGGTGAGACTTGCTCGGAACCGGGGTTTTCACCATCGAGTTTCATTGGAATATCCCCTGGCACTTTGTTGAATAATGCCACTTCGCCTCATTTACCATTGGTTCTTCCTACTATGACACCACTCTGGTCTTCTGAACAGGTGATACAGGCCATTGAAGGTTCGATGGTGGTTGACAAGGGCACTAGTTCTACTTTTGGTGGTCTCCATGGAACTGGCAGTTTACACATCCCCTCTGCGGACTCAATCCCTGGTTTGAACATTGAAGAGTCGAGGGAAGATCCGGGTTTGGGTTTACTGGAGATTCATGAACAACGTGGTTTTTCTATCCCTCGTGTGGGTTCGGGTACCAGTTCTGAAGATTAGGGAGGTCGTACATCGGATGATGCATCCCAACGAGCGAAGCGAGGCAAGAAACGTTCGCTGAAGCTGAGCAGAACTAAATACAACTACGCCCTTGGGGAAGACATAGAGTGGCATCAATTGGTCAAGATGACCAATATCACCTTGGTAGGTAAGGCTCTGGGTAGATCATTCTCCCTTCATACTATTGAGGCCTAGGTGGCTGAACATTGGGTTGCAGAGTTGGGTTATACCCCTGAGGTGGTGGAATTAACTCAAAACTGGTTTGCTTTCAACTTCCAAAATGAATACCATGCAAAATGGGTTCTTAACTCCAACTGGAGTTGGGATCATTGTTCGGTTATGATTAAACCCTGGCATCCGATGTTTGATGCAAGCCGCGAACGTCTGGATCTTGTTCCTATTTGGGTACGGCTACCCAGGCTACCTCTTCATTACTAGTCGGAGCGGCATTTCAAAGGTATTGGGAACTTGATTGGCACTTATTTGGATGGTGATTATAGTTTTTTGCAAACTAGACAGAGGAAGATTGCTCGTATACTGGTTAATTTAAATATCAGGGATGGGCTGGCACCGGATGTCACTCTCAGTTGGGGGCCCTATGCATATGTTCATAAACTAGACTACGAAAATGTCCCCTTTCGATGTCGTCGCTGCCATGCTTATGGTCATCCGGTTGCTGATTGTAAACTACCCTTACGGTGGAGAAATGGTGGTAGTCACAAATCTAATATTGCTATGGAGGATCCTCCTATTGTTGGATTTCCATCATCAGATCCCACCAATAAGGGGGCTATGGAGACGGTTGCAGAGCATGAACATTCCCGAGCCTTGGATGCATCTACCCCTACTGGTCCTGTTCCTTCAAATCCCACTTTTAATGCAAAAATGGATGGAGGATCACAACTGGAATCGATCAGGTTTGCGACTGGAATGGAAAGATCCGCTCTTATTTTCGCACCTATAGGGATATCTCAACCTGCTACCTTCTCGGCCTTCGGGACTCCGGCTGTGGGTATTCCTTCTTCCTTAAACCCCCTTTCCTTTCATTTTGTTTTTAAAAACATCTATAAGGAAAATCCGGACTGGCTGGAGGCTTTAAAAAATTTGAATATTTCTCCCTCCTTGGAGAGGGTAGAAAATACTTGCAATGTTCCTGAACCCTCAACTGCTCCTCCAAACCCTATGAATCCTGGTGTGATGCTTATTGTTATAACCCCTGAACTAGATCCTACCCCTGGGGAAGCTCCTTCCTCTTCTTCCCCAACCAACTCCTCGGACTCTGGCTATTTCTTACGATCCCTTACAAAGATTTCCCCTGGGGGGCTAGGTGTTGGGACTTGTAAACCGGGAAAAGGTAGAGGCAGGAAGTCACAGCTATCAAAGGCTCAGTCCAAGGCTAAGATGGATCTACTGGAAGGTAAACACGTTACTATTGACCGGGCGCTTAGAGCGATGCGTGCCCAGAAAAGGGGGCGTTAATGAAACTTATGTCTTTCAATTGTCGGGGTCTGGCTGGTCCCCATAAAAGATCAGCATTGCATAGAGTGGTATCTCTTGAGCACCCGGATATCATTCTACTTCAAGAAACTTTGGGTGTTGGTGAGGTGATTAAGTCGATGTTAGAAAGTTGGTTTGGTGGCTGGTCTTTTGCTACCTTGGATGCTCGAGGCAGGTCTGGTGGTCAGGCTATTGGATGGAATACTAGAATGGTGAGGTGCCACAACCTGTGGGGGATGGACTCTGTCTTGGGATTGTCCTGTTCATCTCTTGATTTTGGAGAACTTTTCACAGTGGTAAATATTTATGGCCCTTATTTGAACAGAGTTCCTTTCTGGGATACTCTCCTCTCCATTCCTTTGTTACAGGATGGGAACCTTTTGATCGGAGGTGACTTAAACTTCTCCCTCGACCCGCCTGAAGTTTGGGGCAGCAGAGCCCGCTCTGACCCTTTGGCTGATTACTTCACACACAAGCTGGTCACACATAATTTGCTGGATATTGAGCCTTCTCTCCTTAAGCCTACTTGGAGAAATAACAGAATTGGAGAAAACCGGGTCGAGAAGCGATTGGATAGGTTTTTGGTGTCTGATTCTTTTGTGGACAGAAACTACCTACTGAGGTAGTGGGTAGGCTCGGGGGGATCTTCTGATCACTTCCCTATTTTTCTTGAATTCCGAGATGGAACTACTAAACCGGCTAGGCCTTTTAAGTTCAATAAAATTTGGTTAAAGGATGAGACCTTCACTGAACTTGTTGGTTCTCTTTGGGTTCCCTATAACCCTAGGGATGCTCTATCAGCCTCACATCAGTTTACTGCAAATATTAAAAGAATTAAAGGACCGGTTAAGGAGTGGGCTCATGAAAAGAATAAACAAGATGACAGAGAATTAAAGTTGATTGAACTGGAACTTCAGTCAATTTATGAATCTGGATCCGGGGGTCTGGGAACCTTGGAGGAAAAAGCCCAGCTTGTTGCAATAGAAGGGAGGAGGAACATGCTCTTATTGGAAAGAGAGGAAACTTGGTGATTGAAAAGTAGGGTTGTTTGGCTTACAGCAGGCGAAGAGAATACAAAATTTTTCCATGCATATGCAAAAGGAAGAAAGCTGGCCAACACCATATGGAACCTCGAGGACTCAATGGGGGATTTACAGACCTCTTTTGATGGCATGGCGGGGGTGGGAGTAAATCATCTCCAGACATTATTTAAATCTCAGGAACAGGTTAATATTGTTGAAGTTGTTAGGACGGCCCAACTCTTTCCCTGGTTCGTGGAAGCAGAGGATAATCAATCCTTGATCGCGGATGTTACGGAAGAAGAATTGAAGGAGGTTCTGCAGAGCTTTCAGAAAGACAAAAGCCTGGGACCGGATGGTTGGACTGTTGAATTTCTACTGGCCCTTTTTGATCTTATTGGGAATGATCTCCTGATGTTGGTAGAAGATACTAGAATTTCAGGGTGAATACCAGCTGCCCTCAATTCCACCTTTATTGCCCTTATCCCTAAAACTGATAACTCTTCCTCTCTTGGGGATTTCAGACCTATCTCTCTGTGTAATTGTGTGTATAAGGTAGTGTCCAAGATTATCGCCAAGAGGTTAAAGTTATTCTGTCCAAGCATATCTCAACAGAACAATTTGGGTTCCTGGAAGGAAGACAAATTCATGAGGCAATAGGAGTGGCACAAGAAGGTATACATAGTATGAAATCACGGAAAATCAAAGGATCCATTATCAAGATTGATTTGTCTAAAGCATATGACAAGGTGAGTTGGTTGTATATTCATTTACTACTTACCCATCTGGGCTTTGCTGTGGACTTTATCAGGTGGCTCATGAGTTGTATTACTACGGTCTCCTTTGCGGTCCTCATCAATGGGGCAGCCTCTCCTTTCTTTCGTTCGGAAAGAGGTCTACGTCAAGGGTGTCCTTTATCACCTTTACTTTTCCTGCTGGTTGCAGAAGGACTAAGTAGGGCTCTGAAAAAAGCTTGTAGGGAAGGCAACCTACAAGGAATACAGGTGGCTCCGGATTTATTTATAACACATCTGCTTTTTGTGGATGATATTCTCATTTTCTGCTCTGGTTCAATTGAGTACATTGAAACCCTACAGGGTATTTTCCACCTTTTTTCTTAGGCTACTGGTATGGAGATTAATGAAAGGAAATCCACTCTGTCGGCTCATCTGCTTAGTGAAAATGAGATTGAGGTTATTCGAAGGATTTTTCCCTATAATTATTTGTCTCTTGATGTTGGCTTGAACTATCTTGGGTTTCAGTTAAAACCTAATGCATACATTAAACAAGATTGGAGCTGGCTTCTTGAAAAAATCCACAAACATTTGAAGATTTGGAGTCACAAATGGCTCTCGAGAGAAGGTAGGCTGGTTTTGGTGAAATCAGTCCTAGAGGCCATTCCAGTTTACTGGATGTCTCTATCTTGGATTCCCAAAGGGACGTTGGAGAAAGCCCGGAAAATATGTTTTCATTTTCTTTGGAGCGGTAAAGGATATTTTGTTTCCCCTTGGGTTCGTTGGCAGAAAATAGCTATACCGAAGACTTTAGGAGGGTGGGGTCTGAAAAATATACGTCTCTTCTCTAAAGCCCCGGCTGCCAAAGGGGTGTGGAGAATACTAAAAACGGACAGTCTTTGGACAAGAGTTGTTATTCAGAAATACATTGCACCTGTAAATATAATGGACTGGGTCCGGAATCCGAATAAGTCTCACCGTGGTGGCTCTGTTATTTGGAAAGCTGTTATTAAATCTTTTTCTATTGTTGGTGATCTCTTGGATTGGAATATTGGGAATGGACAGTCTCTTCGGGTTGGGGAAGACCCCTGGTTCGGGAGCGAAGGTCGACATATTTTATCAGTAAGATTGATTACATCATTTCGTGATAGAGGTATCACTTGTCTATCACAGCTTGCTAATGGAGATTTGGTTCACCCATGGACTCAATCATGGATTGATGTAAACGCCTTGGATCTTTCTATCATGGAACAGGATGAATTAAAGAATTACTACAGGGCTCTTATTTTTTCACAAATCCTCATTCGTGATAGGGAGGACGTTCTGGTATGGGAAGGAGCACTGAATGGTGAATTTTCACCAAAGAATGGGTACACCAGTTTGAGTTACTACATCAATCCACGTGAAGCAGTCTGGTGGTGGAAACCTCTTTGGAAGTTAAATTGTCCAATGAAACACAGACTATTTATGTGGAATATTCTTGAAAACTCCATTCCTACCTGGGATTATTTACAATGAAAGGGGAGGGTAGGACCAGGCTGGTGTATTTTGTGTAAGGAAAATGAGGAAACCTGTCTTCACATTTTCCTACAATGCTCATACACGGTGCAGGTATGGGAAGAATGCTCCAGAATCTCAAAAGTTCAGTTTAACTGGGAGGGGGACACGATGCTACAGGCCTGGTTACAGTGGGGTAATGATCCAATCGGCATATCTTACAAAGCCCTCCCTTTGTTGGTGGCCTAGGGGATATGGTTGGCGCGGAACAGATTGATCTTCACGGATAAACCTTGTACACCGGCAGCCTCAGCCATACTCATCTGTGGCTTCATGACGGCATACCCCCAACATATCAGAGTCGCGAATCAACGAACCATTCTTGAACTTGACATTGACCACTCGGTACCTTGGGGATACTACGATGGCTCCGCTCAGGAAAACATATGTGGAGGAGGGGCAGTTTTACATCTTACATTAACCCATTATTATCACCTGTTTTGGGGTCTCGGGGAGGGTGGGAATAATTATGCTGAAATCATGAGCCTCAAGCTTCTTCTCTTGTTCGCTATTGAGACCGGTTGTCAATCTCTAAATGTCTTTGGAGACTCTATGAATGTCACAAACTGGACACTTGGCACACAACACTGCAGAGATCTTAGACTTGCAAATATTCTACAGGACATTCAAGAACTAAAACTCTCCTTCTTAAATTTTCCTTGCAGACATGTTTACAGGGAGAATAACAAGGAGGCGGACAAGGCTTCTAAAGTTGGCAGGGTCCTGGCAATGGGGGTGTGGAAAGTAAAAGAATACCGTGAAGGGACACAATATGAGTACTATCATCGACCCTTCATTGATGAATTGGCTATACAGGAATAGCAGTGTTGTTAATATTTTTTTTTGGAGAATACTAACAGCTTTAAGGCGATCTACAAAATCAGATTACAGATTATTGTTTTTCTTAAAAGACTTCTTTTGGTATAATAGGAGGCTCGGGGAGCCTCGATATAACATGCTCTGTTTTCTCTATTAGACCTTTAAATATGATGATGTTTAACACATCAGACAGATGTAAGGAAGATACTACACTTTACTATTTTGATTGTCCTTAATGGATATCCGCATGCATACTTGCATATACAGAATGTAATTTTGTTCACCTCTGCTGAAATAAAATTACGCTTTTTTTCTTGGAAAAAAAAAACTTGCAAGTATAATTTTAGATCAACAACATAAATTAATCATATAACACATGAGATCTTAATCAAAGCTTGAAATATATAAAATATAGACAAGATCAGTGCCAAAAATGGAGTAAAAAATCCATGTTGTTGTATTGTAAATGTTTTGGCAGTGCTTCTTGGTCAATTTTAAATTTATTATGACATGGGATTTGATTACGGGAAGGGGTAGCTCCAAATATACCGTGAGGTACAAGGAGTAATGTCTGAAACTTAATTAATGGTGGCTTCTCACGAAGAGGTGTGGGATGGAATGGAGTCTCGAGGGCGGTGTTCGACACTACACCAGCAAGGGTGTAGACTAATTGTGCCCTAAGGTCGCCTCCCAGTGGTTCCCGCTTCTCCTGAGAAATTTACACACACAATAATCAAGTTCTTAGTGTCGAATTTTCACTATGTTTAGGGTAGTTGATTTTATTAGTATGAGTTTTTATTAAATTTGAAAAATTGTTGAATAGTTGCAACTCTTTCTGATTTCCCACAGGCTCAGGCAAATGACCGCAAGGGGAAAGAGCATACTTTGAGTTGGCAACTGGATGTTTGTTTCGTTTTGATTGCAAAAAAGATAAATGACTAGAAGAAAAAAATTATGCTAATTACTACATACAAAGAATCTCTTTTCTGATCATCTGATCACGTACTCAGGCAAATCCCTTTATGTGATGGCGAGAGCATACTTCGGGAAAGCAATGCCAAGTTCGTTACCGAAAGTAAAGACTGAATAGTAAAATGTTTGAACTAATTACTACACCACGAATATATTTTCCCTTTCGGTACTTCGGTAGAGCATGGCGGGTCAGTATTGATTTCCTTGGCAAAAATACTTTGAAAAATAAACTTGCTTGATATGTAAAGTATATTGCCTGTGAAAATAAGAAATTAAATATTCCTGCGTCTTGAGTGAGTTTGAAGGCCGATATTTGGATCAGACACTTCAAACGTTGAATTTTAACTCTGGATTGGTTTATTTAAACCGCAAATAAAATATGTTAGAAAAATTCACGCCATAAAAAATATGTGAATCCCCCTAGGGGGGATGGGGTGTGGGTGTTGGGTATCCCACTTGCTCTTCTTTTTATTTATGATTTACAATAAATTTTTAAAGAAAACACCTTGGATCTTTACAGATCTAGATCCAAAGGCTTACAAAAAATGTAAAGGAAAAATGTCGGATGAAGCTAGGATGCCTCGAGAAGCTCTAGAATGGCCCAAACTTGAATTTTTTTATCAAAAAGTGCCAAAACCTGCTACAAAGTAAAACAGGCCAGCGAGCTAATTAGTACTCAAAAATGCCCAAAATCACTTTAAAAGTGATTTGGGCGACTAAAAATATTTATGGAAAAAATTCTAAGCTAAACTACTTGCAAAAATTGACTAAAATGACACAAAAGGACAAGTCCTTTTGGGGATCTTGGATTGATTTTGAGGGCAGCCAATTAAGCACTTTTAACTTGCCAAATAAAACTTTTAAAATCATAAACTAACTTCTACTTCAAGCCTTGAATTTTTATATGAAATGACTTGCCTAAAATGAAGTTAGCTAAGTTAGATCTAGTAGAATGAAGCTTTAAAATGCAAGATCTAAACAATATATCAAATCTAAAAGAAAATATAACTTTTGGAATAATAGATCTGAAAGTAACCAAGAAAAAATTGCATTTGTTGAAGGAGAAGGAGAAGGAGAGATAGGCCCGATGTCAGATGAGAATAACTATAAAGCCTTCAGTGGAATGCTATTGGACTAAGCAACATGAATGTTTTTTGGAGAGAGGGTGAACAATCTTGTTCAAACTCCTATCCAATGGTTACCTGAAGCTATTCATAAGACACTTGCAAAAAGGTTTGTGAGATCTAGTTACTCATGCATAAAAAAAACTAGAGAAGCATAATAATAACCTTTTTAAAATGCTATATCTATATCTTTAAACATGTATGAGCAAAAAGAAAGCAAGTAATAAAATTATTAATTCCCTTCTTCCTATCAATTGAGAACAACCCTACCAAGGCTAGATCCACAACACAAGAGTGCAAGAAAAACATTAATCAATACAGGTTACCTCAAACATGCATAGCCATGATCATCCAACCAACACACTACAACAATGAGCCTCCAAATATTTTTGTTTTTATTCCAACAATGAAAAGATAGTACACAGTTGCAACATGCAAGCAATCCTCACCTTGACTCTAAATAACTTGAAGGAGTAGAAGAGGCTTGATTTTATAGACTTGAGAGCACATGAGGGGCGCACTACCTCATGAAGAGAGGAGTGAATAAGATGAGAGAGTTAAGGGATTTATATCCCATTTATTTAGGAATTAGTGGGAGTTTCGTGATGAGGTGGGCGCCACCTATACAAGAGGTGTGCCCCCTCTCCTTGGAAACTCCTCCCTCAAACCTTACGACGTCACATGCTAAAACAACGAGTGCATCATCCTCATGGGAGAGGGCGCATCATTCACTTTACATGGTTCGTATCTCCCTTTATTTGACATTAAATAATGTGATTAATTCAACTCATGGGTTGCCTTTCAATTGGGATGGTATGCCAACTAGTTTGGAACATGACCATTGACTTTTTTTCTTTTTTTCTTTTTCCTTTAGCGCATTTTGACCTTTTTTAGCATTTATTTTCCAATTTGTTGCATCTTTAAGGAATAATGCTCCCAGCAAGGATAATTTTAAGGGCGAAATTTAGCCCATGGGCTATTTTTCCATGTTTTTTTCCAAAAAAATATTCGCCAATTTGCATTTTTTGAAGCCCTGTTTCGCCCAATTTTGATTTGGTAAACTTTTTTCACTCTAAAAATAGCCAAATTATTATATAAACTATATAAATTCCTTAGAAATTGAAATAATTTTAGAAAAATATCTCCAAATATTTTATAGTTGACATTTTAAGAATTGGTAAGATTTGCCAAGGTTTATACACTTTTAAATAAGTATGAGTTCTTAAAATTATCCCTGGCTCCCAGAGACGACGTAGTCACACAGAACATGGGGAAAGTGGGTCCTAGGGTAAAGAGGACGCTCTGAGTGTGAAAACGAGCATCCCCGTGGAAAAAACCGCCTCCAGACTACTCTTTTATTACAATTTGAAAATTTTCATTTAAACCATTAGGCATAAGTTTACGGAAAAAAATTATTTTCTTCGGAAATTAAAAAAAAAACTTAGGGGGACCTAGCACATGTCCATATGACTCGATTTTAATATCTAGCATGGTAATATACATTGACACTTGAACTCTAATAACCTCCTAAGACTGAGAAATCATGCAGACCACCCCAACTTTGTTGGAGGTATGAGTGAAAAACTCAAAAATTATATGTCGTTTATTCAACAATGTATAATTGACAAGGAAAAAAACACTCTGGGCTAGTTGGACTGATAACTAAGTCCTAGGAAAGTCGAGTTCTTCCTTTACAAAACCATCATGCTATGACATTTTTTACAATTTCCCTGCAAGGCATGGACATGTGATTTTATTTTAAAAAAAGGAGGGGGGGGTCAAGGTGGCCTACTAGGACTTCTAGTCTTCTGATTATGAACAAGTAAACTTGTTCTATCTTCAAAGGCTCACTTGAAATCACCTAAGTGCAACTTAGCTGATAGCATCTGGATCCAACTGTGGGATGTGCACTTGCTTTTGATTCTCAATCGAAGAGAGTGTTCGAGAATCCAAGAATCTATGGTTCCTGCACAAAAACTAGATTGAATTAGTATCCACACATCTTTACCAAATGAAAAAATAAGTTGCATAAAAAATTATTGTACAAAAATGAAACTATAATACATCAATAATATACATGGAGCGTAATATACAAAAGTATTGTACAAAAAGAAAATTTTGAAACAGCAAGGAAAAGGTTTAGAAATGGCCCTACTACAAGAATGCCCCCATGGACACTTCGTTGTTATCTCTGAAAAATAGCTTGAGATGATGGCCATTAACCGGAAGGACCGGTCTTTCCCCATCCATTGTGTAAAGGTAGAATGATTTGAACCCTGCTGGCTCAAATACGATGTATGGTCCCATCCAAATGCTGTCAAATTTTTTCGTGATTTCCCGATTTCTCTTTCTTTTTATCCCACAACGGAACCTTATCATTGGGCTAAAAATCTCTTAGTCTCTCAAATTTGTCAAAAGTCTTCTTCACCTTGTCATGGTTTCTAATGCTTTGGTCTAAATCTATTCTCCTAGTCTCATCTAACTTCATTATCTGCTCTACTCTGTGATTTATGGCATCATCATCTGGATCATAATCATGAAGTAATTGGTACATTGGAAACTGTATGTAGATGGGCACTGATACTTTTAAACCATAGACTAGTTCAAAAGGAGTCTTTCATGTTTAACGCTTATGTGTTATTATATCAGCCCATACTGCAAACTTGATTTAGCTATCCCAAGACTTTTTCTTCTTTCCAACTGTTTTCTTTGAAAATTCATCAAGCTTTTGTTACTGGACTCACCTAATCCATTCCCTTGTGGCTAGTAGTTGGAAGAGTGAGATAAGACAATGCCATACTTGAAACAAAAACATGAAAAAGCAACTGAGCTAAATGCTGGGCCATTATCAGTTGTTATCTTAGTTGGGACACTGAATCTAGTTATGATTTGATCTTCTAGGTAATTCATAACTACTTTATCAGTTGCATTTTTAGTGGGGATGGCTTCCACCCATTTGGTGAAATAGTCGGTAGCAGTAAGGATCCAGGAGTGACCATTGCTTGAGTTCTCCTTGAATTGACTGATAAAATCAAGACCCCATTGCTAGAAGGGTTCTTGAACAACTACTGATTTTAAAGGTAATGCTGGCAACATTTGCTTCCCGGTGAACATCTGGCACTAGAGGAAAGATCTGACATACTTATGTACATCACCGAATAGAGTAGGCCAGTAGTAACCAACTCTAGGGATTTTATGGGTTGTTATATATGCTACATAATTCCCTCCACAAAATCCTGAATGAAACTCTGTTAAGATCTTTTTGGAATCCAACTCATCAACACATATGAGCATTAATACATTTGGATTCCTCCATCCCAATCCATCCTGAGAGATGCAATATCTAATATCTTTTAATCTCAATGCTCTTCTCGTATGGTCTACAAGATTCTCAGGGCAATCAAAGTTACATAGAAGATAGATTATATATGCATACCATTGCTACTGACTTAAATGTTGAATACCTTCTGACATGGTTGGTTCTGATACACTGGTTTGACACACCATCCCCATGGCTTCTTCGTTACTTTGAGTTATCATTTTGGCTAATCCCTGTCCCTTTATTAACTTTGTGGGTCTTATTTCTAAGTCATACTCTTGGATTTTAGAGACCCACTTTCCTCTTATTCCTAAGAAATCTTATTGAGCTAAGATATCCTTAACCGCGGAATGGGGGACATAGCCAATTATTCTTGAGTATCCAATGTACATCTTAAAATGCTTTGGGGATTTGATGAGAGCATAAGCTTGTTTTGTATTAAGACTCTTGCTCATGACCTTCATTATTATTTTGGAGTAAGACTCTTGCTATTGTATGTTTTGATGCAAATTAGAAAATATGAAAGTCCTTTGAGTAGTCGGGGCTGATTACCACAGGGGATCTGGAAATATTATCTTTGATGCACTTAAAGACTTCATTTCTTTATTTTTTCCATTGATACTTAGCATCCTTTTTTAGTAATTCCTGCAATGGCTTCGTTAATTCTGCTAAGTTAGGGATGAACCTCTTGATAAAGTTTATCTGACCATTAAATGATTGTAGAGCTTTGAAATTTTGGGGAATGGGCACTTTCTTTATGACTTCAACTCTTTCAGGGTTTATCTTCACGTACACCATCTTTGGAGATGATGTGTCCTAACAACTTTCCTTCATCCACTCCCAAGACTGATTTGGTTGGTTTCAATGATATGCCATATTTACGACATCTTTCAAAAAGTTGTTTTAGGTGATTAACATGGTCGGATCTTTCTTTAGAGAAAACTGTTAAATCATCATAATAGACTTCAATGATATTATGAATTATTTCTTTGAAAGCATAATCCATAGCCCTCTGAAAAGTAGCTCCCACATTTAATAAGCCAAATGGCATCCTCAGATACTCAAAAGTACCCCAAGGAGTGGTGAAAGTGGTCTTGTGTTGATCCTCTTTGTTGATCAATACCTGGTTGTATCTGGAGAAACCGTCCAACATGGACATCATTTGTGAACCTGTTACCCTTTGGAGAAGGGTTTCCATATTCGGCAAAGGATAATTGTCTTTTAGGCATGCCGTATTGAGGTTTCAGTAGTCAATGCATATTCTAATTGATCCATTCTTCTTCCTCAAAACCACCAAATTAGAACACCAAGTTGAATGTCTTGTTGGTGCAATGATTCCAACAGCCAACATCTTTTATGATTCTTTTTTGACAATTGGTGCTAATTTGGGGTTTATTTGTCTTAATTTTTGTCGGAAAGGTTTTACTTCCTTCATTTCTTACTTTAGGGGTATAGTGTGCTGAAATATATAATCTCGATAAGCTTTTAATTCATCATAAGTAAAAGCAAACACATCCCTATACTCCCTAACAAGATCAATTAAATCCTTCCTTTCCTTTTCCGAGGTGCCTTTTCCAATTTTTATAATTTTTGGTTCCTTATGAGTTCCAATGTTTATCTCAATATATTCTCCTATATTTATCGACTCTTTTTTATTTATGTGCATGTCCTGCCTATCAAATATCTGCTCAAATCCTATGTAGCTGCTAGGAATAAGATTTCTAATGTTATTGTCTTGCTCTGAATACTCTTTGTCTTCCTCTTTAAAATTGATCTTACATTCGGAAAACTCCTTAATGTTGTGGATAAATCTAAAGATTTGTTTATCATCATTAAACACCTGCCAATGATCTATACTATTAGGAACTGAAGGTCTAAAGTTGATTTCAAGCTTTCCATCACCGTTTATCATTTCATCTATAGGTTGAAGAGTGGATGCTGTTACTGCTAACTTATCAGCCAAGCTATTATGTTCTCTAGGAATTGCTTCAAGGTTCAATGCATCAAACCACTCCATAGTGTCCCAAATAACATTCCTATATTTCTTTAGTCTCTGACATTTACATGCAAACTTATTCTTTAGTTGTAAAATCACTAAGTCAGAGTCACCCTTGATGCTTAACATTTTGATACCCATACTTTAGCAGCTTCTAAGCCAAGTGAGAGTGCTTCATACTCTGCTACATTGTTAGATGCATCAAACTCTAATATGAAAGCAAAGTTGAAAGTTTGCTTAGGTGGGGAAATGATTATTATTCCTGGTCCTTTTCCATATTTAGAATATGCTCCATCAAAATATAACTTCCATATTTCATTTAACTTTTCGTCTTTCATTTTTTTCCTAATAGGATCCATGAAGTTAGATAGGATAGCATAGTTTCTGAGACTATTTGATTTGGCAACAAATTCATTATGTGGATTCTTAGGGTTTTCAACATGGTACTTTCTTTCAACTTCTCTGTGTTGCTTAACCTAGGTGTTCTCTGATGTAGGTACTGTTGCATAAGTCCAATCCATTTGGATGTGCCCTCCCAAAGTTGTAGCCCATTTTCTTGACAAATGCATACCCCATGTATCCAACACATCAATGAATAATACATCCATATCTAAATGGATTACTGGATACTGTGCTAATATTACTTCAAGGTTTGTGATTATTCCTACAACTTTGATTTCTCTTTCATCCATGGCACAGACATTGTGGTATGGCCTTGTGATTTTCAAACCTAACTGATCCATAACCTTCAAGGTGATAATATTGGATGATGCTCTTGAGTCTAACATGCAGTTGTGAAGATAAAAGTCATTTACCAATAATGAAACATATAAGGGTGGATGGTATTATTTTCTTGGATACATACTATTAAAGATAACCATAGCATCCCCAAAAGTGTTTATCTCTTCCACAACTTTACCCTTAGCTTTATCCAAAATCTCATTTTTAGATGGAGTTTTAGTTTTGGGATGAGTATCATAAATCTTATCTTGAGGATTATCTAAGGCTTTTAGGAACTTATCTTTCTGCTCTAGAAATTTAAGCATATCGATTACAGGTACATTTACTTTAGCATGTGTTAACCAATCACCCATATCAAAGCTCAATTTATTTTCTATGGGAGGATTTGTTACCTTTTGAATGTACTGCTTTACTTTGCCTGGGGCAGGATTGTCTCTTCTTTGATAAGTTGCCCCCTTGAATCTGGAATTAAACATGTCTTGGACTTGGTCTAGTGTAGGCTTTTCTCCATAGTTTTGAGTGATGAAATCCTTTTCTTGACTATATGCTACAGCTTGCTGCCAATGTTGATCCGACAAAGGGTAGGTATGCCCTACAGTGTTGATATACTCAGGCTCTCTTGAAGGTGCTTCTTGGATACTAGTTTCTGGTAAACCATGTTCCATGATGTGACGGGAACTATAGAAAGTGGATTCCTCATGGAAATCTTTAGAAAGTCTACAAAAAGGAGTTACTTCTTCAAGCATGTTGGTTGAATCTAACTGGTTGGATGGCCTCTACTCATAAGGAGGATCCTTCTCCTGCCATCTATCCTGATTTCCTTTGGGGGGGAACCTTTGTAACTGAGAGAGTTGTGAAGCATGTGTCTTTTTCATATTAACAAACCTATTTTGCATGGCAGTCATTTGAGCAGTGTGATTTGCTCCTAAGGTTTTTATAGTATCATACATCTCTTTCATTGCATCTTTTAAGGAATCCCTAGCTTTAGTCTCAATAGCTTTTCCTTTATCTTGATGTTTAGGGACAACATGCATTCCTCTTGTAAAGCCAGGTAAATTAGATTTCCTTGATGATTGCATGTTTTCATCAATTTTAAGAGTTAAATCCTGGGCAGCTTTTAGAGTTTCAGGATCTTTGTCTCTTAGCATGAATTTCAGTTCACCACTCAAATCTTCCATATAATAAACAAGGATGGACTTGTCTGGGGGTTTGAAGTCAGCATGAATGTTGGAACCTATAGTTCTGAACTTTTTGTTGAACTCCTCCATGGATTCATTCTCATTTCTTTTAATTGAATGGAGGGCATTTAGTTGATAACGAGGCTCTTTCTTGTCACCAAATATTTCCAAGAATCCTTTTGTGAAAGCGTCATATGTTGAATAATTGTTGTCATCTAGGCCTGTAAACCAATCATAAGCATCTTCATCTAAATATAAGGCAAAGAGCCTCATGTAAACATCTTCCTGCTTTTGAGTGGTTGTTTGGCACCACACTAGGTGTCTTGCAAATCTAGTGAGGTGAGATATGGTAGTAATGGCATTATTGCCTTGGAACATCGACAATTTCTCGATAGCCTTGTTAGGTAAGTCGTGTGGATAACCTGCTATCTGAGTGAGATTAAGAGGTTTGAAAAAACTTTCCATTGGATCTAAGAAATTATTACTAAGGTTATTGTTTTCGAATAAGTTATGGATGTCTTCAACAGACTCGGCTCCTAATTTTTCAAGGATCCTCCGAGAAGCAAACTCGGTCTGTCTCCTTCTGTAAACCCTTTCAGGTCCAGGAATGAAACTGACCAAACCGTTGTTTGTCCTTCTCGTAGAATACCTTGTTGAGTTTAATTTTAGTGGAGTCGCTAAATGGATTAAGTAAAATTTTATTGATTAAACTAAATGCATCAAAATAAGGTAAAAATGAAAAGGTTAATGTTGTACCCAGGAATAAAAAGATTTATCCCCGAAAACGACGCCAAAAAATGTTGCCTCTAGAACACACACTTGGGGGTTATCACAACAAAAATCTTCAAGTTGCTTGGGTGTGTTCCTTGGGGGCAAGTTTCGAGTTGAGATACTGTCACTCAACACTCAACTACTCCGTTTAGGCAGAACTCCTAACGAAGCCAACGGGGGTAGTCCCTATGAGTTAATAAGGTTGATTAAGCTTTAGGTTTATGAATGGGTGAATTGTTTTAGGAGTTTGAAAAACAGTTGATTGAAAAAATCACTTGCAAGTATAATTTTAGATCAATAGCATAAATTAATCATATAACACGTGAGATTTGAATCAAAGCTTGAAATATATAAAATATAGACAAGACCAGTGCCAAAAATGGAGTAAAAAATGCATGTTGTTGTATTGTAAATGTTTTGCGAGTGCTTCTTGGTCAATTTTAAATTTATTATGAGATGGGATTTTATTACGGGAAGGGGGAGCTCCAGATATACCGTGAGGTACAAGGAGTAATGTTCAGAAGTTAAATAATGGTGGCTCCTCACGAAGATGTGTGACCTGGAATGGAGTCTCGAGGGCGGTGTTCAACACTACCCCAACAAGGGTGTAGCCTAACTATGCCCTGAGGTTGCCTCCTAGTGGTTCCCGCTTCTCCTAAGAAATTTCCCCACGCAATAATCAAGTTCTTAGTGCCAGATTTTCACTATGTTCAAGGTAGTTGATTTTATTAGTATGAGTTTTTATTAAATGTGAAAAATTGAGGAATAGTTGCAACTCTTTCTGATTTCTCACAAGCCCAGGCAAATGCCTGCAAGGGGAAAGAGCATACTTTGAGTTGCAAACTGGATGTTTGTTTCGTTTTGATTGCAGAAAATATAAATTACTAAAAGAAAAAAATTATGATAATTACTACATGCAAAGAATCTCTTTTATGATCATTCGATCACGTACTCAAGAAAATCCCTTTATGTGACGGCGAGAGCATACTTCACGAAAGCAATGCCAAGTTCGTTACCAAAAGTAAAGACTAAATAGTAAAATGTTTGAACTAATGCTTACACCACAAATATCTTTTCCCTTTCGGTACTTCGGTAGAGCGTGGTGGGTTAGTATTGATTTTCTTGGCAAAAATACTTTGAAAAATAAATTTGCTTGATATGTAAAGTATACTGCCTGCGAAAATACGAAATTAAATATTCCTACGTCCTAAGTGAGTTTGAAGGCCGATATTTGGATCGGACACTTCAAATGTTAAATTTTAATTCAATATCAGTTTATTTAAACAAGAAATAAAATATGTTAGAAAAATTCATGCCATAAAAAAATGTGAATCCCCCCAGGGGGATGGGGTGTGGGTGTTGGGTAGCCCACTTGCTCTTCTTTTTATTTATGATTTACAATAAAATTTTAAAGAAAATGCCTTGGACCTTTATAGATCTAGATCCAAAGGCTTACAAAAAATGTAAAGGAAAAATGTCGGATGAAGCTGGGATGCCCCGAGAAGCTTCGGAATGGCCCAAACTTGAATTTTTTGACCGAAAAGTGCCAAAACCTGCTAAAAAGTAAAATAGGCCAGTGAGCTAATTAGTACTCAAAAATGCTCATAATCACTTTAAAAGTGATTTGGGCGAATAAAAAAATTATGGAAAATTTTATAAGCTAAACTGTGAAGAACTTGCAACAATTAATTAATAAAAATACATGAGATAGCAAAAATAACGGAACTCAGAATCGCTTTTATTGATCCTAGGCCACTTCGAGGGGGAAACCTCCTTTGAGCAAGCTCAATACAAATAACTTAGCCGTACCTTCATTGGTCTCAACACAAACTTATATATTAAGTCTAGGCGCCAATACCATGGGTCAATACCATGTGTCAAGACAAACCATGGGCCAATACAAACTATGGATCAACAATTACTACGGGACGACTTACAAAGCATATGCGTCCAACAAAAATAATACAAACTATGGATCAACAAATACTACGGGACGACTTACAAAGCATATGCGTCCAACAACAATATACTAACAAAGTAAATAGAAGGGTTGACATGGGTTCCTAACATCCCTCACCCTTAGGAAAAGCTTTGTCCTCAAAGCTTTAGATGTGGAAATTGATGCAGAATCTTAAGGAGTGATTCCCCTGTAGCATCCTTGGGTTGCATTCCAGGCCACTGACGCCTTTTGAGTTTCAGGAGGATTGCTTGGAAGGCTGTAGACGAAGAAGAACCATATCAACTGCATGAAAAGTGCACTCTGAACAGTGCTGATCGGCTTGTTGTTTCAGTCAAATTCTTTCTATGTGAAGATTGTCCTACATAATGAGAAGAATCTAATCGTGGTTTCAAAGAACCAGGTCAATTTCCTGAACTAGGGAGCTGCTGAGGGTGTATGGAAGAAAAACTGGCGGTACCTTTCCATAGACTACTTCATATGGTGTCCTTTTAGACATGGTATTGTACCACTTGAGCGCTTCTAGGAAATCCATAGAAATAGTTGTCCAAATCTGTGTAGGGATGGGCAAGGGTTTGAGCAGTCCCGAAAGGAGTGTCATTTCACCCTTGTTGACCTGGAAAGTATTACAGTCAACCACCATCTGTTGAATTGTCATTTTCAGTCCCTGCCAAAAGAAGTTACATTGTTCCCAGTCATACGTTTTGAGGAACCTAGAGTGCTCTGCCGATGAAGAAGCATGGAGTTCATAGAAGAGATAGCCCTGTTGAACAGATTGCAACCAGTTTGGAACAAGCAGAGAAATAGATGTAAGAGAAACTGGGTCATCAAATGTGAGAGAAGGAGCATCTACCACCATATTTTCCTTACCCTTCTTGTAAGTGATCGCATAGTCATAACCCATGAGTTGGATAACCCATTTCAAGTGTGCTAGGGAGGAGACCCGTTGTTCCAGGAAATTTTCCAGACTCTGGAGATCAGTCTTGATGCAGAAATAATTCCCTAATAGGGATGGATGCCACTTCGGTATTGCATGCAAAATAGCCATCATTTCCTGCTGAGATGTAGATGCAGCTAAATGCTTACCGAAAAGGTATCTTGAAGGCGGAAAGCCCACTGGTGCAGCAAAGACACCTGCATATCTATCCAAGGAAGTAGTGGAGACCATTGATGGGTGCATCTGAATGGAATGGAGCTGAGCAATGACACCATGTGAATTCTTCTTAAGGATATTTTCCAGGCGATGTGAACTGATGATGCGGAGAGACCCTGGTTGTAAGCCCGTAAATTTGTGTTGTGTCCCATTGACTGAAAACTACATCCAAAGTTCAGCAAAATCCCATAAGATGGGGCCAAGTGTGCGTAACCATTGAATGCCCAAAACCACATCACATCTGCCTAAGGACAAGGAAAACATGTCAGAGTGCAGTTTATAATCTTCCAGAGAAATACGCACGTTGTGACACTTTCCCTTGCAAGGTAAGCTGCCCCCATTGGAAACCATGACTTCAAAGTTGGAGCAAGGATGGACAAAACAATCATCATGTTTGGCGATCCGGGGGTCAATGAAGTTATGAGTGCTACCATAATCAATGAGTATTGTAAGAGGAAGCTTCTTGAAGTAACCCCTGACCCGCATTGTTTGGGGGGTGGTGACGTTGGATAAAGCATGGAGAGATATCTCTGGTTGGTCGTCCTGAGATGGGGGGTCAATAAGCGACTCTTGAATGTCGACCTGATCATCCATTGTATCTGGAGCTTCTTCACCAATTTTAGAGGCAGGCGGAGAACCCATGTCCAAGAGATAGAGCTTTCGCTGAACACATCTATGTCCCCGAGTGAATTTCTCATCACAATTATAACAAAGCCATTTTTCTCTACGTGCCTGCATCTCTGTTTCAGACAAATGCTTGATAGGATTTGGTCGAGAAGCTGGCGGGATGGGAGGTCGTTGAGAACCCATATTTCGGAAGGGGACAGAAGTGGGTTTGGAGCGTTGTTGGGCTGCAATCTTGTCTTCTGCCAACTTAGCCAACCCCAGGGCTTCCATCATTGTGTTGGGACAGAACATTTTAAACTCTGAGTGGATTTCATCCTTAAGACCACTAATGAAACAACTACTGTAGAATTCATCAGACAATCCTTCTGTGTGATTGGCTAGTTTCTCAAATTCTGTCTGATACTCTCTCACAGTGCCAATTTGGTGAATTTTAGTGAGGGCTCCTGTGAAGTCATCAAAAGCACTAGGACCAAATCGTTGCAAAAGGAGCTGGCAAAAATCTGGCCATTTTGGCTCTTCATGAGCCTTGATGTACCAACGGTACCATTGAAGAGCTTCCTGTTCCAAATGAAATGATGCAAGTGGAACTTTGGTGACATCAAAAGTATTATGTAGACTACAATATTGTTCTGCACGATAGATCCATCTAGTCGGATCAATACCATTGAAGCGAAGAAAATCAAGCTTCGGACCACGAAAATTGCTGGAAGAAGAGAATCCATTGTCTGATGAAGACTCGGACTGTCGTTTGTTTTTCATGGCTGAATGCTCAAGATGGAGGCCGATAAATTTTTCATCCAGATCCTGGAGTTTGGTTTGGATGGCTGCAAGTGCTTCCTCCATGGTTTTTGCTCCTACGCGGGTGACAACCATAACCATAAGTGTTTTTTTTTGGGGGGGGGGAATGGGTAAAAAAACACAAACAAAGCCTTATTTAGTAAAGGGAAATTTGGATTTGGGAAAAACTCCGATGGCTAATTGGGGTTTGACTAGGTTTTGGAAACTGTCGAATGGATAGGGAAGCAGAAAATGAGGATTTCAGAAGCGAGGTGAAAGAATGGGAAAATTTGTCAGAGAGGGACAAATAAGCAGAAATAAGGAATGAACACGGTGGCAAAATTTGAAGGCGATTGGGTGAAAATTAAGGAAGTTATGGCAAACCCTAAAAATATACAAATGTAGGATTTCTGGCTTTGGGAAGTGGAATTTGGGATAGGATTCTCAGGAATGAAAGATGCAGAATGGGATTACAGGGGTGTCAGGGAAGTTTCAAGGGAAACAGAGTGAAAACAAGGGAGATATGGTGAAAAAATAGTTTTTTTTTTCCCAGAATGGATCTGCTACGGCGCAGAAGGGATCGGAAACAGATGGATCTGCAACCACGTGGAAGTGATCGGCAACAGATGGATCTGAAACGGCGTCGAATGGATCGAAAATGGCTGGATCTAAAACGGCTTTCAGAATGGATCTGAAACGGCTCGGAATGCATCTGAAACGACTCGGAGGTGATCGGCAACACTTCAGCTGAAAATAGATATGGGCCTCAGGTATGTTCGGCTTCCTAACAATTCAGGGGTTTCACTCGACCACCAATGTTGTCTGGTGGCTTGTGTATTGGGATAGTACCCCTCACTCCACGGCTCAAGTAAAAATGATAATCGCTTTGCCACAAACGACAACTCTTGGTTTACCTCACGAGTGGGAACTAGTCAATCAGGTAGGGGTCATTGCCCTTTTCACTGGCAGGTCCCCTCAATGGGCCAGCTACTTTGGGGTTCATGTGGTACTCCTCACAATGAGTTTTATGGCTTATACCCAAGTACTTCCCACAGTTAAGCGCATAGGGATTATTCCCAGATCCGAACTTGCAACAGATGCGAAATTTTTATTTTTTTTGGCAACGAACCCAAGAAAGTGCTCTGATACCAAATGTGAAGAACCTGCAACAATTAATTAATGAAAATACATGAGATAGCAGAAATAACAGAACTCATAATCGCTTTTATTGATCGCAGGCCACTTCGAGGGGGAAACCTCCTTTGAGCAAGCTCAATACAAATAACTTAACCGTACCTTCATTGGTCTCAACACAAACTTATATACTAAGTCTAGGCGGCAATACCATGGGTCAATACCATGTGTCAATACAAACCATGGGCCAATACAAACTATGGATTAACAATTACTACGGGATGACTTACAAATCATATGCATCCAACAACAATAATACAAACTATGGATCAACAAATACTACGGGACGACTTACAAAGCATATGCGTCCAACAACAATATACTAACAAAGTAAATAGAAGGGTTGACATGGGTTCCTAACATAAACTACTTGCAAAAATTCACTAGAATGACTCAAAAGGACAAGTCCTTTTGAGGATCTTGGCTTGCTTTTGAGGGAAGCCAATGAAGCACTTTTAACTTGCCAAATAAAACTTTTAAAATCATAAACTAACTTCTACTTCAAGCCTTGAATTTTTCTATAAAATGACTTGCCTAAAATGAAGCTAGCTAAGTTAGATCTAGTAGAATGAAGCTTTAAAATGCAAGATCTAAACAATATATCAGATCCAAAAGAAAATATAAATTTTGGAATAATAGATATAAAAGTAACCAAGAAAAAATTTGTGTTTGTTGAAGGAGAAGGAGAAGGAGAGATAGGCCCGATGTCGGATGAGAATAACTATAGAAGCCTTCAGTGGAATGCTATTGGACTAAGCAACATGAATGTTTTTTGGAGAGAGGGTGAACAATCTTGTTCAAACTCCTATCCAATGGTTACCTGCAATTATTCATAAGACACTTGCAAAAAGGTTTATAAGATCTAGTTACTCATGCATAAAAAAAAAACTAGAGAAGCATAATAATAACCTTATTAAAATGCTAGATCTATATCTTTAAACATGTATGAGCAAAAAGAAAGCAAGTAATAAACTTATTAAATACATTATTCCCATCAACTAAGAACAACTCTACCAAGGCTAGATCCACAACGCAAGAGTGCAAGAAAAACATTAATCAATACATGTTACCTCAGACATGCATAGCCATGATCATCCAACCAACACACTACACCAATGAGCCTCCAAAGCTTTTGTTTTTATTCCAACAATAAAAAGATAGCACACAGTTAAAATATGCAAGCAATCCTCTCCTTGACTCTAACTAACTCGAAGGAGGAGAGGAGGCTTGGTTTTATAGACTTGAGAGTACATGAGGGGCGCACTACCTCATGAAGAGCGGAGCGAATAAGATGAGATACTTAAGGATTGATATCACATTGATTTAGGAATGAGAAGGACTGGTGTGATGAGGTAGGCGCCACCTCTACAAGAGGTGCACCCACCCTTCTTGGAAACTCCTCCCTCAAACCTTACGATGCCACATGCTAAAACAATGAGTGCATCATCCTCATGGGAGAGGGCGCATCATTCACTTTCCATGGTTCGTATCTCCCTTTATTTGACATTAAACCATGTGATTAATTAAACTCATGGGTCGCCTTTCACTTGGGATGGGATGCCAACTAATTTGGTACATTCCCATTGACTTTTTTTTATTTTTTATTTTTCCTTTGGTGCATTTGACCTTTTTTAGCATTTATTTGCCAATTTGTCGCATCTTTAAGGAATAATGCTCCCATAGACGATGTATTCACCAAGAACATGGGGAAAGTGGGTTCTGGGTTAAAGAGGACGCTATGAGTGTGAAAACGAACATCCCCACAGTAAAAACCACCTCCATACCACTCTTTTATTACAATTTGAAATTTTCCATTTAAACCATTAAAAAATGGCCTAAGTTTAAGGGAAAAATTATTTTCTTCGGAAATTAAAAAAAAAAAAAAAAAAAAACTTAGGTGGACCTAGAACATGTCCATACGACTCAATATTAATATCTAGCATGGTAATATACATTGACACTTGAACTCTAATAACCTCCTAAGACCGAGAAATCATGTCGACCACCCCAACTTTGGAGGTATGAGTGAAAAAAATCGAAAATTATATGTCGTTTAGTCAACAACGTATAATTGACAAGGGAAAAAACATTATGGGATAGTCAAACTTATAACTAAGTCCTAGGAAATTTGAGTCCTTTACAAAACCATCATGCTATGACATTTTTTACAATTTCCCCGCAGGGCATGGACATGTGATTTTATTAAAAAGAAAAAAAAAGGGGCAAGGTGGCCTGCTAGGAATTCTGGTCTTCTGATTATGAACAAGTAAACTTGTTTTATCTTCATAGGCTCACTTTAAATAACCTAAGTGCATCTTAGCTGATAGCACATGCTAATTAGCAACCTTCTACCAATGTTTTTCTAATGTAACATGAAAGAGTTTTCTTCAAAATAAAATGCATACTGTGCGTGCCTCTTCTAGTGAAGCTTTCAAATCCTCAAAAACAAGTTACATGATCATGACATTATAGGTATTACAAAAATGATAACGCACACAAAAATTTTCTTTCTTTATTTGAGTTCCATCTTGATAAATTTACTATTAAGAAACTAAAAGGCAGTGAAATTTATTATTAAGAAACTAAAAGGCTATGGAAACACCTTTGAGAGCAAATTGTCAAAGTAGGCCTCGACATATTTCCAAATTTGCTCATAAAATTTATCTTTGTGGCACTTTCTTAGGCCGTTCATTTTCTCATGGACTAAACCTCTTGAAGAAGATGGTGGAATCAATGGCTTTCTATTTATAATGTAATCAAGGCCCATAAATCTTTAACTTGAGACCTTTAATATAGAGATGGTGCAAATCATCTATGTCAATGCAATCATGGTATTCCACAATACCACATCTCATGGAATTTTCTTAAACAGTGTCATGGCATCGTCAACACACCCTCTCTTTGCATACCTTGCTATCATAGCATTCCAAGATTACATGTTTTGTTTAGGCATTTTATCAAACACTTGGCATTCTTTCTCTAGACTACCACATTTGACATGTATATCCACAAGTGCACTCCCCACAAAAGCATAAGACTCAAACCACCTCTTGATTATCTCATTGTGCATCTGCTTGCTCTCTTCTAGAATACCCAAGTTGGTGCATGTGTGGAGAACTATAAAGAAGGTGAATTGGTTGGATCTGATTCCTAATAGCCTCATTTGAGGAAACAGATCCAAGGCCTTGTCATAGAATCCTTGCTTGGCATAAGCTGCAATCATCATAGTCCATGAGACCAGATTACGCCTGGGCATTTTCTCAAACACTCTATGAGCCTCTTGAAGGATACCACACTTGGCGTACAAGCTAATGAGTGTATTACCAGAAATAGATCTTGGGTACCCGTGAATCCCCTATTGGTCATGCGAGTGTCCAAGAGCCTACCCTCTTTCAGAGATTTATGCTTGATGAGGCCTGCAAAAGAGAAGCGTGAGTAGAGAAGTCTGGTTTAATGCCTCAGGGATTTTGGAGACATAAAATACTCAACGCCTCCTTCGGTTTTCCCTGCGTACTTAGTTTTTTTCGCATTATATAGACATTTTTCCTTTCCTTCATCTCACTTCTAGTTTGATGGTTTCTAATGTGTTGGGTTCCTTCAAGGATGGCATTGGGTTTTTTTTCTTATGATTTCGTAGTACCCATGCCATCATCGTTGACCCGCTAATTCCTATATTTTCCAAGGCAAAGGATAATATTGAATTAGTTGTTGGAACTTGAAGAAATCTCAATCTACTGTTGATATCCTATTTTTTTCAAGTTCAACCAGGGGATACATTGCGGGCAATGTTGTTGGGACGATCCAATCCTATCTAATTGACTTTCAAAACCCTACAAAACGTCCCCTTCCCACTAAAGCAAAAGAGTTGGTGCCAAATACACCTCTTTCCATGTTTCAAGGATTTAAGGATTCGTGGTCATTTTGGTTTTGTGTCTCCTCCCTAATTGCCTCTCATTACCCCTTAAAACGCCCCCTTCCCGCCAAAGCCAAATTTGGTTCCAAATACAGCTCTTTCCAGGTTTCACAACTTCATGGTCATTCTGTTTTTTTGTATCACTGGGTTTTATGTATATAACAATATATAATTCATTCTAATTTATTTTTGTTTGTGTGTGTGTGTGTGTTTAATATTATTATCATTTTTATTTTTCATATATGTTTTTTATATTGTTTATATGTTACAACATATAATATATACCTTATATTATATTATTACATATAACATTACAAACACATGTGCAAGATGAAGAGAGTCAATGTACTACGAGATATATAGGCTTAGTCAATGGAGGATTGTCTTATGGAATCAATGCATTTCTCTACAATACAAGGACCCCGAGATTACGCTTATGCATCTACTTGTTTCTCTCCTTCCTTATGATTGTTACTATTCCCATCTCATACATAGTAGTTCCATAAAGGGGTAGAAACGTAGCATATAATATTTGCACTTGTGTACTCACATATGTTTAACCATTGGGGGGTTCCTTGTGTGGTTCACTCTTATGTCGCATTCATGCATGACCTATCCAATGCTTATAAGATACCTCTTAACCATTGCTTATAAGATATGTTCATGCAATTCGTATCTCTCACCTAGCTTAGACATGGGACCTCATTGGATGTATAGTAGTAAGGCATGTTCCTTAGGTACCCTTTTCCCATGATATATATCCCTTGGTTACTATTTTGACTTACTTTGACCCTTTATGGCACCCATTTATGTCATTACCTAACTTCATGGTTCTAGTTAAGGGTAAAAATCCCTTAGTAAGATCCATGGGCACTTGGGATTCCTTAATTTGGATCCATAACTACCCAAAACCGTTTGAGACTTTCTATTTATGGAGTTAATGTGAATCAAACCCACAAACCTAACTAATCTATTGGTGCTAACCATACTATGGATTTCCCTAGAGTGCAACCACGACTATCATTCTACAAGTCAGTACATAATAGATGGTCATTTTAGGCATCAATACCCTTACTACCATTATATGAAA
This sequence comes from Larix kaempferi, assembly GCA_027924585.1. Classification (NCBI taxonomy): domain Eukaryota; kingdom Viridiplantae; phylum Streptophyta; class Pinopsida; order Pinales; family Pinaceae; genus Larix; species Larix kaempferi. The sequence goes on along the minus strand of BSBM01000072.1, from coordinate 10,721,397 downwards.
TTGATGACACAGTATGAAGGTTATGTATGACCTAGGTACCCTCATGGATAATCCAACATTTTATTATGTGTTAAGGTAGCTCATTTAATTCATAATTATACTCTTTTATTCCTCTTTTTAGTCTCTTTGAACTCTTCCAATATTATATTTATATTTGAAAACCCTAATTTTATCTTTGAAAATCCAATATATTATTACATATAATATTACTAACTCATGTGGAAGATCAAGAAAGGTTGCCCATTACCTCCAACTCATGTGAAGTGTAAGTAAGAAATACTACTAATTTATATTCACATAGTCGTTATGGAGTTGTATTAGTAGTTTAGGTTGGTCATTTATAGCTACATCACTTAAAATTGCTCAAATATGGTAGTATTTAGTTTTTTTTTTTTGTAAGCTTGTACCCACAGATTTTCAAACCGGTGACCTAACAAAAGGAGTGCCTTAAAAATACACCCATTCATCGTCTATTCTACACCCCGTGGGCATGTTGTGACTAACTTTTTTGGTCGTGTAGTCACACATTTGTCACTTTGTACTAATGTTTGAGATGTGGAAAAAATAGATCAAACATGGAGTGGAATTTGGGGTTGCCCCTCAAGAACTGGCATATCGTGAGCATCTTCTAGGGTGGCATATTATCATCCACATCTGGTTTGGGTAGAGCCTCCATGGTGTTTTCCTCAAGGGAATCATGTGGGGATGCCTCAACTTGGAATAATTTATGTTATTTTCATTTATTCCATCAGAAAGATTTTTCATTACAATTGTAGCAAAGTCCAAGGTGAAAATGTTCGACCATGGCATTTGAGGTTAACTTTTGGATTCGTAAGGGTAGTATGGTGAAATTACTCGAAGTAGTAGCCATGGGAGTCCCTATGCATGTGGGAAAGGAAGGGTGTTTGGGTTGGGTGTTGATCGCCATTTCAACTTCTCTAGCTCTATCACAAGCTTCCAACTAAGTAGTGTGTCGATGCATAATGACATGGGCTCAAAATGCCTCCTTGAAGCCATTGATGAAGCATTCTCATAAAAAAGAAAAAAAAATAGAGAGGCCCTCTGTGTGGATTTCCAATTGCTCAAAGGTTGTAATATAGTCCATAACTATGCTACTCTAGCGTAATTTGGCCAAATAGCCCAAGTAGTGAGTGCCATGGTCAAAATGATCATGAAGGATCTTCACAAATTGGCTCCAAAGGACATAACAATGATAATATTTCTAGTACCATTTCCACCATCATCAATGTTTCAAGTCTAAATATGAAACCCCAATTTTTAACTTCTGAAGATCATCTTTAATGCTATGGAGATAAAACAAAGTTCAATTTGGGTAACCCAACCTGGGGGATTGGAGCCATCAAGTTTTCACATGTCAATCTTTAAGAAGCGGTGCCATGGATTTTTATCATTTGAGGAGTGAGGCTAGGTTACCGAGGAGAGAGTGTGAGAGCCGTGTTCGTCAGTGACCACTTCTTCATTGGTTGGAGAATCAAATTTTGGAGTGAATCCCACATGTTGAGCAATATCAATGATCACATGTTCATGGTTAGTCGGAGTGTTGTTGTTCTCAACCACTTTGAGTTGGAGTTTGTTAAGTTTTTCTTGGCAGTTAGATGTTATTAACTTTGTCAAACATTTATAACATTTCCATTCACATAAACATTAACTGCATGCATATAAGGATCACTAAAAGAATAACCATGCACATAATGACACAGAGATTTATCCTAGGAAACCCTCTTAGGGAAGAAAACCCAGCAGAGATTCTTCAGTATAGATTCATCAAAAAAGTACAATGCAAATACAACGAAGAGATAAAGTTGTCTCACATAAAGATATCCCATAATAATAGATACACAAGAGAGAGATACAAAATAAACTTCTCGATAGAATAGACTTCCTAAGAACAAGAGAAATAACCTAAAATATGTATTCACAATGTTGTTGCTTCTGCTCCTCTAGAATTGCGCACTTGCTCACTTGCTTGAGCGGATTTTCTTATGTTTCAAAATGAAGAGAGCAACCCCTTTATTTATACTCTTTTATGGCTGAATTTTTTCACTATAGGGCTGAATTTATTGGGTGACTGAGCCGAATTTTCTTGGGTAGTTTTTCCCAGCGTTGGCGCAATTTTACCCAGTGGCTAGGGCATTTTTACCCAATGATTCATGTGGGGCCAACTTGTCTATTTTCACTTGATTTCTTGAGACAATATTACAAGTATGTTTTATCATTATTCTTTTAGGGTTTTTACTTGATAAGAATATCTTCTCAATCTACATAATACATCAACACTCCCTCTTAGCAAGGAAGGTACTATTGTGACATAATATTCAACACTACTTCACCTGACTTGTACTTGACCATTTACTTATTGACCTTTTGTGAGTCTATCCACCACTAGAATTTATGTACGAGAAAGCCCTTAATCACATCATGCATTTAGGATCTCAGCATAGCATCTCACTAGTGGGTGCATCCTCATTGTCCTTTCAGACCTTATGGGTCTCGTCGTCCTTTTGGACCTTAAGTCTTTATGCGACTTCACCTAGCTCACACATAATCTAGGCAACTAGTCTGTGAATGACTACCCGCTACTACCACACTCAGTGTGCTACTGCCTTCTATAATCGCATGTGTATCTCATCACTCCCTCTCACGAGGAAAGTCCATTTGGACCACTCCAAGCTTGTCGCTTAAGTATTCAAACTTTAGCCTTGACAGAGGATCAATTAACACATCAACTATCTACTCGTCTATCACAACATACTAGAGCTTCACATCTCCCTTCTATACCATTTCAAGAATGTAATGGTACCTGATCTCGATGTGCTTGGACTTGTCATGAAACACAGGGTTCTCTGACAACTTTATGCCACTCTAGTCGTCACAAAATATGCAAGTCACCTCTAACTCGAGATCAAACAGCCCTACAAGCAACTTTTGAAGCCACATATCTTCGCTACTAGATGGACATGCTGCAATATACTCTACATCGGCCATACTGAGTTCCACACTAGTCTGCTTCCTGCTGAGCCACGAAATCACAGCTGACCCCAGACTGAAGCAACATCCTGATGCACTCTTCTGGTCTACGACACTACTGACCCAATCTGAATCAGCATAGCCATGTAGTCTTATCACACATTCTGAAACATATCTGAGTCCATAATCCACTGTACTTTAAGATACCTCATCACATTCTTTGCAGCAACCAAGTGAACACGTCTCATCTCAACCATATAATGACTAAATGTGTTCAAAGCAAAGCATATATCTAGCCTTGCGTTCGCCAAATACATCAACGAACCAATCATCTATCTATACATGGTGGCGTCCACTGTCTCTGAAGAAGTATCACTCAATAACTTCATGTTCATCACCATCGGTGTAGGCATAGATTTACAATCCATCATCTCATATCTCTTAGGGATCTACAACATATTTTCCTTGGTTAAGGAAAATCTCGTTCGGTTTTTGTCACACCTCTAGACCGAAGAAACAATGCATCCTACCCAGGTCTTTCATCTCGAACTCTGCAGCAAGATACCTCTTACACTCAGCGATGAGCTTCTTGTCCCTTGTTAGAAACAGGTCATCCACATATAACAACAATATCATTGGTCTACTGTCCACAACCTTATAGTAAAGGTTGGAATCTGCTTTACTCTTAGTAAATCCCAAGCTCATCAGAAAACTGTTAATTATGTGTTGTAGTCACTTCCTCTGAAGTGGAGTTTTCTGCTCCTTCTGTAACTGAGCACTATCCTCCCTCTACATCTTGACATCTTGTACTCTTTGCATCAGGACATACACATATAGCAACCATATTCAAACTTGTAGCAAAAGGTTGAAATATGCATCAAATGAATTTCTATCATGGCACATTATGCCTTGGGTGCCTTCTAATCCTGTACAAAGACTTCTACACATGTGATTCTATGTTGAGGGTCTCGAATCCCGGAGATTTAACAATATACACTTCTTCTTCGATTACACCATTCAAGAAAGTGGTCTTGACATCTATCTAGTGTAATTTCCATCATTGAAGCTATAATAGTTTTGATAGAAGTGCGTATGGCCATTGGAGAAAACATCTCGTCATAATCGACTCCCTCTTTTTGAGAGAAACCATGAACCTTGCTTTGTACTTATGTAGTATGCTTGATTTTGTAAATCTACTTGAAGGTCATTGCTAAATAGTCATAACTTGTTGTTCGGAACAAGTCTCATCATCATTCTCTTGTAGGTCATATCACATAACAATGAGGTTTCATTCTAGACAAGCAAAAATGGTTCACAGAATGTTGTGCAGCACCATAGGCTACTTACCCATCACATGCACATTAAGGGTATATTGTTCATTAATCCTAGCCATATCAATGCATTCACTATAACATGCATAATACACTTCCTGATTCTAGGAATACAAATATGCATGCAATTGTTGTTAATAATATCATTTAAACACTTAGAGATTTAATAAATAACTCAAATGACAGTTTAAATACTTATCTTTCATGTGGTCGATACTTGTCCCACTCCTCTTATGGCAGGTTGGCCATGCTATCAAATCTGGTCAACTGTATAGAACTGCAATCAATTGTCTTGTCCTTCATTATCTGGTGAGGACACTCAATCTAAGCATAATTGTCGTACTGGATATTTTTGCCCATAATACATGGGTAAATCTTGATCACGGATCATTTCTTTCACAGCCTTCATAGTGGACCTGACAAAAATTTCCGCAAGGGTTAACCGGTAAATTTAAACAGTTATATTATCAATAAAAAAATTAGGTTATTTATCAATAAGATAACAATTTAAATAAATAACACTTGTTTCATAAAACATTAAATACTTATCTTTGCTTGTTTGGTTGACTCCCTCTTGATCTCTGCTTCCTTGCAAGTTCTAAAGGTTGATCTTCTTCTTTATCAAGTTCTGAACTTCTGAAACTTGTTGAAACTTGGTCCTTATGTCTTCTAGATGCACTAGATCCTCTTGGATCTATCTTCATAGTTTATAAAAGATCTCTTGTCATTGTACATCATCATGCTATATATGAATCTACTTCATGCTTAGACAAATTCTTCATCTGATTCTTCCTTTGTCTTCTTGTATGGAGTAGGATCATCATCATCCACTGTATGAGCATTATGTTTTCTCTTTCCTCTTTTGTTACCTTGAGTGCAATTTCTAGCACAATGTCCAATCTTGTTACAACTATAGAACCTGATTTTGGACATATCTTTCTTGTTTTCTGGTACCGGTCTTCTATCAATATTCTTGCTAGATTTTCTTCTTCTTCTTCTTCTTCTTCTATGAGCTTCAAGTGCTTGATTTTCTTCATCATTGGTCTTCTGCAATTTGGAGATCAACCTTGGTAGCTTTCTTCTTGCACAAGTGCCTTGAACAAATGCATCCTCTGCAACATCTTCAATAGTTGCTAGTTGATCCTTGATTTGAGAAACCCTTGTAAAGTATATAGACATTGTTTATGCATTCTCCATCATCATATTCCTATTGGTGTTCTTGCTTTCATATAGTCTTGTCAAAACCTCAAACATTTCCTTTGAAGTTTTTCAATTCTGACATGTGAGGAATCAACTAATCCTTGATAGAATCTGACAGGATCCTCTTAGCTTTGATCATATTCTTCTTGTACCTTGTCTTGGCCTCCTCTTCTTTTGGTTCCTGAATATCTTCCTTGACATGGCTTAGGAGGTCATTCTCTTCTAGGATTAGGAGTATCCCATGCTTCCATGATATGAAATTGTTTGCTCCTTCCAATCTATCTTCAACCCTTAGGTTTGAATACATTCTGACAAGATTAGGGTTTTGACCTGGAAACCCTAGTAGGAGGTAGGTCAAAAATGAAAGCTGTCAAATGGAAAAATGATCTAGGGAAAAGATGCCCCTTCCCAAGGCGAGTTGAATGGCCCCTCTTTTCGGTTATATCTCTGGACAGAACAGGTAACAAATGGAATCCCTAGTTTTCTCAATCCAGCAGTGAATAGGTCAAAAATGAAAATTATTAGATCTAAAAACTGCCTCCACAGGAAGATGCACCCTCCTAGGGTGAGTTTAAGAAATTAGGGAAAAACTGAAAAGTCTTGGAATGGAGATCTGTTTCCATAGAAAAATGTGCTCTAATGAGGCAACTACCAAAACATATTTTTCAAGACAAATCTATGGATGGAAATGACCAAACTGTAATGCCCTAGTTTCCAACTATCTGCAGTTACGACTGTTGCAATGGATTCTATTCAGTCTTGCTTTGTTACCATGTTGATTTTTTCTTAACAACTAGATGTTACTAACTTTTTCAAACATTTATAACATTTCCATTCACATAAACATTAATTGCATGCATATAAGGATCACTGAAAGAATAACCATGCATAGAAAGACACAAAGATTTATCTTGGGAAACCCTCTTGGGGAAGAAAACCTAGCAAAACTTCTTCAGTATAGATTCATCAAAAAAGTACAATGTCAATACAACGAAGAGCTAAATCTCTCTCACAGAAAGATATCCCAGAATGATAGATACACAAGAGAGAGATACAAAATAAACTTCACAATATAATAGTATTCCTAAGAACAAGAGAAATAACCCAAAAGATGTCTTCATAATGTTGTTGCTTCTGCTCCTATAGAATTGCGCACTTGTTTGAGTGAATTTCTTGTGTGTTGAAATGAGGAGAGTGCCCCCTTTATGTATACTCTTTTCTGGTTGACGTTTTCACTATAGGGCCAACTTTTCAAGGGCAGTTTTTCCCAGTGTTGGGGAAGTTTTACCCAGTGATTCTTGTGGGGTCGACTTGTCTATTTTAACTTGATTTCTTGAGACGATATGACAAGTATGTTTTAGCATTATTCTTTTAGGGTTTTTATGTGATACACATATATTTCGAAGCTACATAATACATCAACAGAGTTGGTCGATCAAGTGTCTCAAGGAAGGAAGTTGTTGATCAGATGATTGCTTCGAGGACATGACTATTGATGTCAACTCTCTAATGTCTAGGGGTTGTTCTTGGTTGGTGGCCTCAATGTGGTTCTGGTTGTAGGTGTGTACCATGTAATTTGAAAAGTATGACCAAATGGAGAATTGTTGGGTCCACCCAAAAGGGTTGTTAGATATACATATAAAAAAGACTAGCACAATGCAAGGATTCTTTTGAGATAGGTTGGAAATAAGGGTTTATGGGATCACCCAAAAAGGAAGATATATATCAAAACGATTAACTGAAGTGAGGATGATTTTGAGATAGGTCACAAATAAGGGTTTTTGTGAACCCCAAACTTTTTTTTTTAAATTCTGGTAGGAGTATTACTCCCCATTGAATATTACTAAGTATTACTCCTCGTTGAATATTACTAAGTATTACTCCCTGTTGAATATTACTACATTGATAGAATTCCTAAATTCCTTTTGGATGTAAAGATGTAGGAATTTCGTTGGAAACCCACAAAGAGTTCATTTATTGCATTGATTGCTTTGACATAATGTCCAAATTCCTTTTGGATGCAAAGATGTAGGAATTTCATTGGTGGGTTACATAGATGAGGGTTTCTAGGGTCATGAGGACAAGGAATTATTTGGTGCTACAACTCTATGATATATGTGCAGGTTCCAACGATAGTACTTGGCCCAAACTCTTAGAGCTCTAATTGAGGAGGCTCAACCGTGCCCCTAGCTGTACTACCTGACTAACCAGGTATGTGAGAGTAATATTCCCGAGTGTCGTGCTCGATGCCACTATAGCAATAAGATGATCGATCAGATTATCTACAATTGGTTTCATGTTGCCTATGGGACTTTCATTATACCTAAGGCTACGTGGAAGTGAGATTCCATGTGTAGGTGATATCTAATATGGTACTACTTGAAGGGGCACCAACATAGGCTACAACAGTATCCAACAAATGTGACTAAGTACCACTTGTATTCTCTATGTGTATGCTTCCCTAAGCAAATTTACCCACTTCTCTATGTCTATAGCTTAATTAATATGTATATGAAAAATTGGAGTCGTGCTAGCTTAGGAAAGTGCCTCTGATACCACTTGTGGTGTACTTTACCTTCCAACTTAGAGAAACAACAAGATAAATAAAGAAACAATTACTATAAACACAATGTTATAGCGCACAATAATTGAGCAAGAGAATAAGCAAGAGAAATGCAACATGAATAACTTTTATATTATGAAAATCAACCGTGGAAGCAATGTTCACATGCCTATTAAGGTTGGGCAACCTTTCACTTGAGCAAAGCTCAGATATAGTAATTCTCAACAAAGCAATTCATATCCTTCTAGCTCTTTAAATAGGCTTCCAAGATCCAAAACCCTAACTATTTGACATGGCCAAATAATTATTAAGTACCAACTTCCCAGTGGGATTTAATTAATAGAACCAACTTCCTAGTGGGATTTAATTAATATAGAGACCCTTTTTACATTGATTGTTGACTACTAACTACTCGAACTTATTTAAAAGAGATGGTCATATACATTACTTGACTAACTCCTAAAGTAAGGGTGTTAGGGTAGGACCCTAACAATCCACCTCTATTAGAAATTCCAAGATAAAAACCCTATCACAAGCATGGATAACCATCATATCCTACAAGAGAGAGTGCTAAGACTTAACAATCCAAGCTTGGAAGTTTATTCGCTTTGTCCAAAATCCATTGAATTTATAGATTAATGCATGAGCCAAATGATATTCCTTTTCTTCCTTGACCCAATAGGGAGTCAACTTCAAAACCACTACAATGCTTGGCTTCTTAATGCACACAAACAAGGTTGAGAGCAAACCCGAGCATAAAAAATATTATTTACGAGATATCTTCCAATGTACCAAACCCACAAGTGGAAGATTAAGATTCTTTACAGAATATCTTCCAATATGCCAAACCCACAAATGAAAGATTCTTTACAAGATATCTTGCAATGTGCCAAACCCACAAATGGAATATTCTTTGAAGTCTAGGTATGCTTGGTTGACTCTTGGTGAAGCTTGAAAGATCCACCCTCACAGAAGGCAATCACTCCCTTCACCTTCATTGCACTTTATTGGTACCACACCATTCCACTATAACTCCAATAATGGCAATGAATATACTAGAAACTAAAAACAAGAAACTATAGCAATAATGCAAACCATCTACCATATTTTTATAACTTTTTTTCTTGTCATTCTTTGATATTTTTATTATAATAACTTATATATCAACTAAGATAATAATATTTATTGGAGTAGTCTACTTATTCTACGTTTTGGACTTTACAGTGGGTTTTGGTCGGAATCCGATAAATTTTTTGTTGGTAAAATCCAAATTTGGAAGTTTTTAAATTGTTTTTTTGAATCCATAAATAGGCTCGGCACCCTTGAATACACCTATGGCACCCAAATTATGCAATTTCCATAGCTAACATATGTGATTCTAATATTTTTTAAAGATTCCAACCGAACTCCGAACAAATAAAACAAAAAATATGTTCAGAAAATGTTGAAAACGTACACCATATTTATTTATGTTTTAAAATAATTTAAAATATAAAAAACAAAGTTGGTTATTCAATTTCTCTTAATTCAAAATTAATGCATAAACTCACACCTTCACTTTTTTAAGACCATACACTTTATTATTAAACATCTCACCATCAACTCTTTCCACGTAGAGTTTATAAGTGGGCCTCATGGAGTGCACTTAGTTGATGTGTACACATGAGCCCTCGATATCAAAAAATTAGAAAAGGTTATCAAACATTTTTTTACCATCAAGTGCCCATAATTGGCCTACACAAACATCCACTCAATATCTTTTTTTTTTCCAAAAGAAAAAAAGTTATTTGCTATTCATAGATTAAATCAAAAGAACTACAATAAGTCTAGGTCCCATGGACCAATCAAGCTTTAACATTGCTCATTACATCTTACTTTCTGTCATTCTACTATACTAATTTCTCATTGTCACTTGTATCTTGAAGTTTTTTAATCTTCACATCTGATTTTTTTTCAAAGTACAAAATACAAAAATTATATAATAATAAAACCGATATTTACGATAGTAACAAAAAGCAAGGCCTGATCAGTAGAGTCGACATCTCTGATTTACCACTAGTACGTTGCCTCGAAATTCTTGTTGGATAGCCTAGCCATTTCACAACTCAATACCATGTTTAGACGGTTGATCCACCTTCAAGTTAAAGGCTCTTGATATGTGAGAAAAATCAATCACATCGAAACAAGATATTAAATCCTGAGTTTGGATTTTCCAGTGTGCTAGAAGTGGATTTTGAAGATTGAGATTACCCTTTATCCATTCTATGATGACTAAAGAATCACCGTAGATCTAAATATTGGTGATCCTCTGTGACTTTGCCAAAAAAAACACCCCCCAAAGCACTAGCAATTCAGCCCAAGAATTTGTGCCAATTCTGCAACCAATCTTCGATGTCACATAATGACCAGGGCCAATGATGATAGTGCAACCTGCACCACATAATCCCAATTGTGCAGCTCCATAAAACATGTTGAACGGTCTCAAAGGATCAATGACCGGATAATTAAAAGAAGTATTATTTGGCCTATCCCTCCTACAAGAATAATCTGAAACAAAATGGGAGATGTAATATACAGTGCCTAGAAGTGACAACTGTTGATCCTAAAAAAGGAGGATATTCATGTAGCGCCACAAGCCCCAAATGAAAAGGATCGAGAAAGAAATAGAATAATCCCTCTTAGTAAACCACCTATAAAGGCATTCATCAAGAGCCCCAAAATTCCAAGCACCCGTAATATGGAAATGAAATGAGATTGCCTCTCAAATTCTCAAGGTAAGAGGACACCGAGAAAAGAGGTGATCAATGTTTTCTTCCGCCTTACAACAGAGGATACAAACCGAAGTCCCAATGCCTCCACGTAATCTATAATTATCCCCCGTCATAATTCTGGTGTTGAGAGCCATCCAGATAAGGGCCTTTATCTTAACTAGAAGATGCCACCTCCATAGCGGCGTGAACCACCATTTATGAGGAAAGCAAAGGAAGTGATCAACAATAGTATTATACGCCTCCTTGGTCGATAATTCACCCGTAACAAAACCGATAGACCAAGACATAGTGTGCAATCGCACCTCTGCATGATCAAGTGCTGAGACCATAATATCCCATTCTATTCCCTCCCTCCCAACGAGTCCCAGTTCAAATGCGTCGAGCCAACTTGAAATAAAACCAGAGCTCCCCTGACTTCACCACACCTGGTTTAGATAAAAAAAGACCACGACTATGGATAACATGTAATGTGTCCTCTGAAAAGGTATTTAAATGGTTGATAACACAGATCGTATCTTCCCCTAACTGAACTTGAAATCCATTTCCCACCGACCATCCCCACCTATCTAGTAAGGAAGCTGTTTTTACCAAACTAGACCAAATAGTAGAGCATTTGGAAACACTCTTATCGTTCAATTGAATCTATTCAATAACCGACCTATGATGAAGATATTTGTCTCGAAGAATTTGTCCCCACAATCCTTGACAGTTTAACGCTCTCCACAAACTCTTCAAATGTAATGCTTGATAGACCCAAGAGATGTTACAGACGCCCCATCCTCCATGATCTTATGGAGATGAAATCCGCTCCCAAGCCACCAAGTGGATAGAATGTAGCTCCAAAGATGTACTCCAAAGAAAATTAAAAAACAGAGATCTAATATTCTTCAAAACAGTGGTCAGAACATTGGCCAGGGTCAACCAATATATCAAAATGTTAGTCAGGATAGAATTGAGTAAGACCATCCTACCCCCCAGAGTAAGCTTTTTGTAAGTCCACGAAGAAATATTGAGCTTGATTTTCTTTAATAACCATGCCCAGTCAGTTATCCGATAATCGTTGGGTTTGAGAAAATAACCCAAGTATGACAGACCAAGTTCCAACTCTTTAATATCCAGATGGAAGATATCACAAAACTGAATCATGAAATCCTCCTCAATTAGGAAGGAATATGCACAAGATTTAGGAAAGATGATAATCATACCTGATGCCTCGCAATATAAATTGATGATGTCTTTAAGAACGAGCCACTCCTACACTTTACCAATCCCAAAGAGTAGGACGTCGTCCCCAAAGAGGTGATGGGTAATGTAATGTCCTGGCTAAACCTTGATGCTAGTGAAATTACCACACTCTCTTGATTGGATAAGAAGTCAGCTGAATCCTTTGATGACCAAAAGAAATAACAATGGAGAAAGAGGACAACCTTGACGCAGTCCACTAGAAGCCTTGAAGAAAGGGGTGGGAATACCATTGAGAAGAACCGCAAAATTTGTTGATGAAATACAACGCATAATTCATTGAGTCGTCAAATAGTCCAAACCTGAGTTGAGGAGCAAAAGTATGAGGTAAGACCAATCAACAAAATCATAAGCTTTGACTAAATCAAGTTTGAGGACACAAGAATTGATCTTTTTTATCTTTGTCAAATGTAAGGTTTCCTGTGCAACTCCAATAGCATCGAAGATCAGTCGTTGGTCTAAAAACCCAAATTGTTCCTGTGAAATCCCTCTGGAAAGTCCCTCCTTTATCTGGTTCGCAATGGTTTTGGAGATAATCTTATAGATAAGATTACAAAGTGAGATCGGATGGTAATCGACAAAAGTAGAAGGATTTGACTGTTTCAGAATCAAGGTTAAGAAAGTAGAATTAACCCCCCTAGTCACAGGAACAGTAGTTGTAGCCTCCTCGACCAACCAAACTAGTTCCAGACCCATAATGTCGAAAAATTGAATAAAAAACTCACTTGACCAACCGTCCAGACTAGGGCTCTTTCCTGGTTCCATAGCCTTTAGGATACCTTCAACCTCACCAAGTTCAACTAGACGTCCAATGCGTGTATATTCCTCCTCAGTAAAAATACGAGGCATTACCTAAAGTACCTTGAGCTGGGACGACAGAGTAAATGTTCTCGAGCATTGAAATAACTTCAAGAAGTAGTCTGTGGCCAAGCTTCGATACCAGGTTGATCTGTCACCAATATCCCATCTGCATTCTCCATTTCCCAAATAGCTTTGAAAGTCCGATGTTGGTTTGCAAAAGCATGGAAAAACTTTGTGTTTTGATCTCCACTCGCAAGCCACAAAGCTCTGCTTTTCAGGCGCCATAATTCTTCCTCCTTCAATAACAACTGCAGTTTTCGCTCCGAAAGTGATTGAGCTTGTGCCTTGCCCAAATGAGAAGAAACAAAATCAAAAGAGGACCGATTTAAGGTCAAGAGTTCAGCTTCAATAGCTTTCAATTCATAATGAAGAATTAATTTCTTATTCTGAATCCATGGTGTGACCAAAGACTTGAGAGATCGAAGGAAGAAAATGTTAGGAACCCATGTCAACCCTTCTATTTTCTTTGTTAGTATATTGTTGTTGGACGCATATGCTTTGTAAGTCGTCCCGTAGTATTTGTTGATCCATAGTTTGTATTATTGTTGTTGGACGCATATGCTTTGTAAGTCGTCCCGTAGTAATTGTTGATCCATAGTTTGTATTGGCCCATGGTTTGTATTGACACATGGTATTGGCACCTAAACTTAGTATATAAGTTTGTGTTGAGACCAATGAAGGTACTGTGAAGTTATTTGTATTGGGCTTGCTCAAAGGAGGTTTCCCCCTCGAAGTGGCATGCAATCAATAAAAGTGATTCTGAGTTATGTTATTTCTGCTATCTTGCGTATTCTCATTAATTAATTGTTGCAGGTTCTTCACATATGGTATCAGAGCACTTTCTTGGGCTCGCTGGGTGAAATTTCTTCCAATTTTTTTTAATTCGCATCTATTGCAGCTTCGGATTTGAAAATAATCCCTATCCACTTAATTGTGGGAAGTACTTGGGCATAAGCCCTAAAACTCATTGTGAGGAGTACCACAGGAAACCCGAAGTAGCTAGCCCATTGAGAAGACCTGCCAGCGAAAAGGGCAACGACCCCTACCTGATTGACTAGTTCCCGCCCGTGAGGTAAACTAAGAGCTGTCATTTGTGGCAAAGCGGTTATCAGTTTTACCTAAGCTGTGGAGTGAGGGGTACTGCCCCAATACGCAAATCGTCAGACAACATTGGTGGCCGAGTGAATCCCCTGAACCGATAGGAAGCCGAACATACCTGGGGTTCATATCTATTTTCAGTTGAACTATTGCCGATCACTTCCGCGCCATTGCAGATCCATCTATTGCTGATCACTTCCGCGCCGTTGCAAATCCATTCCGAAAGCCGGTTCTGATCCAGCCAATTCAGATCCATTCTAAAAGTTGTTTCAGATCCAACCATTTTCAATCCATTCTGAAAGTCGTTTCAGATCCATTCTGAAAAAACAAAATATATATATATATATATATATAATTCTGTTTTTTCGCCATATCTCCCTTGTTTTAACTCTGTTTTCCCTGAAACTTCATTGACACCCCTGCAATCCCATTCTGCGTATTTCATTCCCGAGGACCCTATCCCAAATTCCACTTCCCAAAGCCAGAAATCCCACATTTGTTTATTTTTAGGGTTTTCCATAACTCCTTCGATTTTCACCCAATCGCCCTCAAATTTTGCCACTGTGTCCATTCCCTATTTCTGCTTCTTTGTCCCTCTTTGACAAATTTTCCCATTCTTTCACCTCGCTTCTGAAATCCTCATTTTCTGCTTCCCTCTCTATTCCAAAGTGTCCAAAACCTGGTCAAACCCCAATTACCCATCCGAGTTTTTCCCAAATCCAAATTTCCCTTTACTAAATCAGCTTATGTTTGTGTTTTTCTATCCATTCCAAAAAAATAAAAACTCATGGTTATGGTTGTCACCCACGCAGGAGCAAAAACCATGGAGGAAGCACTTGCAGCCATCCAAACCAAACTCCAGGATCTGGATGAAAAATTTCTTGGCCTCCATCTTGAGCATTCAGCCATGAACAATAAACGATAGTCTAAATCTTCATCAAACAATGGGTTCTCTTCTTCCAGCAATTTCCATGGTCTGACACTTGAAT
The DNA here is from genome assembly GCA_027924585.1 of Larix kaempferi. Lineage (NCBI taxonomy): Eukaryota > Viridiplantae > Streptophyta > Pinopsida > Pinales > Pinaceae > Larix > Larix kaempferi. Next base: position 10,706,354 of record BSBM01000072.1, on the reverse strand, counting down.
TTCCTCGCTTCAATGGTATTGATCCGACTGGATGGATCTATCGTGCAGAACAATATTTCAATCTACATAATACTTTTGATGTCCAAAAAGTTCCACTTGCATCCTTTCATTTGGAACATGAAGCCCTTCAATGGTACCGTTGGTACATCAAGGCTCATGACGAGCCAAAATGGACAGATTTTTGCCAACTCCTTTTGCAACGATTTGGTCCTAGTGCTTTTGATGACTTCACCAGAGCACTCACTAAACTTCGTCAAATTGGCACTGTGAGAGAGTATCAGACATAATTTGAGAAACTAGCCAATCACAGAGAAGGATTGTCTGATGAATTCTACAGGAGTTGTTTTATCAGTGGTCTTAAGGATGAAATCCGCTCAGAGGTCAAAATGTTATGTCCCAACACAATAATGGAAGCCTTGGGGTTGGCTAAGTTGGTAGAAGACAAGATTGCAGCCCAACAGCGCTCCAAACCCACTTTTGTTCCCTTTCGAAATATGGGTTCTCAACGACCTCCCATCCCGCCAGCTCCTCGACCAACTCCTATCAAGCATTTGTTTGAAACAGAGATGCAGGCACGTAGAGAAAAAGGGCTTTGTTATAATTGTGATGAGAAATTCACTAGGGGACATAGATGTGTTCAACAAAAGCTCTATCTCTTGGATACGGATTCTCCGCCTGCCTCTAAAATTAGTGAAGAAGCTCCAGATACAGTGGATGATCAGGTCGACATTCAGGAGCCGCTTATTGACCCACCATCTCAGGATGACCAACCAGAGATATCTCTCCATGCAATGCGGGTCAGGGGTTACTTCAAGAAGCTTCCTCTTACAATACTCATTGATTCCGATAGCACTCATAACTTCATTGACCCTTGAATCGACAAGCAGGCTGATTGTTTTGTCCATCCTTGCTCCAACTTTAAAGTTAAGGTTTCCAATGGGGGCACCTTACCTTGTAAGGGGAAGTGTCACAATGTCTGTATCTCTCTGGAAGATTATAACCTGCGCTCTGACATGTTTGCCTTAACCCTAGGTGGATGTGATGTGGTTTTGGGCATTCAATGGTTACGCACCCTTGGCCCCATCTTATGGGATTTTGCTGAACTTTGGATGCAGTTTTCAGTCAATGGGAAACAACACAAATTTTTGGGCTTACAACAAGGGTCTCTCCGCATCATCAATTCACATCACCTGGAAAAGATCCTTAAGAAGAATTTGCATGGTGTCATCACTCAACTGCATTACATTCAGATGCACCCATCAACGGTCTCCCCTACTTCCTTGGATAGATATGCAGGTGTCTTTGCTGAACCAGTGGGCTTGTCGCCTTCAAGAGACCTTTTCGGTAAGACTTTAGCTGCATCTACATCTCAGCAGGAAATGCTGGCTATTTTGCATGCAGTACAAAAGTGGTAGCCATACCTATTAGGGAATCATTTATGCATCAAGATTGATCTCCAGAGTCTGGAAAATTTCTTGGAACAACCGATGTCCTCCCCAGCACACCTGAAATGGGTTATCCAACTCATGGGTTATGCCTATGCAATCACTTACAAGAAGGGTAAGGACCATATGGTGGCAGATGCTCCTTCTCACGCATTTGATGACCCAGTTCCTCTTACAACTATTTCTCTGCTTGTTCCAAATTGGTTGCAATCTATTCAATAGGGTTATCTTTTCTATGAACTCCATGCTTCTTCATCGATATGGCACTCTGGGTTCCTCAAAATGTATGACCGGGAACAATTTAACTTCTTTTGGCAGGGACTGAAAATGACAATTCAACAAATGGGGGTTGACTATGATACTTTCCAGGTCAACAAGGGTGAAACGACACTCCTTTCGGGACTGCTCGAACCCTTTCCCATCCCTACACAGATTTGGACAACTATTTCTATGGATTTCCTAGAAGCGTTCCAGTGGTACAGTACCACATCTAAAAGGACACCATATGAAGCAGTCTATGGACAGGTGTCACCTACCCAAATTTTAAGACTATTTATTTTATTGCAAAAACATTATGTTAAATTATAATTAAAAAGTTTTGTAATTATGACCAAATCTAGTCAAGGATGATTGTAATGACATATTATTATTATTTAATAAATTAAAATAGGAGACAGACACCAAGGGAACTGTTGAATGAGTGTTCACTAACCCACTAGGAGGAATGGAAGCTATTAGAAGTCTTGGGACATGTGTCAGCATTTGCACTCCACCACTAGCTATTGGTTATGGGACAACTACCCCTAAATTTGTGGCATTATCCCCCATGTGGGTGGAACAGAGCTGTTAGCTCATTAATGACCAGGTTAACCACTAAAAGGGCCTAGGCAGCCTAGAGAAGACAATTCGAATTCAGCAGGGAGCTCCATAGTTATTTTCTACAGAAATAATTCCTCAACTGTATCAGGTAATGACTGAGAGATTCGAATAGGGAGGCTAAGTGGAAGTGCATTGTCAGTCTGTTGAAATTATTCTGAGAAGGAAACAAGAGGTGCTGGTGTAGGTATCTTTGACTGCTAAGTCTATATGACTGAATGATCTACATTGTTGCTGCAAGTTGATGACCTAAAGCTTCTACAGATTCTTCTTCCTAGTGGTTCAGTGAACAGGCTCAGGGGTCCTATGGCAAGTAATTTGGTTGTCTTCAGGAGTAGGTTGGGTGGAACAGGATCCTTGGGTTGTTTATTTCTCCTACATTCATCAGGTTCTACTGTTTTGTCTTGTTTATTTTCAGTTGAATGAACGAAGTTGTTTTATTAAACCTCTAACCCTTTTTCCTGGTTTGATAATGAAGACTTATTGACTAAATTGTTTAGCTGAACTGTATATTCTATTAAGTTAGGATAGGTTAGAATAGTTCTGTTTTTGAATAAATAAATTACTTTCCTGTATTTTTCAACACATCATAGATGCTGTACTCTAGTACAGGAGGTGGAGAATTAAATAGGATAATTAAAAGATGCAGGATAGAAAATACCATTTCATAATACAGGCATTTTAATATTTTTCTTTTACCTACTGTCAGAAAATAAATATCCCATTTCTGTATAAAAATCTAGGGTTTACAATTTAGGTCATCTACTTCATTTCAAAATACACATACTATGCATTTTATTATCATTTCATTCAAAAACTGTAAAGGACTATAACCTCATTTAATTTCCTTCATCAACATTCATGGATTAAACTTAGCATTTTTCCCATTATTTAAAACAATCTGCTATATCCCAAAATTTGCAGAAAAAAGAAATATTCTAGGTTTTATTTCCAAATTCTTCCACCTAGTTTTATAAGCAAAAACATTTATCACAGTCTCGTAACACTTTTCATTTTTCTCTCCTTACGATACTTAGGATTTTTGAAAAATAGCTGTAATACCAACTTAGAATATCTATGATATTTCAATGCTATAGTCTTCTATATTATTACGCAGCATTTTATTTAATTGAATTTAACTCTTCCATGTATTCCAAATTCTTGCAGTAACAATGTCTTTCATGTTCAGGAATAGAATGTATTATCTTCTTTTGAATCCCTAGATACTGATTATCTTCTATAGAAAACATTTATCATTCTGCAAAAGAAGTTACAAGACTAAATTTCAACTGTACAAAGTTTGCAAACACCTGCGGGTTCGATTTTGAAACTCTAAGGCCATTTTATAGCCAGCTTACAGCCGAACACTTAAAATCGTAAACCTAAATTAGTTATATCAAATTTCCAAAACCAAACGCATTACTATTGTTCAACTATCACATTTACGATAGTTATCTATTTGTACAAGACAAACTCAGACAAGAGTATTTTTTTTTATTATCAATCGTAATATTTATTTAAGTGGTGGTTCAATACCAAAAAAAAACTGAGTCTCATCACCATTCCAAACTTTAACTTAAACAACACGAACACAGGGTTTCTCTTTTGTGAAACAGGTTAGCCCACACCTCTCGACCAGAATCAACACTGTATTTTCTAGTCAAAATATCAATTTATATAAACATAGAAACCGCTCAGAAACTATTTTAAGTTTTCTTAAACACTGTATTTCCATTAAAATGACCGAGGGTTCATCCCTTAGTAAATACATCTTCAACAAGTTTACTTTTTCAACAAGAGTTACAACGAAACGCTGCAGAGCAGAGTAACAAGACAAGCCGAGGATCCCAACCTCTGGATACTTATCATTGGCTCTCAAAATCACAAACACTGCCCAAAAACCTTTTCCAGGAATCAAATATCCGGCTCTTGTCAAACATCAAAGCATCGGCCATACTGTGCCAGGAGTACCTACGAAGGAAAAGAACCACCGAGGCTTACCGGGTGGTTGAGTAGCAACCCCCCACCAAGCTTTAAACCAAATAATCTTTTGACGAAGTTACACCTACCATAAAAACCATTGAGAGGTTAAACTAAGAAATGCAGAGTTTAAATCGGAACAACACAAATAACATTATCATTTCATTGATTGAAACATTACCTTAACAAGGTTGCATGGTGGCTCAGCTCTACAAGAAAAACTGAACTTGAAACTATTAAGTTTTCCCTATAGGTCCAGGGATCGAAACTGAGGAAGGAGTCCTCCGAGCAGTAACTACCAGACCCTACATTGCTGCAGGTGGTTGGCCTCTCCACCTTACCACCACCAAGGCAAAATGAAGCCCAAGAAACCAACTCGATGCAAATCATAACGAAGGACTAGGGTTTCATTTCAAATCCCAAGAACATGTGAGATCAACGATGGAGAATATGCCAACCAGGCACGTCGAAGTTTGGGCAACAACCACATTGAATGCCATATTAATTATTTCATCCACTGCGAAATCCAACTCAGAAGACCTTGCGTTAAACATGGCACAGCTCAACATCGAGGTAGTAATATGTGAACTCCTTCACGTGACCTACAGCCACGAAGGCATCCACCCAAGACTTCCACTAAACATAGCAGGTAGACGACTTAAATGCCAAAGACCGGTTTCGATAGTCTGCCAGCACGATAGCACCAATACATTCAATGCCCTATCAATATCACATGTCAGTGCAAAGACTTAGGGCTGCAACGTATATTTCATTTCATTTCCAAAGTATTGATCTTATTATCGCATAGTCAATATATGTTTCATGTTTCCCCAAAAAGCTTCATGTTACATAGGTCTCATTTTTTATGGGAGGTATTCAATACTTAGTGTATAGTTTAGAATTCCATATTATGCACGTCGTAATATTTGTTCACATTGCCATCTCTATTTACAAGTTTACATAGCATATTACAACGTATAAATATTAAATTAGAAAGGTATAAATCCTATAGTGTTGCAAATTCACAATAGTATCATCATAATTATGATTGTAATATTATAGTAAACCTTGCTAGACTAGTATGATTCTTCATGAATTATAAATTGAGAAATGTATAAGCTACTATAGTTATATTTATGATTTCAAGTTAATCCACGTATTTAAAATAACATTTGGTTCATGTTTCTATAATGTAGAGCAACATATAAGTTTGAAACATTCACGTAATAAATATACATGATAATACCACTCTTTGCAAATGGAGAAATAATAACAGGATCATAATAGCACTAATACATTGTATTCTAGCACTTAATTGAGAATTTGTAGTGTAAGTATCTCTTCTTTGACGATTCACTAAAGAGTCTAGTGTAGATATTAATGGTTACGACTTCTGCAACTTGTAAGTATGGTCAAGGTAACACTTACAGAAATAGGACAAAGATCCATACCATTAATAACTCTCATGCAAGGAAGTACTTAGAGTTATGATAAAGCATTGACGGCTAACTGAAAACATAATTAGTATTACTTGTAACACTTGAATTGTTGTAATACTCTTACTTGCATTTCTGCGCAAAGAAACAGATTCAAATGCTTTAGCTAACATAGCTAAGTAAACCTCAGGGTACCCTGTAGGACCCCTTCATCATCATCCAAAAGAAAACTATCAGTATTGTGTCAAAAGGATTGTATCGTAAGAGAGTTTAAATACAGCAGATAAATTTACAATTTAGCACAAGCAAACTATCATCGTAATTTGTTTTAAGAATTACGAAGTGTCGTTATCGTTAATTGTTATTAGTTAAAAGATTTAGCCATTATTTTATTTCCGCATTAGCAATTTCAACATTTAATGCTACTTTAAAAATTTTAAATTTTTGTGAATTTTTCAGGATGTTACATGTGGTATCAGAGCTCAAGTTCGAACTCTAGGCCTAAAAAGGTCCAAAGAACACGCAACATAAAAAATTTATGACAACAAAAATCTTTACTATTTCAAGTTAAATTATTTTGTTATACAGAAAATTGTTTTCTAAATTACAAGTATGGAAGGATCAGATGAACACATGGAGGACAGATTTCGACCGACCAGTCATACCAACAATAGCACTGGACAGCATTATGAAGAAGAAGTCCATGGTGAATTGAATGACAATTCATCAGAATTGTTACGTGCATTTCAAGAGTTGAAAGCAGAAATAAGATCTGTTAAACAGGACAATGAGAGAATTCTAAAGGCACAAGAGGAACTGAACCAAGTACTGTCTGATCAGTGCCCAACTAATGAACATGATAGAAGGGTTGAAAATACCTCCAAGATTGAAGACTTACCTCATCAGAACAAGGGTAAGAAAGTGAAAACTGATGATGAGAATAACATATCAACATCATCAGGAGCTGCCATTGAGATACGTAAAAAGAAACGTAATTATTCAAGTGATAGCAGCGAAGGAGATTACAAACCAAAAAGAAAAAGCCATAAACAGTATGAGCATATTTCTGGGGAGTTCAAGAAGATCAAACCCCCAACCTTCAATGGTGAAACTGAGAAAGGAGAGACAGTTGAAGCATGGTTGTCCGGCATGAAGAAATACTTTCAAATTTATGATTATTCAGAATCATTGAAAGCAAAGATGGCCATATACAACCTGATCGGGAAGGCAAAGATTTGGTGGCTAGATATCAAAAGAGTGAAGGGCATCAAGGACAAGGATGTGAATTGGAGCACTTTTAAATGATACTTTAAGAAGAAGTTCCTATCTGAACAATATTACGAAGAAAAGTCCAAGGAATTTTATGATTGAAGACTGGGAACCATGAACATGAAAGAGTTGAACAACAAATTTTTGAATTTGCTAAGGTATGTGCCATACCTTGTGGAGGAGAAACCAAAGATTCAGAGGTTTTTGAGTTGTCTACCTTTCAACATCAAGGACAGAAGAGAGTATGACAATCCAAAGACCTTAGAAGAAGCCATGAGGAAAGCAACTTTCTGTTATGAACAGAACCGGAAAAGAGAAGGGATATCTAACTGGAAAAATAATAAACCCAGCAACTTTGAGCTGAAGAAGAAGAATTTCAGGTTCAATGGAAATTCTGGTTTTCAAAAGAAAAACTTTCCAAATCGAAATTTCCAAGGAAACAGTCCCAGAAATAATCAACCGCGGAATTTTACAGCTCCTAGAAATACACCCAATGTTACCAGAACTAATGACCAGAGGACACCTATAAAATGTTTCGAGTGTCAAGGTCCTCATTATGCTTCAAACTGTCCCAATAAGAAGTGGACAACCAATAATATTCACTCCATACAAGCTGAACCTACTGTGGGAGACTTGACAAGAGAGATGCCCATAATTAATGCAGCTCTAGGCAACAGGCAAGCAGAGCATCAAGTCTCTACGGTAGAGATTGAAGGTATGCTACAAAACCACCCTGTTTCTATTTTGATTGATCTAGGCACTAGCCTGAGTTATATATCCCCAAATATTGTAGAAAATTTTAATTTGAAAACATAAAAAGTTAAGAAATCTTGGTTAGTTAGACTAGCAACAGGAACAAAAAGAAAATTGTCTGATTTTGTTGAAAGTTGTGTTTTATCTATGAATCAGTTAAAGACACGAACCAAGCTAACTGTTTCACCTTTAGGGTCCTATGACATCTTAATTGGAATGGACTGGTTAGAAGCACATCATGTTATTTTTAATTGTTATGAGAAAAATTTTACCTGTCTAAATGATGAAGGAGAAACAGTGGAAGTGAAGGGTATTCTTAGAAAGACATCACTTAGACAAATTTCAGCTATGCAAGTAAAAAGAGTAGTTAGAAAAGGATGTAAGATGTTTGCAATGAATGTAGTACATGAGGAGTCAATTACAAAAGAGGACAAACTGAAACTAGAAGATATACCTGTCCTCAAAGAATTCTTGGATGTTTTTCCAGAAGAGATTCCAGGATTACGCCGAAGAGGGATCTAGATTTTACCATTGAGCTGATACCGGGTGCAGTACCGAACTCCAAAGCTCCATATAGGATGAACATATTGGAATTAAATGAGTTAAAATCACAGTTGAAGGAACTGATTGATAAAAACTATATAAGACTTGGCGTGTCTCCTTGGGGAGCACCTGTTATTTTTGTTAAGAAGAAGGATGGCACTTTAAGGCTTTGCATAGATTATCGCCAACTGAACAAGATGACAATCAAGAATCGATATTCATTGCCCTGCATCGATGATCTATTTGATCAGCTGCGTGGAGCAACGATATTTTTGAAGATTGATTTAAGGTCAGGATATCATCAAGTTCGTGTGAAGGATGAGGATATTTTTAAAACAACCTTTAGAACTCGTTATGGACATTATGAGTTCATGGTCATGTTGTTAGTTTTTCAGAAATTTCAATCTGATCTAGGATCTTAACTGAGAGGATAACATGTACAGCGTATCTACAGCATATCAAACATGGACACAATAATGCAAGCACACAAGAGACACAGAGTTTCACCGGGGAAAACCAAGAATGTGAAAAACCCCGCAACTTCCTCAGAGATAGATAGAGCAATGATACAACCCAAGTACAAGAGATAGTCCTCCAAGCAACAGCTTCTCCTCCTCCACTAGTGCGCCACTCTCCAATGAGTGTGTGAGTGAGAAAGTGAATGATCAAATAGAGTGCCTCCCGCACTCTATTTATACTTGACTTGACTTGCCTAATAACCTTTACTAGGTCAGCCTTAACTTAACCACATAACATAATGCTGATAGGGCCGACCCCCAATAGGGTGGTCTAATAACCCTTTAACCCACATGACTTATACAGGGCCGACCCCAACAAGGTGGTCTAATAACCCATCAAGTATAAGTTACGACACTTACAATAGAAATGACGACACTTCCGTATAGAGGAATAATAACATATTTATAGGAATACAAACACTTTTGTATATAGGAATAATAACATCTCTATAGGAATACAATATACATAGGTGAAATACATTCCAAAGCTACAATTACATCAACACTCCCTCTTAACTAGGAAGGTATTTCTCGACACAGGTCTTCTAGCACAAGTCTTCTTCTCTGGATCATCGTCATCGAATCATCGTCATCGTCACTGCTGCTGCTATCTCAATCAATCTCCGATCTACTCGTCATAGGAATTTCTACAGAGCCAGTCCTTTTTCATACTAGATGTAGACCCACCACCTGCAGGTCTTCATCATCACTGGCCATACTTTGGAATCCTCAGGACTTATTACATGCGTTAAGCCAAAACCTCGAAAGAGCATCCCAGGACTGATTACGAGCATACTTCTCAACCTATCGGATCTCCCAAGATCTTTTACATGTAACTGCACAACCTGTCTATGGCCATGGAGTATCATCCTGATACTTATGATCATACTGGTCATCTCATCGCCAACGAAGCACAATCCAGATGCACACAATACAACACTTACACTCACCGGCATGGGAAGACACACTTCAACCATTCGTGAAAGGCTCAGCACTCACATCAACGCACATGGGAGAACACATCTACCACCATGTCGGAAAGGCTCTACACTTACATCAACGCACATGGGAGAACACATCTACCACCATGTCGGAAAGGCCCAGCAATTACATCGCGACCATGGGAGAACACATCTACAACCATGTCCGAAAAGCTCATGTGCATATGTGTCTTCAGAACTCATCACACATAATCCAACTGATTATGTAATGTATCCACCTGATACATATCATCTCATATGATCATCTTGATCATCATCATAGCATCGTCCTGATGCATATCATCCAGAGTATCGTCCTGATACTCATCACGCATGATCATCCTGATCATCGTACTGATGCATATCATCTAGAGTATCGTCCTGATACTCATCACACATGATCATCCTGATCATCGTCACTGCATAATCCTGATGCATATCATCTGGAGCAACATCCTGAAGCTCATCATCCATGATCATCCTGATCATATAATGCATCCACGTGATACATACCAAGTATCTACCTGATACATATATGTATACATGATCCAACTGATCATACCAAGCATCCAACCGATGCATATACATATACATGATCCAACTGATCATACCGAGCAACAACTGTAGCATCGTCTTGATGCTCATCACACAGTGCTTACATCCACAGCCATGGGAAGGATCCTCCTCTCACCATGCTTGGAATGGCTTGGAATGGCTTCCTCGAAGTGTCGTCAATCTGAAGAACACCAAGCCTCTCTCTAAAGTACTCAAACTTCACTCTGGCTAGTGGTTTCGTTAACACATCTGCAACCTGCTCATCCGTCGCAACATACAGGAGCTTCACTGCTTCTCTCTGCACCATATCCCTGATATAGTGATATTTGATCTCAATGTGCTTTGACCTGTCATGGAACACCGGGTTCTCAGACAACTTCACACAACTCTGGTTGTCACAAAAGATACCAGTAGCCTCCAGCGGGAGATCAAATAACTCAGACAGTAGCTTCCGGAGCTATACTGCCTCACAACTAGCCGAACAATCTGCAACATACTCCGCTTCAGCTGTACTCAGTGCTACGCAGGATTGCTTCCTGCTAAACCAAGAGATCACACCTGATCCCATACTAAAGCAGCACCCAAAAGTGCTCTTCCTATTTGCAGCACTGTCTACCCAGTCTGAATCAACATAACCCTCCAAGTTAAACTTTTGATTTGCATCATACTTGAGCCCATAATCAATTGTACCCTTCAAGTACCTCAGAATATGCTTTATAGCAACCAGGTGAACACCTCTGGGATCCGTCGGGAACTGGCTCAATGTGTTCACCACAAAGCAGATATTTGGTCTCGTATTTGTCAGGTACATCAAGGACCCAATCATCTGACGATACATCATAGCATCAACCGACTCAGATGAAGCATCACACAGAAGCTTCAGGTTCGATGCCATAGGTTTGGCCATGTCCTTGCAGTCCATCATCCCGAACCTCTTTAGGATCTCTACTGCATACTTCCCTTGTCCAAGAAATATTCCATCTGCACTCTACCACACCTCGATACCAAGAAAATAGTGCGTCATACCCAAGTCCTTCATCTCGAACTCGGCAGCAAGCTTCCTCTTCGTATAGGTAATCAATCCATCCTCACCTGTTACAAACAGGTCATCCACATACAATAGTAGTATCACTGGATTTCCTTCCTCAACCTTGTAGTAAAGGTTGGAATCTGCTTTACTCTTGGCAAAGCCCAAACTGGATAGGAAGCCATCTATCCTACCATACCAGGTCCTGGGTGCCTGTTTCAAACCATACAAGGCTTTCTTCAGTTTGCACACATGTGACCCTTGGTCATGTGTCTCAAACCCGAGTGGCTGCTCCACATACACTTCCTCTTCAACCACACCATTCAAGAAAGTTGTCTTGACATCCATCTGGTGTACCTTCCATTTCATCACTGCAGCCAGAGCAAGTACTGTTTTGATGGAAGTGTATCTGGCTACAGGGGCAAGGGTCTCTTCATAGTCTATTCCCTCTTTATGAGAGAAGCCACGAGCTACAAACCTTACCTTGTATTTCTCTATGCTACCATCTGCGGCATGCTTAATCTTATAGATCCACTTGGAAGTCACAACAGACTTCCCTTTTGATCTTGGGACCACATCCCAAACATCTTTCTTCATGATCGACGGATCATGGTATTCTTCCATTGCTTCATCCCGGATCCTGGGAACTTCAATATCTTCAATAGATAGCTTTGTTGCTGGAACAAATGTTGTAGTCCTTCTTTTGTAGGTGATGGTATACGATCTTTCCTACAAAGCAAGTCATATAGTCATGCAATTATTTTTAGCCAATGCTTCAATACAACATTTATCCATATCCCGTAACTTTCTAGATGCCTTCCAATCTCTACCAAAACATTGTTAAGAGTGTGCACAACTCCCAACATGTCAGCAAAGAGGTTTCATTCTAGATAAGTAACAATGGAATGTTGTACAGTTCCATAGGCCACTTACCCATCACATGCATATTAGTAGTATACTGTTCATTAATGCAATTATTCTTATATGAATAATAAACACCCTAAGTCTAGGAACATAAGCATATACATCATTGAACAATATTATTTAAACAAACAAGTATGCAAGAAATGACAATTCAAATACTTATCTTTGTTTGGTTGTAGGGTGGACTCCCTCTCAATATTTGCTTCCTTGCAAGAACTACTAGAGTGTGCTCCCTTTTGATCTTTGCTTCCTGGATTACCTGTCTTTGAACTTATATCCATCCTCGATCAGTATGCATACTTACTAGTATCATCATTGTGTTATCCTCGAGGTCTCATACATACATTCATTAGTATAATCTTAATACTATAAAAAACATTATGATTCTAAGTAATCTTAAACATGTATGGTCAAGATCATTTCATACATAGATAATTTTATCACAATTATTTTACTCATGCATATTCCTGTTTGACCATAGGATTTTTCTGGTTAGTCATATCATCAATCAAAGTAAGAAGCATAATATGCATAAACCCATGATTACTCAAACCTATAACTTCATGAATAATCATTATCAATCATACCAAGTATACTTATATAAGAGATCCTATCACAAGGTAGGTTTCTAAATTGATATAGGAAAAACATACCTGGATTAATATGTTAGCTGGTTATGTCTAACATACCCACATCATGTCTTCTTGTTCTCTTAAATGACTTGTGCTAGTGACCTGCATATCTCATAAGTTAACCATTGTGGAACCAAATTATACATACCTTGTAAGTAGAGCTTCTATGTGATCCATGACTATGGATGAGTCTTTTGTCTTCATGTCACCATGGTCATATGGTCTTGATCTAGAACTTTATTTGTCTTTCTAGATGTACCTTTCATATTAGGGGGCAACATCATCCTCATACAACACCGCAATGCATTAGTACAATCATAAGTGTCAAAACCCTAATCAATGAATATCTGCATTCATATTTTATTAAGGTGATACGACAAGTCTAAAGTTAATCAAGATTTTACTAACCTTAATGAAAACAAACATACCATAAACTTAATCATGAACAGATCTCGAAACATACCTAGATAAGTCATACATGTCGAGATTGCTTGTAATCTTCTTATGTAAGGCCTTAGCCTCATATCCCTCTGAAACTGGAACTTCTTCACTTATGCAGGTGACTAATCCATTCTCTTCTAGGATTAACCCAATCCATTTGATTTGCAGAAACTCGATCTGGAGCTGGATTAGGGTTTGTTAGGGAAACCCTAAAAATTCAAACTTTGAATTTCAAACTTCTAAAATGATAGAAAGATGCACCTTGATGAGCTGATCAACCTGGTATACTCAAAATTTGAAAACTGCAAAGTTTCACCCCTCAAATTTGCTTTTCAATCTTCCGGATTCACTAGGGAGGACCCTGAATTAGGGTTTGAGTTTCCTGGAACTTCACCCAACCAAATAGTTTGATCCAAAGCTCTCAACTTTGATTTTTCCAAGGAGCTTCCAGCTATGGTCACAGATTTCAAAAATTCCCATTTTTGCAGAAGCCCTAATTTTTCACTTTTTCGTTCAAAGTCCCGAACTAGGGTTTGATCAAGCCCGGCCTTTTGCCCAACCAAAAAATTCGATCTTGGTCTCTAAATTTTGATTTTGATGAGGAGCATCCAGCCGTGGTCTTCGATACAAAAATTCCAACATTCTCTGAAACCCTAAATTCTCGGAATCATGAATGAAGGTGCTCAAAATCCAATTCTGTTTTGACAGAAATATGCACTTGATTGTTTCTGGTGTAACTCTAAAATTTCAGATCTACAACATCTGAAAATTCTTCATGTGGTAGCCTGACCTGTTATCTTTCCAACCCCATAGGTCTGACCTCAAATGGATTCTCTGAGAGAGAGTTATGCCAAGTGTCGCAATGTGACCTATTTATGGGATAAAACAGGAGAGCGAGCTTGTACGGAGTGCCACGTGTCACTGGTTTAATTTCAGCCTCTGGAAATCGTACCTATGAAAGTAAAGTTCGTTTCCTACCTGTCACTTTTTACGAAATTTCATTTGGAGCTTCCTAGCCCAAGTTGTGACCTTTTTTCCTAGGTCACCTGTTTATGATTGAGATCTGGAAGAGGCAGAAACCCTATATTGTACAGATCATAAATCTGAAAGTACAACGAATTAGAGGCTCTCCTTCTGACACAAGGTACATGGGGATCTTATCTTCGACCTGTAAGATTTTCAGATCCTGAAATCTTGTCAAAATGAATTTATAGCGAAAGTGCTACGATGACTGGTTTTTGCTATATCAAGCCCTAGCTACGCAAGTGTAACAAGTGTCATAAATGCCATACCATGCCTTCTTTCAGGCTAGATCTGATACCATGTTATTATTTCAGAAATTTCAATTTGATCTAGGATCTTAACTGAGAGAATAACATGTACAACGTATCTACAGCATATCAAACATGGACACAATAATGCAAGCACACAAGAGACATAGAGTTTCACCGGAGAAAACCAAGAAGGTGAAAAACCCCGCAACTTCCTCATAGATAGATAGAGCAATGATACAAACCAAGTAGAAGAGATAGTCCTCCTAGCAACAGCTTCTCCTCCTCCTCTAGTGCGTCACTCTCCAATGAGTGTGTGAGTGAGAAAGTGAATGATCAAATAGAGTGTCTTTCGCACTCTATTTATACTTGACTTGACTTGCCTAATAACCTTTACTAGGTCGACCTTAACTTAACCACATAACATAATGATGACAGGGCCGACCCCCAATAGGGTGGTCTAATAACCCTTTAACCCACATGACTTATACAAGGCCGACCCCAACAAGGTGGTCTAATAACCCATCAAGTATAAGTTATGACACTTACAATATAAATGACGACACTTCCGTATAGAGGAATAATAACATCTCTATAGGAATACAAACACTTCCGTATAGAATAATAATAACATCTCTATAGGAATACAACATACATAGGTGAAATACATTCCGAAGTTACAATTACATCAACACATGCCATTTGGGTTGACTAATGCCCCGACAGTATTTATGTGCTTAATGAATAATATTATGCACAAGTATTTGGATAAGTTCGTCATTGTATTCATAGATGTCATTCTAGTATATTCTAAAAGTAAGGAAGAACATGACGAACATCTGCGTATTATTTTACAAGTTCCGAGAGATCATCAGTTATATGCTAAGTTTAGTAAGTGTGACTTTTACAAGGATAAGATTCAGTATTTAGGTCACATAATCTCTAAGGAAAGAATTTCGGTTGATCCCAATAAGATAAAAGCCATTAATGAATGGTCGGTTCCTAAGGATGTGTTGGATGTACGATCATTTATGGGGATTACATGATATTATAGAAAATTCATAGAAGGTTTTTCGAAGATTGCAAACCCCATAACCTCCTTACAGAAGAAGGGGAAGAAGTTTGTATGGGATCAAAAGTGTGCAGACAATTTTAAGAAGTTGAAGGAATTACTAACAACAACACCTATTCTGAGAATTGCAAATCCTAATAAAGATTTTATAGTATGCATCGACGCATGTAACAACAAACTCGGTGGAGTCCTAACACAAGAGGAACATGCTGTTGCATATGAGTCTCAAAAGCTGAAAATACATGAGAAAAATTATTCTACATATGATCTGGAATTATTAGCAGTAATACACACCTTAAAAATGTGGCATCACCATCTTATTGGAAGAAAATTTACTTTGATGATAGATAACATGGGGCTGAAGTATTTACTAGATCAAACGAACTTGAGCTAACCTTTCTAAGTGAATATGATTTTGAAATTCAGCATATAAAGGGTAAAGAGAACAAGGTTGTTGATGCTTTAAGTCGTAATGCAAAGTTAAAATTTATTTCAGACATCAGTACATACACAACATATTTAGAAAATCAGATTTTCAAAGGGATTAAAACTGATGAAGAGTACATAAATTTACATGAAAAGACAGCAGAAAGTAATTCTGAAAATTCTATGGCAGATTTCAGGTTAAAATCAAATGGATTGCTGCTGTATAAGAACAGATTATATGTGCCCAACGTACCAAAGATAAAAATTCTAATTTTAGATGAGATGCACAAAAGTCATTATTCTGGTCATCCAGGTTATCAGAAAACCATAACTATGTTACAGAAAGATTATTATTGGCCCAGGATGAAGGATGAAGTAGCAGAATATATAGCTAAATGCTTTGACTATCAAAGAGTAAAGGTTGAACATTAGCATCCGGCTGGACTGTTACAGCCATTACCTATACCTCGTTGGAAATGGGAGATCATAAGCACAGATTTTATTACCGGACTACCCAAGAATCAGAAACAAAATGATTCCATCATGGTGGTAGTGGATAAACTCAGCAAGGCAACACATTTTATACCAGTAAAAACTACTTATAAGGCTTCATATATTGCAGAAATTTTCATGAAACAGATTTTTCGATTACGTGGAATACCAAAAGTGATAGTTTCAGACCGTGATTCTAAGTTTACTGGAAACTTATGGAGATCTTTGTTTAAAGGGTTGAATACAACCTTAAACTTCAGCACAACATTTCATCCACAAACGGATGGACAGACAGAAAGAGTAAATCAGATATTGGAAGACATGCTAAGGATGTATGTTAAGGACCAACCTGGTAAGTGGGAGAACTACTTGCATTTAGCAGAATTTGCATATAACAACCATTACCATGCATCAGTAATACACCAGTTTCTTGGAATGACCCAGTTAATAGAGTTATTTTAGGACTTGAATTGTTAAAGGAAATAGAACTAACTGTGAAACAGGGACAAAGAAATCTTAAAGCTGCCCAAGATAGACAAAAGAGTCAAGCATATCTTAAGAAGACTCATAAAGAGTTCTAGGTTGGAGAGCATGTTTTCATTAAGGTAAGACTGAAGAAGAGCTCATTAAAATTGGGAAGCTGTGCCAAGCTGGCACCCAAGTATTGTGGTCCTTTCGAAATTTTGTCAAGGGTTGGACCTGTGGCATACCAACTAGCTTTGCCACCAAATCTAAGAATACATAATGTTTTTCATATTTCAGTTTTAAAGAAATATGTACACGATGCTACTCATGTTATAAATTGGAATGATGTACATGTGGAACAAGACGATGATTTTCAGGTGGAACCGGATTGTATCCTCGAAAGGAGGGAAACTCTATTTTGGAATTGCACCATTGGGCAGGTAAAGGTGCAATGGAAGCACCTTAGCCTAGAAGAGGCAACCTGAGAGTTGGAGAGTAATATGTGGGTAGCATACCCAGCTCTGTTTCAGCAACACTTAGAAAATGAATGAACAACATCGAGGACGATGTTGAGACTTAAGGGGGGGTGTATGTCACCTACCCAAATTTTGAGACTATTTATTTTATTGCAAAAACATTATGTTAAATTATAATTTCAAAGTTTTGTAATTATGACCAAATATGGTCAAGGATGATTGTAATGACATATTATTATTATTTAATAAATTAAAATAGGAGACAAACACCAAGGGAACTGTTGAATGAGTGTTCACTGACCCACTAGGAGGAATGGAAGCTGTTAGAAGACTTGGGACAGGTGTCAGCATTTGCACTCCACCACTAGCTGTTGGTTATGGGACAACTACCCCTAAATTTGTGGCATTATCCCCCAGGTGGGTGGAACAGAGCTGTTAGCTCATTAATGACCAGGTTAACCACTAAAAAGGCCTAGGCAACCTAAAGAAGGCAATTCGAATTGAGCAGGGAGCTCCATAATTATTTTTTGCAAAAATAATTCCTCAAGTGTATCAGGTGATGACTCAAAGAAGATCTAAATATTATTACTGGTTGTCGTGTAATACAGTAAGGTTCTTTTCATGAAATTTATGCTTGATATAAGATTGATAGTCTGCCTTGACATGAAATCTCTTATTCTGGATAGTATCATTAGGCTTTGCGAAGACTTACAATGTCTCCGTCATATCTATTGCGTTAAGACCATGACTCTATATTAATGCTGTAAACTATCACTGGAACAAGTTGTTTGTATCCTGTTCATCGTATGCATAACGTGACGTTAGCATTATGTAACATACTGTCTACTATTAGCTGCGATTACGGCTGTGATTACTGGTTATTAGCATTAGTTGGAATTGTGACGCCTCTAGTGAGGTTCCATTATATTCATCTATAATTTATGGTCTATTGTCTACTTAGTATTTTTGTTTAACTTATGTCAAAATAATTGTTCCTTGTTTTTAAACTACGTTCATAGTATGGACCTGTAGATGATTTTATATCCATACATCGCAATATTAAAAGTTGTTATTCTCCTCGTTGATTGTTAACAATAGTATCGGGAGAATTATGATAAATAGAACTTATAGAACAATGGTGTATCCAATCATATGGTCGAGGAAATATTTCAATGTTTTATTGATGTGGAGTTCTCTTTTGAAATTGACTACATCATTTTTCAATTGATTGTAGGGAATATATATATAATGTACCCTTGACATTATCGATGGCTTGGTTTCAAAATATACACTATACAATGGTTGTGTATCAATCATAGGGAATATTCATACTACGAATATGACTTTTATCCATACTATGATTTTAAATTGATACAATGATTGGAGCTGCAGCTGAACTATATGAAGTCGACCCATGGTAAGTTGATAAATTAAATGGCTATGTGGTTGGCTCTCATCCTTGCGTTTGGTGATATATAAGCCTGTCTTGAAACCCTTCCTGGTCATTTTCTCTGCCTTCGGGCTCGGGTTGTAAGAGAGAAAACCTGCATGTCTGAGTTCGTCAGTTGGGCACGGTAGAATGCAATTTGCTTAAGGTTATGGTCACGTTATTTTATCCTCTGGTGGTTTAAAAATCTGTGGGCTCTGCTATTGGCGTCTGCTACAGTTCATTGGGCATTTTGTATCGTTTGCTGTCATGGTGTTTAGGTCACATGCTACCTACAGACTTACACTGTTGCTGGTCTGAGTTAGAGGCAGGGTTTTCTCTGTTGTTTTATCCATGAGGTGGTCGTGCAATGGTTTTTAAATCGTGCTTCCCGACTGGTTCATTCACAGCTTAAGGGTTTGTTCAATACAATGCCTGTCACGACTATCAAAAGAGAGGAACTCGAAGTTTTCTTTGCTCATCCTCCTGACGAATCTGATGAGGTTTTTGCTACTCGGCTTAACCCGTGGCTACCAAGTTGTCCACTGGGTTTGCTTTCTTCGGAAACTCGGGTAAGAAAATATCGATGGTTTCATAGTTTTCGGTTTTGCAAAAGATTGTTTATGTTTAAATCAAATGTTGACAATTCTCATTACTTTATAATGTGCAGGTCATGCTGTTCCTGAAGGTGCACGGGGCTTCATCTCCAGCGCTGGCTCCTCCGGGTAAGCCTGGTTATTCCATGGCTGTCTCTCCCTTTGTTGGTTTTGTTGTGCTAGGATTAAGTCTGGAAGGACCTCCTCTGTAACTGGGTTGTTGTCGTTTTTGTGACATGGATACAGTCACATGTATTAATCTTTTTGTTTATAATAGATAGGGTTTGTATACCCTGGCAGGTTTACGAGAAACGATCTACGGCTCAGTCTGTTATGAGGCCTTGGGGTTGATATTGTCATTGTATTTTTAATGTGTAGGGTTTTTACCCAACCTTGTAGGAGTC
The DNA here is from genome assembly GCA_027924585.1 of Larix kaempferi. Classification (NCBI taxonomy): domain Eukaryota; kingdom Viridiplantae; phylum Streptophyta; class Pinopsida; order Pinales; family Pinaceae; genus Larix; species Larix kaempferi. The sequence goes on along the minus strand of BSBM01000072.1, from coordinate 10,686,347 downwards.
AAATGGATACTGTAACTGTTTGGCCTGTCAAGTGGCCGTGTATTAACTGCGTTTTCCTTAATGAATATACTGTCTAGTTAAGGGTTTGTTTTAAGCTTTCTCGGATACTTGCAGAGAATGATAACTCTGCTGTAGGTGATATCAATGTATTTGTTTCTCTGCGTTTTTCTTTGATTTTGAGTGTTTAATAATAATGTTGAAGTTTACTACCCTTACTGTAATAGATAATTAAAATGTGGTCAACCCTGGCGAGTTGGGGGTTCTCTCCTAGGTTAATATATGAAAAAGATGAGAAGTGTTTAAGTTATGTTGTTTGTCTGCGTCGTGCTTTGATATTCGGTTTCTAAATGGTAAAATAAAATAGATAGGTTTAAGAATCTCAATTGTGAGTTGGATTCCATACTATTAACAGTTTTACTCCTGCGCCTTCCTGGTATCATTCATAACTTTTAAAGAGAAGGACTTATGACGGTTATACTGTAGATTAAAATATATGTTTGGTGGGTGTGTGTGTCGGAAGATTGATGTAAAAGTTTTTGTATAAATATTGACTGTAACTGTGGATAGAATGTATACATGAACTATGTATGAAATCTCCTGTAGGTTCAATCTGATATATAAGGCATTTCTTTTCTTTTGTTTTCAATATGTCGAAACAATGTAGTCTGGCTACGGCCGTGATAGATTTGTTGTCCACTCTCAAGGAGAAATACTTATAATAAATTTAATCTCATTACAGTAAATAAAATACTAGGGTTTGTATTGGTTAAGGCAATCATAGTTAGGTTCGATAGCTATCTATGTAAATATGAGTTTCTAGGTTTGAAAGTATAGTTGATGCTAAGACAGGTATCTGTCGAAACTGTGTATTCATATGCAGATTTCTTCGAACACGATGTTGTACTAAATAATTAAAAGGATTTAGACTAAATACTACACCTGCTGTTTGGTTTGAGCTCGAAATGAGCAGTAACCTAACTTACTGTAGTTTAATAAAACATAAGGCAGATATAAACTGGTATATTTGCTCCAATAGAATTTATATCTGTAAATTTCTCTATGGGAATATTTCACAGTAATTCTAAGATTTATCTATGTGTCTGTTCTTATGATTATTGTTAATAGGTGTATTTCAGGAATGACTACTGTATAAATATTCTATATCTATTATTTAACTGTTAATAATAAATCTATATAAATTCTCCATAATATTTTATTACTGTAATAAGCACCAACATATCCTGTATAAACAAATTACTCGATCTGTATGATAAGTAGGGAAATTCTAAGACATATTAGTTCTGCAATTTCTATCTACTGACAATACAGAGAGGCTAACTTTACTGAAATAAATACTGTTCAAACACAGATGATATTGTCCATTCTACATTTAAATTTATTAAGTAAACAGCAGGAAAAGTGGCAGAACCTGTATCAATGGTAGACTATAACAGCAATGGGAGGCTGTTCCTCCCTACCAATTCCTGGAGAGTGCCCAGACAGCACTTCTCAGGACCCCCGAGCTTGCTCTGGTCTAACTGGCTGGAACTAGGTACAACCAACAATTCCCTCAGCCAAAACAGCTATACTGGAACCAAGTTACTGCAACTTCCTGACTCAAAACACTTCCTTACTGTTTTTCCCACTTCCTCAATGGGACTCCTGAATAGCATTCACCTGAATGTATTCTCCCTCTAGAACAATGCTGACCCCTCAACTCAGTTCATTGAGTACTATTTAAAAGATTGCCTAGGTCTTAGTTCGGTTAACTGTCATTAATGAGCCACCTGCTCAGATTCCACTTTCTTGGGGAATCATGACCCCAAAATATAGGGAAGCTGCCACCTGCAACTCAGGAAGTGTTTGAGGATGCTGCCACTTGTCTTTTGTCTTTCCACCTAGTTCCATCCACCAGTTAGACCAGTAACTTCTTTTAACAGCTCTCCCATGATGTTGTCTCCATAATTTATTTATTATTAATAATTATTCAGAATTTACATTCCATTTCTGGAGACTATGCTGAGTCATCCATTCCTACTTAGCATTAAATTTAACATAATGTCTCAGGAATATTAATAAAATAATTACATTATTTTATTAAAATTGGGGTATGTGACATACACACCCCCTTAAAATGTAACATCGTCCTCGATGTTACTTATTCCTCTTCTTCAGCCACCTGCTGGAATAGATGGGGGTATGCTTCCCGCATCTTACTTTCCAGCTCCCAGGTAGCTTCTTCAGGACTAAGGTGCTTCCATTGCACCTTCACTTGTCCAATTATGCGGTTCCGTAGAGTAATTTCCCTCCTCCCGAGGATACAATCCGGTTCCACCAGAACTTCCCCTTCTGGTTCTACCTGTACAATGTTCCAATCAATAACATGAGTAGCATCAGGAACATACTTTTTCAAAACAGAGATATGAAAAACATTGTGTACTTTTAAATTTGGTGGTAATGCTAACTGATAAGCAACTTGACCGATTCTAGATAAAATTTCAAATGGACCACAGTAACGTGGTGCTAATTTTGCACAACTTCCTAATCTTAGGGAGCTCTTCTTTGGCCTTACCTTGATGAACACATGTTCACCTACCTGGAACTCTTTAGGAGTTCTTTTCAAATCTGCTTGACTCTTTTGCCGATCCTGGGCAATCTTCAAGTTTTCCTGCACTTGTTTCACAATCTGTTCCATTTCTTTCAATAAATCAGGTCCTAACACTAATCTATCTACTGGATTACTCCAAGAGATAGGAGTGTTACATTTTCGTCCATATAGAATCTCAAAAGGACTAAACTTAGTTTATGATTGATAGCTGTTATTGTATACAAATTCTGCTAAGTGTAAATAATCCTCCCACTTACCTGGTTGATCTTTAACATACATCCTTAACAGATCTTCTAATACCTGATTAACTCTTTTAGTTTGTCCGTCCATCTGAGGATGGAAAGAGGTGCTAAAATTCAGAGTGGTGTTTAATCCTTTGAACAAGGATCTCCAAAAATTTCCTGTGAATTTAGGATCCCTGTCTGATATAATAACTTTTGGAATACCGTGTAACCGAAAAATCTGTTTTAAAAAGATGTCTGCTATATTTGCAGCCTTGTATGTGGTTTTAACAGGAATGAAGTGTGCTGATTTACTTAATTTGTCTACCACTACCATAATTGAATCATTCTGATGTTGATTTTTGGGTAAACCCGTAATGAAATCCAGGCTGATTATTTCCCATTTCCAGCTAGGAATAGGTAAAGGTTGCAACAATCCAGCTGGATGTTGGTGTTCTGTTTTCACTTGTTGGCAGTCCAAACATCTAGCTAAATACTCAGCTGTTTCAGCTTTCATGTTAGGCCAAAAATATTCTTTTCTCAACATGGTGACGGTCTTTTGGTAGCCTGGATGCCCGGAGTAAGGGGTTTTATGAATTTCGTCTAGAATTAACAGTTTAACTTTAGGTGCATTTGGAACATACAGCCTGTCTTTAAACAATAAAAATCCAGTTTCATTTAAACTATACCCTTTTATCAAACTTTCTGTGGGTTGTTCTTTGGCTGCAGTTTGTAAATGCTGATAATTTTCGTCTAATTTTATCCCTTCAGCCAGCTGTTCCTTTAAATCAGAGGTGTAAGTGTTGCTAGCTGATATAAAGTTTAGCTTTGCATTTCTGCTCAAGGCATCAGCCACCTTATTTTCCTTCCCTTTTATGTGTTGAATTTCAAAATCGTATTCACTTAGGAATGCCAACCACCTGGCTTGTCTTGCATTTAAATTAGGCTGATCTAAAAGGTATTTCAAACCTTTATTATCCGTTAGTAAAGTGAATTTTCTGCCTATTAGGTGGTGTCGCCACATCTTTAAAGCATGAATTACAGCAGCTAATTCTAGGTCATAGGTGGCATAATTCTTTTCATGGATTTTCAGCTTCCTAGATTCGTAAGCAATGACATGTCCCTCTTGAGTCAGCACTCCGCCTAAACCATCATTACAAGCGTCGGTGCAAACTACGAAATCTTTATTCGGGTCCGCTATTCTAAGAATAGGTGCAGTTGTCAATAAGGTCTTAAGTTTCTTGAAGCTTTCTTCACACTTCGCATTCCAATCAAACTTCTTGCCTTTCTTTTGCAAAGAAGTGATTGGGTTGGCTATTTTTGAAAAACCTTCAATAAACCTCCGGTAGTAACCGGTAATTCCCATGAAAGATCTAACGTCCGTTACATCTTTTGGTACTGGCCATTCTTCAATCGCCCGAATCTTTTCGGGATCCACTGAAATCCCTTCCTTAGTGACTACATGTCCTAAGTACTGGATTTCGTCTTTGAAGAAGTCACACTTACTGAATTTCGCAAAGAGCTTTTGTTCTCTCAGTTCTTGTAAGATTATACGTAAGTGTTCTTTATGCTCCTCCTCACTCTTAGAATAGACTAAAATGTCATCGATGAATACGACAACAAATTTATCTAAGTACTTATGCATTATGTTGTTCATTAAGCACATAAAAACAGCTGGGGCATTAGTAAGCCCAAATGGCATTACGACAAATTCGTAATGTCCGTACCTTGTTCTAAAAGCTGTTTTGAAAATGTCTTCTTCTTTAATTCTCACCTGATGATAACCTGATCTCAGATCGATCTTAGAGAATACCGTAGCTCCATGTAGCTGATCAAACAGATCATCTATACAAGGTAACGGATACCTATTTTTAATCGTCATCTTGTTCAGTTGACGATAATCTATGCAAAGTCGCATAGTTCCGTCCTTCTTTTTAACAAAAATCACTGGTGCCCCCCAAGGGGATACACTGGGTCGAATATAATTCTTGTCTATTAACTCCTTTAACTGAGTTTTCAACTCGTTAAGCTCCAAAATATTCATACGATACGAGGCTTTTGAACTGGGAACAACACCTGGTACTAGCTCAATTGTAAAGTCTAGCTCCCTCTTGGGAGGTAATTCTGGGATTTCCTCAGGAAAAAAGTCAATAAATTCATTGACTACAGGGATGTTCTCTACTGTTTTCTTGTTGTTTTCAGACTTATCTGTCTCATCTGTAATAGTTACAGCGTAGGTCTTGCACCCCTTTCTGACTGCCCTTTTAAGTTGTAAGGCAGAAATCTGCCTAACTACTGTTTTCCTAGGGATACCCCTGACAGTTACAGGCTGTCCACTACTGTTTACACATCTAAAAGTTTTGTCAAAACAGTTTAAAACGACCCTATGTTGTTCCAACGAGTCCATTCCGATAAGTATGTCATAAGAGCCAAGTGGCAAGACGTTTAGTTTAACTGTAGTTCTAAAATCATTCATGTTTAAGATACATTCTTTAACATAACATTTTACTTTCCTTTTTGCCCCAGTAGCTAGTTGTACAGACCAAGAATTATCAAATCTTTCAACAGTCAAATTACATTTTTCTACCAGCTGAGGTGAAATATAACTAAGACTAGCACCTGGATCTATTAAAATAGTAACAGGGGTTTTGTTAATCATACCTCCTACTTCCACCATGGAAGTTTGGTAGTCAGCCTGGCGGTTTTCCAACGCTGCATTTATTCGGGGCATAGTCCCTGCAAAGTCTCCAACTGTTATTTCATCTTGAACAGTATGAATATTGCTGATTTGTTTCTTTCTGTTTGGGCAAACTGAAGCATAATGTGGCCCATTACACTCCCAGCACTTGACAGGTTCTTTTCGCTCAAAATTTTTGGTGTAGTTTCCATGATTATTAGGAGCCTCCTTGCTGCTTTTGTAATTGTTGGAATGGCTGACAGCTCCATTTTTGTTTCCCTGGAAGCTTTTACCATTGAAGTGGTTTCCGTTTTTGCCATTCTTGAAACTTTTATGGGAGACAAACTCCTTTTTCTTGTACTCGATCGGATTGTTGTTCTTTTTGGCTTTCCAGCTGGCTATCCCCTCTTTCTTTTTATTCTGTTCATAACAGAAATTAGCTTTTCGCATAGCTTCTTCCAGTGTTTTGGGGTTGTCATATTCAATTCTGTCCTTGATATGATAGGGCAGACAACTAAGAAACCGCTGTATTTTTGGTTTTTCTTCGACAAAATACGGTACATACCGCAACAGACTTAAGAATTTACTGTTTAAGTCCTTCATCGTCATAGATCCTAGCTTTAGTTCATAAAATTCCTTGGCCCTCTCCTCATAATACTGTTCAGACAGAAATTTCTTCTTGAAGTATCTTTTAAAAGTACTCCAATTAACTTCTCTCTCTTTAATCCCCTTGACCCTTTTCAGATCTTGCCACCATATGTCCGCCTTTCCCAAGAGGTTGTAGATGGCCATTCGTGCCTTCAGCTGATTTGAGTAGTTATAGATCTGAAAATATTTTCTCATCCCGGATAACCAGGATTCCGCCTCTTCTCCAGTTTCAGATTCTCCATTGAAAGTTGGGGGCTTTATCTTCTTAAACTCCCCGGAAATCTCTTCATAAGGCCTGTACTTTTTCCTTCTATTATGCAGCTCAGCTTCACTGCTGTCACTGCTAGTGTGATAACTGTGTTGTCCCTTTCTTTCTTCAGATGATGAACTGCTGTCGGATTTAGCTGTTTTTGTCCTTTTAGACCCTCTTTGATGACTAACTTCTTCTGAGTCAGCTCGTTTGCTCCTTCCTTCTGTCTGAAATTTTTCCATTAATAGCTGATTTAACTGCTCCTGAGTTTTTAGAATCCTTTCATTATCCTTCTTGACTGTTTCCATCTCTGTCTTTAATCCTCTTATGGTCTGCATCAGCTCAGTGGTGTGAGCAATTACCTCTTCTGTCTCAGGTTCTCTTGACATCTGTCTTGTCACAGTGTTTGGAGATTCTTGCTCAGTGTATTCTCCTAGTTTTTCCATACCTGCCTGTAAAATTCAGAAAAGGAATTTTTCTGCTCTGTATCATGAAACAGAAATATAAGTTAGTACTTTATATGCACATTCAAATTTTCCTTTATGGTTACTGTTTTTGCGGAAGTTAGTGGAGTCACATCCAAGCCTAGTGTCTGAACATGGCTCTGATACCACATGTCAGAACCTGGAATTTCTGAAAAAAATCAAAATTTTTGTCATAACAATAAATGTTAACTAATTTGCATTCCTGGTCCTGTTTTCTTTTAATTAACTAATCGTGATTTTGTTTTAAAGGTTCCGTTATAATACTAATATGAGTTTTAATTTTTGTCATTGATTGTTTTTTTTTTTTACTTCAAAGGGAGAACTAGCCATAGCTGACTGGCTTACTTAGCTTACGAGCTAACGCATAATTTGTCTTTTGTTCACAGGTACGTAGCCATAGCTGACTGGCTTACTTAGCTTACGAGCTAGTACAATATTTCGTCTTTTGTTCACAGGTACACCGATGAAGTATGGATCACTGTAATTTAATTTTTATAAACATCCAACTCCTTTCTCTGCACTGTAAAAACTCAAAGAAGATCTAAATATTATTACTGGTTGTCGTGTAATACAGTAAGGTTCTTTTCATGAAATTTATGCTTGATATAAGATTGATAGTCTGCCTTGACATGAAATCTCTTATTCTGGATAGTATCATTAGGCTTTGCGAAGACTTACAATGTCTCCGTCATATCTATTGCGTTAAGACCATGACTCTATATTAATGCTGTAAACTATCACTGGAACAAGTTGTTTGTATCCTGTTCATCGTATGCATAACGTGACGTTAGCATTATGTAACATACTGTCTACTATTAGCTACGATTACGGCTGTGATTACTGGTTATTAGCATTAGTTGGAATTGTGACGCCTCTAGTGAGGTTCCATTATATTCATCTATAATTTATGGTCTATTGTCTACTTAGTATTTTTGTTTAACTTATGTCAAAATAATTGTTCCTTGTTTTTAAACTACGTTCATAGTATGGACCTGTAGATGATTTTATATCCATACATCGCAATATTAAAAGTTGTTATTCTCCTCGTTGATTGTTAACAATAGTATCGGGAGAATTATGATAAATAGAACTTATAGAACCATGGTGTATCCAATCATATGGTCGAGGAAATATTTCAATGTTTTATTGATGTGGAGTTCTCTTTTGAAATTGACTACATCATTTTTCAATTGATTGTAGGGAATATATATATAATGTACCCTTGACATTATCGATGGCTTGGTTTCAAAATATACACTATACAATGGTTGTGTATCAATCATAGGGAATATTCATACTACGAATATGACTTTTATCCATACTATGATTTTAAATTGATACAATGATTCGAGCTGCAGCTGAACTATATGAAGTCGACCCATGGTAAGTTGATAAATTAAATGGCTACGTGGTTGGCTCTCATCCTTGCGTTTGGTGATATATAAGCCTGTCTTGAAACCCTTCCTGGTCATTTTCTCTGCCTTCGGGCTCGGGTTGTAAGAGAGAAAACTTGCATGTCTGAGTTCGTCAGTTGGGCACGGTAGAATGCAATTTGCTTAAGGTTATGGTCACGTTATTTTATCCTCTGGTGGTTTAAAAATCTGTGGGCTCTGCTATTGGCGTCTGCTACAGTTCATTGGGCATTTTGTATCGTTTGCTGTCACGGTGTTTAGGTCACATGCTACCTACAGACTTACACTGTTGCTGGTCTGAGTTAGAGGCAGGGTTTTCTCTGTTGTTTTATCCATGAGGTGGTCGTGCAATGGTTTTTAAATCGTGCTTCCCGACTGGTTCATTCACAGCTTAAGGGTTTGTTCAATACAATGCCTGTCACGGCTATCAAAAGAGAGGAACTCGAAGTTTTCTTTGCTCATCCTCCTGACGAATTTGATGAGGTTTTTGCTACTCGGCTTAACCCGTGGCTACCAAGTTGTCCACTGGGTTTGCTTTCTTCGGAAACTCGGGTAAGAAAATATCGATGGTTTCATAGTTTTCGGTTTTGCAAAAGATTGTTTATGTTTAAATCAAATGTTGACAATTCTCATTACTTTATAATGTGCAGGTCATGCTGTTCCTGAAGGTGCACGGGGCTTCATATCCAGCGCTGGCTCCTCCGGGTAAGCCTGGTTATTCCATGGATGTCTCTCCCTTTGTTGGTTTTGTTGTGCTAGGATTAATTCTGGAAGGACCTCCTTTGTAACTGGGTTGTTGTCGTTTTTGTGACATGGATACAGTCACATGTATTAATCTTTTTGTTTATAATAGATAGGGTTTGTATACCCTGGCAGGTTTACGAGAAACGATCTACGGCTCAGTCTGTTATGAGGCCTTGGGGTTGATATTGTCATTGTATTTTTAATGTGTAGGGTTTTTACCCAACCTTGTAGGAGTCAAATGGATACTGTAACTGTTTGGCCCGTCAAGTGGCCGTGTATTAACTGCGTTTTCCTTAATGAATATACTATCTAGTTAAGGGTTTGTTTTAAGCTTTCTCGGATACTTGCAGAGAATGATAACTCTGCTGTAGGTGATATCAATGTATTTGTTTCTCTGCGTTTTTCTTTGATTTTGAGTGTTTAATAATAATGTTGAAGTTTACTACCCTTACTGTAATAGATAATTAAAATGTGGTCAACCCTGGCGAGTTGGGGGTTCTCTCCTAGGTTAATATATGAAAAAGATGAGAAGTGTTTAAGTTCTGTTGTTTGTCTGCGTCGTGCTTTGATATTCGGTTTCTAAATGGTAAAATAAAATAGATAGCTTTAAGAATCTCAATTGTGAGTTGGATTCCATACTATTAACAGTTTTACTCTTGCGCCTTCCTGGTATCATTCATAACTTTTAAAGAGAAGGACTTATGACGGTTATACTGTAGATTAAAATATATGTTTGGTGGGTGTGTGTGTCAGAAGATTGATGTAAAAGTTTTTGTATAAATATTGACTGTAACTGTGGATAGAATGTATACATGAACTATGTATGAAATCTCCTGTAGGTTCAATCTGATATATAAGGCATTTCTTTTCTTTTGTTTTCAATCTGTCGAAACAATGTAGTCTGGCTACGGCCGTGATAGATTTGTTGTCCACTCTCAAGGAGAAATACTTATAATAAATTTAATCTCATTACAGTAAATAAAATACTAGGGTTTGTATTGGTTAAGGCAATCATAGTTAGGTTCGATAGCTATCTATGTAAATATGAGTTTCTAGGTTTGAAAGTATAGTTGATGCTAAGACAGGTATCTGTCGAAACTGTGTATTCATATGCAGATTTCTTCGAACACGATGTTGTACTAAATAATTAAAAGGATTTATACTAAATACTACACCTGCTGTTTGGTTTGAGCTCGAAATGAGCAGTAACCTAACTTACTGTAGTTTAATAAAACATAAGGCAGATATAAACTGGTATATTTGCTCCAATAGAATTTATATCTGTAAATTTCTCTATGGGAATATTTCACAGTAATTCTAAGATTTATCTGTGTGTCTGTTCTTATGATTATTGTTAATAGGTGTATTTCAGGAATGACTACTGTATAAATATTCTATATCTATTATTTAACTGTTAATAATAAATCTATATAAATTCTCCATAATATTTTATTACTGTAATAAGCACCAACATATCCTGTATAAACAAATTACTCGATCTGTATGATAAGTAGGGAAAATCTAAGACATATTAGTTCTGCAATTTCTATCTACTGACAATACAGAGAGGCTAACTTTACTGAAATAAATATTGTTCAAACACAGATGATATTGTCCATTCTACATTTAAATTTATTAAGTAAACAGCAGGAAAAGTGGCAGAACCTATATCAATGGTAGACTATAACAGCAATGGGAGGCTGTTCCTCCCTACCAATTCCTGGAGAGTGCCCAGACAACACTTCTCAGGACCCCCGAGCTTGCTCTGGTCTAACTGGCTGGAACTAGGTACATCCAACAATTCCCTCAGCCAAAACAGCTATACTGGAACCAAGTTACTGCAACTTCCTGACTCAAAACACTTCCTTACTGTTTTTCCCACTTCCTCAATGGGACTCCTGAATAGCATTCACCTGAATGTATTCTCCCTCTAGAACAATGCTGACCCCCCAGCTCAGTTCATTGAGTACTATTTAAAAGATTGCCTAGGTCTTAGTTGGGTTAACTGTCATTAATGAGCCACCTGCTCAGATTCCACTTTCTTGGGGAATCATGACCCCAAAATATAGGGAAGCTGCCACCTGCAACTCAGGAAGTGTTTGAGGATGCTGCCACTTGTCTTTTGTCTTTCCACCTAGTTCCATCCACCAGTTAGACCAGTAACCTCTTTTAACAGCTCTCCCATGCTGTTGTCTCCATAATTTATTTATTATTAATAATTATTCAGAATTTACATTCCATTTCTGGAGACTATGCTGAGTCATCCATTCCTACTTAGCATTAAATTTAACATAATGTCTCAGGAATATTAATAAAATAATTACATTATTTTATTAAAATTGGGGTATGTGACACAAACATCAAAGCATCAACCATACTGTGCCAGGAGTACCTACGAAGGAAAAGAACCACCAAGGCTTACTGGGTGGTTGAGTAGCAGTCCCCCACCAAGCTTTAAACCAAATAATCATTCAATGAAGTTACACCTGCCATAAAAACCATTGAGAGGTTAAACGAAGAAACACAGAGTTTAACTTGGAACAACACAAATAACATTATCATTTCATTGATTGAAACATTACCTTAACAACACAGCTTCTGGAGTAAAAGACACCTTAAGCAAACGAGAACGACGGAGCCATCTAACAAACGCAGAGAAGAGGGTTCCATTTTCTGAGAACAACGGTCTGTCTTTGTAATAGAATCGAACCCAGGTTCTAAGACTAAAAAAAAAAACTCTGGATTCTATCTTTAACACTCCATTCAAGGCTGCATGGTGGCTCGACTCTATAAGAAAAACTAAACTTGAAACTATTAAGTTTTCCCTACAGGTCTAGGGATCGTAACTAAGGAAGGAGTCCTACGAGCAGTAATTACCAGACCCTACATTGCTGCAGGCGGTCGGCCTCTCCACCTTACCACCACCAAGGCAAAATGAAGGCCAAGAAACCAACTCGATACAAATCATAACGAAGGACTAGGGTTTCATTTCAAAGCCCAAGAACATGTGAGATCAACGATGGAGAAGATGCCAACGAGGCACGTCGAAGTTCGGGATACAACCACATTGAATGTCGTATTAATTATTTCATCCACTGCGAAATCCAACTCAGAAGACCTTATGTTAAACATGGCACAGCTCAGCATCGTGGTAGTAATATGTGAACTCCTTCACGTGACCTACAGCCACGAAGGCATCCACCCAAGACTTCCACTAAACATAACAGGTAGACGACTTAAATGCTAAAGACCGGTTTCGATAGTCTTCCAGCACGATAGCACCAATACATTCAATGCCCTGTCAATATCGCATGTCAATGCAAAGACTTAGGGCTGCAACTTATATTTCATTTCATTTCCAAAGTATTGATCTTATTATCGCATAGTCAATATATGTTTCATGTTTTCCCAAAAAGCTTCATGTTACATAGGTCTCGTTTTTTATGGGAGGTATTCAATACTTAGTGTATAGTTTATAATTCCTTATTATGCACATCGTAATATTTGTTCACATTGCCATCTCTATTTACAAGGTTACATAGCATATTACAACGTATAAATATTAAATTAGAAAGGTCTAAATCCTATAGTGTTGCAAATTCACAATAGTATCATCATAATTATGATGGTAATATTATAGTAGACCTTGCTATATTAGTATGTTTCTTCATGAATTATAATTGAGAAATGTATAAGCTACTATAGTTATATTTATGATTTCAAGTTAATCCACGTATTTAAAATAACATTTGGTTCATGTTTCTATAATGTAGAGCAATATATAAGTTTGAAACATTCATGTAATAAATATACATGATAATACCACTCTTTGCAAATGGAGAAATGATAACATGATCATAATAGCACTTATACTTTGTAATCGAGCACGTAATTGAGAATTCGTAGTGTAAGTATCTCTTCTTTGACGATTCACTAAAGAGTCTAGTGTAGATATTAATGGTTACGACTTATGCAACTTGTAAGTATGGTCAAGGTAACACTTACAGAAATAGGACAGAGATCCATACCATTAATAACTCTCATGCAAGGAAGTACTTAGAGTTATCATAAAGCATTGATGGCTAATTGAAAACATAATTAGAATTACTTGTAACACTTGAATTGTCGTAATACTCTTACCTGCATTTCTGCACAAAGAAACAAATTCAAATGCTTTAGCTAACATAGCTAAGTAAACCTCAGGGTACCCCGTAGGACCCCTTCGTCATCATCCAAAAGCAAACTATCAGTATTGTGTCAAGAGGATTGTATCGTAAGAGAGTTTAAATACAGCAGATAGATTTACAATTTAGAACAAGCAAACTATCGTCGTTATTTGTTTTAAGAATTATGAAGTGTCGTTATCGTTAATTGTCATTAGTTAAAAGATTTAGCCATTATTTTATTTCCGCATTAGCAATTTCAGCATTTAATGCTACTTTAAAAATTTTAAATTTTTGTGAATTTTTCGGGATGTTACAATAGGCACCGCCAATTCTTCTTCCATACACCCTCAGCAGCTCCCCAATTTAGGCAATTGACTCGTTTCTTCGAAACCACGATCAGATTCTTTTCATTATGCAGGACAATCTTCACATGGCAAGAATTCGACTGAAACAACAAGCCGATCAACACCGTTCTGAGTGCACTTTTCACGCAGCTGATATAGTTCTTCTTTGTCTACAACCTTCCAAGCAACCCTCCCTGAAACTCAAAAGGCGTCAGTGGCCCAGAATGCAACTCGAGGATGTTACAGGGGAACCACTCCTTCAGATTCTGCATCAATTTCCACATCTAAAGCTTTGAGGACAAAGCTTTTTCTAAGGGAGAGGGGATGTTAGGAACCCATGTCAACCCTTTTATTTACTTTGTTAGTATATTGTTGTTGGACGCATATGCTTTGTAAGTCGTCCCGTAGTATTTGTTGATCCATAGTTTGTATTAGTGTTGTTGGACGCATATGCTTTGTAAGTCGTCCCGTAGTAATTGTTGATCCATAGTTTGTATTGGCCCATGGTTTGTATTGACACATGGTATTGATCCATGGTATTGGCGCCTAGACTTAGTATATAAGTTTGTGTTGAGACCAATGAAGGTACCGTGAAGTTATTTGTATTGAGCTTGCTCAAAGGAGGTTGCCCCCTTGAAGTGGCCTGCGATCAATAAAAGTGATTCTGAGTTCTGTTATTTCTGCTATCTCGCGTATTCTAATTAATTAATTGTTGCAGGTTCTTCACAGAAAGACAGCTTCTGCATAGAGGATCCCGGATTCGCAGAGAAAATATGATGCCAATGTTTGCGAACCAACTAAGAAAATCCCACCTCCTAAGACCAAATCAAACAATACTTGAAGGGGAATCTATTAAGGAATGAACCCCCACCGACCTTAAGAACAATTAGACAGTGATCCGAAACATATGCAACTTGAATCCAAGAAGTACATCGAGAGAAGTCTGAAATTAAATCTTCATGAAGAAGAAAGCAATCCAATCGCTTCGCCACTGCCTCAACCCCCTTACGACCATTATTCTAAGTAGGAGAAAGAGGATGAGGTTTAATATCAATAAGACGATGTGATTCCATAAGTAGACGAAAGCACTCACTGTCATTGGTAGTCCTCGCTCTAAACCCCCAAGACTCATTAAATGCCATAGTAAAATTGAGGTCCCGTGTGATAATTAAGGATGAAATATCAAGTAGTCCCCTATCTGCCAAAGAATCCAAAAAATGGATCCCATCCACAGACAGTCCATAACAATTATAAATATGCACAGGACGATCTAAGAGGCGACTACAGCCCTTTAACAAAATGCCTCTCCCCACACAGAACGGGTCCATAACAATTATAAATATGCACCGGACGATCTAAGAGGGGACTGCGGCCCTTTAACAAAATGCCTCTCCCCACACAGAACGACTCTACTTGTGACCGTTATATTACTCTTAGATTAATATAGCTTTGGGCATAAGTTTAAAACCACATAGTAAAAAAACATATTATAATAAAAATATTCAACGTGCATTAGATATTATGGTGGTTGTCATCAACTACACACTTTTTTTTTAATTAATTAAGAAACCTTTTGAAAAAATAATATTTAATGAAACACAAAGGTTACAAATTTATAATCAAATATACTTATCTCATAATTAATTAATATGTTATGTTATCATGTTATCAAGTAATTTTTAGTTTTATTATAATTGTATATACTTAAGTAAGATTGTTAGTTATGTTATAAAGTAATTTTTAGCTTTATTATAATTATAATTATTTAAGTAAGATTGTTATATATTAATTTTTTGAATTGAAGATAATTTATGATATTGGAAATTTATATATATGTTATATACTTAAAAAATGTTTCCTTTTTATTATAAACTCTATATATACATTTATTTTATTTTTTAATTTTTTTTAATTTATAATTTTAGTGAGCTTAAAAGTTAATAGCATGTATTTTTTCTAAAATCATCGTATGCTCAAATTTAAATGAGTAGGTTATGTTACACTCTTGTAGATTTACCTAGCCAAATAACATGTATGTTTTCTAAAACCAGCGTAGATCCATCTCAAACTCGGATCTATCAAGCATCGAGAGGGGTCCAATTTCTTGTGTAATTTTTTTTGTTCTATCTTAAATTTTTTACACATTAAGAATCCCTCTCTTTTAATTTTTTAATTTTTTTTTTTAATTTTTGATAAGTTATGACTCATGAGCGAACGTGAAATTTTTAATTACTTTTGATTTTTTATAAGTTATGAGCCGACATGGAAACGTAACGTGACAAATGTGACAAGTGTTACAACATCTCCCCCATACTGGGTTGTAACATAACGTGACAAATGTGACAAACGTTTCTCGATTGTAATGTAACGTGTTAAACACGACAAATGTGACAAACGTTACAACATCTCCCCCATACTGGGTTGTAATGTAACGTGACATCCGTTACATGTAACATCCGTTACATGATCTCCCCCATAATGGGTTGTAAGGTAACGTGACAAACGTTACATGTGACATCCGTTACATGTGACATGTGACATCCGTTACAGGATCTCCCCCATACTATTACTTTTGAAAACGTTACATGTGACATGTGACATCCGTTACAGGATCTCCCCCATACTGGGTTGTAAGCACCTAGTTTACACTCGGTGCAATCACGACATGCTCAAATTTAAATGGGCAGGTTATGTTACACTCTTGTAGACTTACGTAGCCAAATCACTACATGGAGGAGGTCCTTTATCCCATGCATTAGTCTTAACATGCTACTAAGCCCACAAAGGCCCAAAACTTATAAAGTTTAGACTACTTATTGCACATATAAGAGGGTATCATACATTCATTATTTGACTAGGCTACATAGAAAAAGAAGTAGTATCATACATCAATTTAACCTTTGGCTAGGACACAAAACTTAAAATTATACTAGTATAGATCCATCTAACTCCGTTCTACAAAGTGCCAAGAGGAATCAAATATGCAAACTTTTCACCACTAAAATACAACACACATCCCTCTCACCACTATGCTACAACACATAGATGCAACATTCTTTTCTTCTTCTTTTTTTTTTTTTAAATTTTTAATTTTGTATGGGACAAACATAAACCTCCCCACACTGAAGCTCCACTATGATACAACAAATTGATGCATGCATTCTTATTTTATATATATATATATTTTTATGGGACATATGGACACTTCTCTCCCACCTGGGTTGTAGAAATGCGTCTTCTAGACACTATTATTATTATTATTATTATAAATGCAAAACATGTCATCCATACTAAAATATGGAGTAGTCTATTTATTCTACTTTTTCGACTTTACGATGGGTTTTGGTCGGAATCCGGTAATTCTTTTTTTGATAAACGTAGAAATTGTATTTTTGAATCCATAAATAGATTTAGCACCCTCAAATACCCCCATGGCACCTAAATTAGAATACGGACAAAATTGACATAAACGATGATTTTGCCCGTTTCCGTTAGCATTTCTGGCAGAATCCGGTAAAAATATTAGAGATTTCGAATAATAGTGTTTAAATTTGCTTAAGTTGGGTTTCAGGGTGCTAAATTCATTTATACATTCAAAAACATGATTTGAACAACACAAAATCATAGTTAAAAAATAAAGAAAATCATCTAATTGCTCAAAAACTTATAAGTTGAGCGAAATGGTGGAATGTTTAAACTCCTTCAATTTTTTCAAATTTAACATTTGAAACGAACACTTCTTTCATCCTCATGAGGCAAGGTTGCTGGTTCGTTAAGCCGCTCTTAGGTAAGATCGATACATGACCTAGGGGTTTGATCGGTTTCCTCAAGTCCAATCTAAGAATAAAGATACTGGCCTTACTTCCAAGCACTCGATGGAGAAGCAAGAAGGGTCGAGCTGGCCAACCAGACTAGCGAGCCCCAGTAAAGAAACTCTATATTCTCCAGGATGTATTGTTACCCACCATTTAGGTATAAAATGCTTATAAATAATAAAATCTTATGAAAAACTAAGTCTTCTAAACACACTACTCAACCCAAATATCATAATGACTTTAAAAAAACTACTAAACCCAAACATCATAATACCCACCTTTTAGGTATAAAATGCTTATAAATAATAAAATCTTATGAAAATCTAAGTCTTCTAAACACATTACTCAACCCAAATATCATTATGACTTTAAGAAAACTACTAAACCCAAACATCATAATGACTAGGGTTTTCTAATTTTTGTAACAAACTTCTTCGCTCAATAATATTTAAAATTTTGACCATTTAATAAGGCAAAACCTTAGTGACATTGTTTTACCATACACATAACTTGCTTTAATCATGGATATTTCCAATTAAGATTTATTCTTACAAAAATAGTCATCATACTGCTTAAATGATGTTATCTAACTTTTTGTTGACTAAAAACTGTGTGATTTGCATCCCACCTATTTAAATGGTGGACAATTTAAAATTAATATAGTAAAAGGACGTTTCTCTCAATATTGACTTAAAAGATATTATAATTTTGATTGAAAAAAAAAAACAATTTGTGGGTCAAAACAAAAGGTGTGATTCCTTAAAAAAACGATAACACGCTGTCTTAAAGAAATAGTTAACCATCATCTAGAGGTCCCAAAAAACACTTCCCAAAACATTGACTAAAAATAAAGACAGCAACATTTCCATTTAGGTTGGAGGTTGCCATTACTACAAGCATCCTTCCATTACCTAATCAACTACTCATGGGTTGGGGCCCACTCACTAAAGTCACCTTGAATACTGACAGGTTGGATAAACACAAAACAACTTGCTAAAAAATAAACCAAGCGCCACGCTAGATTACTTCATGCACACAACTTGCACGAAAGTTAACCCCAAGCTCCTAGGAGCTGAGCGGACGCCAAACGCCGATTAAATGCAACAGAATGTTTACTGGATTTTGACGTTTTATATAGACCGGGAGTCCGGACTCATTGCCATCAACCCCAAACCCTTGACAATGGCGTCTGCAGGATTAGTCAAGCTGGGCCTCCTGCTCATCTGCTTTGCTTCGTTCTCCTCTGCGCACGTATTCCTTGATGAACGATTCGATGGTACGTTTTTTCCTTAGAGAATTTTGACATTTCACTGTCTCTTGCTTTCATCGAAGGTTTTTGTGGGTTAAAAATGGGTTTAAGGAAAATATTAGTTCGTCTGACCAGTTTCTGCATACGTTTTGGTCTTAAAGTGGCCCGATCTGTAAATGTTGATCGGAATTGACTGTTGCATGGCTGCAATACTTTGGACTGTTCGTTATGTCCCTTGTTTGTTGAAGTCTGTTGAAATCTGTACATATTGTTAGGGTTTCGAGCAAGAGAGACGATTTACCTCAAATGCTTTAAATGTTAGCTTAGTATTTTGTAATTTGAGATATTTAAATGGCGTTGCAAATGAATGACCAGAAGCTATGGATGTATACTAAATGCTGCCTGCAACGGGGCAATTTATTTATAATGGGAATGCAGAATGCCCAGAAGTGTGTATGAGCTAAGGATATAGAAAAAACATTTGAGAATTGATCGAGGGTTCTGTGATCTGTAGATAGGAGCTAAACTCTATAGAATGCTATTAAATACTCATAGAAATGTTTTTCTAGCGTGCAGCTAAATAGTTAAAGAAATTTTGTATCCAAAGATATGGTTAAAAGTGCTCGATCTGAGCTGAAGTTGACTTAGAATGGCGAATCCCTTAAAGAAATCAGAATCTTAGGATCTGGAGGCAAATTGTTGGAAATAATGTGAAAAATGCGTACAAATGATGAGTGGATGGTTGCAACTTAGAAGCCTGTATCCTCAAGTAATGGCTTAGATTTCTATAAGTTGTGGATCATGGAACGTTTGTCATATTTGTATGATGTTTATGTTCTCCCCAGAAGTGGTGCTAGTTATTGCAGATTGTTAGGCAATGCTAGATTAAAATGATTTAAAAATATAAGAAATGAGAGTTCTTAAGATGAGCCTCATTAGTTGAACTGAAAAATACAGTTGGATGGAAAAAATGTTTAAATTCTAGGAGGACAGGGTAATAACTTTTAGACTTGAACTTGCTCGTATTGCAATTTTTCTTACAATAGAGCATTTGTCTGGATCTATTAGCGAAGACCACTCAATGCAAAGTATATTTTATGGAACTTAGCTGAGTAGAAAATTTTGGGTACAATAGAGCGTTTCCTGGGTTGTATGAGTGAAGATCACCCAATGCGAAATATGCTTTGTCGTCTTTCTTTATAGTTTGATTATTTCTGTGCTTTTGGTCATGCCAACTTTAGCTGAATAGGAAAATTTGGGTACAATAGAGCGTTTCATGGGTTGTATTAGTAAAGATCACCCAATGCAAAATATGCTTTGTTGTCTTTCTTTACAGTTTGATGTTTTCTGTGCTTTTGGTCGTTTTAACTCAACTTCAGTTTTCTGGAATTTTGTTTCAAGGATGAACTCTTGCTGACATCTGTCTTGTCTCTTAGTATTTTTTGCTTTGGTGGAAGCTTTGATGATACTTTCTTTATAAATTCTTGCTAACTCTTCTCTTTCGGGAACTAAAGATGGATGGGAAAATCGTTGGGTGATATCTGATTGGAAGAAGGATGAGGGCGCAGCAGGGGAGTGGCTGCACACTGCTGGAAAATGGAATGGGGACCCTGATGACAAAGGTATGCGTTCTTATATCTTCATGAGGTTCTCCTTAAAGGCATTAATCTTATGGACATCACTTTGGATATGGGGTTAAATTAGGATGTCTCTAAGCATTATTAATCCTTTTCAACAGCTTGTCATTGCAAGTGTTCAATATAATCTAGCTTTGGTACTACGAACTTGCATAGCAGAACACGGCATGTGATTTACATGGATTAATACAGGGATTATGATTGTTGAATTATCAATCTGTGTAAGTGGGTTCTGACTGGATTGGTCAAAGCAGGGATCCAGACTCATCCAGATGCACGTTTCTTTGCCATTTCGGCTGAGTTTCCAGAGTTCAACAACAAGGATAAGA
Source organism: Larix kaempferi (assembly GCA_027924585.1). Taxonomy (NCBI): domain Eukaryota; kingdom Viridiplantae; phylum Streptophyta; class Pinopsida; order Pinales; family Pinaceae; genus Larix; species Larix kaempferi. The sequence goes on along the minus strand of BSBM01000072.1, from coordinate 10,665,762 downwards.
CACTTGTTCTTCAATTTTCTGTTAAGCATGAGCAGAAACTTGATTGTGGTGGTGGATATGTGAAGCTACTGAGTGGTGATTTTGACCAAAAGAAGTTTGGTGGAGATACACCTTACAGGTACCCACTCAATTTAAGCCTCTTCATCACTGTTTCCATTAATTGATGCCTTAAGTTATATTTGTTGCCTTTGTGATATCTAACAAGATATACATTTTAACTTTTTAAGCAGTAGCTTTGCATTGATGTCTAACTAGTCTTTCTTGTGATGCCAGTATCATGTTTGGTCCAGATATATGTGGTTATAGTACAAAGAAGGTTCATGCAATTCTTGGTCATGGTGGAAAGAACCATCCTATCAAAAAGGATGTAGCATGTGAAACGGATCAGCTGACTCATGTTTATACTTTCATTCTTCGCCCTGATGCTACCTACAGCATTCTCATTGACAACAAAGAGAAAGATTCTGGAAGTTTATACACCGATTGGGAAATTTTATCAGCAAAACAAATCAAAGATCCTAATGCCAAAAAGGTATAACCTACTGTATTGCATATGATTGTGCATGTTTGCTATCATTGTGTGCAATCATTTCTTTATAGTGACTTGTTGAGTATGTGCAGCCAGAAGACTGGGAAGACAAAGAATACATTCCTGATCCAGAAGACAAAAAGCCCGAGGTATTAATATCAAGGCCCTGATTTGTTTTCATTTTTTCCTTTACAATTTTAATAGTTTTTCTGTTCTTGATATTGTTTCTTCTTGAGCTTAACAATATGTTGTATGGTTGTAGCTTTTAAGCACAAATGACATTGGGTTTGGCTGGCTATGATTGATTGTGAAGGATTAACAATTTCTGACTTTTGTTTTCAGGGATATGATGACATTCCAGAGGAAATTCCAGACTCAGATGCCACCAAGGTAATCAAAAGTATCAACTATATTGGCCTATTTTAATCTGCCTTTACTTTTCAAATATTTTGTTATGGAGAAATTTGAATGTGTTTGTGATGATAAAATTTTGGAGAATAGAGTAGGAAGACAATTCTAGGTTCTACTATATCTAAAATCAAGAAAACTGAATCATGTTGAAACCTAGGACTGCTATGAGTTGATGCCTTCCATTGCTATAAATCTCCTGTGTGTTTCAATGTTTGCAATAATAAACACATCCTCTTCAAATGGAAGGGAGCTGTAAATTTTTGGTCAGGTCTGGATATTCCATTGCTAATTAGATTCGGAAGCCTGAAATGTGCCTGTAATAAAAATCTAATTGACTGCATCAACATCTCTTTCCAAGGCAACAAAAAATAATTTCGTTAAGATTATTGATTGACCAGAGTTGAGAATTACAGCAATCATGTTAAGATTATTGATTGACCACAGAGTTGAGAATTACAACAATCATGTATGGTAAAAGGTAGAATAGATGGTAATGGTTCTCTTGTTTCAATTCCCTGATTCAATTTCAGAGTAAAAAAGTTAAGTTCTAAGGTTGTTTTTGCTGGCTAAGAAGCAATAGCTCCAAGGTATCTCTCAGGACTTGCACCCAACCTTGAGTGTAAAGCACCAAGGGTTTGATAGCCCTGATCTATCTCCAAGGCATTGTAATTTTAGATAATTCTTTCAAATATGTCTGTGTTTTCATAGGTCCTTATGCGGGCTACAATGCCGGAATACACTTGAAGACCTGGAAGTGGAAAGTCTCTACTCCACTGTGCCTCATGAATGCATAACTTCCGTTAAACTGGGACAAACTTTGTCACATGTCTAATGTGCAGTGTAAAATAGAGGCCCTTAGGCAGTGGACATCACTCACATGAGTTACTGCACTTATAAACAGAGGCTGCTGGGCACCACAATCAGCCCCAACTTAACTTAACAAACTAGCTTGTAGCATCAAGAGACCAGGATGTCTAGACAATGGAATACACTATTGCATGATTGGAGGTAGCTTTCACTATGATGATTCCATCTTGATTCATCTGATCTGTACATCTTGACTGAAGAAGATGTCTTTTCTAATGTTTGCAGATAATGCAAGTCCTTTATTGAGAAGGGAGGCATTATACTAGAGTAAAACTTGTTCTGGCACTGCCAAGGCGGAAGAGCTAAGATGCTTACCTATTAAGTTTATCCTACTAAGATTTGATGGGTATAATTATGGATTTGCTAATGTAATGTTGTTTGTGCAAGTGGAGGTGACAATCTTCACAATTCGGGGCTGCGGAGGCTAACTGTATCTGCTTTAAACAATTAATAAGAAATAGGGAAATGGAGCTGGGAACATCTAATCTTTAGGTGGGGTTATAAAAATGGATGGGGTAGCGGAGGAGCTAGGCCAGCTGATTTTATATTGTTTGGAGCTGGAGATCTGGAATCATCTGAGACCCTGGAAAATGGGGATATGATTGGTCAGGAATCCCCCCTGCTCAGACATAGAAAAAAACCTCATATATATATATATATATTATGTCTGCGTGTTCCTGACCAGTCATATCCCTATTTTCCAGGGTCTCAGATGATTCCAGATCTCCAGCTCCAAACAATATAAAATCAGCTGGCCTAGTCATTCCACACAAGTTTCTTCTTGGTCTCAGTCAACCTAGTGAAATGACCCTTATACATATAATTTCCATTTTCTTGTCTGAAGCAATGTGATGTGGAACAGCATATTATAATCATTTAAGCCGTTTCATTCAATCTCTCTCTCTCTCTCTCTCTCGCCTGCATTTTGTGCATGTAACTCTGGTAATTTCAACATGGTTTGGGCATATGTCCAATAAAAAATCAGTGTTCCACGGGGACGCTTCCCGCAGGGTCGGGGATGCATTTCCCGTGTTTCTCTCTCTCGCATGCATTTTGTGCATGTAACTCTGGTAATTTCAACATGGTTTGGGCATATGTCCAATAAAAAATCAGTGTTCCACAGGGACGCTTCCTGCAGGGTCGGGGATGCGTTTCTCGTGTTTCCTGCGTCCTGGCGTCCCGGAGAATCCTGACGAAATGTTCCCCCCCACCCATGCCTCACCCATCCATGCCCCTGAGAATATTTTTCCATTATTTTCACTTTTTACAATCCCTACTTAGTACTAAGAAAAAAAATCAAAATATTTTGTATTTAGATTGCACAATCATGAATATATGTCAAATGAAATATTATTTTTGGTATTTTATTTTATTTTTATAATTTTAAGGACATCCCCCCGTCCCCTAAAATTTGGGGGTGGTCTCCATGTGTCCTGAATGTGCGTTTCCTTGTTCCCGCGTCCCCCACGTCCCACAAACTTGGGGGAACATTGTAAAAATTTATCTTAAATTATTTCAAGTTCACTGATTTAGTTTTAATTTTTACAGCCAGAGGACTGGGATGATGAGGAGGATGGCGAGTGGAAAGCTCCAACCATTCCAAATCCAGAGTTCAAAGGACCCTGGAAGCCAAAGGTGCTTGAAGCAAACTATTATAAAAAAATCTTTTTGTATTTCATTCCTTGCCCATTTTGTTGTATCCTAATTGTGCTTCCTTATATTGCTGCATTTAATTGTGCTTTGTAATAATGCCGCACCTATTGTTTTGGCAGAAAATCAAGAATCCAAAGTACAAAGGAAAATGGGTTGCACCAATGATTGACAATCCAGGTAAACTATTGAATTTCAGAAACCATTTGACTGAGATTGACCATTGTCTATATATTTCGAGTTCGTTTATGTTTTCATATTCATTCATTATCTATGATTTGGGATACACTGTAAGCAGATTTCAAGGATGATCCGGAACTCTATGTTTACCCCAATCTGAAATACTTGGGAATTGAGTTATGGCAGGTATGTGATGATCAGTTTTCTCTGTGTTCAGTAGTTTATATAAACTATTTTCATATAATAAATGTTCCTTGGCTGCGATGACAGGTTAAATCAGGAACTTTATTTGATAACATTTTAGTATGTGATGATCCTGAATATGCAAAGAAATTGGCAGAGGAGACATGGGGAAAACACAAGGATGTGAGTTCTTTCTTGGAAACTATATTATTTAGTTCTTTACTTTCTTTTTCTAGTTCTGAAGGTCAACACACTCTTAATATGTGAAAATTGCATTTCATCAGGCTGAAAAGGAATCTTTTGAAGCGGAAGAGAAAAAGAAAGATGAGGTTAGTCTATTGTATACTTGAATGAACTGTAATATATTTTCTCTTGGTATTTTGCCTGTATGTTACATAAGATGTTTTCTTACATTGTAGAAGGTGAAATCTTTCTTCCTCGTAGTCAAAAACTTGATTTTCTCTTGTGCACTAATGAATTATTTACTCAACTACTAGTATAGTTCAGTTGATTTCATTGCACTGATTGTTGACTCTAAACATACTCAGGAGGAAGCCAAGGATTCCGAGGATGACGAGACAACTGTAAGTTTTGAAACCATTTTCTCGAATTTCAATTATCGAGCCACCAGATGTGGAGTTACCTTTATAAGAAAACTAGGTTGAATGTGTAGGTCACAAGTAGGATGTCAAGCTGGTTCTTGATCTCTCTATTAAAGTGTTACATGTACTTTTTCTAACAGGATGAGAATGAAGATCTGGAAGAAGAGGAGGAGGATAAGGATGATCATGTAAGATTTATGATGTTTATCTGACCCTCTTTGTTCTTGATCCATGCAGGTGTAGGTTTTAATCAAATTTGAAAGAGTTTATACTGGATCTCTGATATACATTGATGTTTCTCTTTCAGGATGAGTTGTAGGCGATATACAGTAGCTGGAAGTCAGTTTGGGTAGAGGTGCTAACAACAATTAAAACGCTTTTACTAGCTTAGGGAGAGATTATAACATGCTGCTCAATTGTATTTGATGTCCAAAATAATTTGGAACAGACATACAGTGGGAAAAGTTGATTTATATCAAGTCTCTTTGAGAAGGGACGCATCAATTTTTTTAAAGTACTTGTTCAAATGAATTTGTTAACTTGCAAAGGAAACATGTATCTTCTGAGATATTTTCAATAGAAGTCAATTTGGGAAGCTATTTGATATATCTTATTTTGCTAATGTTGTCGTTGTGAAAAAGGAATTTGTGAACACTCTGCAATTTGATTGTTTGTTTATCTTCTGTTTGTTTCATGGATTTAGCGTGTATGAAATTTCTGTTTCTCTTTCAGCATTGCTGTAGAACATATGATTTCAATGTCATTTTTGTTGTTTTTAGTTATTTTAGTAATGCGTTGCATATAAGTCCTAAACAATTCGAGATTGCACTCCACGTTTCAAACCTAATAATTATTTTCTTTATTGGCCCTTTTAACGATATATGGGAGTAGGCCTTGCCATTGTACAATGTCATTATGTGTGTATGCTTGAATTTGAACTCGAATATTTGCGTACGAGTGTTTGGATTTGAACTCAAGAATATAGTTATGTTTTTTTGTTCTTGATGTTTTACGCGAGGGCTTGTCTCTGTCTGTCTTGGGTCTTCTTTGTTTGGTCTTCTCTGTCTGTCTTGGGTCTTCTTGAGGTCATCTTGTAAATATTTTCCAGCTCTTCAGTCTCAAACTCTCCTTTAATAGGTTCAACATATCTCTGACCTTCAACAGGGTCCAGGGGCGCAATAACCCTAATGCCCTTGACGTTTTGTTTCCACGAGTGCTTGTTTTTTGCTCTGATTTGTTTTTTTTCATCACGTTTGCTTTTTTATCTGGAAAATTCAAATGAAAGTGAATTTAAAAACATCGTTTTGTTTCCATGAGTGTTTGTATATATTATACAAGTCTTTTGTTCAGATTTGTTTTTATTTATCACGTTTGCCTCTTTATCCGGAAAATTCAAATGGGAGTGAATTGAAAATAATCCATAGGTTAGTGAAAATGTATATAGCAACAACACCAATTGATTTCAACAAAAAGAATGTTACTCGGTTTGTGAATTTTTAAAATTCTTCCTGCGGATATTTAGTGTACAACGTCTGTTATCCAATTTTAAAAATCCAAAGTAAAATTATTTAACCAATTTATGTTACTATATCTTACCTATAATACATTACTTTTTATGTTATTAAATCACACATAAATGTGTGTAAAACTTTGTAAAACAATTAGAACTTTTTATATCCATTTAAAATGTAAGATCACATGTAATTGCATCTGGAGGTGAGCTGTAAGCTAACATGTAATTGCATCCAGAGGTGCTTTATACAGCTCAGGTGGGACATGTAATTGCATCTAAATGTGCTTTATACAGTTTAGGTGGGTAAGATAAGATGTGTAATATGGGATTTGTAGACATTGCATGACCTTGGGGTAAGTGTATTAAGTTATACAAGATTATTTCAAAAGCTAGACAATTTCAGACATGACATGACCTTGGGGGTAAGTGTATTAAGTTATATAAGATTATTTCAAAAGCTAGGCAATTTCAGACATGACATGATCTTGGGCTGATGATTTCAAAGTTGGCCAGTTCTAGGATTCAATACATTGTTCAACTTTAAAGAAGCATTAATGACGACCTTGACTAGCTGATAGAAATGCGCCATGTAATTGAAGTTATTGTAGTCTGATTCTGCCTTGAGCCTTTATCACCACAACGATTATTAGCATACCCGTTGATAGCGTGCATTAAGGAGATCTTATTATTGCAAAGCGTAAACCCATTGGATTCCATTTGAACTCAGTTACTAAATCAGATCAAAAGAGTGTTAAATCTCCACCTTCAACAAGATGTGGGTTGATACAGGCACCGACTATTCTCAATTCATGGCTAGTGGCTACAGGTCTTATCCCTTATATGCTTGGTGAGGATGACAGATCGTACTTTGAGTACTGGGATAATTTTCCATTGTCTGGTTCTTTGGGGTTATATATTTAATCATTCTTTCAACCAGAAGCATCAATGATAAAAAATGAAACGCTTACTACACATCATTTATATAATCCATAATTCTTTTGTTTTGTTTGCTTAGATAAATGATAAAAAAATGAAAAGCTTACTACACATCATTTATATAATACGTAATCCTTTTGTCTTGTTTGCTTAGATAAACGATAAAAAAATGAAAAGCTTACTGCACATCATTTATATAATCCATAATCCTTTTCTCTGGTGGCACAAAGCATTTTTCTTGTCATATTTTAATATACACCCTAGGGTTTTATGTCTTGTTTGCTTAGATAAACGATTAAAAAATGAAAAGCTTACTGCACATCATTTATATAATCCATAATCCTTTTGTCTGGTTGCACAAAGCATTTGTCTAGTCATATTTTAATATACACCCTAGGGTTTTATGGCACAATGCATTTTTCCAGTCATTTTTTAATATACACCCTAGGGTTTTAGTTGCATAATTAACAATGTGTTCTGAACTTCAACCATCAACATTACTTTTTATGATATAAATTAATTTGTATATTTAGTCTCACTATTGATGCAAAATTAATTTATTTTGACATTCCATTTACATGCATCATATTGGAATATTGGAAAATGAATTATATTGATCTCTTATTAAAGGGATGCATCTAGCTTATATGTAAATATGTATACTCGTATTTGTATTGCATATAGTTTTTAAATATCTTTCTAGCATGTATTGGAAAATTGATTATATCTTAATAGCATTGTGGATGAAATAAATTTTGAATCATATTGATACATTTTGGAAAATACATTATGTGATCTATTGTTCAAGGGATGGATGTATGTAAAATTTATTTCTTTTGAATGAATTATATGGATTTATTATTTTTTTTTTACAGTAACGGTTGGAATATTTGTATTAAAAAAAACATGAGCAGATTACATAATGCCGGGAGACTGTACCCACAAAAGAAGAGGGAGAATTCACTTCTGTTCTAGTCTTAGAAGTTCAACTTTTACAAAAATTGATAAGAGAGGGAGCTGGACACCTCTGAGTTTCTCAGAACTTCATATCTACATCTATAAACCGATTTCCATACCCAACAGAGCTTAAAGCATAAGAGGGGAAAAGACACCTCATAAAATTTCGGAATTCAGACATAACTTAACAGGACTTTGCAGAACGTAAGAGGGGAAACGACACCTCTGAAAATTTCCTATACTCAGACAAAAAGACAGGATTTGAAAATAGAGAAAACTAGACATATAACCAGGCTGCTTCACAGGTTGCTGGACTTTCGTCAAGTTTTGGGAGAAAGACTCTTTCTTCTTTTTTTCGACTGTTGCTTCCTCATTGTCTTCTAGGCCCAAGTTGACGGAAGGACTGTTGCTCCTGCTTGTGCGGATGCAGTCAACCTTAGCTTCCATGATTTTTAACCCACTGTGCAGAGAGTCCATTTTGCTGACCAACCATTTGAAAAATTCTTGCATTTTGATAGTATTGCTTCTGATGTCCGAATTAGAAATCTAGACGAAGGTGGCTAACTGAGATATGGCCTTCTTTATATCCTTGCTTTCACCCTTTAGCCACCCGACCTAAGCATCAATATTATTAAAGGGATGGATCTATCTCATTTTCTAATTTTCTAATAGTATTCTTGTCTTATATCCATCATATGTAAATATGTATACTCCTATTTACATTGCATATAGTTTTTAAATATCTTCTTAAGATGTATTGAGAAATTGATTATATCCCAATAGTATTGTGGATGAAATCAATTTTGGATTATATCCATACATTTTGGAAAACACATTATATGGATATATTGTTCAAGGGATGGATCTAATGCATTTTCCAATAGTATTCTTGCCTTGCATTCACCATATGTATACTCATGTTTACATTGCATATTGTTTTTAAATATTTTCCTATGGTGTATTGGGAAATTGATTATGTTCCAATAGTATTGTGGATGAAATAAATTTTAGATCATATCCATAGCAAATTGGAAATTGATAATGTTCCATCAATATTGAGTAATAAATATATTTTCAATCACACCAATTAAAAAATAAGTGCATAGAGAATTGCAATATATTGTAGTATAGTATAAATAAATAACTCTAATTTCAACTTATAATTAAATTGCTGCATTGATTTCAAGCATATTCTACATTGATTTCATAATATTTTGTATGCTTATGCTTACATTGCATTCAAATTTTAAATGTATTCTTACAGTGCGTTGAAAAATTGTTTATGTTCCAATAGTATTCTGAATGAAATAGATTTCCAATTGACAAATTCCGTTAGCTCATTCGGTTAAGGTGTGGGTCTCGTCAGCAGGGCGACCCGCGTTCAATTCTCCTTAGGGGTGAGCTAGTTGGGAGGAGACACCCAAAATCCAACCAGTTGAGGGTTAGTGTGACCTAGGCCGAGTGCAATCCCCAGGTGATTTTAATGACTTAGATGCCACTGGCTCATGGTTTCTTAGACTAAAGGCCACTCCTAACAAGCCAAAAAAAAGAAATAGAATTCCAATCATATCCATTAAAATATGAGCGGGAATTGCGATATGTTGTAATATATTATTTTTCTTAAATATAAATAAAGAAAGCTTAGTTTTATAAATTTTAGTTAAATTATTGAATTGTTGTATTAATTTCAAATATATTCTATATGATTTCATTCTTGGATTGCATTGATTTTATGAATGTTATGTACAATCATGCTTACATTACATTATTTAAAGCATTTAGTTAAATATCTTCCTACAATGCATTGGTTTAAATGTTTCCCATTTAAAAAGGTACATGAAAACAACCTCCATTGAAACTTGGTTGGGATTTAAAATTACCTGAGGCACAACTATTAGCATTGGAGAAAAAAATTATAAATATTGGAAAGAAAGAGAGACGAGGTCTCACATTTACAACAATTTAAAGGCTTGACTTACCTTTGAATTCAACCTCCCTTTACATTTGATTGATATGAGAAGATGTAAAAGGGATAAAGAATAATAGCTTTATGAAAAGTAGAAGTCGTCAGATTGAGATTGATCATTCTTTAATATATATGTATTTCATCATTATATTTTGTTACATTTTTCCACCTATATCATCATTGAATATGATTACTTTATTACAATTAACTATCTTGATCATGTAAATATCTTGTCATACCTTTACTTTTACTTGCACTATGTTCACATAAATAAAATTTTGGATGAAATGATTTCAATGTGGTGATTTTAGTTTTAAGCAACATAGTTTTGATGTGCGTGCCACAAGTGGAACTCACAAATCCATCTTAACTTCGGATCTACCAAGCACCACGGAGGATAAAAAAGGGTTTGCACCTCAAGGGATTTGATCCTTCTCAACACTTGGTAGATTGAGGGTTAAGATGGATTTATGCTCCTACAATTGTAAAGTGTTTTTTGAATAGTATAATATCAAAGTTGTTGAGAATATACATTAGAATAATTGAAGAAAGCTAAACAATCTTTTCTTTGTGTATAATGGAACATCGATTAACTGTTTAATTAGATCAATAATTAATTTGACATCGCTTTAAAAAATGTTGCTTTAAAAGATCAACTTGTTGTTGACCTATTATATTGTAATTAAGAATTAAATTCTCATTATGAACTCTACATGTAACTAACAAGAATAGAACTCGGTAGAAAAGATAATACTTCATCTAACAACCACTCAAGCTACACCCAATTAACATTGAATTAATCAAATTTATCAAAGAAAACCTTACATTTTTACATAATAATAATGAATTCAAAATTTTTGTTCAATTCTCACCATTAAACTTTCATCATTAAATATAACCTAAAAAACTCTCCTCCAAAGCACTCTAAAAATTCCACTAAAAAATTTAACCTCAAACACTCTCCTCAAAGGCACTCTAAAAATTCCACTCAAAGATTTAACCTCACTTGAATATCTTTTAAAGTTCTTGCCATTACACGATTCCCCTTCTTTAAACGACCTCACAAACCACTTTGCTTTAATGTAGTCAACCAACAATCAAAAGTGACTTAAACGTCTTCCTCTTTAAATATTGAACTTAAGGGTGCACATCACCTCTTTGATTTTCATCATCCTTCTTGTTTTCACGAGTGGCTATAATTTGTTATGATAAAGATCACATTTTTTATGGTAATAGAAATAGCAACGAGGAAGGCAATTTATAATGTTCAAGGGTGGCCTAATCAATAGTCTTCTTGGTAAGCCTTTCCATGAGACCCATGATAATAAGAGCGAGGTGTTGAATTTTTGTAGGTGGTTTATTCAATAGAGGATCTTTGTTTATACGATACAAGGTTGTCGTAAGCATATTATTAATGATAACCATGTGTTTGGAAGCTTGGAGTTATATATCGTTGAAAGAGGTTTATATTCTTTATTTATGTGAAATTTTGTTGGATTTTTTTCTTTTCAATATGAAATTAGAGAAATGTATTATTGCATCAAGACACTTTCTATAATTCAGTATAAGAGAGAAGTGTAATTGTGTGCTTAACGTGGAGCTGATATGTGGCATTTTAATAAAATATTAAATAAACAAAATTTTACAATGCTGATTCTAATTGGAATATATGATGTGTGTGCCATCTAGGGAAGATTCACTTTGTTGTTATTCACCTTTTTCACAATGAACATTGTTTCATCGAGTGAAACGAGGTGCTCTACAGTCCAGTGTGGGGGAGATGTTGTAACGTGTGTGATGTAATGTTTGTTACTAACAAAATAATTAAAAAATTTCATGTCGACTCATAAAATAAAAAATTAAATTATGGAAAGTATTTAAAAAAATCCATGTTGGTTCATAAAATAAAATATTATGAAAAGTAATTAAAAAATAGATGTGTTTATAAAATAAAAACTTAAAACTTAAACCCGGATCTATCAATCAAGAGAGATCAAATTTCTTGAGTTTAAATTTAAAAAAAGAAATACACCTCAAGAAATTGGATCCCTCTCGGTGCTTGATAGATACAGTTTTAAGATGGATCTATGTTGGTTACTTTGTTTTTATTAAGCTACATAACCATGTAAATTTTCCGACGTTTTGTTTTGTTTTTTTATTGAAATATAGATTATAGACGATACTTAGTAAATTTTAAAGTATCGCATTCATTTAAAACACATACATATACATGATCAATATCATCTACTTTTTTAGTTTAATTTACGATGGATATACTCATTGTAGTTTTTTATAATTCCACAAAGGGAGTTAGCATACTCCCAACCTCAAACTATATCTTAGTTATGAAAACATTAGTCTCAAATATCCAATAGATATGAGGCATATTGAGTTTAATTTAATATATACCAATGTAGATCCATCTTAGCTCTGGATCTATCATGCACCGAGAGGGATCAAATCCCTCTAGGTGCAAACCTCTCCTCAAGTTTTGATCTCTAAAAAAATGTTTGCACCTCGAGGAATTTGATCCCTTTCAATGCATAATAGATCCATAGTTAAGATAGATTTACGCTAGTTGATATTTGAAAGCATTGATATCACTTAATGCATTATGTAAACCTAGGTTTTATTTATATATAGAAAGGAGATCTAACCTAAGTTTTATTTATAAATAGAAAGGAGAACTAAGCTGGGCCATATGGTAACCATATTTTAATTATAAGTTGCTAACACAAATTCTCTTATTAGCTAACTTCAATATTAATTGTTTGAAGTTAAAACATTCTAAGAAATATGACCATTGGACTCTTACCCAAAGGCAAAGCCTGAATTTATGTTCAAAATCCTCTTCTATAGCATTGCACATTAGACAAACAAAGGTCTACATTATTAGTCCCTGCTTTGCAAGAAACTATATTAGTCAATCTCATGGTCAATTGTAATTGACCACCATTAGTACCCCCATGCAATGTTGGGATAAACCATTTTTTTTTGGTTTGATATGTGCATTGTCCTAAGTTTTATATTTTTCTTAAACATGTTTTCCTTCATTAACAATATGAACTTTAAATAATTTTTACTTAATATAGAAAAATGATATTTCTTGTACGCTTGTTTGGGACCATGCATGTTTTTTATCCTTTATCATTGTTTCTTGCTTGTTTGTAAGCTCTACATATGCTCTTCGCAATGGACTTCGACATGGTTTTGATACCTCGACACATATATGTGAACATATTGTCTGGGGAAATTGAAGTGGGGAAATTGAAGTGATGATACCTTACCTCACTTGATTGCAAGGTAAAAAATACCTTCTTCCTTCAGATTGAAGAGCTTGAGCCTCTCCCTAGCCCTTGGAAAGTATAGGAGATGTGACACCTTTGCAATGTTTTTGGCGTCACAAATGAATTTGGAGTTCTCGTTGTTGGATGTGGATAACTTGGTCTAGGACCTAGGTTTTTGGAAAACAATGGCACTGCCTTCTCCAGGCCATGCTTATGGAGGATGGAAAATCAATCCTAGGAGCTCAGAGGACATTTTGTGTGTGTGTAAAAACTTAAATTAGCCTAGCTCTTCATTCATTCATATAGTTTTTTTCATACAAACAATACATTGTTGATGTAGGGCAGATTATGATTGCAACAATGAAGATGTGGGCAAGTATTGGTAATGACATGTTAAAGATGATAGTTGTGGTTATTACAGTTAATGATTGCAAAAAGAAATTGGAACAAGGAACATTTCACCATTTTCCTCCAAGTTCTTTGATGGTTTTAAAGCCATTGAACCTATTTAGTTCCCATATTATACTGTTCACAAGGTTATCATAGTACTATGCACCTCCACATAGAAATGAGCTTTAGATGAAGTTTGTTCTTTATGTTTTGCATAATAGACAAAAAATTTAGTTGAAATGATGAGATCAAGTGTCAATTGAATAAGGAACATTTCAACATTTTCCTCCAAGTTCTTTGATGGTTTTGAAGCCATCGAACCTATTTGGGCTCCCTATTATACTATTCACAAAGTAATCTTAGTACTATGCACCTCCACATAGAAATGAACATTAGATGATGTCTGTTCTTTATGTTTTGCATAACAAGTAGTAAATGTAGCTGAAGTAATGTGATCAAGTGGCATTAGTGGAGTATTACTTTGGTGAGACCAACATTATAGCATTAAGAAAAAAGTTTCACTTATCCATAAAACAAAAAACAGATAAGTAGACATAAATTATAACGTTAAGTTATTAACATAGTATATTATTAATATGAATGATATCGTGGCCAGAAGATGAGGGATAACATCTATGCTAGCTTTTGAGGTTATTTTGAAAGTGCTTGCACCATGCTTGGGGGTGCTTCATGTGATGTGGGATGCATGGTGTAAGGATGACCCTTGGTTGTTCCGCGATGGAGAAAAATAATGAAGTTCACTCGCTCGTTGATTGCTAGATCTTGTATGGATGTTCATATGACAAGATTCCCTAGAAAATTGAAGAATATGGAGCTTTTTTACTTCTTCATGTAGCCAACACATGGAGTTTGGTTTCTTTCTTGGAGGATTCCTTGGTTTAGAGGAGTGTTTGGCATCTTGCAGAAGGGTGTTGAACTCGATATGGCATGGGAACACTTGGTTGCTTGCATGGAGGCTTGTACTTAACTTAAGGACACTTGGGTTGAGGGAGTGGTCATGTAAGTGTGATGGACTTGGTGAAGCACATGGCTTTGGAGGAATTTTGGGAGCTTTGGATGCTTGTGGAGGAGCATTGGAAACATCTCATGCAACATTGATGCCTTCGAGCCTTGATTGTGGAGAAATTCACGTTGCAGCTTGACATGTGTCACTTGGAGAGAGGGCACTCTGCTTGTGAGCATACTTGTGTAGAGTTAGGTTGCTTTTATAGGTTTAGGTCCACTTTATATTGTTGAACTCCATTATCTCTCATAAAAAGAGAGGAACGAGATTGTCCTTTCATTCACCGATCATGTTGTTTTAGAGATGTGAGGAGTACAATGCACTACCCTTTTCTCTCTCTTTGTAATCTTCATTGTATTATCATTGTATTGGAGCGATAGGGTTCTGGGAGAACTTCAAAATTTTAATAGGATCATGGTTTCACTCTCAAGGAGACAAATATGCTAGCGTTTGTTATAAATCCTAGAGCATAAAGAAGCATTGTTCTTGTAACTCTTGTGAGAGAAGAAGACTAGCGTTTTGGAAACCCTAATGCTACTTGATGTGCTTGACTGAGGAGAAGATGAGACATATTGGACACTTGTGGAAGATAAGGGTTGAAGCCAAGGAAGAAGTCTTGTTCAGATCAGCCCTAAGGTTGAAGGGTTAGGAGAGTTTTCTGAATTTGCGATAAAAGAATTAATGCATACACTTCTATAATATGAGGTTCCTTACACTATTTCTCACATCCGTTGGACTGTTGGTTCATTGGTAACCTCACCTTCTATGAAGAAGGAGTTGATCATTGAAGGGAGACGATCACCGACTAAATTATGTCAACTTTGGATTTGATATCCACATTATATGGATGGTTATGGACAACTATGACCTATTTGGTCCCATTGTTGTTAGTTTTGGCTCCTACCCAAACCTATTTATAGATGATCCTTCCTAGATCGGTCTATTAGGGGATCGCGGAAATCATTGTGCTCCCTTGGAGCTTGTGATTAAGTGCGAAAGGTGTCTTTAGACACCACCATTGTTCTCTCTTGGAATCTCTGTTCTTCACTTCTACAATTTGTTTATTGCCTAACCCAACATGGCATCAAAGCGCTTGGGTTTGTGATTTGGATTTTTATAAATATAAGAGAATTCTAAGATGCAATGGGTTAGGATTGAAGTGCTAGGATTTGTGAAAATGTTTGACAAGTGTGTCTCTTGATCTGGCTATACCCTAGGTTGCTCGAATGATCAGCTCCATGGATTGAATGGTGGTATTCTGATTAGGGTTCATGCAGATTCAATGACTTGATGTCTACCCTAATCACGTGGTGGATATTCATTAATATTCATTCCTATTGTCGATGACAAGATTGCTAGGTGTATTATTCTGGGTCGTACTGCTTGCTTTTGAGGTTGTTGAAGTTGACCTGTCCATTGCTTAGTTATTGTATCCAAGTGTCCCAGAATGGACAACTTACAGTTTGTAATGAATACGAGTGACATGATCGACTAGCCTCTCTATTGAAAGAATCGGTATCACGATTGTGAGCTGTGAGTCGAATTTTGCTACCTGGTTTCCCGTCGATGGCCTTCTTCTTCTAATCCAACCAAACTGACGGATGCTTTACCATTTTATATTGATCGACTTGAGCTCGTAATAAGAGGGAGAGTTCGTGCCACTATCGATTTATCATGTTGATGTGTAGTTGGATGCTTATGAGTCAACAACACTACTATTCTTTGTATGTCCACTTTGATGTGAGTATACGTGGTCAGATTGAAGTATCCTCTTAATTGGTCACTTGTATGAATAATCGACTTGAGTCTCAACTTGTCTTTAATAATAATTGAATTGATCGACTCACGTGGATTTCCTAGAGGCATGATTGAACCCAACTCTCGATTGGAACTGCCAAATCCATCGTGAATTGCTTACCTTGTGTGGATGGGTGGTTGACCTATGCTTTTGAAGTCATCGACTTCACCTTGATTGGCCATCGATTTATAATGTTCAACCTTGCCTTGGTAAGCCTTTCTAGAACTGGTTTAATAGTTGCTCTCTTAAGCCATTGTCTACTAGCCTATTTATAATTTTCTATGTATTGGACTTGAAGATATTTGATTGAATAGGCCTTGGAGGAAACCCTTGTGTTGTGTTATTTTGCTTATTATTGAGGAAAAGACCAAGGATAGATATTCTTGACATTGATTGCTGGCACATTGATGTTGTTAACTCAATTCAACATTGTCTAGTGAATTGAGGCAACCTTAATTGTATAAGATGGGTGCCCTTGATGACGATGAAGCCCTAGTTTTTTGAAAATTGTAGGAGATTCGAGAGAAAAGACATTGGCCTTGAAAGAATATCATGATCGACTTCATAAAGAGGTACAAGACCTAAATACCGTTGTTTCTCAATTGCAGATAGAGAATAGACAATTGAAGAAACAATTGAATAATGCACATTCTTTGCTTCAGGATGAAGTTGCTCTTTTACAAACTATTGTTGGACATAGAATGGATGAGAAATCCAAGAAGATTGTTGCCCTAGAGAACACCTTGGAAAATATTTTCCAAAATCTTGTGGATGAATTTGGGGACAAGATAGATCTCATTGATGACCTAGAGGAGGATTTTAAGGCTCTTTCTCATGCCCAAAAAGTGGTATTGAAGGAGAATATTTGTAGACGGGAGGAAGATAATACCCAACTAGCTAATGAGGCTTCCCATTTGTAGGCCTCTGTCGATGAGCGTCGTGAAGAAGATGCTCCTCTTCAAGTAGATAACACTCATCTATTTGATGAATATCAAGCTTTACAAGAAGATTATGATGCCTTGCTGCTGTAGCTGACATAGAAATATGAGACTGTTAAGGATTTGTAGGAGTGCAAGCAGAGTCTTGAGCTAGAGATTAGTCGACTACAAGAAGTTGAGAAGAAGTATGTTGATGTTGTTGAGCTGCCAAGGTCACTTGTTACTTCTTCTGCCTTTCATAATCTTACTTGTAGCCTAGTTGTTTGTAAATTAGATGATTGTAAGAACAATGTTGATGATGTTTCTATTTCATCTCATGATTTGTTGGCTACTGATGCTATTTCTCCTAGCTTTGAGAAACACGCTACATGTATAGGGCATTGACTGCTGAACAAGATGGGATACACCGAAGGAGGACTTGGGAAGGATGTATAGGGTATTGCTGCTCGTATTATCCCTAAAATGAAGTCACTAGAACAGGTCTCGGATATGATGCTACTACACCTAGTTTTGCTAACACCAGGAAAGTGTTAATTTTTGTTGGAGGTGTTCAGACTGGGTTGCTGGAAGAGTAACCTGTTGTTGAAAGTGTTGAAAATAATGATGAATTGGCTATTCCTAATGAACCATAAATTGAGAATGTTGTTACAAATGACATTGTTGTTGATATGCAAGGTTGTTCTGCTCCTGGTAGTGAACCAAAACCTGAGCCCACATCACCTGTTCCGCCAGAACAGAAATTTATAGCATATAGTCATCCTCATAAGAAGCATCAAAGGAATTTTCCCAGGAATTAGTATTCTAAGAAAGATGGCACTTATGCTTTCAGAAATTTCCAAAAAATACGTGAAATAATGCACTGTGGACCAATGCCGAATACTCAGATAAATTGTGGTTGGATTGATGAATGGTTGTGGAATCATTTGAACATATGCTTGAGAAATTCATACAAATGTGTATCATCAACTGTACACCAGTACATTGCTCCTCTTACATGCATTTGATTGGTTTGGAATAGTCGACTGAGGCTTGACCAAAGATGACAATCGATTGGAGTATAGACTGGGATGCTTGCCTGATATATATTACTGTTGGTCAAGGTGAGAGTGGTTGAATGAGATTCGACTAGTGGTGGCAATCAATTGAAGTTTCAACTAGATACGGTTTGTCGATTGAATTTCGACTGATATTGCTACGTTTTTTCTATTGATGATTATATGATCCCTCAGTTGTGTTTAAGTGGGGGAGATTTGAATATCTTGCTATGAGGTAAACCCCACTGATGTCTTGATGTCTACTCGACTATGACTTGTTGAAACCAACTAAACTATGTTCGACTGAGTTGCTTTTTGGGAGATTTGTTTGAGTACTGTTATTCATACCTATTTGATGGATGGACAAAGACAATACTACTGGACAAATAATTCCTATGTTTATTGTGCTACTAGCTAAGTCAACATACTGTTTGGGACTATGTTTTTTGGATAGAAATGTGGCAACTTGGATTGAATGACTGATGACATTAGTGACAATGTTTCTTACTTCTTCTAGGAGTACTGTTGTACTAGGGTTGATCAGTGTTTGCAATTCATATCAAATTAAGGAGGGAATGCTGTGTAATTTGTTCTTTCCTCCAAGCCAAGTTTATAGGGGAGTGTTGGAACCATTGGTTCATTGGTAACCTCACCTTGTTGAAAGAAGGGAGTTGACCATTGAAGGGAGTTGATTGTCGACTAAAGTATGCTCACTTTGGATTTAAGATCCACATTCTATGGATGGTTATGGATAGTTATGAACTATGTGGTCCAGTTGTTGTTAGTTTGAGCTCCTATGCAAACCTATTTATGGATGATCCTTCTTGGATCAGTCTATTGGGGGATTCTGGAGATCATTGTGCTTATGAAGCTCGACCTCCAGTTTCGATAATTTCAACTAATAAGGATTATAAATAGTTTTTTTTGCACAAAAAATTTGTTTTTGTATTGCCCAACTATTAGATGGTTGTAAAGAACATATATACTTTGTTTGGATTTACTAGAGGATTTATCATTATGTAATGTGTATAAAACACCTACATATTGTACTTTTAGTTCTACTTGAATAAAAATACCTTTTTTATGGAAAAAGGGAATCTAGGGATATATCTTCTTCTGATGTTGAAACATACAAAAAGGAATTCAGCAACCATAAGACCACTGCAACACTCTCTATCGTTGAAATTATGGGCATCACTCAACCCTAAAGTTTTAAAGTTTTCAGCTAAATCAAGAAAAATAAAGTAATTGTGCGTATAGATAGTGGAAGTTCACATAATTTTATAGATACAAGGATAGCAAAAGAATTAAATGTGTTCATCTACCCTACCTTTGAATTTCAAGTCGTTGTACCGGCGGATACGACTACTTCATGTGATGGGAAATTCCATAAGGTAGAGTTATCTATTAGTGATTACAATTTAAAGTCTAATATGTATTCCATGATGATTTGGGGAGTAGATGTGGTTTGAGGAATCCAATGGCTAGCCCCGCTTGGTATGATGGGATTAAATTTACAAAAACAATTTTCAAGGTTTTTGAAAAAAATTACAAGTTTCATGCAATCAACTACCTACCCCCCAAATAGTCTCATCCAATAGAATGGGAAAAATCATTATGAATGTGACCCCGACCCAATTAATGAAAACATTAACTAATGATTGACATTTAGTATAGTCATAATAAGAAAGGAGCCCAAGTTTATATTTTACATTGTTATTCAATGGAAGGATCTTCTGACCTAACAGATGATCCAAGAGGATTTTATAAGATACTTGGGAAATATAGCACCACTTTTCAAGACCCACCTTGTGGTCTTCCTCCAACAAGTTTGATAGATCACATCCCAGAATTGATCCCTGGTTCATCCCCAAACAAGAGAGAATATTACAAGTAGTCTCATAGTCATAAGATGGAAATTTAACGCTTAGTACAAGAATTATTAGATTGTGGTGTTATTACAAGAAGCATGATTCCCTTTTCAGCATTAGTCATACTTGAAAGAAAAAAAGATGGATCCTATAGGTTTTGTGTCAACTACTTAATGTTAAAGCAAATTACCACTAAAGATACGTTTCCCATTCCATTTGGGTATGAACTATTGGATGAGCTTCATGGTGCTAATTACTTTTACAAACTTGATCATAAACCAAGTTATTATCATATAGGAATACATGAAGAGGACATTCCCAAAACTACTTTTTGTACCAATGAAGGCCTGTATGAATTTTGTGTCATGCCCTTCCGGTTATCCAATTCCCCTAGTACCTTCCAAGCAATGATGAATGCCCTATTTATCCCATACTTGCAGAAGTTTGTACTCGTGTTCTTTGTTGATATCCTTGTTCACAACAAGAATTGAAACCAACACGTTAAGCATGTATAAACAATATTGAAGCTATTAGAAAAAAATAAGTTCAAAGTGAACAAGTCAAAATGAAGTTTCGGAAAATAAGAGATATAATTCCTAGGCCATGTGGTATTAACTAAAGGAATTAAGGTAGACCCAAAAAATATTGTGGAAATTACTAAATGGCCTAGCCCTAGAACAATCACATCTTTATGAGGATTCCTAGGTTTGACATGTTATTACAAAATATTTATAAAAATCAATGCAAAGTTTGTTTCTCCACTAACAACACTCTTGGAAAAAGATGCCTTTAGATGGGATGATGAAGTCAAGGCCTGTTTTAAGAAGATGAAGAAGTTAATGACTTCCACTACTGTTTTGGCTGCCCTGAGTTTCACAAAGCCATTCATACTCGAATGTAATGTGTTCGCCACATGAATAGGAGTTGTGCTTATGCAAGATGATCACCCCATTGCCTTTGAAAGTAAAAAATTGAAACCATGCGAGCAAACAAAATCTACATATAATAAAGAAATGTTGGCAATCATTCATGCTTTGGTAAAATGGAAACAATACTTGTTGGGATCCAAATTCCTTATCAAAATAGACCACAATAGTTTGAAATATTTCCTAAACCGAAAGTGCCTATCATCAAAATAACAAAAATGGGTAAGCAAAATCCAAGTTTTTGACTTCGAGATTATTTATAAGAAGGGAAAGGAAAATTTAGTTGTTGATAGCTTATCAAGGAAGGATGAGGGCGATACTACACTATAATCTATTTCAATAGTGATTTTCGAATGGATCACTAATGTCAATCTGAATATGTGAAAAGAACATTGATACAAAAGTTAATCGAGGAAGTTGGAAGTAATAATACAATAAGCTCACAAATTACATAGGAGAATGATATATTATGGTGCAAAGGAGGAATATATTTACCTGACTCTTCCAAAGTCAAGATCCAAATATTAAAAGAGAATCACAACTATCTGATTGTAGGATATGTTGGATTTTTTAAAATGTGCTACAACATATGGCAATCCTTCTTCTATAAAGGAATAAAGTTTGATATCCAAAAATACATGACAAAATGTGACACCTATCAATGCCATATGTTTGAATTAGTTGCACCACTAAGTCTCCCTCATCCTCTACATATTCAAGATCATAAATGGTTGGAGGTATCAATGGATTTTATCATAGGTCTCCCCACCTCTGATGGGAAGGATAACATATTTGTAACCATAGACATATCAACTAAATATGCTCATTTCAATGGAATATCATCCAAAGCTAAATCCAGTCAAGTAAATGATAGTTATATAAAAATGATCTATAACCTCCATGGGTTCCTCAAGGTTATTATCAGTGATAGGTATCCCAAGGTTACTAGCAAATTTCTGAAGGAGTTATTCCACCAAGTCGGTACCACCTTAACCATGAGTACTTTAGACCATCCCAAGACATATGGACAGACTGAAGTGGTAAATAAATTCCTTGAAGGGTAGCCGAGGAATTTTGTAAACGTTCAACATACACAATGGCATAATTGGTTGCATATGGTGGAACAGTGGTATAATCTAACATATCACACTTCAACAAAAATGACTCCCTTTGAAGCCTTATATGGTTATCCACATCCACCAATACATAAATATGTTGTTACAAGTTTAAAGGCTTATGCCGAGAGAAAATACCTTGCAACTCCTGATGAAATATTACATATCCTTAAGAGTCATCTCAAATTGGAAAGGAATCGAATCAAACAACAAGCCAATATAAAGAGAACATATCATGAATTTGAGGTAGGGGGTTGGGTGTTTGTGCAACTCCAACCATATAAACATAACCGACACAAAAACTACAAGAAAAATAAACTTGAACCCAAGTTTTATGGTACTTACTGGATCAAAAGGAGAGTGGGCCAAGTAGATTATGCCCTAGATATTCCTAACAAGGGAAGGTTAATGATGTTTTTCATGTTTCATGTTTGAAGAAAAAAATGGTTCCAACAACTCATATACACACATAATTACCCATTATGGATGAATAAGATAAGCTAGTATTGATTCTTAAAGGTTTCTTAGAAATAAAAACTAAGGTCTTTCATTCAAGAAGTCTCAACGAGTATCTTATTAGTTTGGGTATAGAGTGTTCTTGTGGGTGAGGCCATAGAAGAGCTCTATCAAAATTGGAAATGGGCCAAATTGTCGCCATGGTTTGTGGGACCATTTGAGATCGGTGAGTGATTGGGACCAATAGCTTATTGTCTTTCTTTGCCATCATCTTGAGTCGGATGCATGATGTTTTTCATGTTTCTATTTGCGACATTCTATCTAAAGTGGAAGAACCTTCCAGAAGATGAAGTTACCTAGGAGGATGAAGAATTTATATTGAAACATTCATCTTTACCTATGATTCAAGGACAATGCATTTTAGGAAGGGATGACCTGTAATATAACTAAACTAAATGTCAACCCTTAGTTAATGTTTTCATTAATTCGGTCGGGGGTCACCTTTTTTGAGTGATGAGTTGCAACTCTTACGGTCCATTGTATTTATATGAGTACTCACTCTTTGTAAAATCATAATTGAGTTAAAAATACATATATTTATTTGGAAAGGATGTATTCATTCACCACAATGATAACACTAAGATATAGAGAAAGACCCTAAGGTAGGGTAACGACATCATACACTCCTTATGGAAGGAATCATTCCATAACCCATGCTTGCTACAAAACAATACATCTAACATATCTCATACAATGATACTAATGTATGTTTATATTTTCTCATTAGCATTCCTAAGGGGCCTATGCCAACACACCCTTATTATTATATCATTTCTTCTAACCACCTAATGGGCCCATTTATTCCCCACCAACTACCAAGTGGACCTATGGCCACTATTAGAAAAACAAGATCGCAAAGCAATAACAATAAATAAGATGCAAATATAAATCACATAAAACACATTACAAGAGAGACACCAATATAACGGGGTTCACCCAAGATGGGCTACGCCCACACATAAATTACCAGTCCTTATTATTATACCATCCAACAAAATGAAGGGATACAACCTGCAACACATATGTTTTAACTTCCTCTTCACTCTCTCACAGTCTCTCTTACACAATAATTAAGATATTTACAATGCTACAATACACATCCGTATTACAATACATTCCTTTTAAAGAGGGATTACCATGGGGAAATACTATGGGACACCCAATACCATGGGCCTGTAAATCACCCATTATTGACCAAGTCATGACTATGAAATTACAACATTTTACAAGGCCTTTTTTTTCGAAATTTTCTTTATGGGGGCGCTGCCCCCGAATCCCCTCCAGGGGGGGGGGTCTTCCAAACTATTCGTCACCCCCCCTGGACCCCCCCTAGAGACTATTGTTTGGGGGCAAGCCCCCCCATCATGGGTTGGGATCCAGACACGACTGAAACACAACCTTTGAATAAGGAAGATTAAGATCCAAAACCAATAGGCAACATCATAAACATTATCCCCTTGGGTATCTTCCTAGGTACCCCATATTATCCTATACATTAAAATTTTTCACCTAATGCAGTAACACGACAACAAGTTTGGTCAACATCCTCATTTCCAATACTATTTGTACAACCTCAAGATGCACCACCGCATTTGTCTTCGACAAACGAAACATTAAGGACACCTTTCCAATAGCCATCTCAATCCTTCTCCAATGACTACTGCACTTGCCTAATACTTGGATTGATGAGAAATTCATGTGCTTTATCTCTACTCTCTGTGGGATATGCTTGTACTATCACAATGTAGAGGTGACCTCATTGATATGATCATACAAATAAGTAGCCCAACTTTTTTTTTACCCTTAATACAACTAACACCAAATGGCATGATTTGCACATGGTCATACCTAGTCATCCTCTACCCACTTCAACCAAGCAACACAATTGGAGAATTCAAGACATTGTAACCAATCCACATCTTTCATATCGATACATGCACCATATAGTCAAAATATTCCTTGAAGAGGTCCTTCAAAAAGGGCTCCATACAAAATACTATTGGTGTAGGTCTACAACTACCCATGTTTCTTGCTCTCAGTTTTATATTCATCATTTGCACACCTTTTCTTAATGTGTTATCTCCTTTCCCTTACATGTATGAATGACAACACAAAGGGTCTACGCATATACATGGTTTCTTATGGTTGGAAAATGCACTCGATATGGGCACACTAGACTGGGGGGATTTGGTAGAGGTTGATGCTACCAAATATTATTTTGACATATATGTTATAGCTTGGAACTCATGATACGTTCACTTGCGTACCCGCCATTCCACCATTCGGCTCTAAAAGATCTGTGTGTTCTTGAAACAACAACCATACTTGCATCTAATAACCTACAAGACTACGAAGAACTTGTTAATTGTGTTCAACAACACACAAAATGCAATGAATCTTCCTTCCTCTACAAGAGAGTCAACCCTCACCTATTGCTATTGATTCCCCTTAGATATGCATGCTACATATTTTATGTTCATTGAAAAAAATGGTTGAAAAACATACATCTCTACCATAAATGATGAAAGCTTAAGCATCCACAACTATGAAATGCTTCAATATGGAGAGCTAATGTTGACTACCAACCTTTGATACCATGATATGCTGACAAGTATCACACATGTTTCCCCTTCATAAGAATTTGTATTGCTTCCCATTCGGAAACTCCTAACATAAACAATTGCTAACAAGTACATCCATGCACAAGAAATAGGCTATATGCTGCAAAAACTTCCCCTTGCACTTTGTAATCGATCCTTTGTTTCCTTAAATTTCAGTCAAAGTGTTTTCAAGTGTCTTTCAAATTGTATGCTCAACATCCCTCCAACAACCACCTTCATTACGTCATACATGCAAATATGTATTTCACTAGAGGCTTTGACCTTTACTGAAGTTGTGTGCTCTTGGTCCTTCTCTTCTCATAGAAAGCATGGGCAATGAAAACCATAGAACCCTTCCAAGATTGTGCATGCATTTCCATGTTACTTCACCATTCCACTAGGTGATATAGATAGCTATGTCCTTTTCTATTGGAGCGAGATCCTTTTATACAAACCTTTCCGTACATTACTTGGAAACATTAGCTCCACAAATTTGGAGATTGTTTCACAATGGGAGCAAATGAGGAACACAGACAATGCATGCCATGTTAATCACATACATAAAGACCCCAAAAATAGTGACTTTGATATACTCCCTTTGATGAAACCCACCCGTCTGACCCATAGACATGGTCAAATTAAAAATCCTTTCTCAACACTACCCTGGAAACAACATCCAACTTGATGACCTTCACATGCTTGGCCATCACGTCTTTGATGCAAACCACAATTGGGCCCATAATCATATCCCTTTACACTTACAATATATGGACATACCATTCATTGAATTCAACTTCTCATTCAACCAAGTACAACATCTCCACTCTTCAACTCCCACTTGATCTCTTGACTCCTTGTCTCCCACCACACACATTGCCTTTAACATTGTTCTTTCACACTACACAAAGAACTCAATGACCACTCTAGTAAAATATGATCATCCAAGGTACGACAGGGATAGGAAATTCTTACTTGATTGGGTGCCTTTTATATCCACCTCTTAAAATAACATAACTCCATTGATCCTACTTGCTCCAACTGACATCACAACATTTAACATAACTGCACTTACAATGTATTCTGGCCTCTGAATTCCCATGTCTATGATACACCCTCTAAAGGGTCAATCACTTTCCAATCTCGAAGAACAACTTTGCCATATCCATTACATTCTCATTGATGAGATGAGTTTCATTGGCCCAAAACTATTACCCCACATTGATGATCGTTTACGTGAAGCATTCCCTACCCATTGTATCTTCCCATTTAGTAGGTGCTCTATGATCCTTGTAGGTGATCTTGGCCAACTTCCCACTATAAAATACATCCTGTGTATGCAGGTGCATCACAAGGCAACATATATTGGTGTAGCTTTAACACATTCATCACACTTTCCACTATCTTCCTTCAACAAGCTAAAAACCCTTCTCAAATCGCTTTCCGCCAACTTCTTTTCAAACTCATAAATGCAATGTCAACGCTTGATGGTAAGACATATTCATCCCTTACACATGAAGAGAACCAAACATTTGAACAATCCATCCACTAGTACACAACTAACAATTGTGTCACATTTCACAATAAACAATTCTTGAAAAAATTAAACATGCAAGTTGTACGGTGTTGCTACCATAGAAGATGAAAAACTAGAATTGAAGGCTCTGATTTGTATTGGTTAACAGTTTATGCTGACTAGTAACTTGTGGGTCAAAGCGGGTCTTGCTAATGGAGCGCTTGGAAAAGTTCTTTCCATTCTCTATAGCCCTGAGACTTTGCCACTTGGACTTCCATCATTTTTTCTTATCAAATTTGTCCACTACAAAGGCTCAACATGGGGTGCTTCCATCCAAAATATGTTCCAATCCCCCCTGTAACAAAGGGGTCTCATAGGAAACTACCCCTTCGCATGTCCTAGGGTTTGAGAATTCATAAATCACAAGGAATGAGCTTACAAAAGGCAACATTGACCGGCAAGGCCTTACATTCACTACAATATCCAAAGTTGGGTTTTAGTGTGACCTATGCATATCTTCGACATTCTCCTTTTCCATAGTTCATGAATGTTGGACAATGCTTATGTCCAACTTAGAAAGTAATAGGACCTTGCTTGCCTTTAAATCTTTGACACCGCAACTTGTTTAACCCATATGGTTATGCTTGCACATATCTACCCACCAAAGATATCATTTCCTCTCTTCTACCTTATACTTGCTATCGGTTGCATGTTTATTTATATGCCTCTTTTTGGTCTTATTACCAGCTCTCACAGTTTAAATAGAAAAAAAGAAACCCATGTTTTGTACTTGTAAAAAAAGAAAACACAACATTTGATGGCATCATTATTATTCCTTTTTTGTGCAATAAGTTCATCTTCTTATTGTAATCTTATATACATAAATTTACTTGTAATCTACTTACATTTGTTATTTAACCAATTTTTCACCTTACATGCTACATATTTTTACCTTTCCCCATAATATTAGCATTACAGAAATGACTTGCATATGAAAAAACAATTTACCTTTTTTGCTCTTGGAAGTAGCTTTTAGATTTGTTTTGTTGCATGCCTACTTCTAACGTGAAAATGGTGTCATACTTTTATTCTTCATTTATTTCTCTTGAACAACATAAATGGATACACGATACCTTGCCATGCTATATGACTATTATTGACAAATAAAGTAACATAAAGCATCTTTACAAGACATAGAAACAAGATGATTTCGACCAACTTCCACCAAGCTTCCACTTTTTCACATGCACCCAACTATTTAATTACCTTATGAATTGAAATCCCTTCTCAAATGCATTATTCATACCCATGAAAGAGACACGATGCGATTGATATGTGAAGACTTGCTAATTTGACGTGAACATCTTGCTCCATACCTAGACCGCAAATGGTGTTGTTGTTGCCATATATCCTCTTGTATATATAATTGACTTGTACTGTATGCTTAACTTTTACTTTAAGCTTGCTTTCTACTACTTTCTTGTATATAATGGGTACTTTGCAACATTTTCTTAGTTTGATGGACAACAAAAACCCTGGTCCAAAATATGCACCCTCCACAAAGCTTACTTCATGCTAGTATCCTATGCTTGTCCTTACTCGAAAGAGAGAGACCCCTCAAAATTTCTAATCGAGAATTGAGAAGCAATCTCCTTTATTCTTAAATTAATTTCACGGATGTTTCATTTTGATTGACTTATGGAACCAAATAAAGATGTCCAAATCTCTCCGAGTTTGTTTTACGAAATCATCTCCATATGGTTAGATAGTATATTTTCTTGTTTTAAACCAAATGTGACTACATTGAAATAACTCCTCTCCAAATAAGTTCATTAAAATCATGTTGTTGATGGAGTTAACTAGAATAATTCATCAAACACAGAACAATGGTAATTATGATTATACTCTATAGTAAAAATTGAGTTCTGGTTTGCTCATTAGATATTCTTGAAGAAAAAAAACCTTTTTTTAATGTTAGGTTTAAGCAAGATAGTTGTAGCCCGTGCATTTTGAATTCCATTTTTCACTATCGATATAGTGTGAACTTCAAACTTCATTCAACAATATTTTAGCTTACTGTTTTTTGTGTGGTGAGGTTCTGTTGTAAATATTGATAATATACATAAAGCACGCCATTGTGAGTTAATCTCAGATAGTTGTAGCACTAGTTGTTTCTTTTTCTATGAACATAGTGTAATGCTACCCATATGATACTTGTATGCCATATGTAAAGATGAATTTCTTATGGCAACCTTTAAACAATTTATTATGTGCCATTGGTTTATGAGGTATGCACCTCTTTTAACATGGTTGAACTTTTATAATAGTGTGGTCTCGAAAACAATTATAGATTGCAAGATGAGTTTTATTTTGATAATAATGTAGTGGTTCTTTGCTTGAGTACCAATATCATTTCTTTGTTATTCGACTATGAGTTGCCTTAATAGCAAGTGTGCAAGTCTTAAATATTATGTATATTGCAATCATATAATGGGTTCAGGATGGGTTTAAAATGCACTTATCCGATATCATAATCTAACACAAGATTCTTTTCTATTAGTATTATTATTTGTAGTGCTAAATGGGCATTGTATTACGGCAACAAAGTGTGACTATTCATACTATTCTTGAGTTTCAAATGATAATCACAAGACAAAACTAATGAAGTAACTACTAGGTGTTAAGACAATGTGAACTGAAATGTATTTTGCTTTGGTATTTCATTGACTTGAGCTTCCCTAATATTCATTTATGAAGGGTACTACATCATTGTCCTTGGTTGCAAGAAGAACACGCACATGGTTGTGGATATGTTCTACTATGAATTCCACCTTGTGGATGTCATAGTTATGGATAATTACTTTCCTGTAAGTGAAGCGGTTGACCAAGTTTTTTACTTTGCCAAAGATATTCCTAGTTTGGGATTCATTTAGAATAAGAATTATGTTATCATGTATAACATCACAATGATCATATTCAACATGCTTGAGGCTGCCAGATTCAATGGTGTTAAAAGGTGAGACCTTGGCCTGTTTCTACACTTTCAATTCTCTTGTCTACTATTGTTTTTATTTTTTTCATGGTTGCTCTTTATCTTGCTTACACTATAGATGCAGAGGTTCAATTTTGACTTATTAGTACAATAATTCCCTATGCACTCAATAATGCACCTATCAATAGAGTCAACATGATCATCTTTTTTTCCCAAAAACATGTTACTCATCTCACTCACATCATCACAAGCTATTCAATTGCTTCCACAAGGGATCGATTTCATAAACTATTTGTTTCTCTGCAGGTTTTCCTATGCTTTTTGCACATGCATTTATCATGAATTCAAACAATTGGATACCGACATGAGCTTCAACGAGCCTTATACTTGCCTAGATGAGGTATGTTGTGTTATGTTATTTAGAACCTTTGTAATTTTATTTCATGTTCTACCATATAAATTCTTGGACCAAAATTTAATGCAAGATTTGAGTAGTATTTAATGGCCATCCTTACCAGTTCAATATTTAACTATGTATCGATGTCTCCAATGCCTATGGATAGGTTTGATGGTGGTTTGTAGACTTTTGCATTCTTAGATATGCTTGTTTCACTTGTCGATTTTTCTTTTTTGGTAGGATTCATAGTAGATTTGAAGATTTTTAAGGTCCTATGTTCTTTTATATATATATTTTTTCTACCCACCTTAATTTCTTTGTGCTTTATAAGTATCCGCTATTAATATTCTTATGTTTTTATGAAATGGTCGTCTCACCTCCACGTTTCAACAACCTATTCTGCTTTGCTTGCCTTTGTTAGCAATGACTCAAGTACCCAATTGGTTGTTTCAAGTGTCCAACCTTGCACAATGTTGACTACCCATATTGTGCCTGTTTTATTTCGCCACCCATAATTTTTTTTGTTTGTCTTGCAAAATTTAAGCGACTTCATATATAAAGATTGTAGGGCTTATAGGGCATTCATTGATTTACACATGTTCACTATTGAATGTTCGCATTGTTTCTTTCAACAAAGTTCTATTGCATTTTCTATCATTAACAATGAGCGAGTATGTGTCTAGTACTCACCGACCTTCATTCTCCTCTTTCCATGTGTGATTATTGATTCCTGCACATTCTCTCTATTTCTAGCATTTAGCTTTGTTGGCTATAAGGGTTTATAAGGAGATGGATTGTTGACTTAGAATGGGAGCTTCCAAATCTCTACTAACTAGATTGTGTTGCCAACATTTTATTATAAGAATGCAAAGCTTTATGTGGTTTTTTTTAATCTATGCCATTTATTTGAAACTAATTATTATTGTCCTTTGAAACAAAAAAATGGTATATTATACAAAGAAATATGTTAGCTTAGTGTTAGATGAATATCTAGGTGAGTAGGATTTTTTTGAGGTGAATGTGGTAGGTAGAGAGTCAAGCATAAGTGGTGATTTCTGATCATTTGCACTCAACAATATTTTGACATTGTTCACTTGGGATAATTCTTTTGGATCCAATAGAAAACCTAAGGACTATATCTAGGATTACATGCACTAGTACATTTCCACCCATTCTTTTGGTCCTATAATGGTATGTACCGTTTTCTTTGTACTATGCTTCTTTGCCAACATTTAGTTTGGTTTGTTCTGTTTGGCAGAAATAATTAGTGGCCATGGTAAACCATTTTCTCGAGTCAAGATTTGGTAGATCGGGTATGTTTGGATGTCTTTGGAGTATATGTACTATTCCATTTGAAAGTTATGAATCATTTCAAAAATGCTAATCAATATCTAATTGATTTAATTCCCTTCATCAAGCATTTGGGTGGTCCCTTTAGAAGATTATATAATTATTTTTGAGTTGGTAAAGCGTGTTCTTTTTTATGAAACCCTATCAAGAAAGGGAAGAAAGTTCTCTATTCCTAAAAATATGCATTTACATAGAGGTAGTGATTGCTTCAAATCTAAAAAATTTAAATCCTTAACAATTATGCAGGTTGCCTTTGTAGTCGGTGATGTTGAACATGAAACAATTATAGAACAAGTGAAAACATTGTTCAAAAACCTGGCTACTGATCCTATAACTACAACAAACTCGATGGAGAAATAACTAGTGATCTTCATTAGATATGAGGTCAGAAAAGTAATAATGATTTTTTTAGTTCTTGTCGCCTGAAGAGCATGCTTTTGTATTTTATTTATAATTTCTTAGAAATTCAATCATCTAATGCACCCTATATTTGATAGCCATTCAGGTTTGCATAGTAAATGATGATATTCCATTCACAAAAATCAATGTGACATTTAGGGGAGCTTTACATATAGATATGAATTCTAGTACAATGATGGTTTTGCAACATTGCTGGGGAGTTGGAACAAGAATGTTGGGGCTGGTGCCAACATTGGGTAAGCTTGATATTTGCTATGTTATTATGAGTACAAATTACAATGAATGATTGAATTACATTATTTTGCATATTACATTTGAAGTTCGTACACATGTAAATTTTCAATACTTTGATAATATGTTTGAACTTGCAGGAAAGGTTACAATAGATAATCTAGTAAACTATATAATGGCTTCCAACATTACAAGGATACATGGATTTTTAGTGTTCAAGTTGTATCCAAGGTGAGACTTCTAATTTATATCCTGCATTTTTGTTATTATAAGAGTGCAAAAGTGGTGGGAGCCTAGAAGGGTAAAATAGTTGCAGGTTAATGTACATTGCAACAATCACATTCAACTAAACATATCCCTGATGTTTATCAAATTTGTGTCTAAAGTTGTATTCTATAATGAAGTATATAAATTAAATTAGAGGTATTCTTCTTCTGATTACGCCACAAGGGTTATTTGAGCCATGTTTTGTATTCATTACCACCTAGTATGACCTCCAACAACAAATGTAATAATTTCTTCATGATTTGTCTTGATGGAAAATCCCTCTTTAAGCATTTATATTATCATCGAAGTAGTTTTGAGAATATCTTAATGCCCTAATGTGGTGTAGATTGATTGGAAAGTATGGTTTGACACTTGAACTATGACAGTCAAGGCCCAAAGGGGTAAACTACGTGACCCCGTAATGGTGTCTCATATGCCAAATATGACATGCTAGCTAAGTTGTAACCTAAAATTGCCTTTACCCTTTAAGATTCCTTCTTGTAACCAATTAATAACTTACTTTGGTGGGTCTAGCACTAGAGCTTTGTGATTTTTGTTTAATTTGGCCTTTCATTATCGGTGTTTGCTACCTAGGGACAAATCTTTTATTCTTTTGAAATCTCAAGCTTAGTTGTTGAAAATAAAGTGTTCCTTAATTTTATTCATACATCCTCTTTTTGTCTTTTATTCATATGTCCTCTTTATTTATCATGAGAATAATGCTAATTTTGGTCTTTCTTTTAGTACATGATCCTCCTTCCATCTATGAATGCTTGTGTCATGGTAATACAAACATCTCAAAAAGCTTAGCATCATGTTTTAACTGTGTTTTTGTGTAGTTTTTCAATAGGAAGCTGGTTGAGATCAATTTGTAAGTGTCACAATGATGATTGAGGGCATGCTTTTAGAACATTTCTTGATGTGGGCATGGATGAGAATGTAGAATTTTATTGTTACAATATGGAAACTTTCAATAAGACTTTTAGTTGATAATCCATTTTTATTGGTACTTACATAGATTTCAAGTTGGTTTGAATAACATTATTATATTATACAAACCAAGTAATTTGTTGAATGTCTTTATGTTGTTGTGTTTATGGTTATTTTTGAGGAACACAATTGTAGATGGATAAAATAATAGTTTTGTGATATTGTAATAGAGAACTTGTAAAAGAATTTCAATTGATACTCTAATTTTTGTAAGCATTTTGTATTGACTTCACAAGTTTATTTTTAAGAATTAGTACTACTCCATTTGAAGCAACTAAATTGGCGTATCTCTTCATGTTAGATGTATTAATCAACTATTTTGAGTGTGTATTCATTGACAACAACATATAATGGGTTGAGGCTCTAGAGGGAGATGCCGCAAGATCAATCCTCTTGGCATTTGGAATCTTGTCTTTCTTGGTAGTCTTCTTTTTAGCGAGGTTATTTTTGTTGCATGATTCATGGATGCATTGACTGTTATCTTATATACTGTAGAATGCAATAATGAGATACAACATGTTTCAATCTTTAAGTTAAATTTTGTAAATATGTGTTGCTGGGCTCTTTATTCCTCCTTGAATGTGCATTAAGTATAAAAAAAATTAGATCGATCCTTCATGGATCCATATCTGGAAGGGATACAACATGGTTCTATATTGGATTTGAAACATTGAATAAACCAACATTCATGGCAATTTCAATAACTAGAACGGAATATATGATAGTAGATTTGATCTCTGCCTTATAACCACCTACATCCACCCCTCAACTTGAGCTCCCTTTATGCAAAAACGTTTAGCATGTTGTCAATTAATAGGCTTATGTTTGAAGAAATCGATCAAAATATTTTCCTCACTTCCCAAAAAACAACTATTGTGGGAATGGTAAAATATTTGGCAAGCTACACCCTCTATTGTCTATCTTTTTTACCATTTTGTTGACAATCATTTTATGACTTTACAATTAATAATATGTAAAATCACATAGAACTATGTAAAGGTCCATACATTAAAATCCATCTTTGTAAGTCTTTTGAGTTTTTAATTTCAATTAAGTTATATCAACATTATCAAGGAATGTTAGTTGCCAAGACAAACCTATTTGGAAAATGACATGTGTACGGATGCACCTCCACAAAATGGATTAGATCTGCCACTACCAAGACAATGGATTATATTTTATGTATGAGAAGTGGAAATCCCTTTTTGATTTGTTTCACTATATTCCATTTTCCTTCTTATGGTGGTTGTCCTCATTTTTCAACTTGCCACAACTTTCACATTGTCTTTTTAGTTTGTCTTTCTTCCACCTACAAAATTGCTTAGTCTTTAAGAGGTTTGTAGATATCTAGAATCAAGACTATTAGAAGGTAACATGAATTGAGTGCTTTCTTTCTCATCCAACTTGAATTCTTCAAACAACTTCAACTAAGCCTGGTTAAAATTGAGTGGATTTCTAAGTATGATGGTAAATCCAACTAGGAGACCTTTTTTTTTATTATTTTCCACATTTTGGAGTGGCCCATATTAAAGGCTTTATCTTCATATTTGTTTTTTTGAACCTCATCTTCGATAAGAATAATTGGTTTTGTCGACAACTTGTAAAGCATGGTCAAACACGATGTTTGCCATGTCTACTTTTATATTTTTTGTTGGGTGTTGAATATAATTTCCTTGTACTTGTCTATACTTCTTTGATGTGGTTTGTGAACTTAACAACTTGTAGTTGAAGGTTGGCTTGTTCTCTTACTCACATAGGAACAAGCATTTCCAACTCTAGATAAGACTAAGGATGAAAACCAAGATACTTAAAATGCAGTGACATGCATAGATCCACATACAAGCCTATTATAATTTATAACTATGTTGATTATATGAAATATTATCATTACATGTTTGATGATGTTGATGACTTCACATCTTCAAAAGTATTCACCACTTCAACTGTTGCATCAATGTACATTAGAAGGTAGTGTTTTTCTTCAATTTGGTATTTAGTATAACATTTTTTCTTCAAGAAGTGACTCCAAATTGTTTTAAGATTGTCTAAAATAATGATAAAGGTGAACAAAGCTCACCCTTGGATTGAAGAACAACCTTGCAACTTCTTGGCATATTATGGTATTCTTGGATGGAATCAATACTCTTGTTTCACTAAAACACTCTTGTTTAAAAAAAAAGTAGTTATGTTTCATGGTAGTCGTTGGCAACCCACTAAGGAAGCCTATGAAAATGTATTCCCATAGTCTACTGGGCATTGAAAAATAGGCATATAATGTCTCTTGGAAAGTTTTAAGATGCAACATAAAGCACATCCTTCCCAAACATTTTTGCATCCACTACCATTTTGGTCTAGTAGAAATGCCTTTACAATTTGTCAATGATTTTAAAAAGATTAAGTGTTAGACTCAAATGGATGTTAGAGGTTGGACAAGCATAATATGTGTTTCATATAATCTTCTACGACCAATAAAAATCCTTATTGTTATGCATATCCTCTTCTGCAACTCTTCAAAATCATTACTTTGTTTCTTAGTTAGAACAAATGTCACATTTCCTAAAACATTTCAAAACCATTATATTGTTCCTCATTTAAAACAGATATCACAATTTAAGCGATTGGAACATTTAAGGGAAGTGCTACTTATGGATAATGCCAAATATATGTTCATAATCAAATGACAATGTCCATGTAACTTTGAAGTTTTGAGAGGTTTTTAGCTGGTGGGCATTCCATCACAGCATGAATAGACAAATATTATTGTGTACCCAATTTGCATTCTTTAATACCTCATGTATTGAAGAATAAAAAATGTTATAAAATTCATGGAAAATAATATACTCTTAGCTTACCCAAAGCTATTGTTTCTATATATTGTTACAAAATTAATCTTTCAATACAAGACTACTATTAAATTGTCAAAGATTAGTGTCAATAATTCATTCTTGTGATGGTGAGAGTTGTTGGCTCATCATTTAGGTCAAATGGCACAATTAGACTATTATATAACCCTTAGTCTTCAAAATAGTCTCTCATATATCTTATTTTAGCCAAACTCGATGACATCTTGCTTACAAATCCATATATAAAAGATACATTGCAACACATAATGTATCCACTTTGCCAGCTATCCTTGGTCAATAATGCATTGTTTGATGCAAAATGGTCTTCATGTATTTGTCAACTACCACCTTTCTTGGATATCAATACCATTGTTGGACCACATGGTTTGGAACTAGATCAAATATGAACTTTCTCAATCAATTGCTTCTACACCTTCCTTATCTATTAATCTTCAAGAATTGACCTCTTATACAATCATTATTTTGCTTACAACATTAAGTTATTGTCGAACAATCTATTGAAGCTTGTTCACCTCCTATGCAATCATTATTTTGGTTGGACAATATTTTGTTATAGGTCTATAGTATATTGAAGCCTTAACAAGAGGAAAGATAATTGGTTTCATGAATACATCTTTATGCCGTAGGAATTTTCATGGAAAAGGGTTTAGCAGATGATGGTTTGAACATTCTCTATCATCCGATCAAATCAGATTTGATTGTTCAACCTATCTTCAATGTTGCTTGCCAGTGGAAAACATATTTTAGACCACATGTCTCTTTGTATCACATCTCATGGATCATCTACAACCATTTGCAATCCATGTGCTCCTGTGTACCACCTTGTGTTGAGGATTTAGATCATGGTCCTTGTTAAGGCTAAACTTGCCATCAGTGGAATTTATGGTTAAAAGCCTTCTTCCCGTGTTTACGTTTAAATCATTTAATATAGTAAGGCATTTGAACAACTGCTTTTGAAGCATGGTGAGCTTCATTTACTTTACATACGATTTGGTTGTATGACCTTTCACTTTAGATATTCAATTGCCTACAATTCTTCAAGACATGTTAATGTCTCTAGACTGGGCAACTTCTTTAATTGTTTACACTTGCAAATGTCTAGTTGTTGAAGTTTGGCAAGACTAGAAAGCTCTTTTATTTTCTCTAGTGTAGATCTTTGTTGCAACTGCAATGATATTAGTATTTTTGGCAATGCTCCAACATCTACTAGCATATCACAATGTTGTTGTGGATATGTTGAAGGTTTGGGTAAACACCTTCCTGGAATGACAATTCCTTTCATTTCATCTCCTACAAGTCTATTGTTCTAGTCCAAACATGCACATGTGAATAAAAGAATCCGGCCATCCGTACCCTCTCAAATATTCTAAAGCCTCTTTTCCTCCAACCTTTTCCACACTACCGCATGGCACTTCACTAGTAGACAACCACTTACTTTCAAAATTTCAAGATTGTTCAATTTGGTGAAACCTATCGGTAAATACTCTATACTTGCATAATGTATGATCGACAATGTCAACATTTTTAACTTTCCAAATGAATTAGGAAAACTTTTCAAATTGTTGCATAATGGAAGTGTCAATTCCTTTAATTTCCTTAGGTTACCAAGCAAAGGTAGCAACATTTCTAGCAAAGGGCATTTTGATTTTAGAATTTCCAAATTGCTCAACTTTCAAGTTTCTAGTAGCAACAAACAATTCCTTTAAGTTTGTGTGAGACAAATTTAATATTTATAGGTTTCTTGAGTTCTCTTAGGAATGTTTTAGTGTTTGTAAATCCTTGCATCCAGACAAATCCAAATACCACAACTTTGTAAAGTTCCCCAGGGAAGCCGACAATACAGTCATTCTTGTCCCTACTTTCAAGTGTTTCAAGTGGCAGAGATGAAAGAGTTGTTTTGGCAATGAATGCAACAACGCTATCATTTTTGTCCTAATTTTTAAGTGTTTCAAGGAGTAGAGATGAAATAATTATTCCAACAATGCTTCTTATATTGCTTCATTTCAATCTTTTTGAGGTGCTTCAGGAACTTTATGGACTTTGTAACCATTAATAGGTAGTATCAATGTTCAACTCCTCAACTTCAAAGATG
This sequence comes from Larix kaempferi, assembly GCA_027924585.1. NCBI lineage: Eukaryota > Viridiplantae > Streptophyta > Pinopsida > Pinales > Pinaceae > Larix > Larix kaempferi. Next base: position 10,627,353 of record BSBM01000072.1, on the reverse strand, counting down.
TTTGCAATGCATTCTTATTTAAACACCACCAAACCACAAATTATTATATAAAAAAGATTGTACATACCTCATTTTCAATCTCCACTCTCCCGTAATTATGTTTCCAAGCCTCAACCAAGCCCCGACAAGATGTAAAACTCTTAATTTCTTTATTGAAATTCAAAAAGGAAAGGAGGATTACATAAAACTATCCCAATGTAACCAAGGAAGATTCCATTGTTTTAGTAGTTTGGATATGCTTCCCAAAAAATATTCCCTTCAACCTTCAGCTACTGCAACTCTTGCATACAAAAAAATGATTACTAATCACTAAGGGTAGATGGGGTGAGGAGTGCGATCAACAATGGTGCACTCATTTCGTAGTGGGATAAACAATGGTGCACTCATTCCATCTTTGTGGCACTAAAGAGATAATCTAAAATTAAGGCAAAATAGGTTCCATGCTTGCCATTATAATTAAACCATTTAGAGTGTAATCAACCAATATAACTAACCACTGAGTTTTCCTATTATGTAGTTTTTGCTTGGGGTGAATGGTTGTTTCCCTAAACCTTGTTTTGCTTGGGGTGAATGGATGTTTCCCTAACCCTTGTGATAATGCTACTGATTATTACATTTAGAATTTTTTTGAATCATAGAAAATTAGTGTTATACAACTTACATGTTTAATCATCGCTTGCTATCCAAGGTTGTGTTTTTTTTTCCACATAATTTAATATTACTTATTTAAATTTCAAATTCCAAAAACTCACAAGTTAAGCATGTAGGCATAGAGAAGCTATATAGTTATAGGATATGTTTTTATTTTTAGGTTGACTAAGATGAAAATTATTAATGCCAATGAAAGATCGATGATTTGGATGTGAGTATAACATTATTTTTTTTTAAAATTTTTGTGTAAGTTTTATTTTTATGTAAGTTAAAACGTAATTTTTGTTTTTAGTGGAGGTATTATATATATATATATATATATATATTTGGTTTGTGTGTGTAATTAGGTATCAATATTTTTAGCTCTTTGTGCATGTAAGTATCTACATCATGTATATATGTGTCTACACGTGTCCTTGTGTATGATAGCCCAGTTGGACCTTATTTGCCATGTGCATAAGCATTTGCATCATTTGTTTGTGCTTATACATGTTCTTATTTACTTCAATGTAAGCCTTGTTTGGATCTTAACTTTGGATTTATCATGTGCCCAAACGCATTGATATCTCGGATGTTGCAAAAATTTCAACACACAATGATACTGGATTTTTTGTGTGCTTATTACAAAAAGTTGCACCTTGAGGGATCCTCGACTTAAGCACACAATGATTTCCTCAACTTAATCATATGATAGTGTACCCCATCACCACTTCCCATATATCTTTATTTAACTACTCTAATTGTCGTCCATTTTTCAATGGTCAAGATAGATGTTATTCTATCCTTAATCCATGATAGTGGTCCTTTCCTCTGCCATCAAAGGGAAATGTTATTCTTTCTAATTGTTGTCCATCTATCAAGTGGTCAAAGACATGATATTCTATCCTTATTCCTTGATCACCACCATTTCCTCTGTAGTCAAAACAACACGTTATTTTTGCTCAATCAATAAAATCCACAATTATTTAGATATATAGAGCTATTGATCACTATCGTTCAAGTTATCTCCATTGTCCCACAACGAGGTAGATGTGTTATTTCCCAACTTCCTCTCATCATAGTTAAGGTGTCGAGCATTCACGAGTCTCTACTTATAGTTTTATCATGAAGTGCTATTGAGAGATCATGGACTTGTATGTAAACATCTTGCTCAATGGTGGATCTACCATGTTTCTTGGCATTATGGGCAAGGAGGTCATTGTGCTCGGCCCCAACATCATCAAGGTGGCCACTCCACCTAAGAAGGAACATAGTGTCTGCACTCTCAAATGCATCCAATGGACTTGAATTAAAGTAACATTGAAAGTACTCATTAAATCTCATCCCCATCATTGTTATTAAATCCAAAATATGGTTTGTAGATACACTAGTGGTTACCTTTGATCCACACATAATGATTATCTTTGAAAATGGTTACTTTTATTACTTGTTATTTCTTTTACTACAATGTGATTGTTACACACTATGATGTGTCTTTGCACCATTAAGCGCAATTGCTAGTGTATTTTCCTAAAAACCTTTAATTGCTCAACTTGGTCACCATTTTGTATGGTTGATATTTCAACATTTGACTTTCTATGTTTTAGCATCTTCAATGTCCACTAACAATATGTCTTTGTAAAGCATTAAGCAATCATGTTGTAGTCGATATCAAAACAAAATAATGTGGTTTTGCTTTCTTTGCAAGTTGAGAATAAAACCCTTACTATCTTTGATCAACTTGTCTCACCAACAATTTCCTTTTATTTCTTCTATCAAAGTTCCTTTGCAATATCCAAAACAATTGCTAGTGCCATACATTTAAGCAAACACTGGTAACCATACATTTTAGATGGAAGAAGGTATGTGGCATCAATGGGAACAAATCAATAACAATCTTATGGAGCATAACCTGAGACTTTTTTTTGGATGACTAATAGACATTCACACTATAGGGGAAAAAGAACACTCCTAAAGCTAGACCAATGGCTACAAGAAAAATTGAAAACAATAAAACAAATTTTGACTAGAATGTGACTGCAGTCACAACATATATGTATTAACAACTATTATGAGCTATTAGAAGTGCAATGAACATAACCTGTATCTTTGTGAAGGGTCTATAGGGCCTACATTATCTAATAAGTTACATTTTGATGATACAATGTATGTCAAGGCCATTTAGTGCCTCTAAACTATGTGATTTATTATAATATATAATGAATTGAGATTTTTTTGGAGAAAAAAGAAAACTGTAGCCAAATCCATGACAAATAAATATGTTTTTTTAAGATGAAACTTAAATCTTGTACCAGCAAGAATAATGTAACAAGCTTTTCCTTTACTTTTCATCCAATTGCAAGGAACTCAGTTATAAGGTATCACACTACGTCACCTGTATCCAGCCTTGAATTATGCACTTCAAAACTAAGTCCCCTCTTTGTCCCACTCAAAAGCTGTTTCCACGTGAGACCCACCACAAGTAGGTCCTCACGCCAGCCTGGCCTGCCACGTTACAGACAGAAGAAAGAATAAAAGGCACGACCTCCAGGTCAGGAATTCACAGCAACAACATATATGAGACATACCGCCAGATGTCAGCGGCGAGGTTAGCGCCACTGGACTGGTCGGTCGGTTTCCCTTACCCAAGTTGCTTCTGGAGCTGGAATACATTCCATTTGTAGACAGCATCCCTGATAATCACATGTTCCAATGAAATTTGGCGCACATTCTGCCAGTGGGTCGCTGGTTAATCTGACGATTATCCATTAGATTCTCTGAAATCTGGCATTCAAAGGAGTTCTTAGGCCGAATTCAGAAGCTCGGTAGAGCGAACAGCCGCCAAATTCATCTGGGTTTGGTTTAAATCGATCCGAAATAGCACCCCTTTGTGGAATAAACTCTTTTGAGTTCTCGTAGGGAAACCTTGTTAAATATGGGGGAGATGGCGGAAGTCTTTCTGCAGGGAGCAATGGATTGGTGGGCCGATGTAAACAACTCGAATGTTTGGCAGGACCGGATTTTCTACACACTCTCTGGGCTCTACGGATTCGTTGCTGCAGTTGCTCTTGTATGTATAGTTTTATTGGCTGCATGTTGTTTTCTTCTCATATTGGAGGGTTTTGTTATTCGATTATCCATTTAAAAAATATTCATAAATTGAAGGACATGCCACATAATTTGAGATGTACCGCCATATTACCTGCCTCTCGGTTTGTAACTTCATTCGTAGGATTTCATCTTTACTACAAAAAAGGAGGCAAAAATCAGAAGAAACAGGGTCTTGGAAATATGCATCGTTATTTGTTTTTTCGATATATATAGGTTTTCTTACAGTTCTTCTTACCCCTTGAGAGTCTCTTTCTGTTTCTCTCTCTCTTTCTGAAATGTTTTTGATCAATTTGGTGGCAAGGGATCCCTGCCCCATATGAGAATATTACATTGGAATGGTGCTTGCTTACAACCCTCGAAAGACCTCCCTTGGCTGATTAGGGGAAATCTACACTACTAAATCCACCCAGGTCTTGCACCTGGCCCCATCTGAAAGGAGGCCAGGTTGCGCAGGCAAAATGCCCTGCTTGCGTTGGCGAGACAGCCCACAAAGGGAGAAACTGGGGAATTTGAATCTAGAGTGGATAGAACAAACATCCAGTTGACAATTTCCGTCTCTTAAATTTTAATATATTTGCAACTATGATCTTTAGTTGGCCGTGCTTGACAGGTATGCTTTTGTTTGATTATGATATAAGTTTTGTGCACTTCTGATTGTCTAAAGGGTATGTTACCTCTTTTTAATCAACTTGCTATGAATTATGGAAATTACATGCATTAGTTTGCCCCGGTCGTTTTGTCTGTCTGCACTTTGAATTGTAGGCTGTTGTCCTCCTTTGGTTCATGTACTTTTCTTCCAGTTGTGGAGTTTATTTAGATGGCGCAGGATTTAAGGAAATGCCCTCCCTGTAGCAGGCCAGTTTTCTTTTGGTTTTGATGCCTTTTGGATCCCATAATTCCTTGATTATCTGATCTATAATGTAATTTTAAGATCTAAGGTTGTCTTTTGGATAATCTCATCAAGTGCCTATTTATTGAGCCATTTTTCCTATTTTCTAAGGCCCCATTTGTGTAGCTTTTCATGTTAGGTAGATTATTGAAAGGAGTCTCTTGGTTACGTCTCTTTTCTTCTTTGATATGAAAGATACATGTTGAGAGCTTTTACTTCAAGTGACAGTCTTCCTCTAGCAATGACCCCGAAAACTGCAGTCTTCAATTTTATTTTGTTAACTTGAGATCATTTTTTTGGATTTATGTATTCCTTTGTCATTTTAACTATAATATTCTTCTTGCCCATATGGAATATGACTAGGACCTTGCTGTTCTTTAATATATTCTATTGATAATCACACGCTAAAGGACATGGAAAGGCCCATTTAATAATATATAAATTAGGGATTTTCTGATTATATTTGATATTTTTTTTCCTTCCAAGAATTGACTATAATGTAAATTGAACCATGCACAGAAGTTTTTGTATTATATATATCTACACACATACACTTGACATTTACCTTTACTTATATTTTGCTTATATTGAAGTTAATGTTGACATTTACTATTAGTTACATTTTACTTTCATTACCTTAAATTTTAATATTAACAGTTAAAGTGGGACCCTCATTTCAGGCTGTTTGTGATGGGATCAAAGTTTCAAACCCATGGGATCTCACATGGAGAAGTTAGAAATTGGTTTTTTCAACACACTTAACAACTTTTCAGCATATATACAAAACAAGACCCTGTTCCCCTTCATCCTGCACCCCTTAAACTGGGAATTTTGGGATGCTAAGATTGAAGTCTAGAAACTAAACTTTTATAAGGAAGACTCAAATAATGTCTAGTGAAGCATGTGTTTTTTCTCCAAGGAACAACCTTGCGGAAAACCCTCTGAGTACTCCTCCATGATTCAGGGATGGTAAACGGGGTAAACCGTCATCTCTGATTAGTGATCACGGAGCCTAAACCCGAGGGGATCAAGAGAGTCGAACCTGTGACCTCCCCAACTTTGGAGGGAGAGATCTCACATCTGGCTCATGAACACTTGAGCTAACCCTTGGGGCTGGTGAAGCATGTGTTGCTATTAAGCCAGACTTTAAATTAAATGCTTCAAACCTGGTTTGACCCAGGGTTATCTCCAGGGATCTCGACATTTATTCTTGATTGTAGTTTTATGATTTCTGGACTCTAGAGGCCATTTAGAGTTTATTTTTTTATGTATTCTGTATTTCATAACTTACTGTTTATGTATCTCGATAAAGTTTTCCTATTTATGCCCTTACATGCAATATAAATTAACAAACTTTATACATTTGGTGTCTAATGATTTGCACTTACATTTGATATGTGTATATAGGTATTATGTATTTTTTGTTTGACCCGGTTGTTTTCTGAGTTGATGATCTGTTCTAATCCGAGCCTGAGCAGAATTGTAATTTTGGGGCAAAATTATTCTGTTCCAGGTCTGAGTATGATAATAGTGACATGTGTGTGCACGTGCATGTGTGTGTGTGCATGTGTGTGTGCGTGCGTGTATCTGAGAGAGAGAGAGAGAATTAGTTTATTTTAGTATACCCATATGTGAATTTGTATCTTTTAGGACTTCGTTGGACTTAGGTTTGACTTCCTTCCTTAAGATTCGATAATTTTTATGTATAACATAAAAGAAAATCATTAATATGTAACATTATTTTTTTCCTAATTTTAATGAAGTCACATTAGTTTTGTGGGTTGCTTTATGATTAATTGATCACATGTTACTGTGAATTTGTAAGGTTCTTAATAATCATTTACTTTTACTAATTGTCAAGGTTTTTATTTTTTCCTTTTGCTTAGATTCAACTTATAAGGATTGAGCTCAGAGTGCCAGAATATGGGTGGACAACACAGAAGGTTTTTCATTTTCTTAATGTTGTTGTGAATGGAGGTAAGATTTAGATAAATATCTGCAGGTTAAATGCATTAGAAGCATTTCTTCTAAGTAAACCAACTTTACTGTATAGAAATCTGATTCAGCTTGTTTTCATTGCAAAATAGAATTACAGTTAAATAACATAATTAGGTGAAGACTTTTGGCATTTAATTGCAATAGGATAATCTAGGTCTGGAATTTAATTACAAATTCATGTCATATCGAATCTTGCAACAGGATAACTTAGATCTGGATGTTTTTAATTTATTAATATTTCCAATCTTTTAAATAATCTTCTGATTAGTCATTCGTCATCCTGTGCAATTTTGTTTAATGAGAAAGTATCAATTGAGCTATAAATAATAAATTGTACCCTCCTTTTTCAGTTCGGTGTGTTGTCTTTATATTTCGCCGAAGTGTGCAGTACATAAAACCTGAGGTAAATTCTTTCCCTTCTTACTACCTCTCTACCTTGCTTTGTTCATAAGGATCCTCAATTACTTTCTATTGTAAATTCATCTGTGATGATTTATTTGTGGTTGCAAATTAGAGTTTATTTGCTGACTTTTGTTTCTTGTGACCATGACATACATAGATTTTGCTACATGTTTTGCTTGATATGCCTGGTCTGCTATTTTTTACTACGTATACTCTATTGGTCCTGTTTTGGGCAGAAATATACTATCAGGTTTCTTCTAAACTTGTTACTCATGTTATGCTTTATTCATATTGTTCCAAAGCATTATGTTTATTTGTTCTTTCACATGTATTTTGAAGTGACCTTTTTTGGTTATAATTTAACCATGGAGAAGTGTAATTTTTACAGGCACGTGCCATATCGGTAGATGGTTATAGACCTGCCTTTATGACAATCAATGGTATCATTTATCTCATTCAGGTAAAAATCAGTCATGAGCATTGACATCTACACTATTATAACAATATGTTGTCCCAGATTATATTGAAATTCAATTTCCAATAATAGTTGAAGCAAACAAGAATCAGAAAAGTATGAGTTGCTGCAAACATAAAAATATGGTTAAAAGAATGATGTTTCCAAAACAGGACTAATTTCAAACAGCCAGAAGGTTTCATAGCGATACATGGAGAACACTAAACAAGAGTGGGAGGTGAATTGACATAAACCAAAATTAAATGCTTTTAGAAAGTTTTGAATATTTGGATAAACTTTCTGGTATGAATATATTAAAAACAGAAAGCTCAAGGATAACAACAAATTTGAAGAATTAGATACTTTGAAGGAAAAGTTCTCTCCAATTAAATGCAGATAATAATTTATGATTTGTGGCTTGATTTAGTCTTAACAATGGCTTGATTTAGTCTCGACTCTTAACAATTAATCTGTAATACTTTTTTTGATGATGATGGATTCTTGGGCTGGCCATCTAATTTCCTTTTTAGGAGGGAATGATACGAGCCCCGTTAAGTATCTACTTCTTGTTTGGTTGAGGCTAGTTGTCTGTAAGCTGCTTGGCCCAACTCCTGCTAAAGAGAAACATATGTTAATAGATAGAAAGTTGTATACAGCCAGCCTGTCATGTTGGATAAAGAAAGAAATGAGTGAACAGATGGGTAAACCTCTCATTGTACGACAAAGGATACAATGAGAGAAAAACCAAACGAGAAAACTGGTTCCATTAGAGGAAAACAACCAACTGGTGAGGCTGAGGAGTCACCCAGCATGTAGCTCAACCGGTGAGTATTAGTTTCTCTATCATGCCTAGATTTGGCCTATTACTCGTTCAGGAATTGCCAGAATTAGTTTCCAAGATGATCTTATTATCATTTAATTTTTAACTTTATTTGGTCACATAGACCAATAGGCTGAAACGATGTTTAAACTTATAATTATCTTTATTGTGATGCTTTTCTTTCACTTATTTGGGTATTTAGATATTGATGATCATTGGTTGAATGTTTTCTGAATTTTTACCGGGGTATGATATAAAGATGCCATTTTTTTAGGTTTTGAAGTGGCTTTTTTTTGGAAAGAATCCAGGGAATTTTTTTTTAGCCATGGGAATCAGTAACTCGTTGAAATTACCTGGGCAAGGCCCACCGAAGTTTTATTGTATAATAAAGAAAAAAGGATACTGGGAAAGGATGGAATGTAAAAAGATTTGGCATTCTAATTTAAGAGATTTTTTCATCCAAGGAAATAAACTTTATAGTTATGCCCAAATAGTTAACACCTAAGTCACATGACAGGAGGATTTAGGACATGAAAATAACTAGTATCCGAGATGGGACATTCTGACCTTGAAAAGAAGACACGGGGACACATTATATATATATATATTAAAAATTTACAAATTACAAATACAAAGTTGAAATATAGACGCAGAGATCTAAAATTTTCAAAAATCTAGAACATTTACAAAACACTTATGATCCTTTCAGATCTTGATTTTACCCTTCATTTGCACAATGAGAGACCGTGAGAGCTCTTTCCTTGCAACTGAAAGTGAAAAAATACAATAAAAACGTTTTTTAGAGTCAAAGACACAGGACACATCCAGGGCACACGTGTCTGACACATTTGGCATGTGTCTGACATTCTGACCTTGAAAAGAAGACACGGGGACACATTATATATATATATATATATATATATATATATTAAAAATTTACAAATTACAAATACAAAGTTGAAATATAGACGTGGAGATCTAAAATTTTCAAAAATCTAGAGCATTTACAAAACACTTATGATCCTTTCAGATCTTGATTTTACCCTTCATTTGCCCAATGAGAGACCGTGAGAGCTCTTTCCTTGCAACTGAAAGTGAAAAAATACAATAAAAACGTTTTTTTAGAGTCAAAGACATAGGACACATCCAGGGAACACGTGTCTGACACATTTGGCATGTGTCCTATTTTAGGACACCTGTCCTGTGTGTTTGTCTGATATGTGGGATACAGACACAGACCCCTGTTGGATGTGACCTGTTTCTTAGGTTAAGACAAGTTACCATTTTAGTAAGTAGCTAGGATCAACTTTCTACATTGTGTTGCACACAATTCACTTGTATGTTGTATATGAATTATGATGATGATGATGATGATGATCACTGTCCAGTGAGACCAACTTTGGTTTATTGGATCTATAAAATTAAATTAATTGCTTGTATTTATTATGCTGTTTCTATGATTAAACTTCCCTTTGATTTTTATGGGTTAGTAAGTTATGAGTTTGGTTTTGTTACAAATGTTTTGAAAATTAGATGTAATGGCTTTGTAGGTCGGGCATTTCAAGAAGACGTGTTTTTTCATCCTCTACTTTAATCTTTTGTGTCAAGGTGTTTTAGGTCTTGTACAATGTCCAGTTTCACTATGAAGCTGATGGGAAGCTATTTTTATTTTTGAAGCATTTTTTTTGAGTTGGCAGCAATAGAAAGATAGGTTTGGTCTTCTAACTGTTAGAAATTTCGAAATCAGTCAATTAATGCAAGGTTTTTGAAATCGGTTCACTAAGAGCAAACATGTCACAAAGTGGGATTTGAATCCAAGTAGGAAGGGTAACAATTTTTCTCACAACTACTCGAGGTACAACCAATTGAACTTCAACCCAATTTCAGAAGGAAGCCCAAGAAAATAAGTGCCATTCAAGTATATGTCAATACCATAAACCTACAACCCTTGGGGCATACTTTCCAGCATACAACAGATCTGAAATGTCTTATATCAGCAAATTATAAAATAGTAAATCTGCCTCTTATATTCTAGATATGTGTTAAATTACTTTATCAATTGAGGTCTATGTTATGTTAAATTAGCATGCATAACCAAGGCTGGAATCTACTCAATTATGAAGATAACATAAGCTGAAAATCAAATCCACAAGTAGACAAAATTTGGAATGTTGAAAACTTCATATATATATAAAAGATGAAGTACAAGAACATGCCACAACTTTATCACAATGCTCGTACAAGTCAACCACTCCACACCCTAGAGAGGGAAACCACAAGAAAAGCCTAGCCACCAACTCCTACTAGGAATCACTCCCACCCAAAGTTTGTTACTCCACCAAAGATCATCAATAAGATAGCATACACATTGGCAAATCCTCCTCTTGGCCTTTCACCAATCTTGTATCACACAAGCTGTCCACACCAGTGCTCGTCCTCCTTAGGGTTGACAAACCCTAGCCAACTTGCATCACCCAAGTACATGCCAAGGCAACTTTAGCGTTAGCCTTTAAGTTTACATGTCCATCCTAGTGTTTGAATCCTCAACCCTAAGTCTTCAACTCTTGCATCATCACAAGCACTAAGACCTCTATGGAACATTGAGGGTACAATAAACAAGTCTTATTTGAATTAAGGTAACACATCAAGCTCAAGACTCATGAAGTTAGGTTCTGCACGATCTTGCTCTAGCCTCCATGCATCACACAAGAACAAGGTTGCAATATCATCCAACAAGACAAATCATCACTTCCTCTAGCATCATGTTTTTCTCTAGGGTTTACTTGCATAGCACGAACACTAGTGTATTACAAGAGAAAACCCTAGCATCTCACTAGAGCATACTCTTCCTGTCTTTTCCGAGGGTTTACATCACAAAACCTAATGTCTTGCTCCCTACAAGATTTCTCCAAGACAATTACAAATATAGAATAAAGTACAATGTTGACGTGTTATAACGAAGCTCAATTTTTGCTTTATATATATAATAGGTGAGGGAGGCAAACACAAAACAAGGACTTATGTCCATACAAGTACTCAGCAAGGCGACTTCACATGGAGTGCTCTACAATACTAGGGTTTATCCTATCCCAAAGATGAAATGCTCCACAAGCATGATTCTTCTAGGGCTCAATGCCCCTCCTTGAGGATGGTGTGTTCTCCAACACTACCTTGTCCATGGTCGTTTCCAAGTGTCCTTATGTCGATATCCATATTCCATTCCCTGGTTCTGATTCATGGGATACATTGTTTAAGGTTCATCTCATCAGGTTTGGTGTAAAATTGTAAGCATGAGTTTATTTCAGGACATAACTCTTGTATATTTTTTTTCACAGATATGCATATGGATTTACTCTTGGTGGAGCCCTAGTCCAGTTGTTGAGATCCTATCCAAGTTATTCTTTGCAGGTGGGGCATTTCTCTTCAAGAAGTAATTGTATAAATTATAAGGCTCCCCAGCCAATTAGCAACTTGGTCACATTTTGTAAGGAAAGAGATGCCTAGATGAGGATAGGCTTACCAAAGGCATTTATTTATACTTCTATTGATATTTTAGACTTTTTGTTTTCAGGTGTCTCCTTCTTTGCAGCACTGGGTTTTTTGCTTTATGGTGGCAGGTAAACCTTTCAAAGATTTAGTAATAATATTCACAAATTTTCCAAAGGTTTGGGAATGGCAAGGTGCATGATTTTAGCATATGGTTTGATTTGTTGTTTTTCCATTGTTTGTTGTTTGGAATATAGCTGCTACAATCTTTGTTCTCATACTTATGACTATTGACAGACTGTTCCTCATGCTTCGACGTTTTCCAGTTGAATCAACAGGGCGCCGAAAGAAGTTGCAAGAGGTATACACTGGAGTTCTTGTAATTTGGTAGCGTTGAGATAAATTATTTTATTATTTGACATTGTATGAGGTATTGAAAATCAAGGATATTTCATGGGTAATGTTTCTAACCTAGAAATTACATTTATTTCTACTACAGGTCGGCTATGTTACTACAATCTGCTTTACCTGTTTTTTCATAAGATGCGTCATGGTAAATTTTTTACTTTTTGTAGATCTATTACATTGACTTCGACCCAGACAATATTGAAAGTTTTGTTATGGTTTTGTTCTGCTGCAGTTTACATGGAATATTTTATAGCAACATCTAGAATAGAGCACACATCTAATATTTTGTAATTTTTGCCTACACCCTTTGTGATTATATTATTACTTAAGCAGTTCTAATCTGTTTTGGTTGGTAAAGCAGATGTTTTTCTCTGCATTTGCCAAAGGTGCAAACCTTGACGTTTTGGATCATCCGATCTTGAACTTCATGTACTACTTGGTGAGCTAAAAAAATCAGTGTTTGGTTCTTTTCTGAATACTAGTATCCAGTTTGTTTGGCTTAGGATTGAAACATCAGTCACTTACTAGTCAGGTATGATGTATTTGATGAAACAGCCAGTGGAAATAGTACCATCTTCACTTGTTCTCGTCATACTACGGAAATTGCCTCCAAAGCGCGGTACAGCTCAATATCATCCAATCCGTTGAAGTCACGGAATGTTTTAAGGAAAATGGACAGTTCCTGATCATTTGCGACCATCTATATGTCAGTGCATATCATCAAGATCATGGGACAGAGTTGTGCAACTATACAGGAGTATGCTTAATGGTCGAGATGCACTTACTATGCTATTTTGGCCATCATTGCCTGAATGGATGGTTTTGGCCATCATGGCCCTTAAGTTTGTTATTGTACAATGTAAAGTGATTGCATCTTGTTAATAGAAGGGTATTATGTATTCTATTAAGATCACCAAGGGTGTCTTTCTCTTGAAGTTAGTGTCCTAGTTTGAGGCTTACACTGTGTGATTCTGAAGGATTTTTTGTGACCTTTAAATTAGTCTGAATGCGCGAGCTATTGTATCGGCCTGAAAAGTTAAATTGCATTTTCTTCTGTTTGAAAAGAAGATAGTTAGATAACAGTTCTAGTAATTAGTGTTACTGATGTTCTCCCTAAAGTTCTTATGTTCACAAGCTCCATTTCAATTTGGTCTTTTGTGAGCTGTTATATTAGGTTTCAGACCTGAGTTGTCAACTTGTCACAATACGTGCACAAACATATCCCAGACTGCATGTAATTAACTTCGTATTAGGCTATTCGGATGAATGCTATCATGATTCTATGGTAAGTTATATGCATGGACACGGATTTTAATATTCTAATTTGTAAAAATGGAGTTACAAATATACAATGTATGGATCCATGTGTGGGCCTTTTCTGGTCGTGAGTTTAGATTCTATTCTGAGAGCTATTGTAAGCTTTACTTGGGTTATAATCTGCAGTTGGCCTAATCCCTTATAACACCCCTCGAAAATAGAGAAACTCCAAGGAAAACCACAGATGAAAATAAAGTTAAAACAGAATATGGCCATGGGATCATTAAGTAGTTGTCATGCAAACAGATATTGGGTTTCAGACTGTTATTTGGATACGCTTTTGAACCCAGTATCTATAATACAGTTTCAAAGCTGATATTTGTAGAGATATAATAGGGTGACTATTGTGCCAGGCACAGATTTCTAGGAATTGTTTTGCAGCATTAGCAATGATGTTTCCTTCAACTAGAGGGAATAGGCCGACCTATTTTCAGATCCTGTCTTTTCCCTATTGTATTACTGTTTTTGGAACCACTGAACTTTAGTTTGACTCGCAACCGCAAATGAAATATAATTCATGCTTTGTATTCTTTCATATGGTATTTTTTATCTTTATTTATTTTTATAAACTTTGAGGGAAACTTTGGTTAGTAGTCCTCAAATGCTAAGCCTGGAGGCCATGAACTGTGTTAAATTTCAAATTGGTTGGCAAAGCTATGCATTTTATCCACAAATGTTGGGACAATGTCATTGAGAGATCATACAATGGAATTAGCTCTAGTTATAGGTAGCTTTGAACATTGACAAGTTGGTTTTAGGGGAGTAATGGGGTGCCTATCAAGCATGTCATTGTGAGCATACGCGATGGAATTAGCTCTAGTCAGAGGTAGCGTTGAACATTGAGAAGTTGGTTTTAGGGGAATAATGGGGTGCATATCAAGCATTTACCCAGACACGAACTAAAATTAGTAGACATTATGAAACCTAAAATCATATAGATGGAGTGGTGCATGCTTGCGAGCAATCTCAAACTTGACCTTGTTCTCGTCCCTAATTTTGATTCGATCATATAGATGTAAGATTGACTGATGAGTTATCAACATACTAAAAGGGATTGGCATAGTGCATCGTTGGTATCTCAATGCTTCATGATTCCATAGGAGGGCTTTTTAATTCGAGTTTGAGGATTTTATCTTCATTGAACAGCTTTGTTGCTTTTGGGATATCTTGAATCACCCAAGAGGCACTGGTAGGTTTCCATTATGCTTCTCTCGTTCAGTTCTATTTATTCTAGATAAGATTGTAATCTATCCAAACAAGCAATATCTATGCTTTTGGGATACGAGAGCTTCCAGTTTACCTTAATCATCAATATTGGTGGCCAAACGTAGACAAAGTTGAAGCAACTTGTGATATGATGGTTTTGGGCTATGTATTTTTTATGATGAATCAAATGCTCTGATTCTTTTCGTAACTTTGTATAGCTTTAGTGACAAGCTTTGTGCAACAGGATCTAAAGCTCTTTTGTGGTGCAACAAATGCAATGATATAGGCAATCCTGGCATCTCCACTTTGGCCTCGTTCTCTGAACTTTACAATAGAGGTACACTTTTAAATCACATTGGAATCTGATCTTTTTTTTTTACTCGGGGAATCAACAATGGGGATTGGGCTGGTATTTGCGTGACATGAGGTCCAGGGATCCAATCTCGCTACCACTATACCTCTAGGTGCATCCACAGGGCCCGAACCATGACGCACTGGTAAGTTTTGGGGGATTCGAACACGTGACCTTCCATTTACAACCGATTACAACTTCTCAACTTTACCACTGGAGCTACCCCCCACGGGCCAATCTGATCTCTTCTTTTACAACATCAAGAATGTCTACATTTACAAGGCATGGGGTAGAGTTGGGACTAAGTTATACTTTTTTACAACATCAAGAATGTCTACATTTTTAAGGCATGGGGTAGAGTTGGGACTAAGTTATACTTTTAAATCACATTGGAATCTGATCTCCTCTTTTACAACATCAAGTATGTCTACATTTATAAGGCATGTGGTAGAGTTGGGACCAAGTTCTAGGCCTTGCTAGCTAAAAGTTGGATTGCTTGGTGGGAAGTTGGTTATAATAGCAGGTGGTTGAAAGGCTTCAGAAAACAAGTTATAAAGTTAGAAGAGTGCAAACCTTGCATGCCATGATACAAACATCGACACCTAATAAGTGTAGAGGTTTACAGATGTAAAAAACTATAAAAGTATGCAAACCTTCCCGGCCATGACATGAGCATGGATGCCTATAAAGTGTAGGGTTACAAATGAGTTTTGAGATTTATTACTTCAAAATTAAATTTAAAATAAAACACCATAATCACAACATTTGAGAAAATCTCAACAGGGTTTAGCACCGTTGGAGAAATTTTCAATGTACATAAAACGATTGATTTCTGTTTTCATTGAAGGTGATCAAGCAAGATCAAAGTTCAACTATTGCAATTCATTGCATTTTTTGTTTGTTGAAGTAGCTAAAGTCAACGCAAGACATCATTGCTTAGTATCAAAGACAATCTTTGTTTGGAATCTTATTCAACAAAATATTTAATGGTACAAGGAAAGATAATTCATTGCATTTTTTTGTTGAAGTAGCTAAGGTCAAAGCAAGACATTGCTTAATGTTAAAGACAATCTTTGTTTGGAATCTTATTCAACAAAATATTTAATAGTACAAGGAAAGATAATTCATTGCATTTCTCGTTGAAGTAGCTAAGGTGAAAGCAAAACATTTATTGCCTAATGTTAAAGACAATCTATCGTTTATGTTAAAGACAATCTTTGTCAAGAATTTTATCAGACAAAATTTAATGGTACAAGGAAAGGGTATATTTTTAGAGCACATTCTTAATATTTTCAAGTTGGTTGAAATTAATGAAAAGGCTGATGGCTGATGATTTTGATGCACTTAGCCAGTTGATTTGTTTCACCTTTCATACTTTTAAACATTTAGAAACCCTCTTTTGAAAAAATCTAATGATAAGATAATGTATTAAATATAAGTTATTAGAATCTTGTTGGTGGCGTGGATTTCAAAATATACATAGAAGTCATTCTAGCTTTATCTTTTAATATTACACAATACAAGATTAAACTAATCCCCAAACTAGGTGATAATGCATATAATATTGATATCTATGCTAATCATCTTTCTGAGTGGGTAAATAATTTTTTTTGGAAAGTCCCTTGCTTCAGGAATTTCACAATTTTGTCAATGCACTTTCAAATTTGAACAACTTGGTTTTACGAGGGAAAGGTTAACATATTACGTGATTCATTAGGGAAAGGTTAACATACAGTTTGGTTTCATAAAAAATGTTAAATATTTGTGTAATTTGGGAAGGTATTAAACAAGCTAAGACATCTAATTAATACAATTTTTATATAAAAAATAATATTATTAAGGCATATTGAATAAATTTGTTGATGCTATCAAAGAATATTAATTTTGATGTTGATAAGAAGTAAAGAGTAGTTGATAGCAAAACAACAACATTTATCTTGTAAAGATCTATTATATAATGACCATATTTAAAGGTCTATTATATAATGACCATACTTCTCCCCTTTATGCATACATAAGGTAAGGGTGGTTTTAATTTTATGTTATAATATGGTTTTTAAGAATTCATGGACTTAATAGCATTGCTTTGCCTATTGCAAATAAACAATTTTAACATAACCAATTACCAATGACATAAATATGAATCTAGGAATTTTGATAAGGCTACATGTTTGCGAAGGTTAGTGGCAACTTGAAACCTTTCAAGTATTGTAAGCACATGTTGTATAATGAAAATTTGTTCTAAACCTATTAGTGTAAGGTCCACACACATAGAATACACAGCTCAATGGTACAAAGGTTATGAATTGGTTTGTGTTTTATTGTGACATTTAGAATTTTGAGGTTGTGAATTCACAATGTGCCATGTTTAAATGTTGCTCATGTGAAGACGACCCCATACCAATGTTGCAATAAAGTGTTGTGATGCAAATAATTGTGACTCTTTTAGGGTCGGGTTGTGGGCCCATGAGGAATTCCAATGCTTTTATTGTGAGCTTGCAAATGAAGTTTCATTTAAACAATCACAAGGCAATGTTGTAGATCTAAGAAGTGCAAGGGGGCAGATGTGATTTGTGGTGATAAAGCAACACAACTTAGAAACTCACTAGCTAAGCTTACAAAACCTTGTAAGCCATATTGTAGAATTCCATGTAAGGAGGTTGTAAAATATGTGAGAACAATCCAAAATTTGCAAGTACTCAAGAAATCGTACTTTCAAGATTGTGGGAACCCTAGAAGGGTGCAAGTTTGAGATTGTGTAGGATAGCAAAATTGGAACAAGTATATAAGTTGAATTGTCGTGACCTCAAAAGTGCAAGGATATTGAAGATTTGTAAAATCATTTGAGTTGAAAAAAGCGTTGGAAAATAATTATTTGGGGTTATGGAATATTATTGTATTATTATTTACTATTCACATTTATGAGAGAAATAATGTGAACAATCATTGGGAGTCCACGAGACACCTTGGAATTTGGAAACCAAAGGTCATTTTCATAATCTAATAGACACCTTGGAATTTGGATACCATGGGTCATTCTCATAATCTAAGGGACACCTTGGAATTTGAAAACCAAGGGTCATTCTCATGATCTAATAGACACCTTGGAATTTGGATACCATGGGTCATTCTCATAATCTAAGGGACACCTTGGAATTTGAAAACCAAGGGTCATTCTCATTCCACCTAGATGTTGTCAAGTTATGTTATGTAAAGTTTCCAAAAAATAAAAAATAATTAAAAAAAATCATGTCGATTCATAAAATAAAAATTTAAAATTTAAATAAAAAATAATTAAAGAATCCATTCATGCTCATAAAAATAAAAACCATCTTAAACCCATCTCTATCAAGAACAAATTTACACCTCAAGAAATTAGATCCCTCTCAATATTTGATAGATCTAGTTTTAAAATAAACTATGCTTATCAGTATTATGGTAAGATAAAGAAAAGTAACTCACTTATCCTGGCTTTGTTTAGTCCATTCTTGTCTTTGTTGCCCATTGTACCTTTGTTTAGTCCATTCTGGTCTTTGTTGCCCATTGTACCTGGGCACTCCAACAGTGGCATCAGAGCTGTTGTGAATCCTGTGCTTGTGCTATTTTGATAGCTGAGGTTCTGCCATATTCTCAGTCTCTTGCCCTTCTCCAAACCTACTAGCTCCTTCTCCAAACCTGCCGGCTGCTTGTTCTGCCATCATTCGCTCTGTGTGCTGGGGTGTTCTGTGTTACATACGTGTTGCTTTGTCTCTCCAGCGGTCTTCATTTTTCAAGCGAATACCCTGTCGTGGTGGCTATTGTCTCCCTCTACTGCATGGTCTGAGCGTGGTGCGACCTACCACTTCCAAACTGCTCGCTTTCCTCTAGTGAAACGGCTTCTACCTGCAGACCTGCCTAATCTGCTTCTAATATGTCAACCTACGCCCATCTGTCAGTGTTGTTTCATGGTGCTATTGTAAAAACCCTAATGTCTCTCCACCTTCTGCCTTCTCTTGGTTGAAACCTGTCGATCCAAGTTAGGGCTTCCGTTAGTGAAGGAAGTAAAGCTACAAGAACATGGATCTGCGTGGGTCTTTGCGTAAGCATGCTGCCACTGCGTGGATGAGACTCCTCATATTCAAGACCTCAACTAAGGTTAAACTCACGCTGCAACATCCTCAGTCTTTACGCAGGTGGTGACTAAGGTGAAGAGACCCTCGCGCGCGGAGGTGGAGAACATGATTGCTCGTGGGTTATCTCTGCAAACTGGGGTCGAAGAAGATATACTTGAAGAAAACTGACGCCCACAAGAGCTATTGATTAAAAAATGCTTTGAGAATAACCCTCCTGCTCTTAGCCGCATTTATGATTGCTTGACGTTCAGTTTGTGCCTCAAGCCAGCTTGCAAGCAATAAAATATTAGATCTGTGCCGAGCCTGGCTATGTTGTTTCCTCTGCACGCTACAGTCTGTTCGAAGCCTTATATAACTATACGCGTGGGCGTGACAGTTCACTGTAACTATACAATCGTATGTGTTGGTTCGAGAAGCCATGGAGCAGCCTAACGATATGTTACATATATACATCAAGTGAGAATTCAAGGCGAAAATCTGTGCTTAGAGTTATTCATATTCTCTACTAATTGAAGTGTGAAAGAACTGTTACTGTGTTGCGACCTGCTCATGCCCTTGCTCACAGTGCCTTGGTGCTCCGCGTGAAGATTGGTGGCCTACCCTCTCTACGTATTCGGATTACCTTCTTTGAGACACTTTGTGGTGAGGTTTCTCACTAGAATTTGCATGGAGACTTTCATCATTCTACTTGCATAGCCTTTCTCGAGTTTATTCTGGCTAAAAGTGCCCAAATTTGGTGCTAGAAGGATTGTTGAAGATACATTCTTAAAGAGTGTTTATGGAAAATATTTATTTCTGATGTCAAAGCGGCTATTGCCGAGTTTTGAACCCGTGACCTGGGAGTTGCAAGATATTCTGGGCGTCTATGTCAACATTCCCGTGAAGATTTGGCTGCAGATATGTGCTATCCCTTCTAATGGCAAGTCTGTGGCAGTTGCCAATCGATTTTCCATCCTTTGATGAGTTCGTTACAATCATCCAATTGAAACTACAATTAATTGATTTCATTTTAAGAAGATATATTATTCTTTAAATCAAGAGATTGCATCTTCCATGTAAGCAATAAAGACTTTTGCAATTTGGGCTCAATCTTGAGGCTCATAAGTATTTTGTGAACATGACAGTTGTGGGGAAAACCAAATCACCATCGAGGAGATATTCGGATGCCGAAACTAGTAGTGACAGTTAAAGACATTTCAGTAAGAAATTTTCTTTCACCTGTATATTTATAAACCTTTGTATCTTTCATTTTGTCTTGTGAGAAAGCTCATTGGAGTTAATCAATTGATAGTATTTTCAATGGAAGTTGCTGTCCAAAATTTGGAAGAGTAAAATGGCTTTGTTGTTTTCTGAATACTCTCTCCAAACTTTGTTCAAACATTATTTTCCTTCCTTGCATAGAGGAGAAGTTAAGCTACCACTACGAAAGCAGAACCCATTAATAGAAAGAAGCAAACTGGTTGACAATATACATTAGTGGACAGTTTGTTGCGTGGACTTAACACCACAACAAATCATCATCACTCAAGAAATCTGAGGTAAACCAATTCATCAATTCAATTCAACTCAGTTTCAGATTCTTGGTAACTTAGAAAGTGTCAATTTTTAAGTTCGTTTGCACTTGCAATTGTTTCCAGTGAGTAGTTGTAATTGGGTGCATTCTCGGTTGTATCCGACACCCTATCTTGTTTTGAGTTGGAGTTTTGGTTGCTGAGTCTGTTTGTCAAAGGGTGGAGTTACAAGAATCCCTTTTTCATTTGAGCAAGTATTCAATCACATGTCTCGAATCAATGGTTTGGTAGAGTTACTGAACACTCTACTTCTCTTTTCTGTCGACAACACTATCATGATCGATAAGACCACTCTCACTCACATTTGAAATTGTGTACAAGAATCACAATACACGCTTAAGTTTCTATTAATATCACAAATATCGGCGCAGTGAAAAAATCGACAGGGTCCAGGAAACATCGTTTCGGGATATCTCGGCAGCACATCGACAATAAATCGAAAAACTTAAAAATACAAAAATATTCATTTTTTTTCAATTGTTTAAACATCGAAAGCAACAATAACATCAAATAAACACATTGCCACATGAATATGGAAATAAAACCGATATATAAGATATATAAGATGTCTAGAGATACATCACACATCAAAATGGATCGTGTCCTACTCTTGAATACTGAATCACCAAAAATATAACAAATGTGATAAATTTGGAAAAACTCCAAATGCAAAGCTCCAATCTTCAAATCTAATCGTTGATGGCAAGTGAAATGATGAATAAAATTCTCCTTGGGCAAAATAGAAGCTCTCCTAGTCTCCTTGGCTATAGCGTCCAAATGAACCAAAACAAAGTGAATCTGCGGCCTTTAAAACCCCTTATTCGGCCATTAACATGCTCTGTCAAAAAATCGGTCAACTTAGGATAAATTGGCGAAAAATCGGCAAAAAATCGGGCCGATTTTTTGAGCGATTTTTTGTTAAAAATGCGGGACTGGAGAAAAATCGCGATTTATCGGCATATCGCAATAAATCGGCCGCGATTGGTAACACTGGTTTCTATAGCTTGAGTTGCAGCTCCTACAAGAAGAAACACATTCTAAACTTGTTCCTGTTTAGAACAATCCTCTTTATGATTCTTTTCAGCAACCTGCACATACTAACACCACTTTAGAAGCACATAATCAATTCAGTGGCTCCACTTCAGAAGAAAAAGAAAATGAAGATGAAGTTATGTATATAGAGGTGTTCCGCTTGCACTTCTCAAGCCCATCATTAGACCTTGGGAAAAAATTGTACACAACAAGCACAAAACCGATCTTGGATACGACAAGAAAGTGTCATTTCACATTCCTAATTACTCCAAGCCTATCCAATTTCAGAGTGTTGGGTTCTTAAAAGAAAGTTCATCTTCATCTACTCTAGTTAAAAGTTCCAAATGCCAACATTGTGATCGAGTTGGCCATACGAAAAATCAGTGTTTTGATTTTCACCCTTGTAAGCATTGTGGAAAGCATACTCATTCTTCAGACATATGTTTCATTTTAAAGAAACCTGCAAAAAAGAAGATTCAATATGGGTGGATTGCTTCTTGGAAATAGTAGTCTGAACACCCAAGAATATTTATAAGTCATACCAAAGAATTCGTTCTTGAGTAATGACACATCTTGTAGTTGAGACATTCTCTTCTCCTCACCTTGTTCCTAACAAGGGGGAATGACTAACTGTCATAAACAAGCGAGTGAGAACAAGTGAACCGAAACAAGCGAGCTTGAACCAGTGCCAAAGCCATAACCAAAACTTTGTGCTAGTTGCCAGAGCCTTGAGCGAGAGCCACCAAGCCAGAGTCAGAGCTGCAACACTGAACCATAGTTAGAGCCATGTTCCAGTGAGCTTGATTTGGTTTGTGGTCATCCTAAAACCACCTATTTAATAGAAGACATCAACCTCCTGTTTTTTTGTTAAACATCTATTTGTGGTGGTCCTTAAACCACCATTTCGACAAGGAACCACTAAGCCCTAGAGCCAAGTTCCAAAGAGAATCACTGAGCGAGAACTTGAGTCAAAGCCAAGTTCCAGAGAATTGCTGAGCGAGAACCTGAGTCAGAGCTAGGTTCCAAAGAACTGCTGAGCTAGAACTAGAGTTATCCCCAAGTTCCAGAGTTTGTGGTCATCCTAAAACCACACATTTAGTGGAAGACTTCAACTTCTGCTAACCTTTGATTTAGAGAGCACTTTCAACAATTTGCAACTCTAGATTTCAACTCTCTGCTTGGACTCACATACACTGCTTCGGATTAAGGCGGGGAATGTTGGAAACATAATCCTTTGGGGTTATGAAATATTATTGTATCATTAATTTACTATTCACATTTATGAGAGAAATAATGTGAATAGTCATTCAGAATCCAAGAGACACCTTGGAAGTTGGAAACCAAGGGTCATTCTCATTGTATTAATATGTACCTATGGTAACGAGAAAGAGGTAACTCACGCTTATCTATCTTTTGTGTGTTTTCCTTTGTTTAGTCAATTCTTGTCTTTGTTTCCCATTGTACCTAGGCACTCCAACAAAAAGTCAGGGTAGTTGGCCTTCAAAATTCCATAATAATTGAGAAGTGCAATACTTGCACATGAACATGTAATTTGTAATAGGGTAGTGGTAGGGAGTTGTGCGAAGAGTTAAGTTAGATTTTAGCTAAAAGCAAGTATAAATACTATTGTATTATGCAATACAAAGTTTGGAATGAAAGTATTAGGTACAAATCTTTGTTCATTTTTTTTTGAGAATGCTTCCTTTTTTGTTTTTTTTTTTGCATTTAATTCAATTCTAATTTTATATGATATTATTGTGCCTAAAGAAGCCAAGTTTGAAGCTCATTATAAATCCCAAAGTCACATGGAAAAGCATTCATGGTATGTTGTGAGTTTAAAGACCACATGCATAGGTGCATAGAGCATCGACAACAGAGTCACATCTCGGACATATGTACAATAGTATCCAAACAAAATGGTGCCTTTTAGTCCAAAATCATTTTTGGGATATTAAACGTACAATTTAAAGACTAATGTCACTAATAAGCATATAGTTATACCATCCTGGTAACAAAGCGTTTCTGGTAACATACAAAGTTCAAATCATAAAGCTAATAATACACTGTTACAAAATAATGCAACATGTTAGAAGGAATTCCAAATGAACCATTAGCAAACGAAGCATCCGAGAAGATAGAAAAGTAAAATGGGCATGATGCTTGTCCTTCCAACTTCCATGACTATTAACGCTTTAATGATCAAATAAAATATATATGTTTATGATTGATTCATTAATGAGGGGTGGCATGGATTTTAAACAATCTCCACACACACAACTTTAGACATTTACACTTGTAACTCCAAGTTGTCATATCACTTATCTATAAAGTTTCATTACTATAATAAAACACTATTGTTCAACATCTTGATCCAATGTATTCTCCCTCTCTCTTGTTATGCTTGTGTGTTGATATTCACACCTTCATATACCTATCCATATGACATGGTCCACACTAAATTTACTCATAATAAACCACCAGATTAAAGGCCACATGCAAATTGATTCATAAACTATCAACAACATAGTCACAAAGTAGACCTCGTACAAATGTTCAATGGCATCAAAACAAATAGGTGCCTTTTAATCGAAGATAATTTTTAGGATATTAAAGGGACAATTCAAAGACTAATAAGCATATAGTTAGATCATCTTGATAACAAAGTAAATTTGGCACTATCAGGAGTTCAATTGATCAAACTTTTAATACCTCGCTACAAAATAACAAAACATGTCAAGAAGGAAGTTAAAAAAACTATTCACAAATTAATCAATGAAGAAAATAGAAAATTTGAATGGGTAGAACACTTTTCCTTCCAACTTCCATGACTATTAGCTTTTTAGTAACCCAATAACATATGTTTATACATGCTCGATTCGTTAATAAGTGGTAGCATGTATTAAACAATCTCCACACAACTTGATACATTCACACCTTTTAAATTCCATGTATGTTGTGATATCACTTTTATATATAAAGCCTCATTTCTATTAAAAAACCCTATCTTGATCCATTGTTGCCTCTCTCTCGTTGTGCTTGTGTAGGTACTTACACTTTCATATTCCTATCCATATGAGATGGTTCAAACTTATTCTCATAGCTATATTCCTTAAGGTAAGGTTGCTTCTCATATGTACCAATAGTCTAGATGAATTTAGTATTAGAGTGAGGTTCAAAGCCACCTAGAGATTTAAGCGTTCAAACAAGGAGTCAAGATTAAGCAATTGATGGACAATTTGATAAAAGTCCTCAAAACACCAAACAAATAAACTAATAAGAAATCTAACTAAATGACAACCCACAAGAGAAGTAGACCACATTTTGAACAAGGAGTCCAGATTAAGCAATTGATGGACAATTTGATAAAAGTCCTCAAAATACAAAACAAATGAACTAGTAAGAAATCTAACTAAATGACAACCCACAAGAAAAATAGACCACATTTTGAAGTTGAAGAGCCTTCCACGAGGCCTAAGTAATACAATGGGAAGAATCCAAGTGGTCTCTTATATGGTCAAGTTAGACTACTAACCCAACTACTAGCTTACTTAGCAACACAACTCACATCCAATACATCTACTCATATTGGAGCCCTTTAGGAGAATGATGGCCCACAAGAAGTCAAGAATTAAAAAGCACATAGTCCCATTACCTAATAACGTAACCCTCTCAAGATGGAAGCAAAATTGGATGTCAAACTATTAGATGGAAGTTTGGACATTGAGGAGCTAAACGATTGGCTATGTTAGTTTGATGACTACTTTCATTGCCATGGGTATATTACCATACACAAATTCTCTTTTGCTTGACTAAAGATACTTATATATGCACTGCTAGTGAGAAAGCTTGTGCATGACAAGGAAGACTTCCCATAACTAGTTAGGAAAATTCAAGAGAGAAAACATTTTATTTTCGTGGGTATGAAAGAGCATTAAGAGTTTAATGGAAACCTATACCAAACGTTGAGACAATAAGCATCAAACTGCATTTAAAGTTCCACAACTTCACAACTTTACCATCTCTTTATAAGTGGATGAAGATGGAGAAAATGCTATTCTATAATATAGTGGTAGGTTGTATAGTTACATCTGGGAAGATTTTTGGTAATGTTTGATGCTATGATGTTATACAATGCTTACACTAAGGCTATGTACATAAAGTAAAGAGGATCTAAAGTAAAGAGGATCTAGAGTCAACTACACAACAACTTGAGGTACTAGGAAGACTATTATTTGCATTCATAAACTAAAAGAACCCAACTCTAGATGCAAAGGCCTGCAAAATGAAAAATCCATAGTTGTGATGCATTGCAACCCATAATTTGAGCCCACATTTTCACAACCCTCACAACCTAAATGCTCGTGGAAAGTGGAAAGGAAATAATCCTAAGGCCTGCAAAATGAAAAATCCATAGTTGTGATGCATTGCAACCCATAATTTGAGCCCACATTTTCACAACCCTCACAACCTAAATGCTCGTGGAAAGTGGAAAGGAAATAATCCTATTTCCATTGAGTACCCACACATTCCAATGTTAGAATATGTTACTAAGTAGTTAGCTTTAATATTAAATAAAGGGATTGGCACTATCAAAGTTTAACCATACCCATTTTTGGATTTGCTTATAAACGAGGGCTTTTGCTATGTAAGAAACTATTTTTTTTAATCTAATAGAATATCTATTTTCTTTATTCTCTTGTTTACATATCAATTTGGCATTAGAGCATCGGTCTAAGACTTGCATGAGATCTTCTCTTTCTTCAGTGCTTCCAAGGCTCAATACCTCACCTGGAAAAATTAGCTAGCACCGACGAAATTCCAAACTTGGTTCATTAGAGAGTGCCCTGCCACCAAGATCTATGTTGGCACTTGCCCTCAACCTTTTCCCGCATTTCACAACCTCATCAAAGGGATCCTCTCCGTTTTGCATTAGGCCTCTATAACCTTCAACATTTTTTTTCTCTACAACCTTCAACCATTTTTTTCTCTACAACCTTCAACATTTTTCTTTACCTTACAACCTTCAACATTTCTTTTTCTTTAGAGGAATTCCACAACCTAAAAAAAACTTCACAGTTCCTCCTAAGAACTACAAGATCTGAAGCTCAACTATACCACATCTTAGGCAACCACTGGATTGCACTGGGACCCTACATTGACCTTGCCATAGTTTTTTGGTGCTTTTGATGGTGATCAGGTTGAGGCTTAAATACAATCCTTCTCTTCATACTTCTAGCATCAGATCACACTGCCAAAAAGAGACAAAGTCACCTTGGTAGCCTACCATCTACAAGGATTAGTTTCCCAATGGTCGGATAAGGAAAGACAAATGGGGGGCACTGCAGATTCCCTTTACATAAAACTCAATTAGGGGATGGTTAGTCAATCCTCTAGTGGCATCAATACCTAGGACTAGTTTTTCACTGCACTTTGAGAGCATTTCTATTTTGCATGCTATGTCAAAAAGCATCTAGGCATGTTGGCTTCAACTCCATTGGATTTCCACTTAGACAGTTCAACAATGTAATGAAATCTTCTGCAAACTCCATGCGCATCTCTACACTTCAGATCTAGAACAAGTACTGATAATTAATTTTAATTCTAGTATACTTCTTGCTCTTTGTCATGAAGTTGCTTTGGTGCATAACTCTTCTCTTTCATTGGCTTTTCAAAATGCTTTTCCTATTGAAAGGACGCTAGGAAAACACCTAGTGCCCTTTTGTTCTCTATCTCTAATCCCCTCTTCACGACAGAGCTCTCCCATGGGTACCCCTTTTTGTATGGTTTCCACAACCTCACTCCCCTCTGGGAAATATTGCACATTCCATAAGTCATCATCGATTCATCTCACAACACAACAAAGTGTCATGCTTTACAACGCTGCTGCTCTATCAAGATCTTATTCTTTAGCCTTAACACACCACCTATCTCTTCAGATGCTGTCATTGATGTGGAAAACCCTACTACACCCAATCTAAACCTTGTTCTAATGACACGTCTAGTCTCTCCCACCCATCCCATGCTCTTTACCCAGAGTTGCTAGATTTAGAGATCATCTAACTGAGCTTATCATGGACAATGGTAGCCAAAAAAACTTGGTCTCTATGGCCCTTATCAAATCACTAGATTTGTTGGTAACTCCCCACCATCATCCATACCATCTTAGGTGGTTGAATGAGGGTGCTCAGTCCTTATTTGTGACCCAACAATATAATATCACCTTTTCCATTGGCCCTTATTTTTGAGACACAATGATGTGTGATGTTACTCCACTAGATTGCACCAACTTACTACTAGGAATACCTTATAAGTATGAGAAGCCTGCTGCACATGCTTCTTGAACCAACACATATACTCTCAATAAGGATGGTCGACACTATTTCTTTTGCTCATTTGTTGCTTCCTCCCCATAAATTTAATGGAAGTGACACTATTTCTTTTAGTTGACACTAAGGAGCATCTTTA
Source organism: Larix kaempferi (assembly GCA_027924585.1). Taxonomy (NCBI): domain Eukaryota; kingdom Viridiplantae; phylum Streptophyta; class Pinopsida; order Pinales; family Pinaceae; genus Larix; species Larix kaempferi. Next base: position 10,599,100 of record BSBM01000072.1, on the reverse strand, counting down.
AAAACCCATAGAACAACATTCTAACCCATGTATACTATGTTTGATATAGGGAAGCAAGTAACAAAAAGTAAGCAATGCCATTTGTAGCTTACAATCACAAAAATAAGGATGAACTATATTCCCCTTGAACGTATGTGTTGTGTTTTAGGTCATGCACATTAGAATTTTATGTTGTTTGTCATGCTAGACGTTGGCTCATTAAGCTTTGTAAAGATAGTCACATATATGATGTTGGAATCTCTTCGAAAGAAAAATAACCAGGGAGAATGCATTCATGTTGGACATTCCTTAATATCTCAATCAATTTTCAAAGCAAAACTACTTAAGCTTTTAAGTTCCACCCACGTTGGAACAGCCAGATTACTCTCTAAAACACTGCTTGACTTGAATGCAGATTCTGGTGCACCTCTTAGCTTTGAGCAAAATGTAGCCACTTAGGCTAAGTAGATTTGTTCCACCACAATTCCTTTGGAACACATTTCTGCCAGGCATAATAATATACTTTAGAACAAGTAAGGTGAAGTGTGTCAAGGAGATGTCAAAGCAATGAGAATTATTGCTTTCCAAAGGGGAAACTTGATCAAGCTATCCAGTTTCAAAGGTTGATTGCAACTGGAAATCTTCTCACTATTCAAGCCTTGTGCCTAAGAAAAAGTTGTGCCACAACTCAATATTGCAGAGAGTAAAGACACTATAACCTAATGTTGCTAGGACCCCCACAACTACAACATGCATCCAACATTGTTGAGGGCATGAAGCTCACAATAGCAATCCAATATTGTGGAGGGCATGAAGCTCACAATAGCAATTCAATATTGTGGAGGGCATGAAGCTCACAAGAACTTGCTGTTGAACAACACAACATAAAAGGGCATTGACAGGAATTTTAATGCCAAGCAAAGTGTCAAGGAAGATGGGAAAGACAAATGAAAATGACAATTCTCTGTGCAAATTCTGTGCAAATTCCACGATTCTTGGCATTTTGATGACCCATTAGAACACACACACTTAGCTTGAGACATCCACGATTGTAATTTGAGTTATCATACCACTTATGCATAATTTTTTTTTAACTATAACAAAACTTGAACATTCAACATCTTGATTCTCTGCTGTCTCTTTCTCTCTAAGTTGTGCTTATAGGTTCTCATATCTCCAACTACACACACATGTGAGATAATTCATACTCACTTTTTTAACATGATTACTCTTAAAATTCTTGGTTGTCTTGTGAACTGAACCCATGGTCCTGATCATATTCTCTTTGGGTTCAAGTAGTCTGATAAGGACATTTAGGATGCCAACTATGTGCCTTAGGCTTTGAAAAAGGTTTTTGTTTTGGAACTTTAGAGATTTGTCATTTGTAACATCGTCATTCATATTTGCCAAGTCTGGTCTTAATTTGGTGGATGTCAATGTGCAAATTACTGCATTTGCCAGTAAGTGGTCCATACAAATTATTTAGTTTGATTCTGCCTTATTGAAAGAGTACAATAGACTAAGCCTCTTGATTAGTCTAATTAAAGAGGACTCTTGTTTAAGCAAATATTGGTTTATCTAGTAAAAGTGAAAGTTTTAGGTTAACTGATAACCAAAGCTATTTATAAATTTGATCAACCTACAACCTACATTAAGCATTTAAGGTAGAAGGTAGATTCATTTAGGTTGTTAAAGGCGATTATTGTTCATTTGGTGGTCTTATGGCTAATGTTTTAAAAGGAGTATTGCTAAGATTATGAATCTTTGGTATAACATATTGAGCTTGGTAGACTTGGTAAGGCATAATCTACACAATTACCTTCAATTGAATTTCACAAGCTACACATCACCATTAATGGTGAGATGATGTATCTTAAGATGACTAAAATGGTGTCCTAACACTAATATTTTCATAATAACGTTCAGCACCTTAGATCTTTACTGTTAGCCAAGAAATGATGCTTGTGACAAGTTTAAAAGGATTTGGAGTTTAGTTGATTCACGCTCAGCACAGAGTAAGGGGTAAGAGATTATTTAGTGAACCAAGGTTAAGAAGGAAAACGTTCTATGAACACTGAATAATAGGCTTCTGGTTGGTCAAAATGTAGAAGTTAAAAATAGATTATACATGCACATTTTGTTATGGTTAAGAAATTCTTCATTCACGGTTAGACAAAAATAGACATCTTTTCAAAAATAGGCAACTTGTTCAAGCTTGGGAGATAAGCTTTTTCAAGAAAACACATCTCTGGATAAGGGTTTTGTTATATCTTGGCAAATAGTTAGGGTTGAAGTTTTTCAAGATATTTGGAGATTAGCCATAACCAGTTGGTAAAGTCTATTACGCAATTCTCATGTCCACATAAATTCAGCAGATTCAACTATGCATAAACCCATAATTGCTTCTCTGCACTGCAACCAGTGAAGCAAAGTGGTTAATGGGTCGAAGTAAGTTTCACTAAATTGGATTGGCTTTCAGCTAAAATACAAAGCACATAATGGCCCTACTTTGAGTAAACTGATACATTACTTTTGCTTATTCTGACATAATGGATTTAAAAGAAAAAAATAAACTTCTACAAAGGGACCCTATCCTTAAGAATATTTTCTGACCAGGTCGAATACGGTACAGGCCTTAAACTTTTGAGTAAAGATCAATCTACCCATTATTTTTCTTAACCGTCTGCCTATCCAAATTGCAGTTGCAGTACAAGGTACAAATAAATATGAAAATATGATAATCCATTTCAATAGGAAGTTGGCCTAAGTGTACTCCTAAAATGTTTAGTTGGCCTGATTGTACTCTTGAAATAGTTTTATCTCCTCTGTTCAGGACTAAAATCTAGTGCCTTCAAAGTGGCCCAGAGTTGTATAAGGACCAATATCAATATCAGTATCAGCCACAAATATTTTTTGGGCAGCGAGTCCATATATTTCTAGAGCTGCTGATATAATATTTGGCAAAGATCTCCGTTACCTATGCCAGCAATCAACAGAAACATCTCAAAAGTAAACGATTTCCTAAAGCCAAATTCAAAACATAGGAAAATATCTTATGCATTTCCTAAGGTGCAAGGCTATAACGCAGGGCTTAGGGGATAAAAAGGCCCAACATAGAGAAACTATAAAGAAAAAATCATGCAAAATGAATTCTGAGAGTCTGACGACATCTATTGCACATACGGAGAGATAAGAAACAAACGCAGAGGTCTCCATGACAACAAAATGGGTTGCAATCCCAGAGGTAACAATTTAATGTATTGCGTACCAGATAGATATGGCATGATGTTGAAGAAGAAAAAGCACCAGCAGCAGAGGTTACAATTTTGATTTATCACACATCTCTTTCCTTCTCATCCAATCTCTTGCCAATTCGATCATCTGTGTGTATGGATTGAAAAGGGTGAAGATTGGTTACAGCTCCAGTATGATCTGTTGAAGGAAAATAATGGTATTTTGGAAATACGAAGAAATAAGCTGGAGGGAGGTTGTCCGAACGATGTTGTTTGGTTTGTATGGTAGGTTTTCCTACAAGTCAACCATAGTTACAGCATGAGGGGCATAAGGCGGAAGAACTACTGGTCAATCATGCGAGGGTTGAATGGTAGAGCTACGTGCTAGTGTGTATATGTTTAATATATATTATAATGATATTATTTTGTAATTGTAGAGGTACGTGCTATTGTGTGTATATGTTTAATGCATTATAATGATGTTATTTGTATGAGTTCTCTAAGTATGCAATAAACTCATCTCAAGTATACAAGTAAACTCCGTGGCTTTAGGCTTTGGAATTCCATCCAATTGGTTTATCTTTTTGTATATTCTTAAAAAAATCATATTAATCATACTACTTAGTGTGTCTCTAAGTGTTCGAACAAAAATTACAATAAGCTAATCCAAACATTTATTTATTTAAGTAATGAAGCATGACGATCTATAAGTAGTAAGTGGAGCATTGAGTTGTAATGTTTTTATTGTAAATGTGTTGTTAGATCTATGTGCAACCAATAAGCATAGCATCGAGGATCGATATGTGTTTTTATATGTGTTTTTAGATCTCTACACATAGATTTAATGATCCATATACTACCCGAGTTGTAGTAAATGCACTTTGGCTTGATGCATAATGTTTGTTGTAAAGTAGAGCTAGACCACACAAGTCATGGGGCAATTGTCTACTCATTCTCATTAACAATTAAATGTTGTTACATATATTAGAGTATGTGCCCTTGGTGCACTACTTGGCTATTTGTCAAACTCACCATGAACTCCCCCACTTACTAATCCATATATTGTAGTTGAGTGAAAATCTTTGAGTGGCACTCATAATGGATTTGCAATCGTCTACTCATTCTCATTAATGATTAAATGCAGTAACACAAATCATAGTATGTGTTTTGAGTGCTCTACTTGACACTTCTTCCAACTCATTGATCCATATCTTCTAGGTTGAGTAGAAATCACCCATTGACACTTAACATGGAGTTGCATTCATTTACTCATTCTCATTAACAATTAAATGTAGTTAGAAAGATTAGAGTATGTGCTCTTGATGCTCTACTTGGATCCTGATTCAACTCACTATCAACTCTTCTACTCACTAGTCCATATTAGTTGCTAAGTCAAAATCGCCCAATGACACACACACACACACACAACTTTAAAATTCAAACATTAGTGCCTATGTTTTGTGAACAATAGTAGCAATGACAACAACAAACCTCACACAGATACATAATACACAGGATATTTTTAATCGATGAAATTTCGTGGGGAAGAAACTTTAGAATGACATTTAGTAGTCCACTTTACATTCCAATACGTATCATTTATCTTCATGATTGCGCTTGGCTCTCAGGCTATGGCATTATTTTTTTAACATCTTTGGCATTGAATTGGAAAGGCCTTAGAGCTTTTCTATGTTCTTAGACTAGAGTATCTCACCGAGCCTTCAACTTACTCTAACCATGAGCTTGTTGATACGACACTATATTGTTTTTGTTTGCACCCACATTGCTGCTACCCCTTCTAGGTTTTTTGTGTGTGGATAAAATGCTTCCTTTAAACTTTTATTAAAAACAAAATGATATATACAAGCATATTGTACAAAAAAGCTGGGTTGTGAAAGCAGTTTCCATGAGAAAAAACTAGCACCTAAAGGCTCCCAAATGGCTACCAAAAAATAACATATTTGAACCTTGCGGGTTTTACATGTCTAAAGCTCAAACATGCATATGGCTAGAAGCCATATATCAAGGAGCTAACATAAAACATGATGGCCAACTGGTCACAATAAAGATAGACACAAAAAACTAAGCATTAATGGATCTCATATCCGAAGAAGGGTCACAATGATCCTATTTAATGGTGGTTCGTAATTAAGTAGGGCATGGCTCAAGCATTTTCTTCCCATTGCTTAGGATGTTGAGTCCATTGAGATAGCCAATTCCACCTCAGGGAACTTCTTGTTCTCTAGCAAAGGAGGAGGAGGGGCCACTTTGATGCTTATGACTTTGATTGCGATGCTCATTGCATTCTTGAATTGGGCAACTTGCTATATGTTTTTTGTTCCATTGCTAGACTAGTGTGGATGAGTCGAGCTAGGACCTCTAGGTTTTTAGTTGATGTAATCCCATGGGAATTGAATGAACTAGTTAGTTCATAAACAATCACCAATGATATATTGTCTCCTCGAAGGACCCCTCTTTTATCTTTGAGGATTCCTTAAATGCACACTCTACAAGATTGGGTAGTTACATAGAGGAATCTAGTTCAAGAACTAGTAACCGGATCTCATATTGGCCTATGGTCAATCCTCTTAAGGCATTGACCATTATAACTTATCTTGGTAGTGACAACTTATATTTTGAACAACTTTAAAACTACTTCTTAACCATGTGTTGTTTTAGTTGGATGATGTGCCTTACACATGGAAATCTATGAGTAGTTGTAGTCCTTTAGGTGGTTGCTATCATGGTCCTCTATGATTGGCTTATTCTCATGATGAGGACAACATAAGGCTCTATTACCTTGTTAAATCCTGATCCGGGTTTTCCCTTTGACTGGGTTTTCGTCCTTGGTTTTCTTAATTCCTCCTTGTAAACAAAAAACTATCAATGGAAACATGATTGAGGTTTTCTCTTCCACTAGGTTTTACCTTTGTAGTGCACCTTAATAGATAAAATATAGAACTTAGCCGAAATATCGACATAAATGAAATTGTGGAAAACAAATAAAATAGAACCAAAATTGACATTATAGAAATATACAAACTTGTATTGACCTATTATAAATAGAAAGCATTGTTCACTTGTGTCATAGTCTTGGTGAGGAGGGCACCTTGACCATCTCCCCTACCTGTGGACATACTTCGACAAACTTTGCAAGTGATCGACTTATCGTTGGGTTGGGCATCCCGTGGACGAGAGCGGGCGCATAACACTCGCACCTCATTCAATTACCCATGACAAGCTTGTAGTAGGGACTTAGCCAAAGGAGTGAAGACATGTGCACGAGGTGAAGTGACCCGATACGGGTGCCCAGGGAGCTGTATAAGGGCTAACTAAAACGTGTTAAGTTTTAAACCAAATAGACTAGCAAGATCACTGAAAGAAAAATAATCACAAGATAGACACAGAATTTATCCTGGGAAACCCTCATGGGGTAGAAAACCCAGCAAAGCTTTCCTCAATAAGATGATCAACCAAAATACAAGATGTGCTCCAAGACTTGTCCTTCTTCTCTACCTCACATGCAGACCTCCCAGACACAAGTGCGCTACTTTCTGAGTTGAGAAAGTGTGTCAAATGAGGAGCTCTTCTCCTCTACTTATACTAGATCCCGACTGACCAAAATCCCTAATGGGGCCGACCTCTATTGGAGAAGTCTAATAACCCCTAAAATATAAACTCAGGGCCGACCCCCACATGGTGGGTCTAATAACCCTAGTTACCACAAACCATCGAAGGAATAAACATCTCCGGATACATAATAGAATTGCCTCGGAGGGATAAAACATCTTCGGAATAATAATGTACAAATATAATATTCTTAGAAGTTACAATATTCAACAAAACATTCCTACTCACCGGAATTCGACAGAGCAATTATTGCCAAAATTGCAATTTGGAATGCTCAGATCGCAATTTCGGCGATATGGGTAGTTTAAAAAATTGAGCAATTAGTGTTTGATTTCAGTGATATGGGTAGTTTAAAAATTGAGCAATTAGTCTAGAACAGACAATTCCAATTGCAGAAATTACAAAATTGCGAAAATAGCAATTTCCAGTAAGAATTTTAACTGGTTTTTAGCCCAAAATCGCCGAAAAAGTAGGGCATTTTGGTTGTCTTTTATCCTAAGTGGGAGCCGTATGCAAGTGGACATAGGAGCCGAGACGTGTGGTGAGACACCCACGTTGAGTGGCAAGACATCCAAGCATCTTATTGGGCATGATGACCCGAAGGAACAATAGCGGGCGGCAAGAGTGTAGCAAGAGAGTGTGCAGACATGCCATGGTTAGCACACCCGGTAGTTGAGGTGGACGCTCCATCGAGAGAATCTCAGAAGGAGGTTGGCTCATGTAGAGGGGCGCGTGAGCATGGGAAAGAGGTGGATGAATTGGTAGAAGGGAGAAGCCCCTTATCGACAAAATGGCTAGGTCGGCTCCAGGCTTCAAATTTGAAGCCTTCGGGGCCCTTCAGAGGCCATTCTACACGTCATAGAAGGCCACTTCAAATTTTACCATGCAAAAAAAATTTAATTTCATGGTAAGCCCTTCAATAATTAAATTAACCACTACTGTTTAAAATTGCAACAGAAGGGTAGCTTCAAATTTCACCCATCAACAGTTTTCAGTGGGAAATTGGGAATGCGGCTACTAGCTAGGTGACTTGGGAGTGGGACTCAGTTACTCTCCAATATCCACATGTTCGATCATCCATGGATCATGGACCATTGGGCCTCTAATAATATCATTAACCAACTTACGTGGACGGGCTTACACTGAGCAGCCCATGGCTTGAATGCTTCCAAGTTCTCGTGTTTGTAGCGAGCGCTTACGTGTTTAACACATTTAATGGCATCAACAAATTTATTAAACCTGGTTGGTGGCTCATACGTGTTGTTGGCAACGGGCTTACCAAGTTACCAGTTATCACATACCAATTCGTGAATGTTGACTCCGTGAGTTAATTGAGTATTCAATGTATAATATATTATGTTAATGTGCCCCGAATTTGGCATTTCAGACAAAATCCACAATCCAGAAACTTCTTGTAATGTTGCAGATTGTTGCTCCTGCCCGTGGCCCCTACCTATATCCCTGTGTTTTCTTTGTTGTATCAAGTTAATCCTACCGTCTACGGCTCCTAGCCTCACACCCTGTGTTTTCTTTGTTGTATCAAGTCAATCCTGCAGCTCCCCAGTCCCACCTTCTATTTTATTTGTTGTATCAAGTCAATGCTCGAATTCCATGCTTCCATGGCTCCGACCATCAATATATAATATTACATGAATACAAACAAGCTTTTTCTTATACCCCTACTCCACTGTGGTTGAGCTACTTCCAAGTTCCACCTACCCTATCTCCTCCAGTCCTCCATGAGAGTTTGCAGAGCGAAGCTGGCAATGCCAGCCTGCCATAAACATATTTAAAGAAATTTGTTTTCTTTGAGGAGCTCAACTTCAAGGCTGACTAGATTGCTGACATCCTATGAATTTACAGGTATGTACATCATTTTATCCATTCATGATTCCATCAATTATTTAAAATTTTTGTTATTTGATTAAAATTCTGTAACTTCAAAGTTCAAAAACAATATTATTATTTGAATGAAATTTTGTTACTTCAAATGGGCTTTGAAGGCTTCAAATTTGAAGCCTGGACCCGAGAGTGGGTTTGTCACAAATCTCCGTCAGAGGCTATTTAGAACGACATTTATCAATTCCCAATTGTAGCAACAACAACAATTGCTCATTTCTTCATATGTCTTGTGTATACGCATATATATGATTCCATGTGCTCCTTGCCTTTCCCTATTTTCCATTGTCGCCAGATCGAAGCTCTTGAGAATTTAGCTACCCTTTAACTTTCGAGAAATGGAGGGGACAAGGAAGACGATTGTTTTCACTCTGAAACTGAGTGCTTCCTCGTTCAGTGGCCACTGGACACAGTTGCATCCCTACGGGAAACAGGTGTGTGCAATGCGCCCCCCAACTTTACCAAAAATCCCGAGGATTTGGGGAAGTTCCCACTCTGCCAACCTCCATGCATCTAGTTAATGAGTCAGATCAAGAATCCATACCTTGTATCTAAAACTGTATTACATGAGCTATTTTCCCCAATTGCCCAGTCATCGAATCGACACCTTCCTCTAGTACACAATTTCAGATTCTTGGTATTTATTAATATGAAGACCACTGATGCTACTACACTTACAATCCGCGTTCGACTATATGAACTGGGACAAAAATGTTTTTGTAAACTTGATTTTTAGAATGACAGTGCTACTTTACCTTTTGATTTTGTTGCCCTTATCGGTTGGTCTGGAAAAAAACATGAACTTCAACCATATAACAAGAACTTCAACCATCTATGCATCTCCTCTCTACTTGGTCTACCTACGTTTTACTTATGCTTCACAACCCATCCTCTACTCCATCATACCACAGATTTAGTATGTATAACGAGATCTTGGGGGGGGGGCTATAAAGAAGAAGCATATAGGGTCTATAATTAGCTATTGAGAACAAAAGTTGCCTGGAGTTGGATAGTTCTCTTTGCTCAATTCGGGAAACTGCTAAGATGGCAAAGGTGTCATAGTGGCCTTGGCACACAGTGCACTTGGGTAAAGTGCACCCAACACATAGTGAGCTTCGGGTAAGTCATTTGGACGTCGTCGATAGAACTTCGAGAGGTCCCCAAGGAAGTGTGCCCGAGACATAGGCACTGCGATCGGGACACAATAGTGTGGTGCCTAGAAGTGCAACTGATGCTCACTAGGTGTCCGAGAGATATGGTTGCCAGACACATAGCACGCTTCGACTAGCAAGCAGTTAAGGAGTTTCACGTCAAATGACTTGGTGAGTTTTGTTGGGGTGTAAGTTGGCACATCTGACACTTTTGTTGATGCAGGATGGTCAATCCCGTATTGGGTTGCGACATGAGGTGCAAGAAAAGGAAGAGTAATGGGAAGCCAGGATGGAAGCCACGACAAGAATATTGGAACGATGTGACTGCAAGATGGACTAGTTTTTCCAGGCACATGAGGTAAAGTTTGAACAACTTGGCTTACGAAGTAGATCTTGGGTTCAATAGTTGTAGGCGTTGGCAGACCAAGTGGAGGCTTGGGAGATGTCCAGATTGGGGTTGCTTAGTATGGTGAATGACATTCAAAAGAAGATGTAAGAAAATAAGTTGTTTTCGTTGTGATGGAAACCACCTTATGATCACTTTTTCAATGAAGGCAAAGTTGGAAGCACGCTTGGTAGAAGTCCAAGGGCGACCATTAACTGTGATGAAGCTAGCAGTTGTGGGAGAATCCCAAGCACAACAACCTTCGGGAGAAGTGTTGGAAGTGGTTGAAGCCTTGATAGTAGGTTTGGGCAAGTTGATGGAAGGTCGAGACAGTTTATAGGATGGAGACCAAAAGGGCATTTGTTTTGTGAATGTGATGATTAGTGGGTTGAAGGTTGCCTCACTGGTGGACACCGACACCACCCACAGTTTCGTGAGTGAGAGAACTTCAATGACACTTCATAGAAAGTCTGAGGGAAGCAAGTCCATGCTTAAGGTGGTAAACTCAACAATGAAGTTGATTGCAGGTGTGGTTTGTGCAGTGTTGAATAAGGTTGGAGTGTGGTATGGTAGATTGGACTTGGTGGTGGCTCTGTTGGATGACCATTCAGTTTTATTTGGGCAAGACTTTTTGAAGTTCGCCAAAGCTATGTTGGTCACTTACAAGAGCAATTTGGTGTTCTTGGGTGAAATTGAGACTTGGATTTTACCGATGACAATGAGAAAGAATTAGTTGGGGCATATGCCTAGGATGTCATCCATTTAGTTGGTTGAGACAACCGAGGTGTTCCTAGATTGGCCTTATAGTGTTGCAGGACAACCAAAATCAGAGGGTTCGAGCAGAGAGACCTTCAGTGCAGCGTAACTTAAAAATTTGGAGAGCAATCATAGTGCACAAATTACACACAATAGTATTTTTATTACTTTAATCTACACACATACATCAGGTATATATAGTTGGAGTGAGATTCAACTAACTCCAAATATGGAGATGTAGGTTGAGAGAATATCTCAACAGTCTCCTACAAAATCTCAAACTAATCCCAGACTTAGTACACTGCACTAATTATGTGAGCATTATTTCTAACACCCTCCTTTAATGCTTACATTTCAAAAATATTGAAAACAAAAAATTTGTCATTGTTTGTTTAACTGGTCTTCATACGCATTTACATCCATCTCTGAACTTCATAGACACGCTCTTTCTCTCCCATCATCTTCGAGCTACCACTTCATACAACACAGATACAACTGCTTCCAACCCTCAATAAAATAATTGTAGTGACTAGCAATGTTGAGTACTTAACTATGCCAAAGTACATAGCTCGCTGAGTTTGGCAAAGAAGTAATCAAGTAACTGGACTGTTCTATGGATATACTTCCATCTGTTGAACACATAGCTTGCTGAATCTAGCAGTAATCTAGAAGAGCACTCTGAATACTGAACATATCTAGAAGTTAGCCATACAAGTGACCTTCTCAAACTTACAAACACACACATACTCTTTCTTTTCCATGAGACAACACAGTGTTCTTGTTGACATACATAGCTCACTGTATTCTTTAAGAAACACAAGCTCTTCACACACTGGAAAGAGGAAGCACACCCAATAAAGAAATATATAGTTAATAAGAAGCTTATCACAATCTAAACACTGTATTCAAACTGCACACCAAATAAAAGAAAAACACAACCTCTCACAGATTGACATAGATCTCTATGCAGCAGCAATAAAATGTCTTTCAATGAACCATTCACCAGCATAAACTACACATGCACTGTAGAATTGCATAATTGTGTAGATATAGACTTCGAATCCAAGCAATGTTTCGACTATCTAACAACATGATGATTTTATGCTCAGAGCAACAGTTGATGGCTCAATGGTACTCAGATCGACGTCACACTTCCAAAGACTCGAGCAACTTTTTTCATTGCGCCGAGAGGGCTCTACAACCCAGTATGAGGGAGATCTTGTAACATGTGAGTGTTTGTCGAGTAACAAAATAATACAAAGTAAACAAAAATGAATAATACAAAGTAAAAAGTAATAAATATTATGTTGGTCATAAACAAAAAAGAATAATACAAAGTAAAAAGTAAATATGAGACTTAAACTAGAGACTTTAGAACTTAGGATTAGGTGGTAAATATTATGTCTGCCATAAACAAAAAAGAATAATACAAAGTAAAAAGTAAATATGAGACTTAAACTAGAGACTTTAAAGCTTAGGATTAGGTGGTAAATATTATGTCACCAATAAACAAAAAAGAATAATACAAAGTAAAAAGTAAATATGAGACTTAAACTAGAGACTTTACTTTTTACTTTTAATACAAAGTAAAAAGTAAATATGAGACTTTAGAGTGTTTGTTGAGTTTGTGGAGTAACAAAATAAAATAATACGAAGTAAACAAAAAAGAATAATACAAAGTAAAAAGTGATAAATATTATGTCGGCCATAAACAAAAACGAATAATACAAAGTAAAAAGTAAATATGAGACTGAAACTAGAGACTTTAGAGCTTAGGATTAGGTGGCTCAGGTATTGCACTCAAGGAACTATTCAAGGAAAGGTTTGCACCTCGGGAAATTTGATCCCTCTTGGCGCTTGATAGAGCCTAGGATTTGGATCTAGGCTGATCGTTAAAATCTCTATATAGATCAGATCTTGACTCCAGCCATACAATCCACAGAATTTGTGGTCCCCTTCTGCAGCACAGTCACATGTTCTCGGCAAATAGGAGCTAATCCTCTCCGTCTCTTTACAAACATGAGTGGAAACATCACAGGATGCATCCTTCACAGCATCACGTTCTCGTCCGCGGCTTCCAATCAAAATGATGGGAAACTGAATCACCGACGGATAATGCAAACAATGGTTTCCTCCATGAGCTGAGTCTCCAGGAATTCTCCTCAGTGATGTAGAGTCCCTCCGGCTATGAACACATCCTTCTATGCGCAATTCTCTTTTCAACTACCATACGGTGGCTCCTTCAGATATGACGAGTCTCTTCTTGCAGAGTGGCTTTATTTGCACACAGAAATAAAATAATAAACACATAGGAAACACACTTCACGCAGAAATCACTCACACACTATTTATCACACACAGCTATTCTACTATCCTAGGGTACATATGTACATATGATCAACTCACTGCAATTTCTCATATTTCTGGGCACTCCCACGAGGACACACTATTTATCACACACAGCTATTCTACTATCCTAGGGTACATATGTACATATGATCAACTCACTGCAATTTCTCATATTTCTGGGCACTCCCACGAGGGATAAAGCCCAGCCAAGCTCTGATACCAACTCAGAAATTTGGAGAGCAGTCATAGTGCAACAATAGTATTTTTATTACTTTAATCTACACACATACATCAGATATATATAGTTGGAATGAGATTCAACTAACTCCAAATATGGAAATGTAGGTTGAGAGAATATCTCAACAGTCTCCTACAAAATTTCAAACTAATCCCAGACTTAATACGCTGCACTAATTATGTGAGCATTATTTCTAACAGCAGAGAGTGTTGATCGCTTGTCACACATGTTGGCAGTGTTAGAGCTTCAAGAAATTTCAATTGCGAAGAAGATTGAATGATTGTGCCTTCTAGGTGACCATACATAATGTGTTGGAGACAAGGCATAACTTGCGCCAGTAGTGGTAGCATAGGTTTTGGAAGAAGGCACTCCCGATGGGATATCATGCGAACCAAGTGACAACCATGAAGTTGATGTAGGCCAAGAAGTGAGCTCGCTTGGGCAAGAAGGTGACCAGAGGCTTGAGGAAGGCCAATGCTACGAGGATTTTTCTCAATGGTGCAAACAATGGGTAGAGGACTTGGTGGTAGTTGTGAAGGCAATCGAGGTTCCTCCAACAACTGCAATGGAATATTGGGATGAGAGTGGAAGTGGGGAATTCTCGGAATGCAACACCGTAGACATCGTGAAATTTTGTACATTGTCCATCAGGATTCTTGAGCCCCAACTAACGTTCGATAAACTAAGGTAAGTGGGTTGCAGTCCGGTTGAGACAGAGGCAATCCTAGATTTGTTGGAGAAGAAGACTCACCTACAATGTAGTGAGTCAGATGAAGGAAGAGACCACCTTGGCACCCTTCGTCAATGCGCCGACCGACAGGATGAGAGGATAATTTCAGAGAGTTCGTAGCACCGCGAGGGGTATGTGAGCAAGACTTGATCACCTTTTGAGGGGACGAGCAAGTAGGAAAGGCAATGAGCTAAGAAAATATATAAATGTGCCAAGGTGGATGAGACACCTTTGGTGACGATGAAGGCACATGAATCTTGTTGAGATGCAGTAGTGGGAGGTGCAACCCACCTTGCGAAATATGTAGCAGACCTATGTGAGTTGGCTTCGGTATTCACGAATTCGAGCTATCTGCAACCCAATTAAAAGAATTGGGTTGTAACTCTTTGGGACCAGAGGTAGCCTTGAAGTACTTGAGTAATGAGCATAAGTCATATGGGTGGACTATCTACAGATTTGGAGACAGTGGCCTTGGGCGTCACTTGTCATTCTGCCCAAAATGAAAGTGAGTAGATTTGCTCACTGCCTTTGGTGTAGGTAGTGAGGGTGTGGGTGCCTTAGAAAAATTCAGCTAAGGAGATGTGGAAGGGATAACTACAAACCATGAATTTGTGTTGTGGAGACAAGTTGAATCACAAATATTAGACGGAATTTTCCTTTGGGATTAACCATTTTATGATCCAATTTTGGATTAGCCTCTAATTTTGGGGGGTTTTGTTCCTTTAAAAGTTTTCTCAACTCTTAAAATATTTGATCTTCAACAATTTTTCTTAGAAAACAATCTAGATATATTCATGCTCACCACTATGGGTCTTTCTAAGTTCTTCCTGGCTAATGTATGAAGTCTTATTGAAGTTTTCCTTCACATGTAGGTATGCCTCCATTGTGTTTTCCTTTGCAAAAGTTTGCCTCACCATGAGTTTAGATTCTTGTAAACTCTATCTTTCTCAAGTTTTCCTTATGAACTCTATCTCACTTTGTATTTGTTTTCTTACATATTTCCCCTCTCTATTGTGTACTTATATAACATAAACTATGAATTGTGAACAACATCAAAAGAAATATAAATTGTAGAAAGTAGAATAAGAAGAACACGAGTATAGAACATATATAATATTAACATTTATTTTGATAATCTAGAAATAGATTGGCCTCCCATAGGGGAGATTAACCCTCAAATTAGTTGAGATTAAAAATAATGAAGATACTTGACATAGTATAACATAAATTTTTACTTATATAAATAATTTCTCAATACCCAAAACCTAATGACTAATTTTCCCATCTTTAATGTGTAAAACCTACCTGGTAGACCTTATTCCATAAGGATGACCTTTTACATTAATTAACCACGCACCAACTACCTAATGGGCATTATTCAAAGAGGATGGATGAGTACATTATCTAACTAAATATTAAGCACCCCAAAAGTATGGAGGTTATGCTAAGAACCTAACATGCCCTCCCCCTTCAAAAGATTTGTTTTCCTCAAGGTTGGAGGTGTGGAAATTGCTATAAAATCATTGTTGGTTCCAATGTGCCATCTTTGGGATTTTTATCGTTCCAATGTATTAAGATTTGTTGGATAATACACTAGCACAATCGATGCTCTCATTTTGTTTAGTATGTCTTCTGACTATAACGAAATGGAACCCTTTTGATCTTAGGAGGTGAAGTCAATATCTAGATCTCTAATATTCTCCTATAAAGTGGTGTATGGCTATGTGCACATGTGTTGATGGGGTTCACTGGGTCCCTCATGCTTAAGGGTTTGTGGGCGGATCCCATGAGGAGAAAATTTCCCTTCTAGTGCACTATGATTCTTTTCTAGAACCTTCCTATGTATTCTATAAAAGGGAAATGACGCTTGGCATTTTTGTATGATGACAAATTGTAATAATTTTTTACGAGTGATAATAAAATTTCAAGCTATAATTACCTTTTGGTTTTACTACTTGTAGGAGGGTTTCCTTGTAAATCTTGTGTTTTATTGTTATTGTTGCTTGCTTGTGTGTTTTTATATTTTGCTAGCACTTCATCAATTTAGAGAGGATGGTACACACTCAATAAAATTTCCTTACCACTTTCTTCAAACAAGACACATGAAAGGACCAAGTGGATGCTAGAGTGCCTCAAGAGAGAAAAATTTTATGCAATCTATCCAATGTGTTAGAGGATTTGATATAGGTGATATAACTTTGGCAATATATTTTGGTGGTACTTTTCCTTGAGAAGTTTTCTACTTATATAGTTGAAGATGAAGAAACACCTTATTCCCTTCTTCAAATAAAAGGAACACTCTTGGTGTTAATGATTTGTTACTTCATTCTATTTTGAACCAAGACTAAACTATCCTTAAGTGTACGGAAAAATATGTCATGTTTGGCATTATAATTTCCTGAAACTTAAATGTTCTTAGGAGATATGAATCTATAGAGGTGGGGTTTTAATCCAAAAACTGCCTCATATGGTGAAATTTTTGTAGCACCATGATAGGTGGTATTGTAGCAGTATTCTACTAGGGGGATCCATTGAATCCATTGGCCATCCCAACATGATGCAAAACATCTCAAATAATTCTCCAAATATTTATTGACCACCTATGTTTGACCATCTATTTGGGGGTGAAAGGTTGTTCTCATTTTCAATTGGATACCCTAAAATTTAAACAACTTATAACAAAATTTTCTAATGAAGTTATGATTGGGATCCATCACAATGAACTTAGACATGCCATGTAATTTTAAAATATTATCATGAAGACTTGTGCAGCAATGGATGGCTTAAACAAGTGTTGTAATGCCCAAAAGTGGAAATCTCTGGAAATGTGGTCTACAACTGCCATGGTCATAAATTTGTTGCCAGGTGTAGGTAGGTCAACTATAAAATCCATGGACATGTCAACCTAGATTGTGTTAGGGAGTAGTATAGGCTGCAATGTCCCATGTCTATTCATTGTTTCACCCATGTTCCTTTGACATGTGTCACATTCGACTACAAATGTATGTATGTCTTTATTCACGATGTCCCAATAAAATGAATCACTAACCTCTTACTATATTTTCTAATATATACAGTGACCTGCGGTGGGATGGGAATTCAATTCTACTATTCGATGTCCTTCTAAAGAAAAATTCCATTTTAAAAATATACACCATTCATGCATTAAGGTGTGTGATTCCAAGTATATCCTATTGGGTTGTGTGGACTCTATCGTTGGATGATTTGAGCAACCCTATCATGAGTCATCTATTATTTTCTATTTGAGGAAATTATTCCTATATAGCTAGGGTCAAACCATCAATACATAAAAAATGAAGGTAGAAACACTACTTTTCCTATTTAGATAGTTAAGTGAGAATTAAGCAACATAGATGGTTGAAAAGTACCTTTGGATAGATGGTTCTCCTTCTTGTCATAATTCACTGATCCAACCTTTAATCCTAACTCCAAGTCAATTCCACAATAATATTGCACAAAAAACAACAAGAAACCTTTCTCAAAACCATTTTACTCTTAATTAAAAAAATCAATGATCATGCAAAATTCATAACTAACTAAATAACTAACTTTCAAGAAAAACTAGTCTCTCCAAAAAAGACATTAACCAATCCATTCAACATTTGAAACAAGTGTTTGGGGGGCGTGGGGGGTGTTGCGGGGAAAAATCCCCTAGTAACTAGGGTTAGGGATACTAACAAATCAAGGGAAGATATCTACTCTTAATTCCTACTTATCCAATCAAATTTGGATTCAACTAAAAGGAAAAGTGGACTTACCCAGGCCCTAGTGGTTGAATGTTCCACAAATGTTAATCCTCCAAGCCTTGCCTTCAACTCGAACTAGAACTCTTTTGTACCTACAAGCAACACAAGCAACAACCTTTCCTAAATACTTTTGACTATTGAAAATAAATAACAAAAGTTATCATTGAATTCATGATTTGACAAAGAAAATTGATTTATTGAGGTTAACATCAATTCATTCTCAAAACATAATACATAAACAAATCACACTATAAATAGAAATATTTTGGGGGAGGGAAAGAAGAATGATCTTATATTGAAATAGAGAGACTTCCACAATGAAAATAACACTTGAGACTTTAGCGTGATGCCTCCATCACCTACTTGGATTCTCCTTTCCCATGCCACTGATAGAACTTCTTCCACTCTCTTCCCCTGTCTAGGAATAAAAGGGATTGATCATGGCCAATCAATATCCCCACTCTAGGGACAAAGGAAACTCAACACACATGGAATTCTAAGGGGAAGGATGTTATAAAATCCTAGGGAAACTCTGATCCAAATCCTCAGCATATAATTACAATGTTGGCATATGGTCCCCTCCTTCATATTGGGACTTGCTTCTATACTTGAGATAAGTAGTTTAGGGAGTTGGTTCGGGTATAACTGAGTCCATGTGGACTTCCAATCACTTGAAACACATATGGGATCGAAATTTTTTTTCCCAAATTTTGAAAGATGTACACGTGTTGCTTAAGGGAAGCTAGTGTATATGCTAGTTGATAACTGACAACATGAGTATACAAGTCAAAAATGAGTATTTTGAAGATTTTTTCCACATTTTGATGTGTAAGAGGGATGTAGGGGGTTTTTAGCATCAATGAGTTAGGAAATGCTATAGTAGGGGGGGAAAGAGAGATATTCTATATACTATAAGAGACAACAACAAAAAAAATTGTATATCCAAATCTTTGTTGCAATACCTCCTTCACCAAGTCATGGGTTCCTCCTGCTCGGGCCATTGACAAACCACCAATTCACAGTTTCTTCTACATATTGAAGTTGTATATCTAAATCTTTGTTGCAGTACCTCCTTCACCAAGTCCTGGGTTCCTCCTGCCTAGGCCATTGACAAACCACCAATTAACTATTGCTTCTACATCTCGAAGGGAAAGGATAATTATGGGAAGTAGGGTCCTAACTCAATCTCGAAGGGACATGAGATTAGAAAGAGGGGGTTTCTAAGTAGAATGGGAATGCAAAATCCCTAAGCATTTACTTATCGATTCCTCTAGCATGAGGGTACAATAATGGTGTAGTGCCCCTTCCCAACCTTAATGCCTCATTTTATACTTAGATAAGTGGTTTAGGCAGTTGGTATGAACCTTAACCGTGTCCAAGTGTACAAACAATAGAAAAGCAGCTTAGGAGAATGCAATTAATACACCTTTTATTATTTTTTTAGATTTCCCTAGCATGTTTCTTTAAGGAAACATGTGCCCCCCCAAGTTGCTAAATGAAAACTTATGGGGGCAAGAAATATTTGGTTTTTAGAATAATATTATTGCTTTTGATGGTTCTAAGGGCTAGAAGCATGTTTCAGGAAATGGTGGACCTAATAATGCTATAACACTTGCATAAATTTGTAGTCTAATATCACACTTGCAAGGATAAGGAAAAGAGGGTCTTTTCCTCCTCATATATCAATCACAAGAGATTGAACACAACATTATCTTGGCCCTTCTTGTAGAATAATCATAGCCTAACATCTCGGTGACCTAATTTTGCTGCTTAGGGGAAGAAAAATGTCATACCAAAAAATAATTGAAGCTCCTATGGTTTATCTTGATACAAAAATGTCTCCTAGTGAGGTAAGGATGCCACGTATCTAGTACATGAAGGATGACCACCATTTATTTCTCATAGGTAGACTTGCCCAAGTTTATATCACACAAATGTTTACTAGTGAATTCTAATGGGAGCTCCTCTTTCATAAACATCCCCCCAATACATTTTCTTGAGGCATCACATTCCAGGATGAAATTTTCAGTTAAGCATAACATGGCTAATATTGGGGTAGCACATATAACATCTTTTAAGAACAAAGGCCTATTTTAGTACATCATTCTAGATAAAGGAATTCTTTAACATGGATGTTAAGGGGGTGACAATTTTACCATATGTCTGCATAAGTTTTATTTAGTATACCATAAGACCATAGAAACCACACAACATTTTCAATGTTTATAGCTATGGCTAGTATTTAATTGCCTCAATTTTCTTGGGATAAACATGCAATCCATCCCTATTGAGAATGTGACCCAAATATTCCACTTAAAAAGTCCCAACGACGTGTTTGTAACTCTTGATGAAAAAGTGGTTGTTCTAGAGTAATTGTAAGCGACTTCATTAAAATACAACATATGGGTCACCCAAAGATTTTTGTATATCAAAATATCATCAAAGAAGGCCAGCACATCATTTCAAAACAAGGGTGAAAACTATTGTTCATGAGGCTCTCAATAGTGGATGTGGCATTGAAAAGTTCAAAAGGTATCACTAGGAGCTCAGAATGTCCTTCATGTATGTAGAATGATGTCCTAGTAAGGTATACTTCATCCTAATTTGGTGATAACCAAAATGGAGATCAATTTTAGTGAAGAACTATGCTCCAAGAATCTCATCCAAGAGGTTGTCAATTATGGGAATGGGAAATTTATCTTTGATTCACAACATGTTAAGAGCACAAAATTCTATGTACATGCACCAATTTCCTTATTTATTTAAAACCATGATGATCAATGAGGAGTATGGGATAGTGATGGCATGGATGACACTTACCTCCATTAGTTCCTAAACTATATTTTTAATTTCAATTTTTTGTCTGAAGGGATGTCTATAAGGGCACACATTGCATGGTATACTTCTTGGATTATGTGGTATGAAAATATCATGCTTGATACACAAGGGAGGTAAGCAATGGGGTTTTTTAAATACCTAGCTATGTTTTTCCAAAACCAACTTCAAATCACCTTCAAATCAAGATGAGTTTTGTATGTGGAGCTATCCATAACTTCAATGGCATTGAATTGGGAAACAGTTTGTGAGTGACCCTTCTTCAAGAGATTTTCCATACGGTGAGGGATATTTATTAATGGTGAGATAATAGTTTTCCATACGATGAGAGCCTTCACAAACTGATTCCTAGCAATATACCCCAAATAGGCCTTCACAAACTGATTCCATTGCCACCATTGACAATACTTTCAAGCAAATTAGTATAACACATCGATGTAGATTTTCATCTAGTCATCATCAATACCTTGGAGGAAATATTAGTGTTCCATTTAGGTAACCCATCCTATTGGGTTGGAGCCATAAAAATTATTTATATATACCTTAGGTAATCTATGCAACATATGAAGTTGTGTATCCTAAAAGGGTGTTGTTTGTCCTAAAGTCTGCTACCTAGACTACGGGAGCAGCAGTGTTCAGGCACCTCAATAAAAGTTTGTTTTTAGGGGTTTTGTGTGGATAACAATGTAAATCAAACGAATAAAGATAACAAGGTAGAGATGCAATGGTTTGAATACTTCAGCAATATAGATGTAAAAAGAGAAGATTCTTGCAATGATAGATGACAGAGCATTAAGACATAGGAGATAAACATTCAACACATATATGACTGCAAATAATAAGCAAATAGTTCATATCTAAAACACATATGTAAAAGGTATGAGTCTTTGAAAACACTTTTCAAACATTCAATAAGCATTTAACATTCACATTCATACATAACATGAAACATAGAAAACATCTATATATCATCCAATACATGAAAGAGTTCAAACTGAACCAGAGAACATCAATAACAATGATAGATTAAAGGCCTAGCTCCATATAGATATATTAACTGTCATAAAAAATTGCAAGAGAAGTTCTTACACAGGTAACCATTAGTAATCTCCAGTCTCCCAATAATTCGACTCCCATGTGTGTCTCCATCCCAACTTTAGCAGAACTTTACAATATATAGAACAGTAACCCAAAACATACTTCTTCTAGATCCCCTTCAAAACATACTTCTTCTAGATCCCCTTCCTAGGATTGAATTGCACAAATATAGGCAATTTCAAGCTAACTAAAATTAAAGTCTAAAACAACTTGATTATGACAGGTGTCTCTTCTAACTGAAGAAGATCATCGAATCAAAGCCTTCTGGTTGTTTCTGCCAGCACAACCATCCATCATGAGCATTTACAAAAGTATCTGCAATATTCTCTCTCGTATTGTTTGACAACAATAAGTTAATAGAATCCCTCTGGGCTGCAAACTATCTATAGAAGCCAATCGACTTCTACTTGATCTATGAACCTGGATCTGATGCATTTCTTTGAACAAAACTTCCCAATCTACTTCCAGTCTGGCCAAATCTTCTATTCTGGCTAGGCACATAATTTATGTAACTGGAAGATGATATTTCTATTCTTGCAGTACGGTTTCCAGTGTTTCTAGTAAGGCCTGCATTGATCTGGTCTTCGAAATATGAAAGTAGTGAACAGACTTAAGAGATCATGCCTTCGATGGGGGAGCCGGACTTTATTATCTAGTAAATTTCCAAATGTGTTCTGCAGTATGCCCACGAATTGGATACGATAATCCTCATAAAATTCTAGCATATTTTGGATCTCAATAGTCTCCAAGCCGACTTCAGTTGCTAACCTGATTAAGCTCGGAAAGTGCACCAAAAATTGGGTTTGGGAAGGCATACCATCTAAAAATTGTACTTGATACTTCATACCAAATGGTGTAAATCTATCATCTTCAAAAGTTATAATATACTGATCAGTCCGCACACGGGGAAGCATTCCATTAACCTTTAAATTGCCTGCTTTAATTGCACCTTCCACTGCTTTTTGGTACTTTGACCATATAGTAACAAAGAAGCCACATTCTGAAGCAGGCTCTTGGCCTGTTCCTCACTTGCAAAACAATCCTGCAAGTGCCGCAGGAAACATACAATGTCAATTTGAATATATTTTTTCGGCAGATATGATTCTAGGTTTGCCGCACAAGGATCCAGTTCATAAAAATTAGCAAGGTAAGGCTTTCGATGATACTCCCATTGCTCGCGAGCTTCACTAAGAGCAGATGCTGACAAATCAATTCCAATGTATTGTCCAATCTGAGCTTGAGCCCACTTCTCAGTATCTGCTCCACACCTACAATAAAGATCACAAACACAAAATGACCGTGGATGATGAAAGTCGCTACATGCTACAGGCCCTTTTTCTGCAGTGACCACCAAATCCTCTTTCTCGCAGCATTAAACCCAACCAATGCAAAAGTGCAGGCTTTACAACTTTATGAAGTGTTGCCCATTTGAGTGCTTTCAACTGTTGCAACACGACCTCCCTCAACTCCACCGAAAACAAAAGTTGAATATGTCTGAACATGATCAAGATAGTGGAACGAAGGCGACAGAGCATTATCCGATGCCAAGGAAGCTGAACGCCCTAGCATTTCAGTAAACCACCAAGAGCCACGAGCCTCATTTGGGCATTTGAGAAAACCCTTCTTGCAAATCGAACACCATATAATCCCGAGCTAACAGAGTAAAGGCTGTAGCGTGAAAAATAATGAAGAAAGATAGTTCTGTACAGGCGTTTTAACCCAAGTACTGCTCAACACCAGATGTCGAATTATGACAATAAGCACAGCATCTCGAATACTGCTAGTATAATGATGGTACCTGCAAACATTTAATCCTCGACGAGCTGGCGACATACCTACTCTCTTGAATAGTCATCACATGCTGTCAGTTCATATGAAATGTATGCAAAGTATTTCCAAAAAAAACATTTTCTCTTGAATAGTCATCACATGCTGTCAGTTC
This sequence comes from Larix kaempferi, assembly GCA_027924585.1. Classification (NCBI taxonomy): domain Eukaryota; kingdom Viridiplantae; phylum Streptophyta; class Pinopsida; order Pinales; family Pinaceae; genus Larix; species Larix kaempferi. The sequence continues at coordinate 10,575,108 of BSBM01000072.1, read as the reverse complement.
ATATGAAATGTATGCAAAGTATTTCCAAACAAAAACATTTTGTACGAGATCGAAAATATCTTATAGGAGCATAGGCTAGAATCTATATATTGTAAATACTCATAATATTAAAAGCATGAAATAACAAACAAAAACTTTTTAGAAAAACAAAAAGAAAGGATATGAAAACTCAAGGCTTAAAAGATTATTAAGATGTACAAATATAAGGCAACAGACCTAGGTCAAACATTGGCTCCAACTGGGGATGGCATTTCCCTGTGATTTGCCAAGAACTGTAGTTCCAGTGCCTTATTTTCTGTCAAAAATTACTGATCCATTGGGCTATGAAGTCTTATACCAAATCTTTTCAAAATCTCTCAATCTCTGAGGACACACCTCCAAAATACTGCTGCAAGCCAACACACTGAAAAGAATCTACATGCTTGTATGGCGAGCTTATTCTCTTGCTTACTCCTACTTTTAATCGGATGAAATAACCCAATCAAGTGTAATCATACTTCCAGTGAAGCCATGATAGCATCCAACTAGTTGAAACAACTTCTTTCAAGTAGATGAAATTCAAAGAAAAATTTAATATCTGAAACATAAATTTAATTTGGAAAGCACATTCTCCTTTGATTCCAACTTCTAAAATGCTGACACCTTTTGAAAATCCCGAGTTTATATAAATGGCCACTGGGTCTTTCCAGTTATGCTGTATTTCTAGCTGATACAAAAAATGGCATTGTTCCTCTGCTCCATTTATAACATGATATTTCATTTGTTCTGCTAAAAATAGAGAATGAAGATTTTCCAGGCATTGAAAATCAAAGGTATCAAATTTATCCTGAATGTGTTCACAAGTTCCTTCAACAATATCAATAACAATGTCATCCTGAGAACTAACAAGATGATATTCCTCTTTCATGTTGCCATCCAATAGGCAACTGTCATACATTGGCTCTATTTGTTCAATGATAATGGAATGAAAGTCTTCATGAACCTGCTGATTGAATTCTGCCACATCACACATCTTCGGATCTTGTTTTTTAAGATCATCATCATATTCATAAAAAAATGGAGCAGACTCACAAAATTCAAATGACACAGATGAAGTTTTCTGAAAATTATCAGCAGCAATCTGAACTTCAAACAAACTTGGAATAGCTTCTGTATTATAATCACCATTATAAGAAACCTCTGAATTTATGCCAAATGCATCCAAAGTATTACGGTCATCGAATTTAACATCTGACTGCTGAAAATCCTCCTGCTGTAAAATAGATCTAGCAAAAGCTTTATAGGACAATGAATCATCTTTTGAAAAAGAATCAATAGCATCTTTAACTCGACTGTCATCAACACCATTTTTAAGATTGTTCTGCAAACGTTCATAAACAATATGATTTTCAATGTTTTCTTCAATAGAGGATTGGGCTTCACAATGAGATACTTCTTCATGAATTTCATTAGTAAGGCTATGTTGATTATTATTACTAAGAGATTTCTTGATCTTAAATTGCTCACAATAGTCCTCTAAAAGGAGATTATCAGAATAAATCCTCTTGCAATAAACATAAAAGGTAGCATGGAAATCTTTTATGGATGAAATACTAGAAATAGGAGGAGATCGGTACCACTGTTTGGCATTTCCTTCCAAAGAATACATAAACATCTTCAACAATACATCTTCTTGATGAATATCGAGCTCGTCCATGTATTGATGAAACTCAACCAAGTGTTGTGCCGGATGATCATGGCCATCTCCTCTAAATCTTGGAAGGAAGTCTCCCCATTCATCCATAGTAGGCACATTATTTGGAAAATCTGGAACAACTGAAAAATCAAAAGGTGCAAACCTTGCAACCACAATGGCTTCCATGGATTTTGACATTTTGAACCGGTGGAGTCGCCAACAGATCCTTCCTCCGTGAAGTCGCCGGTGAAAAAATTGTAGTCTAAAGCGAGTAACCAGCCCTTGTTCACCATCAAAGACTGGACCTAATCTTTATCAAACCAAGGAAGAATTTGTGCTTCCTCCCTAGTATGGTTGCCAAAACATGTTTGTCCTAAAGTCTGCTACCTAGACGACGGGAGCAACAGTGTTCAGGCACCTCAATAAAAGTTTGTTTTTAGGGGTTTTGTGTGGATAACAATGTAAATCAAACGAATAAAGATAACAAGGTAGAGATATAATGGTCTGAATACTTCAGCAATATAGATGTAAAAAGAGAAGATTCTTGCAATGATAGATGACAGAGCATTAAGGCATAGGAGATAAACATTCAACACATATATGACTGCAATTTATAAACAAACAGTTCATATCTGAAACACATATGTAAAAGGTATGAGTCTTTGAAAACACTTTTCAAACATTCAATAAGCATTTAACATTCACATTCATACATAACACGAAACATAGAAAATATCTATATATCATCCAATACATGAAAGAGTTCAAACTGAACCAGAGAACATCAATAACAATGATAGATTAAAGGCCTAGCTCCATATAGATATATTAACTGTCATAAAAAATTGCAAGAGAAGTTCTTACACAGGTAACCATTAGTAATCTCCACAGTCTCCCAATAATTCGACTCCCATGTGTGTCTCCATCCCAACTTTAGCAGAGCTTTACAATATATAATTCGACTCCCATGTGTGTCTCCATCCCAACTTTAGCAGAGCTTTACAATATATAGGAACAGTAACCCAAAACAGACTTCTTCTAGATCCACTTTCCTAGGATTGAATTGCACAAAAATAGGCAATTTTAAGCTAACTAAAATTAAAGTCTAAAACAACTTGATTATGACAGGTGTCTCTTCTAATTGAAGAAGATCATCGAATCAAAGCCTTCTGGTTGTTTCTGCCAGCACAACCATCCATCATGAGCATTTACAAAAGTATCTACAATATTCTCTCTCGTATTGTTTGACAACAATAAGTTAATAGAATCCCTCTGGCGCTGCAAACTATCTACAGAAGCCAATCGACTTCTACTTGATCTATGAACCTGGATCTGATGCATTTCTTTGAACATAACTTCCCAATCTACTTCCAGTCTGGCCAAATCTTCTATTCTGGCTAGGCACATAATTTATGTAACCTGAAGATGATATTTCTATTCTTGCAGTACGGTTTCCAGTGTTTCTAGTAAGGCCTGCATTGATCTGGTCTTCGAAATATGAAAGTAGTGAACAAACTTAAGAGATCATGCGTTCGATGGGGGAGCCGGACTTTATTATCTAGTAAATTTCCACATGTGTTCTACAGTATGCCCATGAATTGGATACGATAATCTTCATAAAATTCCAACATATTTTGGATCTCAATAGTCTCCAAGCCGACTTCAGTTGCTAACCTGATTAAGCTCGGAAAGTGCACCAAAAATTGGGATTGGGAAGGCATACCATCTAAAAATTGTACTTGATACTTCATACCAAATGGTGTAAATCTATCATCTTCAAAAGTTATAATATACTGACGAGTCCGCACACGGGGAAGCATTCCATTAACCTTTCAATTGCCTGCCTTAATTGCACCTTCCACTGCTTTTTGGTACTTTGACCATATAGTAACAAAGAAGCCACATTCTGAAGCAGGCTCTTGGCCTGTTCCTCACTTGCAAAACAATCCTGCAAGTGCCGTAGGAAACATACAATGTCAATTTGAATATATTTTTCCGGCAGATATGATTCTAGGTTTGCCGCACAAGAATCCAGTTCATAAAAATTAGCAGGCTTTCGATGATACTCCCATTGCTCGCGAGCTTCACTAAGAGCAGATGCTGACAAATCAATTCCAATGTATTGTCCAATCTGAGTTTGAGCCCACTTCTCAGTATCTGCTCCACACCTACAATAAAGATCACAAACACAAAATTGCCATGGATGATGAAAGTCGCTACATGCTACAGGCCCTTTTTCTGCAGTGACCGCCAAATCCTCTTTCTCGCAGCATTAAACCCAGCCAATGCAAAAGTGCAGGCTCTACAACTTTATGAAGTGTTGCCCATTTGAGTGCTTTCAACTGTTGCAACACGACCTCCCTCAACTCCACCGAAAATAAAAGTTGAGTATGTCTGAACATGATCAAGATAGTGAAATGAAGGCGACAGAGCATTATCCGATGCCAAGGAAGTTGAATGCCCTAGCATTTCAGTAAACCACTAGGAGCCACGAGCCTCATTTGGGCATTTGAGAAAACCCTTCTTGCAAATCGAACACCATATAATCCCGAGCTAACAGAGTAAAGGCTATAAGGTGAAAAATAATGAAGAAAGATAGTTCTGTACAGGCGTTTTAACCCAAGTACTGCTCAACACCAGATGTCGAATTATGACAATAAGCATAGAGCTCGAAGACTGCTAGTATAATGATGGTACCTACAAACATTTAATCCTCGACGAGATGGCCACATACCTACTCTCTTGAATAGTCATCACATGCTGTCAGTTCATATGAAATGTATGCAACGTATTTCCAAACAAAAACATTTTGTATGAGATCGAAAATATCTTATAGGAGCATAGGCTAGAATCTATATATTGTAAATACTCAGAATATTAAAAGCATGAAATCAAAAACAATTTTTTTTTAGAAAAACAAAAAGAAAGGATATGAAAACTTAAGGCTTACAAGATTTTTAAGATGTACAAATATAAGGCAACAGACCTGGGTCAAACAGGTGTCCTAGTATGATTCTTTCCTCTTGTGTATAATTAATTGTTGGACATTGGTCACAACCGCTCCAACTAATGCCCCTTTTGAATTTGGTTGTTGGATTTGAATGTGGACCAATTGTTCCATATGTTATCTATTGATGCATTGAGGTTCTATATCTAGTCATTGGTTTTAGAAACCTCATCTTGTAAGTTATCTATCTTAGATACTTGGCTTTCTAGCTAGGTTATCCTAGTATTGATGGCCATATTTTTAGTGGTAATCATGGGGACACTTAGGTTCACTGGAAAGGTTATCAAAGAGATACTAATGTGATTAGTGTTGCACAAGGATTATTTTGAGATAGGACTCCCATAATGGTATGGGCATGCCTTGGACCACTTCTATTTTTTTATTTAACTAGAGTATTTAGTCTTGCATGAGTTATTGCATTGATGAAATTCTCAACTTTCTTATATTCCAAGTTATCTATGAATTTCACTACATGTTTTGCAGAGCCTAGTTCTTTCAAGGTCATAAGAGCATACATGTTAAGCAATATATGTATTTGATATAGTTGAGGGTTTCCAATAGTGGTAATCGACTAATATTTGATGGTGCTACGTGTTAATTTTTATCTTTAATTCGGAGCTGCAATAATACTTGAAATCAAATAACAATCATAGACATAAGCAATCAAATTCAACACATGAATTTACCCTTGTGAAACCCTCTATAACTTGAGGGAGAAATACCCAACAAAACCTTCCTTAGTATATTGATAGATAGTAGAGAATGTCTTTTACATCAAGCACCCCCGGTGCAATTACAAAGCAAGAGAAAGATAAAGAAGAGAGACTCAAAATAATATCCCGCACAAAGAGATGTGCATTGCCTTCAAGAGAGAAAATAATTCACTTCACATTGAATTCATCAATCCTGTATAACATATTTATACATTCTTCTCATGCATCGGCTTCTATTTTTATATTCTGACTTCAAGATGAACTCACCCTCCATCTGGATGCATCAATCTTGCATGAAGAAGTGCGCTCCACTTCTCATGCAATGCATTAACTCACTGAACTGTCTCTTAGGATGAAATCACCCCTTAACTGAAAGCTTGCCCACTTAGTTAGGTGGCTAACTTAAGTGTCATCATGCAAGTGTCGCAACTCAAGTGTCGTCTTTTAGTTTAACATAAGTGTCATCATGCAATAACACTTAGTTAACTAGATCTTCTTTGTTATGACTTAGTTAACGCTCTTAACTGATTCTTTCTTGTTAACATCACTGTAGTGATCAATTCGAGTTCTCCTTTGATTTGTTGAAGTCTTCACTAAAGTTTCGCAATTTGAATCCTCTCTTAATTAATTCTTTATGTGCAATTTGAATTCCGTCATATATTATCACATCCTATCTTTATCTCTTGTCTTATCTGCATGGTCCACATGAGCCAACTTAATTATCATATCAAATATACTAAGAAGATTTTCCCAATGATGTGATCATATTGTTCTACTATTGTTCCAAGTGGTTATATGCTAAAGTAATTCACTCTAGAGGTGGCCAGTCTCTAGAGGAGACTCAATAGCTCAACCATGGTTAGTAGTACATCACACACCATACATGATTTGACATGCAAAGCATCACCTCAACACATGAGGCACCACTTCAACACATGAGGATATGTCTTGACACACAAGACCTTAGCCTTGACTAGAAAGATTGTACAACACCATCACTTTGAAATACAAATCACTTGCCTCAACACATGAATCTTAACCATTCTCGAGTCCAACTCAAGATTCTTCTCCAAGTTTCCCGAGTCTAACTCAGGATCCTATAAGGCGCTACCTCGACACATGAGGCTCAATCTTGACACATAAGATTGACCTGGAGAATGACTCATGATGTTGTAACTTTAACACTAAGGAGGATAGATTGTACCTTTAGTTGTACTATTTGATTCCTTATTACAAGAGAGTGATCTCTCCAAGTAATGTGCTTGGTGTACTATAGAGACAAAAAAATAAATAGGTTTATGAGAGGAGGGTTCAAATACACCTAGGGTGCTTTTGATAGACTCAAGGTTACATGGAAGATCAAATATGTGTATAGATTATGTTTGATGTAGTGATACTCACCAGGAATCAACAAATGTGTACAAGGGAATGCAACGATGTGACCCCACTTGTATTCCCTTCTAGTATTCTTCCCAACCATGATTTAACCCATTGAACAATAGATTGCTATGTTTAAACATGAAAAACATGTCTCTAGCCTAAATAAAATTTCTCTAAAAATTGGGTGCATCATGGAACATGAAAGAACTACGATACCACTTGTAGTTTACTTATATAACAAAAATACTGAATTATGAGAAATATCATAAGAAATATAAATTGTTAAAAGTAAAATATGAATAATAAGCATATAAAACCTTCATAATAGTAACCCTTAAATTGATTATCCAAAAATAGAGAAATGCTCACTAGCCTCTTTGAGGGGGGAACCTCCAAATGATTATATATCCAATACAGTGAAAATAATTGTCAAAACATAACATTTCTTCTTAATTCAATAAATAATTTCTCACTACCCAAACCCTAACCACTAGTGGTCCCAACACTAATAAGTATCTACTACCTAGAGGGACTTATTCCATACGAATGAATTTTTGTTATAATTAACCATGCACCAACTACATTGTGGGTCTTATTCAAAGAGGATGGTCATGTAAATTAACTAACTAACTATTAAGTACCCTGAAGTAGGGAATTTAGGGTAGGACACTAAAAATCTCTTAAAATATTGCTTTGTTGAGTTTCCCTTCCCAAGAAATTTGCTTTTTATGAGCCTTCCCTTTGAAGTTTTACTTCTAAAGTTTGGCCCTTGAGCTTGTTGTCACTAAAGTTTGTCTCCTATGAATTGTTCCTTTTTCACCTTTAGAGCAAATTTGGGGTCTAAAATGGGCATCCTAAGGAAAATAATAAAATAATATTTATGAAATTTGGAGGAAGAGAGAAAAAAAACTATTTTTTTATTCGTATTTTCAACATATCTCTCTATGGGTTTACTCAAATTTCAAGTGGGAGCACTCGTTGGATGTAGAATTAAATTATGCATCCAACGTGTACCCACACTGCATAATTTTGAGGCCCACCCCACGAAAAATGAGAAATACATGAAAGTAACACATTTTTTTTTATGTATTTCTTGTTTTTCGTGGGGTGGGGTCCATCAAAAGTATGCACTGTGGATACTTGTTGGATGTAGAATAACGAGTGCTCCCACTTGAAATTTGAGTAAAACCATAGGGAGATAAGTTGAAAATACAAATAAAAAAATATTTTTTTTTATGACAAATATGACAAGTCAACCCTTATGGCTGACACTTTTTCTTGAAATTCTATTGGTTCTTGAATTTCAACTCATCAAGAAATTATGGTTGGCTCTTTTTCTTATGAGGTCCATTTTAGACCCCAAATTTGGTCTAATGTTTATCTTTAGAGTTTTCCTTCATTGAATTTTGGTTCATTAGGTTTTCCTTTTTAAAATTTTTCCTCTCTTAGGGGTCCGCCTCCACTAAGTTTGCTTTATCATTGTTCTACCTTTAAATTTGAGCACCAAACCTATTTCAAGCTTCCCAATTTCTTGATTGTGATTCAATGTGATCCCATTCATTGTTATTTGTTTTCTACTACTATGAGTTCTCTTTAACACGGGTTTTTACTTCTTGAGGCTTTCCTAGGGATTTTAAATTGTGACTTTTTGCTTCAACATACAATTATAGATATGCTCTTAGTTATTTTACCTTGGGATTTGTGGATCCTCATATACCTCAAAGTCTAAAACGGCTTAACCCTTTGGTTCATGATGCATAGCTGGAAGATTCCCATCAATGAAAAATACATCCCATACCATTTTTCATACCAACAATACAATAACCTCTTAATGAGGGTATATTATTGTCATAAATCAACATTACTGGTGAATATTCCTATGTAGATGAAATTTCTCTTCATACAAACTTCATGGATTCAAATATTTGTTACAATTTATACTGCTACCCTTTTGACTATTGATGAACTTGATTTTTCCACCCCTTTGATCTTGGCCACCTAGTTCCTTTTTGATATGGCCTTTTGATTCTTGGGATGAATACGAGGATGTCACTTCCAAAATTTATCAACCAAATTCCTACTCATCTTGTAATGGCAACAATTATTTTACCACATATTGCTTGGATAGTATTTCCTTTCTTATTGCCTTCATTTATTTGTTCCCTTTTTTGGTTTGAAGAGGAGTTGTTGTAGCCCTCCTTATTTTTGAGATCCCTCATGTATTTGGTGATGGATTTTATCTTCCAATGCTTAGCACACAATGTCAGTTGTTCATACATAGAACATGGATAAGAATACCAATATTTGTATGCCTTGTAGCCTCTCTTCTTACAACACAGATATGCAATAGGATGAGTCTATCTCATATGCATTTCAAAGCTTCCCCAGTGCATGCTAAATCTCTTGCTTTTCCTTCCCACTTATGGTACAAGTTGAGATGATTATGATAGTTCCTTTCTTCTGTCCTTGGAGATTGCATAGGGTTAATTGATTGGTACGTTGCTTGCTTCTTTGTTCCTCATATTTCATGATTTTCTCTTTATTTGGAGTTGTATAGTCTCCTTCTTGAGCCTTCACAAAGAAAATATTCTTGGAGGGATTCACACCTTCATGATCCATCCTTTGATAGAATGGCTACATTTATTTCCATTGGAATGCACTCTACCTCCGGTTTCACCTGATTATTCACCCTTGTCACTATTACACCAAGAAACATAAGACCTTTATGGTGAGGCCTATAGGATACATAATTGCGATTTATAATCCCTTGGTGGTACTTTCTGAGGCATTGTCCTTTATAGCCCATTTTATTATTCAAATTGGAGGTTACAATCTTGGTGTCCAATGATAAAATACCAAGAGACTCAAATGAAGTATGAATAAAAATAGAAGGGGCATATCAAGAAGTGCTTTCCATGTTTCCTTTATTCATAGTTTGTGAACATTGGGTAGAGACAATGTATTATTTTCCATTCTTCACACTCTCAATATCTTCTTGAAGCTTGGACATAAATGTGTCCTTTTCATTCAACTCATGTTGTAGATTCTCCATGTCTTCACAACCATTCTCCTAAATGATTTCCATTCTATTGAAGACAAAATCTCTATTTTTCATAAATAAAGCTTAAAAAATTCAAACTTGTCCATGGTCTCTCAAGGAGTTTCATTTTGCTGTCAAATTTATTTTATAGTTGCTTGTTTGCCTCTTATAGGTGCTAGACACTATTCTCCAACACTTGATTCTACTTTTGACTTTGCTCATTACACCCTTGCAACTCTTGGATCCTCTATCCTATAAGATATTTTCCCAAGGTTATTTATGTATACACTTTCCATAATACCTAGAAAAAATATTTGATTCCAAATTTGTTCATATGCAATGGGTGAATCCACTAAAACTATAAGAATAATTTTCAACTTATAGGCATCGAAACATAACTTTTTACGCATGAAATATGGTACAACATACCTTTAAAAAAATCACATCAAATTAGATCTCTGACCAATGTTATGACTACTGTTTCAACCATAGCCCTGAAGATATTATTCATATTATTCACAAATCAAGTCAATTTATAGGTCCAAAACATTTTGGTTGATTTGAAGGTCAAAATATAGGTGAAATCTCTAGTTGAAGTAATGGTCAAAATAGTTTTAATTTTAAGGTCAAAATATATGTCACCACTGTAGTCAAAACACTAGTTCAATTGTTTTTTCCTTTTATGCGATATAAAACTGTATTATTTTAAATCGAAATCACATTCATAATAGTTATTGAAATTATGGTTGAAATTGTTGTTTCAAGGTGGAAAAAATATAGCAAAAATTCAAATAATTCTATCAAAATTCAACTTCATTATGTCACAACATTTTATGAAATATTGATAAAAAATTCAATAAAAAATGAACAAATTTCTTGGTAGTAAGATCAAGTAAGTTCCTGATCTTGCGCTCAAGAAAGATACTAGGCCTAGGTCAAGCAGGTAAGTTCTTGGTGTATATTTTAGGTAAGGTCCTATTTATAAGCTTCCTAGGCTTGAGCTCATGTAATATAATCCCGATCTAGAGCTTAGGTGAGGTCCTAGATCTGATCTCAAATACTACTATCTTGGTTAAGGTTTTAGGTGAGGTCATAGTATTAAACTCTTCGTAGGAAAGTAAGGCCCTAGTCTTGAGCTCTATAGCTAACGCACAAACAAATTTTATTGAGAAAATAAAATCATCCTTGCATAGAGAGAAAATAAGATGGTTTTTTCAATAACCAATATAAGAAAAATATCGTATATCGAAGAAATATAAATAGACAACATAGATTCAATGATATATGAATATCACTTGAAATATATGAATGTCACAAATAATATATCAATGTCGCCAGTAATATATTAATATAATTAGTAACATAAGTATGATAATGCCACCACAAGTCTTATAACTTACTAATGCCACCAATAAACAAAAGTCACAATATAATTGGGCTTACACCCATGATGTCCAAAAATAATAATAATAAAGGCTACTATGAATCAAGAATGAGGTGTTGAGGTTCATCATGTGCATCCCAAGAATGCACTTGCATAAATGTAAATGCATGATAGTTAGAAGTATAGTAAATAAATGAATGCTTCATTATGATATATTATAAACATATATACCTACTAGTCCACACCTATTTGATCTCATCGCTCCACCATTTTGTGAACCTCTTCTCTACTTCCATAATAATTTCCTCATCCTTGATCAGTTCAAGTATTTGTTACCATAACAAGGACATGGAATCATTTTAGGGGTTTAACATTATAGATCCTTTTCCTATTTGAAAACAATGCCACACTTCATTTGGATCCTTATCAACAACCTCAACATTAATGACACGGACAACCTTTCTAATAACAACAAGGAGGAATCTTTGACTCTGCAATATCATGTAATGTAAAATTGAATAAAAAATTAGAATATCATTAAAGTATTGACACAATAAACCATTAAATGAACTAGTTGATATAATATATTACAACAACATTACTTTGACAATAATATGAAAATGAGCATTTATTGTCGCAGACATTTGTTGTGTCATGCATGATCTTGACTATGTTCATGAAATTGCAATGCTATAAAATATCATATTTCATTCATTTTCCAACTGATGAGAAAGTTGTAAAAAGAGTAAAATTGAATTCAACATTGTGTGTTTAAGCCCAAACCGCTAATTAATAATGGGGAGTGTTACAAAATCAAGTTGTTGAAACTCATTGAGAATATTATCAAAATTTCCCATTTATCCTAACTAGTTTCAATTTGTTGTTCAATTTTTGAGAGGTTTGACACATATACCTTATACTTGAGAGATTCTCATTGTTTAACATAACAAGGTATAATAATATCATGTTGGATATCGATATTATCCAAGTTCACTTCATTGTTGGAGCACTTGACATCGTTGCGGTCTTTCTTAGACTCTATAATTGGTGTGTTTTCATCATAATTACCATGATGGTTGATGTGATAATAATTCCAATGAGTGATGGTTGTTGCATTATCCCATTCGTTCGTTTGGCTCTTGATTGATACTTCCATGATTTTTTATCGCAAATATCCCCACCCTTAACTCTAATTTAGGTACAATGTTCATGTTCATGTTCCCATGTCTCTGTGTCCTACAAATTCCATGCCTCTCTCCAACACACCAAATGCGTCGCAAGTAATCAATAGTGTTGGTTTTAAAAAAATGCACCCTATATGAAACTGAATTCTTGGACCTTGAAGGAAAGTATTGAGAAGGTTTAATTAAAGTTTATAAATAAGTAGGGGTCATAAAGGTCAATACACATGTCATAAATGCACACTCCATTGGGATGACAAGATCATTTGATGTAGGATGCACAAAATGTTATATTGCAAGAAATATGTGTTGTGAATTTTTAATTTCTAACACCCTACAAAGGCATGCTATAATTCCATCTGATTATAAACATCAAACACTTGGTCGGTGGAACCTATGTGAGGATTATGTCGACTCAAAAGGAGGAAGGGTCCCACCCCCTAACAACAAGGGAATGCATATGAATTTTGCATCCTCCTATTGTTATAAGGGTTCTAATAGAGGAAATGTGAAAAATGCTTCAAGTGTCATTGGATCCCATGCATGGAATATGTCGATGATTTCATCTTAGAAGAGAAAGGTTCCCACCAGAAAATACAAAAGATGAATATCAGAGTTTCAAATCCTCTTATTATGACAATAGTTCTTCCTAAGGAAAATTATGTGTAAATGCACTAAGTATACCTTGTGCGAGATGTAAGATCAACGTCTTCCATGTTGCATTTGCCAAGTTATCTTAGGGTCACTCTATGTGCCATGTTGAACTGCATGCACATGCTAAGGTGATCATGGAAAAAATAATTTCAACGGAGCAATACGTGGCTTTAATGTGAAATTTCACTTCTTCTTCTACTTTAATCACTTTTGAGGCCCTCATATCTTGTCACACATTCCACGAAAACACAATATAGAGCCAAATTAGATGGTGATGTACCTGTATGCATTTAGATATGAAATACAAAACTTGGATAACAATCTTCCATAGAGGATGCATCATCTCGAACTCATATAGAATTTTGGTGTATTGTCTTTAAATTCAATATATGGAGGATTGAAATATCACCCAAGATGACCACCATCCTTCTATTTATTATTGGATGTCTTCACAAGGTATCCAACATTATTTTTAGTGGAAATGAATTTTTAATATTTGTTTATGAACTAAATAAGTTGAGCACTTCTATAGGTGTTGAAGCTTGTTGTGATGAATATGTGAGTCGTGACAAGTCTCTAAGGGATTTTTCCAACTCCTAAACTATCTTGCACATGTAGTTCGATCCTTTTGTAAATCAAACTTTAATCATTATCCAATATAAAGTAATAAAACACTAGATATACTGCATATAATATATAACAATATGTAATGAATGGATACCCAAGTGTCCTCAAAAGGGTTTGATACTTGTTTTACCCTAGCTATGCTCTAAATTTACTCGAGGTTGTAGAGTTGAATTGTCCAAAGCATAAGAGCACTAATCCTTTTGGATACCTTAGGATGAGAGAATGTACCAACAAGGTTGGATCCAGAACTAATAGCAAAATATCCCTATTTGGGTTCTAGAGAATAAGCAACCAAAACACCTTGTAAGAGAAGTAGGAGGCTAGATCAAAATTTGATTCCAATTTGAGTGGGTTCATAGAAAATTGGGATTTTCCAAAAGGTTGCTCCAAGGGTTCAACAATTTTGTAATAGTATAAATAGGAAAAGGAACAATGTTAAGGTGTATGCGAGTGAAAAAATAAACATTATATAGGAAGACCCATATAAAAAGTTAAACCTTGAGGTTTGACTAGATGCCATCATTTTTTCAAGTCATACTTTGGGCCCCTAAAAAAAAAATCCTCTCATTTGGAAACTAGTGAAACACGGTAATGGTAGAACTTGAAAATCCACAATTCGCTTAGAATCCATAGTTAGTAAGGGTTAAGGAATATTTGACTCATTTTTCCTTGTAAATATGAAAACCAAATGCAATTGGGTCATTGTGTACATATAATAAATCATTGTAAGTATGTATGGACCCAATCAGGGATTGCACTCCAACTAAACTCTGAGTAAGGAAATACCCAAAATGAGTGCCTTGAGGATCAAAGTGAACCAAATTGATGACTAAGGGACAAATACCTTGAGAGGAAAGGTGGAAAAGGATCATACAAAAGCACTAGACATTCCTAAGAGGTCATACACCTAGGTTAACATAGGGAAACTCAAGTGAAGTAGTTTGACATAGAAGTACAGTAAAGAGATATTGTTTCATCACTAGGTGGGTCACACATAGAAATGACACAAAATAGGGCCACACCACAAATTCCCTAGTGTATAAACATATGTGACTTCTAAATGGGGAAATACATATGCTACATATTTCCCTACTTACGGAAGATATTTTCCACATAATATAACAAAACCCTTATTAACTTCATTTTTAATTTTCTATTTTGCTTCCACTTACATTTTTATTCTATTTTTTTTCATTTTCTCAAGAAACTTGGCACTATTTCATGGTTTAGAACCGTTTGTGGCTTTTTTAGTGCCATATTTACAAATCGATGCCAAGTAGCATCGATTTTAGTGAAATGAACAATAGTGTTGGACATGTGTTGTGCTGTTAATAGGTTCCTAGAGAAAAGGGGTTCTGATAGGGTGATCACCCCCCTCGACTAGGGGGGGTGAAATGCCCTTCCTATAAGAAAATTTTGGGTCCATTTTTTGGCCTCTTTTGATATTTTTCATCCATTGGTTTTTCAACCCATTGTAAACTAACTAAGGTTAAGGAATTAGGTTTGCAATCTAATCTAGGTTAATGAATTAGGGTTTTGGATGCTATAATATTATATTGTAAACAATGTAAATAATACAATGAGAAAGAGAGTGGAGATGTAATATCCCCATTTTGGTAGCACTATGGTTCACCACTATACCCATTAGATTCCCATGGGTTGAGTGTGAATTAATTAATTTGGGAATTAAATTGGCCTATAGTTATTATGTTAAATTAAATTAAATATTGGAAATGTAATCTACGTCCAAATTTTTTAATATTTAATTGTTAATTATTTTTTTCAAGAGTTGGAAATGTCTAGGTGGCCCAAGAGGGAGCATAGGAGATTAGGTGGACCCCTATGAGTTATCTTTAATAAAGGAATCTGGAAGAAAAACAGTAAAAAGCAAGAAAGCAACTGGAAAGCAGGAAAGCAACAGAAAAGAAGGAAAGCACTGAAAAGCAGGAAAGTAGTAGAAAAGCAGGAAAGCACTGAAAACAAGAAAGCAATAGAAAATCAAGGAAAAGCATAAGTCTCCCTATTTTTGCTAAAAGTAGGAAAATCAGCCTAAAGGAAAAAAGACAAGAAAGCAAACAAGGAATCTAAGAAACCTTTTCCTAATTTCAAATTAGAAAATGGGGGCTAACTTCTATTCTCTCATGAAAATAATATTAATTATTATTTTATTGATATTTTCATGATAAAAATCTAGAAGGAAATAAAAGCTATCAGAAGTTTATAAAAGGAGTATGATAGCCTCCTCGAGGAATCTTTTGGTCAATTTTGTTTGTGTTGAAGAGCTTTGGGCTTTTCTTAGCTTGGGAGATGTGCCCCTTGCTACAGTAGGGAGATGTGCCCTTTGTCCACTCCACTAGTTGAGCATTTCAGATAGAGATTGAGGAGGAAGGTATTCATCCTTTCTCCTTGAGGTTATTTCAGTTTTTCCATGTCATTTCCAAATCCATTCCATTTACAGTTAGTGTGTTAATGTTCCATCAATTTAAAGTTCTAATTGTAGTGTGTAGATTTGCAGTGTGCTAGTTGTAGCATGGGATATGGATGGTTCTTGCTAAAGTATGATGTTTTTTCTATACTTGAAGCTCTGATATGTACTAAATGTCCTCTTGAATAATAAAAATCAGTATTGTGCTTCCATTTTTCAGATTTCAGATTTATTTTCTATGTACAATTTCTCCTATGTACCATTCATTGTCAAATTTGACTAGTTTTAAGATTGGTTGTAATAATCAGACTTATATGCTTCCAAATCCCATTATGAAGGTTGTTGAAGTTATATAATAGGAATTTGGACCCATCCCAATCCTCAAAACATAAATTTGTGAGGATCATATACCATTTGAATTCATTTGGAAAGATCCTAGTTAAGCTGTCCTGAATTCACAATTTTTCCTTGTAGCTTCCAAAATTTTCCAAATTAAGTCCAATTTTCAAACTGAGTGTTTCCATATTAGGTTTGGGTAGTTACATACCAGCCACTTTCAATTATGCACCAAAATCCGTTGTGTTTCGACATAATTCCTCGGGCCATTTCCTTGAAGCCTTTGGTTTAGCCAAAGGAGTCTACCCAGGTGTGATGTACTTAGAAATGTGCAACTTTTGAAGTTGGGTGTCTGTCTAAGGGTGATGTAGGTTGTACTTAGTATTTATCAGACCCTAAAATCCATCCTTGAAAATTTATAGAGGTCTAGAGGTGTTTGGGACAAGTTGGGAAAATACTAGTTCCAGGTTGCTAGTTTTGAGCGAGTTAAGTGCCGATTAAGGGTGATACAAAATTTTTGTGAAGAGTATTCAACTAGGTTTGCATAGCCAGAATTATAAACCTTATAATAGGTTTGATTTGTCACATAACATAATTTTATAGTTATTCCCTTTGGGATGCGCCATAACTCATCATTACCAGAAAGCTATCTTCTTGTGTCCAGTGTGAAGCAAATCACATAGTTTGGGGGAATTCCGATTCTATAAGGCTGTGGTGGTGTTGATATCTATGATTTTTAGATTGGGGATGTTATAGTGGTATCATTGCATGGTCCTCTACACCTGTGCATTGTGACCATCAATTGAAAGAGAGAAATTTGCAGCAATCAGACTAGTTCCAGTTGAAGATGTTGATTTCAAACAGTATGAAGAGGAAGAATCTTTTCCAAAATAAATCATCTATATTGATGGAGGCCTACCATGATATTAGGATGGTTACTTTTGTGAAAAAATATATAGTGAGGATAGTAAGGCCAAACCACCAATGTAAAGTACAAAAAATGATTTATCAAGGATAATAGAAGCATGTGCAAAAATGCCTCGCTACTATCATGAGTGTGCCCCTATAATTCCTGTAGACTTTGGAAGCACTTGTCGAGTGACCTGATAGAATAAACTTTAATAAAGTGGTCCTTTGAGTTTAGATGTGTTTGAACGATTGAGAAAACACATGATGAATTGTATAATGACAAATGATAAAACAATGAAATGAATGATACTTGTAGAAATGGATACTTTACTTAAATTGTTGAATGAATGCATGCTCTGCTTAACGATTAGCTATGTTATGAAATATATGATGTGAATGAATGAATTGCATGTATTGTTTAATGATTAGCAGAGTTACGAAACATGATTATGATTATGGACTAATTTACATGAAGTATATTGATGAATTACGATGAGCAGTACTACTGATGGGTACTTTGAGTTTATGTGCAGCAGCAGGTGATTTACCATAACCAACTGACTCACAAAGGAAATATATGGGCCGAAGAGTATAAATAAATCACACATGGAAGAACGACGATGGTGTCGACTTCCTACGGATTCCATGCACGAGTTGAAAAGCACCTATCCGCTTACTTGGGGAAGCATGAAGTCGTGCGAAGTGGACCATGACGAAATTGGTCACGTACAAGGTTGAGGGGCGCGCAGTAAGAACATACTTAATCCTTAGCACCATTAGTCTCCAATAGAGTGTAGACAAAGGATTGAAAGTAACGAATCCTAAATCCCTACATGAAGTTTTCACAAATCAGATGAAACGAAGAAGTATTAACGAAAGGACCCGACGATGTGGTACCTTGTTGATAAACGAAAAATGATGGACAAATGGACCCGACGATGTGGTACCATGTTGATAAAAATAAAATGCGGGACGTATGGAACCGACGATGTGGTACCTAGACCTAAGACGAAAACAACTGATGAATATTATGCATTAAGCATGTAGATTTGCATTTAGGCTATTCTGCACATGAAATGATTATTAGTAATTAAAATAATAGAGAATATTTGTTTAGGAGCAAATAATATACTAAATATTAGCATATAGCCAACTCCACTTGCACCCACAAAAATAGAAACTAGATTGAAGCATCAGGGGGGACAGACTTGAGTAAATCATGAATGTAGGTACACTCTCTTCAGAATAAGACACATGGCTGGGTGAGGTAATTATATTTAAATATTTAAAAAACTAGGCATTTTTGCATGAAGTGACGTGTCGCAGAGAATTTTCTTATTTAAGGAAGGAAAGAGGAAAGGGGAAGGGGACACCCTACTGTTGGATGGTCACCGCGGAATGGTGAAAGGACATTGATTTGATTCTATTGTGAGTTTGGTAATGGATCTTGATGGGGGGGGAAGCTCACTTCTAGATCCTTGGTTTATGTGTGTGAGCTCTACGACCCCATTGCTCGGGGGTTCGAGAAAAAGAAGAGTATTCCCGAATTGGTAGGGAGGTCAACCGAGTGGTCAGTTGGATGTCTGGATCAAAGCAGCAAGGACTAACAACTACAACAATCTTCGACGAGTGGATTTACCCACAACCATCAAAATCAGGTCTATTATTCCATTTTTATTTTCTAAGTTAAATTTTTGAGTTAATTTTTCAATTTTGTATCATTGGTAAGATCTAAACTATTTTATTATGTTAGTAATTATTTAGATAGTCTTTTGAGAGGGCACCGGAAACAAGGGTCCCTACATTTGGTATCAGAGCCAGTCGAGCCTTGAAGGCAACAGACTCATATTATTTATTATTTAGGTTTCAGACTTTTGTTAATATGATTTAGTTCATTATTTTCTTTTCTGTCTAATCTACTTGTAAAGTTGATTATTAAGAAATAGCGAAAAGCATTCATGGCTAAACCTACTTGTAAAGTTGATTATTAAGAAATAGCGAAAAGCATTCATGGCTAAACCCCTGATTCGCCACTTACAAATAAAATATTCAGATTTCACCATAGCACTGCACTAATAAATTTATTCAGTCTGAATGTTTTGATCCCAACTTAAACATATGTTAATCGATAATATTCGTAGATCAGTGTCTGAAATGACTCGATTCCATCTCCATAGTGTATAGCGATTCGTAATTTTGAGCTATGTGGGAAGCATTCCGATCTGGATCTCGATCCTTGTATGCGCAGAACCTGGTGTGTAGCGTTTCGATCTCAGATCCCTATTTACGCAGAAAGATCTAAGAACTCTGCATGTAGAAATATGATTCTGATGCTCGGAATAATACAAGCTCGTAACAGAAGCCCTCCACCTTGCTCGAGTCCATCAACCCAATCTTTAGATAGGATCGATCTGTGCATGGGTGTACAGTAGTCTCTCCATATTTAGTTCAACGCCCCTACTACTTTCATAGTGCCGTAGCTCCAGATCGACCCTTTCTGACTTAATCCCAAAAGATTCAAACTTGGTATAACATCCATATCGACTGGTACTACATAATCAAAAGAATTCCAACTCTGTATTGTATCCAGATCCCAATCAGATAGGCGACAGTCTCCGCGCAAACCTTAACCTTTCCAGATTCTACACGAAACCTTGTGCAATGAATAGATTGGAAATAAGTAATGGGTACAGCGATCCTTGATGTCGAACTCTGTGTCCATCCCTTAGCGAAAGATTCCACTCAGGCAAAAAGAAATCAACCGCTCTGTATAATTTGAAATCGCCCGAAGAGTTAATTTTTCCGCTATCCCTAGATTTTAATGAGAGTCTGCCCTGAAATTTGACTCATAGATCGGTACACTGTAGTCCTTTAATCATGACTACAGACTCTCGCGGTCTCAATTCGAGCTCTGCTGATCGAGATCTCATCGTGCATGACGCGTGAAGGAGCTAAGACCGATGATATATATAAAACCAGCTAAGTAAACCCTACCGCAGCGACAGCTAATTTCCCCAGCCAGAAGGTGCCCGCTCCTGCTTGGACCTGTTCCCGTACTCGCTGTTCTCCTTTCCTTTCACCTTCTTATCGCCGGCCTATCTCTAGTGAAGCAGAAGTTCTGGCTATACTATAATTCAGATTCGATCAAGAATCTCTGTTTAAACCAAAAAGAAAGGAAGGAAATAAAATTTGTTCAATTGCCATGACCAAAGGAGTCGCCTGGCGTGCATGCTGGCCTCTATTGGCACTATATTTATTCATCCCTTGACTCTATTAGATTATTATGGAATTCCTACGTATCCCTTCATTGAGTTCAATGTTGAAACATAAAATCCTGCGGAGAGATCGCGTTCCCTCAATGAGGAGAGGGCCCCGAACAGTGATCAAATTTGAAGGGTGGGTATTAATTTTTATTGGAAGGAAATTTGTTCTTTGAGTCTTTCAAAGATGATGGGCAATTTAAATAATTGTACTTCAATTGATAAGTATAAATTAACTAAACCCTTCCCCTAAAAAACAATCTTAAACAATTGAGTACTCCTGAATATCTACATGATAAAATGGTATCTTTTCAATAAAACCAAAATTGAAAACATTAATTTGACATATATGTAACATTAATTTTACCGTTCATTAAAATAACAACTATTTTGTTGTATTTTTCTGGGTTAGACCACACTTCATTATACAAAAAAACTACTTAGACTATGCAATAACCATATTGGGGCATCTACATGATGTTATGCATACTGCTGAGAAAATTACTTACTGTTAACTATGTACAAAAAGAAGCCACTAAGCAAAATGAGGCTATAATAAACCTACAACCAAAATCTATATATAAAACCAACCAAAACCTTAATTCAAACTGGAGAGAGGGAAACCATCCAAGCTTGAGAGATGTAAGAATGATGGACACTAGGAGCCTAAGAAAAAACAATGCATAGCTCAAAAAAACATTAAAAAATAATCCTCCATACCAACCACGTCAGCAACACTAGCATCATAAGGGCCTGGGCATCAAATTTTGTTGTTCAACACTTGTCGCGACAACATACAGGTATGGGATGGAGGGGAAATGGAATCAATCCTAAGCCAACTAGAGCCTTGCAACTCGCTACATGTTTGAGTCTCGACAATCTACCTTTTAAATTGAACCACAACTAGAAAAGAAGTTTGTTAATGGCTCGATTTGTGAAAATTCTAGATACATGAGTAATTAAGAGCTTGAGGTTCTAAAATTTGATGTGTTTTTTACCAATCCACAATTCGTTGAATTCATAGTCACTGGCATGAAATTTAAGTTATTTAATGAAAGAATTAATGTATCTAGCTCTATGTCGAAACTATTTTCCATGCTAATGCGGGCCACTTCCCTCCTTATTGTCTTACCAAAAGGCATGATAATGAGGAAGAAGACTTAAAATTATGGACTTCACCATCAAAGAAGCCTTACAGTCACATTGGTAAGGAGTTATAAGAAGATCACAACAATCCAACGTGTCAAATATCAGATGATAGTGCAAATTAAAGACTTATATGGTAAATTTAATATAAGACTTACTTATAGTTGTCTCTTACTCTTTGCGTCTTGACACATTTGATAATTTATGGTTGTCTCTGCGCCTTGAACCAATTGATATTATAAGGTGAGGATGTGGATGCATAATAATCATTAGTCATGACTATGCGATGAGGATTTAAATGGAAGAGGATGTAAAGACATGTAATTTTTATACGTATTTTGGTGGCAAGTGTCGAAGAGAAATGTGGTGAGAAACCACATATTTTTGGAAGGACGGAGGGAGATTGCATGATCATGATCATGCCACACCTCAAATTGAAGACAATTCCTGAGCCAATTTTTTTTTTATAAATTTTATTAATAACCATTGTGGTACTTTGGTCCAAATGTTTTTTCTAACTCATTGTTTCTCCATATTGTGTTCCTAGTGCCGCCTCTCTATATCAATGCATAAATCAAACTCAACTTGGTTTGTGGTTCTAGTTGCATGCCATTGAGTGTTGTTTAGAGTTGTCGTGAGTCTGTGACATTCATGCAATAAATGAAGTCTTGTAGAGGAGGACTCATCAAAGGGGAAATTTGAATTTCATTTTGACGAAAAACTAGTGGACATTGGTATCCAGGTTCACATAGGTAGTAGAGACAATGTTTCAGCCTTGTTTTGGGCCTAGTAGTGGTTCTGTTATTACAGCCATAGTCATTGACACATTGTCACACCTTAGATCTCAGCCCGAATTGAGTCGGGATTTAGAGTCAAATCCCAGTGGCTAGTACATCATAGTCGTCAGTCATCTCTCGTCACCTTGCAAAGCTAAGCAGTGAGTGCATGACATGAGTGAATGAATGATTATAATTTATGATATTTCCAATATTTTGAATGACGAGTCGAATTTTATAGAATAAGAATTTCAACATATAAATTGAAATTTATATGGGTGGGTAATTTCAAATGTTGCCCTTCTTTTGAAATGTTGATATAAATTATGTCCTTCCTATTGGAAGGATAAAATTCGGATTTTAATTTTTTTTTGAAGGGCAATTTTAACTTTACACTTCTAGGAAGGGCTAGAACCCTTTGGAAGGGCCGGGAAGGGTTCAATTTTGAACGCTGGCCCCGAAGGACGAGGAACCAAAAGGAGGATCTAACCGAAACCGTGAAGTTAAAAAGAAGAATACCTCAGCGTTATGAACACAATGGTAAGTCTAAAACTTTGTTATTGCACCGAGTGAAACGAGGTGTTCTACAGCCTAGTATGGGAGAGATCCTCTAACGTGATATAACGTTATAAGAGTTAGTAACAAAATAATTAAAAATATTCATGTCGGCTAGTAAAATAAAAAATTATGGAAAATATTTTAAAAAAAATTCCATGTTGGTTCATAAAATAAAATATTATGAAAAGTAATTAAAAAATAGATGTTCGTTTTATAAAATAAAAACTTAAAACTTAAACCCAGATCTATCAATCAAGAAAGATCAAATTTCTTGAGTTTAAATTTAAAAAAAGAAATACACCTCAAGAAATTGGATCCCTCTTGGTGTTTGATAGATACGAGTTTAAGATGGATCTATGTTGGTTATCCTCAATTTATGGAGATTGTGTGTCGAGAGGTGGAGTACCAGTGAATACCGTTTTGGATTATGGTATGTGTAGCCTGTAGCGACTATAGATCTAGTTGTAGACTTGAGTAAGTTAATCGTTAATCCATCTCATGTAGAGGATTACATTTGGATCAAAGATATCTTTTACAGCCCTTGAATATTGCAACCCATTCAGGCTACCACTCTCTTGATAAACAAGAAGAATCGACTTTAATGCATAATAGCATAATTCGAGTACGAATATGGATACGAATACCGAAAAAAATACGTAATAAAAAATCTCAATACAAATGAAATACGGAAGTAGACTTCTTATATATAATACTTTTAATCAAATATATAAACCAGATTAACATAAATGTACGTTAAAAACCATTCATTTTTATAAGAAAGTAATAAATTGATTGTTATTTATATTTAATAGTTATTAAATAATTAAAATTTGGTTTTTAAAATTTACTTTTTTCATTAGTAAGAATCTATATTCGTATCATATCTATACCAAATATTTGACGAATTCGAATTACTCCAAATTTCTGTATGGGAAATACCAATACGACCGAATTATGCTACTATGCTTTAATGGACTATTAAACCACTGAACAAAAGATCCTGACAACCCCAGATTTTTTTTGGGTAGCGAAACTCAGTCCAAACTGCCAGCATTCAAGCCATGCCATTTATGTTCTGTTTGTATCTACTAAATAGGTGGTGCTGACCGTTGAACTCGGTTAGTTCAAGTAAGATTCACTTATGTTTTTACTTCTGGTCGAAATCAATTGAATTCAACTCGAATATCGGTTGAAATTTATTATCTGATCAAACTGGTTGGTAAAACCATGGTCTTTTGCAAACCGTCTGAACATAATATTTAATCAATGTTCAGATTACTCTGTTAATCCGCGGTCTACACATCACGACCTGGTAAACCAACGCTCTATGAGATGACTGACTGAAATCCTTGTCATTGAGTTCGTTTACTTACCACAGCGTTCGACATTCCTTTCCTTGATTGGTCGCTTCCAGCCAACTGACCTTTCCCTCCCTTTTGATTGAGGTTCTCCCTTTTTTTTGAGGGTCAACGGGGAGTTAAAAATGGAGTGCTCAGGGCTGTTGCATACGCTGGATCTTCCAGGAATTATTTATATATGTAATAACACTAGATTCGATACATTCCTTTCCTTTATTACCGTAGATACTCGTAGTTTAGAGTTTTGGGCCTTGATCGCTTGAGCGTTATTCGTATGAATTTCCATAGTGATTATGTGAGGGACACTTTGGAAGATTCGATAAATATAAGCCTCCTTTAAATGAAATCATAGAGTATGTACTATAAACCTTTGTATTAAATTTGTAGAAAGAGACCTTTTATATTCATATATATATATACCTAAAGTTTTGCATGAGTAGAGCTCGTTCATTAAAATAGGATTATTATATCATCATATGGATATGGTATAGGTTAGGTTAGATAAAGTAAAGAACAATTATATATGAAAAATGGGTCCAATCAAGAAGACGTTAGGGCATTAATGGTAAGGACCCATTTTACGTCCTTACCATTAATGCCCATGATTGCACGTCTTCTTGATATGTGCAACCTAACGTCTTCTTGAAGAGGCTAATGTCCTTCCATTAATGCCCACCAATCATGGGCATGTGCAAGCTAATGAGGGTCACTTTTGGCGCGTTAGAAGCAATAGAAAGCTGAAAAATCAGGCATCCCTCAACTTACTTGGTTTTTTTGAGATGCTTACACAAGATATCTTGCATCAAGTAAAAAACATGAAACATGGGAAATTGAGTCACGTTTCCGAATATATAACTTTTAAGTATTAAAAATTTACATAACTATGTCAAATTTCATTTTTTCTAACAATCACTTTTTATTTTTTTGGCAAATGATAAGGTATATGTTTTGTGGGTGCAACCTTTCACTGCCTAAATGACGGTTTTAGGCTACAAAATATGGTATACATGTATAGAACCCGTAGCACTAGTGTAGCGCTATTTTTCCAAAATTAAATGTTTAATTTTATTTTTTTTAATTATGTAAGTGGGCAAACCTCGAGAACGGTACATCAAATGTGGGTGTAGCCTTTGAAGGTCTTAATGTAGTTATTTTGACTTGGATTTTTTACAGCATGTAGAGGTCGGTGTCCTCTAGTGTAGCATACAAGTTTTTTTAAAAATGGTTGTGAAATGAAAAAGTTACGGAATAGATACTAACCATATGTTTTTTGACCAACGGAGTGATGACACTAGAAAATTAGGAAATAAATAAAAAATCTCAATATTTAAAAAAAAAAAATTACATATTTGGAATCTGCATAAAAAATTCTATCTATCCCTAAAATTTCGTCACTAATGGTCAGGTGTGTCATGCTGTAAAGAGCGGTGGAAAACATGCATACTCAGAAAAATACTGAAAATGTCAAATTAGCTATGGTTTAAAAATTCCTTAGCACAGGTTTGGTAAGTCTTAACCAGCCACATAGGACAGTGGCTGAAACGCGGGAGTGGGAGGAGAGGGTGATTATGCACTACGGAACACGCACACGTTATGTTTAAATTCAAATAACGAGTACGCGTTATATTTAAATTCAAATTTTAGTGTTTTGGCGCTCAATGTTATAAGCAACGCGCTAGCGTTATGTGTGTACATAACGCGCATGCGTTATGGTATTTAATAACACTCGCGCGTTATAATCTTCACAAATTGATGTTTTGAAGTGTTAGATTGGGTGAGATAAAGATAACGATAATGAGGATGATGAAGATGAAGATGATGATGGTGATGGTGATGAAGATGATGATGGTGATGATGATGATGATGATGCATATCATGATGAAGATGATGATGATGATGATGACGTAGATGATGATGAAGATGATGATGATGATGATGAGGATGATGCAGATGATGATGATGATGATGATGATGATGATGATGAAAATGATGGTGATGACGACCACAACAATGATGATGAAGATGATGAAGATGATGGTGATGACGACCACAACAATGATGATGAAGATGATGAAGATGACGATGAGGATGATGATGATGATGAAGATGGAGATGACGACAACGATGAGGAGGAGGATGATGATGATGATGATGATGAAGATGGAGATGACGACAACGATGATGATGACGTACTCTCTCTTCTATGGTTTTACACCTCTCTCTCTCTATCTCTCTGTGTAAACCCCCTCTCCCTCTCCCTAACCTCTCCCCCATCCCTAACCATCTTACTCTTTCTATCTCCCTGTTAATCCCCCTAGCCCAAAACCCCCTCCTCTCCCTAGCCCTTACTAACGCAGGTTCTCTCAGTCTCTCTCTCTTCCCTACACCTCCACCTACCTCTAACCACACCTTTCATCTCTCTTTCACAGTCCCTACAACTAACACCCTCTCCTCTATTGCTCTCTCTCTCCCTCCTCCCCCCCCCAACCATTACTAATGCCCTCTCAGTCTCTCTCTCTCTCTCTCCCCCTCGCTAACCCTTGTCCTATCCCCTTACCCCTAACTAACCCCCCCTCTCTCACTCTCTCTTCCTTGCTTCTACACCTCTCTCTCTCTCTCTCCCTCTCTCTCTCTCCCTCTCCCCCCCTCTCTCTCTCGTGATCCCCCTTCCCCTACCACTACATGATGATGATGATGATGATGAATATGACGATGATGATGATGGTCATCATCGTCCTCATCATCTCCATCATCGTCGTCATCTCCATCTTCATCTTCATCCTCATCATCATCCTCACCACCATCTGCATCATGATTGATGATTGGCCATCATCATCATCATCATCATCATCCTCTTCTTTATGATCACCATCATCATCATCGTCGTCGTCGTCATCTCCATCTTCATCATCATCATCATCATCCTCATCGTCGTCGTCATCTCCATCTTCATCATCATCATCATCATCCTCATCACCGTCTTCAACATCATCATCGTCATCATCATCATCATCATCATCATCCTCATAAGCATCATCATCATCCTCATCATCCTCGTCGTCATATTCATCATCATCATCATCCTCATCATCCTCATCACCAACTTCATCTTCATCATGATTGATGATTGATCATCATCATCATCATCATCACCATCCTCTTCTTTATCATCACCATCTTCATCATGATTGATTCATCATCATCATCATCATCATCATCATCGTCATCATCATCAGCAACAGCATCATCATCATCCTCTTCTTCATCATCACTATCATCATCATCATCATCATCATCCTCATCATCCTTGTCGTCATATTCATCATCATCATCATCATCATCATCATCCTCATCACCATCTTCATCTTCATCATGATTGATGATTGATCATCATCATCATCTTTGCCATCCTCTTCTTTATCATCACCATCATCATCCTCGTCACCATCTTCATCATGATTGGTTATTGATCATCATCATCATCATCCTCATCATCATCATCATCATCATCATCATCACCACCATCATCTTCATCATCCTCATCATCATATTCATCATCATCTTCATCATCACCATCCTCTTCTCTATCATCACCATCATCATCGTCGTCGTCATCATCATCATCATCATCATCCTCATCATCGTCATCCTCATCATCGTTGTCGTCGTCATATTCATTATCATCTTCATCACCATCATCATCATCCTCATCACCATCTCCATCTTCATCATGATTGATGATTGATCATCATCATCATCATCATCATCATCCTCTTCTTTATGATCACCATCATCACCGTCATCATCCTCATCGTCATATCCATCGTCATCTTCATTATCATCATCCTCATAATCCTCATCACCATCTTCGTCTTCATCATGATTGATGATTGATCATCATCATCCTCTTCTTTATGATCACCATAGAATCACCGTCATCATCATCATCATCCTCGTCATCATATTCATCATCATCTTCATCATCACCATCACCATCATCCTCATCACCACCTTCATCTTCATCGTGATTGATGATTGATCATCATTATCATCATGATCACCACCCTCTTCTTTATCATCACCATCTTCATCATGATCGTGTATTGATCATCATCACCATCATCCTCTTCTTTATCATTACCATCATCATCATCATCATCATCATCAATTTCATCATCATCATCATTTTCATCATCATCATCATCATCCTCATCACCATCTTCAACATCATCATTGTCATCATCATCATCATCATCATCATCATCATCATCAGCATCATCTTCATCCTCATCATTCTCGTCGTCATATTCATCATCATCATGATCATCATATTCATCATCATCTTCATGATGTTCATCATCATCCTCATCATTGTCTTCATCTTCATCATCGTCGTCTTCATTATCTGCTACTCCCTCTAGCCAAAACCCCCTCCTCTCTATTTCCCTCCCCTCCTCTCCCTAGCCCTTACTAACCCGGGATCGCTCAGTCTCTCTCTCTTCCCTACACCTCCACCTACATCTAACCATGCCTTGCATCTCTCTTTCACAGTCCCTACAACCAACACCCTCTCCTCTCTCGCTTTCTCTCTCCCTCTTCCCCCCCCTAACCATTACTAACCCCCTCTGTCAGTCTCTCTCTATCTCTCCCCCTCGCCAACCCCCCTCCCAGCCCCTTACCCCTAACTACCCCCCCTCCTATCCCCTTACACCTACCTAACCACCCCCCATCTCTAATCCCTAAACCCCTAACACCAAATCCCTATTTAACCCCCCAACCCATAGAAACTATTAAATAAGGTTTTTTGATTATTTCAATAACGCTAGCACGTTTATGAATAAAGAAACGCGCGCGCATTTTGTGCAACTAGGTACATTATTTAGCCGTGCACCAAACATATTAAATACCCAGGTTTTTTTTAATATTCAAGAAACGTGCACGCATTTTGTGTGTACATAACGCTAGCGCGTTATGTCTGTGCAAAAATAATTTTATCCTCCCGCGTTCTGCGTTTTCTCCTCCCGCCTTCCTGTCTCCCATACACTTCAAAATTAACAGTCAAAGCATTGGAGGAAGCTCAAGACACTCCATGTTCACAATTAACAAGTTTGAAGAGGATTCTACAGTTGGCATTTGGAATTGAGGATTCCACATTCACAATTACCAAGCTTCAAGGGGATTCTACATTCACAAATTCAAGCTTCAAGAGGATTCTACATTCACAATTTCAAGCTTCAAGGTGATTCTATATTAACAATGTCAAGCAAGTTTGATGAATCTATATGAACACAGTTGAAGAAGAATCTACATTCCCTATTGAGCAAGCTTGAAATTTCTATATTCACAAATGAAGAATTTTCTATATTCACAAGTGAGGTAGAAAATTTACTTTCACATTTGAGCAAGATTGATGTTCATCTATATTCACAATTGAGGAAGTATCTATATTGACAATTGAGCAAGCTTGAAGAACATATATTCATAGTTGAGAAATAATTTGGATATTTGAATAATTGAGCACACCTCTAGGATCTATTTTCTTAGTATTGCTCATTGTGGTCATGGCGAATTCACACAATCGAAAAAGGAAATCGGAAAGGGAAGAGAAGCCTCGAGAAACCATGGAAGAAGTTAGAGAAAAGAAAAGATTGGACATGTGGAATCGAAGGAATTCCGTGGAAACTCATCCAATTCCAACCGTAGATGATGCCACGGTTGTTCCTACCCATCCACCTCAAGAAATATGAAGAAATTCACTAGAGGGGCCCTCAATTTCAACAACATTTGATGAACAAGCACCCCATGGCACTAGTGAAGAAGTAAGACGTAGATTCTCATCAGGTGATGTTTCAATTCCCACATCAAGTCAACCTCAAAATATGGTAGTGGATGACTTGTTGGGTAGTGGTTATACAAGCGACGAAGTTAGAGAGGCATTGAGTGAAGGATTGACAATGGAAGAAGCAAATATTATGGAGACCGTCCAAGAGAATGAAAGACAAGGGGCTCCTATGGAAACGCCAGAGCGTCCTGGTGATAGTGTACATGCTCCAGTTCCAACACCCTTACCTCCATTAGCAACTGCATGCCGAAGAACTCCGAGACGTATACAGGTTGATGAAACTCTCATTAGTTCACTTGAAGGTACATTGTCTACACGTTCTATTGCTTATCAAACTCGACAAATACTTGATAACTTTTTTGATTCTAAATGTGATGGGGACAAGTGCAAATTATTTTTATCATTGTTGAAATCTAGGCATATGACTGTTGTTAGAAGAACATTAGGGATAAAGATGGCCAAAAAGTTAGAACAAAGTTCTCATATCGTTAAAAGTTTAGTATACTATTTTTTCTTCATATTGAAATTTCATATGTAACAATCTATTGATATAATGTCTTTATTGTTGATATACCAAGTACGGGTTTGCGACTTCATGGAGGAATTCTTTGAAAAGACACAACAATATGTAAAGCATGTGCATGTGGCTCCTTGGCAAGATGAACAGTTTAGAACGTGCAGGGATACATTTCCTATTGGGACTATCCTGTCAGTGGTCGATTTTGCGGAAAACTACACTCTTCAACCGCAAAATGAGATTTAGAGTCAATACTATCACTCGGACCAGGTCAGCCTAATGGTCCATATCACCTATAGACATGGGGCATATAGTACTGAAGACAACAGGGTTATATTGAAGGAGTATCACTTCTACATAAGTGATGACATGTGTCACGACTTGGATTTTGTACAACACAGCTTTCAAATGTTCTACAATCACTTGAAGGATAACAGTATATAGATGGAACACCATTGGATTTGGTCTGATGGTTGTGCAGGGCAATTAAAAAATGCCTGTGTCTTCCAATGGTTGTGTATGCTCCACAAAAGGCACAAGGTGCCACATATTTGGAACTATTTTGAGACCAGACATGGAAAAGGTGAACACGATGGAGCAGGTTCATGCATAAAGACTGCATTACGCAAGAAAGAAATGAAGTTCACAGATGGACCTATCATCCGAAATGCAAAAACCATCATTGAATGGTATGCTTCAGTCATGGGGGAGGGAGCAAGAAGGCAGGAAGATCATTCAACCAGGAAAGCACACGTGGTTAGATATTTTTGGGAGGTGGTGGATGTAGATAATTCACAGTTATATGAGTGCAAGACCATCCAAGGAACTCGTGCATTTCATTCAGTTAGAACGTCGGACAATGCTATACTTGAAATGTGCACAAGGAAACTGTCATGTTTTTGTTCTCCATGTAGTAGTGGTGAATGGGATGAATGTGAATCCATGGATTGGGTTGACAGCTGGGACCATGTATCACTCCCCATTGGTCGACGTATAGCTATAGAATTATCCCAATTGGAGGAGGACCAATCAAGTATTTCACCAGACTATGACCACATATCAGATCTTGTACAACCAGGTTCGATTAATATTTTTATATTTTCGACAACTAGTTGTGTCTAATTAGCTGTGTATATTTTTGATATTTTTGACAACTAGTTGTGTCTAATTAGTTGACTAAAACGTTGGAACTATATTTTCTCCAGGTCACATATACGCAGTGGTTGCCCCAAGACGCAATGAATGGCACACTGACTATTGGTTGGCATGTTGCTTAAAGGGGAAGCAAACCCTAAATGTCCCATTGTGGGGTTCTGAGGGAGTTGATTTTCTGATTGCGTCGATGGTTATAAAGGGAGAATATTTGAACCAGGTTTCCCACTTAGAAAATAGAAAAGGGTATACATATGAAGATTATAGACCAGGTGGGATTGTATACCATTATAGACACTTAGTTATTGGCACAAACCTCCAGTTGCAAACAATGCCAAGGAAGAACTCATCAAAGGCATGATACTTATTGCCTTATTCCGAGCACGAGATGTTACAACAAACCATTGGTATTCGAGGTGATCCTAATGGTCTAGTCGAATGACCATAGGTAGGTAATCTGGTACGTGGTTTGCTTGTTTTATTGTGTATTATGTTATAGGTATGCGGTGTACATGTATGCTATGATTTTGTTCTGTGGTCTCATTGAGTATTGACATTAATATTTTGACTATTGCAGCCATACATTGATAGCTTGATAGATTCATAAATTGCATAGAATTGGTACAAATTGATAGATTGCACAAGTTTCGTAATCATCATCATCATCAGGATCATCATATTCATCACCACCACCACCACCACCACCATCATCATCATCATCATCAACATCTTCATCATCCTCACCACCACAATCATGATCATCATCCTCATCATTATCATGGTAAACCATCATCATCGTCATCATCACGATCATAATTCTCATCACCCTCATCATCAACATCTTCATCATCATCACCACCACGATCATGATCACCATCCTCATCATCCTCACCCTCATCCACATCCTCACCATCATCATGATCATCATTCGTCAACAAGTGCCTGGTGGACGATTTTGCAAAGTTGACCCCCGTGTGCAAAAATTGCACACTCCCTCACTAAGAAAAACCCTAGTTTCAAAGATGGACCTACAAGGTGACACATGGGCCACGGGACCTGCGAAGAGGGGCACCCCAAGCACTGTCCCAACGTCCTGAATCCAACGGCGCTGATGGTTCGTCGATCCGAGCCACGGTCTTCATTCTATGGCTCGTTCCGTCTTGCATCCAAAAGGCCTTCAGGGACACCTGTTGGATACCTGCTGGGGCCATAGAATTCAAACTGTGCAAAAAAATCGGGTTCTGGGGAGACATGTAGGTGTGTCTAGGACGATTCCAGCTGGGAACGCTAGCCACAAGTTCTCGGTGGACGATTTTGCAAAGTTGACCCGTGTGGGAAAAAATTGCACACTCCCTCATTGAGCAAAACCCTATTTTCCAAGATGGACCTACAAGATGACACCGTGGCCATGGGACCGGAGGGGAGGGGCACCCCTAGCACTGTCCCGATGTCCTGAATCCAACGACGCCGACGGTTTGTCGATCCAAGCCACGGTCTTCATTCTATGGCTCGTTCCATCTCGCATCCAAAAGGCCTTCAGGGACACCTGTTGGATACCTGTTGGGGCCATAGAACTCCAATTGTGCAACAAAACCGGGTTCCAGGGAGACATGCAGGTGTGTCTAGAACAGTTCCAGCTGGGAACGCTAGCCACAAGTGCCCAGTGGTCAACTTTGCAAAATCATCCACCGAGCACTTGTGGCTAGCGTTCCCAGCTGGAACTGTTCTAGACACACCTGCATGTCTCCCCGGAACCTGGTTTTGTTGCACAATTGGAGTTCTATGGCCCCGACAGGTATCCAGCAGGTGTCCCTGAAGGAATTTTGGATGCGAGATGGAATGAGCCATAGAATGAATACCGTGGCTCGGATCGACGAACCATCAGCGCCATTGGATTCAGGACATCGGGAAAGTGCTAGGAGTGCCCCTCTCCGTTGGTCCCATGGCCCATGTGTCACCTTGTAGGTGCAGTTTGCAAACTAGGGTTTTGCTCAGTGAGAGAGTGTGCAATTTTTTCCCACGGGGGTCAACTTTGCAAAATCGTCCACCGGGCACTTGTGGCTAGCGTTCCCAGCTGGAACCATCCTAGACACACCTTCATGTCTCCCCCAAACCCAGTTTTGTTGCACGGTTGGAGTTCTATGGCCCCGACAAGTATCTAGCAGGTGTCCCTGAAGGCCTTTTGGATGTGAGACGGGACGAGCCATAGAATGAAGACCATGGCACGGATCGACGGATCGTTGGCGTCGTTGGATTCAGGACGTCGGGACAGTGCTAGGGGTGCCCCTCTCTGCCGGTCCCATGGCCCATGTGTCACCTTGTAGTTGTAGTCTGCAAACTAGGGTTTTGCTCAGTGAGGGAGTGTGCAATTTTTGCCCACGGGGGTCAACTTTGCAAAATCGTCCACCAGGAACTTGTGGCTAGCATTCCCAGCTGGAACCATCCTAGACACACCTGCATGTCTCCCCCGAACCTGGTTTTGTTGCACGGCTGGAGTTCTATGGCCCCGATAGGTATCCAGCAGGTGTCCCTGAAGACCTTTTGGATGCGAGACGGAATGAGATATAGAATGAAGACCGTGGCTCGAATTGACGAACCGTCGACGCCATTGGATTTAGGATGTCAGGATAGTGCTAGGTGTGCCCCTCTCTGCCAGTCCCATGGCCCATGTGTCACCTTGTAGGTCCATCTTTGAAACTAGGGTTTTGCTCAGTGAGGGAGTGTGCAATTTTTGCACATGGGGGTCAACTTTGCAAAATCGTCCACCGGGCACTTGTTGACGAATGATGATCATGATGATGGTGAGGATGTGGATGAGGGTGAGGATGATGATCATGATCATGGTGGTGATGATGATGAAGATGTTGATGATGAGGGTGATGAGAATGATGATCGTGATGATGAATATGTTGACGATGATGATGATGATGAAGATAATGGTTCACCATGATGATGAGGAGGATGAGGATTATGAGGATGATGATCATGATGGTGGTGGTGATGATGATGAGGGTAATGAGAATGATGATCATGATGATGAATATGTTGACGATGACGGTGATGATGAATATAATGGTTTACCATGATGATGATGAGGATGAGGATGAGGATGAGGGTGAGGATGAGGAGGATGAGGATGAGGATGAGGATGAGGGTGAGGATGATGAGGATGAGGATGAGGATGAGGATGAGGATGAGGGTGAGGATGATGAGGATGATGATGAGGAGGATGAGCATGAGGATGCGGATGAGGGATAGGATGATGAGGATGAGGATGAGGATGAGGGTGAGGATGATGAGGATGATGAGGATGATGATGAGGACGAGGGTGAGGATGATGAGGATGAGGATGAGGATGAGGGTGAGGATGATGGCGATGATGAGGATGAGGATGAGGATGAGGGTGAGGATGACGAGGATGATGATGATGATGATGATGACGATGATGGTGGTGGTGGTGTTGAAGAAGATGATGATGATGATGGTGGTGGTGGTGGTGGTGATGAATATGATGATCATGATGAAGATGATGATGATGGCGATGATGAAGATGATGATGAGGGTGAGTATGGTGAGGATGAGGATGATGATTACGAAACTTGTGCAATTTATCAAAACAAACATAGGACCATGAACATCTTATTTTCGTTCATCAATACAACATTATCAAGGAATATCATTAAACTAGTTAGGTAATTCATTTTCCATGGATTCTGGATGATTACTTTTGCATTATGACAGGTGGAAAATGGACATATAAAAGAGGTAAAGCACAAACTAGTGTCTTACATACTAGGGTTTAGTAAGGATAGGGTTTATATCTTCAACGATATTATGATAGTGAATTCATGGCTAGCTATTGGTTAGCATATTTTAACAAACTAGGGTATATTTGTTACATATATTTGACCATATGTACATGAAGGCCCAATGAATTTTATTACACTTTAGTTATGTAGTCCTTGTCATTCAATCGAACTGCATAGATTCTCATGTACACATAGTTTGATGAAATACAATAGCATTGATGAAATGTGTAGCATCTATTGGACTTCCTCTTACTGTTTGAAAATGTCATAGGATTACATTGATGGTATGCGTAGCATGTTACTATTATGACAGAGATTTTTTCCTTGCAACATATTTTCCTTGCAACCATAATCATGATCAATGGGTATGAATCCTTGGAGTTGACAAAAAACACAATTTTAAATTAGATATCAAATTAACATGCATGTGCTAAGTTCATTGAACTGTTGAAATATATTATTAGTTTTTTCCATTAAGATAATGTTTTCATAACACAATGGTGAGATGTTACGTGATCAATGCAATAAATGTAAGAGAATAAATATTGCTTGAAATGTAATTTTATAAATTTCAATAGCATAATTTATCAATTTGTGGAAGAGATGAATCATCACAAGCACAAGTCGAAACTCAAGAGAAAATATGGAATATATTGATAGTCAAATGTTTGTAATACAAAATATGGGAAAGTAGCCGGCCCTCAAATGGCTTGTCAACGTATATGTATCCATAAGTACAACAAAGTGTACATGTATGTCAAAATACATCTATCCAAGACTATGCAACTTCAAAATCAATCTTTCTCTTGTTTTTCCCTGACTTTCCTCTATCGACCATCTCCCTGGGATCGCTCGGCATCTCAGAAGTCTGCAAAAAAAATCATTATTTTTATCAAATAACTGCACTAATACCCTACCATCAACAAACTTAAAAAATTAACTTATGGCCAAATTATTTATGACAAATACTCACCAAGTCCTCATGGGGTATATATGTGAGCGGTGTGCTCATGGAAGGCATCTCTATAGTTGTGCTCTGCAAATAAAAGATCATATCTCAATTAATTCAACAATTCAACATTGATCAACGTGTTTGGGTAAATTGAATAAAAAAACTTGGTCATTAATGAACATCTCACCGCAAGAGGAGACCCGATCAGAACCATGGATTGAGCAGAGGGGTCGGGCACTACTGCTGCAAATGGCTACAATCACCAAATGGAGAAATAATTAGACATGCATGAATAAACAATATAGTAACATGGTTAAATACTATGCATTGTGATTGTCCAAATAGTTACCTCCGTATGACTCATGGCTATTGTAGATGCGGCACTGACTGCAGCATCAATGACCTTTGTTAGGTCAGGGATAGATGGATCTCTTGTGTGTCTGCTATAGAGGACATCCACATTCTTTCTAGGAGTGGAGCCTCTCTTGTACACTTGTCCCTTTTGCACGTTGGGACTACGGGGAGATCGAATTGCTGACAGTCTCGAACGTATATCTGCTGGTGGCTACAATCACCAATAATGACGTAGTTAGAAATGCATTGGTCAATGGAATAGCATGTATTAACAAACTGAAAATGATGAAATACATACCAATGTAGTGTATACGTCAATCAATTCTAAGAAACGGCCTATCGCCCATTGTGTCTCTGTGGGCATGCTATCGATTGTATTCCCACCGGGGGGGAGCTCACTAGATGAAATCACTTCCATCTTATGGGGATCTACAACCTACAATTTAGAAAATTGTAAATATTAGATCGTGTAGCATTGATTAAGTAACATGTGATAAAAAAATAACAGTGTTGAAATAATGTCATGTTGAAATAGTTACCTTTTCATGAGATGTTGTCGCTGAAGGTATGACAACATCTTGTAACTCAGAAGGTTCCACTGCATGAGCCTCTTGGCCCCTCATGCCCTTCTTGTGGCAACTACAAGTTTTAAAATCATTAAAAATATTAGCAATCTATATATGTGTATAGTAAGGAAAAATAATTTACAAATGACACTAAATTGTTAATTGGATCTACTCATGTACTAAAATAATGTCATGTTGAAATAGTTACTTCATTGTGAGTTGTTGTCACTGAAAGTATGGCAACATCATCATCATCATCATCATCATGCGATGCTGGTGCATGGGCCTCTGGACTATGCTCAACATCATCAGTGCAAAGGTCTTCAACCCCATGCCCTTCTTGCAGTAACTACAAGTTTTAAAACCATTAAAAATATTAGCAATCTATATATATGTGTATAGTAAGGAAAAATAATTTAAAAATGACACTAAATTGTTAACCACTTACTTACCTATGTGAAATACCCAGTAAAGGTATCATCTGTTTGGATAGGACCAAAGCCAGGATGGCCGCATACTGTGCATGGGTGGGGCTCATGGTTGTGCTCATGCTGTGTAGGTGCAGTGCCACTACTAGATGCTCCCCGACCACTGGAAGGTGGTGGCTCTACCCCACCGGGAGGTGGTGGATCTACCCCACCGACAGGTGGCGGCTCTATTCCACCCATGGATGGTGGCTCTGATGGCCCTACCTGGTCCGTACCATAAAGATACATGCTATGGAAAACAACCTCCTGTGCCAACAGTAGGAATGACTCTTGTGCCTCTAGCACTAATTGATGTGCAGGTAGCACATCTGGCTTGGGTAGCTTCCGACGAGGTGGAGCTACTGGGCGATTGGGATCTATGTGCCTCGCATTGGGACGTTGCCGAGGCATCCCCATCCCAACACCCTGGTACTCCAAGATATCAAAATAGTTAACATGCTTCCCCAACACAAACTTTGTGTACATCTTTCTCAAAAAATACAAAGGAATTTCCCTGTTGTTGTGTGGTGGTGCATCAAACACCATGTACCATCGGTCCATCCAGTTATCTATGAATGGTTGATATGTACACCACTCAATAGAAATGTGCCTTTTGTTTGCATTAGGGACTTTACCATTCCGTGGATCTCTAAACAGGGATAATATTTGTTCTTTTGAGATTTTCAACTTCTTGACTTCTCTATAGCTAAGTCCATCCACATATTGTTGCCTCTTTCTTTCTCTGAAAGTGGAAATATATTGCAAAGCACCGTTAGACCTACTAAAGGTCTCTATCATTGCATTCAAATTGGATGCAAGCATAACATGCCTCTCATCAACAATAGTAATTGAGGCTCGAATTTCTTTGAGCCTTTGAATCTCTCTTTGGATGTTAGTGTGGGCATCCATGGTCGTCACTACAAACAAAAAGTAAAAATAAAAATCATTAGAAACGTATACATGTGCTATAATGACATCTCTCAAAAATGAAAAATGTACAAACTTTGTGCAAGAACGAATACATTACAAACATAAATATCATCACAGGCATACATTACAAACATAAATATCATTTCATATGACCATTTTAGGCATACATTATGGGTCATTGAGGGCATAAGGGTGGAGACCATGCGGGCATAAAGACCATGATGATGTGGCAAAGATATGTATTTTTATTAGTTAAACTGAGGCAACCTATTGATGGACAAAATGAAGACATGCTGGTAGAATGATGAAGAGATGACTAATGATATGGGCATAATGTTGTGATGTGCATATGGACAGTGTAAAGTGTATGAATGGAGATATGGCAGCAGATTGATATGACATGAATAATGATGACATAATGAAGATGTACAATATGTTGATGTGCTGCTGGTGTCCAAACTAAGATGTTGATGATATGTATGGACATAATGAATTCATGATTATTGGGGATACATACAATGAACAAAATGTTGATCTAGGGAAGCATGAAACAGGGACACAATGCTTGCTTGGGTTATGAAAATTAATGATAATCAGAATGATGTTATAGATAGATATGTTGGGTGACAATGATGATTGATGTGATCAGTGAGCCATTGTGTCTAACAGGGTGGATGTCAAATTCATTAAAATTTTAAAATTTTAAGTTTTGGCATTTGATTTACAAATATTTTTAGGTGACAATGATGATTGATGTGATCAGTGAGCCATTGCATCTAACGGGATGTATGTAAAATTCATTAAGATTTTAAAATTTTAAGTTTTGGTATTTCATTTACAAATATTTTTAGATTAGGGAAACATAACAATTTATAAATTTAATGACAAGATGAGGCAACGATTTAGATGCTTACCTTTCCAATTGTTCTTGCAAGATGAATTTGGGATTGTTGAGCCTCCAAATCTCCTCGGTTGAGGTTCTCCAATGCATTTTGGGAAGGCAAGATTGCTCGAGCGTTCACGTTTGGGTATCATAATGGATAAAACATTGTCGCGGCCCGCGACACTATTTTTTTTTTGTTATATTAACCATAACGCTCGAGCATTATTGTGATCACCATAACGATCGAGCGTTATGGTTAATATAACAAAAAAAATAAACAATGCTGCGGTATTGTTTTTCTTATATTAACCATGGCAATGTTTATTTTTTTGTTATACTAACCATAATGCTTGAGCGTTATGGTTAATATGACAAAAAAAAAACAATGCCATGGTTAATATAAGAAAAACAATACCACGGCATTGTTTATTTTTTTTTATATTAACCATAACGCTCGAGCGTTATGGTGATCTATGCTTAATATAACAAAAAAAAAAATATTGCCATGGTTAATACCGCGGTACTGTTTATTTTTTTTGTTATATTAACCATAATGCTAGAGTGTTATGGTGATCACAATAATGCTCGAGCATTATGCTGATCACAATAACGTTCGCGCGTTATGGTGATCACAATAACGCTAGAGCGTTTTGTGATCCTATCCTACATGTTAAATGACATGGCAGGTTCGGAGGCCGCCATACCTAGTTTTACATAACGCGCAAGCGTTGTTCATTTACACAATTCTCACGCGTTTCGCATTTACCCATTGCA
This sequence comes from Larix kaempferi, assembly GCA_027924585.1. Taxonomy (NCBI): domain Eukaryota; kingdom Viridiplantae; phylum Streptophyta; class Pinopsida; order Pinales; family Pinaceae; genus Larix; species Larix kaempferi. The sequence continues at coordinate 10,534,433 of BSBM01000072.1, read as the reverse complement.
TCTAAAAGGTCCCTCAACTTCGTGCACACTCCCTCATATATTTTCTTTCGGTCTTCACCTGAATATACCTCACCAAAGTCTGCCTTACCTGAATATACATTACCCGAGTCTGCCTTACCAGAGCCTACCTTTAAATACATCGAGAGATAACAATTCAACTACTAACAACCGGGTGAAGCTAGCAACAAAGAGGGGGATATTATGACCTCTTGAACTGCTGAGATTGGCTCCCTTCTGACCCTTTCCTTCTGACCTAGACCCCATGACTTACTGCCTTAGACCTATGAAAGCTGAACTTGCCAACCTACCCTGATAATTTACCCTTATGATCCTTGCCTGAGGAACCTTGGACTCCTTTACTTCTGACCTACCTTGCCTTTCTACCCTTGACTTATATGTCAGACATAAGCGTGAGCGATTAAACGGGGAAAGCTCTAGAGATATCTAACAAAACAACTATCGAGGGATGTCAATTCAACTATTAAAAATACCAATCAATGAAGCGAAGAGGTGTATGGAAGCCTATTCTTCATCGAGAGCTAACAACCGGTACATCGAGAGCCAATGGATGAACAATCTATGGTATGGGGAAAGGGAAATATGGATATGGTATAGGTTAGGTTAGATAAAGTAAAGAACAATTATATATGAGAGTACATGTGTGGAAGAAAAAAAATAAAAATAAAATAATATATATATATATATATATATATTTGTTAGCACATAGAGGCCTTATATATCGAGAAAGACATGTGTCACATTTCATAAAGCTACATCATGTTTAGGTGTAAAAGAGAACTTTAAGTGCACCTTGTTAGTTATGGGAGTTCTTGGAAAATGATTTTTCATAAAACAATTGTACACCACATTTATTATAAAGATAAATAAGATAAATCTGATAATTAGTGGTGTCGTCAAAGTTTTATTTTAAATTGTTTATATATATATATAAGTTGTAGAAGGAAGTATAATTGGTTGGGCATTAAGTTGCCTATTAAAGTTAAGTAAAATAGAATATTACCTAAAGTAATATATAAACACACATATTTATATATACCTAAAAACACTTATATATATATATATATGTGGGGTACAATAGAAATGAAATCTTAAAAACACTTATATATATATATATGTGGGGTAAACTAGAAATGAAATCTTAAATCTAGTTGTTGAGAATAATGGTTATTTTTGAAATTAGTCAAAAATATATATATATATATATATATATATAACATGAGTTTATGTTATCGGTTCTGCTAGGTAGAGGATTAAGCTCAAAAAGGAGTATCAAGTTAAGAATGTTGGTAGAAAATTAAAAGTAGTATGGTTACATTTATAAGTATATGAATAAGACAATTAAAGTGGAATGTTATTTACTGCTTTTAAGTATTTGACATAAGGAAGATTTATCCTAATTTAGTGTGTGAGATAACTTGTTAATAAGGAATGAGGATCAAGGGTAATTGAAGCTATCATTAACAAGAAGACTTTGATATATATTATTAATAGTGTTATATTTGAGATTCTATTGATGAGGGAATTAAGAGAGTGTAGCTATAACTTATTATGTTGGATTACATAATGAATGCTAACCTTGAGTAGAGATAGCCAGCTAGGATGCAACCCTTGTCGTGGTTTGTATCACTCATTAAAACTTGATAAAATATTATGTATTAAATTATGTGGAAGGACAAATGAGGGCGCAACACCTTTTTGCTTAGATTCTTAATTAGGTCGAAATACTATTTTATATTCTATATTGCTTATATACTTGAATTGAAAATAAGGGTATGGCCATAGGATTGATACTTGAAATATATAGGATAATTACTGTATTGGTGTGAAAAGTATCCATGTGGGTATATCCCTAGATATCATTAGTTGAGGTCTTGATAGACTTTATTTATAAATGGATTTAAGTGAACTAGGAAATGGTAGAGCCTATAGTTCCATTTCGTGGTTTCAATTAGAGATTGATCGGGGTAAACCTTAGCCAACACCTTTTTGTTATGTCATAACATTTCCAAAACACCTAGGTAAGAAAGTATGTTGGTGTGCCATTATTAACCAATCTAGTCTATTACGAGATAAGAGAGTGGGAAGGTTCTGGAAAAAGTGGATAATTTGCTATCAAGACCTTATGTGAGCCACTAAGTTAATGAGGTTTATATTATAATGTGTTATAATGTTTTTAGTCTTCACCTCGAAATGAGTAACTTCAATCATGAAAAAGAAATATATAGGAATTTCTATTTTCTTAGTAATAATTCTTCCAGGGAGTGAATTAAAAGCTTAGACTATGTAGGAAGCAAGTTATTCAAAAGACGAAGAAGAAGGAGTATGCATGATAATAAATTGTAAGAAGTGCACTACTTGTTATAGGTAAGAGTAGAATTTATAGAGCTGGCTTAGGTTACTTATACGCTCACAAATATTGAACAAAACCTAACTAGACAATTACGTATATAACTAGAAGACTTACTTGTTCCATATTTGAAAGATAAATGTGGAAAGGTTAAGACTACTGTGATCAATCAAGGGATGTACATATAAGTTTATTTAGGTGGAAATATTATAAATATGTACTTCCAAGTTGACATAACGATAATACTAAGGGTTGGAAAGTTAGTAGGACATATCTTACCTTGACAAGATAGCTTCATTGTATATGTTATAATAGTCATGGATTGATTCCTCCCCTTATGCTTAGAGATTAACCAACGTATAAATTTTGTGCTAGATGATTCGATATAATGGAAGCATTACACTTATGAAATCTTGAATGCATCCTTGATTCATGATGTTAATTATTTTGTTGATGTTAATGTGTCGACTAAGTGTAATTATAAATGTTAAAATACCTATTTATTACATGACGGAATGTAAACAAGATGAATGTGCTCTGATGATTATAACAAGTAACGATTTGGAGTAACACATTTAGATGTTTGAGTGAAGTTAAAGGAAAAATTTTATACACCATTTTCCTGAATTGGTAATGAGGAAATTAGGTGTGTTACAAATGACATTGAAATAAGGAAATGTAACTTGGCGAACTTGTCAAAAGGGTTGAATGAAGACGAATTTTGTAAAATGAAGTATCGAGACAATCAACACGACGAGTTGAACGCAATAATGTTAACCTCATGACATGATGAAACATATATAAAAGGACGACTAGACCTTAAGACAAGACTCAATGAGACTATATCGACACATAAGATGAGACTTGGAAAGTGTGCCGAAGGGGTCATAGGAAAACAAGAATGATGAAATGAGGTAAGGACGTGATAAGCTCGATGACCGAGACATGATATTCCTGAGAAAGGGACTTGGAACTAAAATTTAATATGTTTTTCTAAGCCTCCGAGTCCCGACACTTGGGAATCATATCAAGTTGAAGTCAACTTTATTAAAAGCTTATGGGTTGGAAGTAGCCTTATGGGAATTGGTTTTTGGACTATTTGATAGTTTCTTTTGACTTGTTAAATTCGCCATTATAACTTACCCATACCTTGTAGTTAAATTGGATACCATGGATCTTCACGGATGAATAGGAGATATAGGAAATCTAAATTGTAACTGACAATTATTGAAGATATTATTGGATTTGCATTACGCGAAATTACGATGAGTTCTGGAGGATGTATTGGAACCATACTAGATGATCTAGAAAACTAATGATTGGAACCACTAGGGCTTATGGCCACGACTGTTGAGAAAAATAGAACAGAATGACAAGAAGATGAAAATAGGAAATTAAAGTAAAGCCTAGCAACGAAATTATGAGAACAAAAATTAACTTCGGGATGAAGTTCTATATAAGAGGGGGTGTATTTAATGCCCCTAGAATGCTTGTATACTTTGGAAGCACTTGTCGAGTGACCCGACAGAATAAAATTTAATAAAGTGGTCCTTTGAGTTTATATGTGTATGAACGATTGAGAAAACACATGATGAATTGTATAACGACAAATGATAAAACAATGAAATGAATGATACTTGTAGAAATGGATACTTTACTTAAATTTTTGAATGAATGCATGCTCTGCTTAATGATTATCTATGTTATGAAATATATGATGTGAATGAACGAGTTGCATGTATTTCTTAATGATTAGAAGAGTTACGAAACATGATTATGATTATGGACTGATTTACATGAAGTATATTGATGAATTTCGATGAGCAGTACTACTAATGGGTACTTTTAGTTTATGTGCAGGAAAAGGTAATTTACCATAACCAATTGACTCATAAAGGAAATATATGGGCCATAGAGTACAAATAAATCACACACGAAAGAACGACGACGGTGTCGACTTCCTACGGATTCCACGCACGAGTTGAAAAGCACCTATCTGCTTACTCGAGGAAGCGTGAAGTCGTGTGAAGTGGACCATGACAGAATTGGTCACGTACGATGTTGAGGGTTATGTAGTAAGAATGAACTTAATCCTCAGCACCATTAGTCTCCAATAGAGTGTAGACAGAGGATTGAAGGTAACGAATCCTAAATCCCTACATGAAGTTCCCGCAAATCAAATGAAACGAAGAAGTATTAACGAAAGGACCCGACGATGTGGTACCTTGTTGATAAACAAAAAATGATGGACAATTGGACCCGACAAGGTGGTACCATGTTGATAAAAATAAAATGAGGGACGAATGGACCCAACGATGTGGTACCTAGACCCAAGACGAAAAAAACTGATGAATATTATGCATTAAGCATGTAGATTTGCATTTACGCTATTTTGCGCATGAAATGATTATTAGTAATTAAAATAATACAGAATATTTATTTAGGAGAAAATAGTATACTAAACATTAGCATATATCCAACTCCACTTGCACAAACTAGATTGAAGCATCAGGGGGGGCATACTTGAGTAAATCTAGGAATGTAGGTACACTCTCTTAGGAATAAGACACATGGTTGGGTGAGGTAATTATATTTAAATATTTATAAAATTAGGCATTTTTGCATGAAGCGACATGTGTCGCAGAGAATTTTCCTATTTAAGGAAGGAAAGAGGAAAGGGGAATGGGACACCCTATTGTTGGATGGTCACCGTAATGGTGAAAGGACATTGATTTGATTCTATTGTGAGTTTGGAAAGGGATCTTGGTGGGGGGAATCCCACTTCTGGATCCTTGGTTTATGTGTGTGAGCTCTACGTCCCCATTTCTCTGGGGTTCGGGAAGAAGAAGAGTATTCCCAGAATTGGTAGGGAGGTCAACCGAGTGGTCAGTTGGATGTCTGGATCAAAGTGGAAAGGAGTGGCAGCTACAACAATCTTCGACGAGTGGATTCACCCACAACCATCAGAATCAGGTCTATTATTCCATTTTTATTTGCTAAGTTAAATTTTTGAGTTTTCTATCATTGGTAAGATCTAAAATGTTTTATATTATGTTTGTAACTATTTAGATAGTATTTTTGGAGGGCCCCGGAAATGGGGGCCCCTGCAAGGAGTATCTTGCTTTGAGGGAAGAGATACATACATATTTTTCTTTCAAAGAATATATTTATTACACATATGGATTATGGCCTAAGAATCCAGATGAGGAATCATTGAAGAGAATAAAATCAAGTTGTTCTACCACTCCAAGCAAAGAAGAAGAAAAGGGAGTTGGAAGTGAAGCATCGTTGGATGCTAATGTTTCAACCATGAAGAATTTTTTTGGATCTTCTTCAAGGAGAGAGTCAAGGATATTGATCCTAAGGATACCAAGGAGCAATATGCATAAATTAACTTGAAGGAGCAAGAGCAAAAGACAAATTATTTTTCTTGTGAAATCCAAGAGGAGAATGAGGTCGAAATTCCAGTCTCTTCCCAGTCACATGAGGATGTGGAGCAGAGCGGATCTTTGGTGGCAGATTCGAGTCCTCCCGTGGACCACATATTGGAGGAACATGCTTTCATCAATCCACTCCATGAAGAGGATGAAGTTGAATCACAAAGGTATGATAACATTTCTGATTTGTATAGTAGACATACTCCTTTGTGTGACCATGAGGAAGCATCCATTTCAAATGCAAATGATATGGAGGTAGAATCTTTTGATTATGATATTCAAAATGTAAGTGTTAAATATGGTTCCATGCCAATGGAGAAAGACAATGAAGGGGAGGAAGTAGTAGATGCGTGCTCACATTGAATCCCCAATTGATGTACCATTGCGTGACTTAAAGAGCCAACTCTTAGTCATTGAAGATAAGATGTTGCAAGTGTTGGTTAGATCGGATGGTGCACACAAAATTATTGAAGATCTTATGTGGAGGAATCAGTTGGAGGAAAGGAAAAGAGGCACTATTGTAGGTGTCACTAGTGTACAATTGTGCATCGTAAAAGAAGCATTGGAAGAGATGAAATCAGCCTACTTGAAACTATTCATGGATCGAGATATTGCACTCAAGCATACATAATATAAGGCGAGGGAGGTAGAAAAGCTATGCATGGAGTTGGGAGGATGACATCCTTCCTCTTGCACCACTATCAGTCAAGCATACATGGCTGGTAACACACATTTTCTAATGGAGGATCTTCATGTGAGGCTTGGACATGAGGAAAAATCATAATTGCAAGTGTTTGAGGAGAGCACTATCATGGGGGATGCTGTACAAGCATTGGATTTGATGCAGAAAGATCATGAGCTGTCCTTAAGGGTGGAGAAATTTTCTCTAAGTGAGGTGGCTGATCACATTTAATATGGAACAACAAGCCAAAATATTTATTCATCCATGGATTGGGTGGATAGATACATAGCATCAATGGAAACTCAAGGGTGTGCAAGACTTGCTCACATTGGTAAGGATTCGTTTTGCTTCTATGATGAATTTTTTGGTTTAACTAACATTTTCTTACCATGTATTGTATCAATTGGTTTAAATAACAAGGGTATGTATTGCATCCCTTGGATAGTGTTAGTTCACATGCATCCAAGGATTGGGTGTGCATTTATATGGTAGGATGGGAACAACCATCATCTTGCATTCATATAATGTTGGATGCATCCAAGTAAGCAAGCAGTCAATTGGCACAAGAAGAGACCCAAACATTGTTGGATCTAATGGTAGAGATTTTCAAAAGAATGGGAAGTGATGGATTTCCAATATGGCCATGGGATCCTAGTATCCTATGGAGTGACAAGTTTCTCTAGGTGATCGAAACATTGAGAAGATTGCAGCATGAACAATGGGATCGTGGAGGGCAAGCTAGCTTTGATTTCCAATAGTCTCTTCATGAGGAGTATTGTTTTGGTTTCCTACATGGAAAATCATATGATGGATGTACTCAATATTTTCATACTTGGTGGATTCAGAGTCTTCTAAAGACTCTTGTATTGACACTATGCAGTGTATAGGTGGAAGTAGGAGACACTTCCCACTTCTCAGTTTCATTTGGGACCCTGGGATCATCCTTGGATTCCATTGTTCTAGCTGGACAATTCACACTGTTGTATGGGGGACAGAGACACCTATCAAGAGGAATGAGATGCATAAGATTGAGTACCTTCCAAAAACTGATCTCCACATTGGCCATTATCTTCAGATTCGCTTGGAAGAAAAGGTTTTGCAAGAAACATCTCCTTGTTTCCATTATGACCATTATGGATTTTCATGCATGAGCATTCACTTGGTTGATGCACCTATGGATTCACCACCTTTCATGAGCAGAGCATACATCAAACAACATGGTTCAATTTTGAGTCGATGGCGAAGGATGACCAATACAAGATTTCCAAACAGGGCCATATATGAAGGAGATGAAGTTCAAATGGTTTATGTAGCAACTTGCACAAGTTTATGGAAAAGTCCACAAGTAATTTATCATCCATATTTTCACTTGCTTGAGGACAAGCAAATTTTTGGAGGGGAGGAATATAATGTCCCCATTTTGGTAGCATTGTGGTTCACCACTATAACCATTATATTCCCATGGGTTAAGTGGGAATTAATTAATCTGGGAATTAAATTGGCATATAATTATTATGTTAAATTAAATTTAACATTGGAAAGGTAATGTAGGTCCATAAATTTTAATATTTAATTGTTAATTATTTGTTTCAAGAGTTGGAAATGTCTAGGTAGCCCAAGAGTGCGCATAGGAGGTTAGGTGGACCCCTATGAGTTTTCTTCCATAAAGGAATCTGGAAGAAAATCAGTGAAAAGAAAGAAAGCAACTGGAAAGCAGGAAAGCAATAGAAAAGTAGGAAAGCACTGAAAAGCAGGAAAACAACAGAAAAGAAGGAAAGAAACAAAAAATCGAGGAAAAACATAAGTCTCCATATTTTGATAAAAGAAGGAAAAACAACCTAAAGCAGAAAAGAAAAGAAATCAAGCAAGGAATCTAGGAAACCTTTTCCTAATTGCAAATTATAAAAGGGGGGCTAACTTCTATTCTTTCATGAAAATAATTCGAATTATTATTTTATTGATATTTTGATGAAAAAAATCTAGAAGGCAAGAATATCTATGAGAAGTTTATAAAAGGATTATGGTCATTTATTTTTTTTGTTGAAGAGCTCTGCACTTTCCTTAGCTTGAGAGATGTGCCCCTTGCTGCAGTAGGGGGATGTGCCCCTCTGTCCACTACACTAGTTGAGAATTTAAGCTAGATATTGAGGAGGAATGTATTTATCCTTTATCACCAAGGTTATTGCAGGTTTTCCATGTCATTTCCATATCCATTCCAATTCCAGTCAGTGTGTTAATGTTTCAACAGTTTCGAGTTCCAATTGCAGTGCGTAGATTTGCAGTGTGCTAGTTGTGGCATTTGATATGGATGGTGCTTGCTCAAGTATGATGTGGTTGTTGTACTTGCATATATTATATGTACCCAATGTCCTATTGAATAATAAAAATCAGTATCGTGCTTCCATTATGCAGATTTCATATTTATCTTCTATGTACAATTTCTCCTATGTACCATTCATTGTCAAATTTGACTAGTTTTAAGATTGGCTGTAATTATACTTCTATGCTTCGAAATCCCATTTTGAAGGTTTCTGTAGTTATATATGAGGAATTTGGACCCATCCCAAGCCTTAGAACATAAATTTGTGAGGCTCAGATACCATTTGAATTCATTTGGAAAACACCTAGTTGAGTTGTCCTGAATTCACAATTTTTCCTCCTAGCTTCCAAACTTTGCCAAATCAAGTCCAATCGTAAAAATCAGTGTTTCCATAGCAGTTTGGGGTAGTTACATACCATCCACTTCCATTTCTACACCTGAATCCATTGGGTTTCGACAGAAGTCTTGGGTCCATTGCCTTGAAGCCTTTGGTTTAACCAAAGGAGTCTACCCAGGCGTGATGTACCCAGAAATGTGCAAGTGTCAAAGTTGGGTGTCTGTATAAGGGTGTTGTAGGTTTTCCTTATTCTATATAAAACCCTAAAATTCCTCCTTGAAGTATTATTATAGGTCTAGAGGTGTTTGGGACATGTTGGGAAAATACTAGTTTCGGGTTGCTAGTTTTGAGCTAGTTAAGTGTCGATTAAGGATGCATGCAAACTGTTTGCGAAAAGTATTCAACCAGGTCTGCATAATCAAAATTAAAAACCTTATAATAGTTATGATTGGTCACATAACACAATATTGTATTCATTCCCTTTGGGATGCACCATAACTCATCATTTCCAGAAAGTTGTCTTCTTGTGTCCAGTGTGAAGTAAATCACCTAGTTTTGGGGAATTCCGATTCTCTAAGGACGTGGGGGTGTTAATATCTCTGATTTTCATATTGGGGATATTAAAGTAAAAACCATCATATAAGAATCGAATAGACAAAGGTGATCGACATAGAAGAGCATTATAACAAAAGATAGATTCGTGAGGTAGTAGAAATTGAGAAGCATATTAAAAATTTCAATAGAGATAATGGGTTGATACTACACAAATCTTGGAGACCGGTTATACACAATATTAAGAATAATATTTCCATAAATAACCAAAACTAAAAAATGGGCTGTTCTATCTAAGGCTGTGTGTAAATTGGTTTTCTTCATTAATTGTGAAACTAGCCGATACTAGTTTTAGTTGACTTCCAAAATTAGGTTTGAGTATTTACTTGATGTCTTAGCCTCTCATTCCAATGAGATATTATACTCGTGACACTGGAATCAACTGTGTAGTATGAAATGTAAGTTGAGTATAGAAATTGCACACATGTTTTTCCATATTAATCTCCATAAAATATTTAGAAGGTTATCTCCATTGCTTTTCTTTAGACAAGCAATCTCAATGGGTCAAGTGGATTCCTTTAGAAGAATGGTGGTATAATACCACCTATCACACATATACAAAGATGGTTCCATGCGAATCTATTTATTTATAAAAATCCTAGTATCACATCCTTTTTGTAGGATCATTCCAAATTATAGGTAGTGGATGCACATATAGAAAATTCTAAATAAACTTTGCAAATCCTTAAAGAAATATTTAAGTATCCCAAAATAGGCTGAAGCAATAAACATATCAACATAGAAACACCTAAATAAAGGAAACATTAAATAATAATAATAATATGCTAGAAGAATAAATGAAATATCATTTAAAATAAATCCAACTAGGTATATTTGAGACTACAACCTTATAAGCAATCTACTCTCAAACAAAAGAAGAATAAAAAATTAGCTCCAAAATTTTATGGACCCTACGAGATTATTCTTGGTATTGGAGAAGTGGACTATGAGTTAGATTTTCCTTCCTCCTACATTCATAAGGTTTTTCATGTATCTTGCTTGAAAAAGGTTGAACATACTATGCCAATGTAGAAGGAACTACCAAAAGTAGATGAAGAAGGGGAGTTGATTATGGAACCAATTTTTTTTATTGATAGTAGTTCTCTATCTCTTTGGAAGAGAACCATTATGGAGTACCTAATCATGTGGAAGAATATGACACTAGAAGAAGCTACATGGGAAGACGAGAAATTCATGAAGAAGCATCCTCAATTACAAGCTTTGACTCGGAAAAGATTTTTTAAAGAGGGGGAGGATATGTTGAGTTCCTAACCATAATTCATTATTATTAGATTAGTTATGGTTAGATTGTCTCAGTATTAGGTTATATAGTCATCACTTCATCTCCTATTTATAAAAAAAGGATATTCATTTGTATAATCATATCATCTTGTTTTGTTTATTGGATACATTAATGTATAAAGAGGTTTCCCCCTCGAAGAGGTTTCTTATTCATCTCTTTTTTTCATTCTTAAGGCATTGGGTTAATCTCTCTTTCTTATTTTATGCTCTTTTGGGAATTTGGTGCATAACATAATTAGTTTGTATTACCGATGGGTGAAAAGAGAAGAGTGTGAACTAAATGGTTGAAGTATGAAGAGGTTGTAGTTAATTATCAATAGCTATTAAGACTTGGAGGATTACACACTTCATTTGCCTCTTGGTTCATTTGTCAACTTGGATACATAGGTCATGTACCTCATCCATTTGGGTGTTGTATTGTATTACGTGACAACAAATCATTAGTTGTTGATAGGATGGGACCAGAGTAGTCGAAAGGCCCATTCACTTTGTATTCTAATATAAGATTTGCATATGAAAGCCGATTTTTTATAACAAAACACATGCATAATTGATTATTTTATCCTTATATTGAGAAATGTGTAGAGGAGAATGATGTTGTGTGAATGTGGACATACATCTATGTTTCAAGGATAGGTATAATTTCAAGAGAACATTTCTATTATTTTTATTTTTATGTTGGATTGGATTGCATGTGAGAGCAATGTGGGAAACTGATAAAACATAAAATAAAGTAGGATTTAAACATCTCTCTCTCTCTCTCTCTATATATATATATATATATATATATATATATATAATTGCTAGAAAGTTATATAAAACTGATTTTGTGATCAACATTGGAATTCTCCAATTCATATGCAAGCACATTTATATTCCCATTGCCTTATGGTTGAGCCAAGAGTCCATTGAAAACCACTACACAAAGCAAACTAATAACTTCATTGGTTGTTATTTCATACACTTACCGATTGCATATTCACTAGGTTGAGTTTTGCATACCTCGAGCACAAGATATATAGAGACATGGAAAGTGTTATGGTTGGAAAATAGTGGCATTCAAATAGAAGTTGGGTGCAGTAATTTAAACCCAAAGAAAGTTTCTTAGTAATTGGATTGAATAAAACAAAAAAAACAAGACTTGGACCAATAAGCATAGCCATTTTGTGTATGTATGCTTCATGATTACCACATAGAAACCTAAACTCGGAGTCATGAATATTTTTCAAAGTGTTGTCAACTAGTTGTCTTGTGTGCAGGTTACACCAAGAATGCAATCCTTGGATTCATCTGGTAGAATACACATCTATACATAATTTTGAAATGGGATATAAGTCCCTCATTTAATTATCAATGTGACAAGAGACATGTATTGTCTTCCAATAGGAAATGCAAATCAACTAAATAAGAGCATCCACAAATGAAGATGCAAATGGAATGGATATATTGCTTATGAGTTTTTTTTAATAAGGAACCACATAGTAAGTCATTGTATATAGTAGGAGACATTATGTAGAACACAACATCATATTTTAATGATTATTTTAATAATATAAACTATTAATATGATTTTTGTTTTTCTACTTTTTATGTAGTAATGTTATATGTTTTATGACATTATGTTAGTTTCAATTATGTTTTGGTATATAGATTGGATATGGGGAATTGAGAGTGATGTGGGGGTGTAGGGGCTATATGAGCTTCCACCTTCACATGGTTGGCCATGTTCAGTTGAAAATACACTATTCTCAAAACCAAGAGAAGTTCAACTAAGTATTTCAACTTGTTCTCTTTTTAATATCAATGATAGAATGTCACATATTGTTGAATCCCTTATCTTATTTAGTTGTTTATACATTTTTTGTGCCTTTTTGTAATCATTACATTTTTTTTATGTTGAAGTGTTGTCAACTTTGTGGTTGTCTAACTCATTCAGGTATTTCCCTGTAGTCTTTTTATAATCTCTTATATGTATATGTCCATGTTTGTTTACCTAATTATCAGTCTATCATTATTATTCTATCATGATTTCCTGTAGGTATTCATAGTGGAAAGGTAATTGTTGAATTAGCTTCATTTTGATCTTAGTGTTATGACAATTGAACTCTTCCTTGGGACATGTGATCATCTCTTTTTTCATTTTCATTTAATATTTTTTTCTAATATGTGTGATAGCGAACATCATCAACAACTATTTGTAGTTGAGAATCTCCAGTTTTTATGGTAGAATTATGTGTCATTGCCATTGTTCTCTAGATGTTATTTGTGTACTCATTCTTACATATTTGTTTGATCTAAGCCATCATAAGCTTCTTAACTAGTTTTAGATTATTTGAGTAAGAAAATCCATGATTATGCAATAAGAATGGAAATTATCATGAAGTCTTGGGTTTCAGATAAAATTATCCTAATACATAGGGTTTGAAATATCACATATAGGGTGTGAAGAATATCAATCCTATTCCCCTAGAAGCTAAATACTCATGAATTGCAACAAATAAAGAAGAAAGTAACATACCTTACTTAGAATATTGTCCAACAAGATCCTTGGCTTGCTTATCTATATATACCTTATATCCCACTAGATTTGAGTTCTTAGATCTAAAAACTCATTACAAAAAAATACCTTTCCAAAATGCAAGAGAAAATACACATATAAATCTAACTTCAAATCAATTTATCAGGAAAAATCGATTCCCCAATTTAAATAATAATCAAATAAGACAATTTTTTGGGGAGGGAAAGAAGAGAGACCTTCATTTATGAATATAAACATCAATTACAAACATGGTCTTGCTATTGGAACCTCTAGTCATCGTCGTATGGGTTAATCCAATCCTAGGCAACATAGGGCATCTTCAAATATCAAACCCCATATACATAGGGCAAAGGAAAAAAATTCATGGTTTTAGATCCCTAGTCCCACATAGAAGCACAATAGAAGATGTAACACCCACCACAGTGATGGGTGTTAAGTAAATAAACAATTGTTAAGAAAATTAAACTAACAATATCTAAGTAGTTTTAGCCAATGTAGCACTAACTATAGATTTTTCAAATGTTGGGATTTTATGTATGTTTTCTTTAATTTAACAAATTAAAAGCATAAATGTACAATTTCATAGCATGGCAATATCATTTAAATACAATAACAATCAAAATTAAAAGACCAAGTAAGGACTAGTAGATTACCTTAATATCTAGTTGAGCTAGCAATCCCATAGCTCCAACTCGTCCAACTAATCCATCCAATGACATTTCCCGAAATGGGATTATTCCTCCCATCCAAATGGTATCAAAGTTGGTAGTTTTAGGAAATATGTGGGGTTTCCTATCCCTTAGTGCCCACGACTCCAATAACCACAAAAAAATATCTTCTTCCCAGCCAAGTATGCCAAGTATCCTCGTCCAGTAACTAGTCAAGTATGCAAATCAATGCCTCTAAGATTGTTTTCCTCCTCCACTCCTCTCTTTCTTGTCAAAATCACGAACCATTATCTCTCCTTCAAACCTTTTTTTATGCTCCCCATTCCAATACCTTCATCTCTCGTAGAGAAGGGTCGAAGAATGTCAAACATAATAAAATAATACCAAGTCACCTACCTATTTAAGGATCCGACGACCCCACTAACAAGGTAGGCCTATCACATTAACTCAACCTAATTTTTGAAATTCTAAATATTTTTAATTAATAAAATATTTCTAATGTTTTTATCATTTGATATCCCAATATCATTCACATCCCTAATTGTTTGGTAAGCATTAATTGGTCTATCAATAACATGACATGCAATCAATAGCTTATGCATATTAATAAGAATTAAATAATGTAATGAGATTACTTAATTTAAATGTGGTAACTAATGAGATTTAAATGAGATGCAATTAACACAATAACAATTTAAATGTGAGTAATACAAGCCAATGTAAATGAGACTCATATTATGGAATGTAACTAATGCAATGAAATTTAAATGATAACAAGGTAATACTATAATTAATATTATACCTTAATGTCACTACACCCATGAACCACTAATGTATCTATGCAAGGTGTGTGTGCGTGGCCAACATACACATAGATTGTGCATGTAATATAGGAAACCATCACCACCTCTAATGCATAGTTTTTGGATGACAAGACAATAATAACCATATTCAAGACAAGGAAGCCACACATAAAGGACAATAACCCAATACCCACAACATTAAGAAATTTCATTAACTAAGTTAATATACATCAACACTATTCAAGATTATACTCCAATTTACCTTAATGAATTAAATCACAATTTACATATGAAAGGAACCAAGTGAAACTAAATTGGAGTCTCAAATCCCAAACCAAAATATTACTAATCTAATAATCCTTCCTTCCTAACCTACGTCCAACTTCCACTTCCTATTTTTTCCTTTGCTGGAATATCTTTGAGCGTTAACTATATTGACCTAAACCCAGGTATAACCCGTAAGTGGAAGCATTGACTAAATCGACCTAACTTCCCCAGCATGCAATTGGTAGTCGTTATCACACAACTTGGGTAGTGTGAATCCACTTAGCCCTACCACGACCCCAAGTTTCAAGGGAACATGGTAGGAAATACCTCCACCCCTCCTAATGGAACTAGGGTCAATACCCCATCAAAAATCACATTGTGTTGCCATTGTTGTTCTTACAGTTGCATCATCAAATGACTAGTTTGGGAAACCTGATTTCTTGCACTAGCCCACACATCATAACATGTATTTGGCTATCACTTAGATAAGATCAT
The DNA here is from genome assembly GCA_027924585.1 of Larix kaempferi. Lineage (NCBI taxonomy): Eukaryota > Viridiplantae > Streptophyta > Pinopsida > Pinales > Pinaceae > Larix > Larix kaempferi. The sequence goes on along the minus strand of BSBM01000072.1, from coordinate 10,518,603 downwards.
ACATATTCTTTCATTGTTTTCAAGCCAATTACTATAAACATTGTCCGTCCCTAAGGAATTACATAAAGCTCTACCAAGCCTATCATTCATACCAAAAATCCTACTATCCTATCCTATCTTTACAAGTTTTCATCCATTACATCAATAACCAAAATTTGTTTTCAAATATAAATCATTCAGCAAAAACTTCAGATTGTAATCTAGTGAACTAGTTCAACAAGTACCACTCCCTGACTTGTCCCTCCCTGTATTCCTGTACCTCGATCAATCCGAGCTCTAAGGCCAATTCCATATTGGATAATCCATCCACTTCTGAATTCATCTCACGATAAATATGAGTGAAATATGTGTTTTCAAAGGTTATCATCAATTCACATATTGCTGAAAGGAGATATTGAATATTTGGAGTTGCAATTTGAATCTGCTCCCTGGCCCAATCCACTACCATCCTTGAATATCCAAACAAATGCAACTAGGTAATACCCTTATTGCGAGCCACCTTGAGAACGACCCACATAGCCGCAAGTTCTTCCTTACTATTAGGGCAGCGTCCCAACACATACTTGATACTGATCTTGGAGTCCTCTGTCATTATTATCGGTCAAAATAGAACTTCTCCATCTGTGACCACATTTCCCTGTCGGTCACACAAAAGGACACTATGGATGGAAGAGCTTAGTTTGACCCTAGATGACCTAGAGATGAGCCTTGCAATACTTTCCTTAAAATCATCTTTCTCTGCCTACTTTTAAGCATAATCACGACTCTTATGCTTTCCAACCAGCGGGTTAGCCGCGGGTGTTCACATTGACAAATCCTGTGTATCAATTAAAAGTTGCACCCGCTAGATGCAAGTGAGGATAGTAGTGAGTCACTCGCTAGTTGTCCTATACCATAGTCGCAGGTGTCTTAAGAAATCTTTAAAAAATATTAAAAACACAAATTGGGATTAGTTGAGGCAGGTACCCAAACTATCCCAAATTCCCAAACCAAATGTTTTTTGAGCCCAACCTCCTTGCCTTGCTATAAATACAAGGGGAGGGGTTTGAGAAATCAATCCTAAAGGATCCAATTTGTGGAGAAGGTTATGCTGAAGGAATTCATAATCAAGAGAGAGGAGAAGGAGCCCAGGGTCTGGTTACGACGGTGCCGGTGCAGGATAGGTATAGCTTTGTGTATTTACTGCATTTATCAATAAAGATTTGGACAGTCTTCCCTTTCCAATAGATTTGTTTATGTTTATTGAAAATCTTGTTACAAGTTGATGTTATATTTTTTAATGAATATTAATCTCTTATTTGTAATTAAATGGATTTGAGGAAGGTTTTGTGACTGTTTTTGCAGGTTGTTGCATTGGAGAACAAAAGGAGAAAGCTTGGATCGACCTTCAAACAAGGTACATATTTCTCCTAAACCCTAATCCTTTTGCTTAATAACAATGTTTGTAGAACTTTATATGTCTATCTGATACCCCAGTATGTTGGTAGTCTTTCCCCTACTATAAGAACACTTTTCCTAACAACAGAACTGACGACTCCACTAGGGAGCACGTTATCACGACTTACCCTAACGTGGAACCTGTATGTCAGAAACTTCGTCCAGTCAATCCTAGGAAAGCTGCGACCATCAAGGTTGAAGTCGAAAAACTCCTTAAGGTCGGTTTCATTTATCTGATCGACATGATGGATTGGGTCTCTAACCCAGTTCTTGTCAATAAAAAACAAGGGACCATACATGTATGTACCGACTTTAGGGATCTTAATAAATCCTGTCCAAATGATAATTATCCCACACCATTCATAGATCAGATCATTGATGCGTGTGCAGACTATGAAATTTTCTCTTTCACGGATGGTTTTTTGGGATACAATCAGATACAAATCAAACCCAAAGACCAACATAAGACAACTTTTATTTGTACTTGGGGTACTTTTTCCTATAGGAAGATGCCTTTTGGATTGAAAAATTCTAGAACTACTTTCCAGCGAGCCATGAACTTTGCTTTCCATGATATCAAGCACATAGTCAAACCCTATCTGGATTATCTCCCTGCGCAATCTCGTAAGAGACGAGATCATCCTGATCATTTACGACTCGTATTTGAACGATGTAGATATTACAAGATCCAATTAAATCCTAATAAGTGTGTATTCTGCATCGAGTCTCTACATTTACTAGGTTTCATTGTGTCCAGTCGTGGAATTATGGTCGACCCCTTAAAAGTTGAGGCTATTGTCAAATTTCCTCCTCCTTGCACCATTAGACAACTTCAAATCCTGCAGGGCATGTCTAATTTTCTATGACGGTTTATCATGAATTATGCCAAGATCACCAAAGGATTCATGCGATTTCTCTAGCAAGACACCCATTTTTTATGGGATGAGGATGCACAAACTTCGTTTGACGCTTTGAAAAAAGCATTACTATTAGCCCCTTTACTGAGCCTGCTAGATTATACTAAGGAATTCTTTCTATATATAGTGGCATCTCTTTCCACGATCGGTATAGTTCTGGTTCAGGAGGGTGACAAGATCCAAGAGCATGTCTTTTATTATCTCTCTCGCGCATTGGTAACTCCAGAACTCAAATATTCTCACGTCGAGAAGCTAGCATTAGTTGTTGTCTATGTTGTTCAAAGATTACGTCATTACAATTTGTTGCGGACCACCACAGTTATAGAAGAAGTCAATTCTTTTCAATATGTATTAACTTGACGTATCATCGGAGGGAAGTTTAATACGTGTATTGTCATTTTGCAAGAATTTGACCTAACTTTTCAATCTGCTAAGTTAAATAAATCTTTGGTTTTCCCCGAGCTTAGATTTGAGTCCCCTAGTGATGTAATTAGCCATGAGGAATATTCGTCATTTCCTAATGAACACATTTTTCTCATTGCGATCTCTGACCCATGGTATGGAGACATTTTAATATATCTCCAAACTTTGAAGTGTCCGACTTTCTCCAGAGACGAGCGACGAAAGCTTAGAAATCATGCTAAGAACTGCCTCATCATTTCTGAAATGATCTATAGACGTGGGGTAGATTCCATTTGACGCCATTGTTTGAATTTGGAGGAAGCTGAATCAGTATTGAATGATGCCCATAGTGGAGCCTGTGGGGGTCATATTTCTGGGTTGGAAACAACCTAGAAAATACTGCGTGCTGGATATTTTTGGCCCACCATATTTAAAGATTGTGTGGAAGCTGTGAAACATTGTCAGCCATGCCATTTTTTCACCAATAAAATGCGAGCACACCCAAATCCTCTTCACCCTGTCATCACAATAGGCCCCTTCACCAAGTGGGGGATTGACTTCATGGCTTGTAATCCAGTTTCGGCTGGAGGAAATCACCATATCATTGTTGTTGTCGACTACTTTACAAAGTGGGCCAAGGAAATTCCTACTGTGAAGGCAGATGGAGAAGCTGCAGCTTACTTCGTGTTTAACCAGATCATTGCTAGGTTTGGTATACCTAAGGATATTGTCACTGACCATGGGAGAAATTTCCAGAACTACATGATGACCGAGTTATACACCATGCTAGGTTTTTGACAAAAACACTCGTCTTCATTTTATCTGCAGGAGAATGGGAAAGTCAAAGCGGTCAACAAAAAATTGAAGACTATTCTTCAACAGATCGTTAATGCCAGTAGATCGAACTGGCACATCATGTTGTATCCGTCTCTTTGGTCATATTGATCCAACGTTAAGACTGCTATAGGTTTATCACTTTTTCAACTCGTTGATGGGTGGGAGGAAGTTATACCGGTTGAATGCGAGATTCCATCTCTGAAGTTGGCTATCCAACTACTTCCTGAAACTTCTGCTTTAGAAGAGTGTTTGCTTCATTTAGAGCACTTAGATGAACAACGTCGAGATGCGTTTACTACGAATGAAGCTCACAAGAGCTGAGTCAAGCATCAATACGATAATTCTGTAAAACCAAGGGTTTTCTCAGAAGGAGACCTTGTTTTTCTCTATGATTAGGACAAGAATCCCTTGGGGGTATGCAAGTTTAAATCTATGTGGCTTGGACCTTTCATTGTTTCTAAAGTATTGAAGAAGGGAGCTTATGAGATAACAGATTATGATGGTTATAAGTTGCCTAAGCCTAGAAATGGGCTCTACTTGAAAAAGTATTACGCTTAGGCATACTTTTTTTTCTTGTACTATAGATGTACATTTTTTGTAGGGTTAGTCGTTTTTTGGATTTATTTCCTTATGTTTCTTCAGATTGTGTTTTCAGATGACAACCGAGTACTTCAAAGGATTTGTTGATGGTGCTAGTCGCCACACTCGTCAGTTGGCTTCAACAACTTAGGTTAGTTACTCATCCTCCCGCCAGCTCGTTTCTTCGGGAGGTGCTTGTTTGGGCCCTACTACAAATAATGTAGCTGAGTATAGTGTGGTTATCAAGTTACTCTGAGATTCTATTCATCATGGCAGTTCACATTTGGAGGTACGACTTGATTCGCAGTTAGTAGTACTTCATTTGTCGGGTGAGTATAGGGTTCGAGCTCATTCTTATGGTTATGTCATTTTTTGAGAGTTAGGTTGCTTGAAAGAAATTTTGATTTCATTACACATCAACACATTTCAAGGAATTTAAATGCATTAGCTGATTCATTTGAAAATTATGTACTTGATTGGAATTTGTATCACACACAATAACATTTAAAACACATAAGCATGCATGTATATAATCGCTACTGTATATATATATATATGGTCCAAAAAATACATATGAGTTTTGAGTCATCCATTGTCAAAATATACAAAATTGGGCATAAAAAGCCTCAAAAATAATAATGTGCATCACTCTCCCTATGGAGAGGGAGGAGCCTCAACCAACTACGCTATGGCCTCCTTGTAACATATGACCAACCTGGCTACTTCCCTAAGTAACCTAATCTAGGCCGGGGGCACCCCTACAACATGTTGTTGCATCTCGACCGGTATGCACTCTATCCTGTAGGTAGGGATATCATGAGTCAAATGACTCATTTTTCCCTCAATAGTCCTCAGCATGTCATCCGCACCACCTGGTGTGGCTGGTCTTACATATGTCCTCAGATGTCCTGCAGGTCTGGTCGGCCCCACATCTGTATACATTACATTTTGTCAGTTACTCTTACTCATCATAAAAATCATATATAAAAAAAGACATAATTTTTTTATAAAAGCAAAACATTATGGTACTTACCTCACCCCAGGATGCCCCTGGAGGAAGCATGAGCTCTGGATCTCCTCGAAAATCCATCACTGTATATGGAAATTGCTCGAGCACTGGTACTTGGCGGCTCTACCATGCTAGATAATCTTCATCAGCCGATGAAAGGATAGTCTCTCCACCATCTTGACGCAAGAAGATATCTCCCCATTGAGTCATTAATGTCACGGGGGTTTAACACTGGTAGAGCCATCCGGCCCGGACTCAGAGTGTGGACTCTCTCTCTCGAAGGTACAAAATATACTTCCATATCCGAAGTTCTTTTTCTTCCCGGTTTTACACTCTGTCAACTGGTGTTTCATACTCACTAGTAGGCCCGAACACCAATCAAATATCACATCATGCAAACACTCAATCCCTATCTGCATATAGTTTTGAGAGGCCAAATGTTGCGCAACACTCCCTCCAATCCTGTTAAGTGTGCTCAATATCACTTTCAGTGGGAATCTCCCAATAGACCCAATTAGAACTTGGCTTTCGCTATTCTCGGTGCCAGGAAAGCAATAGGCATTGATGTAGTATTGGATAGATAGAGCACCTACCCCTCGAAATGTTCCCTTGAGTTTGAATCCCTCACCTCTTTGGGATAAACTGGTGATGAAATATATATCATCTATCGTGATATGAATCATCTCCCCTTGGAGATCAAACATCCCAGTAGTTGACAAGCATTTGGAGTAAGTGCATTTTCGCACGCATACTTGTTGTTTGGAAAAATTTGAGAATCCCACATATTCGTAGTGCATTAAAGGTGAGTGGATCCCCCATGGAATCCCTATCCATGGATTCATGCTCTCTCTCCCTCCAGGTTAAGACCATCTTGCATCATTCACCCATTTCATGCATTAGTTTTTTTATTTTTTCATTTTAAACAGCGGTACCCGCGGATTCACCTCTACAACAGATGTGAGTAACCACGACTTCACCTCTACAACAGAGGCAGGTACCCGCGGGTCTTCTTATGCTAAACCCACGCACTTTCCACGTAGCTGCGGGTTTAGCATACCCAGACTCGTGGGTGCGAAGCCTTGGATTTTAAACTCATATAAAAAATAAAAAACACCATTAAAAAATTAAAAGAATGGATTGAATTGATAGACAAGGCAGAGATAACTTACTTGCAATTGGCGGGAGTTGATTTCTTGTCCCGGTTAGATTGCTATTGACAGTTAAAGTAAGGGGCTTTTTTGCTCCTTTCCTCCAATGAAATGACTTTGTGAGTTATCTTTTCATTTTGACACTATTTAAACAAATTATTTCAAATCTTTACCCACTTTCATATAGTTTCAAAATTCTTTTAAACTTTATTTAATCCTAATGACTTTTTTCAAGTTGTTCTTTATTAGGTGAAGCTCTAAAGGGCACTTTCTCACTATATTTGCGACGAGTGACCATATAGAGGTTTGTTTTTCTTTTGGCATGTTAGTTAAAGTTTTAGATCTTTCTGTCATTTTGTGTCATATTGAAATCTCCTTTGTTCATCTTTATATGTCATTTTTTACTAATCCGGTGGTCTTCATGCTATCTACATCCCTTCTGCCAGTTGACATATCAAGGAACTTATACATTGTATATCATTTTTACCTAATATTAAGTTCTCGGTTCCATATAGAGTTCTTTCATGCTTTTCTTGGACTCTTTAAATATAACAAGATTTCCGAGCATACTTGTCTTGTTCAGACTCGTTAAAGGACTTGAATAGTCATCCACTTTGAAATAGGTTTACCCCTTTTCCAGATCTTTGTGGATTACTCATGAAAAGGTATGCTCTAGTCATGTGTGGCTAGAAGAGTTCTTCTCTCATTGTTTTACACTTTTTTGGGTGAGGAGACTAACTCTATGAAAAATGACCTTTTGGAGTCTTATTTAGGGTTTTCAGACTCTCGAAATATGGAAACACCAGTGAGCATTCACCAACTCGGGCTCGATGTGAAATCCAAGAATAGGTATATGGAGTTATTGTTTAAGTTTTTCATACTCCTTAAATATGAAAACACCGGCGAGCATATACCAACTCGGGCTTGATATTAAAATCCATGAGTGGGTGTATGGAGTTATTGTTTAAGTTTTTCAAACTCCTTAAAATTGAAAACATCGGCGAGCATGAAAAGATATAGGATCAATATTAAAATCCATCGATCAGTGTTATCGAGTACTAGTCTATCTCTTCTTCAAACTCGTTAAAAAATGAATAAGGTCTTGATTTTCCCTCCCATGGACTCGTTAAACTACACATAGTTGGACTTATACTAGGCAGTCTTTTCCCTCTTTCTTCGAGCTTGTTTCAAAAATGAAGGACTATTGAGTTTTCTTTCTTGGACTCATTAAAACTAACAAGAAGGACATTTTTATTTAAAGAGAAAAGGGAAGGGAAGAATGTCAAGTATCTTTCAGTATAAAGGCAACAAGTCAATTATGCCCTTGAACACAACACCTTTTTGAGTCTTTCAAACAAGTAGGGTTTTAGTTTTGGCCTTAGGATAAACCTGATCTCGGAATTTTTATTCCTCTGATCGGTTACTCTTCCAATCATATGGAGAATCTATTAATGTCTCCTACATTACATATTTATATCATGGTCCCTTTGTTTTCAAAGCTTCCTAAGTCACTCTTGTGTCATGCTCAATGTTCAAGGATAACCCTTGTGTCAAACATTCTGCAGTTTCCTTGACCTCATGTGTCGGCCATTCCTTGGTGTCAATATGTTTCATCATGCACTTAGTCCTACCCCCAGATCATATCAACCTTTTGATTTCATCTCGTGTTGGATGATGGAGGATGCCTTAAGGCCTCCCTTCCAACGGACTTCTTCCCATCGACTTCAACTCATCTTAATCTAGGAATGAAGTTTAGAGCTTTCGGTAGTACCTTGGGGATTGCAGTCATTAGTGGTAATTTCCCTCGCTATTGAGTATTGTGAATACATCAATGTCTCCTACTTGATGAATTCTTCAAGTGTTCGAAATCAAGACCCCTTATTCACACTTGTTAGAATGTACTAGGTTCCTTGGGCCCCATTTTCATTATTGGTGGGTGCCCTTGTGTTTGTTAACGGTCCACATTAATGGCCGGTAATCAAACAGTGTCCTCCATGTTCGACCTCAACACATTTATTCGCATGGTTAGGACTCGTACCTTGAGATGGTTTGGATGAAGACCTTGGGCCTATAATAGCATCACCATATTTTGTTATCACCCAAGTTGTGCAAGATTGAGCTACACCCATTTTTGGCTCTTGATGAGACATAGATCCAATTTGTTGTTATGGCTATGATTTCCTGTTTGGCTATTTATATAGGATCCTAGTCACATTCCTGTGTCTTCTTTAATACCACTGAAATTGTTACCTCCATAGGAATCCATATATTCTGAAAGATAAAAGAGTTGCGTGCCCCCATATACTATAAAAAAACCATGCGGGGAAAGTAGCATAACAACCTACTGTTGTTTCTTGCCACCATTTGTGAACACCTTGTTCTAGTGTGAGGTCCCTCCTACTAATAACCGCATTGCTTAACTTCTTAGTGGCAGTTTCCCATATATATATATATATATAATGTGCATAGCATCCATTGATTCATTTAATGATAATGTACATTGGTATCCATGTATCCTATCATTTATTTAATTTTTCATACTAGAATAAAATCACACAACTATCATCATTAATCAAATAAATGATAACTTAAAATATAATGACGCATATCAATAGGTTCATAAATCCACACACCTAGTTTACTTAGTCAAGTTGATTCCAATAGATAATAAGCAAAGAAATACAATATAGGTCTAAATGTTACAACAAATATATAGATCTCTGTAGTTCTAAAGATCATGAACCCATGGAATAACCACTTGTGATTTATCCAACATGAGGGTACATAGATGAAAATATCCCCATCCCCTTGATTTGGCCTCTTCTTATAGGAATTTAGAAGAGATTGGAAATATGCTTCATGACATGTGAATTAGGTGGACACAAGTCATATATACGCTTGTTGGTATGCGAACTAAGCAATTACAAGCCATGCACAAGTTTCATGCTCAATTATGAGCATTTTCCAACTCACTATGAACTTCCTTCTCAATTATGAAATTATTCTTATTTCATAATTATGAAATTGTGACAAAATAATTATTTCCTTGTGGAGTAATTATGAAATTGTTACTCAGTCATGTAATTTCTTCCTCATAACATCTAATAACTTCCTTGCAAGGCGTATGGTGGAAAATACAAGTATAGTAGATGCCCCATAATGTATGAGGTTAGAAGAGGAATTGATGGTTGAAATACATTATAAAATATGAATAAACTTTCCAAGTGGAACACGACGGAGTCCAACAAACTTTGGATATTAAAAATACTTGCAAGAAAGTACTAGAATACCAGATAACTCTCTTCCCAAGGCGGGCATAACCATGCTCATATATGAAAAAGCATAGCATCCACATCAATTACACTTTGGATCCATGCAAAGTGCAATATAACTACTATGAAAAATATACACGGTGGATCAATGTCAAAGATAGTCACATCTATGATCATATACAATGTGGATCTATGTCACAGTATAGTAGGAGAATATCTGATGATAAAGTAACTAGAAACAAATCCTCCCATCAAGTACCAATATCATAATTGGGTGGTACGGCCTTGCATATCTTGGGAGATAATAAAACAAAGATGAGTAGTCTAAACATGCGACGATTTCACCTCTATCCGACAGCGTTTCCCAACATGATTTTGAGGAAATCCGGGAATAATTTTTTTAATTCTCATAAATCAATGTTAAAATTACTTAATTACGATGCCCTAGGGGTATTCAAGGCTACTAATTCGATTTATACATTCAGAATTGTGATTTGAATAATACAAAATCCAAAATTTTTAAAAAATAATCACTAGATTTCGATCAAAAATTCGCTGGAAAGGCGGAATTGTCGCATGTTTATGCTACCAGAGGCCCCAAGTCTTCAATCCTAACCCATCAAAATGTATGAATATACTTTGTGAATTGATGATTTGATTTCAAACATGGGAGAAACCTTTTATCTATCAAACAGTAATGAATATTGTTAACAAACATGAGACAACCCAACGAAAATGATAATGTGTGTCAACGTACTCTAATACAATCCAATAAGTGTGAATACATGAACTGCTTCAAACACTTATTAGAATAAATCAAGCAATGTACATTGATGAATTACCATTTTCATTAGTGAGTAATCCTTCCAATGATGGTTGTAAGCCCCAAGGTATAGAAAATAGATCTAAATATTCATCCCATAATAGATTAGTTGAAGTCGATGGGATAATATCCATCGAAAGGAGGGAATCAATGCATCCCCAATAAACCAACATGAGTATACAATGGATATGATTTGAATGACAATAACTTGACAACATGGAAGGTTGACATGCAACTTTAGGGAATTTGAGGAATGGTCGACATAGGCTATAGACAACACTTAAACATAAACACAACACAACGGTGACTTGGGAAACATTTGACGCTAGAAGGAACAATTGTATAAAGTTGCAATGTAGAAGGCATATACAACTTATCCATAATGATTGGAAGGGTAACCAATTGGATGAGTAAAAACTCAAATATCATGGTTCACCTCCTAAGTCAATACTAAAACCCAACCTATTGAGAAGACTCAAAACTTGGTCCTCTGTTCATGGGTGACACAAACTTGTCGCTGCATAGATGAAAAATTAATATCTAATTATTTCCCCCTCTCTTTTTTGGTATTTTGTGTCTTTTTCATACTAAGAAATCCTAAAAAACAATAAAATAATTACATAATATAGTGTAAGAGACGAGTGTTGCAAGGAATGCAAGTATATTCCAAGCACATGGAAAAATTCTATGCAAAACAAAAAATGCAAAAAGGTGTTGGAAGTAGGTGGACACTCAATCAATTGTCTCTTTCAAGTACAAGGTTTCAAAATGTAGAAGCTAGAAATGCAAAGGCAAGTAGCTAAAGAGAATGCATAGGTGGTATGTGACAATGGTTAAACTGAAACAACATAAGGATCAAAAGCACAAGCAAATGAATGCAATGCAATATTGCAAATACAAGTAAAAACAAATGGGATCCCTATAAGGGATGGCCATAAAAAGATTGAGAGGAATTCGTGCAGCTTCAACGTAAAGTCGTGGCAGCTCCAAAAGGTCTCCTAATCCTAGAGAGAACTACAACAATGGGAATTGAAAATCTAATAAAGGTGCTAACTAGGGTTCCCATGTTTACTAGGCTCTTATGTCAGACGAGTGGAAAATGAAAATAGAAAAGGTTGTTGCACTTGTATCCAATAAGTTTGATCCTATGGTAAATTCAGGTAGCACAATGTTAAATTCATCATAACAAAGGGAAAAAATAAACCTATATGCAAGCTTCTAAATATACTTGACCTGATCAAACAATGTGCAAAGCATGATCCCTAAGTAACCAAGAATCCAACTCAAAATCATGTATCCAAGAAACAACAATACCATGATCATATGTAAAAAATATAAAATGAAATATCTAATATGAATTGATTTGATAAGGTATATTCAACTTCAATGTCTTCCACAATATTTATTACCATGGCATATTATACCAGTGAATACTCCATAATTCCAAGGTCTGAGGACCTGCGATCAATAAGATCAAACTCATAAGGAAAATCAAAGTTGAATTCAACAATGGAGTTTGAGGAAACAAACTCGTCATCACATGAGTCTAAACATTTGCTAAAGGAATCAAACTCATTAGGAACACCAACTTGTAGCTCAATGACAGAGTCTAAAGACTCAAAATTTCCAACGTTTGAGTATCCATAAATAGTGAGATCGGGCTCAAAAGAAAAATATGGACTGGATTTGATTGCAAATGGGTCCAATCTAAGAAGATGGTCTTTGGAAAGGATGGACATATCCAAATGAATTCCAAAATCAACAATAGTCTCTGGGAGAGCTTCATTTAAAGGAAGAACATCATCCCAAGGAGAACATATGATAGAACCTTCACTTGGACCAGTAGGGGAAGAACAAGCTCCAGTTCCCCCATTGGATAAATTACGTAGTAAGCTACTAAAACCAAGTCCCAAGGGGGTGAGTATGAATGTAGAGGCTCCTTCTCAATAGAAATTGAAAACATGGGATATGGGGCCACATAATTAACCCAGGAGAGGGTGGGGACAATATATGAAATGGGTGGAGGGAGGTCAAAGGTTCCCATAAGGAAATTATACATCCCAACACCCACATTATCGCAATCCCTCATGGAATTATCTGTCCTTGGGATGTTTGATCTGATGGGGTAGTTATATTAGGTTGTTGGAATGACAAATGATCAATGTTGACAATTTGTGTTGATGTATATGTAACTTCGGAATGTATTTCATCTTTGTATTATTGTACTCCTATAGAGATGTATTATTCCTCTATACGGAAGTGTCGTCATTTGTATTAACAAGTGTCACAAGTGTTGTAACTTGCTGATGGGTTATTAGACCACCTAGTAAGGGGTTGGCCCGGATTAATATAACCATGGGTTATTAGACTGAGTTAGACAAGTCGGCCCCACTGGTTTATTAGGTAGGACATGACAAGTATAAATAGAGATCGGGAGATCTCTATTTGATCATCTCATTACTCACTCTTCCATCACTCGGAAAGTGGCGCACATGTGAGGAGGAGGATCAACATCTAGAAGAAGACTATCTCTTGTACTTTGGTTGTATCATTGCTCTTTCTATCTCTGAGGAAGTTGTGGGGTTTTTCACCTTTATGGTTTTCCCCAGTGAAAATCTATGTGTCTATTGTCTCATGTGATTGCTTGGTGTGATTGATATGCATTGTTATACTTGATATGATGTACATGTTATTCTCTCAATAAAGATCCTAGAGTATATTGAATTAATGCTAAAAAATTAACATGGTATCAGAGCTTCCCTGAGAAGAAGACATTGTGCACTGGTAGAAGCTAGGGTTTCTTGTTTATTGGGTTTCTCTCCACATATTTTGGAAAAAAATTACGGTAGATTGACTCTACTCATCAAGGAGAATCTATCTGTCCAACCAGAATTCAATTCTGAGCACTTTTAGTTTTGGCCCTAAAAATTAGGGTTTCCACAAAAATAGGATTTTATGAAATCTGAAGACATAGCTGGAAGCTCCTTGGAAAAATCGAGGTTTAGAGCTTTGGATCAAGATTTTTGGTTGGGTGAAGCTCCGGGAAACTCAAACCCTAATTCAGGGTCCTCCCCAGTGAATCCTGGAAGACTAAAAGGCATTTCTGAAGGGTGAAAGTTTGCAGATCTCAAATTCTGAATATACCAGGTTGATCAGTTCATCAAGGTGCATCTTTATATCCTTTCAGAAGATTGAAATTCAAAGTTTTAATTTTTAGGGTTTCTCTGACAAACCCTAATCCGGGACCAGATCCAGTTTTCAGCAAAATCAAGTGGTAAGACCTAAATCTTTTCTATTTACATTTGAAGTACTCTTTAAGATGTCTCACCACACCAAGCTTGAGGATAAGCTTGAAGGGGATGATAACTTCCGAGCATGGAAGTATAGGATTGGGTTAATCCTTGAAGAAAATGAGTTGGACACTTATATAAGTGAAGAGGTCCCTATCCCAGAGGGAGAAAAGGCTAAGGCTCTTCACAAGAAGAACTTGGTCAAGGCAAAGAGGATCATTGTTGATTCTATCAAGGACCATCTCATTCCACATGTGTCATCTCTAAAGACACCCAAGGAGATGTTTGATTCCCTGACCAAGCTATTTGAAGGGAAAAACATAAATCGGAAGATGACGCTGTGGAACCAATTGAAAGGGTAAAGTTTCAGAATGGAGAGACCATTCAATCCTATTTATCTAAGGTCTCTTAGATCAAGGAACAACTTGAAGCTGTGGATGAAGTAATGGATAATGGTGAAGTTGTTATGACCACATTGAATGGCCTACCTAGGTCATGGGATTCCTTTATCCAAGGAATTTGTGCAAGAAAGAAATTGATCTCCTTCAGTAGGCTGTGGGAAGAATGCTCTCAAGAAGAAGCTAAGCTTGTGACCCGAGAAGAAAAGATGGGGAATGAAGATCAAGCTCTCACAGCACATACCAAGAAAGGTAAATTCAAGAAGGAGTCATCTCATAACAGAAGACCTCCATATCACCATCACCATAAAGATAAGAAAGATCTCAGATGCTTCACATGCAATGAGAAGGGACACTTTGCTGCAGATTGTCCTAAGAACAAAAAGAATAACAACAACAAATCCAGCAAGAAGAAGAAAGTCAACAAGAAGAGGTATCATGCTCATGCTGCTGAGGATGATGAACCTCCCAAGAAGAAGGCTAGAGCTGCAAGTGATGATTCATCAAGTGAAGATGAATATGTTCTAATATCCGCTCTCACAGGTACCATCTCTCATGGATGTAATGATTGACTTATTGATAGCGGGGCTTCCAAACACATGACTGGGTTTAAAGAATCTTTTGTAAATCTATCTGAACATGAATCACCCCATAAGGTGAAACTTGGGGATGATTATCAATATCCTATCAAAGGAAGTGGTGAAGCCTCCTACAACCTAGACTCTGGAAAATCCTTGAAGATGAAAGATGTGCTATTTGTACCTGGGATGAAGAAGAACCTGCTCTCCATCTCTGCATTGGATGAAAAAGGCATGAGAGTTGCATTTTGTAGATGGCCAAGTCCTAATGTGGCGAAAGGGTAAAACTATTGATGATGCAGTGGTGATCGGAGAACAAGAGGGATGATTGTACAAATTGAAGGGACAACCTGAACATGCCATGGTACATGAATCCATGGAGCCAAGTGAACTTTGACATAGAAGGCTTGCACATGTGCACTACAGAGCACTACCAATTGCAAGTAAAGCTGTAGAAGGTCTTCCTGAAATCAAGTCAAAGCATGAAGGTGTTTGCAAAGGATGTGCAAAAGGAAAGAACATTAGGAAGGCATTTGCAAGCAGTGAAAGAAAAGCAAAAGGAATTTTGGAGATTATCCACTCTGATGTATGCGGACCAATGTCATCCAGTTCTCTGAGTAGATATGTATACTATGTCTCTTTCATTGATGATTTCTCTAAGAAGACTTGGGTTTACTTCTTAAAGAAAAAAGATAAAGTATTTGATAAATTCAAGGAATTCAAAACCTTGATGGAGAATCAAACTGACAAGAAGATACATACATTCAGATCCGACAATGGCGGAGAATTCATCTCAAGTGATTTCAAGAAACTATGTAGTGATTCAGGGATTAAGAGGGAGTTGACTGCTCCCTACAATCCACAACAAAATGGAGTTGTAGAAAGAAAGAATAGAACAATCATGGAAGCAGCATGTGCAATGCTGCATGACCAGGACCTGCCTATGCATCTATGGGCAGAAGTAACTAGGATAGCTGTATATGTGCAGAACAGAACACTTCACAAGATATTGGACAACAAAACACTAGAAGAAGTCTTCACTGGTAAGAAACCTGAGGTCAGCCATCTCAGAATATTCGGTTGTCCAGTATATACACATGTTCCAAAGGAAAAGAGGACAAAGCTAGATACTTCAAGAAAGAAAGGTATCTTTGTGGGGTACAGTGAAAGCTCGAAGGCTTACAGAATATACTTTCCAGGGTTTAAGAAGATTGATGTCAACAGGGATGTGTAGCTAGGGTTTTCGCCCTAGCTGATGCGAATGGGCACCTACTAAGGAGAAGGGCCTCCTTAGTAGCAGTTCAATAAATAGTAAATTTAAACAGTAAAACAGTATAAAATCTAAGCTAACATGTGCATCAACATAAATAAAAAGACAATGACAATATAATGGAAATTTTTCTTTTGTATTATGATATGACCAAAGTTACATTTACCTCAGATGTGGAGGTTGGTGGAGCTCTTGTAGTAGTCCAGGAGGGCTGCTTCCGTGCTCCAATGGGTTCCTTCTCCTTCTCCAAGGTGCTTGGATGGTGGGCCAAAAGGGGCACACTCAAATGGGAAAACTAGCTCAAATGGTGAGCTTGGGTTTCACGAGTGATTTTGGAAGCGTGAGGATAGGATAGATTGTGGATGTGAAATGGGGAGCCTCCATCACTTATTTATAGGTTTTTTAGTGGTGGAGTGTTGACCCATGGTTTTTGGCACCATACGGTTTAGGTCAGTTGTTTTAGGGTTTTTGCTTCATTTTTCCCTCTTTTTTCTTCTTTTTTATATTTTTTATTCCCTTTTACTTGATTTTTGGGAATTTAGGGCCTTTTTAGAGGGTTTTTGCTATCTTTTGAGGAAATTTAATTATTTGGAGGGGGAAAAAGGGTTTTTTTTTGGCATTTTGGTGACCAATTAATGGTTTTTTGAGGTTTTGGAGGAAAATATGGTGGGAAAAATAGACAAATGAGTCATGTAGTGAGGAAGATGAGGTGGTGAGCATTTTTTGGGTGTTAACAGATTGCCCCCTGATGTGTGAGGGAAGGAGCTCATTGTATGGCCGATAGACATCATAGGTCTTTTATGGTTTTCCTAGGGTGTGGAGAAGAGAAGAAACGGATTAGAGACCGGAACAGCGGTCCCGTACAAACTGCAAAAACTGAAAATACATGACCTCAATAATGAATGAGGAATAATCTTAATATATGGACGAGGCGGGCATACCCATGCTCGTATCAAGATATATAAATAACAATGAATCCCAAATGGGGGATTTGAACAATACATGAAAGACGGCTGTGTACATTATAAGGGTCCAGAGAGGACACAAATCTGGGACATACTGCTAGTCGAGCTACACCGAAGATGAAGACCTGATATAGTGGTGTTGAGTGTGGTACCAGAGGAACTGATGAGCTGTTGGATCTAAAGATATCCAATAACGGGGTGGAGACAATGACGAAGAGTCATAACCTCAATGGTACACTGAACTGTAGCTGAACTGGGTACTCAAGGAAGCATACGAGTGGATGGCTTCCGAATACTGTCGCCAACGCAACCCAGATATCCACGGGAACATATAACTGGGTGTTCCAAAGTCACTCACCAATGTGCTAGAGTCGGGGGGAGTCCGGGGTCTTCGACCAATAGCTAAAGGGATGTATATCCTGCACGAATCTCAACGGTGTGATCAAGGTGGTGAAGTCGAGCACGTGAGAAACAACCATTTGGAGAGGCACTGAAGACTCCACTCAAAATGGTTCGTAGGCACTCACCACAGATGGTGATGAGTTCAAGGCGTAGGGACCTCTGGGTCTATCCTATGGAATAGATGTGCTGTCGTCGACAGAGGGAGACCTGCGGCTAGCAAGGAAATGATGTTTCCTTGATAGGAGCACGAGGTGGATAACCAAGAGGTGATAGGACGGCCTGTGTAACTGACATACTGGGAGGGTAGGAAACATGGGTCATTGGGTGGGGGGACTCAAAATTCCTTTGTTGAGAGTATGATGGCGGGGATGGTCGGGTAGCATATGAAACTAACTTGGGGGAAGAGGATCATAGTTTTAAGGGACCAGGGATTGTGACTGCAATGGAGGATACTCGAGCTAGTGTAGGATGGCAGGAGACTCTAAGGGTGGTATATCACAGAATACTTTGAACAAAGGTGACCTTACTGGGGGTGCTGCTGAGATGATTGATCATAGTGCGAAGAGACATCGGTGGGGTCTTCTTCATGGTTTAAGGAACTGGAAGAAGGGATAGAAGTTTGCTCAAAATGGTACTGTCATGTGGATTTATACGAGCCCAGGACAGTTCATGCTCATGATTGCTTTCAATTTTAAGGAGTTTGAAAGCGATAAGAAGACTCTGAAATAATGGAATCGTACCATCGGGTGGATTTGTACGAGCCTAGGATGGTGCATGCTCATGGTTGCTTTCAATTTTTAGAGAGTCTGAAAGCAATAAGAAGACTCTGGGGGGGCTCTTTTTTGTGTGTTAGTCTCCAAGGCCCAAAAAAGCATAAAAGGATGCAATGAAGAACTCTTCTAGCCGGTGTGATTAGAGTATTCCTTTTTTGTAATTAGTCTACCGGGTCCAGAAAAAGGGTTAAACTTATACCAGATAGACGCCCTTTCAGGTACTTTAACAAGCATGAAAGGAAGCAAGATTGCTCGGTGATCTTTTCATTGTTTTAGGAGTCAGAAAAGAGATTAACAAAAACTCCCTAAGTTCCTTTTTCGTACAGGACTTGTCCAGCCCAAAAAATGGATAAAAGTATTGGTGCCTTGTTTTTTATTAATTTGGACGGGGTTAGACACCCAAGTGGTGTATGCGATGGGATAGATGAAACCCACTGCGCGAAGTTTTTCAATTTCTGCTTTGACGGCAGGGAGCTTTGATGGGTGAATGGGGCGTTGTTTTTGGCAGACGGAAGGAACGTCAGGCCAAGTGTCAATGTGGTGCTCTATGATAGTGGGGTCAAGACCAGGTATTTCGGTGTAGGACTAGGCAAGGACATCGCATAACTCCTAAATTTTTTTTTTGTATTCGCCAATCTCGTACTCGGTGCAGGAGGCTCCCAACGTAATGAGTTCAGGAGGGCCGGCTGGGGCAGAAATATCGATGTTGATCGTGGGTGAGATGTTGGCCATGTTACCTTCCTCAAAGGCATCAAGAGCGGGAATGGGCTCTTTAAACCAGTCGACTTTGGTTGGGAGGAAATATTTGGACTCAACAGATAATTCGGTGGCTGTGGCTGAGGAGGACGCCTTCGGGAGGAAACATGATCAATGGTGCATATCATCCCGAGGGTACTCCGGTGCTGTGAGAGCCTCGAGAATCTCCTCATCATTATGGAAACTTTTTGTTGTCAAATCGGTTGACGAAGGCTCACTAATAGTAGAGATCATATAAATGGTATTGATTTCTCCTGCTGGCGGAGATTCTGGGGGGTGGATTTCTTCAATGGTGGTGGGAGATGTCTCAAGGTCCAAATTATTCATTTCGTAGAGGGCGGCTCTGTAATCCGGGAGATTAGGGCAATGATGTGAATAGTGGCCATAAATACCGCATATTGCACAAGGGTGATTGGTATGCAGTGATTTATGGCGAGGCTTAGGAGTAAGGTTGAGTTGGAAAACCGGGATGTTGGGGTCATCGTCAAGCATTTGTATGTGCTCCTGTAGTGCAGGTAATTGTGGACATTGATAGGTAGCATGGCCTAACTCATCACATAAAGAGCATTTGGGAGGAGCACGAAATGTTGGGCGATTTTTAACTATTTTGGGTGCGGGTAGAGCGGTATAAGGTAGTGGGCCTCTGCCCCCAGTGTGTTTAGTAAGACTGGGTGGATTGGTGGATGAGGAAGGAGTGGTGATGCCAGGAGGTGGTCGACTAGCAGTAGTAATGGGTTGTACAGGCTGTAAGACAACGTTTGGTGTTGGAGGGGAAGTGGGGGGTGTGAGATACCACACAGGTAGTCCTAAAGTTAACCCTAGAAGGTTGAGTGTGGCCATAACCGGGGCGCTTACGACTCCCGAAGGGGGGAATAGGAAGGGGATGGTATGAATGGGTGTAGCACCAACATGACTAGGTACCGACGGTGGCTGGGGTAGCAAGGGTGGTTGATAGTTGGGGGTTTGTGTATTGTGGGACAAGGTACATAAGTCGGATATTTAGGTTTCCTGTGATGGGGGTGGAATGGATTGGAATGTGGAAGTCATTGGCGTATCTGAGTAGATTCCAGGTCCAACTGAGGAAACCAATGAGGTAGATGCACTGTGAACAGGTTGTTCAACCATGGGGAGAACATTTTCGGGTGCAGCTAGGGCACTGGGATCGTAATAGGTGAGTTGATCAATCTTGATCACTCGCCCTTCATGAGGGAACATCATGATACGGAAAACGGATGAAGCAACCGCCCGCATGGCATACATAAAACTGCAGCCAAGTAAGAGGTTATAATCAAGTTGGGCGTCGATGACCTCTATGTCAATAAGTACTGTTTTACCAGCCAACTGGACGGGGACATTGGCTAAGAGACCTTGGGGTTGAGCCGAATGACCGTCGTAGGCTCGCAACGCAGTGGTGGATGGCTGGAGAGTGGGGGATCCTAACTTCTGCCAAACAAAAGTGGACATAACGCATGTGGAGGCATCCTCATCGATGATGCACCGATGGATTACAAGATTTCGAATGGATACAGAAACTTGGAATGCTAATGTGGAAGGAAGGCATGGTTCAGATTGGTCCAAATCGAAGGTCATTAGTTGTGACTTAGTGGGATCAATACCACCAATAGAGGATAGTAGGGTCTTACGCTGTGTAGGACAGGTTTTTAAGACCTCTAATGCAGACATGGCCGCGGGGGACTGGGCTAAGTCATCCACAATGTTGTAATTAGACGCGGTGCGGGCATTGGGGTTATTGTTGATGCGATGGAGTGGAAAACGAGGGGCTTTTGGGGCTTCGTCTAAGGGGATGGGAGGTATGCGTAATGGTTGATCGGTGGGAAGAGCGTTGGTGGTTTTGTCTGTGGGAGGGGCTTCAGGGGTGGAGCCATATTGGTTCTGACGAGTTTGAAGGTTAACGTCAGCGGATGACATCATTAACAAGTGGTGGGCACCTGAGTCTAAAATGGGGTGGGTAGGCGCAACATACGTGACTTGCTGTTGGGGTGGCGCGGTTCCTTGAGGGGGAGCTAATAGTTGAGTGTTCACCACTCCTTGGGTTGGAAAAGGATTCTATAATACCAAGGGTTGAGTTTGAGGTGGTGTGGGGTTAGGTGGCACTGGTGGGGTCGTGTGCCCTTGGTGGTGGGCATCATTGGTCCAAAGTTGTCGTGCCCGCTCCAAATGTGGGAAAGAGTGGGTGTAATGGCCGTAGACCTTGCAGATGGAACAAGGATGGTTTGTACATAAGTTATGGTTTTTAGCTTGCTTTGGTGTCCTGTTGGGGTTTTGGTTGGAGGGTGCAGCGTTATTATTGTGTGGGGGATTAGGTGGCTGGTCTCCTTAGTCCGGAGGAGGGTTGTTTTCGCGGTTACATCGCTTTCTGTAGTTTTCCTGGCCTTGTTGGTTACGTTGCGTATTTTGGTTCTGCTACGGATTTTGCTGTGTGTACACTTGCCCTTGGGTAGAAGGTGGGTTCTGGGGTTGTGCCGGTGCGGGAGCAGGCTGTGGGGGGTAATAAGTCAATGGGGCTTGAGGTGGTGCAGGTGCAGGACCTAGTGGGGGTTGTTGATATGTCTGTGTGACCGGTGGTTGAGTTGCTGCAGGTGCTACCTATGGGGGATAATAATAGGGTGGGGCTTGGGAAGGTACATGAGTGTGCGCGACCTACTGGTGGTAGTAGGTGTGAGGTGTAACCGGGGGAACGTAAGCAGGGGGTGGTTGGCCGAAACACTGTGGTGGACATGAGGGTCCATGGGAATGGCGGTGGTGTGCCATGGGAGCATACGAATTGGTTTCTCCAGAGTAGGATGTAGCCCGCAAAAGGTCGGGGCCAGGATTAGTACGTGTAATGGAAAAGGGGTGATTATGTGATGCAACATGGCCAATGATTCCATCGGTGGCATGGGATTCCCCCATCGTGTCATTTCGAGAGGAATCGTCGCGAGGAGTGTCGGGTATAATGGTATATAGGTAACCAAACTGGGCGTAGATAAGGTCAAACTGTTGGGCTTTTAAGATGGCCTCTTCTTCAGACTGGGGCCATTCGGATGCCACATCCTTAGCAATGATGGGAAGGAGAGATTTGAGAAACCAATCTAGGAAGATACGGTCATCTAACTTGATTTTGCACATGCTTCAGCGTCGATGCCACTCATGAATGTGATCAGTGATGTGGGTGGCCGTGGTTTGTCTGCAAGACAGTAGGATCTCAACTCTCGCGTCATAGCGGACAGGTAACTGAAAGAACTACAGGAAGGTCGAGGCAAGGGAAGTAAAGGTGGCGTGGGTCCCATGAGGCTGCTCGATGTACCACTTGGCTGCGGAGCCAATGAGGGTTCGTTGTAATAGACGGAGTCGGATAGAGTCATCCACTATGGAGTTAGAAGAACACCATAGGTGGAAGGACATAATGTGATTTTGGGGGTCTTCACCTGCCTTTCCCTTAAACTTAGGGAATGTCTGATGGGAGCTTAGTGGGCATGTGAGGCCACGTAGGATCGTGTCTGATGGGATCGTTGGTCGGTCTGGCCAGGTCAGGAAGGTTGAGACTAGCCATGAATGGAAAATTAGTAGAAGGATGTGACATGCTGGTGGTGGTGGCCATGTGGGGCCGATGCCCCCAAGTGTAGGAGCTAGGTTTGTGATAGGGATGTGACCCCGAAACGAGGGGTGGAGGTGGTGTGGGAGGGTCCTGCGCCACTAAGCGTAGTGTGAGTCACCAGTGGGGTTGAGTTGGGTATGCTAGCCACTGGAATTAGCACGGTGACCGGAATGGTGGGTGTGGGCCCCATCGAGGGCATACCCAAAGCAGGTGTGGTGGTTGGGGTGGTTGTGGACGCTCCACCAAGGGTCCCTACAAAGAAAGGGTTGGAAGTCATGCCAACCATGGGGCTGGTTGGTGTGGTGTAAGTGGGGTTTTTAGGCTCTGTCTCAGAATCAGATGTGAAATAAGGGGCGTCAGAGTCAGGGGACAGAGCTCTATGTCGTCGGCGAGTAGAGTCAAGTGACAAAGCTCTAGGTCTAAAACGAGTGGTATCAAGTGATGAAGCTCTACGTCTGTGACGAGTGATGTCAAGTGAACCGTGCTGCGGGGGCTCGCCCCGAAGGCGCCGAGAGTGTCTCGGGGACTCAATGGTGACAGATGGGCAAACACCTAGCTAAATAGTATTCTGATTCAACCAGACATATTTTCTGCAAGGTGATGAAATCCAAGTCAGACAATATGGATAGTAAAACCAAGTGGCTAAGGGTATCCCCCTACCGGGAGGGACACCGGGTAAGACAATCCTAGAAGAAAGGAAACTAAGATACCCCATTCATGACACGTTCAAAAAGGTGAATCTGTAGCTCCAGTCCTATCACCTTGTGGGCCTAAAAGGAATCACCACACACGGACCAATGAGTAGGTAGCATTTGGTTACTGGGTGGATTGCGGTATTCCACTCAGGCCTCCAGAACCAGTCTGGCTACTTCAACCCTCCTAAGGGAGAGGCCCTCTGATAAACTGGTCGTGACTGTGTTAAAAAGTACTAAGGGATTTTGGTACCCTAAAGGACAACCACTATGTCTCAAATGTAAGCGATCGAGGGGTGTTATTTGGATGCCTATCCCTCCTGTCCTACCTAACTACAATATTCTTATGTGTTCCCCAAGTGGGGTTAGAATGTTGGTTGAGTTAAGTAGTTTTTTAAGGCTCATATGAATTAGGTGACAGAGTGTGTGTGTGTGAGGTGATGAACTCAACAAAAGTGCCACGCATGGGCAACTTTTTTACCAATAATGATGCAGAAATTTAACTTGCAATGCAGAATTTTCTTTTTCCAATGTAAATATTTAAAATATTTTTTATAAAAATTTTGTAAATGGAACAGAAAGCAAAATGCAGAAAAAAGCTATAGGAAACTGTGGTTGCAGACAGAACAGGTGGCTGTGTAGGTGCAGAAAAAATTGTAGAAAAATTCTGGGCTAAAAAGGGAAAAAATGCAGAAAACAGATCGTGAGTTTGTGATTGAGATGCATGGCTTGGGATGCGACTGTCGGGATGGAACCTGCAGTCTGAACCATGAGTATGGGACTCAGCTTTGTAGCCAGAGCGTGGCTACAGGTTAGGGTTGTGCGGTCGAGAGCGCGGTTAGGGATTTGCAACGCGCGGTCAGGACCACGGATGATGGAGGTGTTTCGACAGGTCGGGATGCGGAAAACAAACAGGGAAATGCATTTGGGGCCGCGGGAAGCAAAGGGTTTTCGACAGGTCAGGTCGCGAATAGTAGGCAGGGGTACACGTTCTAGGCCGTGGGACGGAGCAAAACGAATGCGATCTGGATCGCGCTCAGGGGGCAATAAACCGCGGTAGGGCCGCGAAAAACAGGCAAGAAACTGCGGCTGAGGCCGTGGATTAGGGTTGGGAACTCGGGGTCTGGGCCGCGACTGTGAGGAAAGGAATTGCGTTTTGCGACAGAAAACCCAATTGCCCAAAACTACAGCCGAATAGGAAAAACAAAAAAATATTTGCAGAAAAGAAAGACGTTTTAAAATTTTAACCATAAATTCCAAGGCCAATAGTGGAGTCACCAAAACTGTAGCTAGGGTTTTCGCACTAGCTTGTGCAAATGAGCACCTACTAAGGAGAAGGGCCTCCTTAGTAGCAGTTCAATAAATAGTAAATTTAAAGAGTAAAACAGTATAAAATCTAAGCTAACATGTGCATCAACAGAAATAAAAAGACAATGACAATATAATGGAAAATTTTCTTTTGTATTATGATATGACCAAAGTTACATTTACCTCAGCTGTGGAGGTTGGTGGAGCTCTTGTAGTAGTCCAGGAGGGCTGCTTCCATGCTCCAATGGGTTCCTTCTCCTTCTCCAAGGTGCTTGGATGGTGGGACAAAAGCGACACTCAAATGGGAAAACTAGCTCAAATGGTGAGCTTGGGTTTCACGAGTGATTTTAGTAGCGTGAGGATAGGATAGATTGTGGATGTGAAATGGGGAGCCTCCATCACCTATTTATAGGTTTTTTAGTGGTGGAGTGTTGACCCATGGTTTTTGGCACCATATGGTTTAGGTCAGTTGTTTTAGGGTTTTTGCTTCCTTTTTTCCTCTTTTTTATATTTTTTATTCCCTTTTACTTGATTTTTGGGAATTTAGGGCATTTTTAGAGGGTTTTTGCTATCTTTTGAGGAAATTTAATTATTTGGAGGGGGAAAAAGGGGTTTTTTGGCCTTTTGGTGACCAATTAATGGTTTTTTGAGGTTTTGGAGGCAAATATGGTGGGAAAAATAGACAAATGAGTCATGTAGTGAGGAAGATGAGGCGGTGAGCATTTTTTGGGTGTTAACAGTGTAATACCCCCAATTTGACCCTTAGGATATATTAGCATTTAATGTAAATAATGTGTACATGTAATGTATGTTTTCCTAGCATGGAGCTCAAGGCTAAGGCCCCGCCAGTGAAAGCCTGAATTTTGATTTAAAAGGGCAAGCATTGATATTTGATGCCCATGTGCTCTTAAGCCATGGAAATTGTAATAAGATGTAAATAAACATCATGCAATATAAAATTTCAAGACTGGCTATGGAGGCAACGAATGAGAAGGGGCCACGTGTATCCACTAGGGAGTGGTGAGGGGGCTATGGGAGTGAACCATAGGTTGCCATATGTTATTATGAGAACCCATTTGACTTTTCTAGATGACATTTATTCATGTTGTAAGAAAGTGGTTAAGATGTCAGCCCATGGCTTCAATGGAGCATGGGTAGCCCTGAAATTCGTATGGGTAGGTATGGGCTCTGTTTTCTTGTACAAGAAGTCACTCAACCTCATGAGAGATGGCTTCATTCTCATCCCCATTTGATGGTGAAAGAACCCAGCATCATTCTCCACCTAAAAACGAGTCCCCAGCAGGGAGAAAACCAGAAATCACGACTGTGAGTGAACCCACGTTTTGGGAATCCAAAAACGCCCAGAATGGGTATTGGACAGTGAAATCCAATGGGTGATCCATTGGTATGAGCCTTGGGGCGAATTTGGGAGCAATAGATACCCCAAAATCCATGGGAGAACCCAGTTTTAACAGCCCAGAAAATTAGTGACGAATTTGGGTTGTTTGTGACAGATTTGTGAGAAATCCAAGAGTGGATGTATGAACAGAGGATGGGATTGCTGAGTCCAGCTTGAAGTGTATGTGGCTCTGGGATTGAGCTCGGTGGACTAGCATCCACCTCCATCTCCTATTGCATGCTTGAAAAACCCAACTGTGTGTTGGCTTAGCATGGTTGTTTGAGTGAAACCCTGACAGGGAGTGAGCCATCTAGTTCCTCCTTAGTGGATACAAAGCCCAGCTCGAGGGTGATATCTCAGCTGAAAGAATACAAGCTGGACAGAGATCTATGGTTGGGTGGAACGTTGCTCTCACGTAGCCAGTCGTTGGACATTGCGTTGCAAGAGAAGTGCTCTCTGTGGTTTAATTTATATATATATTCTGTGTTCTGCAATGTGCTAATCTGAATGTTATTTATTCATGAGATTGATATTGTAATGAAGTCTATGCATAGCATAAGAATGGGATTGAATCCCTGCATATGGAATCATCTTCTGTTTGTGCTTATGTGTGTTGTTATGTTTAATTCCGCTGTATTTTATTGAAGTTCGAATATGCATACAGAGGTTTTAATTATTACAGATTTATGAGTAAAAATATTGGGGCTAAGTTTACAAAAGCTCGGTATGTTGTTAATGTTTCCTTCCCTGCATTTGATGATTGGTGAAGGGGACATTACAGAGTGGTATCAGAGCTCTAGGTTCGACACTATGGCTGTTGGGCCCTTCACAGAAATATAAATCATTGTGTGTACATGCATTTTGTATTTGGAACTAAAACGCATTAAAGAAACCTCAAGATCGCATGGTTTCTATTTGTTGGAATGGGAGATCATTTCCATGACTGTTTGGGGATTTTGCAAGCTGCTTGCATTGATTACATTCTATGAAATAGAGGAAGGAGGGGCAACCTCTGCCATCTTATACTATTTTGTTGTTTCATGCTTAACATGAAGAGGTGCATTTTCTTTTCTTGAAATACTGTTTTGTTGCAAATATGATTTTTGTTTGATTAAATTCCTGAGTAGAAGCATGAACAGTCAGCTGTTACAGCCCCATATCTCAATGATGATTTTTACTTGCAATGAACCCATATTGTGTGGCCGATTGATGGTTTTCGGAAGTGAGGAAAGCCTGCAAATTACGCCCTTATACTCATGAGTTTCCTTGCCCATGCTTGTTGGCTGCTTGGGGGATTAATTGTGAATCCATTGGTTGGATGGTTGAATGTGAGATGAAAGAAAGTTTCAAATTTTTCCTAAGTGTTTTTGAAAAAAATTCGTTTAAGTTTGTTTCGGAAAGAATTCCCGAATGTCTTCCGCAACTGCGGAAGCATTCGGCGAATTGTTCCGAAACTGCGGAAGCATTCCGCGAGTTTTTCTGCAACGCGGAGGAGTTTGGGAAGTCACCCCGAAATTTGCGGAAGGAATTCTCTTCCGAAATTTGCGGAAGGATTCCGCGAGTTGTCCCGCAACGCGGAAAAATTTGGCGAAATGCTCCGAAAAAGCAGAAAATTTTCTAAGTGTTTGGCGTCGAAAGGAAAATTTCGGAAGGAATTCTCTTCCGAAATTGCAGAATGATTCCGTGAATCGTTCCGCAACGTGGAAGAGTTTGGCGAATCGTTCCGCAATTACGGAAGACTTCGGCGAATCGTTCCGCAACTATGGAAGACTTCGGCGAATCGTTCCACAATTGCAGAAGCATTCCGCAAAAACTGCCCGAAACTGGGGAAACATTCCGCGCAACGGCGGAAGCATTCCGCGAATGGCTCCGAAACGGCGGAAGCCTTCCCCGAATGGCTCCACAACGGAAGCCTTCGCCGAATGGCTCCGCAACGGAAGCCTTCGCCGAATGGCTCCGCAGTTGCGGGAGCATTCGCCGAATGGCTCCGCAACGGAAGCCTTCGCCGAATGGCTCCGCAGTTGCGGGAGCATTCTCCGAATGGCTCCGCAGTTGTGGGAGCCTTCGTCGAATTGCTCCACAATTGCGGAAGCGTTCGGAGAACTGGCCCGCAACGGCGGCGTGCGCGAACCAAAAAAAAAAAAAGAGTAAAGTGACTCAAACTTGATTTTTGGATAGCAGGAGTATCCGAACTTAGAATGGAATGCTTCCTGTGGGGCTCGGAGGCCATTGACGAAGGCCATGAAAGAACCAGTGAAGACCCCTAGCCCATTACACTCCGATTTGACAGAAAATGGATAATAGTGACTTTTGAAGGATGGAGTCCAGAGGCTTGACGGAAGGTCGGTTTGAGATGAAATTGATCAGGCGTGGCCATGAAGCAAGCACGATGTTAAGTTCAGAATCTTGGAGCTAAAATCCAAAGGATGTGGAGTCGGGGTGAGCAAGAAGGCCAAAAAGTACTGTTCCGGGCCACTTTTTGGGGATTTTGAAAAGCTTGTGGGCAGTAAAAGTGACCCTAGATGTGGGAATCAAAATTTTTATTGAACTAGACATTTCATATTCTCATTAAGACGGACAGTTTCCGTTAGACGAAGATTTCCCAGAAGTGAGAAGTAGTAAAACCCATAAATTCATAGAAGATGAATGGTGCATCGGAATTGAAATCCGTGAATTTCTGAGTGTTCCTTGCTATATGGACTAACTTCTCCCAATATAAAAGTTTTTGTGATTCCTCATAGATTTTCTTCCACAGGTGGCTAAAGTTGGCATTCTGGACCAAAATGCAACTGTGTAAAATGTGCAGAATTGGAGTGAAAGTTGTCATTTTTTAAGAGATGCAGTTCCCGCACCCGATGTCGGAATGGAGCATGAAGACAGGCATTGGAAAGCTTGCCCAGCAGGGATCGATGATGCATGACCAGAGTTTAGATGAGGTCTACCTATATCATAGATATTTAATGCAGAAGAGTGCCAGCAGCTATTTTGACAAACAAATTTTGTTGTCAATGTGAGCAATTTCTACAATTGCATGATATGGAAGGGGAATTCCATGTTACAAGGAGGGATCGAAAATGGAAGAATTCTTTAAACCCCTGTTTGTTATCATACTTATAATTATGAAATTGTCATATGGCATAAAAATGTTAAAAATGTAAGGGATTACATAGATGTATATGCACTAGATGGCATCTTAACAAACATTGCATAGTGCATATGGAAATGCTTGTGCATAAATGAGATATTGCATATTGGTAGAATAATGAAGTCTGCATATGCAATGAACCACTAATGGAGAATATTGTGGTTGATAATCACTATTGATGTTGGTATTGGTTGTAGGACCAAAGATAACAAAGAGCATGGCTAAATGTGCTGAGGATGTTGCTACATGAAGCCAACAACCTTATGCAGAAATGATGGTGCAACAAATCTATGATCATAAAGTTGGCAAAAGGACTGAGCAGCCTTGGTAAGAGGCCAACTGATCAGGTAACATCAGGCGATGTTAATGGTAACCATGCAGGTAATGATTATTGGTGCCAAATTGCATGAATGTTGAAAGAGGATTTGGTAAGACCTCTTCAACCATGTTTGAGCTATGCTGAGTTAGTTTGCATGTGATATTGAATACCGATTGGGATTGTTAACCTACCAAGCTTGGTGAGGTGTGGGTAAGTGAAGGAAATGATCCTTACACCCTATGACTGTTTAGAAATCTCAATGCATTCATATGAATTTATATCATGCCATGTGTATGTTGGTTAGGTGCCTAATAACGAAAGCATGTGAGGACTGGTGGTCCTGATTATGGTAATACAAGTTATATGAGATAGTCATGTTTCGATCATAATATGCTTAAATGCATAGTACTCATGAAACAATGCAAGATAGCATTGAGTAGATGTGCATTAAGAGATTTTATAAATCTTGTGATGCATTGTATGAATGCATAGGGATGATGCATATGTTATTACAAAATAAATAATGAATGAAATGATGAATTGATGATAATTCTAGGATCATTTCATGAGCTGTTATGAATGCAGAATAGTAAGTGCATGAAGAGCCCAATCATGATCGATGGGCTGCTAGAATGCTCTGTGGAATGACAGAGTTGTATGAATGATATGACTATGAAATAATGAGTATTTACGATTTATTTAAGTTGCATGGATAGTGTGACTATGTCTTGAAATTCTATCGTGATAAGGATGCATATATATAAATGTATATATATTTCATTGCATTTCAAATGTTAAATAGCTGAAGGTGTTTGAATTATTGAGTATTATAATTCTGAGATCACTTCAGCGACTGTTGTGGCAACGAAATGATTATATGCATAGATACTCACAACATGTTTGGCTGATTGAAGTTTCAATTTCAGGTAGAAAGGTCTTACATATGGCAATGAGGATAAGTCCATAGTAGAAACCGGGATCTACCACATGCAGAAGCCAAAGGTTATGAGAAGGTTCTCATGGTTGTAAAGTATGCATGAAACAAATATGAAAACATTCTCATGAGAATAATATCACAATTGCAAATCAAACTTCTGTGAGAAACGGATTTGAAAATTTGATCCAGAGCTTATGAGAAGGAATCTCATGGTTGAGAGCTCTAAGTTCTGTTAATAAGAACAGTTGTAAATATCAGATTTGTAAATGTCTCGGATTTGAAAATTTGCTAATAACTGGTAATGACTGTCTGGCTTATATGAAAATGTGTCAGGAGGACATGCTGTAAGTGGACGCTCATGTATGGCAGCGGGCATAAGACCATAACGGGCAGAGTGGTGTCACTTACAGGATCCAAACGATATGAGGATAGCCTCATGGACAAGAAAACCAATTTCTGTAGTAGACAGAGTTGCAAATTCATATTGAATTTAATTATTAGTGCCATGGATTGGTTATGGAACAATCGGATGTGAATTGTATTGCTAAATGCTGCTGACTGTTTGGCTGTTTAATAAGGGTGCCAGGGAGACACATTGCAGTAAGACCAATAGAGAGGTCCTGCAGAAGCCAAACTTCATGGGAAGGGGTTCCATGATTTGAAAATGGGTTTCAGGTTAAATGCCATAAGACATTATTAATGTCTCATCTGCACTACATGATTGGTAAACAATATGAGTGGGATGGTGAAGGTTATGTCAGTAAGACATATGAAGGTTATGTAACATCAAAAGGAATTGGGATGGAAAACCGAGGGACTTTCAACTCAGAGAAGGAGCCTCCATTCCTCATTAAAGAAGAAAAATAACATCTAGAAAATGGATAAGTGTTCCACAAACCCTGAATGATATATATATATACATACATGCATGTCTAATTATTAGAGTTAATATGCAGAGCATGTTTTGATTTTATTATGGCAGACTGCTTGAAGTATGATTAGGACCTTCATAGTTCACATCAGTAAGGAGTGCACGCCTTTCTGGTGCTGAGTTATGTTAGGGATGCCAATATTGACTACGCCTTAAGGGAATGGACGCATTCCTGGTGTTTCAAGGTTGGATAGTGAATGTTATGAAATATGTTACAGTTCTAGAGCAGCAATACTAATGAGCTTGCTATCCATTTTGTGTTGACAGATTGTACATATGAAATTTAGTGCTACACATTAAAGGGAAAAGTGAAGAAAAGAATACTCAAGAGGACTGTATGAACAGTGGTAACCCTTGTGTAGGATGAGTGGGTATCATGGGGCCATGATAGCCTGCAGTTAAGAAGTCACCTAAAGAATTCCTAAATGGAACCGCCGACTTACACAAGAGAAGAAGTGCCACCCTTGTGTGGGTGAAGAATTGTTATGCGCATTGAGGGATTGTGATACATGTGAAAGGATGATGCAAGCCTAAGGTAGAGTAGTGGAGCCTTGACCTGTAATGGTCGGTGGCGCAGTTACCTTCCATTGGTTGATGACCCAGACGTATGTGCTGGCTCGGCAATGGAGAGGGCCAACCAGGTATGGGACTGGTTGGGCACCACCAAATGCTTGGTAAACCCAGTCGGCGTGAAGGTGTACTGGTAGGGCATTAATTATTTGATGATTTGGAGCAACTTGCGTGCTGGCCAAACATCCTAGTCCGCAGGAGGATCCCAAGGCTTATAAAGTAAAAGCAGGACCCTGTGGACCAGAGAAGAAATGCACAATACAGATAAGTATTCAATTTCGTTTATTTCTTGTTTGGAATAATGAAGATTACAAGTATAAGTCTTGTAATAGTTAAGCTGATGCACTATTGTTTCTTTGTTGGAAACTTTGGTCATACAGGAAACAAGGACCCAAAAAGAACTATAAATTGCTTGGTAAATCCAGAGAGTGGCTGGTTGGGCAAGATTATTGATGTTGTGGAGTAGCCTGCGTGCTGGCCAAACATGCAAGATTATTGATGATTTGGAGCAGCCTGTGTGCTGGACAAACATGCGAGATTTTTGATGATTTGGAGCAGCCTGCGTGCTGGCCAAACGTGCGAGATTGTTGATGATTTGGAGCAGCCTGCGTGCTGGCCAAACATACAAGGTTATTTGATGTTGTGGAGCAGCCTGCGTGCTGGACAAACATACAAGACTATTAGATGTTGAGGGGTAGCCTGCGTGCTGGCTAAACACCCAAATCCATAGGCGATTCCAAGGCTTGTAAAGCAAAGAAGGACCCTATGGAATAAAGTGAAGACATCTAGTGCAGATAAGTATTTGGTTATCTTGTAATTTCTTGCTTATGAATATACATGTGTATATGATTTGGTTATGATTTCCTATGAAAATAAACTAAACATGTGAATTGATTTAATGTTTGAGTGAATTGATTTAATGTGAATTGATGCATTTATAGAATTAAAAAATTGCTGAATAAATGCATGACTGAAAGTAAAAGTGTGTTTATTTGATTAAAGTGAATTGTGAATGCTAATTAATGAATTTCTTGTGAATGGATGAACATGAAGGAATCCATGTGTATGTTGGGCAAGCATAAAAAGTGTGGAAGTCTCATGAGTAAAGCATGGACTATCCATGTCAACTGGGGAAAAACCATTGACTGATTTCTAATGTTTGGGTTATGCTTGGCCTAACGAGAATTGTAATGATGAATTTCACAGGTGAAAATTGAATCAATTGGTTGCAGCCAGTGCAGGAAAGTGTTGCTAATGAGAAAAGTGTGGTCAGTTGTTTCCATTAACCATGGCGACAGACCAAGGGCTATTAGAATTAGCTGGAAGTCTTCTTCAAATAATTGCCAAGACCCAAGAAAATCTTGGAGAGATGCTCAAAATGAAAAAGCAGCAGAACGAAATGAACCACAGGGTCTTGCAGGACTCTATTCGTCTGCAGAAAGAGGTAAAAAGCATTATGAGGGCAATCAGCAAGGGAAAGAAAGGTGGATCAATGAAGAAGCATTCATCCAATCGTCCGATTAAGAAACGTTCCAGGTGGGAAGAATCAAAGGAAATTGAGCAGGTAAAGACAAAGCAACCAGTGAAGTGTTGGAAATGTGGAGGGGATCATTGCCTCCGAAACTGCCCAACAAGAGAACCTCAAGAGGGTAGCAGCCATAAAGTTTTCAGACTTTTATGGATCAGCTGGAAGATCCGAATCAACAGGAGCAGCTCGTGAGGGTCAAAGGACTTGGTCCTGAAAGTTCAAAGTAAAGAACAGAATGCAGGGCAGATCTGCAAAGTTTTTGAAGTTTTGGACAAGTGTAAATTGTATATGTATGCCTAAGTCTTGGAACATCGAGGACGGTGTTGTTCTAAGGGGGAGGGGAATGTAATACCCCTAATTCGACCCTTAGGATATATTAGCATTTAATGTAAATAATGTGTACATGTAATGTATGTTTTCCTAGCATGGAGATCAAGGCCAAGGCCCCGTTAGTGAAAGCCTGAATTTTGATTTAAAATGGCAAGCATTGATATTTGATGCCCATGTGCTCTTAAGCCATGGAAATTGTAATAGGATGTAAATAAACATCAAGCAATATAAAATTCCAAGACTGGCTATGGAGGAAACAAATGAGAAGGGGCCACGTGTATCCACTAGGGAGTGGTGAGGGGGCTATGGGAGTGAACCATAGGCTGCCATATGTCATTATGAGAACCCATTTGACTTTTCTAGATGACATTTACTCCTGTTGTAAGAAAGTGGTTGAGATGTCAGCCCATGGCTTCAATGGAGCATGGGCAGCCCTGAAATTCGTATGGGTAGGTATGGGCTCTGTTTTCTTGTACAAGAAGTCACTCAACCTCATGAGAGATGGCTTCATTCTCATCCCCATTCGATGGTGAAAGAACCCAGCATCATTCTCCACCCAAAAATGAGTCCCCAGCAGGGAGAAAACCAGAAATCGCGACTGTGAGTGAACCCACGTTTTGGGAAGCCAAAAACGCCCAGAATGGGTATTGGATAGTGAAATCCAATGGGTGATCCATTGGTATGATCCTTGGGGTGAATTTGGGAGCAATAGCTACCCCAAATCCATGGGAGAACCCAGTTTTAACAGCCCAGAAAATTAGTGACGGATTTGGGTTGTTTGTGACAGATTTGTGAGAAATCCAAGAGTGGATGTATGAACAGAGGATGGGATTGCTGAGTCCAGCTTGAAGTGTATGTGGCTCTAGGATTGATCTCGGTGGACTAGCATCCTCCTCCATCTCCTATTGCATGCTTGAAAAACCCAACTGTGTGTTGGCTTAGCATGGCTGTTTGAGTGAAACCCTGACAGTGAGTGAGCCATCTAGTTCGTCCTTAGTGGATACACAACCCAGCTTGGGGGTGATCTCTCAGCTGAAATAATACAGGTTGGACAGAGATCTATGGTTGGGTGGAACGTTGCTCTCACGTAGCCAGTCGTTGGACATTGTGTTGCAAGATAAGTGCTCTCTGTGGTTTAATTTATATATATATTCTGTGTTCTGCAATGTGCTAATCTGAATGTTATTTATTCATGAGATTGATATTGTAATGAAGTCTATGCATAGCATAAGAATGGGATTGAATCCCTGCATATGGAATCATCTTCTGTTTGTGCTTATGTGTGTTGTTATGTTTAATTCCGTTGTGTTTTATTGAAGTTCGAATATGCATACAGAGGTTTTAATTATTACAGATTTATGAGTAAAAATATTGGGGCTAAGTTTACAAAAGCTCGGTATGTTGTTAATGTTTCCTTCCCTGCATTTGATGATGGGTGAAGGGGACATTACAAATAGGATGTAACATTTGATGAAGACTCAGCTTTCATCAAGTCAAGAAAGGCACCTGTTGAAGATCATGAAGAATCAAAGGAAACCATATTTCAAGATACCACTATGACTGAAGCAATTCCAGAAGCAGATCGAGAAATTGAAGATCCATAAGAACTTGTAGATCCACCCCATGAGAAGGACTCTCACAAGAGGAAACTTGCATGGGCTAGAGAGCTCATTCAAGATGCAAAAAGATATGGCATTCCAGAAGAAGAACACAGAGCAAGGAAGTGAACTATATCACACACCAGTTATGTTGCCTTACTCTGTGACATTATGAACAAAGAACCTTCCAGTTATGAGGAAGTAGCGGAAAAGAAAGAATGGAAGGATGCCATGGTTGAGGAATACCAATCGATCATGAAAAATGATGTTTGGGATGTGGTCCCAAGACCTGAAGGGAATTAGCTAGGTACACTTCCATCAGATCAGTACTTGCTCTAGCTGCAGTGATGAAATGGAAGATACACCAGATGGATGTCAAGATAGCTTTCTTGAATGGTGTAGTCGAAGAGGAAGTGTATGTGGAGAAGCCACTTGGTTTTGAGACACATGATAGGGATTCATATGTGTGCAGGTTAAAGAAATCCTTTTATGGCTTGAAGCAAGCTCCTAGGACTTGGTATGGTAGGATGGATAGTTTTCTATCCAGTTTGGTCTTTACCAAAAGTAAAGCAGATTCTAACATTTACTACAAGGTTGAGGAAGGAAATCTAGTGATTCTACTCTTGTATGTAGATGACCTGTTTGTTATAGGTGAGGATGAATTGATTGTCAATACCAAGAGGAAGCTTGTTGTTGAGTTCGAGATGAAGGACTTGGGGATGATGCACTATTTTCTAGGCATGGAGGTGTGGCAGAGTGCAGATGGGATCTTCCTTGGACAAGGGAAGTATGCAGTAGAGATCCTGAAGAGATTCGGTATGATGGACTGCAAGGCCATGGCCACACCTATGGCATCAAACCTGAAGCTTATGTGTGATGCTTCATCTGATCCGATTGAT
The DNA here is from genome assembly GCA_027924585.1 of Larix kaempferi. Lineage (NCBI taxonomy): Eukaryota > Viridiplantae > Streptophyta > Pinopsida > Pinales > Pinaceae > Larix > Larix kaempferi. The sequence goes on along the minus strand of BSBM01000072.1, from coordinate 10,482,493 downwards.
GTCACGATTTATCGTCAGATGATTGGGTCCTTGATGTACCTAATGAACACGAGACTAGATATTTGCTTTGAGGTGAACACATTGAGCCAGTTCCTGACAGATATGAGGAGTGTTCACCTGGTTGCTGTAAAGCATATTCTGAGGTACCTAAAGGGTACAGTTGATGATGGGCGAATCAAAAGTTTAACCTACAGGGTTATGTTGATTCAGACTGGGTAGGAAGTGCTGCAGATAGGAAGAGCACTTCTAGGTGTTGCTTCAGTATGGGATCAGGTGTGATCTCTTGGTTTAGCAGGAAGCAGTCTTGCATAGCACTGAGTGTAGCCGAAGCAGAGTATGTTGCAGTTTGTTCAGCTAGTTGTGAGGCAGTATGGCTCTGGAAGCTACTGTCTGAGTTATTTGATCTCCCGTTGGATGCTACTGGTATCTTCTATGACAACCAGAGTTGTGTGAAGCTGTCTAAGAACCCGATGTTCCACAACAGGTCGAAGCACATAGAGATCAAATATCACTATATCAGGGATATGGTGCAGAGAGGAGTAGTGAAGCTCCTGTATGTTGCGACGGATGAGCAGGTTGCAGATGTGCTGATGAAACCACTAGCTAGAGTGAATTTCAAGTACTTCAGAGAGAGGCTTGGTGTTCTTCAGATTGACGACACTTCGAGGAAGAAGTGATGGATACATTTGTTGGAGCCATTCCAAGCATGGTGAGAGGAGGATCCTTCACATGGCTGTGGATGTAAGCACTGGATGATGAGCATCAAGATGATGCTTCAGTTACTGCTCTGTATATGCATCATGTTGGATGCTTGTTATGATCAGTTGGATCATGTATATGTATATGCATCATGTTGGAAGCTTGTTATGATCATTTGGATCATGTATATGTATATGTACCAGTTAGATACTTGGTATGCATTAGGTAGATGCACAGTATGATCAGGATGATCATGGATGACGAGTTTCAGGATGTTGCTCCAGATGATATGTATCAGGATGATGCTATGATGATCAGGATGATCATGTGATGATGTACATTAGGATGATGTATGGTGATTATCAGGTTGATACTCTGTGGCCGTGGACAGGTTGTGCAGATGAGCATATAAGTAGACCTGGGAGATCCGACAAGTAGAGTTGTGTGCTCGTAACAGCCTGGGATGCTCTTTCGAGGCATTGCTCTGGAGGACATATAAGTAGACCTGGGAGATCTAACAGGTAGAGCTGTGTGCTCGTAACAGCCTGGGATGATCTTTTGAGGCATTGTCATGTGGCATATAAGTAGACCTGGGAGATCCGATAGGTTGGGCTGTGTGCCCGTAATAAGTCCTGGGATTCTCTTTCGAGGCATTGCCATGACCACATGTAATAAGTCCTGGAGATCTGGACAAGTTGTGCTAGTCACGTAAAAGGCCTCAGATGTTCTTTAGAGTTCTTGATTAACACGCTTTTAAGGTTTTGTGGTGGGGGTCACATGTAATACGTCCTGGAGATCCAGATAGGTTGTGCTAGTCATGTAAAAGGCCTTGGATGCTCTTTAGAGTTCTTGCTAGTCAATACACTCTTTTAAGGTTTTGTGACAGTCACATGTAAGTGGACCTGGGAGATCTTACCGGTCGTGCTTCGACACATAAATGGTCCTGGGATACTCTTTCAAGGCATTGTGACGCACGTAATAAGTCCTGAGGATTCCATAGTATGGCCAGTGATGATGAAGACCTGCAGGTGGTGGGCCTACATCCAACATGAAAAAGGGCTGGCTCTATAGAACTTCCTATGACAAGTAGATTGGAGATTGATTGAGATAGCAGTAGCAGTGACGATGACGATGATCCAGTGATGATGATCCAGAGAAGAAGACTTGTGCTAATAGATCTGTGTCGAGAAATACCTTCCTAGTTAAGAGGGAGTGTTGATGTATATGTAACTTCGGAATGTATTTCATCTATGTATTATTGTACTCCTATAGAGATGTATTATTCCTCTATACGGAAGTGTCATCATTTATATTAACAAGTGTCGCAAGTGTTGTAACTTGCTGATGGGTTATTAGACCACCTAGTAAGGGGTCGGCCTGGATTAATATAACCATGGGTTATTAGACTAAGTTAGACAAGTCGGCCCCACTGGTTTATTGGGCAGGACAAGACAAGTATAAATAGAGATCGGGAGATCTCTATTTGATCATCTCATTACTCACTCTTCCATCACTTGGAAAGTGGTGCACATGTGAGGAGGAGGATCAGCATCTAGGTGAGGACTATCTCTTGTACTTTGGTTGTATCATTGCTCTTTTTATCTCTGAGGAAGTTGTGGGGTTTTTCACCTTTATGGTTTTCCCTAGTGAAACTTTGTGTGTCTATTGTCTCACGTGATTGCTTGGTGTGATTGATATGCATTGTTATACTTGATATGCTGTACATGTTATTCTCTCAGTAAAGATCCTAGAGTATATTGAATTAATGCTCAAAAATTAATAATTTGTCTCGGGTGAGGGAAGAGAATAATCAGAATACTAATGATAGCATCGTCTTCATTGCATATGTCCATCTTTGACCTAGAAAAAGGTTTTAATCTAATGCCACGTCAGCAACCTCAGCCTTTACCAAGACCACTTTCCCCCAATTCAGGAATGATAATATGATTGCATGAGGTTTGAAAGATCAACCATTGAAATTTGTCAACATGGTTGGAGATGGAACTATCTCGAGTAAGCTCAAATACCTCCAACATGGAAGAGACATAACACGAGTTGAGGTTCCTTCATCAGAGACCATACAAAAAATATTGGTGCCATAAAATGAGACTTGAATATGAAACACGATGTGATGAGGGATGTCTGGATTGTGAGTGTCCACATTGAAGGTAATCAAATGTGTATCAGACTAGTCCAAGCCAACCATACCCACAACAATATCCTTCGTTGCACAGGGAAACTTTGAATAAACTCTAAGGAAGACATGGCAAGTTGTGCCTAGGCTAAATCCTCAACATATTGTAATTTTTGGCAGCTCGAGCATTAGGATTATGTGTGGATATTCGTAAAACTCCCTTGGGAGGGCATGACATTGCATCAATGGAAGGTTTCTATAGATGCAGAGAATGTGGCAGTTGTGACATAGATACTTATTTATCCTTGGAACTAAATTCCAAAGCATCATAGTTGTGTGCCCATCTATGAATATTAATTTATCATTCACAAATGTGGACATTTGAATTCGAGGTTTTTTCCCCATGTGAAGGGGCACTTTGATTGACCCCTTGTGAGAGCATTGGGTTATTAAGAACCCTAACAATGAGTTGTTGACAGTGAAGAGGAAAATGATTTTTTAGCACACCATTTTGCTGAGTTGTGGCTTGATGTGCCAACAAGTGTCGTGCTTCCTCCATTTTGTGGAATTAGTGAGTGAGATGATCTTCAGAACAAACCTTGCATGGGAATTTCACTTTCTTCTTCTCCTTCCCCCCCCACCAACATTGTTATTGGAGTTTGTAATATTACCATATCCTTGCTTTTTATTTTTACCTTTCTTTTTTCCTCTAGATTACTAGTTCCATTTCTAATTAGAAGACTGAATAGAGAGGATATTGGAGGTTTGTGAAGGACCTGTGGCATGTGCGTTACTTTGAACAGTAGTTGTTGTATTATTATATAAGGACATTTGTCCCATTTGACTATCCATCTAGCTTACTGTAACCTTATCTACATAACCAATCATGCCATCAGCATGTGGTCCTTGCGTTTGCTTGGTTGGATCTATTTCGACCCTCAAGGAATTTGGAAAAATGTAATAAATAACCCTAGACTGAGAATAAACTAGGTATAACTATTGAGCTGTAACAATTGTTTTTTCTTCTGCCGTGACCTCGGATGGCTATATATAACAAAATGGACATAACAAACTAATCTACCTAGAAAGCATCAAGGATGTGATCCGATATATGGGCGACAATGTCTTTTCTGAGTTATGTCAACATATTTATCCCAATGTTGTATAAGACTGGTAGCTGCAAGTGTTTGAGGAATGTCATAGACAAAGACCCAAAATCACTATAAGCAAAGGTTGGGAGCTTTATATACCATTCGGTATAAATTCTGGTGAAGGTGTGCTGGAAGAATCATAGCCTAATTGAATCATTCGTTAATGAGTTCGAAGAATACCAACTATGGAAAATAATCACATGGTATGTAAGGTATTCTCCATATTTCCCTTCAAAATAAGAATTTCTGAGGGAAAATTGGCCGGGATTGGAGGCCATTTGGAATTATGATGCACTGGATCATTAGTAAGCTTCATCACATCATGAATATTTAACATGGTGAAAAATGTCAATTGAACTTGGGAAAATGCATTGGTGACAAGTTTTGGAGTTGACCCATTACATGATAATTCATTTAATCCCCCCCCCCAAAACAAATGCTACCAAACAAATTTATAACACCTGGAGCATATGGTGTGTGCATATGAAACCTTGAACTCTGAGGAAAAACACCACTCATAAAATTCCCTATTACCTAAACAAGGGAACTTTCGACTGAAAATTTAGTTAATAAAGGAAACCAACCCCAAGAGTGGGTGTGGCATTGGGATGTGTCCACCCCCGTAGGTAAATGGGATAGTAGAGATACCCATTGGTATGCTTTGATTAGGGATAGCATTGGGATTATTTATATTAAAGGTTGGCATGCCAAACAAGAAAGGGCCACAGCTCTAATAAGTAGTAGATGATGAACTAATCCCACTACCGGGAGTATCCATAGGGGTGGGTCCTATAGGTGTACTCGGAGTGGTGGGATTAGCTTCTCCTAATGAGATGCCAAACATAACTGGGTTATACCCCCTAGATGGATACTATATGTAGGATTGATAGTGCCCCCAACAACTAACATATTTGCAGTGGTTCTCATGTTCTATAGGTTCAAAGAATCCGTACGCTAGACACAATCTCTATCCAAGAAGTCCCAAATATTGACCAAAAAAGGAACCTAAGGACCAGACAATGGAGGATTAAAATTAAAAATAGGAGAGATAGGAATATCCTCGATCTGAGGTGGACTGAAATCATCAGTTAAAGGAGGGGAAAATTCCCTTCCAAGTTTTGGAAGACCTCCTCCATTTTTTTAGTCTTGACCCTCTTCTAGTTGGCTCATTATTTCAATATAAATTGCACTTTGCTGATTATCTTCTCCTAGCACACTAGCAAGCATGTTAGGATCAATATTATACTTTACTAATGGAATCTCTATAGTTTTTGGGGAATGACAGAGAAATTGGCCAACCACTTTGTACTGCTTAACCTGAACAAACATAACCTAGGTAGGCTAATTCAAACAAGCACCCACTAAAAAATTGGTAGTGAGATATTAGTAGACAACCCGCTCTTCCAATGATCAAGAATGAAATAACGAAACTTCAAGTTCCTAATTAGCAAAATTTCGATGAAGAAGACTTTTAGGAATCTCTCCTTGGGAATTTTTAGGACCCAAAACCAACAAATGATGGAATGAGAGACAATTATGGTAACCTTCATGCATTAATCACCCAAGGTGAAAATAACCTCATGTAGATGCACAACTTCAAAGGGAGTCGAGGCATATGTTATGTGTCTGTCTCAGGTATCATGAGCATTTCCCACTCGCAATCACCTCAGTGTAAATCCTATGAAATACAACTATCTTCACCACTTCACAATCAAAAATTGGGAGGAACAACCATGGGTTAGGTGTCTACGAATGGGAAGGGAACATAGCACTAAGTCCTAGACTTGAATTTCTAGAGAGAAATGGTGTCACCCCAAGGAATTGCCTCTTCCTTTAAATATCTCATACTCACATAGCCGACAAAGTAAGCAATGAGGGGATAATCGCAATCACTTAGTCAACATGTTATCATGCTTGACACTCATGTGAGGAATGCTTTACCAATAAGTGACTCTCGTTACTAATCGATTTTGCACTCAATTATTCAATTCCTAGTTTTTTTTACACATCCTTGTATAATTTACTCTGTAAACCTACAACCAATTCCCTAGATCCTAGACTATTGTGAGTTTTCTATAAAAGGAAAACAAGTCTAGCTGATTTTGTTATCGTTCCTTTTATCGGTTGTTTCTTACTCAACAAAAGGAAATGAATGGGACTTGATGTTTTCACTCAATAAGAACACTGGAAATATAAAGATATCGACAATTGAATAAATACATTTCTACACTAGATCTAGATCTTTCAAATGACACAATATGTTCTAATCAGTTTGCAAATAACTCATGAAAGAAGAGATCAATGTCCTAAAGATTGTATTGCAACTTTCTCTTTTTAATTTTTCCACAAATTTTAATTAAGAAACAACAATCTCTTTCTCCAAATGTAATTACAAACTCTCCAAAAATGATTTTAGGTCTCAAGAATTCTAAACAACGCACCAATGCCACTTGCAAAAGAGCACCTAAAATGCTAATCCCAACCAATCATGCAATACAATTTCTATTGTTTCCACTTGAAAAAATCTAAAACTAAATATGCAAAAAAAGAAGAAGATCCAAAACATGAAATGAAATTCAGTTTGGACAAGGTCACTATTCGCAAGTCAAAAGAGATGCAACTCTCTCTCGAGTTTGAGAGAAAAAATTTACAAGGGTTGTAGTGCACTCGATATTGATGCGAAATGTCTCATACAATATGTCAAATGAAAGCTCAGAAAATCCTCTAGCTAATGGTGTTGGATTGGTGACTATATGATCTCTCTATCAAAATATATCAGCCCAACAACACATGTATTTTTCATGGAAAAATAGAAAAAAAATTGATTTTAAATTGAGGATAAATCCTCTTTCTGAACTACAATTTGGATGATTTTTTTATTATAAATTGGGCTATTTTTTTTAGAGGAACTCATATATGTAGCTATTTCCTTCAAATTTGATAAATGTTTTATAGAATTTGATATGAATGTCGTCGCCCTATTTTTCCCTCTTTTAAAGGAAAAAACTCCTTAGAAGCCAAAGAAGAAAACAAATATCATATTTATGAATGACTTATGGGAAATAATGCAACGGTTGAATAGTGTACACTCCTAGGTACCCTATACAAGGACAAAAACCCCACAAAAACCCTAATGAGAAAAAGTCAAGGAGTTTTTCTAGCAGAGCTGCCAATTCTATTTCGGATAAAATTATCTTAATATCTAGGTTTTGAACTATCACATATCATATGTAAAGAATATCAACCATCTTTCCCTATAAGATAAGAATTCATGAATCACAATTAATAAAGGAAAAAGTAACATACCTAATTTTGAAAGTTCTCCAACAAGATCCTTGGCTTGTTGATCTAAATCTTCCTTATCTCCCACTACATTTGAGTTCTTAGATCTGCAAACATATCACAAAAAATACCTTTCCCAAATACAAGAAAAAATATGAATATAAATCTAACATCTAATTAATTTATCAAGAAAATTGATTCTTCAATTTAACTAATAATAAAAGAATACAATTTTTTAGGGAGGGAAAGAAGATCGGTCTTCATTTATGATTATAAAAAAAAATTACAAACTTGATCTTGGTATCAACACCTCTCATCAATGTTATTTGGGTTCCTCAAATATTGGGCGACTTATAGCATATTCAAATCTCCAATTCCATATGCATAAAGGAAGGGGAAAAACAAGATGGTTTTAGATCCTTAATCCCACATAGAATCACAAGAACAAGGATATAGATCTCTATAGATATAAAGATCATGAACCCAAGGAGCAACCACTTGTGATTTCTTCCCGTGAAGGTGCATCGATGAATTTCTCCCCATCTCCTTTATTTGGCCTCTTCTTATAGGAAGTTATAAGATATTGAATATAGGATTCACGGCATGTGAATTAGGTGGATACAAATCATAGATAGGCTCGGTGGTATGTGAACTAAGAAATTACAATTATTGCACAAGCTCCATGCTCAATTATAAGCATTTTCCAACACACTATGAACATTCTTCTCAATTATGATTATTTTCATTTTTATTTCATAATTATGAAATTGTGACAAAAGAGGTATTTCCTTGTGGAATAATTATGAGAATTTTTACTCAATTATGTAATTTCAGGCCTCATAACATCTAATTACATCCATGCAAGGGATATGGTGTAAAATGCAAGTATATCACCCTAGAATTCTTCAATGAAATGCAAATCCAATGCACAAAATCCAACTCAATCATTGTTTTTAGTGCTATGCCTATGTTTGCTAATTTATTGGCTCTATAACAAGGTGAGTAGACTCGTGGTTATGCATAAGAATGGACACCTCACAGATCCTTGGCAATCTTCAATGAAATGTAATTCAAGGGTGTGCAACCCAACTCGATCAACACGTTTGGTGGTTGGTGCACTTAATTTGAATCACAAGTCTGGAGGGAATTCTTATTTTGTTGTACTATCAATTTTTTGAAGATGCCCATCCTAGATATCAACCCAATTGAAGGAATGCTTTGGGTTGGAAGCCAAATTTAAGAAGGCTAGGAAGATATTTAATCATATTCTATATAAGTGTTCCTTTGGGGAATTTTATTATTATTATTATTAAGGATTCCAAATCTTCTTTACCTAAGCATTGGGCCCTCAAATTTCTGCTCCATAGAGAGTTTGGTTGATTTTTATCATCACATGAGTCATCATTGCCATCATCGCCATATGGGATTCTCAATTTATTTTTCATAGATATGTGTTCCTTTGGGGAATGTTTTTTATTATTATTATTATTAAGGATCCCAAATCTTCTTTACCTAGGTATTGGGCCCTCAAAGTTCTACACCATAGAGAGTTTGGTTGATTTTCATCATCATATGGGTCATCATCGCCATCATCACCATATGGTATTCTAAATTTATTTTTCATTGAATGTAGTTAGACATATTTTTCACTACAAGTTATTAGAGATTCCTTCCGTATAAATTCATCTTCTATACTTTTTATTGTTATTCCCTAATTACTCTTGCATTATTTTTCCTCAATTTTAGCCTCGTATAATTTTAGATTGTCCTTGTAACAAATTCAAGGTTTTTATTAAGAATTTGATATTGTAAATTTTTTATTGGTCTTGCTCAATTACAATAAAAACAAAGAATTTATGACATTGGCCTTCATATATTTATCCGAAATATTTTCTTGGCACTTTAGATTTTGGAAATCCAAAGCTTCAACTTTCACATTTTTTAACCTAAAAATCTAACACCTTAATACCTAAAACTTAAGTCCTCAACTTCTACATGTCTTGACTTGATGTTCAGAAATTGGGTTTCACATTTTGGAAAGGTTAGCACTACATTTCATTAAAACATTGGAGAAAATTGTAGATTCATATGGGCTTCTAAGGAAGTGACCTCTCGAACTCTGAGAGGTGGAAGACAATAACTTCATATGTATCATATCTTACTTGAGTCGTCTATGGAAGCAAATCTAGCAAAGATTGAGTTGAATAAGGTATTTGACATAAATTTTCTACCCAATTGATGGATGTTTTTCATCCATTTATGATGTAATATTTGGCCAACCATGATGTAATATTTGACATGCATGTTGTCCTTTTGGTTTAATACCAAAACTTGAGCATTAGTAGACTAAAACTATTGATGCTTCTAATACAACATATTTTTCCTTGCACCACGAGTCTGCTATTTAATGTCAACATGTGCTATAACATCTATGTGATGGTTACTATGCAAGTATGGCCATTATGGATATGCAAAATAATATATTGCGCAAGGACTTTTATGGTGCATGCGCATTCAAGGTTTGGCATATTGGTATTTTCCATGACACCCCTTCAAAATAACTTACATAGTGTTGTAGGGCATATCATGGTAGCAATAAAACCTCAGAGCATAGTGTATGACCATCAGATCATGAAAAAAACTATACAACTCGTAGCCATTAGACTTACTATTGAATGCTCCTAGATAATTTGGATTCCCCAAGGATAGGTAAAAGTTCCCCAATGATAGGTACATGTGATTAAATCATAATGTTCCACCTGCAAAGGTGTTTGTAGTTACATCTACACATCTATATCTAATAACAAGTAGAAATTTCGGTGCATTCCAACAAGACATATATGACATTGTGCATAACAATGGCCTGCAAAACCTTGACATATCTCTCTCTCTCTCTCTGTGAATTGTATGTTGTCTATGGGAATGAAATACCCACTGGGTAGGGGAATCTATAATTTCCAAGGAGGGGCAACGAGTTCAATATTCTAAAATGGTGGTCCCTTTGTTATTAAAATTATGTTGTATTGGAGTTTATAAGAACATTTGCAAGGTGTTTGACAAAAATTCTAAGCCAAAAATATTATATTGGGCTAAGTACAACATTTGGTAGTAGAATCTCTTGTTGAGATATTATATACATCTCTTCAACATTATTAATATGGAGGAAAGGATTGTTTATCTGGTGTAAATTTGAAGTTTGTATATGCTAATATGTTTGCTAATTGTTGGAGAGAATGAATAAACTAGGTTGAACGGCCAATTGACATTTTCCCTGCATGTTTGCTTCAAGATTTTGTTGTTAGTTGGTTTACACCTCCTTGAATGATGTATATACTTTAAATTATGGATTTGTAACTATGAACAAAAATAGAAGGGGCATATCATGAAGTTCTTTCCATGTTTTCTTTAGTTATAGTTTGTGAATATTGGGTAGAGACAACATATTATTTTCCATTCTTAATGATCTCAATATTTTCTTGAAGCTTGGACATAAATGTGTCATTTGAATTCAACTCATGTTGTACATTCTCCATTCACAATCCTTCTCCCAAAGGCTTTCCATTCTATTGTAGACAAAATCTCTATTTTCCATAAATAAAGCTAAAATGATTCAAACTTGTCCATGGTGTCTCAAGGAGTTTCACTTTGTTGGAAAAAATATTTTATAGTTGCTTGTTTTCCTCTTCTAGGTGCTCGACTCTATTCTCCAACACTTGATTCTCCTTTTGACTTTTCTCATTACACCCTTGCAACTCTTGGAGCCTCTATCCTATAAGAGATTTCCCCAAGGTTATTTATGTATACACTTTCCATAATACTTGGAAAAAATATTTGATCCCAAATTGATTAGTATGCAATGGGTTAATCCACTAAAACCATAATAATAATAATTGTCAATCGATACGCATGAAATATGGTGCACAATACCTTTCAAAAATCACATCAAATGATATCTCTAACCAATGTTATGACTAGTGTTTCAACCATAGTCATGAAGATATTATTTATATTATTCACAAAAAAAGTTAATTTATAGGTCCAAAACATTTTGGTTAAGTTTGAAGGTCAAAATATAGGTGAAATATCTAGTTGAAGTAATGGTCGAAATAGTTTTAAGTTTAAGGTCAAAATATAGGTCACCACTGTAGTCAAAACAATAGTTCAATTGTTTTTTTTCCTTTTATGTGATATCAAACTTTATTATTTTAAATCGAAATTATTTTCACAATAGTTACTGAAATTATGGTTGAAATTGTTGTTTCATGGTGGAAAAAATATAGAAAAAATTCAAATAATTCTATCAAAAATCAACTTCGTTATGTCACAATCTGTTATGAAATATTGATCAATAGTTCAATAAAAAATGAACAAATTTCTTGGTAGTTAGATAAGGTAAGTTACCGATCTTGAGCTCAAGAATGATACTAGGCCTAGGTCAAGCATGTAAGTTCTTGGTATAAATATTATGTAAGGTATTATTTCTAAGCTCATGTACTAAGGTCCTAGGCCTGAGCTCCTATACTATAATCCTGATCTAGAGCTTAGGTGAGGTCCTAGACTTGAGCTCAAATACTACTATCCTAGTCTAGATTTTAGGTGAGCTCATAGTCTTCAACTTTTCTTAGGAAAGTAAGGCACTATTCTTGAACTCTGTGGCTAATGCACAAACAAAATTTATTGAGAAAATAAAATCATTCTTGCATAGAGAGAAAATAAGATAGTTTTTTCAATAACCAATATAAGAAAAATATCGTATATTTGAGGAATATAAATGGAAAACATAGAGTCAATGATATATGAATATCACTTAGGAATAAGTCTTAGCACATGCATCATATTCTAGGAATATCAATATAGAATAATTTTCTCGACGACCGTCGTTTCGAGACCTGCGATCAACACTCACGGGCCTGGTTAGGGTTTCTACACCTGTCGTCCTTCTTGTGGTCTGGGGATGGATCCCCCTCCGGATCTGAGTTCAGAGGAACACAGGAGGCTTCTGGATGTGGCCTTCAAGGCCCTGGTGGCCTCTACTCCTCCTCTTCCTCCCTCTGTGCCCTCAACCGGAGATGGTTTTGTCAAATGCGCAAATGCTCCCAAAATTCAGATCATGTCGGTTGCTTCAAGGCTGAAATCCCTTGCTTTGAGTGAACGCGGTTTGATCGGTCAATTTATTGGGATTTGGCCATCGCCAAATACTATGGATACCTAGGTTAAAAAAAATTGTATGCCCTTGATCTCTGGGGGTTTGTAGCACTGTTTCTGTGGTAAAGGATTCTTCACTTTTTTGTTTGAAAAAAAAGAGGACCGTGATCTTATTTTCCGAAGCGGGCCTTACTTCATGGGCCCTAGGGGGGTCTACCTAAACCGATGGAGTTTATCTTTTGAACCTGAAAAGGATGTTCCTTCTGCAGTACATGTTTGGGTCTACTTTCCCCATCTCCCCTTACATTGCTGGAATGATGAATCCCTTCAGGAAATACATTGACAAAGCCGAACCAAAAGGCCCTCTTTTCTCTTGTGCAAGGATCTGCATGGAGGTTGGCCTGGAGAAGGGGCTGTCGGAGATAGTAAACATGTTCTTGGATGGATGGGAATATATGCAAAAAGTTGATTATGAACAGTTACCATTCAAATGTAAGAAATTCCATGAGTATGGAAATTTTGTTAAAAAATGTCCAAAAGCAGTCCAAGAAACTCCAGAGAAAACCCAAGAACAAGAGTGGAAACATGTGAAAAAAGGAAGGAAAATGTCTGCATCAAATCCAGATCCAAAGGATCCGCAGCAAGTGAAAGGAAAAGACCAACCCCAGCTCGAAAAGGGAGTCACAACAAGCAATCGGTTCATATCCCTGAATATTGAAGAAGGCGAGATCATCGAGATCGTTGTCCCTCTAGATGAAGTGGGCTCAGAGCCACGAGATACCTTAAACACCAGTATAAACCCCTTCTCCAACAGAGAAGAAAGTTCAGATCCTGCGTATGAGGGCCCCCCACCTCCAAGAATCTCATACAAAATCCCAATACATATGAAAAGTCAATTTCAAATTGGTCTTGCATCTTTGTAATCCGACATGGATAGTGCTGAGATTACCCCATCGCTCATCTGCCAAGAACAAGAGCTGAATAGAAATATTCTCAGCGTAGCAAGAAAAGAGGAAGAGGAGTGGAGAATAAAGTCTAGGAAGCTCTGGTTAAAAGGACGGGATAGCAACATGGAATATTTTCACAAACAAACCAAATCCAGACTCGGTTTCAATATGATCGAGGAACTCAAAGACAAAGACAGATCCTGAATTGTGGATCAGGAGGAAATCAAGTCTCACATTTTCAGCACTTCCAGGAGCTCTACTTGGACAAAGATGAGACCGAACCCTTATCTCAAGTAGATATTCTCTCTAGCATCCCTTCTCTCATCTCGGATCCTGATAACATGGAGATTTCAAAGCCTATTATGGAATTTGAAATCAAGAAATCTATTTGGTCATTGCATGCTGACAAGGCTCCTGGACCTGATGGCTTTACTAGAAACTTTTATAGAGCTGTTTGGGATATCATCAAGGACGACTTGAAGAAAATGCTAAATTGGACGAGGAAAAAGGATAAGACAGGGGAGCCATAAATTATTCTTTCCTCGCTTTGATTCCAAAAGAAAAGAACCCATTATCAATTGATCGCTTTAGGCCTATTTCGCTTTGTAATACCTCTTACAAAATTCTCTCAAAAATCCTGGCCACTAGAATGAAGAAAGTTATGGGTCATCTTATTTTGTAATCTCAAGGAGGCTTCATTGCGAGTCCACAAATCCTTGATAATATCATTATCTTTCAGGAGGCCATTCATTCCATCCAGGAGTGTAAGTAGCAGGGTATGGCTATCAAACTTGATATGGAAAATGCTTTCGATAGGGTAAATCACTTCTTCCTTTTTGAAATTATGTCAAAGTTTGGCTTCTCTAAAAGATTTGTCAGGTGGGTCAAGGCTTGCGTTTGCAGCCCTTGGATCGCCCCTCTGGTTAATGGAATACCAACTAAGTTCTTCCAAGCCTCTAGGGGAATCTGACAGGGCTATCCACTTTCCCCCTATCTCTACGTCTTGGTTGCAAATTCTTTCAGTCAAAAGCTCCAACATCTTCAAGACAACAGGGATTTAAAAGGTATAAAAATTGCCAGAGGTGTCCGTGCTGCCAATCATGCACAATTTGATGATGACACTATCCTGATGGGGGGCATGTCCACTATCATTGCAGAGAGGTTCAAAAGAGTCCTCTCCATATTCCTAAAAGCTTCGTATGGAAAGGTAAATGCAAACAAACCCAAATTTTACGGGTGGAACTGTCCTCCTGGAACTATGGCTAGGATCTCAAGAATTATAGGCTTTGAAGGGATACCAATTTGGAACTCCTTCTGTTACCTAGGTGTACCTATCTTCAAGGGGAAAAAAAGAAGATGGATTGGAAAGTATTGATAAATAAAATAAAAAAAGAAAATTACTTCTTGGGGTTTTAGATGGCTAAACCCTGCATGAAAACTTGTTCTAAGAAAATGCATCTTGTCTGCTTACCCGATTTATGCTTGCTCTATTTCCTTAGCACCAACTCAAATAATCCAAGAAATCAATAGAGAAATTCAAAAATTCCTTTAGAAAGGTGGCAAGGCAAGTAACACTAGGAAATTTCATCTGATAAACTGGGATACAGTGTGCAGTCCAAAGAACAGTGGCGGAGCTGGAGTAAAAGACCCTATAATTATGAATATTGCACTTGGAGCAAAACTCTTATGGAGAATTTCTTCGAGAGAGAATTCCTGGTGGAAAAGAATCCTCCAAAAAATATATGACAGGCTCTAGAAGTCGTTGTGTGGAGGAGATGGACATGAATAAAAATGGGAACCCCATTTGGGATCTCTGCAAAAGGTGGCCTTCATCATCCATGAAAAAATCCATTGGATAGCAGGAAATGGTAATAGATTAAGCTCTGGCACGACAAAATCGGGATGAATTCTCCAGTTAATTTCCAACAGGAACTAAGAGACATTAAGGATTGGTTTTATATTAACAATATCAGCACTCTCTATGATATCTCCAATTGGACCACTAAGTGGCAGATGAGCCGGGTGGAAGAATCTTGAGATCCCAAAAAATTTACATTCTCACTACAACGTTTTTCTCTCTTTGCTTCACGAGCAGAGCCCCATTCACAGACATCTCAAAGACAGACGGGGGGAAATACAGGTACTTACTCGGTAAAAGAAGGCTATTGTCATGTTTACAATGGCAAGAACAGAACCATTAAGGACGTTAAATGGAACAAGGCTTGGTGCAACGATGATCTTCCTAAGATCAATGTCTTCTTCTGGGTCCTTGCCCATCGAAATACCTTAACTGCTGAGAACATGTGAAAGCGTGGTATTGAAGGGCATTCTTTGTAAAGAGTCAGAAGAATCTCTGGAGCATACCTTCCTCAAATGCAAATTCTCTCAGGAGTTTTGGAACCATGCCATTCAAAGTCTGAACGTAAACGTTGTAATGCCATCGATCTGGAATGATCTTTTCAAGTGTTGGAAATATTATTATCAAGGCTCCTTAATTCAAAAACCGGACTTTACAAGAGCCTAGGAAGCTCTTCCTAGATATGTTTGTTGGAAAATTTGGACGACAAGAAACAAATAAATTTTTGAAGGTATCTCCTTGAGCCCTTGCAGGGTTCCATGTCAGATAAGGCATTGCGGGTGGAATACTTATCCATGAGAGGAATGCTAAACATCAATAAGGAACCTTTCACTATTAAGGAAAGAGCTTGGATGGCAGACTTTCTTGTGCCACATCCCTCGCTCTTCTGGATAAAACCCCCAAAGAAGCCGAGACCCTCGAACTGGAAGTTGAGGATGAGCAGGGACGAATTTCAAAGGTGGAGGACTAAGCTTGGATGTATCTCTCTTTTCTTCGATGGTGCCTCGAAATGCAACCCATGGTTGGTAGGCGTGGGCATAGTTATCTTCGACTCCAAGGGGAACAAGCAGAGAGAGTTTTCCTGGGGAATTGGAAGAAATTCTAATAATGGATCGGAATGGCTCAGCCTTGTCAAAGGCCTAGAGCTTGCTATAGATCTGGGAATTGAGGATATGGAAGTTATAGGTGATTCTCTAATTGTCACTAGAGAAGCTAGAAACATTGCTAAAAGCTAGAAGAGCTCCTCCTCAAAGATGCACTCTATCCTTTCCAACATCGCAAAGGAATTCAAAGACGTCATTTTCTTCCACATCTTGAGAGGTCTAAATGGGAAGGTGGACATCATGGCCAACAAAGGTGTTGAGGTCACATATGGTTTGTTAGAGTGTGATCATGGCTCTTTCGAAAACATTTGGATTCCCTAACCTCTGCTCTCCCTATCCCAGATTGAGGGTCTTTTACATAAACCATGGTCTTACTGAATTTTTGTCTTCATGATCAAATTTTTTTGTGGACTCTAAGCATGATTTCCCCCTACCCTCCGGATCTGTTTGGGATCCTCACACACTCCTCTCTTTATTGCATCCAGACAGCCCCCCCTTCCAGTTGGTCGGCATGCAAAGATTTGACATGGTATTAAATTGTGAAGGGATGGAAATTTCCCACATCAACTCTTTCCCTGTTAGGTATTGGCTCCATTGCTCAGGAATTTCTTGTCTCGCCCTTATTCATGTTCTCTCTGTCTGGTGTGGAGGTTTTTGCTCAAACATGGAGCATTGTATCCCTGGGTCTTCCACACAGGATGGTTACGAGATATTTACGAGCTGTCTGCGCTAAAATAAACCCTTTTGAAGCTCTCCCGGAGTTTGCAAATGGAATCTTCCGCTGGCCGAAGCTGATAACTACGTCCCAATGGATGATGAGTAGGTTAGCTCCCATGTTCTCAGTCTTTTCCATGGACAGAATGGGACTGATCAGATCCCTAGATATGGTCAGTGGCAAGGTAAAAATCATGATGTCGAGGTTATTATGAAGCATATGCATGACTCTGGAAAACTAAATCCATTTGGTAAGAAATGAAAATTTAGAATTTAAAAGGGCTCTAACTCGACTCTTCTCCCTGGACCAAGCGACTCATTTGGAGGTTAAGCACCAAAACATTAAAATTGCTGAGAAGGTTGAGCACTTGGAAGAAACTATGGGATTCTTTTATCCCCACAAGGCTCATAAAGATGCAAATTTCGATGTTGTGAGCAACAAAATTGAAGAACATGGAAGGAAGTTGGAAAAGCTTAAAGATGAAATGGCTCATTCTGGCATGCAAGCAGTTTCCAGCACATAAAAGAATGGGAACGCAAAAATTGAAGGTGTTGTTCTGGACATTTGGCTCTGCCCATAGCACTGCGACGGATGGCCTCTCTCTGTTTTGGTTTCATTATGCTTCTATCTCTATCTTTTTGGCTTCTACAGGCAGGGAATACTTTGAATGATAAGCAACACTTTGTCTGTTTTAGAAAACTACAGTTTCCTGTCTCTTTTTGTATAAGATAGGCTCCTAATGTTCTATTTTTGTATTATCCTTCTCGGACAATATGTAAGGTGTTACAACCTCAATAGATTAGGGAAATATCATAACAGTTTTAAGCCTGAGAAGGATGAACAAGGAATGATGGATGCTATCCTTCTTTGGGAGCAATCCATCCTATTTTCTCTGTAATTTCTGTTTTCTATATAATCAAAGCTACTCAACCATTTCTGTCAATATATATCTATATCTATATCTATATATATATATATATATAGATAGATGAAGATCACTTGAAATATATCAGTGTCACAAATAACATATCATTGTCTCCAGTAATATATTAATATAACTATTCATACAGGTATGCTAATGTCGCGATAAGTCTTATAACTTAGTAATGCCACCAATAAATAAAAGTCACAATATAATTGGGATTATACCCATGGTATCCATAAAAAATAATAATAAAGGCTACTATGAATCAAGAATGAGGTGCAGAGGTTCATCATGTGCATCCTAAGAATGCACTTGAATAAATGTACATGCATGATAGTTAGAAGTATAGTAAATAAATGAATGCTTCATTATGATACATTTTAAACACATATCACATATATACCTACTAGTCCACACGTATTTGATCTCATCATTCCACCATTTTGTGAACCTCCTCTCTACTTCCATAATAATTTCCTCGTCCTTGATCAGTTCAAGTAATTCCATAACAAGGACAGGGAATTTTAGGGATTTAACTTTATAAATCATTTTCCTATTTGAAAACAATGCCACACTTCATTTGGATCCTTATCAACAACCTCAACATTAAACATGGACAACCTTTATAATAACAATAAGGAGTGAATCTTTCACTCTGCAATATCATGTAATGTAAAATTGAATAAAAAATTATAATATCATTAAAGTATTGAAAAAATAAACCATAAAATGAATTGGTTGATATAATATATTACAATGACATTAGTTTGACAATTATTTGAAAATTAGCATTTATTATCTTGGACTTTTGTTTTGTCATGCATGATCTTGACTGCGTTCATGAGACTGCAATGCTATAAAATATCATATTTAATTCATTCTCCAATTAATGAGAATAGTTGTAAAAAGAGTGAAATTGAATTCAAAATTGTGTGTTTAAGCCCAAACTGCTAATTAATAATGGGGAGTTCTACAAAATCAAATTGTTGAAACTCATTGAGAATATTATCAGAATTTCCCATTTATCATAACTAGTTTCAATTCATTGTTCAATTTTTTAGAGCTTTGACACATATACCTTATACTTGAGAGGTTCTCATTGTTTAACACAACAAGTTATAATAATCTCATGTTGGATATCGATAGTATTGAAGTTCACTTCATTGCTGGAACTCTTGAAATCATTGTGGTCTTTCTCAGAGACTATAATTGGTTGATTTCCATCATAATTATTGTGATGGTTGAAGTGATAATAATTCCAATGAGTAATGGTTGTTGCATTAGCACTTTGGTTCTTTTGGCTCTTGATTAATAGTTCTATTATTTTTTATCGACAATATCCACACCCTTAACTCTACTTTAGATAAAATGTTCATGTTCATGTTCCCATGTCCTACAAACTCAATTCCTCTCTCCAACACACTAAAATTGTCGCAAGTAATCATAGTATTGGTTTTTTTAAAAATGCACCCTATGTGAAATTGAATTCTTGGACCTTGAAGGAAAGTATTGAGAAGGTTTAATTAAAGTTTATAAATAATTATGGGTCATAAAGGTCAAGACACATGTCATAAATGCACACTCCATTGGGATGACAACTGACAAGATCATTTGATGTAGGATGCACAAAATGTTAGATTGCAAGAAATATGTGTTGTGACTTTTTCATTTCTAACACCCTACAAAGACATGATATAATGCCTTTTGATTATAAAAATCAAATACTTGGTAGGAGGTACCTACATGAGGAGTATGTTGACTCAAAAGGAGGAAGGGTCCCACCCCCTAACACCAAGGGAATGCATATGAATTGTGCATCCTCCTATCGTTATAATGGTTCTAACAAAGGAAATGTGAAAAATGGTCCAAGTGTGATTGGATCCCATGCATGGAATATGGTGATGATTTCATCTTAGAAGAGAAAGGTTCCCACCAACTAATACAAAAGATAAATTCATAGTTTCAGATCCTCTTATTATGACAATAGTTCTTCCTACGACAAATTATGTGTAAATGCACCAAGTATCACTCATGTGAGATGTAAGATCAATGTCTTCCATGTTGCATTTTCCAAGTTAGCTTAGGGTCACTCTATGTTCCATGTTGGACTGCATGCACATGCTAAGGTGATCATGAAAAAAATAATTTTAATGGAGCAATAACTGGCTTTAATGTGAAATTTCACCTCTTCTTCTACTTTAATCACTTTTGAGGCCCTCATAGCTTGCCACACATTCCAGGAAGACACAATATAGAACCAAATATGGTGATGTACATGTATCCATTTAGATATGAAATACAAAACTTGGATAACAATATTCCATATAGGACGCATCATCTTGAACTCATATAGAATTTTGGTGGATTTTCTTTGAATTCACCCTTTGGAGGATTGAAATATCACCCAAGGTGCCCACAATCCTTCTATTTATTATTGGATGTCTTCAAAAGGTATCCAACAATATTTTTAGTGGAAATAAATTTATAGTATTCTTTTATGAATTGAACAAGTTGAGCATTTCTATGGGAATTGAAGCTTGTTTAGATGAATATGGGAGTCGTGACAAGTCTCTAAGGGAGTTTTCCACCTCCTAAACTATCTTGCACATGTAGTTTGATCCTCTTGCAAAACAAACTTTCATCATTATCCAATATAAAGTAATAAAATACTAGATATATTCCATATAATTATATAACAATATGTAATGAATGGATACCCAAGTGTCCTCAGAAGGGTTTGATACCTATTTTACCCTAGCTATGCTATAACCTTCCTCAAGGTTGTAGAGTTGAATTATCCAAAGCATAAAAGCACTAATACTTTTGGATACCTTAGGATAAGAGAATGAAGCACAAAGTTGGAGCCAAAACTAATAGCAAGATATCCCTATTCATGTTCTAGAGATTAAGCAACCAAAACACCTTGTAAGAGAAGTAGGGAGCTAGATCAAAATTTGATTGCAATTTGAGTGTGTAGACAGAAAATTGGGATTTTCCAAAAGGTTGCTCCAAGGGTTCAGGAATTTTGTAATGGTATAAATAGGAAAAAAAACAACCTTAAGGTGTAAGTGAGTGGAAAAATAAACATTATATAGAAATACCCATATAAAAATTTAAACCTTGAGGTTTGACTAGATATCATGATTTTTTTAGGTTATACTTTGGGCCCCTCGCAAAACAATTCTCTCATTTGGAAATTAGTGAAACACAGTAATGGTGCAACTTCGAAATCCACAATTCGCTTAGCATCTAGAGTAAAAAATGGTTAAGGAATATTTGACTCATTTTTCCTTGTAAATATGAAAACCAAATGGATTTGGGTCATTGTTTACATATAAGGAATCATTGTAAGTATGTATGGATCCAATAAAGGATTACACCCCAACTAAACTCTGATTAAGGAAATAAACAAAATGAGTGCCCTGAGGATGAAAGTGATCCAAATTGATGTCTAAGGGACAAATACCATGAGAGGTAAGGTGGAAAAGGATTGTACAAAATAAATGGGCATTCCTAAGAGGTTATTCACCTAGGTTAAGGTAGGGGAACTCAAGCATTAAAGTAGTTTGACATAGAAGTATAGTAGAGAGATATTATGTCATCACTAGGTGAGTCACACATGGAAATAACACAAAATAGGGCCACACCACAAATTTCCTAATGTATAAATATATGTGACTTCTAAATTGGGAAATCCATATGCTACATATTTCCCTACTTATGGGAGATATTGTACAAACAATATAACAAAACCCTATTTAACTTCATTTTTAGTTTCCTATTTTGCTTCCACTTAAAATTTAATTGTATTTTTTTTCATTTTCTTGAGAAAGTTGGCACTATTTCATGGGTTAGAACCTTTTCTGGCATTTTTAATGCCATCTTTACAAATTGGTGCTAAGTAGCACCAACTTTAGTGAAATGAACAAAAGTGTTGGACATGTGTTGTGCTCTTTATAGGTTCCTAGAGAAAAGGGGGTTTGGCAAGGTGATAACCCCCTCAACCAGGGGTGGGGGGGGGGCGCAATGCCCCCCCTTGTGCCCCCCTACAAGAAAATTTTGGGCCAATGTTTGGTCTGTTTTGAGATTTTTCATCCATTGGTTTTTCAACATATTGTAAACTAATTACGGCTAAGCAATCAGGTTTGTATTCTAATATAGGTTAATGAATTAGGGTTTTGGATGCTATAATATTATATTGTAAAAAATGAAAATAATAAATTGAGAAAGAGAGTGGATAAACTATCATATAATTATCGAATATACAAAGGTGATCAACATAGAAGAACATTATAACAAAAGATAGATCCGTGAGGTAGTAGAAATTGAGAAGCATATTAAAAATTTCAATAGAGATGATGGGTTGATCCTGAGTGAATCTTGGAGACCAGTTATACACAATCTTAAGAATGAGATGTCCATAAATAACCAAAACAAAAAAAATGGGTTGTTCTAACTAAGACTGTGTGTAAATTGGCTTTCTTCATTAATTGTGAAACTAGCCGACATTGGTTTTAGTTGACTACCAAAATTAGGTTTGAGTATCTATTTGATACATTAGCCTCTCGTTTCAATGAGATATTATCCTACTGACAACAGAATCAGCTGTGTAGTATGAAACATAAGTTGAGTACACAAATTGCACACATGTTTTTCCATATTAATCTCCATAAAATGTTTAGAAGGTTATCTCCATTGTTTTTCTTCAAACAAGAAATCTCAATGGGTCAAGTGTCCTCCTTTAGAATAATGGTGGTATAATACCACCTATCACACATCTACAAATATGACTCCATTTTAATCTCTTTATGTTTATCAGAATCCTAGTATCACATCCTTTTTGTAGGATCATTTGAAATTATAGGCAGTGGATGCACATATAGAAAATTCTAAAGAAACTTTGCAAATCCTTAAATAAATATTTAAATAAGCCATAATAGGATGAAGCAATAAGTGGATCAACATAGAAACACCTAAATAAAGGAAACATTAAATTATTATTATTATTATTTAGAAGAATAAATGAAATATCATTTAAAATAAATCCAACTGGGTATATTTGAGACTACAAACTTTCTACTCTCAAACAGAAGAAGAATAAAAAATTAGCTCCAAAATTTTATGGACCCTACAAGATTATTTTCGGTATTGGAGAAGTGGCCTATGAGTTATATTTTCCTTCCTCCTGCATACCTAATGTTTTTCATGTATCTTGCTTGAAAAAGGTTTTGGAACATACTATGCTAGTGCAGACAGAACTACCAAAAGTAGATGAATAAGGGGAGTTGATTATGGAACCAAAAAAACTTATTGATAGATGTTCTCTATCTCTTTGGAATAGAACCATTATGGATGACCTAATCAAGTGGAAGAATATGCCGCTAAAATAAGCTACATGGGAAGATGAGAAATTCATGAAGAAGCACCCTCAATTACATGCTTTGAGGGGAAAGATGTTTTAAAGAGGGGGGCTATGTTAAGGTCCTTGCCATAATTCATTATTATTATATTAGTTATTGTTAGGTCGGCTCAGTATTAGGTTATATAATCATCACTTCATGTCCTATTTATAATAAAGGAGATTCATTTGTATAATCATATCATCTTGTTCTGTGTATTGGATACGTTGTATAACGAGGTTTCCACCTTCAAGAGGCTTCTTATTCATCTATTTTTTCATTCTTAAGGCATTGGATTACTCTCTCTTTCTTATTTTATGCTCTTTTGGGAATTTGGTGCATAACATACCTAGTTTGTATTACCTATGGGTGAAAAGAGACTCGGTGTGAACTAAGTGGTTGATGTATGAAGAGGCTGTACTTAATTACCAATAGTTATTATGACTTGGAGGAGTACACACTCCATTTACCTCTTGTTCCATTTGTCAACTTGGATACACAGGTCATTTACCTCATCCATTTGGGTGTTGTATTGTATTCCATGACAAACAATCATTATTTATTGAGAGGATGGGTCTAGAGTAGTTGAAAGGCCCATTCGCCTCGTTTTCTAATATGAGATAACCATATGAAAATCAATTTATGTTTTGTTATTTTTAACAAAACGCATGCGTTGATTATTTTATCCTTGTGTTGAGAAATGTGTAGCGGAGAATGATGTTGTGTGAATGTGTAAATTCATCTATGTTTCAAGGATAGGTATAATAACAAGAGAACATTTCTAATTGTTATTGACGTTGGATTGGATTGCATGTGAGAGCAATGTGGGAAATTGATAAAACATAAAATAGAGCAGGCTTTTAACATCTCTCTCTCTCTCTCTCTCTCTCTGAGAGAGAGAAAGAGAGAGAGAGAGAGAGAGAGATGTTAGAATGAAAATTGATGTTGTGAGCAACATTGGAATTTGCCAATTCATATGCAAGCACATATTTATATTCCCATTGCCTTATGGTTGAGCCAAGAGTCCATTGAAAACTACTACACAAAACAAATTAAATCATTTCATTGGTTGTTATTTCATACACTTACCAATTGCATATTCATTAAGTTAGGTTTTGTATACCTCGAGCACAAGCTATACCGAGACATGGAAAGTGTTATGGTTGGACAATGGTGGAATTCAAACAGAAGTTGGTTGTAGTAATTTAAACCCCAAGAGAGTTTCTTAGTAATTGGATGGAAGACAACAACGAAAAACAATCCTTGGACCAAGAAGCATAGCCATTTTGTGTATGTTTGCTTGATGATTAACCACATAGATACCTAAACTTAGAGTTATGGGTATTTTAAAAGTTGACTATCAACTAGTTGTCTTGTGTACATGTTACACCAATAATGGAAGGATGGGAGTCATCTTGAAGAATAAAAATCTTTACATAATTTTTAAAATGGGATATAAGAACCTCATTTACTGATCAATATGGCAGGAGACGTGTATTGTCTTCCAATAGGCAATGCAAATCAACAAAAGAAGAGCATCCATAAACGAAGATGAAAATGGAATGGGTAGATTGCTTATGAGTTTTTTAAAAATAAGGAACCTAATAGTAAGTAATTGCATATAGTAGGAGACATTATGTAGAATACAACGTCATATTTTAATGATTTTTTTAATAATGAAAACTATTTTAATATTATTTTTGTTTTGATACTTTTTATGCAGTCATGTTATATGTTTTATGACATTATGTTAGTTTCAATTATGTTTTGGTAGATAGATTGGATATGGGGAATTGAGAGTGATGTGGGGATGTAGGGGCTATATGAGCTTCCACCTTCACATGGTTGGCCATGTTCAGTGGAAAATAAACTATTCTCAAAATGAAGAGAATTTCAAGTAAGTATTTCAGCTTGTTCTCTTTTAATATCAATGATAGATTGTCAAATATTGTTGAATCCACGGTCTTATTTAGTTGTTTATACATTTTTTTCCTTTTTGTAATCATTGCATTTGGTTGTTATGTTGAAGTGTTGTCAAATTTGTGGATGTCTAACTCATTCAGGTATTTCCCTTTAGTCTTTTTATAATCTCTTATATGTATATGTCCATGTTTGTTTACCTAATTATCAATCTATCCTCATTAATCTATCATGATTTCTTGTAGGTCTTCATAGTGGAAAGGTAATTGTTGAATTAGCTTAATTGTTATCTTAGTGTTATGACAAGCGAACTCTTCCTCGGGACATGTGATCATCTCTTTTTTCATTTTCATTTAATATTTTTTCTAATATGTGTGATATTGAACATCATCAACAATTATTTTTAGTTGAGAATATCAAGTTTTTATGATAGAATTATGTGTCATTGCTATTGTTATCTATATGTTATTTTTGTACTCATTCTTACATATTTGTTTGTTCTAAGCCATCATAAGCTTCTTAACTAGTTTTAGATACTTTTGAGTAAGAATATCCATGAGTATGCAATAAGAATCGAAACTCTCATGAAGTCTTGTGTTTCAAATAAAATTATCCTAATAGCTAGGGTTTGAACTATCACATATAGGATGTGAAGAATATCAATCATCTTCCCATAGAAGTTAAAGTCTCATGAATTGAAATAAAGGAGAAAGTAATGAACCATTATCTCTCCTCCAAAAACTTTATGCTCCCCATTCCACCACCTTCATCTCTCGTCGAGAAGGATCCATGAAGGTTAAAACATAATAAAATAATACTAAGTCACCAGAGATAATTTTAAGGACCCATACTTATTTAAAAGTGTATAAAACTTGGTGAATCTTACCAATTCTTAAAATGTCAACTATAAAATATTTGGCGATATTTTTCAAAAATTATTTCAATTTCTAAGGATTTATATAGTTTATATAATAATTTGGTGAATTTTAGAGTGAAAAAAGTTTACCCCATCAAAATTGGGCAAAATGGGGCTTCAAAAAATGCAAATTGGCGAATTGTTTTTTGGAAAAAAACATGGAAAATAGCCCATGGGCTAAATTTCACCCATAAAATTATCCTTGTAAGTCACCTACCTATTTAAGGATCTAACAACCCCACTAAAAAGGTAGGCCTATCACATTAACTCAACCCAGACCCCACTAACAAGGTAGGCCTATCACATTAACTCAACCCAATTTTTGAAATTCTAAATATTATTAATTAATAAAATATTTCTAATGTGTTTATTATTTGATATCCCACTATCATTCACATCCCCAATTGTTTGGTAAGCATTAATTGGCCTATCAATAACATGACATGCAATCAATAGCTTATGCATATTAATAAGAATTAAACAATGTAATGAGATTACTTAAATTAAATGTGGTTACTAATGAGATTTAAATGAGATGCAATTAACACAATAACAATTTAAATGTGATTAATACAAGCCAGTGTAAATGACACTAATATTATGGAATGTAACTAATGCAATGCAATTTAAATGATAACAAGGAAATACTATAATTAATATTATATCCCAATCTCACTACACCCATGAACTACTAATGTATCTATGCAAGGTGACCACTAATGTATCTGTGCAAGGTGACCACTAATGTATCTGTGCAAGGTGACCACTAATGTATTTGTGCAAGGTGTGTGTGCCCGACATACACATAGATTGTTCATGTGCTATAGGAAACCATCACCACCTCTAATGCATAGTTTTTGGATGATAAGAAAAAAATAACCACATTTAAGACAAAGTAACCACACATGCAAGACAATAATCCAGTACCCACAGCATTAAGCAATTTCATTAACTAAGTCACAATACATCAACATGAATCATGATTATACTCCAATCTACCTTAATGAATTAACCCACAATTTACAAGTGAAAGGAACCAAGTGCAACTAAATTGGAGTCTCAAATCCCAAATTGAAATATTAATAATCTAATCATCCTTACTTCTTGTTGTGCAGTATAATACCTTATAGTGGGGGAGACGACACCACCAACTTACATGGGGTGACAGGTAAATACATTCATGTTTTGCATCAATTACTACGAATGGAAAGAGGTTAGGATTCCAAAAGTTGTACAAATGATGCCTTAAAACTTCACAAAGACTCTTTTTTTTATGTTTTTCAAAACAAGAAATAAACAATCCTAAAAAAAATTTAATTTTTATTTTAAATTCTCAAAGCAAGACAATCTATGCTACTTCGAAACAGATGATAAATCTTACTACTAAGCTACCAATTTCAATTTTGATCTTTTCTTCTACTTTGCAAAAGAAAATGAATCTGAAAAAGGAACAAGTAAGACCTAACACAAAGTGTGGGTAAAGAAAAACAACCTAATGGCTTTAAAAGAAACAAATAAAAAAGACTTGAGAAAGGCTCCACCTACAGGGTTGTTTCAATGAACGAACTCAAGGTTTGGAACAACATGTAAAAGAAAATAAGGTAAAGTTGATGCACGAAACGGAAAACAAACGAAGAGGCTTCTCCTAAGCACCAAAACCTAATAAAACATCTGCCAAACAAGTAGGGTAGGAAATCAATCCAAGGTGACTTTACCACCACTCCAACTCAACGGAAAAGTAAACAAGAAAGCGTCAACTAAATCAGACTGACCTGAAAAGAAACTCAAGAGGCATCCAAACCAACAAACTTTTCAAAAACCACCCTAAAAACTCAAACTGGGATCAAACCCTAAAAAATGTTAAATCTCAGTAAAAGTGCGCAGGTTTGCAACAGACAACAGATGTTGAGTGCGCAGGTTTGTAGAAGTGCAACAAGTGTCTAGGGAAAGAAGTGCGCTACTGTGTCCAACAGAAAGCCGCGCACGAGCTAAAAAATTATGAAAAACAAGAAAGACACCTAACAACCAGTGTTGAAGTAGGCAAAGCAAATCAAAGGACCTTCAAGAGGTAGACAAGACTCATAAACAAACAAAGATGTCTCAAAATTTAGTAAAAAAAGGAAGGAAAAATGCTAGAAGTAGACCCAACAACTTGGAAACCAAACCCTAATGGAGAGCTTGAACCTACAGGAAAAATGCGTTACTGTGTGGTATAAGAACCAGCGCCTGCCACAAGAAATGTGCTACTGTGTTTCAGGGAAACCAACACACAAGACAGAAATGAGCTATTGTATGAACAACAGACCAGCGCACAGGGACTTAAAGCAATTAAAAGAGATTTGCTCAGTCAAACTAAAATGAGTCAAGATAAAAAGGAACTGAAAAGTAACCTATAAACAACCTCTTAGAGAACAAAAGACTAAATAAATTGGAAGAAAACCTAGACAAGGTCCCCAGAGCAGAAACAACCAGTGCTCCCCAACGGAGTCGCCAGTTATGTTGTGCAGGATAATACCTTATAGTGGGGGATACGACACTACCAACTTACATGGGGTGATAGGTAACTACATTCACATTTTGCATCAATTACTACGAATGGAAAGAGGTTAGGATTCCGAAAGTTGTACCTTTTAACGATGGCTGGTCCTAACTTTCGCCCAATCTTCCACGGAGATGAACCTGCAAAACAAGTTAACCTTCCTCAACGTATCTTGACTGTAATAAATATGATGAAATTGGAAATAACTTAACATTAACTACAATCAGATATTCAATCAAATAGACATTCGATTGGGACGGGAAGGGTATTTCCACCTTTTATTGTCAAAGAAATGTAGATAAGTACAGATATACCTGATCTATCCAGACACTTCTACAACCGAGTCCTGGGCTCCTGCTCCTCACAATGACTTGATAATTCCTCCAGCGTAACAACAACTTATCATTCCTTCTAGTCGTCCCCTCTCTCATGGCTTCCCCTTGTATTTATGTCACAAGGTTGGCAGTTGAATTCGAGAGGTGGTTAAATTGGGAGGTTGGGGAAGTTGCAGAACCAACTTCAACTAATCCCAATTTGTAATCTTAATATATTTTTTCATTTCATCTTAATATGTGTGCAAGTTTCATACAAGTAGACTAGCGCACAGTATGCATCTTTTGCATTTGACAACCAGCGTTTGCAACATTTTGGAGGATGTGCGCAGGTTGTCTTCAATAAGACCATCATCCAGAACGCTAGATCATTGTGGCAATAGTAGCGCACACATGGTGAAAACTATAGAAAAAATATATTTTTCAGCATAAGAATGTAATCTCAACAATAACTCATCTAGGGTCAACCTAGCTCTTCCATCCATAGTGTCCTTTTGTGTGATCAACAAAGGAATGTGATCACGAACGGAGAAGTGCATATTTGACCTATAACACTTCCTAACCTATTTCCAACTTCCATTTCCTATTTTTTCCTCTTTTGAAATATATTGGAGCGTTAACTATATTGACCTAACCCCAGATATAACCTGTAAGCCGAAGCATCGGCTAAATCGACCTAACTTCACTAACAGGCAACTAATAGTCGTCATCACACAACTTGGGGAGCATGACTCCACACAACCATCCCATGACCCTAGGTTTAGAAGGAACACAGTGGGAAATACCTCCATCCCTCCTAATGGAACTAGGGTCAACACCCTATCAGAAATCAAATTGTGTTTCTATTGTGGTTCTTAGAGTTGCATCATCGAAGGACCAATTTGGGAAACCTGATTTCTTGCACTAGCCCACACATCATAACAAGTATTTGGCTATCACTTAGCCCCTCTAACTTGTGATTTAGTATCATCGAAAACATAAGATCATACATATTCTTTCATTGTTTTCAAGTCAATTACCAATTTATCAACCATCACTTAATACATACATACATACATACATACATACATACATTCATACATACACACACACACACACACACACACATATATAATGTGTATAGCATCCATTCATTCATTTAATCATAACGTACATTGGTATCCATGTAACTTATCATTTATTTAATTTTTCATACTGGAATAAAATCATACAACTATCATCATTAATCATATAAATGATAACTTAAAACATAATTGATGCATATCAATAGGTTTATAAATCCACACACCTAGTTTACTTAGTCAAGCTAAGTCTAATAGATAATAACCAAAGAAATACAAAATAGGTCTAAATGTTACAATGAAGAATATATATCTCTGTAGTTCTAAAGATCATCAAACCATGGAAAATCTCCTCATGCCCTTGATTTGGCTCTTCTTATAGGAATTTAGAATAGATTGGAAATAGGCTTCATGACATGTGAATTAGGTGGACACAAGTCATAGATAGGCTTGTTGGTATGTGAACTAAGCAATTACAAGCATGCACAAGTTTTATGCTCAATTATGAGCATTTTCCAACTCACTATGAACTTCCTTCTCAATTATGAAATAGTGACAAATAATTATTTCCTTGTGGAGTACTCAATTATGTAATTTCAGCCTCATAACATCTAATAACATCCTTGCAAGGCCTATGGTGCAAAATACAAGTATAATAGATTCCCCCTAATGTATGAGGTTAGAAGAGGAACTGATGGCTGAAATACATTATAAAATATGAATAAATTTTCCAAGTGGAACATGATGGAGTCCAATGAACTTTGGATATGAAAAATACTTGCAAGAAAGTACTAGAATAACAGATAAATCTCCTTCCAAGGTGGGCATAACCATGCTCATATATGACAAATCATAGTAGCCAAAGAAGTACATTTTGGATCCATGCAAAATGCAAGATCACTGCCATGGAAAAGATATGCATTGGATCAACGTCAAAGATAGTCACAACTACGAACATATACAATGTGGATCTATGTCATAGTATAGTAGGAGAATATCTGATGATAAAGTAACTAGAAACAAATCCTCCATCAAGTACCAATATCATAATCAGGTGGTACATCCTTGCAAAAACTGGGAAATATTAAAACAAAGATGAGTAGTCTAAATAGGCGATGATTTTTCCTCTTTCTGACAACGTTTCCCAGGAAGATTTTGAGGAAATCTAGGAATAATTTTCTTAATTCTCAGAAATCAGTGTTAAAATTGCTTAATCGGGATGCCCTAGGGGTATTCAAGGACATTGAATCGATTTATACAGTCATAATCACGATTTGAATAACACAAAATAAAAATTAAAAAAAGAAAGAAGAATCACTAGATTTCGATAAAAAATTTGCTGGAAAGGAGAAATCGTCGCATGTTTATGCTACCAGAGGCCCAAGGTCTTCAATCCTAACTCATCAAAATGTATGAATATACCATGTGAATGAATGATCTGATGTCAAACATGGGAGAAACCTTTTGACTATCAGACACTAAATAATATTGTTAACAAACATGATACAACCCACCGAAAATGATAATGTGTGTCAAGGTACTCTAGTACAATCCAATAAGTGTTAATACATGAACTGATTCGAACACTTATTAGAATATATCAAGAAATGGACATTGATGAATTAACATTTTTAATAGAAAGGAAGCCTATCACTGATGGTTGCAAACCCCAAGGTATAGAAAATAGCTCTAAATATTGA
Source organism: Larix kaempferi (assembly GCA_027924585.1). NCBI lineage: Eukaryota > Viridiplantae > Streptophyta > Pinopsida > Pinales > Pinaceae > Larix > Larix kaempferi. The sequence continues at coordinate 10,450,667 of BSBM01000072.1, read as the reverse complement.
TCCCATAATAGATTAGTTGAAGTTGATGGGATAATATCCTTCGGAAGGAGACGATCACAGCATCGCCGATCAACCAACATGAGTATACATTGGATATGATTTCAATGAAAATAATTTGACAATAGGGAAGGTTTGTTAAAGTTATTACATCATGAGTCATTCTCCAGGTTAATCTTGCATGTCAAGATTGAGCCTTGTGTATCGAGGTAGTTCCTTACTAGATCCTGACTTGGACTCGGGAAACTTGGAGAAGAATCTTGAATTGGACTCAAGAATGGTTAAGATTCATGTGTTGAGGAAAGTGCTTTGTATGCAAAAGTTATGATGTTGTACAATATTTCTATTCAAGGCTAAGGTCTTGCGTGTCAAGATAGATCCTCATGTGTTGAGGTGGTTCCTCATGTGTTGAGGTGATGCTTTGCATGTCGAAGCATGTATGGTGTGTGATGTACTACTAACCATGGTTGAGATATTAAGTCTCCTATAGAGACTAGCCACCTCTGGAGTGAATTACTTTAGCATATAACCACTTGGAACAATAATAGAACAATATGATCACATCATTGGGAAAATCTCATTAGTATATTTGATATGATAATTAAGTTGGACATGTGTACCATGCAGATAAGACAAGAGATAAAGATAAGATGTGATAAGACATGAGAGAATTAGAATTGCACATAAAATAACTAATTAAGAGAGAATTTGAATTGTTAAACTTCAATGAAGACTTCAGTAAATCAAGGGAGAACTCGAATTGATCACTACAGTGATGTTAACAAGAAATAATCAATTAATATAGTTAACTAAGTGATAACAAAGAAGATCTAGTTAACTAAGTGTTATTGCATGACGACACTTATGTTAAACTAAAAGATGACCTTGAGTCGCAACACTTGCACGGCGACACTTAATTTAGCCACCTAACTAAGTGGGAAATCTTTCAGTTAAGGGGAGAGCTCATCTTAAGAGTCAGTTCAGTGAGTTAATGCACTACATGAGAAGTGGGGCGCACTTCTTCATGCAATATTGATTCATCCAGATGGAGGGCGAGTTCATCCTGGATGCAGAAGATAAAAATAGAAGCTAATGCATGAGAAGAATATATAAATATGTTATATGGGATTGATAAATTAAATGTGAAGCAGATTCTCTTCTCTCTTGAAGGAAATGTGTTTCTCTTTGTGCAGGATATTATTCTGAGTCTCTCTTCTTTATCTTTATCTTGCTTTATAATTGCATCGAGGGTGCTTGATGTAAAATACATTCTATGCTATCTATCAATATACTAAGGAAGGTTTTGTTGGATTTTTCTCCCTCAAGTCATGGAGGGTTTACCAAGGATAAATTCATGTGTCGAATGTGATTGCTTATGTGTATGATTGTTATTTGATTTCAAGTATTATTGCAACTCCAAATTAAAGATAAAAAATTAACACTTGAACAAATATCAAGAACAATAGGACCACTCAAGGAGGGTGAATACATAGGACCACATAGATTGGAATGAATCAAGTCAAGGATCCCATTGGATCTTTTGGTACTACTTGGAAAACTCTTCTTAATGTTCTTTCCAAGAGCGCAACCTCTACAAACACTATCAAAATCAGATTTAAATATGGGCATACCTTTCACCATCTTCTACAATCCAGGTAGCGCTTTGAAATGGAGATGACCAAGCCTTCTATGCCACATCTCACAAGGAATGACTGTGTCATGGATCATGGCTTGAATGATTTTTCCAGGAACTTTGTAGAGACCTTTGTCTCTAACTCCAATCATTGATTCAGAGTTCAAGTATTCGTGCTTAGGCCACATGAGTGCTTTGTTGTCCATAAAGATAACTCGTAATCCTTTATCTTCTAGAACCAAAATGTACAGGAGGTTCTTCTTCAATCCAGGTACAATCATATTTTCATCCACATGTAGTACATCTCCTGAATCCAACTGAAAGGAAGTGAATCCAATACCTTGGACAGAATAGGCAGTATTATCTCCAAGATCCACCTTATAGGAAAAATTCTTTTCCTTTAGATATGCAATAGCGCTCCTTTATCCAGTCATGTGCTTAGATGCACCACTGTCTACTATCCATATCTCAGCACTAGTGGTAATGGATCCAGAAAGGGCCGAGACAATATATTACTCCTTCCTCATCTCTTTATCATCATATAAATTCTTTCTTGTAGGTTCATCTTATGTAGTAGTAGAAGCATGAAACCTACCCTTGAACTTTCCTCTTTGCTTTGCATGGGATTCTCTTACATAATGACCTTTCTTATTGCAATTGAAACATTTAACATTAGACTTATCAAATTTATTGAAATCATTCTCCTTTTTTATGAGAGAATTTCTTGTGATATTTCTTACCTCTCTTCATTTGTGTCACAAGAGCAAGGTTCTCTTCTTTAGAGGAAATATACTTGCTCTGGATTTTCCCTTCTTCTTGTAGGAAATCATTCCACATTCTCTCAAATTTAGGTTTCACTTCTCGACCATTTACTGCAGTCAAGAATGTCTGCCATGAAGATGGAAGACCATTGACATCAGTCTATATGAGATCATCATCATCAGCCATCACACCAATGCTCATGAGTTGATCTCTTACTTGAGAGATATTTGTGAAGAAGGAAGCCACATCTTCATCCTTTCCATCTTCAGATTTCGAAGCTTGTTCTGCAATGCTCTCTTTTGACTGGGTTCCTTCTTCTCATAAATATTTTTCGAAGTGTCGAAGCATTCCTTTTCGGTCTTCAATGGAGTAATCACAAGCATCAAGTTGTATTTCACTGAATCATAAATGATTCTCTTTGCTTTGGCTTGATTATTATTAAAGGTAATGTTCCTTTCATTAGAAGTAGGCTCTTCAATAGCACTGGATACATATCCATCTAAATCATGCTCTTCCAGGATATTCAGGATCCTAGCCTTCCAAGTATTGAATTTTGAAGTTCCTTCCATATGGTCTTCCAGTCTCACTGAGATTGAATCCATAATTCTTCAAGTACCGAGCACACTCAGGATCTACATAGGATCAATCTTGATAGTTGAACTTAGCTCTTTCACACCCTGAGCTTTGATCATGTTAATTTTTTATCTTTAATTTGGATCTGCAATAATACTTGAAATCAAATAACAATCATACACATAAGAAATCACATTTTACACATGAATTTACCTCGGGGAAACCCTCAATGACTTCAGGGAGAAAACCCTAGCAAAATATTCCTTAGTATATTGATAGATAGCAGAGAATGTCTTTTACATCAAGCACCCTCGGTGAAATTATATAGCAAGAGAAATATAAACAAGAGAGATTCATAATAATATCCTGCACAAAGAAAAGCACATTTCCTTCAAGGGAGAAGAGAATTCGCTTCACATTGAGTTCATCAATCATGTATAACATATTTATACATTCTTCTCATTCATCAGCTTCTATTTTTATCTTTTGAATTCAAGATGAATCTCCCTCCATCTGGATGCATCAATCTTGCATGAAGAAGTGTGCCCCACTTCCCATGCAATGCATTAACTCATCGAACTATCTCTTAGGATGAACTCGCCTCTTAATTGAAAGGTTTCCCACTTAGTTAGGTGGCTAACTTAAGTGTCATCATGCAAGTGTTTTAACTCAAGTGTCGTATTTTAGTTTAACATAAGTGTCATCATGCAATAATACTTAGTTAACTAGATATTCTTTGTTATTAATTAGTTAACTCTCTTAATTGATTTTTTCTTTTTAACATCACTATAGTGATCAATTTGAATTCTACTTTGATTTACCGAAGTCTTCACTGAAGTTTAACAATTTGAATTCTCTCTTAATTAATTATTTGTATGCAATTTGAATTCTCTCATATCTTATAACATCTTATCTTTATCTATTGTCTTATCTACATGGTCCACGTGTGCCAGCTTAATTATCATATCAAATATACTAAAGATATTTTCCCAATGACGTGATCATATTGTTATACTATCGTTCCAAGTGGTTATATGCTAAAGTAATTCACTCTAGAGGTGGTCAGTCTCTAGAGGATACTTAAAAGCTCATCCATGGTTAGTAGTACATCACACACCATACATGCTTCGACATGCAAAGAATCACTTCAAAAAATGAGGCACCACCTCAACACATGAGGATTTTTTTTGACACACAAGACCTTAGCCTTGACTAGAAATATTGTACAACATCATCACTTTGACATAAAAAGCACATGTCTCAACACATGAAGCTTAACCATTCTTGATTCCAACTCAAGATTCTTCTCCAAGTTTCCTGAGTCCAACTCAGGCTCCTTATATAAGGCACTACCTCGGCACGCGAGGTTCAATATTGACACACAAGATTGACCTGGATAATGACTCATGATGTTGTAACTTTAACACAATAATATTCCCCTATAAGCTAAGCATTCATTAATTGCAATTAAGAAAGGAAAAAGTAGCATACCTTATTTCGAAATTTGTCCAACAAGATCCTTGGCTTGCTGATCTAGATTTTCCTTATCTCCCACTGGATTTGAGTTCTCAAATCTGCAAACGCATCACAAAAAATACCTTTCCCAAATACAAGAGCAAATATGAATATAAATATAACTTCTAATTAATTTATCAAGAAAACATTATTCTTCAATTTAATTATTAATAAAAGAAGACCATTTTCCAGGCTGGTAAAGAAGATAGGTCTTTATCTATGATTATAAACAACAGTTACGAACTTGATCTTACTGTCAACACCTCTCATCATCGTCATTTGGGTTCCTCAAAGAATTGGGCCACTTAGAGAATATTCAAATCTCCAATTCCATATGCACAAAGGAAAGGGGAAAACAAGATGGTTTTCGATCCCTAACCCCACATAGAAGCACAAGAACAAGGATATAGAGCTCTATAGATCTAAATATCATGAACCCAAGGAACAACCATTTGTAATTTCTACCCATGAAGGTGCATAAATGAATTTCTCCCCATCCTCTTGATTTGGCCTCTTCTTATAGGAATTTAGAAGATATTGAAGATAGCTTCATGGCATGTGAATTAGGTAGATACAAGTCATAGATAGGCTTGATGGTATGTGAACTAAGAAATTACAATTCTTGCACAAGTTCCATGCTCAATTATAATCATTTTCCAACACACTATGAACATTCTTCTCAACTATGAGTTTTTTCATTTTTATTTCATGATTATGAAATTGTGACAAAAGAGGTATTTACTTGTGGAATAATTATGACAATTTTTAGTCAATTATGTAAGTTTAGGCCTCTTAACATCTAATGACATCTTTGCAAGGCCTATGGTGGAAAATGCAAGTATATCACCTTAGCATTCTTCAACGAAATGCAAATCCAATGCATAAAATCCAACTCAATCACCATTTTTAGTGGTATGCCTATGTTTGTTAATTTATTGTCTCTAGAACAAGGTGAGTAGACCCATGGTTATGCACAAGAATGGCCACCTCATGGATCCTTGGAAATATTCAATGAAATGTAATTCAAGGGTGTACAAACCAACTCGATTACCATGTTTAGTGGTTGGTGCACTTAATTTGCATCACTCTCTGGAGGGAATTCTTATTTTTGTTTTACTATCAATTTTCTGAAGATGGCCATCCTAGATCTCAACCCAATTGAATGAATGATTTGGGTTGGAAGTCAAATTTAAGAAGGCTAGGAATATATTTTTAAAATCATCTTCTAGATACATGTGCCTTTGGGGAATGTTTTTATTATTAAGGATTCCAAATCTTCTTTACCTAGGCACTAGGCCCTCAAAGCTCTGCTCCATAAATATTTTGGTTGATTTTCATCATCATATGGGTCATCATCGCCATATGGGATTATCAATTTATTTTTAATAGATGCGTGTTCCTTTGGGGAATGTTTTTATTATTACTATTACTAAGGATTCCAAATATTCTTTACCTAGGTATTGAGCCCTCCAAATTCTTCTCCATAGATAGTTTGGTTGATTGTCATCATCGCCATCATCGGCGTATAGTATTCTCAATTTATTTTTCATTGAATGTAGTTAGACATATTTTTCACTACAAGTTATTAGATATTCCTTCCATAGAAATTCATCTTCTATACTCTGATTTTTATTCCCTAATTACTCTTGTATTATTTTCCTCAATTTTAGTCTTGTATAATTTTAGATTGTCCTTGTAACAAAGTCAGTTTTTTATTAAGAAATTGATATTGCCAATTTCTCACTGGTCTTGATCAATTAAAATAAAACAATTAATTTATGACATTGTACTTCACATATTTATCCTAAATATTTTCTTGGCACTTTACAGTTTAGAAATCCAAGGCTTCAACTTTCACATTTTTTAACCTAAAACTCTAAAAACTTAATACCTAAAACTTAAGTCATCAACTTCTGCATGTCTTGACTTAATGTTTAGAAATTGGATTTTACATTTTGGAAAGTTTAGCACTACACTTAATTAAAACCTTGGAAAAAAATTGTGGATTCATATGGGCTTCTCAGTAAGTGACCTCTCCCACTATGGGAGGTGGAAGACAATAACTTCACATGTATCAAATCTTCCTTGAGTTGTCCATTGAAGCAACTCTAGCAAATATTGAGCTGAAGAAGGTATTTGACATAAATTTTATACCCAATTGATGGATGTTTTTTCATCCATTTATGATGTAATATTTGGCCAACCATGAATTTCACCTAACATGTATGTTGTCCTTTTGGTTTAATACCAAAACTTGAGCATTAGTAGACTAAAACTATTGATACTTCCAATACAACATATTTTTCCTTGCACCATGAGTCTGCTATTTAATGTCAACATATTCTATAACATCTTTGTGATGGTTACTATGCAAGTATGGCATTTATGGATATGTAAAATAATATAATGTGCAAGGCCTTTTATGTTGCATGTGCTTTCAAGGTTTGGCATACTGGTATTTTCCATGACACACCTTCAAAATAACTTACATAGTGTTTTATGGCATAGCATGGAATCAATAAATCCTCATAGCATAGTGTATGACCACCAGAACATAAAAATAAATATACAACTTGTTGCCATTAGACCTACTACTGAATTCTCCCAGGCCATTTAGATTCCCCAAGGATAGGTAAAGGATCCCTAATGATAGGTAAAGGTGATTAACTCTTAATGCTCCACCTGTAAAGGTGTTTGTAGTTACATCTCCACATGCCTATATCTAATAACAAGTAGAAATTTCCCTGCATTCCAGTAAGACATATATGACATTGTGTAGAACAATGGATTGCAAAACCTTGACATATATCTCTCTCTTTGTGTGTGCACTGTATGGTGTCTATGGGAATGAAATACCCACTCGGTAGGGGAATCTAGAATTTCCAAGGAGGGGCAACAAGCTCATTCTAAAATGTTAGTCCCTTTGTTGTTAAAATTATATTGTATTGGAGTTTATAAGAACGTTTGCAAGGTGTTTAACAAAAAATCTAAATAAAAAATATTCTATTGGGATAAGTACGTCACTTGGCAGTGGAATCTCTTGTTGATATGTTATACACATCTCTTCAACATTATTAATGTGGAGGAGAGGATTGTTTATCTATTGTAAATTTTAATTTTGTATATGCAAATATGTTTGCTAATTGTTGAAGAGAACGAATAAACTAGGTTGCCAATTGACGTTTTCCATGCAAGTTCGCTTCAAGATCTAGTTGTTTTACACCGCCCTGAATGAGGTATATACTTTAAATCAAGGATGTGTAACTTTCATAGCCATATGTGGATAAGTTATCCTATCTAATGTTTAAATGGAAAATAAATTCTATCTCTTGAATACTGATTTGGCTCACTGTACTTATAAATGCTTGATTTTAATTTTTAACTTGATACATGTGTGTGAATATGAATATACCCTAGGTCTGTTAGCCTATTCTAAGTATGACATAGGATTTTAAGATTATATTTGTTTGAAGAAGAGACTATATTTGATTCCTTAACAATCTAGAAATGTCTAAGTTGAATATAACTTCTATGCTTACAGGTTGAAAAGTTGGTTCATGCTTGAGTGTAGGTAGAGCTTAAGGTAGTTTACTATTGTAAATGTCTACTGGGATAGACTTCATACTTGTATATGCTATGGAGAAGAATTTAGTTCCATTGTATTGATCGTATCATCCTTGTTTCTATGCACAAGTGAACGTGCTTATAAAAAATGGATATGGTTTGAAATGGAAAATTAAATAACCCAAAATGAATTGGTACTCATGGACCCATGGAAGAGAGTTGAACACTCTCTTGTAATCATACCTATGACTTTTGTGAGACGTGCATCCCATTGTATATGGAATGTACTTATGGGTTGGATTGTTAATTATATTTATTTGATGATAATGAAATGAAATAGTAGTGATTGATTTATCCTTGGACTTTTTAAGAAAAAGATGTATAGCCTTTCTTGTTTAAAATGATGTTTCTCTGGTGGAGTTAGTGGAAGTAGTGTTAGGGCATACATGCACAATGTCTTTTAAGATAGAATGTTGCATATTTAAATAAATAAATAAAAATGCACCAATTCTTAAACACCAAAAGCCTATATATGTTTAATCAACGCTTAAGAGATGATAAAATAAAGCTCTAGACATCAATACTACAGCATGGACATTCATTTTCCCAGCAATAGAACATTGGTATTTTGACATTTGGGACATGTTGACATCACACCCCCTTGTTGCTCTCAAATTTGTATTCTAGTTGTTTAATAAACATAGTATATCCACATAGGTTGAACACCTTAAGGTAACCGATCACACAAACAAATTAGTACAACAGTGAATTATGTAGTTAAAAGCCTCAAAGAGGGAAACAAAATATGGCCTTAACCAATGCAGCCACTTGAGGAAATATATTAAATAAAAAATAAAATAGTTTAAATATGAATCTATCTTAATCGATCATCAACAAATGAATCTCCCTGATCTTTAAATAGAGATCACGGACCAATCAATTGTCAAGCCATAGATCAAGTGTTGTTGGTATTGAGGAGAAGAAAAATTCTCATATCACTTTATGTCTAGAACATAACCATGACCACCAGATTAATTAGTTAATTACAAAATCACACTAACTAAACACTCTTTACCTAAAGACATATTGGACCAAGTTGAACTTAACTAACTCATAAGTGTCTCAATATCCCAACATCCTCACTTAAGAACAATTTGGGATAGGATTGAAATATTTACAAATGTGACACATTGGGATAAGGAAGGAGGCATATAAGTGATCCTCCTTTAATTAAAACTCCATAAACTTTTAACATAAGTGAAGCTTGGAAAACTTCACTTATTTAAGAATCTTTGTGAAAATGTTTGCAACTTGATCATTTGTACATTGATAGAGCACTTCAAGAATGTGATGATCCTGAATAAGCTTTTGTATGAAGAGCATGTATAGCTCAATGTGTTTGTTGCACTTATGTTGATTTGTACCTTTGGTGAGTTAAGTGGGACTCTTCATATTCCACGAAATTCTAGTAAAATGTTGTTTCTAGAGTCCAAACTCTGAAAATATGTGTCGAAGCTAAAGGGTTCAGTTGAATTCCATTAAATTCTACTTGCTACTTTACTTCTACTAAAGAAATACCAAGGGCATGCTGGTTCTTACAAGCCCAAGTGACATGTCTATATCCAAGATTGAAAACATATTGGAATTCCATTCACCAAGTTATTCAACCAATTAAAATCAATGAAACCAACCGACAGAGTCCCCCATGAATTGTAATATGTCTCAAACTGAATTGTACCCTAGATATACCAAAGTATACTTTTCACTGCTTTCCCATGGCTTTCATGGGTTGTTTGCATATAACAAACAACAAGACCAATAGCAAAGGAAATATCAAGATGGGTATGACTAAAACACAAAATGCTACCAACTAATTGATGGTAGTATAAAGTGGCATCTACTTTCGGTGTGGTACAAGTGGAAAAAATTTTGACACCAAATTTGAAGGGAGATGGGGTTGGTTACAATCTTTGATGTGAAAGCAGTGAACAAGGTCCATGCATACTTATACTAAGAAAGGGAAATTCCTTACATGGATTGCAAGACTTGGAAGCCATGAAAATAATGCCAATATCTTAAGTCTATTATTTCAATTTTTTTCTTAAGATTGGATTTCACATGGGTTAAAAGGTTGGGTTCACTACTAGTAAGTATAAGTTCATCAACATAAAGAACAAGTATTATGAGATGATCACCCACTTTATTGGTATATACATAAGGGTCAAAATGGCATATATATATAGGATCTATTGTCAAGAAGAAAGCTATCATTTTAGCATACCAAACTTGAGGAGCTTGCATAAGGCCAAGAATTTATTAAGATAGCAAACAAGACTGGAGTCATTCTAAACATAGCAGGGAGGCTATTCCATGTAAATTTATTTTTGCAGATCCCCATGAAATAAGGTGAATTTAACATCCATATGATGGTATTCCCATTTATATGAAGCTACAAGGGATAGAACAAGGTGGATGGAATTCATTTTGGCTACAAGGGAAAAGGTTTTAGTATAACTAATTCCTTCTACTTGAAAAAATCCTTTGGTAAATAATTGGGCCTTATGCATTTCAACACTTCCATTTATTGCATACTTAGCTCTATACACCCATTTACATCTGACAGTTTTATTCCTTTAGGAAGAGGTACAAGATCCCAAGTATCATTTTCCATTAAGGAATGATATTATTGTTTCATTGTTGTGTCCCTATGTTGATGACTAGAAGCTTTTGTAGATGTTTATGGATCCCAAGTCTCTAAAAAATTATCCAAAAGAGAGCAAGCTTGTTGGGTTGTGAATGTGTAGGATGTTGATATGAAGGATCACCAACAAGATCACCAGTTGCTTCTCATAATATACAAACCCATGTAGGAAGTTGTGTTGTTGGTGCAAGTTCGTGCTCAATGGACTCAAGCAGAGGAGGGTGAGAAAGTAGATCTGAATTTTAATCTTCACTATCATAATATAAATAATAAGAAACAAGAATAATAGAACTAGCTGAAAATTTTGGAATAAATATAACACATTCACCAAAGATAGCTCACAAGCTGAAGATTTTGCAAATGTTGAATTAGGCATGCAAGCTCGGAGACCTTCATAAAACATAACTTGGAATATATCCTAATAAAATATTATGTTGAATGAAATTGAACAAGTCTATAACCTTTTTCATCTTCAAAATATCCAACAAAAATGCACTTTTCGCTCTTCAATTACAATACTTTCATTTTCTCATTAGAAATGTGAATCCATGCTTCACCACCAAACACACGAAAGTATTTTACATATGGTTTAATGTCACTCCATACGTATTTAGTGTTATATATATTAAATCTTTCGTGTTAGTGTAATTACATTTGTAATTTGAACAATTAATGGATTTCACCCAAAAATGAGGACTTGATATCTTAAACTAGATCATACAATTTGCCATTTCTTTTAATGTGCAATTATTTCTCTCAACAACACCATTTTGATGTGGTGTATATGGAGCAATATGTTGCATTTGAATTCCTTGTGTAATTAAATAAGTTGTAAATTTGTTGTTCACATATTCTCCCCCATTGTTTGTTTTCTAATTCTGAACTTGATGTCAAGATTGTTTTTCTATAAGGTCCTTGTAGGAGAAGTAACATGTCAGAAACTTCACTCTTAAGTTTCAAAAAATAAAACCAAGTGCATTTGGAGAACTCATTAATGAAAGTTAAGAATTACTTGAATCCATACAAAGAATCAAAAGAAAACGAACCACACAAAATCACTATGAACAAGTTGTAAGGGGTTCGAGGCATGCCAAGAGTCATGTTTCTCAAAATTGCCCTGGTGATGTTTATTGATAGCATAGCCAAAACAAACACCATCTTTGCAAGAAGTGAGAAGAAGACTCGTCAACGTATTATGTTCTATATTTGTTGCAATGAGAAATAGTTTAAATGACCAAATTGTGCATGCCAAATTTTTTCTGTGTCATTACTATGAGAAATGAAATTGTGGAAGAGATGATGACCCAAAGTTATCAAATCTATACAACATGATAACATCATCAACAATTCCAATTGTTAATACATCCTTAGGATCCTTTATATCCTTGATTACACCTTGGTGAAGTGAAAATTCTAGTTTTTTACCTTCATGTGAATGGTTGATTTGATATGCTAACGAAAGGTTGCATGGAAAACTTGGAACACATAATATATCATTAAAATGGATACCATCTAATTGAATTGTTCTGGACCCTACAAAACTAAGAGGCATATCATCACGAACAAATATTTTATTGGTGTTACATTCATTAATAGCCAAAAAGAAGGTCTTATCCTTATCCATGTGATGAGATGCTCCGGAATCAATAAGCCACACATTAGAATAAGTAGATATTGCATTAAAAGAAAAACTAAAAGTCGGAAGTGCATGCCCATGAGAATAAGAGTTAGTAGGAGAAACATGAATATTTTTTTTCTTCTTCATTGTTGCTTCTAAGGATTCCATCTTCTTAAAACATTTATATTGCAAATGACCATCTTGCCCACAAAAATTGCAATGTCTATTGGTATTCTCGCCTTTTGATTGGAATAGGATCTAGATGAGAGGATTTGGGACCCTTTTTTGTTTGTTGTTATGAAGTTGTTCTTCTTAGGATGCTCGGGGATTTAATTATGTTGTGCCAGTAAGGTTTCATTATTTATACCCGCGATGATGATCACTCTGAGATGAAAGAGTCTATCTTGCTATCTACTAAGAGAATCATAAAGAGCTTAAAAAAATATATATTTTGTAAGTATTCTTTTGACCAATAAGTGCTTCTTTTGTGGAGAGAAAAATAGATATAAAAAAAAATAGACATTGAACACATTATACAACTTGACAAGAACTATATAGTCAAAACAAGAACTCTAGCCATCAAAACTCATATTTTTGCATAAAAAAACAACCCCCGAATCAAAAGTGGTGTTAAAAGTAGAACCCTTTTTTTTGGGGATAAAATTACAACCTTTTTGAAACCCATGTTGGTGTCATTGCAATGAAAACTATAAATTGTCCATCGAATTGAAAAGTAGTTCTCCCAAATAACCCTCATTTTTATTTGGGGTTAAAATTACCTCTTGTTTGAAACCTCATCCTTAAAAAGCAATGTCATTGCAATAAAACCCCTGAATTTACACAATGCTTCAAATCGTGGCTGTTAATTGGTGCACCATGGCATTCCCATTTTTCTTAATGAGGTTAAAATTAAGACTTCTTTGAAACTATGGCCCTAATATTCAGTGCCACTACAACGAAAAATACCAAAATTAACCGTGGAATCAAACATATGTGCTACTCCTAGCACCCCTTTCTTCTTTGGGTTACAATTCCAAGTATTTCAAACCATGGCCTAAAAAAAATTTAATTTTTTCCTATAAAAATCATAGCTAAAAAAGACAAATTTAAGGAGAAACGATTAAAAATTGAAAAATAAAACAAAGTAAAAAGAGAGAGAGACAAAAAAAAAACGTTAAAAGTAAAATAATACAAGATAGAAAAACATTAAAAAACAAATTATACAAGATAGAAAAACATTAAAAAACAAATTATACAAGATAAAAAATAAAAAATAAAAAATTATAAACTAGATAAAAAGAAAAAATTATAAATAAATAAAAATTCAACCCCTTACCCTCATTACCACCCAACCCCCCACCATGGTTTTAAACCTTGGTGGGGGGCGATTGTTGGGTGGTAAAGGGGGTGTGGGAAGGGCAGTAAAGGTGGGGCACAATTCTAGTATTTTAAAAAACAAAAATTAATTTTATATATATTGAGAGAGAGAGAGAGAGAGCCCCTTTGTTAGAACTATTCTCCTAATCCTAAGTCCTAGACCACATAATGTGCGTCTTGGGATATAGTGTCTATATTAAGTTATTATGCACTTGGTTACGAGTATTTTTTGTGAATATAAAATTAATTTTGAATGTCGACTTTTCTGTCTCTTCTTGTTCATAATTTCTCTCCTTATTGTTATCAAGTGGTATCAAAGCAGCATATGATCCATGGCCTGGTTGATAAAATGGTGAACGCATAGGTGAAGGCATAGCCAAATAAGTTCCATGTGAATGAGATAAAATTGTCCATGAAGAGGAGGCTGAAATCTATATTTCTGGATCATTTTCCCTCTAGAGAGTTTGAAAGTTTTGTTATCCTTCCCATGGAATGACAAAACACGCTTCTCGGTATCTCAAATTATGGAAGTGTCATCGTCCCTCATCTTCGCCTCTTCTATGTGTGCCAACTTGGTTTCCATTGAGAGTTTCTAAGGGAATCTCTTATCTAGATCCTCCACAACCAACTTTCCCAAAATGATCTTTGGAAAATGAAGCTCTAGTACCACCCGACAATGGCCTCCAATCCGAAGGTTTTCGACAGTGGCACCACTTCGAGGAACCCCAACACAACCTTTCATTGATCTTTGTCGGCCTTGACTTGTGATTGCGAGAAAAATATCTCCATTGAAAGCACTGCATTGATGTAATAATTCATGTCTCTGAGAGATTTATTGCCTTTCCATACTTCCATCCATTTCCTTCCAATGCTTTCACGCAGTTTCAGACCAGGAACCCTTTCCAGTTTTGCAATCTTCTAAATATATCTTGATTGCTTCATATGCCCATATGGAATTGTTCATCTTCCTCGATCTCAATTTATCACACTCACTGATGTCGTTTACTAGAAGGTAAACCCTAAAGACGGGCCTTGTCTCTGAAACGGTGCTAAGCAAATACGAGAGAAAACTCTATCCATGATCTGCTTGGATGCATTGCACCAATTTTCCCAAAAAAGAAAAAAGGAATGGATCCCTCCTCCTTCCTTGAGTATCCCATCAAGCTCCTCTTTTGACTGCACATCCTTCACAGTTGAACGCATTTTGATCTACTCGCCAAATCACATTTTGATGGCCTTATCGAACTTGTTTTGCTTACACTGCAACTGCTGCAACTAGTGTTATATTTTCGATAATTCCATTCAATATTATCTAGGATCACTAAGAGAATAACAAGCACAACATAACAATCACAAGAGACAATGGACACAAAGCATTTCACCGGGGAAAACCAAGAAGGTGAAAAATCCCGCAACTTCCTCAGAGATAGAATGGGCAATAGTACAAAACCCCAAAACAAAGAGATAGACTCCAACAGCTTGTCCTCCTCCACTTGTGCGAACTTGTCTCTCTCTCACTCATGCGCAATGAGTAAGTGAGTGAATGAGAGAATGTGTAAAATGAGAGAGACACGCTCTCTATTTATACATTACTTCACTTGTCTTTTAACTCTAACTAGGTCGGCCCCAACTTAACCACTTAACATAAAGTTGACTGGGCCGACCCCCACTAGGGTGGTCTAATAACCCTTTAACTCACATGACTCATACAGGGCCGACCCCATCAAGGTGGTATAATAACCCATAAAGTATAAGTTACAACACTTACAATATAACTTGCGACACTTGCAAGTACAACTGACGACACTTCCAATCAGGGGAATAATACATCTCCATTGTGGATACAATAAAGTACAAATACAATATACAAGTGAATATCTTCCAAAGTTACAAATACATCAACACTCCCTCTTAACTACGAAGGTATTCTCTTGACACAAGTCATCAATACATGTAGGCACAAGTCTTCAATTCTGGAGCTGGATCACAGAGCAGCATCATCACTATTGTTGTACTCGTCATCTCGATCACTGGGCTATCTCTCAATTCTTCTCATCATAGGAAGTTCTACAAGGCCAACCCTTTTTCATGTTGGATGTATGCCTAGCCTCCTGTAGGTCTTCATCATCTCTGGGAGCGAGCCATCTAGTATGTACATCTCAACCTATGTCCCATACTGTCATCATCAGCAATCATCCTCTTGTTGGAACATTATCTACTGGAACAACATCTTTGTAAACTAGAACTTCTTCTGCTGGAACATCCTCATCAACAGCACCATCAGCTGGAACAACATCATCGTCAGCTGGAACACCATCTGCTAGAACATCCTTATTAGCAGCACCATCAACTAGAACACCTGCAACAACAATCAGTAACTAAGTACTGATACTATCAGTGAACTAGTACTGATCTTCCCTCACCCTTGGAGAGGCATCACCTCGTGAGAGCTGGAACCATCAGTCAACCAGTATTGATCTTCCCTCACCCTTGGAGAGGCATCAGTTCGTGAGATCCGGAACCATCAGTAATCCAGTACTGATCTTCCCTCACCCTTGGAGAGGCATCCATCCCTCCGAACAAGAATCGGCTCGTGAGAGATGGAACCATCAGTCAGCCAATACTGATCTTCCCTCTGTAACATACCCCTTTGCTGAAACATTTTATGTTTGAAGAAAACATTATCTTAACTTTTATTGTAAAGTTTTATATTTGGAAAAGTGGCCAAGGATGACTGTAATTGCACAATATTATTATTTAATAAAATAAAATAGGAGACACTCACCCAAAGAGACTGTTGAAAGAGTGTTTACTGACCCACTAGGTGGAATGGAATATGGGGTAGAAGGAAATGGACAACTGGCAGCATCATGAACTCAGTAACCAGTTGTTTTTATGGGACAACTCCCTTGAATTGTGGTCTTGGTTCCCTGAAAGATGGGATTGGAGCTTGAGGCTCATTTATTTGGAAACTGACCACTAAAGACCTAGGCATCTTTATAAATCCATCGAATTGAGCAGAGGCTCACACTTTTTCTGACGAGAAAATTTACCTTGTGGTTTTGATGTATGCACACAAGAGATTCAATGAGGGGAAGCTATGTTTTGAGTTGATTTGTAAGTCTGTTTCACATCTGCTAGATGCAGAGTTATTTCCCGCTTAGGGCAGAGGTTTGAGGTGTATTGCAAGTCTCCATTGATTGCTGGAAGTACAACCTGAGTGCCTTGATTCTACACAGAGTCTTCTACCTAGTGGTTCAGTGAACAGGCTCGAGGGTCCAAATGAGCAAGTGATATTGGCTGCTTCTTCTGGAGAAGGTTGGGAGGAACATGCTTCTTTGGGTGTTTGTTCACCCTATCTACAGCTACAGGTTCTACTTGCTATTGCATTTCCTAAGCAGTTATAATTTATTTTCTGTAGTTGTTGAGTTAGTATTCATTAGTTAAAAATTGATAGCTATCATCATGCAGAAGTAAATGTTTGATTTTCTGATCTGATTATGATTCTGTAGACTGTTGAATAGGTATATGAAATGATAGATTAAATGCCTTCCTTGTATTTTTCCACATACTGTTTTTTGTACCATACTCTAGTAAAGGGAAGGGAGATTAAATAGATAAATGTTATGCAGTAAGAAGAATGAATGAATAGATTAACTCTGTTATGTTTCCCTTAAATTTCCCTTATCTGTTATATTTTTCAAATTAAAATATATTATATTCTCAGTCATAGAAAAATATAGCTACATATATATATTATGCAGACTTTAGAATATATTCATAGATTATAACAAAAGAAATAACAGAAACTCAAACAGTTCTAGGTTTCTGCATAAACCTAAGATCTAGTTACATGTTAACTATTTCCTTACAGCAAATACTAAATACACTTTATCTTATCATTTTCCCTTTAATACATTTTAGTATTCAAACTTCACTATAGTATTTCATCAACTTGTATGAAATTTAAATAGCTGTAAAACAAACATAGCAACATCCATATTATTCAGACATTATAATATCTTTTCTTTTGCAACAACAGAATAAAATAGGGTTTCACTTTTCCACGTTTCTAAACCCTTGTAAAAGATATTTATAGCCTCTTGCTATTTTACCTACCCATTCGAATCTCCTAATAAAACTTTTAATCATTCTGTAATTTATTTATATAATATCAAAACGGTTAACAACATTCATGATTTGAAAAACAACTATCGATACAAACATACTGTGTAAGCAAAAGTAGTAACATTCATCTTATCATTGATACTATAGATCTTTAGACAAATAAACAACTCTGCTTGTGGACAAATGTCCCATTTGAAATAACCTTAACTACTTATATCATAACATATAGTAAACATCCAACACTTAATGAATCAAATGGGATTTATAAGACAGAGCTCAACTACAAGGGTTCTTTCCTTATACGTACAGGTTACATTCAAAACCCTAAGAGAACCAAAATAACTCTAGTATCGAAACGAGTTCATAACCAGCCTCACGGCCAAACACTTAATCTTCTTTCTAAACACAAATTTTATTTCCCATACTCAACAATTGTTTAACACAGTCACACTTTTCATTTCCCTGTACAAAGCCAACTTAGACGAAGGACACTTTCGATTTCATTAGCAAAATAATCGAATGTTCTAGGTTAAAGCATCGTTCGACAAAACAATAGAGATACGAGACTGGGTATCAGCACTTAGTTCGACTTTCTTAAATATGTCGAAGTTATTTCTTCAACAAAAACAAGTTTCAGAGTTTAAAACTTCAACACGAGGTAGTTAGCCCTTGGCTCTCGGCCTTTATCAATACAAAACATTTCATAAACAAGCATTGAAATAAAATAACACAGGTCCTGGAGCATTGCTCTCAGACACAACGAATACAACAACATCAAGTTACAGAACCTTCTCATTTCCATTAAAATGACTGAGGGTAAAGCCCTTCAACAGTTGTTACATTTTCAACGAATAAATACACAAGGAAGTGTTGTAGAGCTAAAATCGAAGTAGGTCGAGGATCCCATCCTCCCTACATTTGCCTTTTGGCTCATAAAACATTACAGCGATGACAACACCTTCATCCACACATCAAAACCATAGTTTCGGCTAACACCCAAACAACGGCCAATAGTTTCCAAGAGTAAACTATAGGAAAACCACTGAGGCTTACCGATTGTGTAAGAAACATCTCCTTACAGCTTCAATCATAGCACCTTATAGATGAGAAGTACCTACCATCAACACATTGGCGGTTAAAAGATACATAATGAAGTTGAAAATAAATTTACACGAAACAGTAACATTTGGAAATCTGAGACATTACCTTCGTAGAGAAATCGTGGATCGAAACCGAGCATTCTTGAATCCGGCATTAATCTTGAGCCATTCAAACCACCAAGACTAGTGCAGAACCCTCACTCCATGGCTTGGCTCTTAATACTGTAAACTAATGACTGTAATCCTTCCATAGGTTACGGTTCGAAACTTAGGAGGTGCTCTCAAAAACCAAAAACGAAACCCTAAAGACCCGCAATCCTGTCGGCCTCCCTACCACACCACTTCGGAAACACTGAATGCAAAATGGTTATGCCATCGAAGTGGTAAGCTCGAGAGTAGTTAGGGCTGGCACTGGGTTCAAGGATGGCACCGGTTCAAGGATGGCACCGGTTCAAGGAGACCATGTGAAGAGCTTCCACAGAGGTGCCAATAGACCATCCACTCACAAACACTTTAATGCACTTTAATAAACCTCAGCTACCATAGTACGTAAATCCATGCCAGTACAACCATGCATCGGGGTTAATGCTTGGCTTTTCCATGGTTGAACATTACAATATGTTAGGATTATAAGATTTCAAAGTTCAACCCAACATCCAGGTGTTTGTATTTCGCACCATACCCTAGGTCACGTTATTGACCATCCTTTGTGATGGGCCTCATAAAATGCTATAGTAAGGTGACATTACTCCTAAAGGCATTCATATAATCAAACCTTGGTACCAAAAACTATATCAACACCATCGTATAGTTACAATACTCACTATGCTTTATTTATTACATTATCCATAGTATAAACTATGGAAGAATTACGAATAGTAAATAGTTATAACTATAGTCATCCTTACAATGTTCTAGCTTATAACAACCATAGTATAAGTTGATAGAATAGAGTACATAAGGTTTTCAACTATAATCTTTTGTTTAAGTTATTATAATCGCATTAGCTTACAAGTGATACATGTACTAACATAATAGAGGTTAGATGCATATAGGTTATGCATGTATTACACAAGTATCATAGAGATAGAAATGTGATGTTAGCATATAAGCTTAGGATATGCCTCCTCTAACATGATATAAACATTAAGATAGAAGCCTAATGCATTTAGTCTTGAAGGTCAAAACAATTACACCTTCTTATAACTTAATACAATACATTTGCATACAATTAATGTAAATGCTAAGGAATGGAGTGAGATCTTTTAAATACATATTTTAGTTGGAGAAATAAACGGAATGGATCTCACCCTGGAATGTATTGCAAGCTATTCTACTTCTCTTTTTAAACTTGAAAGCTAACTGACGACATTTAGGACCTCCGTACTTCACTTTCGAAATACTTATTTCTCTTACCTGTGATCTGTGAAAAGAACGTTCAAATGATTTAGATAATAGCTAACTAAGCCTCGGGGTACCCATAATACCTCTTCATCATCAAAAGGAAGAACAACAGTTAGCACAGTTAAACAATAGCAAGCAAATATTTAAAGCATCGATAACAATTCATAAGTAATCTAGGATGCACAACTGAGGCAAGAAACATCCAATAGTATCATATTGTAGACTTAATTACATTTCACACACATCATAAAACAATTACGCATGCATGATTGTAATAACATTTTATTCCAACATGTCTTTAAATGAACAAACAAGAATTTAATATATTCCACACAGCTAGTATAGCAATTAATGCTACATAGAAAATTTTTAATTTTTGTGAATTTTCGGGATGTTACATGTGGTATCAGAGCGCGAGTTCAAACTCTAGGCCTAAAATAGGCTCACGTGCGCAAAAAAAAAATGAAAAAATAAAATCTAGTTACTAACTTTTATTTAAATTTGTTTATGTACAGAACAACTTGACGTTTAATTTGCAAGTATGGACATATCGGAGGAATCAGCAGAGGACATATCTCCTCATAATGAACGTAATAATGACGAACATGAGAATATTAATGAATAAATCTACGTAGAACTTAATGATCAATCATCTAAATTATTACGTACTATTAAGGATTTAAAAACTGAAATAAAAAGTGTTAAGGAAGAAAACGAAAGGATTTTAAGAGCACAAGAGGAATTACATCAGATTTCATTGGATAAGTACCATCAAGATGAAATAGATAAGAGAACATAAGCAAAAAATGAATCTGGAACAATGTCCTGCAAACACAGAGATAAGAAAGCAAAATATTATAAAATTGAAAGTAATTCTTCTTCTTCTGAATCGGATGATAAAACTTATCGCAGAAAATATAATTCTGATCGGGACAGTAGTGACAGTGACTGTGGTCCTAAGAAAAGACGTAAAAATTATGAACAAATTTCAGGAGAGTTTAAAAAGATAAAACCTCCAACTTTTAATGGCGAAAATGAAAAGGGGGAGGCAGTTGAAGCATGGCTGTCCTGAATGAAGAAGTATTTTCAAATTTATAATTACTCATCTCAATTAAAAGCTAAGATGGCCATATACAATCTGACCGAAGGGAAGACATTTGGTGGCAAGATATCAAAATAGTTAAAAATCTTAAGGACAAAGACATAAAATGGAGTACATTTAAGAACATGTTTAAGAAAAAGTTTTTATCCAAACAATACTATGAAGATAAGTCAAAAGAATTTTATGATTTAAAGATGGTTTCTATAACCATGAAGGATTTATGTAGCAAATTTCTCAGCTTGCTAAGGTATGTACCTTACCTAGCTGAAGAAAAACCTAAGATACAAAGGTTTCTAAGCTGCTTACCCTTCCACATAAAGGACAGAATTGAATATGATAACCCTTCAACTTTAGAAGAGGCCATGAGAAAGGCTAATTTATGTTTTGAACAAAATATAAAAAGAGAAGGAATATCTGGTTGGAGAAGTAATACGACTAATAATTTTGAGCATAAAAAGAAAAGTTTTAATCAGAATTCTGGAAGTTTTAAGAAAAAATTTAATAACATAAATTTTTCGAGTAATAATTATAGGGGTAATGCACCGCAAAATTTCACAACTGCAAGGAATGTATCTGGTAATAATAACAATAATAATAACAGTAATAATAATACCATACCACCTTTAAAATGTTATGACTGCGGTGGACCACATACTCGAGTTAACTGTCCACGCAACATAAAGACAATCAGCAACATTCACACCATGCAAGCGGAACCGACAGTTGGTGATGTAGCAAGAGAAATGCCCAGGATTAATGCAGCGCTAGAAAATCGACAAGCAAACCATCAAATTTCTATGGTCGAAATTGAAGGTATGATACAAAACAAATCTATTTCAATTTTAATAGATCCAAGTGCAAGTTTGAGTTACATATCACTTGATTTAGTGAAAAGTTGCCAGTTAAAGGTAGAAAAGTTTAATAATTCGTGGTTAGTTCAACTAGCAACAGGCACTAAGAGAAAAGTTACAAAGTTTGTAAATAGTTGTGATTTACTTATGAGTCAGTTGAAAATGAAAGTTAAATTGAATGTTTTTCCATTAGGATCATATGATGTATTAATTGGCATGGATTGGCTTGAACAGCATAGAGTAATACTTAATTGTTATGAAAAGTATTTTATTTGTTTGAATAGTGAAGAAAACACCGAAACAGTAAAAGGCATTCCTAGAAAAGCATTTGTGAGACAAATTTCTGCTTTACAAGTAAAGAAAGTTGTAAGAAAGGGATGTAAAATGTTTGTTGTGAATGTTATTAATGATGAATGTTCATCTAAAGAAGATAAGATAAAACTGGAAGACATACCTATTCTTAGGGACTTTTCTAACGTATTCCCAGAAGAAATTCCAGGATTACCTCCAAAAAGGGAACTTGATTTCACCATTGAGTTAGTACAGGGAGCGGTACCAAACTCAAAGGCTCCTTATAGAATGAATATTTTGAGTTAAATGAACTAAAATCTCAGCTAAAAGAATTAATAGATAAGAACTACATAAGTCCAAGTGTGTCTCCTTGGGGAGCACCAGTTATCTTTGTTAAAAAGAAGGACGGTACTTTGCGGCTGTGCATAGATTACCGTCAACTTAATAAAATGACTATTAAAAATCGATATCCCTTGCCCCGCATTGATGATCCAATTGATCAAGTACGCGGAGCATAGATATTCACTAAAATTGATTTAAGGTCTGGATATCATCAAGTTAGAATAAAGGATGAAGACATTCAAAACTGCTTTCAGAACTCGTTATGGACACTACGAGGTCGTAGTTATGCCTTTTGGGCTAACTAACGCACCGGCAGTCTTCATGTGTTTAATAAATAATGTTCTACATAAGTACCTAGATAAGTTTGTAATTTTTTTCATTGATGATATTCTAATTTATTCAAAAACTAAAGAAGAGCATGACGAACACTTAAGAATAATTTTGCAAGTTTTAAGAGAACATCAGCTTTATGCTAAGTTCAGTAAATGTGACTTTTATAAAGATAAAATACAGTACTTAGGTCACATAATATCTAAAGACGGAATTTCTGTCGACCCAGATAAAATAAGAGCAATTAACGAGTGGCCTGTCCCTAAAGAGGTAATTGACGTACGGTTATTTATGGGAATAACAGGTTACTACAGAAAATTTATTGAAGGATTCTCTAGAACTGCGAATCCCATAACTTATTTGCAGAAGAAAGGGAAGAAATTCGTCTGGGATCAGAAATGCGAAGAAAGTTTTAAGAAGTTAAAAGAGTTATTAACAACAGCACCTATATTAAAAATTGTTGATCCTAATAAGGACTTTGTTGTATGCATCGATGCATGTAACGATGGACTTGGAAGGGTCTTAACTCAAGAAGGTCATGCTATTGATTATGAGTCAAGGAAGTTAAAAATCCATGAAAACAACCACACAACTTATGATCTAGAGCTAGCAGCCCTGATACATGCATTAAAAATGTGGCTCCATCACTTGATTGGAAGAAAGTTCACATTAATGACAGATAATAAAGGCCTAAAATACTTGTTGGATCAAACAAATATTAACGCAAGGCAAGCTAGGTGGCTAGCTTTCCTTAGCGAGTATGATTTCGAAATTCAACACATTAAGGGTAAAGAAAACAAAGTTGTTGATGCCTTGAGCAGAAATGCCAAATTAAGTTTTTTGGCAGCAATCAGCACATTTAAGACAGATCTAGAAAATCAGATCGAAGAAGGAATTAAGCAAGATGAAAATTATCAAAAATTGCATGATAAAGTTGCTGAAAATTTATCTGAAAATTTAATAACAGATTATAGCATTAATGAAAAGGGCTTAATGAATTATAAAAATAGAATTTATGTACCTAATGTGTCAAAAGCTAAACTGCTGATTTTGGATGAAGTTCATAAAAGTCCTTATTCGGGACACCCTGGTTATCGGAAAATGATAACTATGTTAAGGAAGGACTATTTTTGGCCCAACATGAAGAATGAAGTGGATGAGTACATAGCTAGGTGTTTTGAATGTCATAAAATTAAGGTTGAACATCAACACCCAGTTGGCCTATTGCAGCCATTGCCAATTCCAGAATGGAAATGGGAAATTATAAGTATTGATTTTATAACAGGTTTACCTAAGAACCAGAAACAGAATGACTCAATAATGGTGGTTGTGGATAAACTTAGTAAATATGCTCATTTTATTCATGTTAAGACTACTTTCAAAGTTGATAACATTGCAGATGTGTTTATGAAGCAAATCTTCTGCTTACATGGAAATCCAAAGGTAATTATTTCTGATCGAGACTCCAAGTTTACTAGAAATTTCTAGACAACATTGTTTAAGGGTTTAAATACTAAATTAAATTTTAGTACTTCTTTCCATCCAAAAACTGATGGACAGACTGAAAGGGTTAATCAGATTTTAGAAGACATGTTAATAATGTATGTTAAAGATCAACCAACTAAGTGGGAAGACTATTTGCATTTAGCTGAATTTGCATACAATAATCATTATCAAGCATCTGCTAGACTTAGTCCATTTGAGATTTTATATGGAAGAAAATGTTGTACTCCTATTTCTTGGGATAACCCTGTTGACAGATTAATGTTAGGACCAGATTTGTTAAAAGAGATGGAGCTAACCATGAAATAGGTACAAGGCAACTTAAAAGTTGCACAAGATAGAAAAAAAAGTTATGCAGATTTGAAACACACTGAAAGAGAATTTCAGGTTGGAGATCATGTCTTTGTAAAGGTAAAACCCAAGAAAAGTTCTTTTAAGCCTGGGAGTTGTGCTAAACTAGCACCAAGGTACTGTGGACCATTCGAAGTCCTATCAGGGATTGGACCTGTTGCATATCAGTTAGCTCTGCCATCTAATTTGAGAATCCATAATGTTTTTCACATTTCTGTTTTAAATAAGTATGTGCACGATGCTACTCATGTGCTGAATTGGAATGACATACAGGTGGAACCTGAAGGAGATTTTCCGGCGGAACTGGACTATATTCTCGATAGGAGGGAAATTATGCTCTGGAATCGTACCATAGGGCAAATAAAGGTGCAATGGAATCACCTTAGCCCTGATGAAGCTACCTAGGAACTGGAAAGTAACATGCGGGTATCATATCCAGTTCTGTTCCAGGGAGGCTCTAATGAAGAATAAGCAACATCGAGGACGATGTTGAACTTAAGTGGGGGTGTTTGTAACATACCCCTTTGCTGAAACATTTTATGTTTGAAGAAAATATTATCTTAACTTTTATTGTAAAGTTTTATATTTGGACAAGTGGCCAAGGATGACTGTAATTGCACAATATTATTATTTAATAAAGTAAAACAGGAGACACTCACCCAAAGAGACTGTTGAAAGAGTGTTTACTGACCCCTAGGTGGAATGGAATATGGGGTAGAAGGAAATGGACAAGTGGCAGCATCATGAACTCAATAACTAGCTGTTGTTATGGGACGACTCCCTTGAATTGTCGTCATGGTTCCCTGAAAGATGGGACGGGAGCTTGAGGCTCATTTATTTGGAAACTGACCACTAAAGACCTAGGCATCTTTATAAAGCCATCGAATTGAGAAGAGGCTCACACTTTTTCTAACGAGAAAATTTACCTTGTGGTTCTGATGTATGCACACAAAAGATTCGATGAGGGGAAGCTATGTTTTGAGTTGCTTTGTAAGTTTGTTTCACATCTTCTATATGCAGAGTTATTTCCTGCTTAGGGCAAGGTTTGAGGTGTATTCCAAGTCTCCATTGATTGTTGGAAGTACCACCTCGGGGGTCCAAAGGAGCAAGTGATATTTGCTGCTTTTTCTGGAGAAGGTTGGGAGGAACAAGCCTCTTTGGGTGTTTGTTCACCCTATCTACAGTTGCAGGTTTTACTTGCTATTTCATTTCCTAAGCAGTTATAATTTATTTTCTGTAGCTATTGAGTTAGTATTCATTAGTTAAAAATTGATAGCTATCATCATGCATAAGTAAATGTTTGATTTTCTGATCTGATTATGATTCTGTAAACTATTGAATAAGTATATGAAATGATAGATTAAATGCCTTCCCTGCATTTTTCCACGTACTATTTTTTGTACCGTACTCTAGTACAGGGAAGGGAGATTAAATAGATAAATGTTATGCGGTAAGCAGAATGAATGAGTAGATTAACTCTGTTATGTTTCCCTTAAATTTCCCTTATCCGTTATATTTTGAAAATTAAAATATCTTATATTATTAGTCATAGAAAAATATAGCTACATATATATATTATGCGGACTTTAGAATAACTTCACAGATTATAACAAAAGAAATGACAGAAACTGAAACAGTTCTAGGTTTCCGCATAAACCTAAGATCTAGTTACAGGTTAACTATTTCCTTATAGCAAATACTAAATACACTTTATCTTATCATTTTCCCTTTAATACATTTTAGTATTCAAACTTCACTATAGTCTTTCATCAACTTGTATGAAATTTAAATAGCTATAAAACAAACATAGCAACATCCATATTATTCAGACATTATAATAACTTTTCTTTTGCAACAACAAAATAAAATAGGGTTTCACTTTTCCATGTTTCTAAACCCTTGTAAAAGATATTTATAGCCTCTTGCTATTTTACCTACCCATTCGAATCTCCTAATAATACTTTTAATCATTCTATAGTTTATTTATATAATATCAAAATGGTTAACAACATTCATGATTTGAAAAACAACTATCCATACAAACAGACTGTGTAAGCAGAACTAGTAACATTCATCTTATCATTGATACTATAGATCTTTAGACAAACAAACAACTCTGCTTGTGGACGAATGTCCCATTTGAAAGAACCTTTACTACTTATATCATAACATACAATAAACATCCAACACGTAACGAATCAAATGGGATTTATAAGACAGAGCTCAGCTACAAGGGTTCTTTCCTTATACCTACAGGTTACATTCAAAACCCTAAGAGAACCAAAATAACTCTAGTATCGAAACGAGTTCATAACCATCCTCACAGCCAAACCCTTAATCGTTCTAAACACAAATTTCATTTCCCATACTCAACATTTGTTTAACATGGTCACGCTTTTCATTAACCTCTACAAAGCCAACTTAGACAAAGGACACTTTCGAATTCATTAGCAAAAAATCGAATGTTTTAGGTTAAAGGATCGTTCGACAAAACAATAGAGATACGAGACTAGGTCTCAGCACTTAGTTTGACTTTCTTAAATCTTTCGAAGTTATTTCTTCAACAAAAACAAGTTTCAGAGTTTAAAACTTCAACACAAGGTAGTTAGCCCTTGGCTCTCGGCCTTTATCAAAACAAAACATTCATAAACAAGCATTGAAATAAAATAACACAGGTCCTCGAGCATTGCTCTCAAACACAACGAATACAACAACATCAATTTACAGAACCTTCTCATTTCCATTAAAACGACCAAGGGTAAACCCCTTCAACAGTTGTTACATTTTCAACAAATAAATACACAAAGAAGTGTTGTAGAGCTAACATCGAAGTAGGTCGAGGATCCCATCCTCCCTACATTTTCCTTTTGGCTCATAAAACATTACAATGACGACAACACCTTCAACTAGACATAAAAACCATAGTTTTGGCTAACACCCAAACAACGGCCAACAGTTGCCAAGAGTAAACTACAGGAAAACCACCGAGGCTTACCGGTTGTGTAAGCAACATCTCCTTACAGCTTCAATCATAGCACCCTATAGATGAGAAGTACCTTCCATCAACACATTGAAGGTTAAAAGATACATTATGAAGTTGAAAATAAATTTACAGGCAATAGTAACATTTGGAAATCTAAGACATTACCTTCGTAGAGAAGCCGTGGATCGAAACCGAGCATTCCTGAAACTGGCATTAATCCTGAGCCATTCAAACCGCCAAGACTAGTGCAGAACCCTCACTCCATGGCTCGGCTCTTAATATTGTAAACTAATGACTGTAATCCTTCCACAGGTTACAGTTTGAAACTCAGGAGTTGCTCTCAAAAACCAGAAACGAAACCCTAAAGACCCGCAGGCCTGTTGGCCTCTCTACCACACCACTCTGGAAACACTAAATGCAAAGTGGTTATGCCATCGAAGTGGTAAGCCCGAGAGTAGTTAGGGTTGGCACCAAGTTCAAGGAGACCACGTAAAGAGCTGCCACGGAGGTGCCAATAGACCATCCACTCACAAACACTTTATTGCACTTTAATAAACCTCAGCTACCATAGTACGTAAATCCCTACCAATACAACCATGCATCGGGGTTAATACTCGGCTTTTCCATGGTTGAACATTACAATATGTTAGGATTATAAGATTTCAAAGTTCAACCCAACATCTAGGTGTTTGTATTTCGCACCATACCCTAGGTCAAGTTATCGACCATCCTTTGTGACAGGCCTCATAAAATGCTATAGTAAGGTGACATTACTCCTAAAGGCATTCATATAATCAAACCTTTGTACCAAAAATATATCAACAACATTGTATAGTTACAATACTCACTATGCTTTAGTTATTACATTATCCATAGTATAAACTATGGAAGAATTATGAATAGTAAAAAGTTATAACTATAGTCATCCTTACAATGTTCTAGCTTATAACAACCATCGTATAAGTTGATAGAATAGAGTACATAAGGTTTTCAACTATAATATTTTGTTTAAGTTATTATAATAACATTAGCTTACAAGTGATACATGTACTAACATAATAGAGGTTAGATGCATATAGGTTATGCATGTATTACACAAGTATCATAGAGATAGAAATGTGATGTTAGCATATAAGCTCAGGATATGCCTCCTCGAACATGGTATAGACATTAAGATAGAAGCCTAATGCCTTTAGTCTTGAAGGTCAAAACAATGACGCCTTCTTATAACTTAATACAATACATATGCATACAGTTAATGTAAATGCTAAGGAATGGAGTGAGATCTCTTAAATACATATTTTAGTTGGAGAAATAAACGGAATGGATCTCACCTTGAAATGTATTGCAAGCTATTCTACTTCTCGTTTTAAACTTGAAAGCTAACTGATGACATTTAGGACCTCCATATTTCACTTTCGAAATACTAACTTTCTCTTACCTGTGATCTGCGAAAAGAACGTTCAAATGCTTTAGCTAATAGCTAAGTAAGCCTCAGGGTACCCATAGGACCCCTTCATCATCAAAAGTAAGAACAATAGTTAGCATAGTTAAACAATAGCAAGTAAATATTTAAATCATCGATAACAATTCATACGTAATCTAGGATGCACAACTGAGGCAAGAAACATCCAATAGTATCATAATGTAGACTTAATTACATTTCACACACATTGTAAAACAATTACACATGCATGATCGTGATAACATTTTATTCCAACATGTCTTTACATGAACAAACAAGCATTTAATATATTTCGCATAGCTAGTATAGCAATTAATGCTACGTAGAAAATTTTTAATTTTTGTGAATTTTCGAGATGTTACACCCTCACCCTTGGAGAGGCATCCATCCCTACGGATAGGCATCAGTTCGTGAGAACTGGAACTATCTGTCAGCTAGTACTGATCTTCCCTCACCCTTGGAGAGGCATCCATCCCTACGGACAGGCATCATCTCGTGAGAGCTGGAACCATCAATCATCCAGTACTAATATTCCCTCACCCTTGGAGAGGAATCCATCCCTATAGATAGGAATCAGTTCGTGAGAACTGGAACTATTAGTCAGCCAGTATTTATCTTCCCTCACCCCTGGAGAGGCATCCATCCCTACGGATAGGCATCAGTTCGTGAGAATTGGAACTATCAGTCAGCTAGTACTGATCTTTCATCCCTCCTGGACAGGCATCTATCCTTTCGGAGAGGATATCTATCAGTCAGCAAGTACTGATCTTCCATCCCTCCTAGACAGGCATCTATCCTTTCGGATAGGCATCATCAATATCTCTTCCTAGAGAGGTCCCTCTGGACCACACCAAAATTGTCTCGAAAGTATTCAAACTTCACATGAGCCAGAGGCATAGTCAACACATCATCAACTTGTTCCTCTGTAGGAACATACTCGAGCTTCATAGCTCCCCTCTGCACCATATCCCGGATATAGTGGAACTTAATCTCGATGTGCTTCGATCTATCCTGAAACACAGGATTTTCTGTCAACTTGATGCAACTCTGGTTATCACAGAGTATCTCCGTAGCATCAATCTCTGCATCGAACAATCTTGTCAACATCTTGTGAAGCCACACTGCTTCACCACAAGTTGAACAAGCTGCTACATATTCAGCTTCGGTTGTACTCAGTACCACGTGGGACCGTTTTTTGCTAAACCAAGGGATCACCCCTGATCCCATACTAAAGAAGCACCCTAAAGTGCTCTTCCTATCTGCAGCACTGTCTTCCCAATCTAAATCAACATAACCCTCCAGGTTAAACTTTTGATTCACATCATACTGGAGCCCATAATCAACCGTACCCTTTAGGTACCTCAGAATATGCTCTACAACAATCAGGTGAACATGTTTGTCAGAATTTGGCTGAAGGTGTTCACCGCAAAGAAGATATCTGGTCTCATGTTCATCAGGTACATCAAGGACCTAATCATATGATGATACATCATGGCATCAACCAACTCTGATGAAGCATCACTCAATAGCTTCAGGTTCGATGCCATAGGTGTGGCCATGGCCTTGCAGTCCATCATCCAGAACCGCTTCAGGATCTCTATTGCATACTTCCCTTTTCCAAGGAATATTCTATCTACACTCTGCCACACCTCCATACCTAGAAAGTAATGCATCATTCCCAAGTCCTTCATCTCGAATTTGGCAGCAAGCTTCCTCTTCGTGTCACCAATCAATCTATCCTCACCTGTCACAAATAGGTCATCCACATACAATAGGAGTATCACTGGATTTCCTTACTCAACCTTGTAGTAAAGTTTGGAATCTTCTTTACTCTTGGTAAATCCCAAACTGGACAGGAAGCTGTCTATCCTGCCGTACCATGTCCTAGGTGCTTGCTTCAAATACATACAAGGCTTTCTTCAATTTGCACACATATGACTCCCTGTCATGTGTCTCAAAACCGAGTGGCTATTCCACTTCCTCTTTGACTACACCATTCAAGAAAGTTGTCTTGACATCCATCTGGTGTATCTTCAACTTCATCACTTTCCTTGTATTTCTCTATGCTACTATCTGGAGCATGCTTGATCTTGTAGATCTACTTGGAAGTCACAACAGACTTCCCTTCTGGTCTTGGGACCACATCCCAAACATCATTCTTCATGATCGATTGGTATTCTTTGATCATGGCATCCTTCCATTACTGCATCCCTAATCCTAGGAACTTCAGATTCTTCAATATTTTCAATAGGTAGTTTTCTTGAACTTCGTCGCTGGAACAAATGTTGTTGTCCTTCTTTTGTAGGTGATTGTACACGATCTTTCCTACAAGTCAAATTCAATTGCATGATTAGAAACTTCATAGTTTTTCAAAAACAAATTCTTACACATAAGAATGTATGTCATACAGTCATGCAATTATCTTAGCCAATGCTTCAATACAACAATTATCCATATCCCGTAACTTTCTAGATGCCTTCCATCTCTACCAGAACATTTGTCAAAAGTGTGCACAACTCCCAACATGTCAGCAGAGAGGTTTCATTCTAGATAAGTAGCAATGGAATGTTGTACAATATCATAGGCCACTTACCCATTACTTGCATATTAGTAGTATCTTGTTCATTAATGCAACTTTTCTAATATGCATAGTATACATCCTAAATCTAGGAACATAAGCATGTACATAACTGGACAACATTATTTAAGTACTCAAATATATAATAAATGACACTTCAAATACTTATCTTTGTTTGGTTGTTGGGTGGACTCCCTCTCGATCTTTGCTTCCTTGCAGGAACTACTGGAGTGTGCTCCCTCTTGATCTTTGCTTCCTGGATTATATGTCTTTGAACTTATATCCATCCTGGACCACTATGCACGCTTAAGTGTGCATTAGTGTCATCATTGTTTCATCCTCAAGATCTCATACATAATCATACATGCATTAGTATAATCTCAATACTATCAAAAACATTATGATTCTAAATATGTATGGTCATGATCATTTCATACACAGGTGATTTATCACAAGCATTAGTATTCAAAGTTTCATGCATATACTTATTCGACCATTGGACTCTTCTAGTTTGTTATATCATTAATCAAACTAAGAAGCATAATATGCATAAACCCATGATTGTTCAAACCTATAACTTCATGAATAATCATTATCAATCATATGAAAGTATATTTATATGAGATCCTAACACAAGGTAGGATTCTAACTTGATATAGGAAAACATACCTGGATTATCATGCTGTCTAACATACGCATTTAATGTCTTCTTTGTTCTCTTCAATGATTTAGAGAGCTTGTCCTAGCAACCTGCATATATCACAAGTTAAGCATTGAAGGACCAAATTATACATACCTCGTAAGTAGAGCTTCTATGTGATCAATGGCTATAGATGAGTCTTTGTCTTCATGTCACCATGGTCATATTTTCTCGGTCTAGAACTCGATTTGTATTTCTTGATATACCTTTCATGTTATCGGACAACATCATTATCATACAACACCACAGTGCATTAGTACAATTATAAGTGTCATAACCCTAATCAATGAATGTCTTCTATCATTCACATGCATTCATACTGTGAAAATCCTCACAGCAGATCTAAGAGATGGTGTATACCTCACAAGAGTAATTATGATTAAGTGGGAAAATAGAAAAAGAGTGATCAATACAGTATAATGAGCAACAGAATAATATGGTACAGTAGAACTCGGATAGAAGCAATAATACTTCACACACACTAATTAATTAATCACAATATGGACAAATAAATTGTACAATGGTAGAGAGGATTTGAATGCCTAAGGTGGCAATTCGAATTAGCCTCTCAGAGTGATCATAAGATCAATAGAGTGTCATCGGAGCACAACTAGGTGTCCTCATGATCATTGGAGCACAACTGGAAGTCTTCATCATCATCAGTGGAGTCATCAATTCCCAAGTAACTGTCAACCATCAGTCAAACTGAGTCTGGTAGGTGAAACTGAGTGTAACTAAGTGTAACTGATTGTAACTGACTGTAACTGACTGTAACTAAGTGTAACTGAGTGTAATTGAGTGTAACTTAGTGTAACTGAGTGTAACTAAGTGTAACTGAGTGTAACTAAGTGTAACTGAGTGTAAACTGAAGACAACTGGACTGGTAGGTGAAGAAGGGCGAGTTGCTTCCTAAAATCAAGGAAGAAGGGCACATTAAGCAACTAGAGGGCTAAAACTAAATAGTGAGAAGCTCCTGGGGGCTGGCTAACTGAGGGCTAGGTGCTGGACTGATGACTGGGATGCATGCAAACCCTAAAAGTGCATGCATGACTGAAAATGTAAATGATCAAAATACTGGTGGGACTAGGATGGAGTATAGGAATATCCTAACACATACTTTTACTAAGGTGATCAGACAATCTAAAATTAATCAAGATTGTACTAACCTCAATGATATGAAGACAAACATATCATGAATTTAATCATTAGATAAATGAAACAAATTTTGACACATACCTGTATCTCCTCAAGTCATACCTATCAGGATTGCTTGTAGTCTTCTTTTGTAAGGCCTTAGCCTCATCTCCCTCTAGAACTGAAACTTCTTCCCTTATGTAGGTGTCCAAATCATTTTCTTCTAGGATTAACCCAATCCACTTTGATTTGCTGAGACTGGATTTGGAGTTGGCTAGGGTTTGACAGAGAAACCCTAAAAATTCAAACTTTGAATTTCAAACTTCTGATTGGATGGAAAGATGCACCTTACTGAGCTGATCAAGCTGATATACTTCAAATTTGAAGTCTGCAAAATTTGACCCCTCAAAATTGCTTTTGAAACTTCTGGATCTTCTTGACAAAATCCCGAACTAGGGTTTGATAATGCCCAGTGTTCTACCTAGCCAAAAAGTTCAATCTTGTGCTCTAAACTTCAATTTTTCTGAGGAGCATCTAGCCGTGGTCACAGATTCCAAAAATTTCAACTTTTGCAGAAACCCTAATTTTCCACCTTTCTGATCAAAATCTCAAATTAGGGTTTGATGAAGCCCGACCTTCTTCCCAACCAAAAAGTTTGATCTTGGTCTCTAAACTTCGATTTTCTTTAGGTGCATCCAGTCGTGGTCTCGGATTCCAAAAATTCCAACTTTCTCTGAAACCCTAATTTCCCACAGCAGTGATGGGCCAAAAATTGAAAGTGCTCAGAATTGAATTCTGTCTCGACAGAAAGATGTGCCCTTCCAAGGAGAGTCAACCTATCCTCCTGCCTTTGATGAACTGTGGAGAGAAACCAAAAAATTAAGAAGCCCTAGCTTTCGCGACTGCACAGTGTCTTCTTCTTAGTACCGCTCTGATACCATGTTAGATTTTTTATAATTTCATTCAATATTATCTAGGATCACTAAGAGAATAACAAGCACAGCATAACAATCACAAGAGACAATGGAAACAAAGCATTTCACCAGGGAAAACCAAGAAGGTGAAAAACCCCACAACTTCCTTAGAGATAGAATGAGCAATAGTACAAAACCCCAAAACAAAGAGATAGACTCCAACAGCTTCTCCTCCTCCACTTGTGCGAACTTGTCTCTTTGTCACTCATGCGCAATGAGTAAGTGAGTGAATGAGAGAATGTGTAAAATGAGAGAGACACAATCTCTATTTATACACTACTTCACTTGTCTTTTAACTCTAACTAGGTCGGCCCCAACTTAACCACTTAACATAAAGTTGACTAGGCCGACCCCCAGTAGGGTGGTCTAATAACCCTTTAACCCACATGACTCATACAGGGCCGACCCCATCAAGGTCGTCTAATAACCCATCAAGTATAAGTTACAACACTTACAATATAACTTGCGACACTTGCAAGTACAACTGACGACACTTCCAATCGAAGGAATAATACATCTCCGTCGGGGATACAATAAAGTACAAATACAATATAAAAGTGAATATCTTCCAAAGTTACAAATACATCAACAACTAGAAACATAGGCTATTGCAGTGAGTCAGGAGTGATTTCCATGGAGAGCAATTTTGTCAGATATCCTTTGCGATTTGTGATCATTGGCCTAGTCAATCATTTTGAAGTGAAGTCTACAAAGCATGAATGTATTAAATATGTTTTCATAATTTTTCTGGAGCATTCCGGTGGACGTATAATTTCTTCACTCACGGACCTCGCGTGATTCTTCTTCACTTATGAATAAATTCTTCTTCATGTTCGTATAATTTTAGAGGCCTTTCAACTGTGAAGGATGTGCAATCAAGAGAGGATCTTGATGGGATACTCAAGAAAGGAGGAGGGATCCCTTCCATATTTCATTTTTGGGTAGATTGGTACAATGCATCCAAGCAGATGGATAGAGTTTTCTCTCATCTATGCTTGGCATTGTTTTCTCTCATCCTAGCATAGACAATATTGCAATATGTACTGTTAGCAAGTTTTGATCACGTAGACTCTCCCATTGGAACTGATTTGCAATGACCTTTCTGCCCTTGGAATGAAGGATCCCACAATGCCTTTAAACCTTTTATTTCATGTAAGTCATTTTAATTTTATTCAAAGTTGCGTGCAAAGGTAATTAGGGATTGCGTGGACTTGTTGGTTTACAAGACATACAAATATGGTGGTATCATAAATATTTTTTGGGATTATTTCATTGAAATTATAATGAAAATGTGGGTATAAAAATTCAAATGCCAATCATATTAAT
The DNA here is from genome assembly GCA_027924585.1 of Larix kaempferi. Lineage (NCBI taxonomy): Eukaryota > Viridiplantae > Streptophyta > Pinopsida > Pinales > Pinaceae > Larix > Larix kaempferi. Next base: position 10,414,365 of record BSBM01000072.1, on the reverse strand, counting down.
ACTTGAAATGAAATGAGGAGTATTTAAAAGTTTGAGGTCACTTTGTAAAAAGTCACTACTTTGAAAATCCATTCCATTGATGTAATTGGAGTAATAAGGGTTATTTGTCAAAGTCATTCTATTGATGTAATTGGAGTCATAAGGGTTATTTGCATATAGTAACTTATGATGATCGATTTTTTATGGAGTGATAATTGATAAGTGGACATTTTATTTTCACATGAAGCACCAACATCAATTTGCTTAATAAAATTGTAATTTTTTCTAAAGTCTTAGACCCACCCGAAATTGAATAAGGAGGTCTTATGAACTTTTTGTGTGTGTCATGGGACCTGCGGTGGATGGATTGGATTTTTATTTTTCTCATCTACACACACACATAAAGCACTCTCATTTTTATGGAAATTAATTCAAAGAATGCAAGCACGTGAAATCGATGACAAAATTGGTACAAGCACGAGGATAAAGCACTTTAGAGTATTGTCTTTTTGCATTTTTTGGTGACATTGTAAGGTGGTATTTTCTAAAGAAACCATTGAATTGTGTACATTGTAAAACCCACTTGAAATTGAATAAGGCGTTTCAAAAGAGGAATTGTGTCTTAAGGAGTTTTGAACATCTTCCACTTCAAGAATGGATTGCATTGAAGAACTATTTAAAATGTTGCATGCATTAATCAACACAAGTTCATATTCTCAAATTTGTATGTGCAAAGGGACAATTGGAAATGTTCTTACCTTCTTACATGTAATGAACAAGAAGATGGATCTATTTAAAACACACACAAAGTTATTAAATGAAAAGTTAAAGTCACTTCAAGGGAGACACTAGGGCACTGGAAAATAATGTTGCACTTGAAGATTGCGAGTTATAATTATTTTATTTTGATGAAATAATTTGAAGTTATTGCATGATTGAAGAATATCTAGGATGATGAACTTAAACGTAAATAAGATAAGTTGGATGAAACCACTTTGACAACAGATAACGAAATTAAGGTAAATGAGGATATATATGGTTTGGGATATGTAGAAGACCATGATAGCATCTTTCATATTCCTAATTATTATAAACCAATTTCATTTGTCAGTGGATGTTTTCTGAATGACTTTGATTGGAAGAGGACACGTGAGGAGGAATAAGTACAAAATTTTGTTTTAGTTAAAACTATTCAGACTAATAATGTATATGAAGATGTTGAAGCAATTAAGAGGGATATTTATGATGATGTCGTTGTTGAGGATATTGATATTAATCTAGGTACTGATATTTTATTGATCGATGATCGATTGGACGAAGAACCTGTACAATGCCAACATTGTTAGCGAATCGACCAAGATGAGTCAAGTTGTTTTTATCTCCACCCATGTAGTTTTTGTGGTAAGATGAATCACTTCTTAGGCAGGTGTCAACAGAAGAAGAAGAACTTCAAAAACAAGTACACTTTGGATGGGTGAATACTTGGCATTGGGTTTTGGAAGCCAAGTTATTGGAAATATCATACCAACATGTTTATTCACATATTCAGACGTGTTTGCGAGGACCAATTTCTACAACATATGGTTATAATTGTTTTTTATTTGTTGATTTCAAGGCATGACCATGTTAGCGGATAAGTCTACAAGTTCATAAACAAGTGGAACTCCCTAGTCTGAAATGTTCGGATCTAGAACAAAATAAGACAATGAATGCATACCTTCTCCTAAATTAATCAATTTTTGATGAGAAACAAAGAAGGAAATAATTACCTCTTGAACGAAGTTTGTCCTCATTGTCCTTGAGCCGCTACAATCCAACTTCTTGGATGAAGAACCTGTAAGATATTCACCACAAACAAAGACCAAGTGGATTTTAATAGAAACAACTTGACTAATATAAGTAAATGACCAAGGAAATTCACTATAAATGATATTAACAATTAGATATGGGAAAGGAAATGCATCATTGTATTATCAAAGCAGAAAGAATTACAACCAAAGCCTTGGTGTCGTAGATCCCTTCCAAGGGTTCCTCTTGCCCCAACTTGTCGCACTTTCCTTGGAGGAATGGGTCTCAAGAATCTAACACTCGGGTACTATTTCTCTAGCATCTACTTACTATCAATTATTCTTTTTTCCTCACCCATGGCCAAGAGTTTCATTTATATGACAATGAGGATAAGGGGGAATTGAAAAGATTAGGGAAAAATGATGAGAGAGGATCCCCACAGTTGTGGAACTCGAGCAAGATCCAAGTAAATAGGAGGGAAAACTAATCCAATAAGATTTCGCTCTAGAAACCTCTCGAAGACCTAATTTTCTGTTCGTACAGAGGTCGACGCAATTTGCAATGGAGAAACATGCACCTATCATGTTTGACGTGGTTTGCTATAAATGAAAGGCGCGCTAGCGACGCATGTTGCAATGAGACACATTGTGTCGAGAGGGTTTTGACACAGGTTGCTGGGAGAGAAAATCACTTCGAGGTTGAAAAATAAGGTGATTTGTAGGCCAAGGAAAACAAGTTTCCTTCTCCATGATAATATCTTCAGGGATTGTGACAATGCTAGGTTATAGGATTCATAATACTGACGAAAATTCAGTGTAACAGATTTCCCCCCAAAGTACGAATCTAGATAGAAGCAATAGGTGATGTACTTTGACGTGACTAGGAACAAATGAGGAACCATCGGTTGGAGAACATTTGACAATAATCAAGGACTTTGCAATACAATCTCTAACATCCCTGATTTAGACATCTCAATGACTCAAAGCATGGATGTCAACCAATACATTATAGATCCATGCAAATACTGGAGGTGAATATGGCCACTGAAAATACAAGCATGGATCCATATCATCAAAATAAGATGTAAATCGCAGCCACCGACCAATACAGCATGGATCTAGGAAATAGACATAACATAGCCACTGACCAATACAGTGTAGATCAATGTGACAGAGTACTTACATGATGTCCATATAGAAAGTTACTCGAACAATCTCCATTGCAACCTAGGTAAAATATGCAACAAAGATATCTGAGGGTCTTCAAACCAATCTCTAAATTGATACGATCCTGATCATGTGAATAAAGGAGTTGAAATCGAACATGGTAGGAACCACTTGATTACCGGTCAATGATGTAAAACGTTAACACGTGTGAGGGAAATCAACAGTATTGAGAATGTTTCTCAAGGTATCTCAGTTCATTTCGACGAATGTGAATGAATGAGCTGGAGTCGAACATCCACAGAATCATTCGATCATAGTTCAATGATCTAAACCTACTGTCGAAGGCGATTAAACCTGCCATTGAGGCATGGAGTCTTCAAGTAGTATCTAAATATAATCCCTAGATGATGGGTTAGCATCGACAGGGATAGATTCGTCGAAGGAGGGCCATGATGTGTCCCACATCATCGACATGAAACCAATATAGGAGGATAATTTCGAACGGTAAATAAAACAAGCATAGAGTAACACAAGGTGTATGGATAAGGGATACTGAGAAACTACTTCAGGGATGACTGACATTACGGACGTCTTGACAACTACAAAGTTTGACTCAAATGGAGGAATTACCTTGAACATTTTACGGCATGAAAGATGACCTGGCAGCATTGACTCGGTGAGACAGAGATAAAGACATAATGCGACATGAAAGAAGCATTCTTCGGATGAAACAAAGTATAAAGAGACTCATAGACTTGACATGACTCAAAGACAAGATGATTACCCTACTGTTTGGATGAAATACAAACAGGTTCCATGTTCAAGGGTGATGATAAGCTACCATAAATACAGATTCATACGCAGTTCCCTTCCCTTATTACCCATCATAATTGACAAGTACCTCTTTGTTTATTAACGAGCTTGAGGAGGATAACATATGCTAGGTATAGCTCGTCCTTCGAATGAGTCCAATATCACATGTTTTATGAACCTGAGAAAGGAGGGGTTCGGTTTTGAAAGCATCCTTCCATGTATAATTTTACGAGTCCAAAGAAGGTAAACTCGGTAATGTTTCACATTTAGAGAGTCTAAAATGGTTAAAAGAAAACTCCAGGGTGAGATTTTTCGTAAAGTTAGTCCCCAGTGTCACAGACACGTATTCGATGCAACACCCACAATCTTTATGGGAGTCTTGCACTCCCGCCCAAGAGACTGACTTGGGCGCCCGGTTGGGGAAAACAAAGTTCGGTTGCATGGGACTTAGCGAGAAGGCAAGTGACGGATCGAATGATGGGGCGCGTGGATAATGCATGGGTGCGCTCCCACAAAACGACATCCATACTCACCCATCTATGCATGGAAATCCCGAGAGTGGGATGCGGTTGCACATCGGCATGTTGGAAAGAAAAGGGACATCAGGCGCACCCTTGTACCATCGGATGTTGGGATTAGTGGCACGTTGGCCAAGCGCCCACACACTCGACGGAGCAGCACCCAAGATTCCAACACTTAACCACAAAATGGACCAACGCATGGGTTGAGAGCTCAGGTTGGGATCCAGAAACGAGCTCGGGTAGAGAGCTAGGAACGAGCTCGAGTTGAGAGCCAAGGCATGAGCTCGAGTTGGGAGCCATAGCGAACACGGGTTGGAAACCATAGCAAACATGGGTTGGAAGCCATCAGTGAACATTGGTTGGGATCTAGGCTGCGAACACGGGTTGGGAGCTTCGTAGCATCTTAGGTCGGAAGCCACGGGATGACGCCCAACAAACGGACTGAAACGTGCGTATTGCGGAGGACATTGGACCATTCGGTTAGAAGTGGTACGTCGGCTTGGAATTTTGAGTGCACGACAAGCAAGGGTGAGCCCAAGGTGGGGTCGCACCCTCCCACATGGCATTGTATATAAATGCTATGGAAAAAAAATGAAGGTAGATTTCAAGTGTGAGCAAGTTGCTAGGTTCGCATGAGCTAGGGAGGTTGTCCAAGTTCGTCACTCTCGCACAGTTCGCACAGCGGACTCGGTTGCAATAGAGGGTTGTAGAAAGGGTACAGGTTTGCAGAAGCCAGCATTTGAGAATATTTTTCCTAGGAGACAGTTTCGCTCAGCAAGGGTTGCAGGTAGCAAACGACAGTCTTCAGAGTTGGATACCCACGGAGGGATCAACTCATTTTTTATTTTGTAATTTTTAATTTTGGATACCCCCAGAGCGCACACCCGGAGCTCTGTTGGCCTGTGGAAAATTTGTTTCCATCGTAACAGATTACTTTTAAAGAAGCTTAAACAAGGGTTCGCTGGATTGGAAACCCCAAATTATACTTGTGTGTTGTATTTACTTGATGTTACATGCATGTGTAAAATTGGCTAAGTGTTGATGCAAGTAGGAACATGTTAACAAGTTAAACAAGTAAACATAGTTGCAAGTGTTAAGTTAAAAGATTTCTTCAGGTTAGGCGTAGTTTGTCGGTGCAACGGTTGAGTTGGCCAAGCCCTCAAGCCATTATCGAGCAGTGTCACACACCGCAGTTGGATGTTGGATACTAGCAAAAAATTGTGGCCGTGACAGTTGTTATCAGAGCTCATAAAATCTCGCAGAAGTTCGTTAAGAACAAGGGTTGCATGGAAGGTCGCAACCCCGCAGAGCCGCAGTCGCAGGGCCACAGAGCCATAGGCACAGTGGGTTTCACAGGGTGTAGAAATTCGATGGACAGTTGAAGGTTCGGCAGAAGCAGTTGTAGGTTGGATGCAGAACAGTCGTTTGGGTTGCAGAAGCAAACGAGTTTCCACAGTTGCAGCAACAGTTTGAGCAGACCGTTGACAGGGTCGCAGAAAACCAGAACGCTTTGAACCTTGGACATCGAAGTCAAGGAGATCTCATTTCAAGCTCTTAGGAGTGTGTTTTGTTGGGACACCTCCGTTGCGACAACAAAACAGAACTGCAGTTTGGTTGGAAGTACACTTGCAGATTGGCTTGGCAAGCTACTACGTTGAAGTGTCACATAAAGATGATAGTGTGTTGAAGGTTGGACTGTTGCAAGAGTTAGTTGGATAAGTTCGCAGGAAGGACGTGCTAAGTGTTGCAGGTTTTGGTACCACTTGCAGAAGCACCAGAAAGTGCACCGACCGAAGAGCAGGTATGTGAACCGGTTAAGAAGATGAACAACATGGTAGGATCATGTTGTGAATGTTTCTCAGATGCACTAGAGGAAATAGTGAAGTGATTGCGGGAGTTGGGATGCATTCTTGAGAATGTATTCCATGAGTGGTCCAGACAAGAAGCATATCGGTTGCAGGAGATTTCAAACCAGACGTTTGGAAGGAAGACAAAGGTGGAGTCACAAGACGCTCGAGGAGAGTTAAGATGGTTGCAACCGGATGCGTCAAATAAGAAACTGAATGACTGTTACATCTGCGAAGGTGACCACTATGCAAAGAATTGTACGATGAAGGTAGAATTCTTACAAGGGGATCCAACGGTGCAGATGGAAGCCATGACAGTGTTAGAAGCACCGCAACGTTAAGACAATATTTTTGAAATGATGAAGGCAGTGGAGGCATGCCTTAGTGAAATGACGGGGAGTCAAGATGCAATTCTGCAAGAAACACATCAAGGGCTGGATTTAGTGGAAGCAATGGTAAGTGGCTTACGGGTTTCTGTGTTGGTTGACATAGGCGCAACTCACAATTTGGTGAGTAGAAGGACTACAATGTCATTACACATCGCACTAGATTTCATTCAAGCCAAGTTTAAGGAAGTGAATTCGGAAGTGAGGGCAGTGATGGGAAGGATAAATGCAACACCTCTCAAAGTCAAAAAATGGCAAGGCAACATAGATTTGAGAGTCGTTCCGCTAGATGATCACATGGTGATCCTTGGACAAGAATTTCTTTGGGTGGCCTGAGTCATGCCAGTTCCGCACGCAAGTCATTTGGTGTTCTTGGGAGAATATGGAGCATGGAGTTTTCCAATGACGCAGAAGAGCAAGTTGGGATACAGACCGTAGTTGTATTTGGTACAATTACTTGAAGAACCGGGCACGTCCAAAGACTTTCCGCAATGCAACATGGGGTAGAATCTAAGTTGGGTTGAAAATAACAAGCCAAGCACAACCCATGGGGTTAGCCATTCTTCAACAAATAAATTGGCATCGTTGGAAGAACGAGCAAACTTGATCCACAGGGATATTGAGTTGTTGTGCATTTCAGGAGACACTTCGCGGAAGAATGGAGGCAAGACAACACTTGCACTAGAACCATCCGTAGAAGTCACCATTGGAAGCATGCAGGAGATGTCGTTGAGCAGCTAAGGAAACGATGTTTTGGTCAAGCAGAGTCTTGGCATGGTGCAGCATGAGCAGGTGTTGGACCAGTCTAGTGAAACGCAGATTTTGGAGGAGGCCAAGGAGTTTGAAGGAAACACCAGTGAATATTATCCTTCACTTGATGCGGCAGACATTGTGGCATTTTGCACGCATGCCATAGGAATTCCAAAATCGTAGTTGTCACAGGAGAAGTTGGCACAAGTGGGTTGTCATCCAGACGAGTCAAAGGAAGTCCTCATTCACTTAGAAAGTGAGTGTTTTCCTAAGGTTGCAAATGAAGAAGAGTCCAAGTATGCGGTTGCAAAAGTGGGCATTCTTCAAACGCAGAATGGGAAAGAAATGTTGGCAGTTTTGGAAGTTTCAATGCACCAGGAGGATTGTGAGATCAAGGCAAGTGATCTGTTCAAGGGATTTAGTAAGACTACCAAGAGACGATCCAAGAGAAGACTGCGATGAACAGAGATAGAAGAAATGTTCTCCGCAGGTTCACACGATAACGATGGGGTTGAAACAGATGTGAGCACGCTTGTGTTCGGATTTGCCAAGTCCGAACTGACTACAACTCGGTTGGAAAATTTGGGTTGTAGCAACGCAGAGATAGAAGTTACACTAAGGAACTTGTGCAATAGATATTTTTGATGGCGGTGGTTTATGGCACCTCCCACTGCTTTGCATGACTTGAGGAAGAAGCAAACGGGCTCACTATCATGGGAAACGACAGTGAGACCCTAGGCACCTTGGCAAGGTAGCCTTGAAGAAAATTATCCCAAGGAAAAATGAGTTGGGCAGACTTGTAGTTAAAAACATAGTTGGCTTGAGGACGTTGAAAAGGACTTGGGAAAGATGGTTTCAGAATGACAAAGTTTGTCTCATGAGGAAGAAGTCAAGGTTGGACTAGCTACCCAACTGTTCCACTCATGAGGAGCTCAACGAATAGAAGCAGGTTGAAATTCATGGAGTATGGGTTTCAAAGTAACTGGTTGGGAGCACTGGCTACGTAAGAGTTTCTAAGGAATCTCGCATGGTTGCAATGATAGTTGCGGACTTTCCGAATGTGGAAGACAGTTAGGATGGCACATAGTGGTTGCAGCATGTTTCTGAGTACTGGTGTTACTTGGAGACATTGTCGAGGCCGAAAAAAAGATTAAGTGGGGGATGTTGTCACAGCCACGTTTTCAGCACAACACCCACAATCTTATCGAAGTCTTGCACTCCCTCCCAAGAGGATGACTTGGGCGCCCAGTTGGGAAAAACGAAGTTCAGTTGCACGAGAATTAGCGATAAGGAAAGTGATGGATCAAACGATGGAGCGCGTTGACCATGCATGGGTGCGCTCCCATAAAATGATGCCCATAATTACCCATCGTTGCATGGCAAGATGGAGAGTGGGGCACAGTTGCACATCAGCATGTTGGAAAGAAAAGGGGCATTTAGCGCACCCTTGGCCCACCAGACGTTGGGAGTAGTGGAACGTTGGCCAAGCGCCCACACGCTCCATGGAGAAGCACCCAAGAGTCCAACACTTAGCCACAAAATGGACAAACGCATGGGCTGAGAGCTCAGGTTGGGATCCAGAAACGAGCTCGGGTAGAGAGCCAAGAACGAGCTCGGGTTGAGATCCAAGGCATGAGCTCAAGTTGGGAGCCATAGCGAACACGGGTTGGAAGCCACAGTAAACACGGGTTGGCATCCATCAACAAACACTGGTTGGGATCTCAGCAGCGAACATGGGTTGGGAGCTTGGTAATAGCTCGGGTCAGAAGCCACTGGATGATGCCCAACAAATTGAACGAAATGCACATATTGCGGGGGAATTTGGACCATTCGGTTAGAATGGGTACGTCACCTTGAAATTTTGAGTGCACTCCAAGAAAGGGTGCGCCCAAGGTGGGGTCTCACCCTCCCACATGGCACTGTATATAAAGGCTAAGGCCAAAACAAAATGAAGGTATATTTCAAGTGTGAGAAGTTGCTAGGGAGGTTGTCCAAGCTCGTCACTCTCGAACAATTCCCACAATAGACTCGGTTGCAGCAGAGGGTTGCAGAAAGGGTGCAGGTTCGCAGAATCCAGCATTTGAGAAGAGTTTATCGACGAGACAGTTTCACTCAGCAAGGGTTGCAAGAATCAAACGACAGTCTTTAGAGTTGGATTCTCGCGGAGGGATCAACTCATTTTTTATTTTGTACTTTGTAATTTTATGTGTTAGCTGGTTGGGTGCACACCTGGAGATCTGCCATCCTATGTCAACTCTGTTTCCATTGTAACAGATTACTTTTACATAATGTTAAACAAGGGTTCTCCTGTTTGGAAACCCCAACTTATACGTGTGTGTTGTATTTACTTGATGTTACATGCATGTGTAAAATTGACTAAGTGTTGATGCTAGTAGGAACATGTTATCAAGTTAAACAAGTAAACAGAGTTGCAAGTATTAAGTTAAATCAGTTTCGCAGGTTAGGCGTAGTTTTTCGGTGCAATGGTTGAGTTCGCCAATCCCTCAAGTCATTCCCGAGAAATGCCGCACACTGTAGTTGGACGTTGGAGACTAGCGAAAAATTGTGGCTATGAAATTTGGTATAGAGATCAGAAAAGCTCCTAGAATTTCGTTAAGAACAAGGGTTGCATGGAAGGCCGCAAACCCACAGATCCATGGGACAGCGGGATTGTAGAGCCGCAGTCACAGGGCCGCAGAGCCGCAGGCACAGTGGGTTGCATAGGGTGCATAAATTCGGTGTACAGTTGAAGGTTAGGCAGAAGCGGTTGTAGGTTGGATGCAGAACAGTCGTTTGGGTTGCAAAAGAAAATGAGTTGCCACAGTTGCAGTAACAGTTTGAGCAGACTATTGACAGGGTCACAAAAAACCAGAACGCTTGGAAACATGGACACCGAAGTCAAGGAGAGCTTGTTTCAAGCTCTCAGGAGTGTTTTTTGTTGGGACACCTCCATTGCGACTGCAAAACAGAACTGCAATTTGGTTGGAAGGACACTCACATATTGGCTTGGAAAGCTACTACGTTGAAGTGTCGGAGAAAGTTGACACTTTGTTGAAGGTTGGAGAAGTTCGCAGGAAGGATGCACTAAGTGTTGTAGGTGTTGGAACCACTTGCGGAAGCACCAAAAAGTGCACTAATGGAAGAGAAGGTCCGCGATCCGATTAAGAAGATGAACACCATGTCAGGAGAATGTTGTGAATGTTTCTCAGATGCGCTAGAGGAAACAGTGAACTGCTTGCGGGAGTTGGGATGCGTTCTTGAGAAGGTGTTCCATGAGCAAGCCAAACAAGAAGCATATTGTTTGCAAGAGATTTCAAACCGAACGGTTGGGAGGAAGACAAAGGTAGAGTCGCAAGACGCTCGAGGAGAGTTAAGTTGGTTGCAATTGGATGCGCCAAAGAAGAAACAGATTGACTGTTACATCTGCGAAGGTGACCACTATGCAAAGAACTGTATAGTGAAGGTAGTATTGTTACAAGGGAAGCCAACGACGTGGATGGAAGCCATGACAATGTTAGAAGCACCACAATGTTCAGACAAGATTATGAAACGATGAAGGAAGTGGAGGCATGCCTTAGCGAAATGACGGGGAGTCGAGACACATCTCTGCTGACCAAATCACAGCCTCACAGTTGACCGGGGTTCACCAACTGTCGGCACATACCGCAGTATCCCTGGGCACCGGCCCGGGCAGGCTTGAGCCCACCCAGCAACACCCGCAGAGCAGATGAGTTCTCACCCGAGGCGTCCAGGAAGAGCAGACGGAACCATGTTTCCGCCGAGGGAGGATGAGAGTTGTGGTTGTGCAAACTATCTATCTTGCAGTATTCAAACAGAATTATAACATTTCAACTAATCGCAGCATTCATATTCCATATGAAACAGATCATTTAATCGCATCAATTGTCATTTCAACAACAGTAAGCAGATACTACATTAAACAACAACTATATATCGCACTATTGCACAAAAATTGCACCAGAACATCATTGTATTACTGTTGCAGTCAAAATACCAGAGGCAAAACATACATCTTATCCGCTTCTCGCTATCTTCTCCTCTTCATCCTTTTCTTTTTCTAACACTTACGACTCTCATCTATTTATAGGCTTTTGCCATTACAATATTTGTCCACTTACAACTAACTTCCTAACTGACACTGTGGACAATTGACCCATTATCTAACTAACTTGGTCCAAATGACCCCAAAAACCCGCATACCGTGGTACAATTGCCTCAATATTACAAAATACATGGTCCAAGTGACCCAAAACCCACCAACTACGATCTACTTTGGTACAAAATACTCCTTCCACGCCTTTATTCAACGTGTCGCAATGTTGGTGGTACCACGACACGTCCTCCTCAAACTGCCTGCCAACAGGCCCCCAACACAATCTTGTGGCTCGTCCTCGAGCCACGTCAACTGCATTTGTTCTTGTTGTCTGGATCACGCAATGTTGTCTCCTTCCTTCAGTTGTACAGATCCTCCGCTACCAATTCTGGAATCCCTACACTAGAGTAGGAAACCCCCGACTCGCCGTTAGGTACGTCGCGAACTCATCCTCCAGTCGCATGGAATAGTGCAGATTGAAAAGAAAAGAGGACAAACAGTACCCAGGTGCGGGAGCAGTGAAAGACTCTAGCACATCTGTTTCGCACCAGTGCCCGTCTTCTACTGAAGTCAGGGAGTTACCACCCCAACTAGCGTTCTAATCGAAAATAGCACAACCCTTCGAACAACTACTACATACTGAATCATGCAGGACCGGCCAAGGGTCCACCTCACTGTCGACATATACTGCACTTGCCCTGGCACCGGCCCAGGCATACACAGGGTAAGTGCACCCACCATATCGAGGTGCTCAGGGACACTCGTCGTTCGGGCTCGCAGGGCTCCTAGGGTGCAGCCACGGGAGACGAAGTGAAGCATTTCCATAGCCTCCTTGGAATTCCTCACAACTCAACTCACAAATTGATCAACCAGCATAACCACGCTATTCTAGAACACCTTCATTGTAGAAACTACCAGCTGCCTCGGCTACTTATAGCTGGACTGTTCCCAAGTCACGACGGTGGGAATGATGTCCCACTACCTTTCATCTCTGTGTGTGAACTTATCAACTGACACAATCGGGGGGGGTGACCATACTGTCACCAAAGATCCTACGTGCCAACGTGTGAGCAATCCCCTCACATTGTGCTGATCGGACCGGCTCAGCGTGCTATATGCTATCGTCATGTGTGAACCCAGCCAAATCAGGCAGGGGCAATCATGTGTAGAGAGGGTGGCCAGTGATCACACCACTTCACCATACTCTCCCAAATCCGTCATACAAAATCCGTCATCGAGCCTGAGTGCAACACTACCATGAGGCTCTGACTACTCTAATCTGGAGGCACAAGCCTCTTCCGCATACGCATACCCTCTTCCGTTAGTGTGCCATCTACCACCAAGCAACCTGCAACAATCATCATCAGTTTTTTTTTCTTTTCTTTTTCCCCGTGCGACTCAAACATCACACTGCTCCAAGCCCAAGTGATAGGGCTTCAACCTATGACCATTTACCAACTTGGGGAGCATCCCCCCATCCAATCGCTACAACTGAACTACTCCTCCTGAAGTAATACTATTGATGCGATGGGGACCCAGCCAATGCATCTGCAATTTCCCTGTATGTTTCATGAACTTGCTGTCGTACAATAGCACCAAGTTGCCTTGCTGGAATTATGTATTTTTAATGTGGCGATCATGCCATGCCATGCAGTCCTTCTCCACCCCTTGGTGAAATCCGACGATAAAGCAATCCTCTTCTAGTTCCATCAATTGTGTGAGACGTTCATCTAATGCTGCAACATCATCCATGCTTGTAACAGCCGCAATTGGCAGACTTGGAACAATGTACTCCACAGGCATAATTGCTTCCTTCCCATATACCAGCTTGAAAGGTTTCTGACCAGTCAACCTTTTACAGGTGGTGCGATAGGCCCACAATACCGTTGGGACCTTCAAATCCAAGTCGTCTCGGTTCGCATTGCACACCTTTGTCAATGCGTGTTCCAATACCTTGTTAAACGCCTCCACCGTTCCATTCACCTGTGGGTGATAGGGTGTACTCTTCTTATGCTGTATCTGCAATTCGTCCGTCAAGGTGCTGATAGTGTGATTCAGAAAGTGGCTACCTTGATCACTCGGTAATATCTTAGGGCAGCCAAATCGAGTGATAATGTGATCAAACAAAAATCGAGCAGCCATTGTGACAGAGCAATCAACTACAAGTGCTGCTACATCCCACCGGGTCAAGTACTCTATCGCTATGATAATATACCGCACACCTGTGCGTTTCCCTGGTGGATGAATCGATCCTACAAAATCCACAACCCATTTTTTGAATGGTTGTAGTGTCACTTGAGGTAGCAGTGGAATTTCCTCTCATCTAGACGGCTTGCTAGTTCACTGACAAACAGCACAAGACCGCACATAGTCTGTCGCATCATTATGTAATGTGGGCCACCAAAGTCCTACTTGCAATACCTTTCGGGCAGTCACCCAACCACCGTAATGTCCTCCCGCCACTCCACCATGTGCCTCAGCCAATATCTGCGCTTGCTCATGAGGCAAGACACATCTGCGTAATATCTCATCAGCACCCAATTTATACAACTCTACCACAATCAGTTGAAAGTCGGTAGCCTTGACGACCAATTACTTCTTCTGAGTAGTGGTAAAGTCATCGAGATTGGTGCCGGTCACCAAAAACTGAAGGATGTCATTAAAATATTGATCAGCAGTGGCAACGTGAAACAGTTAGGCATCCGGCAACCCGTCTTCGATATTAGTCGGTTCCTCCCCTGTATCAATCCGTGACAAATGATCTGGTCCAGCATTCAACCGCCTCAGCTTCACAACAACCTCAAAATCAAACTCCTGAAACAACAGTAGCCATCAGCAAATCTTCCCCCCCAACACAGGCTTATTGACCAAGTATTTCAATGCAGAATGATCAGTGAACATTTTAAAGTGGCCACCCAACAAATAATGCCTGAATTTCTGCAGCGCGTAAACCATGGCCAGACCTTCGCGTTCTGTGGTAGTGTAATTGCGTTCTGCAAAGGACAGCTTCCGACTGGAAAAAGCAATGGGATGATCAATGTCACCTTCTCCTGGTTGATCCAATATAACACCTAATGCAACCGAGGAGGCATCAACGTGGACATGGAATTCCTTACTCCAGTCTGGAAAAACCAAAATCGGTGCCGACGCCATCTTCGCCTTGAGCGTTTCGAAGCTATCCTGACATTTCGAGCTCCACTGGAATGTCGCGTCCTTCTTCATCAACTTTTCCATAGGGGCAGTAATCGCAGCATAACCCCTAATGAAATTGTAGTAATATCTCGTATGACCCAAGGTGGTGCGCAACAGCTTAATAGTGGTCGGTGGTTGCAACCCCAAAATAAGCGCAATCTTGGCTGGATCAACCAACAATCCCTGCTTACACACGATATGACCCAGCAATATTCCAAAGGGAGCACAAAAAATACATTTATTCAAGTTCAGCGATATTTGGTGCTGTCGGCATTGCTCGAGCATTAACCGCAGATTGGCCATATGATCGTGAATCAATCCATAAACGGTCCAATCATCCATATATACCTGCAGAAACTTCTGAATAAAATATTTGAATGCCGCAACAAAGACCCTGGAGAATATCGCAGGCGCATTCTTCAAACCAAACGGCATGACCGTGTACTGAAAGCAACCCCATTCAGTAACAAAGGTTGTCTTATGGTGATCTTCCTGGGAAATGCAAATCTGATCGTAGCCAGAGAATCCATCAATGAAAGAGTACATCTCCTGGCCACCCACTCCTTCCAGTACTTCATCAGTAAATGGAGTCAGAAAAGGGTCATGCAAGTAGGCATCGTTCAACTTCCACAAGTCGACACAAATGCGCACTTCGCCCGTTTTCTTGTCCTACACCACCATAGGACTGATCCATTCGGATTCTTCTATAGGTTCGATAATACCAGCATCCAACATGCGATCAAGTTCTGCCTTGACTTTTTCCTTGTGTCGTGGGTTCAACCGATAAGGTCGCTGTCGAATCGGCTTAGCATCTCGCTTTAAGGGAATCTTCATCTCGCCTAAATCACCTAGTATTCCCTTCATCTCAGAAAACTTCATAGGAAACACATCTTGGAATTCATGAAGTAAATCAGTGACCTTACTCATCATCTCATCATCCCAATAATCTCCAACATTGGCAAACTTGGGAGTAGCCTCGGTTTCGATATTCGTCTTGCGGATCTGCAATGCTTGACTGAAAGGCGTACCTGGTGCAATAAGTGGGACCACATCGTGACTTCCTTCAGATTCGGGAATGTTAACGCTCTGGGGATCGTCATCGTCCTCCGGGCCACCACTAATATTGAAACATTCCATGAGAGACTGCATTTGACAAGCAGAGTGCGAATCCACAGGGTAGGCTACTAGAACAACCTGAAGTACCACATCGCGGATGAGTTGCAAGGCATTATGGACATCAGGGTTAGAATCTGTGAACGTGAACGTATGAGTGAAGTAGAGTGTCAATTCCCCCCATGTTGTAAATTATCGGCGCAACTCAGCTGCGGTGTACCATGAGCGCGGCATCTCATCTAAAGTACGGATAAAAGCATGGACCCACTCATCGCGGGGTCGTGCACTCCATAACTATTGAAATTCCATCACATGATCCTGGGGATTGTTTCATCCATCATACTTGCCAGCATGATAAACCTCAGTGTCGCCAAACCGAACCATCATTAACCTCCGACACTGCGACCAATCAGTAATGAACTTCTTGTGTGTCGCCCACCAACGTGATGGAGCAGCCTTCAATGCTTCTGCTAATGCCAACAATCGCTGGGGTTCTAAGACTCGTTCTTCAAATTCTGCCAAAAAGCTAGTGAGGTCAGGAAATCCCTCATAGACAGGCAGTGTGACTGTTTCTATTGCAACACGACATAAAGACTACGTAATTAAGCCACATTTTTGGAACGGTACTTCATGCATCTGGTTTTTCCAGTGTTCGAAGGCATCATCAGAGTCGAAAGACGCAGAACTTTCGCTGCACCACTCCAGCTCACCGTGGACAGTAGTATGAATATAATCTTAAAAAATGTTGAATGCATGATCCCAGGCAGTGAGATCGTCATCTTTTATAGGCTCAACATATCGGCATCCTTCAGCCAGATCCAATGGGGCTACGACTCTGAAATCATGATTCTCAAAGATCATCATGCGCTTCTTGAAATTGATTACAGCTCCACTATCGTTAGCCCATCCGCTATCCCCAAGAGCGCAGGATAGGAGCTTCCTTCCTCAACTACTTCAATGACATCGAAGTCAGCATAAGTCTTCATGCCCTCAATATCAATTGTGAGCCGCGGAACTCGCCCAATAGGTGTAACCTTCGCATGGTTAGCCAACCGAAGCTGCACAGGAGACCAGCTCAATGGGGGACTCCCCATCTTCTGCCACGCCTGCCTGGTTAAGATGTTAACATCCGAACCAAGGTCAAGAATCACAGAGTCAACATCGTAGTCACCAATCTAAATATTCATTCACATTTCCTTGCCAGTCTTCCATCGTTGTAAGGAGTTTACAGCCGACTCCTGCCGTCCTTTCTGAAATCGCTGTAACCATCCCTCAATCTCAACCAGAGCAACCGGGTCTTGGGCCAACAACAGACAACTCTCGAGAATTTTTTGCAATATCCCTGGGGTTGGTGGATCGGTGTCTGATGTGGCATCAAAGACAGGCAGCATATCGCAAACAACAACCTTACCGCGGTATTTCTCCAACGTACGACGTGCATCCAGGAATTTCTCTTACTCGACATCAATTTCGAAGGGTACTGTCTTCTGACCAACCAATCGAATCATTGGTCGCGAACCATCTTCCCTAGTTGTCTTTCCTCCACGAGTGACAAAAGCCACCGAAGCATCTTGTGGTCGTGATTCTGCAGAAATGGCCGTAATATGTGTGCCTTGTGTCTGGTTCTGCTACAAATTCCCTGCTTGATTGGTGTTCGGCAGTGGCCGCGGGGGCTGGTTCTGTACTGTTTGTTGTACCTGATTCTGTATTGGTTGTTGCGGCTGGGCCTGATTCTATAGCTGAGGGGCGTTCCCAGCCTGCAATCGTGCAATCAACTGTGGACAATTTTCAACCGTATGATCATTACCATAACAGAAGGTACACTGGTTCTGTAGCAATGGGCAGTCACGCTAGTAATGTCCCCAGATCGCACAGTGATAACATTGAACAGGTCCACGACCACCTCGGCCTCCTCCTCCACGACCAAATCCACCACCGTGTCCACCCCGGTATCCTCCATGGTAGTTTCCCTACTGCTGGTACTGAGGTTGATTGAACTGTTGTTGTGCGGGTGCTGGCGGCATCCTTTGCCCTTGTGGTACATACTACGGTTGCTGCACGTACTGAGGCTATGGGGGGTTCACCGATGTATATTGCGGTACGAACTACTATGGTTGCGGCTGCTGCAGTACGAAATACTACGGTTGAGGTATCGGCTGAGCTACCTGCGGCTATAGCGATGCAGCGCGTTGATCATCTTTGACATAGAATGCATCACACATTCGCTCTTGTAGCAACCCATATGCACGACAATCCTTGTCATCGTGTCCTACCAACTTGTAGAAGGTGCAATACAGATTCCACAGAGTCGTAACCATTTTCTGCATATATGGGCAATTATCGTGACTGTGCCCGAACACTTGGAAAACACGACACCATGGCATATTGCCACCATTCAACAGATTCGGCGCACCAAAGACCAAATAATTACAAAAATCTGGACAATCATCTTTCGTATGTCCCTCTCGTTGACATCACGTACACCATACTTCTTCCTTCTTCTTCTTCAAATCTTGCAAATGTATAGTCAAGTTGGCGAGCTATGTCTGTATCTGCGACATCCCGGCTGCATTATCTCCAATCGGTGACACTTCCAATCGCATTGCAATCTCTAGAGCTTCGCTAGGCATCCAAATTTTTTGCTGCATCAGCGGCAACCGAATGTAGGGTAACAGTGCTGCAATGAACCATTCTTTATGTTGGACAGCGCTCATATCGAAACTAACCTTTGCCATCAGCGTCTTGAATCGTTGATCGAAATCCCATACTGTCTCATTGGGATACTGTTTAATTTCCTTTAGTTTAGTAATGTATTAAGCCTCTGACTTAGGTCGTCTAAATTCAGCAATCAGTCCTTCCCGAATCTCATCCAGGGACTTTTCTAGTATTCCTGTAGGAACCAAAATAAACTTCATGAACCAATCTAATGCACAACCTCGCAAGGTCATGGCCAACTGCCCTTTCTTAGCATTATCATCAGTGACCTGTTTCATGGTCCAGACTGCTTCACACAAAAACCAGTATTGTTCCGGGTTGTCTGTCGCACTGTCGCGGAACAACGGTAACTTTGCATCATCACCCACCATTTTGGGCTTCCTTCCTCCTGTCACTACGCTACTACTACCAATTAACTTCTGCAGAACTGATGAACTCGGCGGTGTCGAAGTAGTATTTCTTGCTGGTTGAGAGTTAGTGAGCGGAGGGGTGGGTACGTTTGTGCCGAGGTTTGGTCCTGCCTCTATCCTGGGCATAGCCTAGTTATCCCTGTCAGGACTGTGAGATCGCTTCGTCCCGTGTGGTCTTCGTTCACGGTCTTGCAGTCCGATCACAGCAGGACCTTCTCCTATCCTCTGCCTCTTTCCTATCAGAACCTTGCTCCTCCCCTTGTAAGGCCACTTTCTTCCTTGGCTTCACTCACAGTCTCCTCATGGTCTGCACCCATCTACCCCTTTACCATTCCTTCGACCGCCCCCCGACAGTTGCGATACCCACGGCCTCCGCCCACCAGGCTGCTTACTGATCAAGGTGCATCTTCCATATACCTTTTGTTAACACCTAAAAAGTGCTCACTACCTCATCGACCCCATTACATGACTCATTTGTCCATATTTTCTACCATATTTACCTTCAAAACCCTAAAATCCCATTAAAATGCCTCCAAAAGGCCACAAAACCATCAAAAAGCCTCAAAAAGGCTAAAAAACCCCTTTTCCCTCCAAAAATATCCAAACTTCCTCCAAAATAGCAAAAACCCTCTAAAAAGGGAATAAAAAATATAAAAAAAAATGATGAGGAAAAAGATCCAAAAGGAGGAAAAAACCCTATACAGCTGACCTAAACCATATGGTTCCCAAAACCATGGGCCAGCACTCCACCACCAAAAACCTATAAATAGGTGATGGAGACCCCTCATTTCATATCCACAATCAAGTATACCCTTACTCTGCCAAAATCTCTCTTGAAACCCTAGCTCACCCTTGAGCTACTTTCACCATTGAGAGCCCCTTTTGGCCCATTTCCACCATTGGAGAAAGAGAAGGAGCAAAGTTGGAGTTTGGAGCAACCCTCTTGGATCATTGCAAGAACTTCACCAACCTCTACATTTGAGGTAAAAGTTTAATACAAAAGAAAACCATTTATTATTTATTGTCTCTTATGTTTCATGCACATGTTTAGAATAATTTCCATTTCAATGTATTGTCTTTTCATTTACTATTTATTGAACTTCTACTAAGGAGTCCCTTCTCCTTAGTAGGTGCTCATTTGCACAAGCTAGGGTGAAAACCCTAGCTACAGTTTTGGTGACTCCGTTTGTGTTTTTTTAGAATTTCTAGTTATAATTTTTTAAGTTTTAGACGTTTTAATTTTCTGCAATATTTTTCTGTTCGGCTGTCCCTTTCAGCCACCGTAAACCGCATCTTTTACCCCCTGCAGTTGCGTTCCGACCGCATCTTTCAGGCGTTTACCTGCGATCCGACCGCGGCTCTCAGACTGTTTCCGACAACCTGCCAGTCGTTTTCAGTCTGTTACCTGCGATCCTACTGCGGCTATTAGCCTGTTTGTGATGGTCCAACTGTGGCTGTTAACCCTTTTTCTGCGTCCCGCCTGCGGCTTTCGGCCATTTTCCTGCAACCCGCCGGTGCCTTTAGGCGTTTTTCCTGTGTCCCGCCTGCGGCTTTCGGCCATTTTCCCGCAACCCGCCGGCGCCTTTAGGCATTTTTCTTGCGTCCCGCCTGCGGCTTTCGGCCATTTTCCCGCAACTCGCCTACGCCTGTCGGCGTTTTTCCTGTGTCCTGCCTGCGGCTTTCGGCCATTTTCCCGCAACCCTCCTGCAACTCTCTATGTTTTTCCTGCGTCCCAACTGCATTTTTCAGCCAAAATCCCGCAACCCAACTGCGACTATTGAGCTGTTTTCCGCGGTCCGACCGCTAAGATTTGTCAAAAACCTGCGGTCTGTTTTCTGCATTTTTCCCTGTTTTGAACCCAGCACTTTGCTGCACTATTTTTTGCATCAGCACAGCCATCTGTCCACCTGCAGCCACACTTCCTTACAGCCTTTTTCTGCAGTTTTATTTCTGTTCCATTTATAGAATAGTTTTTTAATTTTCAGCATTTTAAATTGAAAAAAGAAAATTGTGCATTTCAAAGGTTAATTTCTATCTTGTTATTGCTAGTTAGAAAGTTGCCCACCCTAGTGGCACTTTTTACTTGGGTTCATCATCATCTCACATGCACACACTCTGTCACCTAATTCAAGTGAGCCTTAAAAAACTACTTAACTCAACCAACATTCTAACCCCACTTGGGGAACATATAAGAATTTTTGTAGCTAGGTAGGATCGGGGGGATAGGCATCTAAATAACACCCCTCGGTTGCTTACACTTGAGACATAGTTGTTGTCCATTAGGGAACCAAAATCCCCTAGTATTTTTTGGCACGGTCACGACCAGTTTATCAGAGGGCCTCTCCCCTAGGAGGGTTGAAGTCGCCAGACTGGTTCCGGAGGCCTAAGTGGAATACCGCACTCCATTCAGTAACCGAAAGGCTACCTTTCGCAGTTCTCAGGGTATCCCTGTATGGGGGTACTGCGGTAAAAGGACCAAACGGCAGATTCACCTTTCTGGACGTGTCATGAACGGGGTATCTTAGTTGCCTTTCTTCTAGGATTGACTACCCGGTATCCCTCCCAGTAGGGGGATATCTTTAGCCACTTGGCTCTCCTATCCATATTTTCTGACTTGGATTTCATCACCTTGCAGAGGATATGTCTAGTTGAGTCAGAATACTATTTAGTTAGGTGTTTGCATGCTCCCTTACCTCCTTTTGGTCTAGTGAGTCCACTCTTTTTATTTTTTAGGAAACCTGCTGCTTGTTGGTATTCTAACCATTTCTGTTGTTACTCCACTTATTGTAGCACAGCTGTTACAGTAAGTGTTTTGAGTTGGTTGTTGGCCTGAGTGCCATATTTCTTAAGGTCTCCTTCTGCACACTCGGTTGCATTAGGGTTTTTGAGCTATTTTTCACTCAACACAACCCCTAGATATTTGACACCATTTGTCACCATTGAGTCCCCGAGACATTGTCGGCGCCTCCGGGGCGAGCCCCCGCAGCACGATTCACTTGACACCACCCGTCATAGACATAGATCTTCATCACTTGATACCACTCATCATAGATCTCGAGCTTTGTCACTTGACTCCACACGTCAACGGCATAGAGCTCCGTCACCCGATCTAGACGCCCCCTATTTCACCTCTGGTTCTGAGGCAGAGTCCGAGAACCCCATTTACAATACACCAACCAGCCCCATGGCTGGCGTGACTTCCTCCCCTTTCTTTGTAGGGACCATTGGTGGAGCATCCACCACCACACCAGCTACCACACCCGCTTTGGGTATGCCCTCGATGGGGCCCCCATCTACCATTCATATCACTACACCCATTCCAGTAGCTGGAATACCTATTCCCACTCCATCAGTGACTCACACTACCCTTGGTGGCGCAGGCCCGTCCCATACCACTTTCGTCCCTCCACTTGGGGGCAACATCCCGAACCTAGCCCCTCCACTTGGGGGCATTGGCCCCAATTTGGTCACACCCACTGGTATGTCACATCCTTCTACTAGTTTTCCATTCATGGCTAGCCTCAACCTTCCTGACCTAGCCAGACTGAATAACGATCCCATTAGACACAACCCTACGTGGCCTCACATGCCTACCAAGCTCCCCTTCGACATCCCTAAGTTTGAGGGCAAGGCAGGTGAGGACCCCCAGAACCATATTATGTCCTTCCATCTATGGTGTTCCTCCAACTCCATAGTGGACGACTCTGTCCGCCTCCGTCTGTTATAGTGCACCTTCACTGGCTCTGTAGCTAAGTGGTACATCGAACAACCCCATGGGACCCATGCCACCTTCACTTCCCTTGCCTCGACCTTCCTGCAGTTCTTTCAGTTACCTGTCCGCTATGACGCGGAGTTGAGATCCTGCTGGCTTGCAGACAGAACACGGCTACCCACATCACTGACCACATCCATGAGTGGCGTCGACACCGCAGCCTCTGCAAAATCAAGGTAGACGACCGTATCTTCTTAGATTGGTTCCTAAAATCCCTCCTTCCTGTCATTGCCAAGGATGTGGCATCCGAACGACCCCAGTCTGAGGAAGAGGCCATCCTCAAAGCCCAGCAATTTGACCTCATATACGCCCAGTCGGGTTACCTTTATACCATTATACCTGACGCCCCTCGCGGTGATTCCTCTCAGCACGATGTGCCGGGGGCATCCCATGCCGCAGATGGCATCATCGGCCGTATTACCTAGCATCCCCAACCTTTTTCCATAGCACGTCCTAGCCATGGCCCCGACCTTTCGCAAGCTACATCACAATCCGGTGCAACCAATTCGTATGCTCCCATGGCACATCACCATCATTCCCATGGACCCTCATGTCCACCTCAGTGCTTTGGGCACGCATCCCCCGCCTATGCCCCCCCGGTCGCACCTCAGTCGTATTACCATCCACAGGCTGCACCAGCTCCTGTGACCTCTCAAGTCCAACTTGCTTATTACCTGCCACAGGCAGCCCCTGCGGCCAACCCACAACCCGCTCCGCAGACATATCAGCAACCCCCACAAGGTTCAGCACTTGCATAGCCTCCACCTACATATTATCCTCCGCAGCCTGCTCCAGCACCTGTGTAACCCCAGAACCCACCTACTGCCCAAGGGCAAGTATACGCCCAACAAAATCAGCAGCAAAACCAAAACAACCAGCGCCAACAGGGCCAGCAAAATCGTGGCAAAGGCCATAACCGTGGGAACAACCCTCCTCCAGACCAAGGTGGTCAACCTCCCAATCCCCCAGACAATAATAATGCGGCACTTGGCAACCAAAACCCTGATCGGCCACCCAAGCAGGCCAAAAACCCTAACTTGTGAACTAACCATCCTTGTTCTATTTGCGGGGTCTATGGCCACTACACACATGCTTGCCCACATTTGGAGCGAGCTCGGCAACTCTGGGTTGATGATGCCCATTGCCAAGGGCATGCAGTTCCTCAAGCGTCGCCCAACCCTCAACCCCCTCAGTAGCCACCTTTGGTACTGCAAAACCCCTTACCAACTCAAGGCGTAGTGAACACTCAGCTGTTGGCTCCCTCCAAGTCAACGCGCCACCACAACAACAACAGATCACTTATGCCGCTCCTGATCAACCCATGTTCGACTCAGGTACCCACCACTTGTTGATGATGTCAACCTCCAAACCCGTCAGAACCAATATGGCTCCACTCCTGATGCCCCTCCCGTCGACAAAAAGACTAACGCTCATCCCACTGATCAGACATTACGTATACCTCCGGCTCCACTAGATGGCATCGCCAAAGCACCTCGTTTGCCACTTTGTCGTATCAACAATAACCCCAATGCTCGCGCTGCGTAAAATTACAACATTGTAGATGATTTAGCCCAGTCTCCCGCAGCCATGTCTGCGTTGGAAGTCTTGAAAAACTGTCCTTCACAACAAAAGACTTTGCTCTCCACCATTGGTGCCATTGACCCAAATGATTCACAATTGATGGCCTTCGATTTGGACCAGTCCGAACCACGCCTGCCTTCCACTTTAGCATTCCAAGTTTCTATTTCCATTCGAAATCTTGTCATCCATCGATGCATTATCGATGAAGGTGCCTCTACATGCATTATGTCCACATTCGTTTGGAAGAAGTTGGGATCCCCTACTCTCTAGCAGTCCACCACTGCGTTGCGAGCCTACGACGGCCGTTCGACTCAACCCCAAGGCCTATTAGCTAACGTCCCTGTCTAGCTGGCTGGTAAAACCATTCTCATTGACATAGAGGTCATCAATGCCCAACTTGATTATAACCTCTTACTTGGCTGCAGCTACATGTATGCTATGAAGGCGGTTGCCTCCTCCGTTTTTCGTACCATGATATTCCCCCATGATGGACGCGTGGTCAAGGTCGACCAACTCACCTATTATGATCCAAATGCCCCTATTGCACGCGAAAATGTTCTCCCCATGGTTGAACAACCTGTTAGCGGTGCTACTACCTCGTTGGTTTCCTCCGTGGGACCTGTAGTTTACTCAGATCCGCCGGTGACATCAACATTCCAATCCATTCCTCCCCCGTCATCTGCACCCGAAGTATCTGACCTATGTACCCTTTCCCACAATACACAAACACCTAATACTCAACCGCCCTTGTTACCTAAACCACCATTGGTACCTAGTCACATTGGTGTTACACCCATCCACACAATCCCCTTCCTAGTCCCTCCCTTGGGAGTAGTAAGCGCCCCGGTTGGCTACCCTTAGCCTCCCTGGGTTAACCTTGGGATTACCCATGTGGTATCTTTCGCCTCCCGTTCCCCCGCCGACACCAAACGTTGTCCTACAACCGGTGCAACCCATGGCTACTACTAGTCAACCACCTCCCGGTGTCACTACCCCTTCGTCCTCTACGAATCCCCCCCCTCTTATCAAGAACACTGGGGGCAGAGTCCCACAACCATACACTGCTGTACCTCCTCCCAAGACAATTAAGCCCCCTCCCGTTTTTCGTGCTCCCCCCAAATTCTCGTTGTGTGATAAGTTAGGCCATCCGACTCACCAATGTCCACAGTTACCTGCATTACAGGAACACATGCAAATGCTTGACGATGACCCCAACATCCCGGTTGTCAAACTCGACCCAACCCCCAAGCCTCGTGATAAATCACTGCGCACCTACCACCCTTGTGCCATATGCGATATTTACGGACACTACTCTCATCACTGTCCTGATCTCCCAGATTACCGAGCAGCTCTCTACGAGATGAATAGTTTGGACCTTGAGACGGCGCCCCCCACAATTGAGGAAATCCACCCACCAGTCTCCTCCCCATCCTGCAAGATTAATACCATTTATATGATCTCTTCGACTACCACTCCCTCGTCAACTGATTTGACAACTCAAACGTTCCGCACTGATGAGGAGATTCTAGAGGCTCTCACTGCCCTGGATTATCCTTGGGACGACATGCACCATCGTTCATATTTCCTCCCAGAAGACTCCTCCTCCACCATAGCTACCCAATTCGCGGTTGAGTCCAAAGATTTCCTTCCCACCAAAGTTGATTGGTTTAAGGATCCTATTCCTGCTCCTGATGCCTTTGAGGAAGGTAACATGGCCAACATCTCTCCCATTGTCCACATAGATATCTCTGCCCCAGGAGATGCCCCTGAACTCATCACTTTAGGAGCCTCCTGCAGTGAGTCTGAGATTGAGGAGTACAAAAAACTCTTCCAAGAATTTCGTGATGTCTTTGCCTGGTCCTATACCGAAATGCACGGTCTTGACCCCACCATTATAGAGCACCACATTGACACATGGCCTGATGTACCCCCCGTTCGTCAGAAAAAGCGTCCCATTCATCCTTCCAAGCTACCCGCTGTTAAAGCTGAGGTCGAGAAACTTCGCAAGGCAGGATTCATTTATCCTATTGCTTATACCACCTGGGTTTCAAACCCCGTTCCCGTTAACAAAAAGCAAGGCACCATTAGAGTATGCACTGAATTTCGCAATTTAAACTGAGCTTGTCCCAAGGACAACTTCCCCACGCCATTTATTGACCAACTCATCGATGCATGTGCGGGGCATGAAGTCCTATCTTTCATGGACGGTTTTTCTGGATACAACCAGATTCAGATCCGTAAGGAAGACCAGTACAAGACTGCCTTTACCACCCCATGGGGCACCTTTGCCTATCGAGTCATGCCATTCGGCCTCAAAAATGATGGTGCCACCTTCCAGCGGGCCATGGCCTATTGTTTTCACGACTTGGTCCATATCCTGCTAGTCTATCTTGATGACCTTACAGCTCGTTCCTGGAAACGATCAGACCACCTTAACGACCTCTGGCAAGTTTTCCTGCGTTGTCGCAAATATAAAATCTGCTTGAACCCACACAAGTGTGTCTTTTGCGTTCCGGCAGGCCGGTTGTTGGGTTTCATTGTTTCCCAGAAAGGAATTGTTGTCGATCCCCTAAAGGTTCAAGCCATTCTAGACCTTCCCTCTCTCGCATGCTTCGGCAGCTCCAGAGTCTGCAGGGGCGATCCAATTTCCTTCGATGCTTCATTCCTGATTACGCCACCAAAGTTCGTGGATTCTTACACCTGCTTCGTACCCACATACCCTTTGTTTGGGATGAGCAAGCAGAAGCTGCATTCAAAGCCCTCAAGAAAGCTCTCACACAAGCCCCCTTGATCTCCCCTCCGGATTTCTATCAGGATTTCATCCTTTACGTCTCGGCATCCGCACATGCCGTGCCCAGAGTCTTGGTTCAAGAAGATGCCTCTCACCAAGAGCATGTCATTTATTATGTCAGCCAGACCTTATCTGGACCACCCCTACGTTACCCATACGAGGAAATATTAGCCCTAGTTGTAGTCTTTTCTGTCCAAAAATTGCGACACTACATTTTGCTCAGTCGTACCACAGTTGTCGCTAAATCCAACCCTATGGTCTATCTCCTCACTCAGCGGCTCCTGCAAGGTCGTGTTTCTAAATGGGTCATTATCCTCCAGGAATATGACCTTACTTTCAGAACCCCTAAGAGCACTAAAGCCCTCACGCTTTCCCAGCTCATCACCGATCTCCCCTCCCTTTTGTCGTCCCCCCCAAATCTTCGATGAGTTACCCGACAACCACTTGTTCACCATCTCGTCTGATGACCCATGGTATGGTGATATTTTGTCATACCTTTGCACACAAAATTTTAGACCCAGCGTTACTTGTGTAGGACGCCGTCGTATCCGCCACCAGGCCTCTCGATATCTCCTCTTAGGCGATCTCCTTTACCGGCGAGGGCTCGACACGATTCTTCGTCGTTGCCTTACACACGAGGAAGCTGAACATGTCCTCAATGACTATCATAGCGGCGCCTGCAGTGGCCATTTCTATGGGATGGCCACCGCCCAAAAGGTTGTCCGCGCTGGATACTTCTGGCCCACACTTTTCATCGACTGCATCACTGCGGTCAAGAATTGCCATAATTGCCAACTTTTCGCCCCCAAGGCCCAGACACCACCTGCTTCGTTACACCCAGTCGTCACCGTTGGTCCATTTTGTAAGTGGGCCATCGACTTCATGGAGTGTAGACCCCCATCTACCAGCGGCCATAAATACATCATTGTCACCGTCGATTACTTCACCAAATGGTCCGAAGCTATGCCCCCTTTCAATTGTACCACTGACACCGCTGCCCGTTTCTTTTTTAACCACGTTATCACTCGATTTGGGGTTCCTAAACAGTTGGTCTCAGACCATGGTTCACACTTCGAAGATTTCGTTTGGCGTGAGTTATCCACCATCCTCAAGTTTGAACATCAGTTCTCCTCTGCTTACTACCCCCAAGGGAATGGTCAAGTAGAGGCCATTAACAAAATTCTCAAAACCATCCTTCAACGCACTGTTGACCGGCATAAGTCCAATTGGCACCACATGTTGTTCCCTGCCTTATGGGCCTACCGTACCTCTACCAAGACCGCCACTGGTTTTACCCCGTTTCATTTAGTTCACGATGTAGAGTCTGTCCTCCCCATCAAGTGTCAGATACCTGCCTTACACATCGCTGTCGAGCTTCTGCCCGACACCTCCCCACTTGAGCAATGTCTGTTATCCCTCGAACAAGCTGATGAAGACCGTCGTGCCACTCTCCAGACCATTGAAGCCGCCAAGAACTGCTCCAAGGCTGGTTACGACAAACATGTACACCCTCGAATTTTCCATGAAGGGGACCTCGTCCTCGCCTATGACCAGGCCCATGACAAAACTGGAAAAGGTAAGTTTGAATCCATGTGGCAAGGCCCTTACATCATGCAGACCTGTCTCGGCAAGGGGGCATACATTTTAATTGACTCAGAAGGTCACCCTTTGCGCAACCCCCGTAACGAGTTGTATCTTAAGTGTTTCTATCCTTAGAATAACTCGCGGCCCCATTGGTCTGCATTATACAGTTTGCTCTCTTTTTTGTTTTTCACCTTTTTTACCGTGATCTTACATTCATCATTTTTGCATGATCACAAATGGACCCTCTTTCACCTCATTACATTGGCTTCGCTGATGGAGCAAGCCGCTGGTCTCCAAACCTGGCTTCTGCAGCATGGGTCTTATATTCCCCTTCACATGACTTGATTCACCTTGATGGAATATGTATAGGCACTGCTACCAATAACCAGGCAGAGTATGATGCTGTGACCGGTCTCCTGACTGCTACCCTCCAGATGGGCATTTGTCGCCTTCATGTGTTCCTTGACTCCTAGTTACTTGTCTCCCAGCTCAACAATTGCTACCAGGTATGTGATCCCTGTCTCTTTAGGAAATTCCTTCACACAAAACAACTCAGCTGACAGTTTGAATCCATAACATTCACCCACGTCCCAAGAGCTCAAAATAGTGTCACAGATCAAATGGCTAACAACATCCTCGATTGGCACATCAATCACACCATGTAAGACCTTTATCATGCATCATCACATTACATCTCATCAAAAATATATAAAAAACCCAAAAAGATTGCAAGGGGCATCCACGTGCCTATCATCACATCAACATTTGCATCCATGTGCAATAACAAATATAAAACACATTCATATACAGGGGCATCCACGTGCCTAATCCTACTGTTGCATCCATGTGCAATGCATCACATATAATATACAAGGGGCATCCACGTGCCCATCACCCTATGCTACTTGCATCCACGTGCAGTACAACCATACAACACACCATAAGCGCATCCACGTGCGTACAACTAAAACATCATCGAAAAAAGGTGCATCCACGTGCATATATATATATATACCAAAAAATATATGTCCATACGCTACACATGTCCTGAGTACCCCCGTACTCAGCTATACACAAAAAATATCTATACACCTCATAAGATACATGCCAGAGCTACAAAACTCGGGCGGAGTCCCCTGCACTCCCTAGTGAGAGTCATACCCTGCATCACTACCTACATTAGCTGCCTCCGATTCCTCCCCTCACTCCTCCTCCTGCAGCTCCTCATCCCCTGCGAGCTCCTGTGCCCGACCCCTGTCCGCCAGGATAGCCACCCGGATCGCAATCGACCGGAACTCTCGTGGCACCCTCATACAGTCCTGAACCACATCGGGATCCACGTCCCGCCACCCCTCGTCAGTCACTCCAACTAGCAATCAATCCAAAAGCACTCGTACGGACTCCAAAGTCCCCTCCGCGTCCCGTCAACGCACCTCGCCTCGGCCTGGCAGGGCTGGTACCGCCACATGCCCCCTACGCGCCACATGCCCTGGTGGTGGTCTCAGACCCACATCTATAGATCACACATCAGTCAGTAATAGTATATATCATAACACACATCATACATAAATCCTGACATCCATAACATGCAAGTAAGTCAATACGTACCATCTGGTCCCCATGCCTGCCCTGGCGGCCGTGGTGCGTCTAGGTCCCTGGTGTAGTCCATATACCTATACGGGTAGTCATCCAGTGGCAGTGGCATCTGTAGCTGCCGCTGAACACAGGTGAGGAACATCTGGCCCCACGCATAGTAGACACCATCCAGTACGCACTCCACTAGCTGGATCTGGCCCCCGGACACCTTCTTCGGTGACTGGGACCCCAACACGCGAACCACGCATGCTGCAATAGCCTGCACTGCCGGCTCCTGTAGGTCTATCACCCGGAGTGCATTCCTATGCACCCTAGCGTCTGGAACACAGTACTGCTCCAGCATGTCCTCCATATCTACATCCGCGGATACTCGCGGCCACGTATCCGCCACCCTACCCAGACAGGGCAACCCCATCAGGAAGTATAGATCTGTCAAGGTGAGGTCCACCCTCTCACCCTGCACCCTGAATGCCTGTATGTCTGGCTCCCAGAAACTCACTAGCCTATTCAGTAGCAACCCTGCTGACCTCATCATAGGTACCTGCACGAACTTCAGCAATCTGCACAATCCCAACACTGACCGCACATGACGCTCCTCCTGGATGATAGCCACTATCTCATCCGAGATCTCCCGCTCTCTCCATAGTGCCAGCGGCATCCTGTCAACCACGCAAGGCAAACTCATCAGACTCATGTCAAAGAAATAAACCCCGCCCCCCCTGGGGGAAGTCCTAACAACTCGCTCCCAAATGTGGCTTTAGGTCCCCTTGCCGCAATTTTCGAACGCAGTTGTCGGGCCTACAGTCGCGGTCCGAAACCGCGCCTGTCTGGGCCAAAACATGTGGTACCAAACCGCGTGTTCAACCTCGAAACACGCGGTCCCAGACCGTGTGTTCCGACCCGAGCCCCGCGGTCTCCACGCGCGTCATCCACTGTGGAACCTGTAGTCTCCAACCACGGTTCCCTCCTACAAACCCGCAGTCCACCCCACGTGGACCGTACACATACCCCCTAGGACCCACTACCCACCCCCCAAACCTAAAAAACAAGCAGGTATGAGTTTGACGGAATACCTGTATCTCCTGGATCTAAAATCGATCGTTCGGATCGTCCAGAAACACCAACTAAGCTCTGGTCAACTCTGATCACTAGTCAAAGTCAAATAGTACAAATGACACTTGTCATGTTGGACCCACTCACTATTTATAGTCCGTTGACTTTTTCTTGTTTTAGCCATTCTGAACCCATACGGAGTCCATTTTTTGAACCGTTTCCACCACTGGAATCAGCACGACGAGACCGTCATGATGGTCAACTTGTTTTCTTATTTTTTCCACGTCATTTCTTGCACATTTTTTAGACACCACTAGTCGCCTCGGTTTGCGTGCCACTTCGCCTGCTCTCCATTTTTAGCATATTTTATATCATCGAATTCATTTTTCCAAGCCGGTGATGATGCTTGAGATCATTTCTCGCTCTCACCCCCAGATTTTTCGGGTATTTTTTCCAAAAAACACCCCCTGTCGCCTCGGTTTGCGTGCCACATTGAGCATTATCCATTTTTTACACTCTTTATATCGTCGGATTCATTTTTCCGAGCTCGTGATGATGCTTGAGATCATTTCTCGCTCTCACTTGGTACAGTTTCAACATTGTGTCCCAACACCTTGCTGCCTCAATTTGCGCGCCACATCGACCGCCATCGGATTGTTCCACTTTTTTACATGAGCCATTCACTCCTGTCATACTGCAATCATTTCATTATTTTGCCACCATTCATTATCCCGCAAGGAGGCCCATCAATGTTCCCCCCCACCCTCGTTCTTGGTCATCATTAATGTTCCTTGATTGAGCACTTCCTCCTTGCCTGGCCATTCCTTTTGTTCGGTATAATTTTATCCCTTTTTCGGGCCGGACAAGTCCTTTACGAAAAAGGCACTTAGGGAGTTTCTGTTAAGCTCTTTTATGACTCCTAAAACAATGAAAAGATCACCGAGCAATCTTGCTTCCTTTCATGCTCATTAAAGTACCTGAAAGGGCGTCTATATGGTATAAGTTTAACCCTTTTTCCGGACCTGGTAGACTAATTATGAAAAAGGAATACTCTAGTCACACTGGCTAGAAGAGTTCTTCATTGCATCCTTTTATGCTTCTTTGGGCCTTGGAGACTAACACATGAAAAAGCAACCCCCTGGAGTCTTCTTATCGCTTTCAGACTCTCTAAAATTGAAAGCAACCACGAGCATGAACTGTCCTAGGCTCGTACAAATCCACACGATAGTACCATTCCATTCTTTCAGAGTCTTCTTACCGCTTTCAGACTCCTTAAAATTGAAAGCAATCATGAGCATGAACTATCCTGGGCTCGTATAAATCCACACGACAGTATCATTTTACACACACTTCTTCTAGTTCCTTAACCCACGAAGAAGTCATCCCGTGCCTCCTGGCACTATGATCGATCATCTCGGCTGCACCCCCAATCATGTCTCCTTTGTTCAGAGCAGTCTGCAGTCTCCTGCCATGTTACACCAGCTTGAGTGTCCCTCATCCCAGTCACTATCCTTGATCCATTACAGCTATGATCCCTTTCCCATCAGTCAGTTTCATATGCTGCCCGATCATCCCCGCCATTATACTCTGAACAAAGGAAGTTTGAGTCCACCCACTCTACTTGCCCATTTATCCCCCACAGTTTTTCAGTCCTACCATCAGTACTCTCACACTTCAGTTCTACACCTCGTGCTCCTATCAAGGAAACATCATTGCCTTGCTAGTTGCAGGTCTCCCTCTGTCGACGACAGCCCCTCTATTCCAGAGGACAGACCTAGAGGTCCCTGCGCCTTGGACCCATCACCATCTGTGGTGAGTGCCTACGGATCATTTTGAGAGGATTCATCATTGCCTCTCCGAATGGTTGTTTCTCACATGCTCGACTTCAACACCTTGATCGCATCGTTGAGAATCGCACAGGGCTTATATCCCTTCAGTTATTGGTCGAAGACCCCGGATTTCCCCCGACTCTAGCACATTGGTGAGTCACTTCGGAAGGCCCAGTTATACGTTCCCGTGGACGTCCGGGTTGCATTGGCGATTGTATTTGGAAGCCATCCAGTTATATGCTTCCTTGAGTACCCAGTTCAGTGTACCATTGAGCGTATGACCCCTTGTCACTATGATCTAGCAGCTCATCAGTTCCTTTGGTACCACACTCAGTAGCACTGTTGTCATTCTAGTGTATCAGTTCTTCAGCTCAGACATGGTCAGCCCAGCAGTATGTCCCAGATTTGTGTCCCCTCTGGACCCTTATGATGTACACAGTGGTTCTCTATGTATCCTACAGGTCCCCCTTTTCGGGCCTCACAGTTATTTTTATGTATCTTGATACGAGCATGGGTATGCCCGCCTCATCCATATATTGAGATTCTTCCTCATTCATTATTTCAAGTCATATATATGTCAGGTCACCAGGCTGCTTACTGATCAAGGTGCATCTTCCATATACCTTTTGTTAACACCCAAAAAGTGCTCACTACCTCATTGACCCCATTACATGACTCATTTGTCCATATTTCCTACCATATTTACCTTCAAAACCCTAAAATCCCATTAAAATACCTCCAAAAGGCCACAAAACCATCAAAAAAGCCTCAAAAAGGCTAAAAAACCCCTTTTCCCTCCAAAAATATCCAAAATTCCTCCAAAATAGCAAAAACCCTCTAAAAAGGGAATAAAAAATATTAAAAAAAATGATGAGGAAAAAGATCCAAAAGGAGGAAAAAACCCTATACAGCTAACCTAAACCATATGGTTCCCAAAACGATGGGCCAGCACTCCACCACCAAAAACCTATAAATAGGTGATGGAGACCCCTCATTTCATATCCACAATCAAGTATACCCTTACTCTGCCAAAATATCTCTTGAAACCCTAGCTCACCCTTGAGCTACTTTCACCATTGAGAGCCCCTTTTGGCCCATTTCCACCATTGGAGAAAGAGAAGGAGCAAAGTTGGAGTTTGGAACAACCCTCTTGGATCCTTGCAAGAACTTCACCAACCTCTACATTTGAGGTAAAAGTTTAATACAAAAGAAAACCATTTATTATTTCTTGTCTCTTATGTTTCATGCACATGTTTAGAATAATTTCAATTTCAATGTATTGTCTTTTCATTTACTATTTATTGAACTGCTACTAAGGAGTCCCTTCTCCTTAGTAGGTGCTCATTTGCACAAGCTAGGGTGAA
Organism: Larix kaempferi; assembly: GCA_027924585.1. Taxonomy (NCBI): domain Eukaryota; kingdom Viridiplantae; phylum Streptophyta; class Pinopsida; order Pinales; family Pinaceae; genus Larix; species Larix kaempferi. The sequence continues at coordinate 10,380,001 of BSBM01000072.1, read as the reverse complement.
AACCCTAGCTACACCTTTTTCGCAGATTATCATCTTAATCGACAGCTGGAGTGACAGCAAAAACCTTCCCCTCAGTCCGTCAAAAAAATATCTTTCAGCTTCACGATAGGATTTCTTCGTGTCAACCGCGAATTCAGTAATTTATCCTTCCAAGATGCTATCGAGCCAGCCTTCGACAGCCCGTGATGCCTTATTATCGACTTCCTACAGTTCCTGAATCAATTATGGGGTCCAAGCCGTAGGCTCACCACCCTATAAGTTCCTTTTCTGGAAGGTCATCTTCAACAACCATTCATACAAAATGACTGGAAATTCACAAAAAAACCATTCATGCGGACCGTCGTGAATATCTCTCGAGTCAGTGATCTACTGTCAGTCGTGTGTTCCGACTTTCTTCTTCAACAAACTCCTGCAACTTCTGATCGAACCATTTCTGTATCTCCGGCTTCGTCAGGTGCCACAACATGACCTCCTTCTACTCTGCACACGGTCCCGGCAATGGAACCATTTGTTGACCAAATCGCGGCCTCATAGTCGATAGGGGTTCACCAACTGTCGACACATACCGCAGTCTCCCTAGGCACCGGCCCGGGCAGGCTTGAGCCCACCCAGCAACACCTGCAGAGCGGATGAGGTCTCACTCGAGGCGTCCAGGAAGAGCAGACGGAACCATGTTTCCGCCGAGGGAGGAGGAGAGTTGTGGCTGTGCAAACTATCTATCTTGCAGTATTCAAACAGAATTATAACATTTCAACTAATCGCAACATTCATATTCCATATGAAACAGATCATTTAATCGCATCAATTGTCATTTCAACAACAGTAAGCAGATACTACATTAAACAACAACTATATATCCCACTATTGCACAGAAATTGCACCAGAACATCATTGTATTACTGTTGCGGTCAAAATACCAGAGGCAAAACATACATCTTCTCCACTTCTCGCTATCTTCTCCTCTTCATCCTTTTCTTTTTCTAACACTTACGACTCTCATCTATTTATAGGTTTTTTCCATTACAATATTTGTCCACTTACACCTAACTTCCTAACCGACACTATGGACAATTGACCCATTATCTAACTAACTTGGTCCAAATGACCCCAAAAACCCGCATACCGCGGTACAATTGCATTGATATTACAAAATACATGGTCCAAGTGACCCAAAACCCACCAACTGCGGTCTACTTTGGTACAAAATACTCCTTCTGCGTCTTTATCCAACGTGTCGCAACGTCGACGGTACCGCGACATGTCCTCCTCAAACCGCCTGCCAGCAATCTCTGTAAGAAACGCATCAAGGCCTGGATTTCATGGAGGTAATGGTAAGTGGCTTACAAGTTTCTGCGTTGGTTGACACGTGCGCAACTCACATTTTGGTGAGCAGTGAGACTGCGACGTCCTTACAAAGTGCACTAGAGTTTAGTCAAGCCAATTTTAAGGAAGTGAATTCAGATTTGGGGGGCAGTGACGGGAAGGATAAACGCAACACCTCTCAAATTCGGAAGATGGAAAGGAAACATAGATTTGACAATCGCTCCACTAGATGATCACGCGGTGATCCTTGGACAAGAATTTCTTTGGGTGGCCTGATCCATGTCGGTTCCGCATGCAAGTCGTTTGGTGTTCTTGGGAGAATCTGGAGCATGGATTTTTCCTTTGAAGCAGAATATCAAGTTGGGATACAGACCGTGGTTGTCTTTGGTATAGTTACTTGAAGAACTAGACATGTCCAAAGAGTTGTCGCAACGCAGCATGGGGCAGAATTTGATTTTGGTTGAAAAGAACAAGCCAAGTGCAACCCAGGGGGTTAGCCATTCTTCAACAAAGAATTTGGCACCATTGGAAAAACGAGCAAACTTGATCCGTAGGGATATTGAGTCGTTCTGCATTTCAAGAGACACTTCGCGGAAGAATGGAGGGAAGACGACACTTGCGCTAGAACCGTTCGCAAAAGTCACCATTGAAAGCACGCAGGAGACGTCGTTGAGCATCCAAGGAAACGATGTTTTGGTCAATCAGACTCCTGACATGGTGCAGCATGAGAAGGTGTTGGACGATCCTAGCGAAATGCATATTTTGGAGGTGGACAAGGAGTTTGAAGGAAACACCAATTAATATTATCCTTCACATGATGTGGCAGACATTATGGCATTCTGCACGCACGCTATAGGCACTCCAGAATCGTATTTGTCGCAAGAGAAGTTGGCACAAGTGGGTTGTTGTACAAACAAGGTGGAGGCAGTCCTCATTCACTTAGAAAGTGAGTGTTTGCCTAAGGTTGCAAATGAAGAAGAGACCAAGTATGCAGTTATAGAAGTGGGCATTCTTCAAATGCAGAATGGGAAAGAAACATTGGCAATTTTGGAAGGTTCAATGCACCAAGAGGCTTGCGAGATCAAGGCAAGTGATTCGTTCAAGGGATTTAGTAAGAGCGCCAAGAGACGAGAAAAGAGAAGACTACAATGAAGGGAGACAGAAGAAATGTTCTCCATTGGTTCACACGACAACGACAGGGATGCAACAGATGTGAACATGCTTGTGTTCGGATTTGTTGAGTTTGAACTAACTGTGACTCGATTGGAAAAGTTGGGTTGCAGCGACGCAGAGATAGAAGTTGCACTAAGGCACTTGTGCAACAGAGATTTTGATGGCAGTGGTTTATGGAACCACCCACCGCTTTGCATGAATTGAGGAAGCAGCAACCGGGCTCACTGTCATGGGAAATGGCAGTGATACCCTAGGCACCTTGGCAAGGTAGACTTGAAGAAAATTATCCCAAGGAAAAATGAGTCGGGCAGACTTGTAGAAAAAAACATAGTTGGCTTGAGGATGCTGAAAAGGACTTGGGAAAGATGGTTTCAGAATGATGAATTTTGTCTCGTGAGGAAGATGTCACGGTTGGACTAGCTACCCAACCGGTCCACTCATGAGGATCTTAACGAACGGAAGAAGGATGAAAGTCATGGAGTACGAGTTGCGAAGTAATTGGTTGGGAGCATTGGCTGTGGAAGAGTTTCTAAGGAAGCTCACACTGTTGCAATGACAGTTGCAGACTTTCCGAACACGCAGGGCAGTGAGGATGGAATGCAACGGTTGCAGCATGTTTCTAAGTATTGGTGTTACTTGGAGACGTTGTCGAGGGCGGAAACAATATTAAGTGGGGGATGTTGTCACAGCCACGTTTTTGGTGCAACACCCACAAGCTTATGGGAGTCTTGCACTCCCTCACAAGAGGTTGAATTGGGCACCCGGTTGGGAAAAACGAAGTTCAATTGCATGGGACTTAGAGAGAAGGCAAGCAACGGATCGAATGATGGGGCGTGTGGACCATGCATGGATGCGCTCCCACAAAACGACGCCCATACTCACCCATCGGCGCATGGAAAGATTGAGAGTGGGGTGTGGTTGCACATCATCATGTTGGAAATAAAAGGAGTGTTAGGTGCACCCTTGGACCACCGGACGTTGGGAGTAGTGGCGCATTGGCCAAGCATCCACGCACTCCACGGAGCAGTGCCCAAGAGTTTAGCACTTATCCACAAAATGGACCAACGCATGGGCTGAGATCTTGGGTTGGGAGCCAAAAACGAGCTCGGGTAAATATCCAGGAAAAGAGCTCGGGTTGAGAGCCAAGGCATGAGCTCGAGTTGGGATCCACAACGAACACAGGTTGGCAGCCATAGCGAACATGGGTTGGCAGCCATCAACGAACACTGGTTGGGAGCTCGGCAGCGAACACGGGTTGGGATCTTGGCAGCAGCTCAAGTCGGAAGCCACGGGATGATGCCCAACAAACGGATCAAAATGCACGTATTGTGAGGGACTTTGGATCATTTGGTTAGAAGTGGTATGTCAGCTTGGAATTTTGAGTGCACGCCAAGCAAGGGTGTGCCCAAGGTGGGGTCGCACCCTCCCACATGGCACCGTATATAAAGGCTAAGGCCAAAACAAAATGAAGGTAGGTTTCAAGTGTGAGCAAGTTGCTAGGGTTGCACGAGCTATGGAGCTTGTCCAATCTTGTCACTCTCGCACAATTCGCACAGTAGACTCGGTTGTAGCAGAGGGTTGTAGAAAGGGTGCAAGTTCGCAAAAGCTATCATTTGAGAAGAGTTTTCCCAGGAGACAATTTCACTCAACAAGGGCTGCAGGAAGCAAACGATAGTCTTCATAGTTGGATGCCCACGGAGGGATCAACTCATTTTTTCTTTTGTACTTTGTAATTTTATGTGTTAGCTGGTTGGGTGCACACCCAGAGCTCTGTCGGCCTGTGGAAACTCCGTTTCCATTGTAACAGATTACTTTTACAGAATCTTAAATAAGGGTTCTCTGGTTTGGAAACCCCAACTTATACATGTGTGTTGTATTTACCTGATGTTACATGCATGTGTAAAATTGACTAAGTGTTGATGCTAGTAGGAACATGTTAACAAGTTAAACAAGTAAACAGAGTTGCAAGTGTTAAGTTAAAAGAGTTCCGCGGGTTAAGCGTAGTCTGTCAGTACAATGGTTGAGTTGGCCAAGCCCTCAAGTCGTTCTCAGGAAGTCCGCACACTGAAGTTGGACATTGGAGACTAGCGAAAAATTGTGGTCGTGACACCCAGGCACGAAAAAGTATAAAATAATACCTGAAGGAACTCTTCTAGTTGTGGTTGACTATAGTATACCTTTTTTGTAAATAGTTTAAACAGTCTGAAAACGGGGTAAACTATCACCGAATAGATGACCTTCCAAACCCTTTTACAAGTGTGAAAGAGACAAGTTTGCTTGGCAATCTTTTCCTATTTCGAGAGTCTAAAAATAGCTTAAATACAACTCAAAGGGGTTCCTTTTTTCATAAAGGTTTTACGAGCCTGAAAAAACGATAAAAGTGTACTCGATAATGTATTCTCATTTATTTACGAGCACGAGAACGAACAAAGACTAAGCTCAATAGTGTTCCTCGTCATGAAAATAGCTTGGACCATAAGTTCATTATTGTGTTTGACCTATAATCTCAAAAACAAGTGTGAGAAACCATAATAATTAATAAACAAGGGGCTTTTTAATAACAAATGGTAAAAAGTAATAAAAAATTATAAGGTAAAATTAATAAAATATTCTCTCTCAACTCAATAAATAGAGGTGAAAGGGACTCATTTTACAATTGCATTCTTACTCTTTTCACCAAAGAGGGTAAAAACCCATTTGAGGTAGAAAATTGTGTTGGAGATTTTGGGCACTCCAGGTAGCAGATTTTCATGTCGTCAGCTCCAAGGAACCATTCTCATCCTCTATTTCATTTCTCTGGTTGAATTTCTGCTATTTTTGTTGTTTTTAAGTAAATTTGGGGTCTGATTTTAGGTGAAAATGCGTGCCTAGGTTGACACGAGCGCCTCTTTCGGGAAACACATCGAATAGGGTTGACATATATCCCGAAAGGGATAACCGTCTTGATGGCGTGTTGTGGGTAAAATCGAATTGCGCCAATCATAAAACTTTTCCCAAAAAACAAATGCAACAAATCTTTGATTTTTTCTTCAAATAGATGGCTTTTAATGCTCCATTTTATAGTTTTGCAGGTCTCAACAAGGAAAACGTTGGAGTGGAGAGAAATATATCACGAGTTGGAGGATTTGGAAGGGTTGGATGATAATAACACCATGTTGGTCCTCCAAGAGTGTGGGATCAATAAATATTTTCTCACTTCGATCATGAGGGCCCAAGTTCCTTTATTGGAGTATTTGGTGGGAATGTGGGATCATGTTGAACTTCATTTCCAAGTGGGGGACCACATCCTCACTTTAGAGATAGATGACATCTACTTTCGGACTGGGATCTCAAGAAGAGGAGCTCACGCATCCCTATCCGGGAAAATTGGTGGTGACGAAGGCATTGATGCGCTCATGAGTCAATATTGTCTTCCTGGGACTAGAAAGGCCAGCAGGAAGATCCCGATTAAAAGTGTATGTAATTTTCTATTGAGGACCGTTCACTTCACCATAGTACGAATGGTGGGAACCAAGTATCACCATCAAGCAACTAGATCCCAGATGCTATGTGCAATAGAGTGAATGCAATCCACTATGTTCCACTAGTGTGAGAGTCTCCTGGGTATAATGAAAGATCAGTTGACCAAGTGTTGGTTGGGAAAAACAAAACAGTTCGGTTATGGGTCCATTTCAGTATCCTTCTTTATGGAGCGGGTTCCTCATTTTCGTCCGCAACATATAGAGATAGCTAGCCTTACGAGAACCATGCATGAGGAGATGGGTTGAGTTGTTTGACTGTCATGGTGGTCCGATCCATAGTTACGGTTCAAATTTCTTCCGATGGGTGCGTAGGAAGCTACTCATGGTAGAGGATTATGCATATGCAAGTACGTATTTCAAAGGAGATCCTGACTTGGCACTCCCAGAGGGGTTCATCTGGTGTGAAATAAGTAAAATGGGATTTTCACGCTTTCCAAATTTTTATCATTTTTTTGGAAAAAAAAATTTGGTGTACTAAGATTTTTTTAAATTTCACTAATGTAAATGTCGAGCCAGAGAGGCCACCTAGGGATTCCCCTATTGAACGATGGGGGGAAGGAAGGTCCATTTCTGCACATGAGAGGGAGGTGAGTGAGGATCTCGAAGAGACTTAGGAGAATCTAGAAAGGTTAACCACTCACATCCCGGATATATCATTGGATGATCCACCACAGCGTTATCAGCACCAGACAATGGGGGTTTCTCGTAGGATTGGATGTTTACTCCGTCAACTAGCTCGGGCCTCGATGTGTTATCAAAAGAACCATTATTATCCTTTCCGTCTATATGTGGTGATTTCTGAAATCCATGGGATTCAGAGTTTTTTCTAGTGATATCTAAAAGCTATGAGCTTCAAGATTTTGTCCTAGTAATTTTGTAAAAATTTTATCATGCTCAATGTAAGAACAATTTCTAACGATTTTATATACAGATTTCTATGGTGGATGTGGATCTCATGTAGGATTCTTATTTACATATGAATAATTTACATTTTATTGATGAAATGCTTTAGAATGTGCAATATACCAGTCTAAGATAAAACTAGCTATTGAATCAGCAACCATATTCATGTGTCTCGGGATATGTTGGTATTGAATAAACTCAAGCGATCTCCCCAAGAGGCGTACTCATTGGAAAAGATGAAGTAGCATAGGGTCACGAACAATGTAAACATGGTTCAAATGAGAAACCACAAGCTGAGAGTCCACATGGACTATAATGTGGTCCACACCATGGGAGGAAGCATCGGTTAAAAATCCAATCACTGCATGATACTCGGCAGTATTATTAGTTGAAGAACCTAAGCAAACTTTACTTAATATTATAAGTTCATCGGCAGGGGAATAAATTACCCAAGCTACCGAAGCAAGATTTCAAGTGTGCCAGCTAGCACCGTCTGCGAATCCGGAATAGGATGTCATATGCACATTCAAGAAAAACATGGTATAAGCAGTCATAATTGAGATGAGACCCTGACAAATGAAAGGAAAAAATACACACCATATCAAACACACATTATATACAGAATATACAACACACTTATGTAGGATTGTCCTAAGCATACTACCTTTTAAGGTAGATCCCATTTTTAGGCTCCCCAGAGGTATCTTGTTGTAATCAACTAACTCATAGGTCCCTTTCTCTAAGACACGCTTGACAATGTAGGTCCCATGGCACATGGACTCGAACTTACTTGCCCCCAGTTTATCATGCATTTGATCATATGTCAGGACCAAATCACCCTTGTTGAAAATGCGGGGTTTGACTAATTTGTCGTACTAGGATTTGATGTGCTTTTTATGTGCTTCATTGGAAAGGGAAGCATCATGACAAGTCTTGTCGAGTTTGTCTAAGTACATAAATATTTATTCTTCAATCGTAGTGTTTTCCAGGGGTTCAACAACTAGTTAAAGAGATGGGATCTCGTACTCAATAGGTAATACTGCCTCCAGACCGTACACCAATTGGAAAGGTGTGAATCCGGTAGCGGTTTTCACGGAGGTCCTATATGCCCAAAGAGATGAAAAGAGAATTAGATGTCAGTTTGACTTGTGTGCCCCTACCATGCATTGCATCATGGTTTCCAAGACCTTTTTTATGGCCTCTACTTGTCCATTTGCTTGGGGGTAGTAGGGGGTTGAGTTATGGAGAAAACCCAACTTGGCACTTAATTCAACTACCATTTGGTTTTGAAAATGTGAGCCATGGTCCGTGACAATGGCTTGTGGAAATTTGAATCTGGAAATAATTTGATTAAACATAAAGAGTGTGGCAGTTTTTCCATCTTCTTTGTACGTAGGAATAGCCTTGGCCCATTTTGTAAAGTAGTTACAGCGATAATGACATAGCCATGTGTTATATTTTTCACTTTAATTCAATTTAGTTAGATATTTAAACTGGAATATAGACAAGCACAACAAAACACAAAAGACACAAGAAATTTCCTCGGGGAAACCATAAAGGAGAAAACCCCGCAACTTCCTCAGAAATAGATTTGTCACTAGTACAATATCAAGCAATATAGAAAACCCAAAATATAAGATGTCTCCTGCAGCTTCTCTCTTTCTTCTCCAGTGAACTTGTCTTCTCTCTCACTTGGTGCAAACTTTTGTGAGTGAGTGTGATGTCCAAATGAGAGAGTGAGCCTCTCTATTTATAATTTATGTGAGAGTGACCTCAATCCTCATTAAGGCCGACTCGCCTAACTTACTGGATTGACCTATTCTAAGGAGACTCAAAAATACAATTTACATTTATCTTTTGGGGAGATATTGCCCTGACTTACAATGGATTTTTTACCCTGATATTCTTGCATGACCAAATACAATAATGAAATCCCCAAATGGAGGAAAAACATCTCCGATGGAGGTACAATAAAAGTACAATAATAATATAATAATAATATCTTCCGAAGTTACATTTACAGCAACACTCCCTCTTAACTAGGAAGGTATTCTCTCGCCATAGTCATCATCGCAGCTAGACACAAAATTTGGACAACGTCATCATTGCTATATCATCATCATCGTTGGATCATCCTCATCGTTGTTGCATCAATACTCATCCCGTTCATCATTGACTAGTGACATCTCTTGAATCTATCCGTCATGTGAAGTTCTACAGATCCAAGCCTTTTTCATCTTGGATGTAGGCCTAGTTCTCATCTAAGTATTCATCATCTCTACAAGCAAGCCATCAAGTAGGTACATCCTAAGACCAAAGATTACATTGTCACAGCAATCGCCTATGTATCCTACTATCATCTCATTGTATATGGATCATCTCATCATCCCATGCGGAGAGCATCCCAGGTGCATACATCATTTCCATCAGACAACCTACGTCTTCCACCCAGTGGATACAACCCAGGAACATCTACGTCTTCCACCCAGTGGATACATCCCAGATGTATTATGTCTCTCTCTCAATCAACCTGCGTCTCCCACCCAGTGGGTAAATCCCACGAACATATACGTCTTCCACCCCGTGGATACAACCCAAATGTATTATGACTCTCTTGGTCAACCTGCATATTCAAACATGTGGATACATCCCAGGAGCATCCCAAATGCATTACATCCTTGCGGACCACCTGCGTCTTCCACCATGTAAGATACATCCCAGGTGCATCCCATATGCTTTATGACTCGTGGACCTACAATGCCTTCAAACATGTGGATACATCCCAGATGCATTACGTCCTTTCAAACCACCTACATCTTCTTCCATGTAATATACAACCTCGGTGCACCTACATCTTTCGGTCACATCACTCCCTCTTTTGAGGAACCTCGATATGGATAGGACCAATCCTCTCTCTGAAGTACTCGAACTTCACTCTTGCTAATGGCTTGGTCAACACATCGGTTGTCTGCTCATCTGTTGCCACATACTGGAGATTCATTGCTCCTCTCTGCACCATATCCTGGATAGAGTGGTCCTTGATCTCAATATGTTTCGACTTGTCATGGAACACCGAGTTCTAGGACAACTTCACACAACTTCACACAACTTCACCGAGTTGTCACAAAATATACAAAACATCTCTATCTTGAGATCAAACAAATCTAACATTAGCTTCTGAATCCATACTGCCTCACAACTAGCCGAACAAGATACAACATACTATGCTTCGGTTGTACTTAGTGCCACACATGCCTACTTCTTGCTAAACGAAGAGATCATACCAGGTCCCAAACTGAAGCAGCATCCTGAAGTGCTCTTCTTGTTTGTGGCATTTCCTGCCTAATACAAATCAACATAACCATGCAAGTTAATCTTATGATTCATCTCATATTTGAGCCCATAATCAATTGTACCCTTCAAGTACCTCAATAAATTTTTTGCAGCCATCAGGTAAACATGCCTCAGATTTGTCAGGAACTAGCTCGGGGTGTTCATAGAAAAAAATATGTCTTGACTCGTCTTCGTTAAGTACATTAATGAACCAATCATCTGCATGTACATCATGGCATCAACTATCTGTGTAGAAGCATCACACAGTAGCTTCAAGTCTGATTCCATTGGTGTGGCCATTTCTTTGCATTCCATCATTCCAAACCTCTTTAGAATCTCTACTGCATACTTCCCTTGACCAAGGAAAATCCCATCTACACTCTACCACACCTCCATATCTAAGAAGTAGTGCATCATTCCCAAGTCCTTCATCATGAACTCTACGGAAAGCCTTCTCTTTGTATCTACAATGAGCTCATCTTCCCCAATTACAAACAAGTCATCTGCATATAGTTGTTTAGGTACACAGGATACTCCCAACAGACCGAACACCTAGAGCAACCACTTCACACAAATTGATACACCAATTTTTTGACGTGGTTTAAACCCTAGAGAGGGAAACACTCCACGGCCCCGGACAAATAGCTTCTACGGAGAAATTTATTATGCAAAGAAAGAAAGTTACAAATGAGCTTCTCATAATCGATCAACTAGACAATGACCCTCCATGCTCTTTAAATAGAGATCATGGACCAATCAGGTGTTAAGCCATGGATCAAGGGTAGGTATGATCTAAAAGAAGTTAAGCCGTCGGATCACTCTATGTCTAGAACATATCGTGACCGTCGAATTTAAATATTTACAAATGTATACTAATTCATACTAAATAAACACACTTTACCTAACAGATCTATTACACAAGTTGATCTTAACTAACTCCTAAGTGTCTAAATATCCTAACATCCCCCCTTAAGAACAACTTGGGATAGGATTGAAGGATTTACAAAAGTGACACTATTAGGAGAAGGAAGGAGGAATTAGAGCCTATCCCCCCTTAATGACAAATTCCTGAACTCCGAGCATAGATCGAAGTTTAGAAAACTTCGCTTCTGTAAGAGACTTTGTGAAATGTCTGCAACTTGATCATCTATAGGGAAAAAGAGCATTTCAAGAACATGAACATGAACAAGATTTATGATGAAGTACATATGTAGCTCAATGTGTTTTCTGCATTGATGTAGGACTGTATCTTTGGCAAGCTTGATGTCACTTTGATTGTCGCACCAAAGTGGAGTAGGTTGCTGTTGCTCGAATCCAAACTCTGAAAGGATCTGTCGAAGCCATAAAGCTTCCTGACTGGCATTAACTGCGGCTCAATATTCTACCTCTGCTGAAGAAAGAGCAAGAGATTGTTGTTTCTTACAAGCCCAAGTGATAGGTTCAGATCCTAGACTGAAAACATAACCTGCAGTAGACTTTCGATCATCAGGATCTCCGACCCAATTTGAATCAGTGAAACCAACCAACAAAGGGTTCCCCCCTGTATTATAATGAATCCCAAACTGAATTGTACCTCGAATATATCGAATTATTCTTTTAGATGCTTTCCAGTGACTTTCATGAGGTGTTTTCATATAACGAGCAACACAACCAACGTCAAAGGAAAGGTCAGGATGGGAATGAGTCAAGTATAAGAGACTACCAACAAGCTGACGATACAAGGTGGCATCTACTTCAGGTGAAGTACAAGTGGCAGAAAGTTTGACTCCAAACTAGAAAGGAGAAGGGGCTGGTGTACAATCTTCCATGTGAAAGCGACGAAGAAGGTCACAAGCATACTTAGACTGAGAAAGAAAGATTCCTTCTTTGGTTTGCAGGACTTGGAGACCAAGAATATAATGCAAATGTCCTAAGTCTGACATTTCAAAATTTTGCTTAAGACTGGATTTCACATGGGTTATAAGCTTAGGGTCACTACCAGTAAGAATAAGGTCATCAACATATAGAACAAGTATGATGAGATGGTTTCCTACTTTCTTGGTATAGACATTGGGGTCATAATGGCATCTAAAAAAATCAGTGTCAAGGAGAAAGCTATCCATTTTGGCATACCAAGCTCTAGGAGCTTTCTTAAGGCCATAGGAGCTTTCTTAAGGCCATATAAGGATTTCCTAAGGCTGCAGACAAGACTAGAGTTATTCTGAACATATCCAGGAGGTTGTTCCATGTAAATTTCCTCCTGTAAATCACCATGTAAGAAGGCAGACTTGACATCCATTTGATGGACTTCCCAGTTATGTAAGGTTGCAAGGGAAAGAACAAGGCGAATGGAGTTCATTTTTGCGATAGGAGCAACGGTTTCATGGTAGTAAATCCCTTCAACTTGGGACAAACCTTTGGCAACTAACCTTGCCTTAAGTCTTTCAACACTTCCATCTGATGCATACTTAGTTCTGTAGACCCATTTACATCTGACAAGTTTTCTTCCTTTTGGAAGAGGTACAAGATCCCAAGTATCGTTCGCCATTAAGGAACGATATTATTCATCCATAGTTACATCCCAATCTGGATTTCCTGAAGCTTCTGCAAAGGTTTCTGGATCATGATTTTCGGAAACTTGAGCCAAAAGAGAAGAGGCTCGCTGAAATTGAGAACGTATTCGACGTTGATCTCTAGGATCACCGTCAAGATCACCAACTGCTTCACATGTTGAACGGACCCATCAAGGAAGCACTTTTGCTGGTGCAACTGGAGGAACATGGGTAGGCGGAGATGGATTTTCATCCTCATTGTCATCATCAGAAACTGGAGTTGGAAACTTGTCAAGGAAGTTGGAAGAAGAAGAAGGCATAATCGTCGAATCAGGCTCGCAGGCCAAAGATGGCACAATCGTCGAGTTAGGCTTGTAGGCCAAGATATTTTCATTAAATTTAACATTTCTTATAATGATTATACCATGAGAATGTGGTTGAAGAAGTCTATAACCTTTTACATCTTCATAATATCCAACAAATATGCACTTTTCACTTTTAGGCTGCAATTCTTTCCGTTTTTCATCCGGAATGTGAGCCCATGCTTCATTACCATACACACGGAAGTAACTTACATCAGGTTTAGTTTTACTCCATGCTTCTTCTGGTGTGATACCTTGTAATGCTTTAGTGGGGGTGCGATTAACTATGTAATTTGCACAATTAATGGCTTCAGCCCAAAATTGAAGACTTAGTCCCTTAGATTGGATCATACAATTAGCCATTTCTTTTAAAATGTGGTTCTTCCGTTCAGCTACACCATTTTGTTGTGGTGTATATGAAACAGTGTGTTGTTGTTGGATTCCTTGTTCAGTGCAGAAAGTAGTGGACTTTTTGTTAACATATTCTCCTTCATTGTCAGATCTTAACTTAATAATTTGATGACCATATTGTTTTTCAACAAGGGCCTTGTAGGCCAAGAACATGTTAAATACTTCGCTCTTAAGTTCTAGGAAATAAACCCCAAGTGCGTCCGGTGTAATCATCAATGAAATTTAAGAAATATTTGAAACCAGAAAAGGAAGCAGATGGAAGAGGACCACACAAGTCACTATGCACAAGATCCAAGGGAACCGAGGCATGCCAAGAGGCACGTTTGTCAAAACTGTCCCGATGATGTTTTTCGAGTACACAACCGGAACAAACACCATCCCTGCAAGACACCATCGGAAGACCTGTCACCATATTGTCTTTACATAGTTGTTGCAATGAGCGATAATTTAAGTGACCAAATCACTCATGCCAAAGTTTGCACAAGCTATCACTATGAGCAACAAAAAATGAAGGAAAATGTGATGACCCAAAGTTGTTAAATTTATACAACCTGGTAATATCATCAACAATTCTGGTAGCTAGGACCTGTTGAGGATCTTTAAAATCCTTGACTACAACTTGGTGAGGTGTAAACGTCACAGTTTTACCTTCACCAGAATGAGTGATTTGATAGACTAATAACAAATTGCAGGAAATTCTTGGAACACATAGTACATCACTGAAATGACCATTATCTACTGGAACTGTTCCAGCTCCTACAACACTTAGAGAACTATCATCACCAACAAATATTTGTTTGGTGTTACATTCATGCATAGTAGAAAAGATGGCTTGATCCTTATCCATATGATAAGATGCTCCAGAATCAATGAGCCATTCATTTGAAGTAGAAGAAGAAGATGCATTATAAGAATAACCAGAAGCACAAAGTGCATGTCCATGAGAGGTAGATTCTAAAGGCGAATCTAGGCTGATGTGGTGCTTCTTCATTGTTGCTTCCAAGGCTGTCATCTTCTTGAAACACTTAGATTCATCATGACTATCTTTCCCGCAATAGTTGCAATGAAGCTCAGTCTTCTTGCCTTTTGGCTTGGATCCTTTATCATTTTTTAAAGAATGAGCTAAATGAGAGGGTTTGGGACCCTTGTTTGACTTATTATTGCAAAAATTTTGTTTCTTGGGAGGCTTGGACTTTTCTTTCTGTTGGGACAATAAGGCTTTCCCGGATGTATCTACATTGTTAATTATTCCAACATGGATGAGCTTATCTTACTCTCTAATCAAGGAATCACAAAAGGATTCAAGATTAGGCTCTTGACAGCTAGCTATATTCAAGGATTCTTTCATGGAGTAAAATGTAGATACAAAAACAGAATATGCAGGTCCATGTTTGGAAAGAATATCATAAATGCATTGTTTGTCTTCCCTCTTAATCTTTCATTCTTCACATAAGAGTTTAAGAGTTTTGTACTTAGATAAATAATCGTGTATGCGTGAAAAATCACTTGGATTTAAAGAAATCAACTCATTTTTGAGTTGGTGACCTCGAATTTTATTATGTTTCCAAACACGGATTCCAACTTGTCCCAAGCAGCATCAGGTTCATCAATTCCAGATATGTGGAATCGCAAATCAGTAGAGATTGACATCCCAATCAATCCACGAGCTTCGTCACATATATTTTCCCATTTGATTTTCTTATCATCATCAGTGGGTTCTGTTTCTTTACCTGAGGTAATTCTGAAAATTCCTCTACTTCGTAGAACATCCTCCATACGAAATGTCCATGAGAAATAGTTGGAACTAGTAAGTAGAATATCACAAGGGGAGGCCATATTTGTAAATTAATGGCTATAAAAACAGAAACCAATAGTCTAGATGTGAAGACCTCGAAAAAATAGGTGGTTTAAAAAAAAACGGCACTGAAAACTAACTCCATATGATGAAGTTATGCTTGATCAAGGAAAATGTTGAAGATGTCCCCAATAGTGACATGGCAGATAGAGAATGACTAGCTAAAAAAAAGGACCCTCTCTCTTCCCAAGATGAACCTTTGACAATCATTTTACAAGAAATTTCCTTTAAGTGAATCACTTTTGTAAAATAAGTGATTTCACTTTTACAATGATGTTACTTTAAATAATGCAGCAATAAAAAGGAACTTAAGTGACTCATTTTTTATTTTTATTTTTTATTATTTAAGTGAGATGCATTTTTACAATAAAGTAACTTGAAAATAGAAATTGCATGCACTTTTTCTTTTAAAAGCAACTTCCTAAGACTTGAATTCAAGACCTATTAAGGAATAAAGCAACTTTGAACCAAGTGAGCTAGATTAAAATGTATGTAAAATATGGGAAGCAGGAAGGGTTTTTTTTTTTTTTTACTACTCTTCTTGCTCGGTTTCCGTGCTTGCCTTTTTTTTTTTTCTGCAAATCACGCCATAAACCAAAAAAAAAAAAAAAAAATCCACGCATGTGGGGTTAGATCTCGCTAGCTTGCCCGGAAAGTCTACGTTTTCTCTCTGTTTCTGATTTGTCGAGATCGTACAAGGTGCACGGCAAAGAGCATACGCAGCCGAGAAAAATCATTTCCCTTTCTGTTTCTGATTCACCGAGATCGCACAAGGTGCATGGAAAAAAGCATACGCAGACAGGGAAAGCAACAATCCAAAACGAAAAAAATCTAATAATAAAAACTAATAAAATATGAGATTTAAAAATTTAAAAAAAACGTCACTGTAACATTATACCTTCAGATCTGATGAAATACGCGTTTCTAAAGCAACCGAGAACCGTTTTCTATCAGACAAAAACTATTTCCCAATGGAAATGGTGCTCCAGATGCAATGGAACACCTCCCACAGCCCAGAAATGCATAGAAATACCAGAACCAAAAACCCTTTCAAGTTTCAGCAACAACAATTCAAGATCTAGATCATAACTGGAAGCGGCCCTTCATAAAAGCTCTGATACCATGTTCGGGTACACAGGGTACTCCCAACAGACCGAACACCTAGAGCAACCACTTCACACAAACAGATCACAGATCACAAATCGATACACCGATGTTTTGACGTGGTTTAAACCCTCGAGAGGGAAACACTCCACGGCCCCAGCCAAATAGCTTCTACAGAGCAATTTATTATGCAAAGAAGAAAGTTACAAATGAGCTTCTCATAATCGATCAACTAGACAATGACCCTCCATGCTCTTTAAATAGAGATCATGGACCAATCGGGTGTCAAGCCATGGATCAAGGGTAGGTATGATCTAAGAGAAGTTGAGCCGTCGGATCACTCTATGTCTAAAACATATCATGACCGTTAGATTTAAATATTTACAAATGCATACTAAAGAAACACATTTTACCTAATGGATCTATTACACAAGTTGATCTTAACTAACTCCTGAGTGTCTAAATATCCTAACAATAGTAGTAATATCACTGTTCTTCCTCCCTCAACCTTGAAGTGGAGGTTGAAATCTGCTTTACTCTTGGTAAATCCTAAGCTCATCAAAAAGTTGTCCATCTTGTCGTACCATGTCCTAGGTGCCTGCTTCAAATAATACAAGGATTTCTTCAAAATGCACACATGAGTTTGTATGTCATGTGTCTCGAATCCTAGTGGCTGCTCCACATACACTTCCTCTTCAACTACACCATTCAAGAATCTTGTCTTGACGTCCATCTGGTGTACTTTCCATTTCATTGTTGCATCCAATGCAAGTATAGATCTCGTGGAAGTGTATCTTGCTACAGGTGAAAATGTATCCTCGTAGTCTATGCCTTCTTTCTAGGAGAAGCCACGTGCCACAAATCTTGCCTTGTGTTTTTTGATGCTACCATCTGTAGCATTTTTTATCTTGTAGATCCATTTCGAAGTCACAACAGAATTCCCTACTACTCTTGGAACTATCTCCCAGACATCATTCTTCGTAATCGAATGGTACGATCCTTCCATTCCTTCTTTTCTGATGCTTCCTCGTAGTTGGAAGGTTCTTTATCAATGATGTCACATAGTAGGGCCAAATAGATGGAGTATGGTATGGGTCTTTTGCTTTCTCTGTGGATTCCATCTCGAGCACCATACTTCTCTGCATCTTGTATTGTTTCACGTGCCCATGTTGGTCTTCTCTTGTGGGAGTTCTTCTCATGAGGTGGATCTATAGATTCTTGTGGTTCTGTCATGTCATGGTCTTGGTGATCTTCTTGGATTCTTTCTTCCATAACTATGCCTCTGGTTCTAGGAACTTCAGGATCTTCAGTTTCTTCAATAGCTAATTTTCTTGATTTTTTGTATGTTGAATCTTCATCAAAATTTATGTCTCTGCTGATCTCGATCTTCTTGAATTTTGGGAAGTATATTCAGTAATATTTTGATGTGTCACGGTATCCCACGAATATGCCTTTCTTTCCTAAAGGGTCTAACTTTGTTCTCTTTTCTTTTGGGATGTGTATGTATACAGGGAAGCCAAATATTTTGAGATTACTGACTTCTGGTTTCTCTCGTGAGAAATATTCTTCGAGAGTCTTGTTGTTCAATACACGATGAGGTGTACAATTTTTTACATACACAATTTTTCTTACTACTTCTGCCCATAAGTGCATCAGAATATCTTGATCATGTAGCATTTCCTTCGATGCTTCCATTATTGTTCTGTTCTTACGTTCTACGTTAACGATATTTTGTTCAGGATTGTAAGGAGTGCTCAACTCCCTCTTAATCCCTGATTCCCTACAAAGATCCTTGAATTCTTCTGAGGTGAATTCTTCGCCATTGTCTGATCGTAGAGTCTTGATATTCCTTTTAGTATGATTTTCAACCAAGGCTTTCAATTCCTTTAATTTTCATAATACTTCATCTTTTCCCTTCAAGAAATAAATCTGTGTCTTACGGGAAAAGTCATCTATAAAAGAAACATAATATACATACCCACTTAATGAGATGGAATACATGGGACCAAACACATATGAGTGGACTATCTCCAATATTCCTTTTTCCCTGCTTTCACTGTTAAGAAATGTCTTCTTCACGTTCTTTCCTTGTGCACATCCCTTGCAAATGCCTTCATGCTTTTTCTAGATTTCTCTTAAACCTAAAACCGCTTTTCTTGCAATTGGTAGTGCTCTATAGTGCACATGTGCAAGCCTCCTGTGCCATAGTTCGCTTGGTACCATGGAATCATGAACCAATGCTTGTTCTGGTTGACCTTTCAACTTGTATAATCCTCCCTCTTGCTCTCCAATTATTGTTGCATCATTTATTGTCTTTCCTTTTGGCCACATTAGAACTTGGTCATCAACAAATGCAACCCTCATTCCTTTAGCATCTAAAGTTGAGATGGAGAGAATATTTTTCTTCAAACCTGGTACATAGAGAACATCTTTCATCTTTAGTGATTTTATTAGAATCTAGCTTGTAGGAAGTCTCCACTTCCTTTGATGGGATATTGATAATCATCCCCAAGTTTCACTTTGTGAGGTGACTCATGTTCTGATAGGTTAATGAAATATTCTTTGTATCCCGTCATGTGTTTGTATGCTCCACTATCTACAATCCAATCACTGCTCCCATGAGTGATGGTACCTATGAGCGCTAAGATTAATACATATTCTTCATCACTTGAAGAAGCATCCCTTCTTCTCCAGTTATTTTCCGTGTTGGTTCATCATCTTCAGCGGTGTGAGCATGATCCCTCTTCTTGTTGGTTTTCCTGGAGGATCCTTGGTTTATGGGAAAATTTCTTAAGTAATGTCCCTTCTCATCATATGTGAAACATGTTATACTAGAGAGATCTCTTCTAGGTCCACGATTACTATTGGGCCTTCTGGATCTTTTGTGATGATGGTCCTCCCTCTTGTTATGATTTCTCTTTGTGTGAGTAGTTAGAGCTTAATCATCATTAGCTCCCATCTTCTCTTCTATTGCTACTAGTAGAGATTTTTATTGGGTGCATTCTTCCCATAGTCTATTGAATGTGATTAACTTCTTTCTGGCACATATTCCTTGAATGAATGAGACCCATGATCTTGGGAGACCATTCAAAGTGGTCATTACAATCTCTCCTTCTTCTACATTGTCTTCAATTGCTTCAAATTGCTCCTTGATTTGAGAGACCCTTGTGAAGTAATATTGCATGGTCTCTAAGTGTTGAATCTTTACATTCTTGAGTTGGTTCCTTAGAGTCATCTTTTGATTTATGTTCTTCCCTTCGAATATCTTCGTTAAAGCATCAAACATATCCTTGGGACTCTTCAAGGATGATACATGAGGGATGAGATGATCTTTGATGGAGGTTGCAATAATCCTCTTGGCCTTGACCAAGTTCTTCTTGAGGATTGTTTTTTCCTATTCTCCCTTTGGTTCTGGAACCTCCTCATTGACATACTTGTCCAAATCATTCTCTTCTAGGCCAAGAGAGATTCTATACTTCCATGCCCAGAAGTTATCAGCTCCTTCAAGCTTATCCTCAATCTTGGTGTCATTTTTCATTTTGATATGAGAACCTCAAAAGGAAATAGAAAAGAATTAGAACTTACCAATTTGAGATGCCCAACCTGGTTCTGGAGCTGGATGACCTAGGGTTTGTCAGAGAAACCCTAATTTTCCAAACTTGGAATTTTGAACTTCTATTTGGACAGAAATATGTGCCTACTCAAGGCAAGTTGTCCAGTGTACTCCTTTCTCTGGATTGATGAATGAAAACCCCAAAAGTTTGATGCCCTAGTTTTCTCCTGGCACTAGTGACGAGGTCAAAAATGAAAATTCTTCAAATTGAATTCTGCTTCCTCCAAAATATGCGCCCTCCTAGGGTGAGTTAGCCTAGCCCTCTTTTCTTGATGATCTGTGGAGAAAATACCTTGAACTAGGAATCCATAGTTTCCCACTACTGTACAATTCCTTCTTTTTAGATTGGCTCTGATACCATGTTAGAGTTTGCACTTTAATTCAATTTGATCTTTAAACTGAAAGATAGACAAGCACAACAAAACACAAAAGACACAATAAATTTCCTCGGGGAAACCATAAAGGAGAAAAAATCGCAACTTCCTCGGAAATAGATTTGTCACTAGTACAATATCAAGCAAGATGGAAAACCCAAAATATAAGATGTCTTTTGTAGCTTCTCTCTTTCTCCTCTAGCGAACTTGTCTTCTCTCTCACTTGGTGCGAACTTGTGTTAGTGTGTGTGATGTCCAAATGAGAGAGTGAGCCTCTCTATTTATACTTTATGTGAGAGTGACCTAAATCATCATTGGGGACGACTTTCCTAACTGACTAGGCTGACCTGTCCTAGGGAGACTCAAAAATACAATTTACATTTATCTTTTGGGGAGCTATTGCCCAGAATTACAATGGAGGTTTTAACCCCATATTCTTGCATGACCAAATACAATAATGACATCCCCAAATGGAGGAAAAACATCTCCAACGGAGGTACAATAATAATATTATTATAATATACAAAAGAATATATTCCGAAGTTACATTTACAACAACACCATGCACCCCGACTGAGGTAGGCTTACAATGCATAAAATCAATGCTCCATTTTGCAAAGGGGCCGACGGAAATAACTCAGTGTAATTGGGTAGGATGGGCACGCTTTTTGGAATGGAAAATTTGGTAGGGAGGACACTTCTTGATAGCTTCCATACAATATTTCAAAATTGATGGCCAGAAGTATCCAACATGTGAAATCTTATGGGATGTAGCCATCCTAGAGAGGTGACCACCGCATGCCCCAAAGTGGTAGTCATTCAAAACACGCTCGGCCTCATCATGAGTTCAACAACATCGTATAATCGATTCAATACCTCGGCAATATAGAGTGTCACCGATTATCAAATAGTATTTCGCGTGGTGGCGAATAAAATGGCGGTCGTCACAAGATAATTTGGGTTGAAATTTTTGAGTTTGTAGATATAAAGTGATGTCTCCATACCACGGGTCAAACATACTGATTAAGAAAAATGACTCGTTAGGAAGAGAGTCGATGGGTTCATCATCTTGCTCAGCATAGGGAAGTTCACAAATGAGTTCCAGAAATACTAATGATTTCTTCGATTTTGATTTCTCGAATTGTAGGTCAAATTCTTGAAGAATTATGATCCAACGTGAGTACTTTCCCCTAGTACTTGACGGGTCAGAACGTGGTACATGGGGTTTGAGTCGGCAATGATGGTAGTCATGAGGAGCAAAATGTAATGAGTAAATCTTTGGACAGCTATGACAGCCGCCATAGCCAACTTATCAACATGTGAGTAACATTGTTCAGAGTTAGAAAGACACTTACTAAGGTAATATATCACATGTTCTTTCCCGTTATTATCTTCCTGCACTAGCACCATACCAACAGTAGACGTAGAGGCAGCAAGATGAAGGAGATAATATTTGGTATAATCAGATGGATGCAACACAGGAGCATGTGTTATGGTGTGTTTAATATTATCAAATGTGCATTGTGCATAGTCATCCCAAACAAAAGGAACTCCCTTTTTTAACAACCGCATAAAACCATGTGTTTTCTCTGCATAATTACACACAAAACGACGTAAGTAGTTTGCCTTCCCCTGCAAACTTTGAAGTTTGGTAATATTCGTTGGTGGATGTAGGGATAGAATAGCCTCCGCTACTTGTAGGGGATCAATGTGAATCCCATCTTTCGAAACAATGAAGCCAAGAAGGCGTCCAGACTCAACACAGAATATGCACTTATGAGGATTTAAGCAGATATTATAACGTCGACATATGAGGAAGATCACTATCACATGGTCGATGTGGAATTCAGGAGGATTCGAATGGGATGGAAAATCATCGAGATAAGGATCCACTATATACTTTATATCATGAAAGACATACGACATGGCCCGCTGGAATGTAGCACCGGCATTTTTAAGGCCGAAAGGTAACTTGCGATATGCAAATATGCCCCATGGGCAGATGAAGGCAGCCTTGTGTTGGTCAGTTGGGTGGATTTTGATATCATTATAGTAGGAGAATCCATCCATGAATGAAAAAAGGATGCTACCAGCGCAGTTATCCATAATATGGTCGATGAAAGGGGTATGATAATTGTCTTTGGGACAAGCCTTGTTTAAATCCCTGTAATCGACGCATACTCTAATAGTTCCTTATTTTTTCATGATGGGAACTATGTTAGAGACCCAGTATGTCAAGGGAACAGGATAAATAAAGCTATCTTTCAAGAGATTTTTGACTTCTTCCTTTATAGCCACAGTCTTTCAGGGGTGCACAGGATGAAGTTTTTTCCATACGGGTTTTTCCTCAGGATAAGTTTTGATCTCATGAACCACGATGGCAGGATCAATCCTGGGCATTTATTCATAGATCCATGCAAATATGTGGTGGAACTATTTAAATAAGGCCATGTAAGCTTTGATTTATTCAGGAGAGCGGGTTTGTCCACTGTGAACATGTTCCATGACACCGGGTTTCACCGAGATGTCGATGGAAATTGTAGGTGTGATATTCGCCAAATTCCCTTCAATTATTGTATCTTGTATGAGAACAGGAGGTTGAGGATTTTGAATGATATCCGGTGAAACCATAGAGTTAATCTTGTTCTCTACCGTATTCATGGGTGGGAGGAAGGATGATCGATGGTCATGGTCCTCCCAGGGATGCTCATCTAAGATCATAATCTCCATGATAGATTTGTCAAATGGAAAGGTCTGGAGGAGATGATCCAGTGATGGCATAGATGAGTTTAGCCAAGACGGAAGAGAATAGGGGTCTGATGCTACTAGGTGATGGTCATCAGGTGGATCAGACACCAATTGGATAGCATGATATGTATCCTCAACTGGGCTAAGAGGAATCGTATTTCCAATCGAGTAAACTTCAGTAGAACTAGGAACAATCTAGGGATCAGTCGAGTTGGAGGAATGTTGGGCCATGGATGAGATCATGTTCACCGTGGCAATTTGTGATGGGGGATCAGGTGTTGGAAAGGCTCCCATCTGTGATGAATCCTTTAGGATTCCTACCCCCACACTCTCATACCCAGGCAAAGACTACCCTAGAAGGATCACGTTATTCGCAGGATGAGAGTTATTGTCAGGTGTACAGAAATCGAGCTGGTCGATGGTGACAATTTTCCCTTGGTGGGGAAACTGCACAATACAGAAAACTAAGGATGCTACTTCAGTCATGCCATAAAACCAGTTTTGACCAAGTAGTATATTATAGTCCAAAGGTGCATTGACTACTTCCACGTGAATGGAAACGGTCTTACCTCCCAACTCAATAGCTAGGGATTGTACAAGTCTATGTAGTTGAAATCTGCGTCTGTCAAATTCTTTTAAAGTGGTAGGAGATAGGTTTAGTTTAGGAGATCCAATGGCTCTCCAAGAGAATAACGACATAACTAAAGTAGAGGCTCCTTTGTCTAGAAAAATACAATGGATTTTTTTCCTGGAAACGTTGGTAATGATTTGGAATGCTATTTTATGGGAAAGCCTATGCTTGAAATATCCCAGTATAAAAATAATAATTTTGGACGTTTCCGGATCCACTGCTCCAATGGAAGATAGCAGGGTCTTACGTTTATTATGACAGTTTTGTAATACTTTGAGGGTCGACATGGAACAGGGTTCCTGGGCCAAATCTTCAACAATTTTGTAGTTTTGGGTGGCTTGGGCATTAGGATTGAAATTCGCTTTTCGAATCGTGCTCTTGGGCAGGTGCAAAACTGAATCTAATATGGGTTTATCTATTGACAGAGGACCATGTGGGGAAGGAGTAGGGGACGTGGAAGTGGAGGATTTTTCAGTATTACCTCCATTGTATTCTTTTTCTGGAACAAAGTTGTATGTTATATGTGCCCTAGTGGATCAAGTAACAATCTCCCTATGCATCATAGAACATGAGTGGTCACAAATGTTTCTCCTTGCGAGGGGGTATGTTGTTGTGCAACAATTTGTTGTGGTGGTGGTAGGAAGGGGTCGGTTAAGACTACGGGTTGAGTATTTCCTTGAAGGAATTTTTGGAATTCTTCACGACGGGGACACTCCTTCGTGAATTTGTCGTCAACTCACATTAAACATGGAAACTTATCCTTTTGTTTTGGTTTAGCATTGGTTATGTCTTGAGTGGTTTTGTGTTCCTGTTGGTTTGAATATTTTTTGGATTTACCCTTATTATTCTTCTTACCACTGGATTTTTGAGATGATCAGGATTGAACTGAATTCACCTCCATGGTCAAAGCGGGATTGGGTGAATTTGTGTTGTTGTTACCAGCCTGTGTTGGAGCTAGATTTAGGATCAGCTAGCTTTGTGATCAAGTTGATTGTGTTGCAGGATGGATTTGAACAGAACCTACAATGCCATTGGCATGTGATCCCGTGGTTGTTTTGGATGTGTCATTGGTGGGGCGAGGAGCGTTGGGAATTATTTCATACAGTGTGCCAAACTAAGCATAGACTAAGTCTAAGTACTAGGCATGTGCAATGGATTGTTCTTTGGTAATAGCCCCTCCCATAGCTACACCTTTGGATATAACAGGTAGTAATGATTTAGTAAACCAATCAGCCAATAATTGGTCCAGAATAGGAGCCTTAATAAAACTACATCGCCTCCTCCATTCATGGATATGATTAGATATATGGGTGGAGGTAGATTTCCGAAGTGAGGTTAAGAGGTTTGTACCGGTTTCATGGAGGATCAGTAACTCTAAATGTGTCAGAAAGGCCATATCCAAGGATCGAAAATCTGCGAAAACATGTGGTTGTAGTTCAATATACCATTTGGCACCATTATTGGTGAGAGTTCTCTGAAAGAGCCTCAAACAAATAGAATCATCCATTAAGGAGTTCGAGGAACACCACAAATGATATGTCATCACGTGGTTTTTTGTATCTCCATCGGGTTTACCGTAAAACTTAGGTATTTCGGATGGCATCTTACCAGGAATAGGTGTCCAATTAATTACATATCAAATGGGATCATTCATCAAACGTGACAGATCTTGCAAATCTAATGTATCCATAAATGGTAACTGTCAGTTTGGCTAAGAATATTGGTAGTATTGATATGGCATTTGAGTACCAGTAGGACCATAAATCGATTGATCGTAAGGTGCGACCATATATGGCGATGGTCCTCCCATAGGGGTTTGGCTATATGGTGGAGGTCCTCACATATCATAGGTTGACTCAGTGGTGGTTTTCCCCTAGAATGAGGGGGTCCTCCAAAATGGAGAGGTTGTCCATGTGGTGGGGGTGGTGGTGGGATAGGTGGTGGAGGTGTGGGTGGGAAGGGTGGTGGAGGTGGGGGTGGGGGTTGGGGTGGTGGTCCTCCAGCTGGAGTTCCATTCGGAGTAATATTCGTTAAGTTCTGTTGGCCCCATGGAGTATTTGTGTTTCCAAGGTAAGGTACTTTGGGATGAAGATTAACTGAAGGAGTGGGTTGGTATATTTGACTCATAGCCATATTTTGATTGCATGGATATGTTTAACCCCATGTGGGTTGACCCCATGTAGATATCCCCCATGTGGGATTCCACCACGAAGGTTGTCACATGGATAGAGGTGGACCTCCAGTCATATTGTAGACAATAAATGAAGGTTGCCTTCCAGTTACATTATGTCCACTAACTAGAGGTTTCCCCCCAATCACATTTTGACCACTAACCGAAGGTTTCCCCGTAGTCACTTTTTGACCACTAACCAAATGTTTCCCCGTAGTCACATTTTGACCACTAACCAAAGGTTTCCCCCCAATTACATTTTTCCTCGTAGTTGAATATTGTCCCTCAGTTGCAAAATTTACATTAGCTGAGGGTTTCCCTCCATTCAGTGAGGTTAAAAGAGGTCTAGAGCCAGCCATTTTATTTTGAGGCCATACAGTCGGAAAGTATGGTTGGCCTCGTTCATAAGAGACCATGTTGGGCACGGGAATTCCTAGTGAAGAAAAAGTGAAAGAATGAACAGGATAATTGTATTCAGGATTGACTACTTTTGAGGTGGATGGTAAAGAAGGATGAGAACTCTGACGTCTCACATTTTCTCTAAGTGCCCATATGCGGGATATAGTATTTTGAAGTGGTGCTAAAAATCCATCATTTGAGATAAATATAGTAGGACGTGGAGGTGGAGTTTCTTCCACAGTTGATGGTGTAACGAAGTCGGAAATAGCTTTCCCTAAGGAAGTACCCCAAAATGGAGCAAATGGATCAAAAGTGTTTGCTACTAGATCATTTCGAGGTCGAGTAAATATCCAATCTATGGATCCAGAATACCCTTCGAGAGAATGATGAAAAGAGGTATCATGCGAAGAAGGTTGTGCTACCACTAGTGGTCCCATGGGATTGGTGATAGGTGGATTTATAGGGGGAGATAATATCCTACTGATTCAATAATCGGGACCCCTTCTTCGTGTACTGGGCTAGCTATTGTAGGCTGGTCCATGTTTTCCCCTGCACTTCCCTCCCTGATGGGAGGATATTCAGGTGGAAAATTTTGCATTCTATGATATCTCCTAAAAGGTTTCTCGGCCATAATGTCTAACAAAAATCTCTCCCTAAAAGTATTCGAAACAAAAGATACACTGCAAGTCCTACTCAAACTAAAAGGTCGCAGGCAAACTTGTGTAACAGGTGGGTTAAAAAGTTGTATCCTCACAGGAGTGTCAAGTCATCGCAACTCGCGATATACCGTAGGGTCCAACAATAATACTCGGCCCAATATTTCATAGCACTAACTAGGGAGGATTAGGACTGTATTACCCGACTACCTAGTAGTACATGCGTAGTATCTCCATGAGTGTTGTTCTCGGAGTACTGCAACAACAGGACGGTCGATAGTTTAATAGGTTGGTTTCAGGATCCTAAAAGGGTATCCCGATATACACAAGGTGCATGGGAGCTCCAATCCATAGTAGTGTTTTCTAGTGCACAAACGTTCGACAGGGGCCTTCCTATATACCATCGAGCACGCGAAAGAAAATTTCTATATAATGTGAAGTACGTGAAATTTCGTTCTATATACCGACTAGTACGTGGAAGAACCACACGGTCCCCGGATTGTAGTGCAAGCAAATAATGATAGCTCCTATGCTTAAAGACGCCAAAACACGTCTCTAACCTATCACTCAAGTTGATAAATATTTTAACTTAACTAGCACTTTATTTTATCTTGTATGGTTAAGTGGATTAATGAGGTGTGGACTCATCCCAATATCATGCATGAACTAAATGAGGTGCAAGTCCTTTTCCTTCGATGAAGTCTATCTATGAGAGAGAGAGAGAGAGAGAGAGAGAGAGATTTATTTTCTTCCTAAGACAAGTGAATTTTTCCAAAATTAAATACTACTTTTTCACTTTTCTTTTCAAGCAAAGGCCAAAAGACAACAACCATCTTTCAATCAACCCAAAAAAAAAAAAAATACAACACCAAAGTAAAAAAAAAATCCTTATTTTTTATTTTCAAAGAAGCTTAAAACTACAAGCTAAGATGAAAAATGGACTCCTTTCAATTGCAAAACCTCTTAATTTTGAGCAAAGAAGCAAAAAAGTTAAAGAGCAATTCAAGAGATTTGATTTCTTTTAACAATGCATTCAAGGAATTCAAAGAATTATTTTGCTTGCTTTGTTTTGATTCAAAATGTAAAAGAACAATCAATCTGCAATATTCAAAAGCAAAGAAGTTCCCAAGAAAACCAATCACCCTAAACACTCAAAACTCAAGCTGCAAACAATTCAAAACAAGCCCACAACAATCAAAGATTTCACAACACCATAATTCAAAGACATGAAACTCAAATCCAAGTAAATAAGAGGCTTCCCAATAACCACAAGACTAGTTTCCCTTGTGAGGGATTGAAATTTCCCAAGACAATATAGGAAACTGCTTGAATGCCTAGGGTTTACCAAGAAACCAAAGCACCATATCTCAAGAAAAATGCAAGAAAACAAATATGGAGAAGATTATGACTGAGATAGGTAAGGCACAAATCTCAGAAAACCACCTAGTCCAATATTAAGTGGGGATATTAGTCCTAAAGAAAAATTTTGCAGGGTGACGCGGTATGTTGTGTAACACAGCGCATCTACCAGGGTCAACACGAGTTTAAGCTACTCCCAGGTGCGTCGTTGCCTTGTTGTATATGAATCCAGAGCACATCTACGACAACAGAGAATTTTTTCTCAAAGATAAAGGACAAAGGAGCCCATAACTCAAAGGATCCAAATGGACTATCACCCAGTGACTCAAGAATACCAAATTTCAATCAGCAAGACAAAAACAAGTGACAAACTAAAAAGAATCCCAAGGAAAAGCAAGAAATATATAGGGAATAGCTCCCCAGTAGAGTCGCCAATTTTGTTAGCGGATAAGTCTACAAGTGTGGACACAAGTGGACCTCCCTAGTACGAATTGTTCGGATCTAGAACAAAACAAGACAATGAATGCATACCTTCACTTAAATTAATCATTTTTTTATGAGAAACAAAGAAGGAAATATTCACCTCTTGAAAAAATTCCTTCCTCGCTGTCCTTGAGCCACTACAATCTAAATTCTTGGAAGAAGAACCTATAAAAGATTCACCACAAACAAAGACCAAGTGGATTGTGATAGAAACCACTTGACTAATCTAAGTAAATGGCCAAGGAAATTCACTCTAAATGATATTAACAATCAGAGATGGGAAAGGAAATGCATCATTCTATTATCAAAGAAGAAAGAATTACAATCAAAGCCTTGGTGTCATATCCCTTCCGATGGGTTCGTCTTGCTCCAACTTATCATACTTGCCTTGGAAGAATGGGTCTCAAGAATATAACACTCTTGTACTATTCCTACAGCATCTACTTACTATCAATTCTTCTTTTTTCCTCACCCGTGGCCAAGAGATTTGTTTATAGGACAATGAGGATAAGGGGGAATTGGGAAGATTAGGGAAAAAGGATGAGAGAGGATCCCCACAGTTGTGGAAATCGAGCAAGATCCAAGTAAATAGGAGGGAAAACTAATCCAATAATATTTTGCTCTATAAACATCTTGAAGACCTAATTTTCTGCTCGTACAGAGGTCGACGTGATTTGTAGTGGATCAACATGCACCTATCATGGTCGACACGGTTTGATGTAAATGCAAGGTGCACCAGTGATGCATGTTGCTATGAGACACACTACGTCAAGATGGTTTCAGCGGAGGCTTATAGGAGATAAAAGCACATCGACGTTGCAAAATAAGGTGATTTGTAGGCCAAGGAAATCAAGGTTCCTTCTCCATGATAATCTCTTCAGGGATTGTGACAATGCTACCTTACATGATTCATAATACTGATGAAAATTCTGTGTAACAGACTAGGGCCCATATGATGTGTCTTTCGAGTTGAATATCAAGTCTTCCAACTCTACTCAAAGATAATGTGATTACCCCTTTTCACATTCATGGGCGGTACATCAGATGATACTAAATTGTCACCTTTCAGTTGACGCGGGGAATATTGGTAAGGTTGTCGACTTCAAGTTTCAAAGTCTATTCAGTGAATGGAAGATTCCAGATGGATTGATGGATACATAGGATTGATTATAGGTAATTATGTTTTATTCAGGATGGTTTAATTTTGGGATTAATTCTACAAATGGATTATGGATTATGGTCTATTCGGGTTGGTTGGTTTAACCTTCAGTAGAATTTTTCCGAGACAAATCAACACTTGGCATTTTTTATAGTTCGATAGCGATTTTGATGGATATGGATGGATGGATGACTTGCCACATTTTGGCATTTTATGGATTTCAGACACTTTGTGACTTTGATGAAAATTCGACATTTTGATCCGCAAGATATTTTGGATTTCAAATTCGAGGTAGTACCAACGATTCATCTGGTTTAATACTACTAGATTTTATGGATACGGGTTTTGGATGCCATTCGACACTTTTTTCTATCAGCTGGTTTTTTGGAAAAAAAATATGGGTCGATTATTTAGAGCAATTTTGTGAACTTATTTGTTCACTTGATAGTATTTGGAATTTATAGGGATGATATTCATATCTTGCAGAGGATAGCTTATTTTCTTGTATCTTTGCTTGGCACATTCAAGTTTGTTAGGATTTTTCAGGTTATGGGATGTGTTGGACTTGAATCCAATTCATTTCTCATCAAGGTTTTCTCTCATCAGTTATGGGTTCACTTTAGTGAACACTTATAGGTTGTCAAGTTCATTTCTTGCACAATGATTTTTATAGACTTGGTTTCGACATCCACTTTTAGTGGTTTTTGAGGCAGATCTTCATCGTCACTCATGAGGATTTAGACCAGGGTTAAAGGTTGAAGACTTAGACATGATATAAGCTTTTGCACAAGTTTTTTTTGGAATCTCGTATGTACTTATGATTAAGGGGGGGATTCTTAGCGTTGTTATCCTAATCCTAAGTCCTAGACCACCGTGCATCTTGGGAGATAGTGTCTATCCTAAGTTATTATGCACTTAGTATGAGAACCGTTATGAAGTTGACAATTATAGGTTGTTAAGGGAAAATGTTGTATAAATGTAATATTTTGTGAATATACAATTGATTTTAGTTGTTTCCTTTTCCGCCTCTTCTTGAGTTTCTTTATTTTCTTGTTCATGATTTATCTCCTTATTGTTATCACCCTTACCCTCTTCTTGCTTACCCACTTTACCACCCAACCCCACCCCCTGTTGCCCCACTACTCACCCGCATGCCCGCCCTTAATATGATTTTAATCCATGGTCCATGGTTTAAAACCATGGGTGGTGAGTGGCAACCAGGGGACGATTTGGTGGTAAAAGGCATAAGGGGTTAATATTTTTTTTTAATTTCATCTTGTATTATTTATTTTAATGTTTTTTCCTTTTTCCTTTTTTATTTTAATTTTCTTTAGTTTTTAATTTTTAAATCCTTTTTTCGACCTCAAATTTGTCTAGTTTTTCCAATTTTGTTGTGATATTTATTATAAATAAATAAATAAATATTCTTTTAGGTTTTGGTTGAAAACACCTGGAGTTGTAACCTAAAGAAGAAATGGGTGCTACTGCTAACACCTATTTTCAATTTGGAGGTTGATTTTGGCATTTTTGTTGCAATGGCACCAGTTGTTAAGGACATGGTTTCACACAAATTGTAATCTTAACCTCGGAAAAAAAATGGGGGTGTCATGGTGGCACCACTTAAGGGCCATGGTTTCAGGCAAGATGTAATTTTAGGGTTTTGATTGCAATGAAACTGGTTGTTAAGGTCAGGGTTTCAAACAATAGGTAATTTTAACCCCAAATAAAAACAAGGATAACTCTAGGAGAACCAATTTTCAATTCGTGGGTCAATTTATGGTTTTGATTGTAAGGGCATTAGCCAAGGTTTCCAAAAACGTTGTAATTTCAGCCCCAAAAGAGAAAAAAAAAGTGATACTAGTAGCACTACTTTCAATTCAGGGGTGAAAATAGCTATTAATTTCGGCCTATAAAAAAACGAGAACTTAATCTAGAGGGTTCTCATAAAGTTATATAATATGTTATTGCCAACCTTAGCAAGAATAGAATATGTAAGTTGGCCATCTTCCTTTTTTATCTTACATTATGTAAGTAAAAGTCTAAGTATTTTAAACTTATATAGAAAATTCCCAAGCAAGAGAAAACTTTTGGATTTAAATTAATTAATAGTTTTTTGAGCTAGCTAGCTTGAATTTCATTATGTTTACCAAACATACTTTTTATCTTTTTCCAAGCTATACATGGAGTCTCAATTCCTTGAAGCTGAAATTGTAAATCATTGGATATTGACATTGCTACACATGTTGAATCATTTTTATTATTCCATTTGGATCTAATTAATGTATCAAGTGGGGCATTTTTTATTCCCAAGCTAACTTAGTAAAGTCTCTTACTTTGTAGTAAATCCTCCATACAGGACTTACATGAGAAGTAGTTAGAAGTGGTAAATATAATATCACTTGGACTCGTCATATTACAATATGGAAGTAAGATAGCTTCAAAAAAAAAAAAAAAAAAATGACTCTTCATGTGGAAAGATCTTGAAAATATAGGCTAAAAATGCTATTGAAAATAGACTCCAAATGATGAAGTCACACCTGCTTAAAGAAAAAAATAAAAAGTAACCAAGCTACTACATCATAGGTGGAGGTTTTCCACATGGTGATGGGTACATGATGACGCTATGAAGTTGTAATAATAAATAACATGGATGTGGGTGACAACCTAGCCCACATGCCCCACGAGGCCAGACGCGTGGGAGGGAAGAATGGACTCGTGGAGATCGGGAGGAGGAAGGCGTGCAGGGATATAATGGTCCATCTAGACGCAAAAGGAATTAAGGCAGGATCTGAAAAGGAGGGGAAGGTACGAGGAGAGGGAAGAGGCAGCACAGGGACAATTAGCAAGCTGGAAGGAATGAGGCAAGTATTAATGGGCCATCAATGGTGGAAGGACTCGTTTAGAATAGAAGAATACTTTTGGGGTGTGCGAAACAATGGTGGCAAGGTTGTTGATAGTATCCAGAGAGAAACATTAACTCCTGGCTTGAATGCAGACATGAATGTGATGGCGCATGCAATGAATTCGGTTAATGGTGTAGCTTCTATAAAAACGAGGACGAGGCATGACCTGGAGGAGAATGAAGAGCGTCATAGAATTGAAGCTCTGCTGATAAGGTATAAGCTTACAGTTCTGTCTATAGGAGAGATTGTAATGGCACCCTGCCAGAGAGTGAGGAGTAGGAGGGGCGGGAGAAGTAGGAGGGGGAACCAAGTTATGGAAAACGAGGAAGAGAGGTGGTACATGAAAGATGTCCCACTGCATGTGGACAAATGCATCTCTGTTATAGAGGAAGAAGAGATGCAGAACTGAATGGATGAGCAGGGAGCACCGGAAGGATTTAGTCCATATTGGATTATGAGGAAGTTGTTAGCAAAAACAATTTCCAAAAGAGAAAGCTTCAGGGAAGTGGTAATTTAGGTCCTAAACAACCTTAAGGAGGATATTCTTTCCAACTTAGTGTATTTCGATGGAGTGATGGGCTTGGAAAAGGATCCTTTCGGGGTATGCAAAGCGAAGGAGGAATCACCTCCGATTGACCCGGTGAGGCCTATCCCGGAGTAAGAAGACCTAGCACAACCATTATCCGAGCATGAGCAGGAGGACACTGTGAAGGAGCAGGTCGCGGCATGGGAGGAAGGAGATCAGCCAATGCAAGAGGACGTGGACAACATGAAAGAGGTCGTAGCATAGCCGGCCACGATAGAAGGGTAATGTTGAATCCTCAGCCAGTCTCACCTTTTTGGATGTTTGGGTTGTTTTGGGAACTGCATGTCTTAAAATTCGAAAGCAGGAAGGGCTATAAGCTTGAATTTTGTAAGAAAAGGAATACGACAATATGTAACGGGAGGATAATGTTAATTTTGTAACACGGCACTGCACTAGCATGTCACGCTCGAAAATGTTTTGTTTTGGGTAATCAGACCGTAAAATAGGAAAAGGGAGTTCTGTAATGGGATGGGTGAATTATGTTTTATTTCCATGTAGAATGGGAAGGGTGGGAAATTTCAGGATGTGGGGAACTCGGGAAACATCACAACTCTGTATGAGCAAATTTTGTAACATTATGTACAGCTACACTATTTAGTAATCAAATAGTTCTGACTCTTGCTCACAAAATAAAAATAAAAATAAATAAATAACCTCTTTCTTCAACTTTTCTTATAAATTCACTTTTACAAATAAGTTGCTTTTTATAATAAAATAAGTAGCCTACTTTTATCAAATAAGTAAAAAACATTTTTATAATGAAGTTACTTTATAATCACTTAAAAAATAATTTAGTGATTAACTTTTATGATTTAAATGAGATGCACTTTAAAATAAAGTTATTTTATAACTTAATATTGCATGAACATTTTTAGAAAGTAACTTACCAAAATAACAACTTGAACTTAAGATCTCTATTTTGATAAAGTAACTTGCAATCAAGTGAACTATTACAAAAAACATAACAATTGTCAGAAATGAGAAAGGGAGCTTCTTCGTATTCTTCTTCTTCGTTTTTAAAGTTTATCTTCCTCAAAGTGTGTGCTTACCTAAAAGCTCTTTTTTTACCTAAAAAAACTATAAACACCACAACATACAAAAAATAAAAAATAAACTATTTTTCGAGAAAAATTTTCTCGAAATGATAAACTCGAGGTTAGATCTTGATTAGTCTATCTAAAAAATGTAACATTTCCCCTTTGTTTCATATTTGTTAAGAACGCACAATATGCAAGGCAAAAGGCATACTCAAGACAAAAAATATTCTTGTGTTTTTATTTTTCAAGATTGTACAATGCACAGGGAAAAGAGCGTACAGATCTTGGATGGGAAGCAAACCGGGACAAGACAAAAATATCGAAATGACAAATGACAGTAGTATGAAAGAAAATTTAAAAAAAACGTCACATGGAATTGTATGCCTTAGGTTCCGATATAAATCATAATATGTAGGGAAAACATAAACCTTTTTTACTAGAATGAAAAGGTGGCACTCTAAATGTATTGAAACAATTCACTTGGCCTAAAAAATGCTCAAAAAATAATAAAATCCAGAAGTGATTTGTTGCAGGTAATGTCAAAATTTCGATATCTCAATCAACAAGAAGAGCGGTCTTCATAGGAGTTCTATGTAATTGCACAACCGAATTCTTAAAGAAAATTTAAAAGAACTCATCTAGGCCAAGTGAAATTTCAATCTTGCAACACTTAGATTTTTAGCAGAATAGGTACATGTAAAGTAATAATCAGATCCTAATTAACAACTCAACAGTTAGTTTTTCAGCATTTAATTCAATAGGTTTAGGATCTTAACTGAAAGAACAACATGTATAGCATATCAAGCATAAGAGACAAGAGACAAGAGACACAAAACATTTCACCGGGGAAAACCAAGAAGGTGAAAAACCCTGCAACTTCCTCGGAGATAGAATAAGCATCAATACAAGGATCACAATGATCAAACCCAAGGGATAGATATCTTCATCAACATGCTCCTCCTACATTTGTGCGCACCCTCCTCTTCTCTCACTTATGCAAAGTGAGTGAATAATAGAATGTGTCAAATGAGAGAGTCACACTCTCTATTTATACTTTTACTTTCACTTGACCTTTACTCAACTAGGTTGGCCCCAACTTAACAACTTAACATAAATTGACTCTGGGCCGACCCCACTAGGGTGGTCTAATAACCCTTTGACCCACAAAACTCATACAGGACCGACCCCAACAAGGTGGTCTAATAACCCATTGAATATAAGTTACAACACTTACAATAATACTTGCGACACTTGCAAATACAAATGACGACACTTCCAATCACAGGAATAATACATCTTCGTTTAGGATACAATAAAGTACAAATGTAATACATAGAAGAATATATTCTGAAGTTACAAATACATCAACACTCCCTCTTAACTAGGAAGGTATTCTCTAGACACAAGTCAACAATACATATAGGCACAAGTCTTCAATTCTGGAGCTAGATCATCATCATTGGATCACAAAGCATCATCATCATCACAGCTGTTGTACTCAGCATCTCAATCACTAGGCTATCTGTGAATTCTTCTCGTCATAGGAAGTTCTACAGAGCCATCCCTTTTTCATGTTGGTTGTAGACCTAGCCTCCCCTAGGTCTTCATCATCTCTGCGAGCTGTCCATCCTATGGATCCCAAGACTAATTGCGTGCGTCAACAAAACCTTGAAAGAGCATCCAAGGCCTTTTACAAGCACACAACTCAACCTATCATATCTCCCAATATCTTTTACATGTGACTGTCACAAAACCTTAAAAGAGTGTCTTTCCTAGCAAGATCTCTAAAGAACATCCGAGGCCTTTTACGTGACTAGCACAACCTTTCTAGATCTCCAAGACGTATTACATGTGACCCCCACCACAAAACCTTAAAAGAGTGTCTTGCCTAGCAAGATCTCTAAAGAGCATCTGAAGCCTTTTACGTGACTAGCACAACCTGTCCGGATCTCCAAGACGTATTACATGTGGTCCCCACAAAACCTTAAAAGAGTGTCTTGCCCAGCAAGATCTCTAAAGACCATCCGAGGCCTTTTACGTGACTAGCACAACCTGTTCGGATCTCTAGGACATATTACATGTGGTTTAGCAAAACCTTAAAAGAGTGTCTTGCCCAGCAAGATCTCTAAAGAGAATCCGAGGCCTTTTACGTGACTAGCACAACCTGTCCGTATCTCCAAGACGTATTACATGCTACCCTTGCACAACCTATCCACAGCCACAGAGTACCATCCTACTCAAGATCAATCTAATCATCCTCGCACACAATATCGTCCTGATACTCATGATCATCCTGATCATCATCATACAGTACATCATCCTGATGCACATCATCATCGCATGATCATCCTGATCATCGTCACAGCATCATCCTGATGCATGTCATCTTGAGCATCATCCCGATACTCATCATCATCACATGATCATCCTGATCATCGTCACAGCATTGTCCTGATGCATGTCATCTGGAGCATCATCCTAATACTCATTATATAGTACATCATCTTGATGCACATCATCATCGCATGATCATCCTAATCATCATCATAGCATCATCTTGATTCATATCATCCAGAGCATCATCCTGATACTCATTACACATGATCATCCTGA
Source organism: Larix kaempferi (assembly GCA_027924585.1). Classification (NCBI taxonomy): domain Eukaryota; kingdom Viridiplantae; phylum Streptophyta; class Pinopsida; order Pinales; family Pinaceae; genus Larix; species Larix kaempferi. Next base: position 10,342,754 of record BSBM01000072.1, on the reverse strand, counting down.
TCATCGTCATAGCATCGTCTTGATGCATTTTATCCAGAGCATCATCCTGATACTCATCACACATGATCATCCTAATCATCGACACAACATCATCCTAATGTATATCATCTGAAGCATCATCCCGATTCTCATCACACAGCACTTACATCCACAGCCATGGGAGGATCCTCCTACCACCATGCTTGGAATGGCTCCTACAAATGTGTCCCATCACTCCTTCCTCGAAGTATATTATATATGAAGAACACCAAGCCTCTCTCTGAAGTACTCGAACTTCACTCTGGCTAGTGGTTTGGTCAACACATATGCAATCTACTCATCTATCGCAACATACAGGAGCTTCACTGCTCCTCTCTGCACCATATCCCTGGTATAGTGATATTTGATCTCGATGTGCTTCGACTTGTCATGGAACACCGGGTTCTCAGACAACTTCACACAACTCTGGTTGGCACAAAAGATACAGGTAGCATCCAACGGGAGATCAAATAACTCAGGCAGTAGCTTCCTAAGCCATACTACCTCACAACTATCCGAACGAGCTGTGACATACTCTGCCTCGGCTATACTCAATGCTACACAGGACTGCTTTCTACTAAACCAAGAGATCACACCTGATCCCATACTGAAGCAACACCCCGAAGTGCTATTCCTATCTATAGCACTGCCTGCCCAATCTGAATCAACATAACCCTCCAGATTATACTTTTGATTCGCATCATACTTGAGCCCATAATCAATTGTACCCTTCAGGTACCTCAGAATATGCTCTACAACTATCAGGTGAACATGTCTAGGATCTGTCAAAAACTGGCTCAAGGTGTTCACTGCAAAGAAAATATATGGTCTCGTGTTCGTCAGGTACATCAAGGACCCAATCATCTGACGATACATTGTGACATCAACCGACTCAGATGAAGCACCACACAATAGCTTCATGTTCGATGCCATAGGTGTGGCCATGGCCTTGCAGCCCATCATCCCGAACCGCTTCAGGATCTCTACTGCATACTTCCTTTGTCAAGGGAAGATTCCATCCGCACTCTTCCACACCTCCATACCTAGAAAGTAATGCATCATACCCAAGTCCTTCAACTTGAACTCGGCAGCAAGCTTCCTCTTCATGTCGGCAATCAAACCATCCTCACTTGTCACAAACAGGTCATCTACATACAGTAGTAGTATCACAGGATTGCCTTCCTCAACCTTGTAGTAAAGGTTGGAATCCGCCTTACTCTTGGTAAAGCCCAAACTTGATATAAAGTTGTTTATCCTCCCATACCGAGCCCTAGGAGCTTGCTTCAAGCCATACAAGGCTTTCTTCAACCTACACACATATGACTCCATATCATGTGTCTCAAAACCGAGTGGCTGCTCCACATACACTTCCTCTTCGACTGCACCATTCAAGAAAGTTGTCTTGACATCCATCTGGTGTATCTTCCACTTCATCATTGTGGATAGGTCAAGTACTGTTGTGATGGAAGTGTATCTGGCTATAGGTGCAAAAGTCTCTTCATAATCTATCCCTTCTTTCTGGGAGAAGCCATGAGCTACAAACCTTGCTTTATATTTCTCTATGCTACCATCTATAGCATGCTTGATCTTATAGATCCACTTGGAAGTCACAACAGACTTCCCTTCAGGTCTTGGGACCACATCCCAAACATCATTCTTCATGATCGACTAGTATCCCTTGATCATGGCATCCTTCTATTACTGTATCTTGAATCCTGGGAACTTCAGATTCTTCAATATCTTCAATAGATAGTTTTCTTCATTGCTGGAACAAATGTTGTAGTCCTTCTTTTGTAGGTGATTGTACACGATCTTTCCTATAAGTCAAATTCAATTGCATGATTAGAAACTTCTCATAGTTTTCAGAACAAAATCTTACACATAAGAATATATGTCATACAGTCATGCAATTATCTTAGCCAATGCTACAATACAACATTTATCCATATCCCATAACTTTCTAGATGCCTTCCATCTCTACCAGAACATTGTTAAGAGTTTGCACTACTCCCAACATCTCAGCAAAGAGGTTTCATTCTAGATAAGTAGCAATGGAATGTTGTACAGTGCCATAGGCCACTTACCCATTACTTGCATATTAGTAGTATCTTGTTCATTAATGGAACTTTTCTAAAATGCAAAATGTACATCCTAAATCTAGGAACATAAGTATGTACATGAATGAACAACATCATTTAAGTAAAAAGAAATGATAATTCAAATACTTATCTTTGTTTAGTTGTTGGGTGGACTCCCTCTCAATCTTTGCTTCCTTGCAGGAACTACTGGAGTGTGCTCCCTCTTGATCTTTGCTTCCTGGATTACCTGTCCTTAAACTTATACTCATCTTGGACCACTATGCATGCTTAAGTGTGCACTAGTGTCATGATTGTGTCATCCTCTAGATCTCATACATAATCATACATTCATTAGTATAATCTCAATACTATCAAAACATTATGATTCTAAATAATTTTAAATATGTATGGTCGTGATCATTTCATACATAGGTAATAAGCGTTAGTATTCAAGGTTTCAGGGAAGACTTCTTTTACTCATGGATATTCTTATTTGACCATAGGACTCTTCTGGTTAGTCATATCATCAATCAAAGTAAGAAACATAATACGCGTAAACCCTTGATTACTTAAACTTCTAACTTCAAGAATAATCATGTAAAAGTATAAGATCCTAACACAAGGTAGGATTCTAACTTGATATAGGAAAAACATACCTGGTTATCATGTCTTCTAGTTATGTCTAACATACCCAAACAATGTCTTCTTATTCTCTTCAATGACTCGTGCTTAGTAACCTGCATAACTCATAAGTTAACCATTGTAGAACCAAATTATACATACCTCGTAAGTAGAGATTCTATAATGGCTATGGATGAGTATTTGTCTTCATGTCACCATGGTCATATGTTCTTGATCTAGAAATTGATTTGTCTTTCTTGATGTGCCTTTCATGTTAGCGGACAACATCAACCTCATACAACACCACAGTGCATTAGTACAATCATATAACCCTAATCCATGAATGTCTTCTATCATTCACATGCATTCATACTTTTACTAGGGTGATAAGACAATTCTAATATTAATCAAGATTGTACTAACCTCAATAATATGAAGACAAACATATCATAAACTAAATCATGAACAGATTTCAAACATACCTGTATCTCTTCAATTCATACCTATCGGGATTGCTTGTAATCTTCTTATGTAAGGCCTTAGCCTCATCTCCCTCTCAAACTGGAACTTCTTCACTTATGTAGGTCTCCAATTCATTCTCTTCTAGGATTAACCCAATCCACTTTGATTTGTTGAAACTAGATCTAGAGCTAAATTAGGGCTTGTTAGAGAAACCCTAAAAATTCAAACTTTGAATTTCAAACTTCTGATTGGATGAAAAGATGCGCCTTGCTGAGCAGATCAAGCTGGTATACTTCAATTTTGAAAACTCCAAAATTTGACCCCTCAAAATTTCCTTTGAAACTTCCAGATCTTCTGGACAGGATCCCGAACTAGGGTTTGATAAAGCCTAGTCTTCTTCCCATCAAAAAAGTTCGATCTTGTGTTCTAAACTTTGATTTTTCTGAGAAGATTCTAGCCGTGGTCACAAATTTCAAAAATTCCAACTTTTGCAGAAGCCCTAATTTTCCACCTTTCCGATCAAAATCCTGAACTAGGGTTTGATCAATCCCAACCTTCTTCCTAGCCAAAAAATTCGATCTTGGTCTCTAAATTTTGATTTTGATGAGGAGCATTCAGCCGTGGTCTCCGATTCCAATAATTCCAACTTTCTTCGAAGCCCTAAATTCCCGCAACAATGACAAGCCAAGAATGAAGGTCGTCAAAATCCAATATTGTTTTGACAGAAATATGCACCTTATTGTTTCTAGTGCATCTGTGAAATTATGAATCCACAGGGTCTGAAACTTCTGCCTGTGGTAGCCTAACCTGTCTTCTTTCCAACCCCACGAGTCTGACCTCAAATGGATTGTCTAAGAGAGAGTTATGCCAAGTGTCGCAACGTGACCTTTTTATGGGATAAAACAGGAGAGCGAACTTGTACAGAGTTCCACATGTCATTGTTTCACCTTCGGCATCTAAAAAGAGGACCTGTGAAAGTACAGTCCGTTCCCTACTTGTCACTTTTTACGAAATTTCATTTGGAGCTTTCTAGCCCAAGTTGTGACCTTTTTTCTTAGGTCACTTGTTTATGACTGAGATATGGAAGAGGCAGAAACCCTAACTTGTACGGATCAAAAATCACAAAGTACAACGAATCAGATGTTATGCTTCGGACACAAAGTACATGGGGATGTTATATACGGCCTGTAGAATTTTTAGAACCTGAACCTTCTCCAAAATGGATTTATAGAGAAAGTGCCACGATGACTGGTTTTTTCTATATCAAGCCCTAGCTTCCAATTTGTCGCAAGTGCAACAAGTCTCATAAATGTCATATCATGCCTTCCTTCAGGCTAGCTCTCATACCATGTTAGTTTTTCATCATTTAATTCAATAGATCTAGTATCTTAAGTGAAAGAACAACATGTACAACATATCAAGCATAAGAGACAAGAGACAAGAGACACAAAACATTTCACCGGGGAAAAAACCACTTATACTATGAAACGAGAACTATATACTATGAACGAGAACTCTATCCATAAAAAATCACTTTTTAACGTCAAAAACACAAAAAAACAACCCCAAAACGAAAAGTGATGATACTGGTATCAACCTTTTTGTTTTGAGGTTAAAATTACAACTTTTTGGTAACCCAAGCGATGTCGTTGCAATTGAAACCCTAAAATTACAGCTTTTATGAAATTGTGACATAAACAACTAGCATCGTTGCAACGAAAATACCAAAATCAAGCCCCAAATCCAAAAGAGGTGCTAGCAATGTGACCTCTTTTTCCTCTTCGATTGTAATTACACCGTTTTGAAACCATTTCCTAAAAATAAATAAGTAATAAATAAACCTCTAATAATATCTAGAAAAAACATATTTGGAAAAAAAAATGAATATTTAGAAGAAGAAAAAACAATTAAAAAAAAATACAAGAAAATACACAATTAAAAGAATAGAAAAAACCAAAAACACCTTTAAAAAAACAAAATTTATAAAAAAAAATTAAAAACCAAACAAACTATTAAAAAATACAAATCTAATAAAAAAAAACAAAATTAAAAAAAAAAATCTATTTAAAAAAACAAAATTTATAAAAAAAGAATTAAAAAACCAAACAAAATATTAAAAAATACAAATCTAATTAAAAAAAACAAAATTTAAAAAAATCTATATAAAAAAAAATCGTGGTTGATGCCGGGCATCGAGTGCTAGCGCAATGCTAGGCATTGCGCTCAATGGCGGGCATCCAGCTCGATGCCCGGCATCCAACTCCATTAAATGGGTTTTTTTTGTTTTTTTTTTCGTTTTTTTTTTTTTCATGTTTTGGTTTGTTTTGTGTTTTTTTTGTGTGTGTGTTTTTTTGTGTTTTTTTGTGTTTTTTTGTATTTTTGTTTTTTTTGTTATTTTAATTTTACTTTTTTGTTTTTTATTATTTTTTTTGTAAAGTGGCTTGTTATTTTTGTTATTTTTAATATTTTTTTTTTTAAGTTTCTAAATATTTTTTCATTTTTTATAGTTTTTTCAAATTTTAATTTATTTTATCTTTTGTTTTTTCGTTTCTTGAAACTTTTAGACGTTTTGTTATGTTTTTTTTTGTGTGTTTTTAAGTTTTTTTTTTTAAATCACAATTTGTATGGTTTTTTCATTTGTTTTTTCTTTTTCTTTTAAAAAAAATTAAATACCCATTTGTAACCCGACGAAGGAAAGAAGTGCTACTAGAAGCACCAACCTTCGATTTAGAGGTTAATTTTGGTTTTGCTTACAAGGGAAGTGGGCGGGCTTTCAAAATAGTTGTAAATTTAGCCCCGAAAAAAGAACGAATGATACCGGTAGCACCACTTTTCAACTCTAGCCTTAAAAAATGCCTCAAAATGAAAATGTGTGATACCGGTGTCGAACCTTTTTGAAACGGAGGTAAAAATAGCTACTAAAATTAGGAGAGAGAAAAACGAGAACTGTGTCGAGTTCTCATTTCATAGTATAATTGGTTAAAACCAAGAAGGTGAAAAACCTCGCAACTTCTTCAGAGATAGAATAAGCATCAATACAAGGATCACAATGATCAAACCCAAGAGATAGATATCTTCAGCAGCATGCTCCTCCTCCACTTGTGCGCACCCTCCTCTTCTCGCACTAATGCGAAGTGAGTGAATAATAGAATGTGTCAAATGAGAGAGTCACACTCTCTATTTATACTGTTACTTTCACTTGACCTTTACTCAACTAGGTTGGCCCCAACTTAACAACTTAACATAAACTGACTCTGGGCCGACCCCACTAGGGTGGTCTAATAACCCTTTGACCCACACAACTCATACAGGGCCGACCCCAACAAGGTGGTCTAATAACCCATTGAATATAAGTTACGACACTTACAATAATACTTGCGACACTTACAATAATACTTGCGACACTTGAAAATACAAATGACAACACTTCCAATCGGAGGAATAATACATCTCCATTGGGGATACAATAAAGTACAAATGTAACACATAGAAGAATATCTTTCGAAGTTACAAATACATCAACATAAACTTAATCTATCATATCAGAAACCTTTCATCCAACTTTAAACTCAGAAAGTCATTAAGATTCAACAGCTAAACAAGCATTTTGCAACCTTTCTCACTATGACTAGTTTCGGTAAACTTAAGCAATTCTTGGAGTACAAGTCTTGCACTGTTAATACAACATAAGGAAAACATATGGGGCTGATATCTAAGCCTTCATATCAGATTATACATGTCTCATTAACCTAATAAAGCATTCATTCGCTACAGGTAGCACATCTTGTAGAAAAGAGACTTTTCAACTATGTTTCCTTCTTTCAATCAGATCAAGAATTTAGCAGATGATTAGTGACTCATTATTTCATATTTATAATATTCATTTTCTATGACATATCAAATATTATCAAATCTAGAGGTGTGATAAGAATCATATTTATAACTATCTTTAATCTTCCAAAAAAAAACAGAATTTAAATACTAAACTAAAATCTACTTTCAGAGAAAATTGTAAATCAAATCAGTGGACTGTCAAGGCCATGGATTGACCTCCAAGGATGATATCCTATCAACATATGCAATACAAATCCAAAATATAATATCCCAAATATGTAATATGGAGATATTAACTCAACCCCTAACTCAGGAAATCGAAATTTCTCAAACTAGGTGTTTTTCTTCCAAACAAAGCACATGGAGACTACTTGATTACAATTGGATCCTAACACCTCTAGACCTCTTCGAATTATTCAAGGAGGTATATTAGGGTCTTCTAAATACTAAGTACATCCTACAACATCCTTAAATAGACACCCAACTTCAACAATTGCACATTTTTTGGGTGCATCACGCCTGTTTAGACTCCTTTGGCTAAACGAAAGGCTTCAAGGAAATAGCCCCATGACTTATGTGGAACCCAATGGATTCTGGTGCAGAAATGGAAGTGGTAATTTTGTAACTACCCCAACCTACTATGAAAACAGTGAGTTAGACAATTGGACTTAAAACATAGATTCTTTTAGTATGAAAATCTTCCAATTTTCTACCCTATTATCTATGAAACTGAATAGTAGGTTCTCAGATTTAGTATGTCATGCAAGCTATGAATAAAAATTAGTTTCATATTGTACATCATATACTCATGTAAATCATATTTAAAAAAAAAAATCTTAGATCCATTAGACAGAATGCAAACAATGAGCCATTCCATTAATATTGAACTAGTTTGAGTTTGCAAGATTTATTAAAGAGAATAACATATCAGATCTTAATATTTCCTTTACAAATAAGAAACAACATCCTATAGGTCCCAAATCCATCATGACAAAAAAATTATTAAAATTTTTACCTATCTTGACAATCCTAGAGCAACTAAAATCGACAAAGCAACATTCCACCCATCCATTGGAACTGTCAAGCCATATATTTCTTTGACAGACCACCCCCAAGTTGAGGCCATGAATTCCATAGGAAGGAACTCGAATCCATTCTCAAAATCCTCCTCTGATATAATATGTTCACAGTGAATACCCCAGCCATCTACTTTCTTATTTGTTTCTGCACTTCCTATGGTAATATGGCCTAACTCGCCATACCCATTTCCTGGCTTCCTGTGAAAAAAAAAACCTGGACTAGTAGGGCCAAAACAAGGGGAGAAGAAGCATCAATAACCCAGGCTAACTCTCTGGATGGAAAAGAAGAAATAGAGAAGAGAGGACTTGCAATCAAACACTTAGTCTTCAACCCTGTCAATAAAACCCTCAACCCTCTCTTGGAGCACTCAGAGCCCATAAACGATGCATCAACACTTCTGAATAATCCTCAAATGGAGGTATCAAGGCTTAAGTATGAAAGAGTTGGAATTCCAATCTCTCAATCTAACCAAGGTCATAGAGAGGGGGGTTAAACTCATCCACAAGAAGGAAATTTGAATTCTAGAGAGAGGAACAAGTGGACAAATCGAATTCATGAAGGGTTGAGTGGGCCAACTCGAATTCATGAAGAAGGGAAGTTACTAAAGGAGTCACTCTTCCTGGAATAACAAAATACAACAGTTGCAAAAATCATAGAGGGGAAAATAAAGGGTAAAAAAAATCATGGAAAGAGCCAGAAAATCAAGGAGGGTGCACTTGCTCAATAAAGGAGGTAGAAAAATCAGGATAAAAGCCAAAAAAAAATCTGTGTGTAAGCATAAATCAAGGGATATGGAGGCATAAATCAAGAATCCAATCCCCATAAATTAGTAAGAGGATATTCTTAGCTCAAATTTATAACCCATAAATAAAATTAATGATAAAAATATTCATGTATCATGTCTAGCAAACACTAGGAGAGGGAATAACACTTACATACTTAAGGAAAATAACATTTTGTCACCCATAAAACTCCAAGGGGGGTGTATTAGTTCAATGGGTCCATCTAACAATGAAGTAGGTCTAGTAGTATCCCCACATACCAAAATAAAAATAATTAGGGTCCTCTAAGTAGTGTTAGGTTGAGCATCAACTCCTAACCCCCAACCCCCTCACTTGTGGAACCATGGCCCCCCATTCTCTTTTAGTTTCCATTGTCGATCTAGTTTATTTAATTAATTAATAATAGTCCAAATCATGGTCCTGGCACCTAGTGCCTTAATGTTTAAATCATATATCTAGGGGCCTAACACCAAGGGTGTAACATCCCCCTCCCCTTAAACAATGCATCGTCCTCGATGCACAACTGATTACATCCTTATTACAAAAAAATTCATATTCTTTTAAAATAAATGAGTGTATGCCTCCCTCACATAATTTTCCAATTCCCAAGTGGCATCCTCAGGACTATAGTGGGTCCATTGGACCTTAACTTGCTTGATCTCTTGGTTCTGGATCATTTTGACTATTCTACCCAAAATGGAAACAGGTTGTACTGTAAAATCCCTCTCTGATTCCACATGCTACCTCAATCATTCGAGATTGATGATTAGCTTGACTTCTATCTAGGCCTGAATAGATTCTTTGAACACTTCCATCAATGTCTCCAATAGTGGAGGCTTCTTGAATGTTGTGAAGGTGGTTTTTGTTATTATTATTTTTCTTATGTGGACACTGACCGGCATAGTGATTCTCCTTACAGATCCAACATTTAATGGGTGGTATTCTATCTTATTGTTCTTCTCTTAGTTGTCCTTGCTTATATGATCTACTATTTCTATGTGATGGAGGCTGGAATTCCTTATTTCTTTTATCCTGCTTACCTCTTTTCTTATCTCTCCAGTTGTTATGTTCCTTGCTCTTATTTAGTCCATGTAAGTTTTTTTCTTTCCAAATGATTTCTTTCAGATTCTTTGGTCTATCATACTAGATTTTGTCTCTGTAAAATGATGGTAGACCACTTAGGAACCTTTGAATCTTCACCTTCTCATCTTTCACAAAATCTGCATAAGTCAAGAGTTCTAGGAACCTTTTCTCATAAGCTTCCATGGTCATACTTCCTAACTTGAGTTCAAAGAATTCCTCTATCTTCTTATCATAATAGTGCTCCGAGAGGTACTCTTTTTGAAAGCATTTCTTCAACTTCCTCTAGGTGATTCTATCCTCATTAATGTCTTTCATCTTAACCAAGTGATCCTACCAAATGGATGCCTTACCTTGCAAATGATAAATGGCTATTCTTGCTTCCATATTGGAGGTGTACTAGTGTAGCTGAAAAAACTTCCTAAGTCCTAGCATCCAAGATTCAGCTTCTTCTCCTTGTTTTATCTCTCCATCCAAGGTTTGGGGATTAATTCTCCTTAGTTCTCCCATTAGTTCATATCAAGCAAAACTTCTTTGCTTATACCTTACTGGATATCTTTCTAGACTACTATCTGAACTGCTTGATTAATGTCTTCTTTTCTTTACTACGGGGCGTGTGTGATAATTTTATGAAGAAGGTCTCATCCTAGAGTATGCTCTCCTATTACTTGTGTCATTCAACCTTTGGTTTTCTCTTAAAGATTTCAGATCATTCATAATTTGTTCTTGGATGTGGAAAATCTTTTCATTATCCTCTCTACATTTCTTTATTGAGTCTTACAAGCTTAAAGGTTGACTACTTCGCTTGTGGCCAATTTTTATTTCTCCTCTAGGTTCATAAGGTATATGTTCTTCTTCCATATTCATCTACAAACTTATTACTATTTTCCAATCTCTGATTACTACTACTGAACTTGTACTTGTTGAATATTCACTTGTTTGATTAATGTTAAAATTTTAGTTCAATGACCATACTGATTCCTCATTCATCTAGTGGAACCACAATGTGTTCATTACCAATTTGTTAGCAGACTTATATAATTCAGACATATTCAAACAGTAAGCTAACTATTCTAATTGAAAAATGGAAACAAAATAAAGCTAGAAGGATCCTTTCAGGATCTTCTCCTTATTGGCTAGACATCAAGTCCATAGGCCATCCCAGGCTTATATTAAATCAGCACGTTCATTTACAACATTGAGGTGTAAGATTATAAGGGCCTCACTTGATGTCCTCGCCGGGTTAGGCTCTGTAATCAGAGCCATTGAGGTGATGCCCCTTCAGGTGGGCCCCCTGTGAATTCTTCCCATGGGCGTAACAACTCCTCTCCAGGGTTGTGAACCACATTGAAAAAAACATTGAGGTGTAAGACACGTATATTTAGGGTACAACAGTTCGAACACAGACAGATCTAAAAATATAGAGGGCCCAATAGCCATAGTGTTGGAACCAGTGGCTCTGATACCACTTGTAATGTCCCAAGGTCCTAAACTAGGCCCAAGGCCATATGAACTTAAGAAAACTAAGGCTTTATAAATTAAATGCATAGAAAAATTCTTAAAGAAAATTTAAAAGAATTACAAATTGTGAAATTTCAATTTAGCAACACTTAGAATTTTAGCAGAACGGGTACATGTACAGTAATAATCATATCCTAATTAACATCTAAACTTCATATATCATATCAGAAACCTTTCATCCAACTTTAAACTCATAAATTCATTAAGATTCAATAGTTAAACAAGCATTCTGTAAGCTTTCTCACCATGACTAGTTTCAGTAAACTTAAGAAATTCTTGGAGTACAAGCCTTGGACTGTTAATACAAAATAAGAAAAACATATGGGGTTTTTATATAAGCATTCAAATCAGATTATACATGTCTCATTAACATAATAAAACATTAATTCTCTACAGCTAGTACATCTTGCAGAAAAGAGACTTTTCAACTATGTTTCCTTCTTTCAATCAGATCAAGAATTTAGCAGATGATTAGTGACTCATTATTTCAGATTTATAATATTCATTTGCTATGATATATCAGATCTTATCATATATATAGGTATGATAAGAATCATATTTACGCTACTATCTCTATTCTTCAAAAGAAAATCAAATTTTAACTAGTAAACTAAAATCTACTTTCAGAGAAAACTGTAAATCAAATCAGTGGACTGTCAAGGCCATGGATTGACCTGTAGGGATGACATCCTTGTGATGAACCTGCGATAATTAATTAATGCAATACACAAGATATCAGAAATAATAGAACAGAATCACTTTTATATTGATCACGGGCCACTTCGAGGGGGCAACCTCCTTTGAGCAAGCTCAATACAATTAACTTCACGGTGCCTTCAATGACCTCAACACACACTTATATACTAAGTCTATGCCCAATACTATGAGTCAAAACCATGGGACATATAATACTATGGGACGACTTACAAAGCATATGCGTCCAATACTATGGGTCAATACTATGGGCTAATATAAACTACGGATCAACAAATACTACGGGACGACTTACAAAGCATATGCGTCCAACAATAATATACTAACATAGTAAAGAGAAGGGTTGACATAGGTTCCTAACAATCCTATCAACATATGTAATATATATCCAAAATTTAATATCCCCGATATATAATATGGGTATATTAACTCAACCCCTAACTTGGGAAATCAAAATTTCTCAAACTAGGTGTTTTTCTTCCAAACAAGGCACGGGGAGACTACTTGATTCCAACTGGATCCTAACACCACTAGATCTCTTCAAATTCTTCAGGGAGGGATGTTATGTTTTGATACAAACTAAGTACATCCTACAGAATCCTTATATAGACACCCAACTTCGACAGATGCACATTTTCTGGGTGCATCACACCTAAGTAGACTCCTTTGGCTAAACCAAAGGCTTCAAGGTAATTGCTCCAAGACTTATGTGGAACGCAATGGCTTCTGCTGCAGAAATGGAAGTGGCTGGTTTGTAACTACCCCAACCTACTATGAAAATAGTGAGTTAGACAATTGGACTTAAAACATGGATTCTTTTAGGATGAAAATATTCCATTTTTTTCCCTGGTATCTATGAATCTTAATAGTAGGTTCTTAGATTTAGTCTTTCATGCAAGCTACGAATAAAAAACAGTTTCATACTGGACCTCATATACTCATGTAAATCAGATTTAAAAAAAAAAAAATCTTAGATCCATTAGACAAAATGAAGACAGTGATCCATTCCATTAATATTTAACTAGTTTGAGTCTGCAAGATTTATTAAAGAGAATAACATATCAGATCTGAATATTTCCTTTACAAATCATAAATAACAGCCTCTAGGGCACAAATCAATCATGACAGAGAATTTATTACATAAAAATTTACTTATCTTTACAAGAAGAGCAACTAAAATCGATAGAGAAACATTCCACCCAACCATTGGAACTATCAATCCAGAGCTTACTTTGACAATCCACCCCCAAGATGAGGCCATGAATTTCATAGGAAGGCACTCGAATCCCTTCCCAAAATTATCCTCTGATATGATATTTTCACAATGAATACCCCAACCTTCTACTTTCCTTTCCATTTCTACATTGCCTATGGGAAGATGGCCTAACTCGCCATACCCATTTCCTGCCTTCCTGTGCAAGAAAAACTTGACTAATAGGGCCAAAACAAGGGGAGAAGAATAATGAATAATCCAAACTAACTCTTTGGATGGAGGAGTAGAAATAGAGAAGGGAGGACTTGCAATCAAACACTCAGTCTTCAACCCTGTCAAGAAAACCTTCAACCCTCTCTTGGAGCACTCAGAGCCCAAAAGCGATGCATCAACAATTGTGAATAATCCTCAAATGGAGGAATCAAGGATTAAGTATGAAAGAGTTGGAATTCCAATCACTCAAGCTAACCAGGGTCAGAGAGAGAGGGTTTAAACTCATCCACAATAAGTCAATTTGAATTCTAGAGAGAGGGACAAGTGGCCAACTTGAATTCATGAATTCATGAAGGGTTAAGTGGGACAACTCGAATTCATGAAGGAGGACAATTACTAAAGGAGTCACTCTTCCCAGAATAGCAAAGAAGGCAGCTGTAAAAATCATGGAGGAGAAAATCAAGGAAAGAGCCGGAAAAGTAGGGAGGGCGCACTTGCTCAATAAAGGAGGCAAAAATATCAGGATAAAAAGCCAAAAAAAAAATCCAGGAGGGTTCACTTGCTCATTAAAGCTAGCAAAAATTAGGGGGTAAGCATAAATCAAGGGATATGGAGGCATAATTCAAGGATCCAATCCCAAAAAATTAGGAAGAGGATATTCTTAGCTCAAATTTATCCATAATAACCCAGAAATCAAATTAATAATAAAAACATTCATGTATCATGTCTAGAAAACACTAGGAGAGGGAATAACACTTGGATACTTAGGAAAAATAATATTTTTCCACCCACAAAACTCCAAGGGGGGTTGTATTAGTGCAAGGGGTCCATCTAAAAATGAAGTAGGTCTAGTAGTATCCCCACATACCAAAATAAACAGAATTAGGGTCCTCTGATTAGTGTTAGGGTGAGCATAAACTCCTAACCCCCAACCCCCTCACATGTGGAACCATGGACCCCCATGCTCTTTTAGTTGCCTCTGTCGATCCAGTTTATTTAATTAATTAATAATCATATGTCCAAATCATGGTCATGGCACTTGTTATACCTCAATAGTACACATTTCGTATTAGTGTCGCATCCTTGCATTACCGACCTAAACGACAGTTTCCCTTAAAGATCATCTGAACATCCAGAGTGAAAACCATTGACTGAATACTGAAAGCAAAACCTGTTTCTGCCATCTTCCAACCCAACTTAGCCCTGTTTGTGAGCACTGCCGCTCCTTGCACATCTACAAGGGCGCGGTAGTTAGCACTACCGCGCGTTGCTCCTTCTCTGGGGCGCGGTACTACCGCGTTATGCTCAGTTATAGGGGCGCGGTAGTCTGAAATTAGCCTTTTTGCCTTGGATTTTGGGATTTCGACCTTCGAGGAGATTTTGTTGGGATTACTACCTTTGGTTCGATCCTAACTCCTTCTTTGTTTAGCTGGCCTGATCCACTAAACCCTCCATAGATCCACACTTCTCTCTTGTTGGTTAGCCTTCCCATGTGCTATAAGAGAGAAGCCTTCCATGAGCCAAAGGGAGGACTTTTGGGGCATCAAACCTATGATCTTGCAGCCTTGTGGAGATAGCTAGAGAAAGCACTTGGAGCTGGAAGTTGGCTTGGACATCAAGCAACTATTGTACATGACTTCAAGTTGGTAATGGAATAACTTGTCTTGTTTTCCCAAATCATTTGTGTTAATTTTGTTTTAATGATATGATTTGTATCTTGCATAGATTTAGATTCTAACTTATGTTTCAGGTTGCTAGAGAATAGTGCATTCTTGTGTCTTGGTTCCATTTTGACAGGTTCATTCGTGAGGGCTTGGAGATTGGAGAAACTACAAAGACAAGCGTTTGGATAGAAGGTCAGTTAAACATCTTCTACTCTTTCTA
Organism: Larix kaempferi; assembly: GCA_027924585.1. Classification (NCBI taxonomy): domain Eukaryota; kingdom Viridiplantae; phylum Streptophyta; class Pinopsida; order Pinales; family Pinaceae; genus Larix; species Larix kaempferi. The sequence goes on along the minus strand of BSBM01000072.1, from coordinate 10,327,254 downwards.
GCATTTTAATCTTGAGACGTTTGTTAGATCTAGGGATTCAAGGTAGCATTTGTTTTCTTTTTGTCTTAGTATAGAGTCACTACATCCTGCTTTATCCTAAGAGAGTTTCTACCTATCCGTAGGGAGAAATTTCTACAACAAAAAATGGCGACTCCGCTGGGGAATTGAATCCATTTTCTTTGCTTGTGAAGTTTGCTTTTAATTTCACTCATTTGATTGTAAGAATTGGGTTCTTTTACCCTCATTCACTTCCTTGTTCTCTGCATTAGACTTATGTTACAGATCAGTAAGTCCTCTGGGTTGGCGAACCCTTGAAAAGTCAAGATCTTTTCTCAAATTTCCGCCTCTTTCCCTGTTCACACAGTACCGCGCCCCCTTAACTGCCTACAGAGCGGTAGTACCGCGCCTTTACTACTGTCCAGAGCGCCGTAGTCTTGCAGTACCGCGCCTTCACCACTGTCTACAGCGCGGTAGTATTGCAGTACCGCCCCTTAAGCGCTGTCTACAGCGCGGTAGTCTGTCAGTACCGCTCCCAGGTGGCCTGCAGGCCCGCGGTAGTTCCTGGAAAGGGTGTTTATTTGGTTATTTTTGGGTCTTTTCGAGATTTGGGTCCATGTTGGCCCTTTGAATCAATACTAGTGTTTTGCTTGCATTTTTAAGCGAAATGGGGGGGCCATGAATCGTGCATCCTTTAGTCGTTTTGACTCATATTAAGGTTTTGAGATCATTTTTGGTTTGGTGTGTTTTGGCATGATTGGATTGCTTGGCATCTTATTTCCTTTGCATCCTATCTAATGATTGTTTGAAAAGATTGATTCCTTGCCTCCACTTTAGTTCAAAGAGAAGCTTGATTTTGTCATTCTTTTACCATATTCATGAAATTGAAACATATAAGTATTCTTCTTGTTGTAATTTAATCATTTAACATTCCTGGTATTACATTCATAAGAAGAAGAAATGCTTGTTTCATATTTATGTGCATTTGAGTTAGATGATATTATTAGGTTCTTCTCTTTGTCTTGCATTTGATTGGGAGCATTTGTAGAATCTTTCTTTCCGTAGCTTGGATGTGTCTTTTTCAAGTGTAAAAAGATAGGAAATGAATTAGAATCATTACGTTTGGTGTTCATATGAAGAACTTTTTCATTACTTTGGGTTAGTTTTGGGTACATATTTGACTTCTTTCTATCATTTTGAAAAGAAATAAAATTGCATGTGCATTGGGTTGTGCATATTGGGAACAGAAAGAATTCTTCCTTGCTTTAGCTAGTGTTCATCGAAGAGAAAGGTTCATTTCGATTCATCTTCATTTGCATGGTTTGAGTCGTCATAACACCATCAAGTTTCACGTCCACTACCTGATTGAGTAAGACAGCCACTAAAATTAATCTCCCTAATTAAACCAACCTTAACCTCACTTGAGGAAATCAAAAGAATTTGGTAGTTAGGTAGGACACCGGGGATAGGCATCAAAATAATTCCCCCTTGTCATTTTCATCTGAGACATAGTCGTTGTCTTTAGGGAACTAAAATCCTCTAGTATTTATTGACACGGTCACAGCTAGTTTGTGGAGGGGCCTCCTGACTGTTTTTAACTTTCAGGGGTTAAACGGCCGCGAGATTGAGAACCGGACGGACTCTGTGGAATACCGCACTCCACTTAGCCCTAAGGCAACATCGATCACTGTCTTCTTCGGAAGGCTGAAGTGCCCAAAACCTTTTCCGACGTGTCATGAACGAGGTAGCTTAGTATCTATTCTACTAGGGCTCTTTTACCCAGGATCCCTTTCGGTAGAGGGATATCCTTCCATTATTGGTCTCTCATTTTGTATTGTTCGACTTGGATTTCATCACCTTGCGAAGAATACAATTTGTTGAGGTCTCCAGCTCTTAGTTAGGCGGTTTTGCTTGCTATCTTGTAGAGGGTCTTTTTCTTTGTAGGGCTGCTTGTTGGCATTCTGGCCGTTTTGTTGTACAGCTCACTTACTGTGGCAGCGGCCTCAGTATAGTTTTTTGAGCTTGCTCTTTTGGCCTGTGAGCCTTTTCTTTTCCTAGCTCCCCTTTCGCACGCTCGGTTGCCTGAGGGTTTTTGAGTTCTTTTTAACAAGACTTCGTCCACATCACTTAGTTTTGTTCCATGGAGAATCCACCTCCATGCGCCCATGCTCCTTCTGGGACTACCAATCCGGAGACCCCTTTTCAAGGGGTACCTTTTACTTTTCCTCCAGTTGGAGATATTGGTCCTCCCTTTATTGCCACGTTAAATCTTCCTGGATTAACCATAGGATTACCGGTATGGTTATTCAATCCAGTAATTCCGATTGCGCCCAATGTTTCGAATGTTAACTCTCCACCACGAGAGAGTCAATCCCAAACTAATCCTTCTCCTTCTTCGTCGGATGAATCTTCTTCCATTCCTTCTTCCTCGCCTGACCAAAGCAATAGTGTTAGTAATCAGGTGGATAAGAAGAAGAAGAAAAGGAAAGTTAAGAAGAAGAAGGATAAAGAAGAGACCAAGCGTAAACCAGTCGCCTCTAATGGCACTCATTCTACGAAAACACCCCGTAAGCCCAAGTTCCCTTGCAAACTTTGTAAGGGTGATCACCTTCTCAAGGATTGTCCTGATCTTTCCCGTGTATCAGAAGTGTGGTCTAAAAACCCCAAACCAATTGTATCGTCGACCTCTGACCATCATGTCGATGACACTCCTTCGACCAGTGACCCCTTGGTGAAGGGTTGTAAGGGTAAAGTCCTATATCCTTGTTTGATATGCAAGGGTATGCACCGTACTTTCCTTTGTCCGAGCATGGATGAAGCCTCACGGTGGTTGGAAGATATTACTAGTTCTCAATTGGTGCCTCCAACAGACCATGGTAAACTGTCCCTTGACCCCCCGCTGGTTGACCAAGTGATCAATTCAGTTTCATCTGCAATTGATCCCACTCTCCCTTCCGAGAGTGAAGTGATTGAGTCACTGTCATCCCCACTCGATCCCGCTCTTTCATTTGAGAAAGTCCAGACTGAAGCAGTCACCTTGACACAATCTTCGTCTCATTCTTATCTTCCAAGCAAGAGTGAATTGGAAACCACTGATGTTTTCCTTATCGGTTCAGAATGTCCTCGGCAAGGGGAAACCCTGTCCGTTTCTACGAGACCCCCTCCAAGTACTGAGGTTATTTCCTTTGATTGGAATGGTCTAACAGAATCTCGTCTTCCTTCGAGTGTTCCTTTTCAAATATCTGTAGGAGTTTCCGATAAAGAAATTTTTCGTACGATAGTTGATGAAGGAGCTTCTGTTAGTATTCTATCCTCAACTGCTTGGCAAGCCTTAGGTTCTCCTCAGCTTGTGCCCGTCACTGACCAGATATTGGCTTTCAATAGAAGGCCTACTGGACCTTTAGGGTCCCTTCCTCAGTTACCTATCACTTTGGGAGGGAAAACTGTCTGTATTGATGTTATGGTCATCCAAGGTCCCTTAGATTTTAATCTACTCCTTGGACGCGATTACGTCCATGCCATGAAGGCTGTAGTGTCCTCACTCTTTCGAGTGATGTATTTTCCCCATCATGGGAATGTTGTGACCATCGATCAGCTTTCCTTTGTGACGCCCACTCATCGCATGACTCCTAGTCACCAGACTTCCCTAAATGTTCCACATGTTTTAGTGGTTTCTTCTCCCTAGGGGGGGGGGGGGACGTTTGGAGCAAAGTTCTATTCCGGTGTCAAGCTCGTTAAAAAATGAAACCATCATTTCAAGCATAGTTTACTTTTGGTTTTAAGCTTGTGTAAAAATGAAACCAACCATCATTTTGAGCATAGTTCCCTTTCTATGTCAAGCTCGTTAAAAAATGAAATAGGTTCCTACGAGCATAGTTTATTCTTTGTTTCAAGCTCGTTAAAAAATGAAACCGACCCTCAAGCACAGTTTACCGTTGGTTTTGAGCTTGTGTAAAAACAAAACCAATCCCAAGCATAGTTTACGTTCGGTTTCAAGCTTGCGTAAAAATGAAACTACTCCCAAGCATAGTTTACGTTCAATTTCAAGCTTGCGTAAAAATGAAACTACCTTCGAGCATAATTTCTCTCTGTTTTAAGCTCATTAAAAAATAAAAAGGACCCTTTCAAGCATTGTTATCATCTATTTCAAGCTTGTGTAAAAATGAAATAGATCTCCTTTCCATTTGTTCGAGTCTATCGCTAGAGTTAGGATTTGAACCTTCATTTCATCTGCCTGGGTCACTTGATCCTGGTTCTCCCTACCCCGCTGGTGAACACATTTGGATTAGTAGCCAGGATTTTTGGGTAAGGAAGAAGAGTAGTCAGACGAAACGAAGCTTGGGGGGCATGTTTAGCCTTTAGCAATCATGCTGGGGGCATTTACCAACCTCTGATCATCATGTTGGGAGGGAACCCATCAATGGGCCTTAATCGTGAGCAGAGTTTACCTTTGGCTTCAAGCTCATTAAAAAATGAAACCATTATTTTGAGCAAAGTTCTACTCCTGTGTCAAGCTCGTTAAAAAATGAAACATATCCTTTCCCTTTGAGTCGAGTCTCCTCGTAGACTTAGTAAATGAACCTTCTTTTCACTTGCCTATACCTTAGGCGAATGAAATGAAGCTTAGGGGCATGTCTTCAACCTCTGGAAGTTACGTTGAAGTCAACTCGATCACCTCTCCACATCACGTTGGAGCTAAGTCATTTACTTCTAGCAATCATGCTGGGGGCATGAACCAACCTTTGGGTTTCATGACGGGAAGAAGTTCACCATTGGGAACATTTTCGAGCATACTTTCCTTTTTAGGTTTCGAGCTCATTAAACCATGAAAATTATCCTGAGCATAGTTCATTTTCTGTTACAAGCTCGTTAAAAAATGAAGCAGACATCATGAGCATTCTTCCAACCTATCTTCGAGCTCGTTAAAAACAGTAAGATGGTGTTTGAGCTTACTTTTCACTTTTTTCGTGCTCTGGCTAAAAACATGAAAAGTGGTTTGAGCTTACTTTTTCCTTTTTCGTGCTCTGGATCCAAACATGAAAAAGATTCCGAGTGCTTTTGATACCATTATCGTGCTCGTTAAACAATTGGAGTAAAAAGGTGTGTCTAACGAGTATAGGTTTATCACTTTATCCGGCCTCGCTAGACTATTTACGGAAAAGGAACTGTGCCGAGTTTACTTTTCCTTTGTCGTACTCGGTCATCAACCATGACAAAGTTGTACATGGAGTCCATAGTTAAGCTCTTTTCAGACTCCCTAAAATTGAAAAGATTGCCAAGCGAAATTGATTCGTTCACGCTTGTAAAAGGATTTGAATGATCGTCTCCCTAGTGATAGTTTACCCCTTTTTCGGACTAGGGGGCACTACTTACGAAAAAGGAATACTCCAGCCAATCTGGAAGAGTCCTCTCCCGCGTTGTTTTACCCTTTTTCGGGCGATGAGGCTAACCTTACGAAAAAGGACCATTGGAGTCTTCTTTAGTTCTTTTCAGACTCTCTAAACATGAAATGACGACCGAGTTTTCCTTCCTTGGACTCGTTAAAATTCAACATCGAAGGGCCCACTTTGGGACGAACCCCTCCTTTCTCAGGTTCGAAAAACATGTGAGATTGGACTCATCTATGAGATGAGCTATATCGAGCATCTGTTATCCTCCTCAAGCTCGTTAAAAAACAAAGAGGTACTCGTCCATCATGTCGGGGGAAAATGGGAAAATGAGTCAAGTTTACCTTGTTGGCAGCTTGTGAGTCATCACCTTTGAACATGGCATGCATCCTCACCTTGTCTGTTTTGGGTAGTCAGTCTTGCTGATAGTGTCATCATTATGATCATGCGTCCTCATTATTGCTATGAGTTCACACTTTCTGGGGTTCTGTCTGTTCAAGTAATCCCTGCTGCCAAGCTCTGTTTCATGCCGTTATATGTTCAAAGGGTTATTACCTTGATTCCACCTCCACTTCATGTCAAACCTTCCGCTGTGTCAGTACATACTCCATTATTTCATCATCTTATCATTCGTACCGATTTCGTGTCGATGATGTGGGAAACATCATGGCCCACCTTCGACGAGTCTATTCCTGTCGACACCAAATCACTATCCAGGAATTAGGCTTAGGAGTCAACCACTAGTACCTTGGTACCTGCATGCCTCAATGGCAGGTTTCCTCGTATTCAACAGTAGGTTTTCATCAATGACCTCTGATTGAATGATCTCTCGGATGCTCGACATCAACTCCTTTATTCGCATTTCGTTGAGATGTACTATAGATACCTTGGGGATCATTGTCATTATTGGTGATTTCCCTCGCATTTGTTAACGGTTCACATCATTGACCGGTAATCAAATGGTTTCTACCATGTTCGACTTCAACACCTTGTAATCACATGGCTAGATTCGTATCTTTTGCGATCGGGTAGAAGACCCTGGGCGCACCTCTATATTTTGATTGCGTCCAGGTTGCGATGGAGATGTCATTTGTATTGTCACACAGATCCACTTATTGTATTGGTCGTGGCTGTGTCATTATTGTCTCATGGATCTACGCTTGTTCATAGTAGCCATGATTTGTCTACAGTCTATATCATCTCAGTACTCATGGATCTGCAATGTATTGGTCGGCAGCCATGCTTTGAGTCATTTGTTTCCGAGCATGGGAATGCCCGCCTCGGTGGTATATCTGACATTTTGTTTCTGTTTCAGCTCCTTGTTGCTCCCCTCGATGCTATCTCCCAACCATATTTGTAAAGTCTTTCGGTCATCAGTCTCTTCTGACCTCACACTTTAGGGGGCATCTGTTATACCTCAATATTACACATTTCGTATTAGTGTCGCATCCTTGCATTACCGACCTAAACGACAGTTTCCCTTAAAGATCATCTGAACATCCAGAGTGAAAACCATTGACTGAATACTGAAAGCAAAACCTGTTTCTGCCATCTTCCAACCCAACTTAGCCCTGTTTGTGAGCACTGCCGCTCCTTGCACATCTACAAGGGCGTGGTAGTTAGCACTACCGCGCGTTGCTCCTTCTCTGGGGCGCGGTACTACCGCGTTATGCTCAGTTATAGGGGCGCGGTAGTCTGAAATTAGCCTTTTTGCCTTGGATTTTGGGATTTCGACCTTCGAGGAGATTTTGTTGGGATTACTACCTTTGGTTCGATCCTAACTCCTTCTTTGTTTAGCTGGCCTGATCCACTAAACCCTCCATAGATCCACACTTCTCTCTTGTTGGTTAGCCTTCCCATGTGCTATAAGAGAGAAGCCTTCCATGAGCCAAAGGGAGGACTTTTGGGGCATCAAACCTATGATCTTGCAGCCTTGTGGAGATAGCTAGAGAAAGCACTTGGAGCTGGAAGTTGGCTTGGACATCAAGCAACTATTGTACATGACTTCAAGTTGGTAATGGAATAACTTGTCTTGTTTTCCCAAATCATTTGTGTTAATTTTGTTTTAATGATATGATTTGTATCTTGCATAGATTTAGATTCTAACTTATGTTTCAGGTTGCTAGAGAATAGTGCATTCTTGTGTCTTGGTTCCATTTTGACAGGTTCATTCGTGAGGGCTTGGAGATTGGAGCAACTACAAAGACAAGCGTTTGGATAGAAGGTCAGTTAAACATCTTCTACTCTTTCTAGCATTTTAATCTTGAGACGTTTGTTAGATCTAGGGATTCAAGGTAGCATTTGTTTTCTTTTTGTCTTAGTATAGAGTCACTACATCCTGCTTTATCCTAAGAGAGTTTCTACCTATCCGTAGGGAGAAATTTCTACAACAGCACCTAGTACCTTAATGTTTAAATCATATGCCTAGGGGCTTAACACCAGGGGTGATACATTCTTATACCATGTTTGATAAACAAGGTATATCCACACATATCAAACATATTCAAGAAACGACTCACACAAATAGATAAAAGATCAATACACTATGTATTATGTGGTTAAAACTCTCAAACGAGGAAATAGTCCACAAGATCAACCAATGTGGGCACTTGAAATAATATATTAATGGAAAATGAAAATAGTTTGCATATGAATCCCTCACAATTGATCGTCAACGAATACCCTTTGTAATATTTAAATAGAGATCATGGACCAATTGAGTGCTAAGCAATGGACAAGTGTTGTCAATATCGATGAAGAGATTAACCATTGGATCACTTTATGTCTAAAACATAATTGTGGCCATCAAATTAGTTAGTTACAAAGGCACACTAAAGAAACATAATTTTCCTTACAGCACAATAGACCAAGTTGAACTTAACTAACTTCTATGTGTCTAAATATTCTAACACCAATGTATGTATTTGAAGTTTTGAAAGCAATTAATAAGCACCTTCAAATGTTTATTTGTCATCACCTTAGAGGTAGAAGTCCAACGACCAATGGCATTTGAGGAGTATGTAATATCTTCCATGTGGCATTTTCAAATGTTAGTTAGTTGTCGCTGAAGAGTCGAATTTTTCACAATCAATGGCATTTTAGGAGCTTGCAATAATTGCCATGTGGCACCTTAAGACACTAGTTGATTGTCACCCAAGAGTCAAAATGATGATGATCAATGACATCTAAGGAAAATGTAACCACATGGCACCTTTATGCATCAATTAGTTGTCATCAATGTTTTGAAATTTTGACATCCATGAGGGTCACTAAAGCTATTAACCTTGCCGTGGCACTCTAGAAGCATAGAAAACCCGGCAATTGATCAACTTTGCTAAATTGATGTTGAAATTCCTACTCTTGAATTCCAACAATAAAAATTTATTTATCCTGACATTACGACAACATTAATGTCAATACAACATCGGATTTTATATCCAAAACTACGATAGTGTCGCTTTCAAATGGAAGAATGACTGCAACAACCTAAGCCAAGATAATGCCATTGAAATCTATAGGCCCATTTCCATGTGAAGATCATAACTCTCCTTATGCATGCATCCATAAGTATCAAAAGGCAATAAAATAATCTTATTCTATAAGTAACCAAAGCTATGATACCATGTTAGAGAAACAAGAGAGAAAATATCAATAATCATCTAATGGTCAAGTGTCTAAAGATCCGCAATCTCCAAGGACAGGTTAAATTAGTAAATATAAGTTCCTAGCCTTATGAGCATACAATATTACATAACCAAATTACAATAACAAAGCAAGAAATAGAGTACAAAGGTTATAGTGGAAAAATACTCACAAAATAGAAAATTCAACTATAAAAAATATTGCTTTATATTGCTTTACCTATCATGTTACAATAAGCCTCGAACACTTCAAGCATAGAGTACAAAATATTATAGTGGAAAAACCCTCATGAAATAGAAAAATCCACTATAAAAAATGTTGTTTTATTTATCATGTTATAATAAGCCTCCATACCTATCATGTTACAATAAGCCTCAAACACTTCAAGCATAGAGTACAAAGATTATAGTGGAAAAAACCTCATGAAATAGAAAAATCCACTATAAAAAATGTTGTTTTATCTATCATGTTATAATAAGCCTCCAACCTTCAAGCATAGAGTACAAATATTATAGTGGAAAAACCCTCACGAAATAGAAAAATCCACTATAAAATTTATTGCCTTATCTATCATGCTATAATAAGCCTCCAACACTTCAAGCATAGAACCTTTAATGATCAAATAATGAATAAAGACGATCCATAAATGGATGAGTAAAGACCTCCTCAATATATAGACTTCAATAATGAGAAAGACCACTTCACATAATGAATGTGGGATAAATAAAAATTCGGGAACCAGGAAAAACCTGCTGCAAGCTTCCCATGGCGGCCAGTGAATGTTGATTTCTTCCAATCTTGCAGTTGAACATTGGCGGTCGACGAATGCCACAGGCTTATCAGGCTGGGGATGGAGCCCTATGGGTTTCTTGTACCCGGGGTTCTTTGTTTTATTATCTGACCCAGTTACTTTGGTTTGTAGTTGGGTGAGTATCTTTGGCCATTGTGTTGCCCTTATCCAGTTGTTGTTTATTTTAATATAACTGTCTGCGGTTTTTGAGGGCCCTGGAGTCCATTCAACAGTCTTATGTTGAATCTAGTACCAACCGGGTTAAACAAGTGGGAACCTTCTTTCTTCCCTTGTTTCTCGAGTATTTTGTCTACAAGGGGTGGGGCCTCAATGTTTTCTGTGCTTCTCATCTAGGAACCGGCTATTGAGGCTTTTTCTCCTTGGATCCTTCCCGATGGGTGGACGGGTTTTTTTCCTGACTGTTTTCTCCCTATTTCTTCGACTATATGTATCAGTCTTTTACTCTAGCTTGGGTCAGTATGATATGGCTGGGTCGGTGTCTTCTCGGGAAGTGGTGGGTAAAGGGATCCTGTCTAATCCCTTGGTATGTGTGTCTTATGACCCTATTCCTTTAAATAAGGGTCCATTGAATAATGTTGTATCTGGTAGTGGGGGGGTTGTCGCTGTGCCTCCAGGTAAAACCCCGGTGGCCTCTGGGAAGTTGAGGGGAGGGGTTTTTTCTCAGAAAGGTAATGGACATAAGTCCTCTTTTAAGCCCCCTTTCGAAAAAGATAAGAAGGGGAGGCCGGTCTTTGTGCTTGGAAAGTATATTACCATGGACATGGTGTTGGCCCTGAGCCAGAGGGCTTTAGTTGGAAAGTTCAAATATCTCTGTCTCAACCGACCTGAGTTGTTGTCCTGGGTTCGCAGTCAGTGGAAGCCCCTTATTACAAACATGCCTCGAGTGTTGGTTCTCTCTCATGGCTGGTTTATGTTCCATTTCCTCAATGAGGAGGACTGGAAGTGTATTGAACAGTGTTTTTCGGTCTATGGAATTGGGTCTTTGGTCCTTTCACGGTGGCATAGTGGATTTGACCCACGTTTAGCCAAACTTCAGAAGAGGCACTTATGGACCATTTTTCCTGGATTCCCCCTTCATTGTTGGAATATTGGGGGTTTCATGGTTGTGGCTAATACTATTGGCCGCTTCATACTGATGGAAGAGGACCAGCTGATGGGGGAAGAAAGGCGCTCTCCTCGAATGCTAGTAGAAATAGACTCTTCGGAAGGTCTTCCATGTGAACTTGAGATTATGTGGGAAGGTGGAGCATTCATTCAGCATCTAGATTACTGGAAAATAGCTTTTCGATGCCATAAGAGTAGACAAATTGGCCATTCCAAGGACTGTTGTAGTGCTCATCCTATGGAACTGGAGCAGAGGGATGCTCCCGAAGAAGGTGTATGGGATTCTGTCCCCTTGGACCAGAAGTTGGTGCTTGTTGTGGTGAGTAAGTTCGCCGAGGCGGTCCTTTTTCTTCTTAAGTTTCTATCTGCTGGGGATTTCTCTCAGGCCCTTCCTTTTATCTCGGTCTCGGATTTATTGGGTATGGCGGTGGGCTCGGGTTCGGTGGTGCAACCCCAATTCCAGGGTAGTGGTCCTTCTGCTACGGATGGGCATAGTCAAGATGGGGGTGAAACTCCCACGGCTATCCTTGATGGGACTGGGCCAGTCCCAGATGATCTTTGTACCTAGATCACTACTCCTATACTCTCTCCCATGGCGTCTCTTCCATTGGTGGAACCTCAAGCTGAGGTGTCCAGGAGGGCCTTTCTGGATATCACTCTGTCTCCTTCTTCCATTCCACTGGAGCCCGAGCTCTCCACGTTGAAATCAGCTAATTTGATCCCTCTTGAATCCTTTTCCACGGGCCCTGCTTCCGTAGATCTGGCTAACCCATCCACCAATCCTCGGGGCAATGTGACCATACGTAAGGCCCGTAGGAGAAAGAAGGACTCTGCAAGGTCTATAGGGGGGTGCCCTACCCTTGACCCTTTGGATTTTTCTATGAACCCTCCTTTATCTTCCCTTTTTAACAAAGGTCTTATCCGGCACTCTCCAACTCGGGCTCTTAGATATTTGACAGCCCCTTTCCCTGTCCCTTAATGCTGATTGTTTCCTTCAATGTTAGGGGCCTTGGAAGGGGCCCTAAGAGAGCAACTTTAAAACGTTTTTTAGAGGTGACTAAACCTGCTCTTTTAGTAGTGCAAGAAATGATGGTTAGTGCTACTGATGCTATCTCTTATTTTCTGAAATTGAAGCCGTTGTGGCGTGTCTGCGCCTTGGATGCATGTGGCCATTCGAGGGTTACTTTGGTTTCCTGGGACACGAGTATGGCTACTTTTAGTTCTTTTTCCTCTTGCGTGGGCATTTTGGTGGAGGGTTGGTTCCGTGGGTGTGACAAAGTGATCCGCATTATGAATGTTTGTGGCCCTTATGCTGATCGTAGGTCCTTCTGGGACAAGCTGGTTTTGTCAGGTATTCTTACTAATCCTTCTCTCATCCTTGCAGGCGATCTTAATTTGACTCTTTGCCCGGATAAAGTTTGGGGTGCTGGTAAGCTCATGGATCCACTAGTTGGATACTTTTCAGAGTTATTTGATGAGGCTCATTTGGTGGATGTGGTCCCTCACATTATGTATCCGACCTGGTCAAATGGTCGTTGTGGGATGGGTTATGTTGGCAAACGTTTGGATCGTTTCTTGATGGCAGAGGACCTCTGTAACTTCTTCGGGAGATATAGGTCCTGGTCGTATGCTGTTGGTATTTCTGATCACAAGGATGTGGTGCTGCAACTCGAGGTAGGGGCATGCTCTAATTTTTATCCTTACAAGTTTAACTCGGGATTATTATTGGACCCTGAATTCTGCTGCTAGTTGAGGGCTACTTGGGAGGAGTTAGGTGTTGATGACAGGGTCTCCACTTTGGGGGGATTTACTAATAAATTCCATTTGTGAAAGAGGTTGATGCAAGGGTGGCCGGTGAAGGCAAAGAAATCTTGGGATCTTCAAGCTTTGGAGATGATTGAGGAGGATTTACAACAGGTCCATGCTACTTTGGATATGCATCCGATGTCTGTTGAGCAGTGTGCCCATTTGGATACTTTAATCTCTGCGAAGGAAAATATTTTATTATCTATCAAGAAGGAGTGGAGGCAGAAGAGCCGATCCATTTGGCTCAAGGCTGGCGACAAGAACACTAAATTCTTTCAGAGGTTTGCTAATCAGCGTCGTCTTTCGAATTCCATTTGGGATGTCAAGACCGGGGACAATCTCATTGTTTCTGATGACTTGTCCATCAAAAAGGAAGCGCATAATCATTTTACGGGTGTTTATACTAAGAAGAGGGATCCAGGGTTACTTCATCAGCTTGAAACGGTTGGCAATCTCCCTCGTTATTTTTCTGTGGAGGAGGCCTTGGTTCTAGAGCGTCTGGTTACGCAGGTGGAAGTTTTGAATACCCTAAAATGTTTCAACAGTGACAAGAGCCCAGGGCCCTATGGCTGGACGTCTCAGTTTTACCTGCATTTTTTTGACATTCTGGGCACTGATCTGACGAAGGCTATCGAGGATTCAAGATCCAAGCCTCGTATCCCCCATCACTTGAATCGTACTTTCATCACCTTGATTCCCAAGGTTGATAAACCGTTGCATTTTGACGAGTATCGTCCTATCTCTTTGTGCAATATCTGTTATAAAATTATCACTAAAATCATTGCATAAAGGATTAAGCCGGTTCTGGGCCGTTTTGTCTCAAAGGAACAATTTGCCTTCCTGTCGAATATCTCGGACGTTGTGGGAGTCACCCAGGAATGTATGCATTCTATCAAATCCAAGAATTTGAATGCCTTTATTCTTAAGGTTGACCTCCAGAAAGCGTATAACTGTGTAGACTGGGACTTTCTACGCTTCATTTTGATCCAAATTGGCATCCCTACTGAAGTGGTACAGTGGATTTATGCATGTTATTCTTCCTCCAGTTTCGCGGTTCTCATAAATGGTTCTCTGTCGGATTACTTTAGTGGCAATCGGGCGTTAAGGCAAGGATGCTCGTTATCCCCTTACCTATTTATCCTTGCTATGGAAGGTCTAAGTCAGATGATTCTGAAAGCTCGGGCTAAGGGGGATATTTCTGGTATTCATGTGGCCCGCACTTTATTCATCTCTCATCTCTTCTTTGTGGATGATGCGCTATTATTCGGAGTTGGCACCAAAGGCGAATGGTTGCATTTCCATTCTATTCTCAGTACTTTTTGTGATGCTTCGGGGCTCAGCATCAATGCTACCAAATCCTATTTCTCCTACCAGTGTGATGATCGGTCCTTCTACTCGTTCTTGGCTGATTTGCTTCCCTATTAGCAGGTCCCTCTGAATGATGGCCTTTTGTATCTTGGCTTCCTAATCAAACCAAACTACTATGACGCTGCAGATTGGAACTGGCTGATAAAAAAGGTGGCTCGTCGAATCCATTCTTGGGCAATTCGTTGGTTGTCCTTGGGGGGTAGACTTATTATGACTCAGTCTATTCTACTCTCTATTCCTGTGTATTGGTTCAGTATGTTTGAAGTTCCAGGTAGTATTTTCAACAGTTTGAGGCAGCTCATTTTTCGTTATCTCTGGGGAGGTAGGCCTGGGACTTTTAAATTCCATTTGGCGTGATGGAAGAGTCTGTCGAGACCCAAGTCGTCGGGGGCTGGGGTATAAAGGATTTATGGTTTTTCAATAAATCCCTCTGTGCAAAGATATGTTGGCGTGGCCTTTTTGACAAAGGTCTATGGGGTACCACCATCAAAGCTAAGTACTTGAAAGGAATTGAGTCGGGGACGGGGTTATGCTCTATTAGTCACTCTCTTGGAGGAGGGTCTGCTATCTAGAGAAGTCTTCTTAATTCTCTACCTTTCATTCGGCGATCTCTAGTTTGGGATGTGGGTCGGGGGAACCAGGTTTCTATAGGTATTGATCCCATTTTAGGCCTTGGGGACAAATCCTATTTAACTCTTGAGCTCATCAGGATTCTCCATGAGCATGGTTATTATGTCCTTGGTCAGTTGTGGCTGCCTACTGCTGATTATTCGGATCGTTGAGAGATGATCGGGGATTTGGCCTTATCTCTGGAACTTGAAAAGGAGTGGTCCGGCTACTGTCTTGCTCTGAAGGTGGCGGGTATTTTTCTGGAAGAGAAATCAGACAAACTGATTTGGGCCATAAATGACAGTCAGGGAATTGTCACAGCTAGTTTGGCTTATGATAAGCTGGTGGCGGATTTCCCTACGAATTCAGTGACAAGTCCTGAGCTACTGGTTTGGAGTAATAAGGTGCCACTGAAAATCGGTTGTTTCATTTGGCTGGTCATCCACAGCAAGATTCTTACGTGGACCAATCTCAAATGTTGGGGTTATTTTGAACCGGGGATCTGCATTTTGTGCAGGAGTGCTAACGAGGATGTTGAACATCTTTTTGGTGGATGTGAGTATTTCCAGGAGCTCTAGGGCTTACTGCGTCTCAGATGGTTGACATTACTAGCTTGGAATCAGACAAGGGTGTTGGAAAATTTAGTCATTTGTTATGAGATTTCGAGGACTTATCCACTTATTGCCTTCCTTTGCTGTGGGAGGTTTGGTGTGGGCGTAATGGGCTTATTTCTAAGGGGATCCAGCCTAACAAGGATTTCATATTATCTCGTATCTATGCCTAGCACACGGGCTTGGATATCAAGCCAGTCAGTGATCTCTCTCGGGCCCCTCCCTTTTCTGCAGACTCAATTACATTCCCTGTTGGGTTTTTCGACGGTGCGGCTCAGCTGAGGGTCTATGGCGCGGGTATGGTCATCAAGCTATCTAATGCCCACTATTTCCATATTTGTATGAATGTTGGCCTTGGCTCCAATACTCGAGCGGAGTTGTTAGCCTTATGGGGGCTTCTGTGGTTTGTGGAGGTTCGGAATATAGCCCTTACTGTCATTTTTGGTGACTCCCTTTGTATCATTGATTGGGCTACTGGTAAATATCTGTTGCGTCCACTCTCTCTTAAGCACTGGGCGGAGAGGGTTAGGAAGTTGATCCAGAGATCTAAGAATTCGGTTTTCACTCATATCCGGCGATGTCATAATGCTGAGGCCGACAACCTCTCCAAGCGAGCGTTGGGTTCTATGGATGGTAGAATCTCGTTCAAGGAATTCTGTGATGGAGCTTTGGTCACTGAAGGTGATATGGGATTATGCTAAGTGAGTGCCCCTTGTAGGGTTCTCGGTTGGTGTTTTGTTGCTGCAACAATTTTGTCTTTATTTTTTTGTTTCTGTTCATGCACTACTGGTGATCCAGTACTAATCGGCCACAGCTTGCAAAGCTGACTAATTAGTTGTGAAAGTTAAAAGTTTTTACGTGTCTCGAATGTCATCGGGTTTGTCTCCTTTCTGGACAGTATTACAGTTTTCTGGTTTGAATGTATTTTGGGATTTCTCCCTCGAACATCTTTTCTATATTTAATAAAAGATGCTTTTTTTCGACTTGAAAAGAAAAAAAAACTCACCTACCACATAACTTAGTCACCTACATTAAATAACAAAGAGCCACATTGCAGCTTATTTAAAGTTACGAGAACCATGAGGTCAAGACTCACAAGTTGTGAATGTACATCAATGTCTCACAAATGGACCTTAATAAGTTACATATGTAATCATAATGGCACTAAGCACATCAACAAATGTGGTCACTAGATAACATTACAACTTCTTCTAATAGATTTAGGATTCACAAGTATGTTGTTCACTGGCATGTATCCATTTTAACCTTGGCTATATCAAGTGCACCAAGATGGATCATCTCGATATAACTCAAAACTTAAAAATTTAAGGAGATCTTGATATGTAGAAAAAAAATTGAACTATTGTTAATATGTTTATATTTACATTGTAACAATATTCTCTCTCTATATATATAGTGTATAAATTTCATCTTTTTTCAATTATTTAATTATTTCTATTTTACCTATATTTAACTAAGTTATAGTATTATTACTATTATTTGTTATAGGTATTGTATATCTTTTCATGTTGACATTTACCCACATTATAATATCTTTCCAATACTGAATTATAAAAGAACTTATCTACAAAACAACCTAGTTGTTATAAAAACTTGTGGATTAGAGTGGTTTTTACTCTCTCCACCAAGCATCAAATTCCCAATGAAACATTGGCCCGTTGTGATAAAGCTAGAGGGGTAGGCGTCTTGATTTGAGTTTGGGATCTAAATTAGTTTTGTGGTCTCTGCACATCTCAACCCTTGCTAAGTTATAAGTTATTGGTATATCTGACTTGCAGACTCATGAATATACTGTTGGGGTTAAAGTAGCAACCACCAAATTTAAACCTAGACCTAATCCAAATGATCCCGACAATTCTCCTCAAGAAGAAAAACAAAAACAAAAACAAAAAAAACGTTAAATTATAGTTAAAATAAATTCCCCTGGATGTGGGTGCTAGAATCGACACAACCGAGGCTAGGGGTGCCACCTACCCTCCTGGCGGCGTGGCTCCCCCATCTGGCAACTGCCCTCCGCCAAAGTTGTTCCCATGCCTCCATCATTAAAGCAATGTCTTGATCCGGCCCATCTAGCCTCCTCACGCACGTCGAACTTTACCCCCCCCCATGGCCTGGTGGTTGGCATCCATTTTGGTTCAGTTCTCCATGTCCCATCCCCTTAACTAGCTCAATCGCTCTATTACATTGTCCCATGTGAGGTCTAGAAGCTCCCGCTTTGAAATTCTTGATATGAGGCTCCCTCTCCATGCCCCTGCAGCCATTACTTGCCTTTGTTATCCTCTATCTGTTGCCACTGCAGAGAGCTCCGCACCTTCTCCATTCTCCAGCGATCTAACTGGCAGCGCCATGACTCGTACGCGCGGCACTTCCAAGTGAGTAGCTGGTCACAGTGTTGGAAAAACTGCCACTTTTGCTGAGAAGGAAAAGAAGGCCAACAGTGGCTATGACGACAATGTCTCCATCCCTGTCCGCAGGTTGGTGGACGAATGGGAATCACACAGTGTTGCTGAAATTCTGGCATTTGGAAACCAAGTCAATTACTACCAGTTGATGAAGAATATGTTGGGAATGTTGATTGAAAAAATGTTGACCAACTGGAATATGGCCAAGGTGGCGATAATGGACACTAGGGCACATATGGCCCATTTGGATGGAATGTTGGCTGCTCTGGAAGCCAATTTGGAAGGTCGGAGATACTCTCTGTTTCGTCATTCCACTCCTCCCCGTGATTCTGGTCCTTTAGCTCACGCTGAAGGTTTGGCTGGCAATCCGAACATCCAAGTTGATGGTGCTGCTACAGTCACTGATATCCAAGCTACAGATAGCTCCCTACCTGATTCCTTCGGCGTTGCCGTTGCGGAAGGCTCTGCTCCAGTTCGAGTCCCCTCCCCAGGCCTGAGTTCTCCTGCTACGGTCATGTAACAGGGGAGCCCTCCCCCTGGGACTTCCTTCCCGACGCCCTTGACGATAGACACTCTACACTACAAACGGGTTAGGAAGACTGAGGACGACGCAATCACTCCACGCAAGATAGAGCCACTGCCTATCAAACTCCCAACCCATAATTGGGACGAGGACTTCTTCGGCAGTTGTGCTATCATTGAAGACAAACCTTGTTCCCAAAATGCAGAAGCTAGCGCATAGAATAGCTGAGCCCAACTCTTCTTTTTTTGCGGTTAGCATTATCTGTCTTTCCCTGTTTTAGCTTAATGATCTACTGTCAGACTCTAGCATTTCCTTCAAGTCTAGTTCAGTCTATGTTTTTATTGGTCTACTGTAATTATGTCAATACTGCTCAGCCCACTGATGGGCAGGACTATGGAGGTTCCTACTTGTTTTTTCTGCTCCATGAGAAGCTTCAGAAAGCTCATAAATCTACAAATTCTCATGTAAATGGAACTCTTTTTGTACTTTAATATATTTTCTTTATGCTGCTTAAAATAAATTCAATGTAATTTAGATATCCAATCACTTGTTCACACATTCTATCGAAAAAAATAGTTAAAAAAAATTCAATGTAATTTAGATATCCAATCACTTGTTCACACATTCTATCGAATCTTCCTCCACGCAATGTTCTTCCCTCGACAACAATGAAGCCCCTTTGCTCCACTAAAAACTTTTCGTATGAATGCGAATAATTCCCCTTTTGGCTCACCTTATTCCAAACGTCTAATCAAGAAGTTCTAAATTAGTCTAATATTTGAGAACCTCCAAATTTCCGTTTGTTGCTTTGTTCCTTTTATTTTTTTAATTCCAACCAGCCATTATTTTATGCTTTTATATATCAATCCCATCTTTTTCTTTATTTTATGCATTATTTTTTCTATTTTTTGTTTTTTTTCCCTTTTATTTGTTTTCTGCCCACGATTCTTACCCTTTTTCATATTTTTATAATATTAATCCTTTCCTTTTTTTAAAAAAAATTATACATACTTTATCTTTTCCATTTTCCTTTTTGGCCGAATAATAGATAATGCCAAGAGGAGGTGATAAGTGGGGATTTTTTCTTATATTGAAAGAAAATTAAAAATAGATTTTATGTAATGCGCACATTTCGCATTACTTGGCCATACATTTTCCTTGAGAACTAGGCATCACCCTAAATCATAAAATAGAAGCATTAGCAATGTTTAAGAATTATACGTCTTAAAGAGTGACGAATGCTTTAATGATTGGAGATTCCACTTAACATCATCTATTTTTATCTACAACACTACTCCTTAAAATATTGAACTAAATTAGTCAACTCAAAGAACTCTAGATTTAACAAAGAAAAAATGAATTCATCTCCTTCTTTCAAACATTGAAAGTCCATAAAGTTAAGGCCAATTGCCTAGCGAATGTGCGGGTGCAATTGAACGAGGGGTTAATAAGAATCAAAGGGTGGGCATCATTTTCTATGACCTATTTACAATTTAATGCATATTTAGTTAGTAATGGACTCATTGCACGAGTATAAGTATGCAAGATTAATATGGCACATAATTCTGACATTCAATTTTGCCCATGGCTCAATGCATTAGGTTGGAAATGCTTGGGAAAATGAGGAATGTTTGCTTTTGGAGCTTTTCCAATGTGTGGTTCAATTCATATGGATCAACTTTTTTTATTTGTATCTCTTCAATCTAGTCTTAGAGTGGCCTTCCCATGGTTCCGATGTGATTTTAGAGTGTTTTTATCATTTTGGGTGGATGTGGAGTGCTCTTCCATCCTTCTTGACTCGTACCTCCTGCTTCTCAAGGTTAAGGGCATGTAGCATTGAAAAGGGAGAGATTGTAGCTATGTGGAGGAAGGATTCTTGGCTTAGGTAGTCTCATCTAGTTGCTTGGTTTATTATCCTAGTGATAGTTTCCATGGCTCAATGTAGAAATTAGTGATACTTGAAGTGTAATTTCATCAAGGGTAAAAGGAAAATGCAACAATGTGAATGGGGAATCTCATGGCACAAAGGGTGATGGTTAGGTCTGAAATGTGGGAAGAGACTTCACTAGTGGAGGCTTGAGGGATAGGTATGTGGTCAAGGTTGAGCTTCAACATCAAAAATTTTAGGAGATGGAGGAGGTTAGAACCCTCATGCATGCTTGAGTGCACAAGTATCAAGAGTTGGATGTGAAGTTGGGATCAATGGTTTGTTTGGTAGATCATAATGTCAATTTTTTAAACCCCCTAAAGGTAACCCAATCCTATTCACCTCCCATTGTTAGTGGGGGGTAGTTTGAACTTGCATGGCATCTCAAAAAATAGGGAGGAGACAATGACGACATCAATAGAGATGGATAGAGGGAAATGATTCGTTGAGGTTAAAAGAAAAATGCGACAGTTTGAATGGGGAATCTCACAGGCATAGACGGAGATGGTTAGGTAGACCCTCCAATGGAGATGCTAACGTGAAATGTGGGAAGAGACTTCCCTAGTGGAGGCTCAAGGGATAGATATGTGGTCAAGATTGAGCTTCAACATAAAAAAATTGTAGGAGATGGAGGAGGTTAGAAACCTCCTGTAAACTCGGGTGCACAAGTACCAAGAGTTAGATTTGAAGTTTGGATCAATGGTTTCTTTGGTAGCTCATATTGTCAATTTTTAAACCCTTAGAGGTAACCCAACCCTATCCATCTCCCATTGTTGGTGAGGGTGCTAGTTTGAACTTGCATGTCATCTTGAAAATTAGGGAGGAGACAATGGCGACAATGATAGAGAAGGATAGAGGGAGATGGTTCACTGAGGTTAAAAGGAAAATGTAACAGCTTGAATGGGGAATCTCATAGGCATAGGCATAGATGGTTTGGTGGACCCTCCAATGGAGATGCTGGCACGAAATGTGGGAAGAGACTTTGCTAGTGGAGGATCATGAGATAGGTATGTGGTCAAGATTGAGCTTCAGCATCAAAAATTGTAAGAGATGGAGGAGGTTAGAACCCTCATGTAGACTTGGGTGCACAAGAACCAAGAGTTAGATGTGAAGTTGGAATCAATGGTCTTTGTGGTAGCTAATATTGTCAATTTTTAAACCCCTTAGAGGTAACCCAACTCTATCCATCTCCCATTATTGGTGAGGGGGGTAGTTTGGACTTGCATGGCATCTCAAAAATTAGGGAGGATACAATGGCAACAACAATAGAGAAGGATAGGTATGTGGTCAGGATTGAGCTTCAACATCGAATTGCAAGAGATGGAGGAGGTTAGAACCCTCATTAGTAGCATAATGTCAATGTTGCAATAACATCTATAACCCAATCCTACAGTGGTAGGGCAGTTGGCATTTGTGGAGGCTAAGTCACCATGGGTCACATGTTCAATTCTTGCAGGTCAGGGGTTGAGGATGGGAGCCACACGGAAGGGAATTAAACTGACCCATGAGGCGTCTAGGATGGTCCTCATCTTCGCACAAACATGGTGACAGCATCTTCCGAGTGAGCAGATTGTTCTTCCATTCAACATTGAAACTGACCTTGGCCTAGGCTATAGACCCATCCATCAAGTGTAGAGGATTTCTAGTTGTAAAAAAAAAAAACTACAACCCGTATAATTGGCCACTCTAACCAATAACATAATAAATACTATATACCTCTCACGGACTCGAACAAACCATTCTTTATAAGTTTTGTGATGGTCTTGCATCTCTTGCAGTGGCAATAAATAAAATGGGTGTCCACCTCTTTGGGATTTGAACAAGACCATTCACACACCATTCTAAATTTCGGATTCCAAGAATTTCTGTTGAACCTCAAACTTACAATGTACTAAACTTACATAATGCAATCAAGCTCTAAAGGAATACAAGTTGCAGTACTGACAACTGGTTCCAAGCCTCACAAATAATGGCAGAGAGAATCTGAGAAAAAGGTGAATGAGAGGTACATGGATAAATATGGTTTATATGGATGGGGTCCAGTGATCAAATTTGAAGGGTGGGTCTTAATTTCAATTCGAAGGGTATTTGTTCTTGGAGCCCTTCAAAGATGAAGGGCAATATAAATAATTATACTTCAATTGACAAGTATAAATTAACTAAACCCTTCCCCCAAAAAAGTAAAAAAACAAATTTTGCCCATCTAAATTTTTACAATCTTAAGTAATTGAGCGCTCCTTAATATCTACATGAAAAATGGTATATTTTCAATAAAACGTAATTTGAACAGATTAATTTGACATATAAGTAACATTATTTTTACAGTTCATTAAATTAACAAGTATTGTATTGTATTTTTCTGGGTTGGAGCATACTTCATTATACATAAAAAACTACTTAGACTATGCAATAACCATATTGGGGCATCCGCATGATCATATGCATAGTGTAGGACGTTGTAACTAGATATAGTCTTAAAATAAAACTAGAACCATGAGAAAATTACTTACCGTTAACTATGTACAAAAGGAAGCCACTAAGCAAAACGAGGCTATAATAAACCTACAACCAAAAAATAAATATAAAACCAATCAAAAACTTAATTCAAACCGGAGAGAGGGCATCCATTCAAGCCTGAGAGATGTAAGAATGATGGGCATTGGAGGCCTAAGCATAGCTTATAAAACATTAAAAAAAGTCCTCCATACCAAGCAAGTTAGCAACGCTAGGATCACAGGGGATGGGGCATCAAATTTTGTTGTTCAACACTTGTCGTTATAGCATACATGTATGGGATGGAGGGGAAATGGAATCAATCCTAAGTCAGTTGGAGCCTTACAACTCACTGCATGTTTGAGTCTCGAAAATATTCCTTTTAAATTGAACCAGAACACCAAAAGAATTTTGTTAATGGCTCGACTTGAGAAAATTCTAGATGTGCAATTAAGAGCTCAAAGCTCTAAAATTTGTTGTGTTTTGTACCAATCCACAATCTGGCAAATTCACACTCACTGGCATGACATTTAAGTTATTTAATGAAAAGAATTAATGTATTTACATCTATGTCGAAACTGTTTTAAATGTTGTTGTAGGCCACTACCCTCTCTATTGTCTTACCAAAAGGCATGAGAATGAGGAAGAAGACTTCAAATTATGGACTTCACCTTCAAAGAGTGCCTTACAATCGCATTGGTAAGGAGTGATAAGAAGATCACAAGTTACTGGTATATTTGGCTTGCGGGCTATTGGAGGTTGTTGCTCCCATGGTTAAAAAAAAAGAAAAGATCACAACAATCCAACGTGTCAAATCTTAGTTGATAGTGTCAATTAAAGAGTGATATGGTCAATTTAATATAAGACTTACTTATAGTTGTCTCAAGTACTTTTTGTGTCTTTACACATTTGATATTTTATGGTTGTCTTTGTGCCTTGACCCAATTGATATTATAAGGTGAGGATGTGCATGCATAATAATCCTTAGTTATGACTATGAGATGAGGATTTAAAGAGAAGATGATGTAAAGACATGGAATTTTTATATGTATTTTGGTGGTGAGTGCCGAAGGCAAATGTTGTGAGAAACCACATATGTTTGGAAGGATAGAGGGAGATGGGTATGTGGTCTATTTTTATCTACAACACTACTCCTTAAAATATTGAACTAAATTAGTCAACTCAAAGAACTCTAGATTTAACAAAGAAAAAATGAATTCATCTCCTTCTTTCAAACATTGAAAGTCCATAAAGTTAAGGCCAATTGCCTAGCGAATGTGCGGGTGCAATTGAACGAGGGGTTAATAAGAATCAAAGGGTGGGCATCATTTTCTATGACCTATTTACAATTTAATGCATATTTAGTTAGTAATGGACTCATTGCACGAGTATAAGTATGCAAGATTAATATGGCACATAATTGTGACATTCAATTTTTCCCATGGCTCAATGCATTAGGTTGGAAATGCTTGGGAAAATGAGGAATGTTTGCTTTTGGAGCTTTTCCAATGTGTGGTTCAATTCATATGGATCAACTTTTTTTATTTGTATCTCTTCAATCTAGTCTTGGAGTGGCCTTCCCATGGTTCCGATGTGATCTTAGAGTGTTTTTATCATTTTTGGGTGGATGTGGAGTGCTCTTCCATCCTTCTTGACTCGTACCTCCTGCTTCTCAAGGTTAAGGGCATGTAGCATTGAAAAGGGAGAGATTGTAGCTATGTGGAGGAAGGATTCTTGGCTTAGGTAGTCTCATCTAGTTGCTTGGTTTATTATCCTAGTGATAGTTTCCATGGCTCAATGTAGAAATTAGTGATACTTGAAGTGTAATTTCATCAAGGGTAAAAGGAAAATGCAACAATGTGAATGGGGAATCTCATGGCACAAAGGGCGATGGTTAGGTCTGAAATGTGGGAAGAGACTTCACTAGTGGAGGCTCGAGGGATAGGTATGTGGTCAAGGTTGAGCTTCAACATCAAAAATTTTAGGAGATGGAGGAGGTTAGAACCCTCATGCATGCTTGAGTGCACAAGTATCAAGAGTTGGATGTGAAGTTGGGATCAATGGTTTGTTTGGTAGATCATAATGTCAATTTTTTAAACCCCCTAAAGGTAACCCAATCCTATTCACCTCCCATTGTTAGTGGGGGGTAGTTTGAACTTGCATGGCATCTCAAAAAATAGGGAGGAGACAATGACGACATCAATAGAGATGGATAGAGGGAAATGATTCGTTGAGGTTAAAAGGAAAATGCGACAGTTTGGATGGGGAATCTCACAGGCATAGACGGAGATGGTTAGGTAGACCCTCCAATGGAGACGCTAACGTGAAATGTGGGAAGAGACTTCACTAGTGGAGGCTCAAGGGATAGATATGTGGTCAAGATTGAGCTTCAGCATAAAAAAATTGTAGGAGATGGAGGAGGTTAGAAACCTCCTGTAGACTCGGGTGCACAAGTACCAAGAGTTAGATTTGAAGTTTGGATCAATGGTTTCTTTGGTAGCTCATATAGTCAATTTTTAAACCCTTAGAGGTAACCCAACCCTATCCATCTCCTATTGTTGGTGAGGGTGCTAGTTTGAACTTGCATGTCATCTCGAAAATTAGGGAGGAGACAATGGCGACAATGATAGAGAAGGATAGAGGGAGATGGTTCACTGAGGTTAAAAGGAAAATGTAACAGCTTGAATGGGGAATCTCATAGGCATAGGCATAGATGGTTTGGTGGACCCTCCAATGGAGATGTTGGCACGAAATGTGGGAAGAGACTTTGCTAGTGGAGGATCATGAGATAGGTATGTGGTCAAGATTGAGCTTCAGCATCAAAAATTGCAAGAGATGGAGGAGGTTAGAACCCTCATGTAGACTTGGGTGCACAAGAACCAAGAGTTAGATGTGAAGTTGGAATCAATGGTCTTTGTGGTAGCTAATATTGTCAATTTTTAAACCCCCTAGAGGTAACCCAACTCTATCCATCTCCCATTATTGGTGAGGGGGGTTGTTTGGACTTGCATGGCATCTCAAAAATTAGGGAGGATACAATGGCAACAACAATAGAGAAGGATAGGTATGTGGTCAAGATTGAGCTTCAACATCGAATTGCAAGAGATGGAGGAGGTTAGAACCCTCATTAGTAGCATAGTGTCAATGTTGCAGTAACATCTATAACCCAATCCTATAGTGGTAGGGCAGTTGGCATTTGTGGAGGCTAAGTCACCATGGGTCACATGTTCAATTCCTGCAGGTCAGGGGTTGAGGATGGGAGCCACCCGGAAGGGAATTAAACTGACCCATGAGGTGTCTAGGATGGTCCTCATCTTCGCACAAACATAGTGACAGCATCTTCCGAGTGGGCAGATCGTTCTTCCATTCAACATTGAGACTGACCTTGGCCTAGGTTATAGACCCATCCATCAAGTGTAGAGGATTTCTAGTTGTAAAAAAAAAAAAAATCTACAACCCGTATAATTGGCCACTCTAACCAATAACATAATAAATACTATATACCTCTCACGGACTCGAACAGACCATTCTTTATGAGTTTTGTGATGGTCTTGCATCTCTTGCAGTGGCAATAAATAAAATGGGTGTCCACCTCTTGAGGATTTGAACAAGACCATTCACACACCATTCTAAATTTCGGATTCCAAGAATTTCTGTTGAACCTCAAACTGACAATGTACTAAACTTACATAATGCAATCAAGCTCTAAAGGAATACAAGTTGCAGAACTGACAACTGGTTCCAAGCCTCACAAATAATGGCAGAGAGAATCTGAGAAAAAGGTGAATGAGAGGTACATGGATAAATATGGTTTATATGGAATGGGGTCTAAAGCAGCAAGGGATTTTTGCACTGTGCCTCCTAGCAGGGCAGTACAACACCCACTGTCACATAACAGTACTTCTGACATCAGCATTGTAGCCTGGCCTGATGCGTGAGACCCTGCAGGCATGTGGCGTACACTATTTTACTTGCGACTTCAGGCCCAGATGGACTGTTTTATCTCCGCCATAAGAGAGGAAAGCTAAATTTTGATAAAGCTGTTCTAGATCTGCACTATTAGTGGATATACTTGACCTTAAGTGGCCGTTCTAAATCTGTATTCAAAATCAAATATGATTGCATTATAGCAACAGAAACTTTGATTGGGCTGACGGTCAAGTAAATCTTTGTAATATGGTTTTCTTTTGATTGGTATGGTCAAATTAAAAGGAGATGCATTTGATTCTGTTTGTTACATTTCTCTAATTTCTCTTTCCCCTATGATTGCAGATTCCTTGAAATTTAGTTAAGCAGTATCATTATCATTGGCTGTTGTATTTTTGGTGATCAGTGCGGGCATTACAATTGTTAAATTAGTTCGCTGTGATATCTACATGCCAAAAACTACTACCTGATGTTGGTTACCAGGCTTCATTTTGGAATCTTTTTACAGCTGTCCTCGTCATGGTCACTTCTTACATTTGCCATTACAATGGTAATAAAGATTGTCATTTTCTTTCACCATAATTGGCTGTCTAGATAATGTACCAGCTGATTGAGTTAGATTACAGTATATAATTTGGCACACTCGTTAACATTCAAACTTGACTTGACTTCTAATATTGTTGGTCTGTGTAGTTCATCCCATACACAATGAACTTGCGAAATCTTCAGAAATGCAAACAGTTCTTCAGACTTCGCTTGCATTTTGTTCATCCATATACATAACAAGAAGCATTTTCAGCTATCTATTGTTTGGAGATGCAACTATGTCTGATGTTCTGGCCAATTTCGACACTGATTTGGGAATCGGAATCCCTTACAGTGCTATTTTGAATGAAATTGTTCGTGTTAGCTATGCTAATCATTTGATGCTGATCTTTCAAGTTATTCATTTTTCCTTCTGTCTCAATCTTGATGGCCTTGCCTTTCCATGATCCAACCACACCATTTGTAGTAATTCTCAGGAGAGTTGAAGTTAATATGGGCTATTGCATGTGTGATTACAATATTTCCACAAAGCATAGAGATTCTCAAGCTTTGGTGTGTTTCTGGGGCATACTGTATTTCTATTATTTGATTAAGCCTTTTCTTATAGTAATGAGGTTCAAAATTTATGGATTCTGTAAGATGATCTGTGTTGAAAAAGTACCAAGGAAGTGTTTTTCCACCTTGTGATGCCTACGGGTGGATAAAACATTAAAAGTGGTCCCTAGTCACTTTATTAAAGTGAGAAGCACTTATTGCAAGTTGAATAATGTTCGCCAGTTAGATCTGAAACATCTTAAATCTGTGAATGTATTGCCTCCATTGAAGATGGCTAGGAGGTGGGGCGGCGATTAGGGTTTGGATCTGGTGTAGGTTTCATGGCGGCTCTTGGATTTGGATTCTCCGGGACACATTAGTTTTATGTTTCCTCAGCTAGCCATGTTATTTTTGGTTTTACTGTGGGTGTGAGGGACTTGGTTGTAGGGTTTTACTGTGGGTGTGAGGGACTTGGTTTTAGGGTTTTATTGTGTGCTTTGGGTTTTTGGGGTTTTCATTCTGACACCTGTGAGCCTGGCGAACATTGTCAATGGGTTTACTGGCGCTTTGCGCATCATTTTCTATGGCAAGGTATCATGTTGACTCCTCAACTGACTTCACTGCACGGGGTTTGGGACCATTGTCTAATAAGGATCCGGTGTCGGGAGACCCGTTGTTATGTGGGGGCTCCACCGACGGGGGAGATTCAGGGGAAGACTCGGGTTCTGATAAGGAATTTTATAAACCCTATGATACATTGAGGTGGGGGTGGCAGTATATCCCGGAGTGGAGGGATAAAGGCACGACAAAACAGGTCCTTGAAGGGCATCAAGAGCAGGGGTGAGGGTATTGAGATGGTCCTTGGTAAGGATGCGCAGGTTGGTCGGGTCATGAGTTTAATGGCCCGTGCCCTGGTGGGGAAGCTCTGTTATACGAACATTAGCTGCTCTGCACTTATTTCCTGGGTAAATATGCACTGGAAACCTCTGATTAATTATGCTCCGAGAGTTCATATGTTCGTAAATAATTGGGTCATTTTCCATTTTATTGATGAGGCCCAAGCAACATTGATTATGGGTAAACTCTGGGTTATAGAGCGGGGGTCTCTTTGTTTAAAGTGGTGGCATTTGGATATTGATCCGGCCACGGAGCAGTTACAGCTTAACCACTACTGGGTACTATTGAAGCGCTTCCCCTTGGCGTTATGGTCCAGAGAATTTTTTGTGTCCCTAGCAAATCAAATCGGTAAATTTGTATTTTTTGATGATAAGTCTCTTTTCCATGAGGACAAGCAGTGCGCTTGGATACTGGTTGAACTTGATGTGTCTTTGGGCCTTCCGGAAAGCATCCAGATTCGGTGGGGGGAAAAGGTTATTCACCAGGAGCTTGATTATTGGCGTACACCATTTCGTTGTTTCTCATGTGGTAAAACGGGTCATTTGAGGAGTGAATGTGGTCTGGAAAAGGATTCTGGGGTCACTAGGAATGCGGCTATTGTCTCGGAACATCTCTCGGAAATGGGCCTTATTGAGACATCGACACCTCAGGCATTGGAGGATCTATCACCCTTTACCGGTAAGTTCAAAAATCTCTTTCCAACACTCTTTAATTCTCTGTCCAGGTATGAGGTTAATTTGCTAGAGGATTGGGGCAAGGATTTTTTGTCGAATGGTTCGACTATAAACCCTTCTTGTAAAAACCCTAACCTAGATTCTAGCATATCTTTGGGGTTTGTTCCACTGGTGGACAACGACATAGCACAGTTTGCATTATTGGGGGATTTATCCATTATGTCTGACTCCCAGATTATGAGATATCAACATGTTTCTCTACAGACTGTGCCTACTACTTCACTACCTGTATCGACTGGGGGGGATGTCACTTGTTTGGAACTGGATTTATTTACAGATCCCATTCCGGTTTATTGTGAGGGTACTTTGATTCCTGATACACAATACCCTACTTTCTCCAACATGACCATTCGGAAAAAGGATGGGGGTAGACGCAAGAAGGATTTGGCCAGGGCGTCTTTGGTTGGCACAATGGATGTGCTGTTTTCGGAAGAAGGATCTTCTTCACTTTTGATTTCTTGTGGGGACAATCAGTCATTGACATCATCCGTCTTTCGGCCTCTTAGAGCAGTGAGGGCTAGTCCGGAGGTTACTACATGATTATATTAACCCTTAATATTCGTGGGGTTGGAGGCGCTCCCAAACACAACGCCTTCCGCAGACTGTTAGAGGTTACTAGGTCGGATTTAGTACTCCTACAGGAAACTATGGTTGATGAGTAAAGGCTCGGATTTTCTTTAATTCCTTTCTACCTTCTTGGGAAGTTTGTTTAGTTGGGGTTGTTGGGAGATCGGGTGGACTTATATCGGCATGGGATCCGTCTCTTTTTATGTTTAGGCCCTATGCTTTGGGGGGAGTATTTTATTGTCTGGTAAGAGTAGGATTTTAAATTCTCCTTTGCATGTTTACAACTGCTATGGTCCTCAATTGGATAAGCAATTTTTCTAGGCAAATCTTGCAGCATCGGGATTGATGGATTTACATTCCCTGATATTAGCGGGGGATCTGAATATTTCCTTTGGTTCTAGGGATTCTTGGGGTACTAATGCTCATCCTCAGTCAAATTCTTCTTGGTTTATTAATCTATTCGATGATCATGGTCTTACAAATATTATTCCAAAACCTCTGTTTCCAACATGGCGGAATGGGAGAAGGGGTGATGTTGTTGTGGCAAAGCGATTGGACCGCTTTTTTCTTCATGAGGATCTCCTAGGGTCTTTATCACATTGTTCTTCATGGGTGGAGACTGTACAGATCTCGGATCATTATCCTGTTATTCTGAAAATTGGAAATGGTGTTTTTCCATTCAGATATCTGTTTAAATACTGTCATCTTTGGTCACTGGATGCCATATTTATAGGGATGGTTCGGCACATGTGATCATCGATTGTGGTAGAACATACTACTCCGGCTATGCTGAGATTACCTACCTTTTTGCGTTTGTTGAAGTCTCGGGTGGCACCTTGGATCCAGGAAAAAAAGGCTCATTTACAGTTAGAATTGCGGGACATTGAACATGTTATTTCTGTTCAATTAACCCGTCCTTTTGAAGAGACAATAGACCCAGTTTTCATGGATTAGATTAGTGCACTGGAGTTGTGAAACGTTGCATCACTTAAGACTGAGGAAGAACTGTGGCGACTAAAAAGTCGTGCATTATGGCTTTCATGTGGGGATCAAAAAACGAAATTTTTCCATGTATATGCGGATAATCGGTGGGAAAAAGAAGGCTATTTGGGACATTAAAAATACAATGGGTTCTTTGATTACTGACATGCCTGGGATAGCAGAGGAAGCGGTGTTATACTTCTTTGATATTTTCAAGTGTCCACACACATTCAATCTGGAGGCACAAATGAGGATTTTATAGGTGATGCCTCGCATCTTTTCTGATAGTGATTGCACTGCAATATATGGGCCTATTTCCATTTCAAGAGTTGAGGGCGTCTTAAAGGATATGGAAAAGGATAAGAGTCCAGGGCCGAACGGCTGGACGTGTGAGTTTTTTATCCAGTTCTTTGATATTATGGGACCTGAACTTGTTCGCCTTGTTGAAGAGGCTCGGGTGACTGGAAAGGTTTATGGTGGTGTGGATGCTACCTTTATTGCTTTGATCCCGAAGGCTACAAATCCCATGACTTTCCAAGATTACCGGCCTATTTCATTGTGCAATATGATTTATAAAATCATCTCAAAAACTATTGCACAGAGGATTAAGGGGGGATTGTCTAGAGGCATTTTAGAGGAACAATTTGTCTTTCTACATCAGAGATTGATTCTTAATGCTATTGGGACTGCACAGGAGGTTATCCATACTACTAAGATGAAGAAGATTGTAGCTATGGTTTTGAAACTTGGCTTGATAAAGGCTTATGACTTTGTTGATTGGTCATTTCTCAGACTTCTGCTATTGAATGCAGGCCTGGATTTCCATATTACACAGTGGATTATGGGGTGTTTAAAGACTCCGATTTTGTTGTCCTTATCAATGGATGTCCTACATCCTTCTTTAAGGATACTAGGGGACTTCACCAGGGATGTCCATTGCCCCCACTCCTGTTCATTCTTGTCATTGAGGGTTTAAGCCGCCTTATACTTCAGGCTAGGGCAGAGGGTTCAATTGTGGCATTAAGGTCTCACATCAACATATTATTTCACATCTATTATTTGTAGATGGTGTCCTCATCTTTGGTATGGGAAGTGAGCAGGAATGGTTACACTATAAATATATCTTGGATACTTTTTGTAGTGCAACTGGGATGCAGATTAGTTACCCGAAATCCTGTCTTTATTCTATTAACCTGGAGGCAGATTTAAAAATGACTTTGAGAGAGATATTTCCACTTGATATCTTAGATCTGAATGGAGGTTTGACCTATTTGGGCTATTTCATTAAACCGAATGCATATTTGGTTTCAAATTGGTTATGGATTGTGAAAAAGGTGGAAAATAGGGTACTATGCTAGATGAACAGGAAGTTGTCTTTGGGGGGTCGATTGGTATTATTAAACTCTGTCTTGGCAAATCTTCCAATCTACTGGTTTAGTCTTGCTAGTGTCCCAGCCTCTATTTTAAGCAAGATTCGGAAGCTTTTTTATAATTTTCTCTGGAAGGGTTCCCCGAACTTCCAGGGCTGTCACTTGGTGAAACCCTTCCTTGAAATTACAGGTGCCTGCATTATCTTTTTGGAAAAAAAGGATTGTGATCCTACAAAAATCCATTGCAAACATAACATACAGCCATGTGAGCGGGGTTTTTAACAAAAAGGTTGATATTTTATCAAAGAAGGGTCTAGAAATGGGTGAAGGAAGGGCGGTTATTTGTTATTTTCTGAAGAATCAGCTCATTGGGGAGACTGTGATATCCATATATTGAATGTTGATACTTCTTTTTGTTTTCTTATTTATATATGCAATGTAATCGGACTATATATTACTGTAGAAATTTGGATGGATACTAGCAGTCTGGAAGTAGAACTGGGCCTAAAAAGTAAAAAGACCATAGAGTTATCTATGGGAGTATTATGGAAGGATAGATATTTGATAAATATATCCATTCATAGGAAACAGAGTTTAGACAAATGATAACATAGATAAAAAAAAATTGTTAAAAGGTCATTGATGACATAGAGTCCTCTGAATGAGTTGTATTGTCTTTTGGACAAGAGATACCGTGTAGTTTCTTTGATTCATAAATGAATAGCAAGACTCTTTTTTCTTCTAGAAAAAAAAAGTGAGAAGCACTTTATAAATTTAAAGTCACTTTATAAAGTTTGTTCATGGTCTAATTTTAAATTGACTTTATGAGAAATAAAGTGGGTGAGGAATTAAAAGGGTCATTAATGTACTTAAGTGAAAAGTGCATTAAATTCATTTATTAAACTATTAATGAGCCTTTTATGTGAGCCTTAGATCTCATTGAACCAAGATCTAATCTTGACTATTGAATCTCAAGAAGAATTTACCATGAACAAAAAGGGGAGAAACTAGGGATTGAAGCATTCATTCATTCATTGTGATATAAGAGATTTGGAGAGCAAGAGGAGACCTAGAGGAGAAATGGAAAAGAGAAAACTAGGGTTTGAAGTGATTTCAACCTAGAGAAGAAGAAGACAAAAGTTGGCTCGATTCCCAAGGAAGAGAAGCACAGGCACGAATTCCTATGCAGAATTATGACAATTCGTACAACAATTAATTCTCACCATACAGCACCAATCCGGGCGTGAATTTTGAGGCATAAAGTTAGCACAGATTTCGAGGTACGTACAATCTGTTTTTGGCACGTTTCCAAGGTCGCACAGTAGAAATAAATGTTGTCACGTGTGGGTTAAATCACTGTCAGTGAAGTTTGGAATTTTGCTGGGTTTGACATGATTTTCAAGATGAAATGATGAAATAAGTATTGTTGTTTTGTTTTGTATAATTTGTTTAAAAGAATAAAAATTTCCCTCTCCTATCAGGTTTTCCCTTCGGCGTTTTTCCTGAGCCTATTTGGCTAAAATTCTGAGTTTAATCTTTTATGTGTTTGGCTGTTATAAATTTTCTTAGTGTGAAAAAGTGAAAATAAATTCCATATATTTCAAGAAAAGTTATTTTTTTATGCATTGAAGCTAACATGCAGTCATGGGGTTTGGGCATTAAACTCTATGTGAAAAATAAAACTTGAAAACGAGTTGGGGTTCAAAAAATTTCATGGTATCAGAGCTGAAGTAAAGGGCAGAAAATAAACTACCCAGCAAAAATTTCAAACTTGGGAAAGAATGGAGAACATGTATTTTGAGAAGAAAACAGGTTCTTGAATAGTGTGGGGTTATGCCCACCGGACTTAGACTTGAAGATAGGATGGATGGGGCTGTAAATTTTAGCCCATGGAAGACTAGAATAGTGTTGATACTGGAGGAAAATGAACTATGGGATGTAGTAAACAGTACCACAGCTAATCTAGTGACGGTACCTACCGATGCTACAAATAAGGTTGTTTTTCTCAAGAATGATGTGAAAGCGAGAATGATCATACTTGATTCCGTGAAGAATCATTTGATCCCACATATTTCAGGAAAAGACCATGCTTTTTAGATGTGGACTGCTTTAACAAATCTTCACCAAAGTTCAAATGAAAATAGGAAGATGGTGTTGAGAGAAAAGTTGAAGGGTATTCACATGAGTAGGGATGAAAGCATGGCTTCCTACCTTACTAAGATCACACAGGTGAGAGATGAACTTGCAGTTGTTGGGGAGGTTGTATAGGGAAGTGAATTGGTGCGGACAACATTGAATGGCGTGACAAAGCCATGGGGTATATTTGTGGATTTTGTAGTTGCTCGTGAGCATATGCCTTCCTAGGATCATCTCTGGGACAACTTCATTGAGGAAGAGGCCCGGAGAAGGTATGTATAGGGTATTTCATCTCAGAGTAGGGAGGATGAAGACAATGTGGTGTTGGCAGCAAAGGGAAAGAAGAAGAAGTTCAAGAAGGGCCCTAAGGGTGGGGCCAAGCAGCAAAGTGGCGAGCAAAAGAAAGACATGAGAAAATTCAAGTGCTTTGCTTGCCAAAAGTTTGGGCACTATGCTAGACAGTGTCAGAACAAGAAGAAGAAGAAACGACGGACAGCAGTAGCAACTGACATTGATGAGTTTGCTACTCGATTTGAGGGAGAATTTTCTCTCTATGCTGGTTGTATAGAGCGAGCATCTATCACCAGCAATGATGTGGAGGATCAGATATAGTATTCCTTATTGGTTGGTCATTCGTTGAGTACTTCTACCACTCCTTCCACTTGGTACATTGACAGTGGGGCTTCGAGCCATATGACAGGTGTTCGAGACATGTTCACCGTGTTAGAGTTTGCACTTTAATTCAATTATGTTAGATCTTTAAACTGAAAGATAGACAATCACAACAATACACAAAATACACAGAGGAGAAAACCCCGCAACTTCCTCGGTAATAGATTCATCACTAGTACAATATCATACAAGATAGAGAACACAAAGATAAGATGTCTTCTGCAACTTCCCTCTTTCTCCTCTAGCGAACTTGTCTTCTCTCTCACTTGGTGCGAACTTGCTTGAGTGAGTGTGATGTCAAAATGAGAGAGTGAGCCTCTCTATTTATACTTTATGTGTGACTGACCTAATTCCCCATTGGGGCCAACTTTCTTAACTGACTGGGCCGACTTGTCCTAGGGAGACTTAAAAATACATTTTACATTTATCTTTTGGGGAGCTATTGCCCCGACTTACAATGGAGGTTTTACCTCAATATTCTTACATGACCAAATACAATAATGACATCCCTGAACGGAGGAAAAACATCTCCGACGGAGGTACAATAAAAGTACAATAATAATATAATAATAATATACAAAATAATATCTTCTAAAGTTACATTTACAACAACACTCCCTCTTAACTAGGAAGGTATTCTCTTGACACAGTCATCATCACAGCTGGACAAGAACTCTAGACAACATCATCATCGTTGGATTATTATCATTGTTGTTGTAGCAATTCTCATCTTGTTGATCATTGACTAGTGACATCTCTCGAATCTACCCATCATGAGAAGTTCTACAGAGTTAGCCATTTTTCATGCTGGATGTAGGCCTAGCTCTCATCTAGGTCTTCATCATCTCTACGAGCAAGCCATCAAGTAGGTACAGCCCAAGACCACATATTACATTGCCACAGCAATCACATGTCTCCTACTATCATCTCATCATATTCGGATCATCTCATGCGGAGAGCAGCCCAGGTGCATATATCATGTCCAACGAACAACTTGCGTCTTCCACCTAGTGGATACATCCTAGGAACGTTTGCGTCTTCCACCAAGTGGATACAGATTAGATGTATTACGTCTCTCTCTCAGTCAACCTGCGTCTTCCACACAGTGGATACAGCCCAGGAACATCTGTGTCTTCCACCCCATGGATACAGCCCAGATGTATTATGACTCTCTCAATCAACCTGCGTCTTCAAACATGTGGATACATCCCAGGAGCATCCCAAATGCATTACATCCTTTCGGACCACATGCGTCTTCAACCATGTAAGATATAGCCCAGGCGCATCCCAAATGCTTTATGACCCGTGGACCTACCAGCGTCTTCAAACATGTGGATACAGCCCAGGAGCATCCTAGATGCATTATGCCCTTTTGGACCACCTGTGTCTTCCACCATGTAAGATACATCCCTGGTGCACCTGCGTCTTCCGGTCGTGTCACATCACTCCCTCTTTCGAGGAACATCGATCTGGATAACACCAAACTTCTCTCTAAAGTACGAACTTCACCCTTGCTAACGACTTGGTCAACACATTGGTTGTCTACTCGTCTGTCGCCACATACTGGAGCTTCACTGCTCCTCTCTACACCATATCCCGGATATAGTGGTACTTGATCTCAATATGCTTTGACTTGTCATGGAACACCGGGTTCTCAGACAACTTCACACAACTCTAGTTGTCACAAAAGATACAAGTCGCCTCTAGCTCGAGATCAAACAAATCTGACAGTAGCTTCCGAAGCCATACTGCCTCACAACTAGCCGAACAAGATGCAACATACTTTGCTTTGGCTGTACTCAGTGCCACACATGATTGCTTCCTACTAAACCAAGAGATCGTACCGGATCCCAAACTGAAGCAGCATCTTGAAGTGCTCTTCCTGTCTGTGGCACTGCCTTCCCAATATGAATCAACATAACCATGCAAGTTAATCTTCTGATCCATCCCATATTTGATCCCATACTCAATTGTACTCTTCAGGTACCTCAATACATGCTTTACAGCAATCAAGTGAACATGTCTCGGATCTGTCAGGAACTGACTCAGGGTGTAAAGCATATGTCTGGTCTTGTGTTCGTCAAGTACATTAACGAACCAATCATCTTCCTATACATCATGGCATCAAATGTCTCTGAAGAAGAATCACATAGTAGCTTCAAGTTCGATGCCATTGGTGTGGCCATTGCCTTACAATCCATCATTCTGAACCTCTTCAGAATCTCCACTGCATACTTTCCTTAACCAAGGAAAATTCCATCTGGACTCTGCCACACTTCCATACCTAAGAAGTAGTGCATCATTCCCAGGTCCTGTTATCACACAACTTGTAGTTGTCTCTAAAGGTATCCTATCTAGGACGATAGAGGTGTAGACAACTAAAGAGGTGACCCAAGAGATGCCACAGTTCCCAATGCAAGCTAGGTGTCACGCTAACCGAGGCACTCTTCACTTTAGATCAAGCCTAAGCAAGACCAAGGGGGAGACCCTAGCTTAGCCAATGAAAGCTAGCGAACCCACTCGAGACCTCCTAGGGAAATGTGAAAGGTTAAGTATGAAGAGATCAAGAGGGGTAGATCTAGATCTAGGATGATAAGTGGACCCAAGATGGTTAGTGCTTGGTTGAAGAGGCTTAAAGCAAGGAAAAATTTTCAACCAAGTATAGGATAGGGTCACTTATGGATTAGGGATAGTAGATCTAGATAGATCTAATGCCAAAAAAAGATACCCAAGTGGGGCCCACCCTTAAAAAGTGGAAAATGGTCCAAATTGGGCCCACAAGGTCAAAATCAAGATGAAATGGCATTAGGGGGTATGCTATAGCATGGATATATGGATGTGAGATGAAACAAGCAATACCCACAAACCGGACCTAGCAAAAGACCTCTCACCCAACTAGTGCGACTTCCTCAAGAGAGGCCTAGTGCCTTAGTTCAAGGGGCAAATGGAGTCGGATGGCCACCAAATTATAGATCGGAGATGTTATGTTGATTTTAGAGGTGGGTTTTAATTATTAAGCCCCAATAATTGCTAGATCCAAGTAGATCTTAAAAAATAGAAAAAGAGGGTTTTGAATTTTAAGGGTTTGATGACCAACAGGATAGAAGACAAGCGAAATGGATACGTACCTTGTAGATATTACCTCAAAATCTTGCAGCTACCTTGCACATAGATGATCCTTCCATTTAGTTACAATTCCAAGCTTGATCCAAGTGATTCCAAGCAAAAACGTCCAAGCCCTAGGAGGAAATACGTCCCACTCAACCTGTAAAACAAACTACAATAAGTTGGATTTGATCCACAAATGAATGAGATCTAAGCATGCCATATCAAAAGAAGCAAATCAATGGACAAAGCACAATTGAAAAACTCCCTTCAAGATGAAAATGTCATGCCCAAGGGGGATGTGAGAAGCCCACAATATTCCCTTCAAGCAAATCGCACTCCTTGCTCTAGTCAATTAGGCCTCCCTCTGTAGCTGTCAAAATCACCAGTTACAAGCAAAGATGTCTAAAGCAATAGATGTATAATCATGTACAAGAGCAACCCAATCAAAGCTAAGAAGTAGATTTGCGAAATAGTATTTTATTCCAAGTTTTCCAGATCCCAAAGGTGCCTTTACAATAGGGGGGTCTCTTCCTTAAATAGGATGAGGGAGAACAAAACCCTAAACCACTTTTGAAAACTAGTGGTTGAGATCAAAAGATATAACAATATAATCAATGGCTAAGATGAGCCGATGCATAATATGACATGGATCACTCACTAAAGGGATGACGTTATGACTAAAAGAGGCCTCCAAGGGAGGGCGCACTACATGGGGGTGGCTAAAACACATGTGAGCCACAACATATGACTAGGACAAATGACTAGGAGCACATGGTGGGGCTAGGAGGTATTATTCCCCTTCACTAGCATGTCCCCATGGCACAATAACATAACATATGACTCAATGACATGTCCAAGTACACAAATGATCAAATCCTATCCCCATCATCAAAGAGAAGAATGCATGAAAAGACATCCTGCTGACTGTGTGGACCCCACTGACTGCTGCAAACTGATCTGGAAAGAGTGGGATACACCATAGATGACCTCAGAGCAGACCTCATGCCAAAAATTGCCTCAATTTCCCAAATTGAATTCCTCTATGACCCTTTTATTCCATTTTTTATCCCCCTGAAAAACCATGAAACTGCCCATAACTGACTTTCAGGTGCATGCATGGTAAAACTAACTGTTCCATCGTGTCCAAAAGGTGGGTAATATGGTAATAACAAGTGTCCGGACCACCCCTTTCCCCTATATCGCCCTAGGAAATGACTGGCCTCCGATGATTTAGCTCGGTAGGCCACATTAGCATGGCCAAACTGGTCAACCGGTGGAAAACTACTCATATTCTTCCTGGGAGTTCCTGAAACTGAAAGATAAGTGTCTCAATGGATCCAGAAGACTCAAATACACTAGAGATGAGTACTCATACACCTCATGATAACCTGTAAGATCATCTGTAGGGTCCACCATACCAGGACAAGTAAAATTATGATGATCTGGAAATAATAATAATCATGAAAAATTGCATCAATCATCATCTGAAGCCTGTGCCCATCATATGGAATCATCAAAAGGTATACAAAGGACCGTAGATCAATATCAAATAACAACACTAGTCCATCTCATCACGGATCCCAAGGTTGACCTTGGTCAAACTAAGTTTGACCGGTCAAATTGATCAAAGTATAACCCTCGCTAAAGAAGCCATGTTGTTGCAAGTGCAAATGGTTAAGACATGCTCTCTAAATCATTTTCATAGCAATACTATAGAGTATTAAGCATCATTTCACTGGAAGTTAATAAGAAATAATAGGTTAGTTAAATAATTTACTTCCAAGAAGAATCTCAAGAATATACTTGTTTGTAAACATGATCAAATTGCTAGCAAAGGGTGAAGGCTAAAAATACAAGGCTAGGCTGAATAAGGATGACTTGATTGACTTGACACTAAGATACTTTGGATGAAGGACATGGTGTTACACACTTAAGCATGTGTTGGACAAGGAGTACACAAGGAATGGCAGTGTCTCACAAATGGATAAGTTGTTCAGAGAAGTGTTTATTCAACCTTGACAAAAATTTCTACTACTAGAACCGCCATGAACTAGGTGTCAAGCTAACCGTAACTCAAGGTTCTAGGGGACACTTAGAATTAGTTGTCCCTTGCTTCATCTCATATCATAGCCCGCAGGCTCAATGAGGAAAGTTTCACATAAGGTCAACAGTCTTTAGATTTGGCAAATTGGCATATATTTAACCACTGTTTTTTAGGACCTTTTCATTTCATTGAATTTCATGGCCAACAATCATTAGATTTAGCATACATTTATCCATTGCTTTTTAGGCCTAATATAACCCCTCTGGGATTTCACATGCGCTAATAAGCACAACTAATCGCAGCTTTCATCTGGGGTGCATTTACATTTCAAAGCATTTCATTGCATTACATTTCACAGCCCTTTTCTTTGGGTTTCCAATAGTTTCCAAGGTAGTACATTTTGTTCCAGGTTTTAGCCAACAACTCAAGCAACTAGGGGGGATTCTGCACAAAACCACACATTGGGGCAACCGACTAGAATGATAATGACATAAAATCCAACTTACCAAAGGCAAGTTTTGTCGCCAACTCAGAGCCGAGACACAAAATAAACATGGGTGCAAGTCCAACACAGAGGCAGAAGCAGGGAGATCCTCCATATCACAAGTCAAGGTATAAGTCAAGGTGAAAATCAATAAGTGGGAAAGGACAAATGGATGGATGGACACAAGTGAGAATGGTGCCTAAGCTAGCAAGTCGGGAAGAAACTAAATGATCATGTTCACATTCATATGAAGGTAAAGACCAACAAGTATACAACAAGAGTTTCCAAATGTCAGTAATACAAGCAATACATATAGTTCATAACAACCAATTTCATTTTAACATTAATATACTACCAGATCATAATTGCCATATACCAAGTCAGTGCTATCAAAATGACCTAAACAACAAGGTAATAACATCAATGCACATCACATATATACTGGGTCATATATCAACATCTGTAATCTGAACCAACTACAACCATTGAGAAGACTATATCTGAAACAATGAAAACTGCACAGCATCTATATGGAACAAAAGGCCATATTGGTCATCAAATCTGAGGTCTCAAGGCTCAGCCTTGGCATAAGGTCTACTAAATGTCTTATACAAATATGCTCTGATGTGTGAATGATCATAAACAATGTTGCTAATCATAGCTGATCTCACTAAATAAGTGTAAAGGCAAAGCTTAGAAAAGCGCAGATATTTACTTTGCTGACATGGTAGCCCAGCTACTATGTATGTGATAACAGGTCCTTCATCTCGAACTCTGCGGCAAGCCTTCTCTTTGTATCTGCAATGAGCTCATCCTCCCCTGTTACAAACAGGTCATCTACATATAGTAGTAATATCACTGGTCTTCCACCCTCAACCTTGAAGTAGAGGTTGGAATCTGCTTTACTCTTAGTAAAGCCTAAGCTCATTAGAAAGTTGTCCATCCTACCGTACCATGTCCTGGGTGTCTGTTTTAAACCATACAAGGATTTCTTTAGCTTGCACACATGAGTCTGTCTATCATGTGTCTCGAATCTCGGTGGTTGCTCCACATACACTTCCTCTTCGACTACACCATTCAAGAATGCTGCCTTGACGTCCATCTGGTGTACCTCCCATTTCATTACTACGGCTAAGGAA
Source organism: Larix kaempferi (assembly GCA_027924585.1). Classification (NCBI taxonomy): domain Eukaryota; kingdom Viridiplantae; phylum Streptophyta; class Pinopsida; order Pinales; family Pinaceae; genus Larix; species Larix kaempferi. The sequence continues at coordinate 10,285,414 of BSBM01000072.1, read as the reverse complement.
AGTATAGATCCGATGGAAGTGTATCTTGCTACAGTTGCAAATGTCTCTTCGTAGTCTATGCCTTCTTTCTAAGAGAAGCCACGTGCTACAAATCTGGCCTTGTGTTTTTCGATGCTACCATCTGCAACATGCTTGATCTTGTAGATCCATTTTGAAGTCACAACAGACTTCCCTTCTGGTCTCAGAACTATCTCCCAGACATCATTCTTCATAATCGACTGGTACTCTTCGATCATGGCATCCTTCCATTCCTTATTTTCTACTGCTTCCTCATAGTTGGAAGGTTCTTTATCAATGATGTCTCATAGTAGGGCCACATAGTTGGAGTATGGTCTAGGTCTCTTGCTTTCTCTGAGTGTCCCATTTGGAGCACCATACTTCTCTGCATCTTGTATTGCTTCACTTGCCCATGTTGGTCTTCTCTTGTGGGATTTCTTCTCACGAGGTGGATCTATAGGTTCTTGTGGTTCTGTTATGTCATGATCTTCGTGATCTTCTTGGATTGTCTCTTCCATAACTATGTCTTTGGTTCTGGGAACTTCGGGTTCTTCAATCTCCTCAATGGGTAATTGTCTTGACTTGTTGTAGGCTGAGTCTTCATCAAAAGTTACGTCTCTGTTGATTTCGATCTTCTTGAATCCTAGGAAGTATATTCGGTAAGATTTTGATGTGCCACTGTATCCCACGAATATGCCCTTCTTTCTTTAAGGGTCTATTTTTGTTCTCTTTTCTTTTGGAATGTGTATGTACACAAGGCAGCCAAATATTCTGAGATGGCTGACTTCTGGTTTCTCTCCTGAGAAAGATTCTTCTGGAGTCTTGTTGTTCAATACACGATGAGGTGTACAGTTTTGTACATACATAGATGTTCTTGTTGCTTCTACCCAAAGTTGCATTGGGAGATCTTGATCATGGAGCATTGCCTTCGTTGCTTCCATTATTGTTCTATTCTTATGTTCTGCAACACCATTTTGTTGAGGATTGTAAGGAGTGCTCAACTCCCTCTTAATCCCTGATTCTCTGCAAAGATCCTTGAATTCTTCTGAGGTGAATTCTCCGCCATTGTCTGATCATAAAGTCTCGATCTTCTTTTCAGTATGATTTTCGACCAAGGCTTTGAATTCCTTGAATTTGCTAAACACTCCATCTTTGTCTTTCAAAAAATAAATCCATGTCTTACGAGAAAAGTCATCTATGAAAGAAACATAGTAGACATACCCGCTTAAGGAGTTGGAAGAATAGGGCCACACACATCTGAGTGAATTATCTCGAAGATTCATTTTGCCTTGCTTTCACTGCTAGGAAATGTCTTCTTCACATTCTTCCCTTGTGCACATCCTGTTATCACACAACTTGTAGTTGCCCCTAGTGGTATCCCATCCAGGACGGTAGAGGAGATTGACAACTAAAGAGGTGACCCAAGAGATGCCACGGTTCCCAATGCAAGGTGGGAGTCACGTCAACCGAGGCACTCTTCACTTTAGATCTAGATGAATCAAGACCAAGGGGGAGACCCTATAAACAAACAAAGATGATTGGACCCAAACAAAGGTTCCTATGGATGAGTAAATGGTAAGTTACGGAAACCAATGCAAGGTAAAGTGGACCTAGAAATTAAAGTATGGTTGAAGGTGGTTTGAGGAATGATTAGTGTTTCAACCAATGTATGATTTAGGCCACATGATTTGCTATAATGACAAGATATAGTACCATGTATTACACAAGTGGGTCCTACCTTCTTGGGATATGTGAAATGGCTTAATGTGGACCCACAAGATGAAATTAAGGGATACAATTGGCACTAGAGGATATGTAATGAGTAGATCTATGGATCTAAGTTGAAATTAGGAATACCCATGTACCGGATCTAAGGTTTGACACAATTCCCAAGGAGTGCGACTTGCTTAAGAAGGACTAGTGCCTTGTTGGATGGGTTAATGGAGTCAAAAGATATGTCAAAGTGTAGATCGGGACACCTAGAGGTCAAGACAAGTGGGCTAATTGAGGTAAAGTGGTTGGATCTTGCTAGATCTAGGGTTTCATGAAACGACCCAAGTGGACCACAATCCCTTAAAACAAGGAATGCTACCCCCAAGGCAGATCGTCACAAAATGATACTCTAGATATAGGTTTCAAGGTATGCTCGTTCCAAATCCACTGAAATCTCAACTACCCAAATCCTAGAAGTGGGCAAACTCAGTCACCCAAGGAAGTGAGACCTTGCTCAAGGAGGGCTAAAAGGTGGATAAGGTGTGTCAAATCAAGTTAAATGGCCACCAAATTGTACATCCAATTGGTTTATGCAGTGATCTATATGGATCTAGAAAATCAAGACAATCCAAGGGTTAGATCTTACTAGATCTGAGTTTTGAGGTGCCAAATAGTTCAAAAGGGGGGTTTAATCCCTTAAAATGTGGAATGATGCCCACAAGGTAGAAATCACCAAAGTAAGAGTCTAGGGGTAGGTTATCAAATATGTAGATTGCAAATCAAGTGGGATCTCACCTACCCATATGCTAGATCTAACCAAACAAGCCTCTCCCAAGGAAGTGCGATTTGCCTCAAGAGGGCTATATTGCCTTGAAAAGTGTGTCAATTTTAACCCAATCACCACCAAACTATAGATCCAACTAGGGGTGGATGCTATAGAGGTGGGTTTTTAATATCTCTTCAAAAGCAAGGCTAGATCTAAGTAGATATAAGAAAAACCAAAATGAGGGTTTTGATTAATTAGGGTTTGTATGATCTAGAAATTATGGATGATTCAAAGAAGAAGAAGATCGTACCTTTGGAGCATACCTGGATGAAGAGATGAATGCTAGTTGAGATGAGGAAAGATCAAATGGAGAATTTTTGAATCCCTCTTGCAAAATCGATTTTTCCAAGCCACATATGTGTCCCTCTAACCTGTCAAAACCAAGGAGCAAAGCATCAATCAGTTTAACATGTTGAAGGTAGATACAAGTAAGAAAGAGATAAGCAAAGAATAGTTGGTGCAAAGACAAAACCACTCCCTGTTTAACCCAAAATGTCCTCCTCCAAGCTTGAAGGGCAAGCCTCCCCACCAATTCGCACTTGTTGAAGAAGTCTTCTCCACCTGTAAAAAGATATGGCAAATATGCAAGATAGCTACAATAGATCCTCCAGTGCAATGGACAAAAGCATTTACAATCAAAACAACCAACATCCACTCCAACCCAAGCATGTACTCCAAAAGATAGAAATTGTATTCCAAGAGCCAAGAGCCAAAAATCTCTAGATGATTTTACAATGAGAGGCTCTCTCCTTAAATAGGATGGAGAGAGACCATAATCCTAACCACTTTTTACATGAGTGGCTAAGATTAAAAGATCAAAAGATCTAATCAATGGTTGAGATGAGCTCAACAATAAAATACATGGATCAACCATAAAATATAACAATAAGTGGACAAAATCGCCCTAGGAGAGGGGATCCCACCAAATCATGATGACAAAATATAACAATAAGATTATGGTGGGTCCAAGGGGTAATTTTATCCACCCTTGGTCAATCCCCATAGCACAATAATAATAAAATAGTCATCAATATACCAAATCGTGCCTCTATGGACAAATCGTAGGCCTCAAAAGACCTCAGAAATCATCAGAAAGTGCCATAAGTGATGGATGTGGGCCCCGATGAAGCTGAAACTGCTGGAGAAGGTGCGGAAGACATCCCACTCATCATCATTGATCATCCCATGCCAAAAATTTGCCTCAGTAGCCCAAATCGAATTCCTCTATAGCCATTTCTACCAATCCAAAACTGCCTCGGGAAGCGTGTACCTGTCCCAAACTGCCTCCTGGAGTGCCTGCATTGTCAAGGTGAGGGAACCAGTGTGTCCGGAAGGGGGGTAATATGGTAAAAACAAGTGGCTGGACCACCCCCTCCATCATCAGCGCCCTAGGTGAACCAAATAAAAATCATCTCTACTCTGACAGGGTCTCCGACAGACCAAAATTGCACTAGGACAGCCTACTGAGGCTAAATCATCACTGTAACTGCCCAGAACTAAAAATAGACTGTCTCATTGGACTCAGAAGGTCCAAAACTATCCAAGATATGTATTCATACACCATATAGCTCTCTGCATGATCATATAATATACCCAATATACCGGAACAGGTGAAATAATAATAATCTCTAAATAATCGAATAATGCTGAAAACCATAGATCATCATCATAAACCTATATCTGATGCATAGAACCATCATGTACATGTACATAGACCATATATCCTCTACCCGTGTCATCATAAGGTCCAATAATCTCATGTCCTGTGATTGACCTTGGTCAAACTAGGTTTGACCAGGTCAATATTGACCAAATATAACTCAGACTACCATCCGGAGCTGCTGCAAAGTATCAAAGGTTAATGCATGCTCTACAACTCATTCAAATAGCAATTATAACACAAAGCAATCATTACTGGCGATCTAAATCCAAATATATAGTGTCATTAATTATTTATATGACTTAGACTAGACTTTCAGGACCATACTCACTTCATAGTTGTGATCAATTTGCTAGTGAAGGGTGAAGGCCAAAATAAAATGGCTAGGCTAAAGGGTGACTGACTGACTTAACATTGTGACACTTTGGATATGGGAAAGGGAATACACACCATAGTATATACTGAATGAGCAACAACACAGGGAATGGCAGTGTCTCACAAATGGATAAGTTGTTTAGAGAGTGCTTATTCAACTTAGGCATCATGTCTACATCAATTTGATCCAGGTTCATTAGGATCATTCAATTTCATTTCATGGCCTTTTTGGCCTACATAACCCTTCGGATCTCAGGTGCGCTAATAAGCACAACTAGTTGCAGCTTGCATCCAAGGCATGTTTTTTATACATACATAAGGTCAGCAATTGTTTAGATATAGCTTTTAAGAATCATTGCTTTTTGGACCTTTCTTTTATACTCTTGGAGGAGTATTTTTTAGCAGTTCATCGCTCTTGCCCTTTTTAGTTTCCATGGGCGAATTTATAAGTTTCCATAAGTAGTACATGAGCTTTCAGTTTTAGCCAACAACATCTCAAGTGACTAGGGGGAGTTCGAGCCAATGCCAAACATCGGGACAACCAACCAGAATGATTTAGGCCTACAATCCAACTCACCAAAGGTAAGTTTTGTCACCAACTCAGAGCCGAGACACAATAAACAGGGAAGCTCATCCAATACAGAGGCTACAGTGGGGAAAAGATCCTCCATGCCACTAGTCAAGTAATAAGTCAGGGCGATAAACTAAAAGGTAGGTAATGGATTGATGAAGTCAATGAATAATGGAGCCAACACTAGCAAGCCAATGTATGGTGGAATGATCACCTCTATTCTCCCTAGGGAGGGTAAAACCAATGAGTATGAGTAGTGAACTTCTAAGTCTGAGTAAGGACAGTAGAATACATATAATAAGATCAACCAGGTCCACATATCTATATGATCGCCAAATCATGACACTAAGTGCTAAGACATGCCATAAGAATGAATATAAAAGCAATATAACCATAACACCATGATATACCTGCTGAGTCATATACCTGAATGCTCATCCTTTGAACCATCATCTGTCCTCTGAAACTAATACTGTAACTCTAGGCACTACTGACTGCTCTGCATAAATGGTATAATGGCTACATCAGTCATCTCTCTGAGTGTCCTGAGACTTAGTCATGGCATGGGGAATACATATACTGTCCAAAATTTGATAGTGATCCATAGAAAGATGCTCATCTCATCATCTCAATGTAAAGGAACTGGCTGAAAAGTGCTCTGGAATCTGAAAAATAATGTATGGTAGCCCGGCTACTATATATGTGATAACACATCCCTTGCAAATGCCTTCATGTTTTGTTTGAATTTCTGGTAGACCTGAAATTGCTTTGCTTGCGATTGGTATTGCTCTATAGTGCACATGTGCAAGTCTTTTGTGCCATAATTCGCTTGATTCCATGGAATCATGGACCAACGCTTGTTCTGGTTGTCCTTTTAATTTGTGCAGGCCTCCCTCTTACTCTCCAATTACTGTTGCATCATTTATTGTCTTTCCTTTTTTCCACATTAGAACTTGGCCATCAACAAATGCAACCCACATTCCTTTAGCATCTAATGCTGAGATGGAGAGAAGATTTTTCTTCAAACCTGGTACATAGAGAACATCCTTCATCTTTATTGATTTTCTGGAATCTAGTTTGTAGGAAGCTTCTCCACTTCCTTTGATTGGATATTGATAATCATCCCCAAGTTTCACCTTGTGGGGTGACTCATGTTCTGATAGGTTGATGAAAGATTTTTTTTACCTCGTCATATGCTTGGATGCTCCACTATCTACAAACCAATCTTTGTTTCCATGGGTGATGGTACCTGTGAGTATTGAGATTAGAACATATTCTTCATCGCTTGAAGAATCATCCCTTTCTTCTCTGGTTCTTTTCCTTACAGGTTCATCATCTTCAGCGGTGTGAGCATGATGCCTCTTCTTGTTGGTTCTCCTGGAGGATCCTTGGTTTCTAGGACAATTTCTTGAATAGTGTCCTTTCTCATCACATGTGAAACACCTGATACTAGAGAGGTCTCTTCTAGGTCCATGATTCCTATTGGGTCTTCGGGACCTTTTGTGATGATGGTCCTCCCTCTTGTTTTGACTTTTCTTAGTATGAACGGTTAGAGCTTGGTCATCATTAGATCCCGTCTTCTCTTCTCTTGCTACTAGTCGAGCTTCTTCTTGGGTGCATTCTTCCCATAATCTGTTGAATTTGATTAGCTTCTTCCTGGCACATATTCCTTGAATGAATGAGTCCCATGATCTTGGGAGACCATTCAAGGTAATCATTACAATTTCTCCTTCTTCAACATTGTCTTCAATTGCTTCAAGTTGTTCCTTGATCTGAGAGACTCTTGTGAAGTAAGATGTAATAGTTTATGAGTGTTGAATATTCACATTCTTGAGTTGGTTCCTTAGAGTTATCTTTCGATTGATGTTCTTCCCTTCATATAGCTTTGTCAAAGCATCGAATATTGTCTTAGGAGTCTTCAAGGATGATACATGAGGGATGAGGTGATCTTTGATAGAGTCTGCAATGATCCTTTTAGCTTTGATCATGTTCTTCTTGTGAATTGCTTTTTCCTCTTCTCCCTCTGGTTCTAGAACCTCTTCATTGACATACTTGTCCAAGTCATTATCTTCTAGGACAAGAGAAATTCTATACTTCCATGCTCAGAAGTTATCAGCTCCTTCAAGCTTATCCTCAAGCTTGGTATGATTTATCATTTTGAAATGAGAACCTCAAATGGAAATAGTAATGAATTAGATCTTACCATTTTGAGATGCCCAACCTGGTTCTGGAGTTGGCTACCCTAAGGTTTGACAGAGAAACCCTATTTTTCCAAACTTGGAATCTTGAACTTATGCTTGGATAGAAAGATGTGCCTCCTCAAGGTGAGTTGTCCAGTGTACTCCTTTTCCCGGATTGGTGGATGGAAGCTCCAAAACTTTGATGCCCTAGTTTCTCCCGGCCCCAGTGACTGGGTCAAAAATGAAACTTCTCCAAACTGGATTCAGCTCCCTCCAAAAGATGCGCCCTCCTAGGGCGAGTTAGCCTAACCCTCTTTTCTCGATGATCTGTGGAGAGAAGACCTTGAAATAGGAAGCCCCAGTTTTCCTGCTGCTGCACAGTGCCTTCTTTCATAGTGGCTCTGATACCATGTTAGAGTTTGCACTTTAATTCAATTATGTTAGATCTTTAACTGAAAGATAGACAAGCACAGCAATACTCAAAAGACAAGAAATTTCCTCGGGGAAACCATAAAGGAGAAAACCCCGCAACTTCCTCAGTAATAGATTCGTCACTAGTACAATATCAAACAAGATAGAGAACCCAAAGATAAGATGTCTTATGTAACTTCCCTATTTCTCCTCCAGCGAACTTGTCTTCTCTCTCACTTGGTGTGAACTTGCTTGAGTGAGTGTGATGTCAAAATGAGAGAGTGAGCCTCTCTATTTATACTTTATGTGTGACTGACCTAATTCCCCATTGGGGCCGACTTCCTTAACTGACTGGGCCGACGTGTCCTAGGGAGACTCAAAAATACATTTTACATTTATCTTTTAGGGAGCTATTGCCCCGACTTACAATGGAGGTTTTACCTCAATATTCTTACATGACCAAATACAATAATGGCATCCCCGAATGGAGGAAAAACATCTCCGGCGGAGGTACAATAAAAGTACAATAATAATATACAAAAGAATATCTTCCGAAATTACATTTACAACAACACACCGAGATGACTGACATTGGATTGAGTCTAGAGGTAGTGTTGGGTGATGATACTGTTGTGAGAGCAGTTGGGCATGGGACTATCAGCTTTCAGAGGGAGTCCATGCAGCCCATGACATTGAGGGATGTCTTGTACATCCCCGGGCTGAAGAAGAACCTTGTTTTAATTTCCACTATTGAGGACAGGGGCTTTGGAGTGTATGTTCTAGATGGGAAAGTGTATGTTTTTCCCAGAGCAGCAGGACCATCTACTTCATATTCCATTGGAGTTAGATGTGGGAAATTGTACAAACTTCTCTTCCAGCCTCATCATGCATTGGCCCACACTAGCAATAGCAGTGACTTGTGTGAGTTGTGGCACAGGAGGATGGCCCACCTTCATCATTTAACTTTGAGATTGTTGAGGGAGATGTTTATAGGTCTACCACAGTTCAGCACAGAACTGAGTGGTGTTTGCAGAGGGTGTGCTTTGGGAAAGTACACCAAGACTGCTTTTCCAAGCAGTGATAGCAGATTAGGAGGAGTACTGGATTTGATAATTCTGATTTATGTGGAATCATGTCTTCTGCTTCATTGATAGGTTTTGAGTACTATATTAGTTCCATTGATGATTACTCCAAGAAAACTTGGATCTGCTTCCTGAAAAACAAGAAGTCTAAGGAAGTCTTGAAGAGGTTCCAAGAGTTCAAAGCTCTAGTGGAGAACCAAACAAGGAGGAGGATTCGGGTACTCAGGTCAAACAATGGGGGTGAGTATACCTCCAAGGAGTTTGATGAGTTTTGCAGACAGGAGGGGATCAGGAGGCAGTTGACCATTCCATATACTCCACAGCAGAATGGAATTGTCGAAAGGAAGAACAGAGCTATAGTGAGAGAAGCTAGAGCCATGTTGCATGATTAGAGTCTTCCTTTCTTTCTATGGGTTGAGGCCTGTAGTACTGTTGTTATGTGCAGAACAGGAGTCCACACCGTGCCTTGGGGTGTAAAACTCCTGAGGAGATGTTCACCGGAAAGAGGCCTGAGATAGGCCACTTCCGCATATTTGGATGCCTTACATATTCTCATGTCCCTTCTGAGAAGAGGAAAAAGTTAGATCCCACTGCAGAGAAAGGCATCTTTGTTGGCTATGATGAGACTTCAAAGGCCTTCCGCTTATACCTTCCTGCACAGAGGAAAGTTGTGGTGAGGAGGGAGGTGAGATTTGAGGAGGAGCGGGCCTTTAGGAAGTCTTGTGAGTCAGAGATGGTGGAGCAGCAGGTTATTACTCCACAGGTGACAGCATCTCAGAGTTCAACTAGTCAAAGTGCAGGGTCACAGGTTTCAGGGGTGACTGGTCCACAGGTTTCAGGATCTTCAGCTTCAAGGACTCAGTCGACAGAGAGTTCTGGTATAGGGACAGGTTCTTGGGTCACAAGTTCACAAGTTTCATCGTCTTGTGATTCAAGTTCACATGGTTTTGGTTCACTAGGTACAGGTTCTCAGACCACAGGTACTTCTTCAGGTAGAAAATTTCCAAGTGAGGATGTTCATGAGGAGGGCCTACCACAGGAGGCTACTTTCAGGAAGAGAAAGCCAAGTTGGCTTAGAGAACTTGTGAAGGAAGCTGAGTCGTCTGTGGGGCCACCCAAGAGGGAGGTCAGAGAGAGTAGAGCATCAGAGAGGTTTTCCAGTTATATGGCGATGGTGACCATCTTGCGTGATTCATAGCCTTCTGCTTTTGAGGAGGCTACCACACATCAGGTTTGGAGAGATGCCATGATGGAAGATTACAATTCCATCATGAAGAACGATGTGTGGGAGATAGTTATGAGACCGGAGGGGAAGTCAGTTATGACTTCCAAGTGGCTCTACAAGATCAAACATGTTGCAGATGGCAGCATTGAGAAGTACAAGGCTCGTTTTGTGGCACGAGGGTTCTCACAGGTAGAGGGAGTAGACTATGACGAGACCTTTGCGTCGGTTGCTTGATATTCCTCGATCAAAGCAGTGATCTCCATAGTAGCAGAGATGGGTTGGAAGATCCACCAAATGGATGTGAAGACCACATTTCTCAATGGTCTTTTATAGGAAGAGGTGTACTTAGAGAAACCGCAGGGATTTGAGATTCATGGGAGAGATTCTCATGTGTGCAGGATGAAAAAGGTCTTGTATGGACTGAAGCAAGCTCCTCGAGCTTGGTATTCGAGGATTGATTCTTACTTGTTTTCGATTGGATTTCAGAAGAGTGAGGTTGATCCCAACCTATACTTCATTGTGGTTGGAGGTGATCCACTCATTATCATGCTATATGTTGATGATTTATTTATCACATGAGATGAGCATTTGATTGTAGCTTGCAAGAAGGATCTTGCTTCAGAGTTTGAGATGACTGATCTTGTGTTAATGCATTATTATTTGAGGATGGAAATTTGGTAGGAGGATGGACATGTTTTCCTGGGGCAAGGAAAATATGCAGCTGATGTTCTGAGGAGATTTTGGATGGAGGGCTACAAACCGATGTCCACACCTATGATCACCAAGTGGAAGAAGCTTCATGCTTCTGGGGGAAAGCTGGTGGATCCTACCTTATATCGTTAGCTCATAGGTTCGTTCATGTATCTGGTCAACACTCGACCGGATTTGTGTTTTGCGGTGAACACTCTCAGCCAGTTCATGATGGAGCCTAGGAGAATGCACTGGATAGTCGCAAAACATGTACTGAGGTACCTTGTTGGGACAGTGGACTATGGTCTGGACTACAGGAGGTCAAATGGAGTTGGTTTGATTAGCTTCACAAATTCAGATTGGGCAGGTAGTGTAGCGGATCGGAAGAGCACTTTCGATTGTTGCTTCAGTTTGGGCTCGGCAGTAGTGTCATGGTTCAGTCGGAAGCAAAAGTTAGTTGCATTGAGTTCTGTCGAGGCTAAGTATATGGCAGCCAGTCAGGCTGGTTGCGAGGCATTGTGGCTTCACAAGTTATTGGTTGGTTTATTTGATCAAGAGCTAAGACCTACAGTTATTTATTATGACAATCAGAGTTGCATCAAGCTCTCTGAGAATCCGATATTCCATGACAGGTCAAAGCATATAGAGATCATATATGACAGTACATTTCCACTAAGGAACAGGTTGCAGACATCCTAACAAAATCTTTGGGGAGAGGAAAGCATGTTCACTTCAAAGACAAGTTGGAGGTTGTGAAGAATACCTTCCTCGGTAAGAGGGAGTGTTGAAAAAGTACCAAGGAAGTGTTTTTCCACCTTGCGATGCCTACGGTTGGATAAAACATTAAAAGTGGTCCCTAGTCACTTTATTAAAGTGAGAAGCACTTTATAAATTTAAAATCACTTTAAAAAGTTTGCTCATGGTCTAATTTTAAATTGTCTTTATAAGAAATAAAGTGGGTGAGGAATTAAAAGGGTCATTAATGTACTTAAGTGAAAAGTGCATTAAATTCATTTATTAAATTATCAATGAGCTTTTTATGTGAGCCTTAGATCTCATTGAGACAAGATCTAATCTTGGCCATTGAATCTCAAGAAGAAGTTACCATGAATAGAAATGAGAGAAACTAGGGATTGATGCATTCATTCATTCATTGTGATCTAAGAGATTTGGAGAGCAAGAGGAGAAAAGGAAAAGAGAAAACTAGGGTTTGAAGTGATTTCAACCTAGAGAAGAAGAAGACAAAAGCTGGCTCGATTCCCAAGGTAGAGAAGCAGGGCATAAGTTCCAAGATAAAGGCACAGATTTCGAGGCATGTTGCAGCAGCAATTAAATGCACAGAAATTGAGATAAAACTGTACATCAGTGAACTGTACAGCAGGCACATAATTCGAGGAAGAGCAGCACGAGTTTCGAGGTCCGTACAGCAATTAATGAGGGTCGTACATGCACGAATTCCTATTCAGAATTCTGACAGTCCGTACAGCAATTAATTCTGACCGTAGAGTAGCAATCTGGGCATGAATTTCGAGGAAGAAAGTTAGCACAGATTTTGAGGTCCATACAGTCTGTTTTTGGCACGTTTTCCAAGGCCGTACAGCAGAAATAAATACTGGCACGTGTGGGTTAAATCACTGTTCAAAGGCACGTGTGGGTTAAATCACTGTCAGTGAAGTTCAGAATTTTGCTGAGTTTGACACTCTTTTCAAGATGAAAGGCTGAGATAAGTATTGTTGTTCTGTTTTGTATAATTTGTCTGAAAGAATAAAAGTTTCCCTCTCCTATCAGATTTCCCCTTCGGGGTTTTTCCTGAGCCTATTTGCTTAAAATTCTGAGTTTGATCTTTTATGTGTTTGGCTGTTATAAATTTTCTGAGTGTGAAAAAGTGAAAATAAATTCCATGTGTTTCAAGAAAAGTTAAATTTTTATGCATTGAAGCTAACATGCAGTCATGGGGTTTGGGCATTAAACTCTATGTGAAAAATAAAACTTGAAACCGGGTTGAGGTTCCAAAATTTTCAATCTGGTGTAGCTTACATTTGTAAAACTTGAAACCGGGTTGGGGTTCCAAAATTTTCAATCTGGTGTAGCTTACATTTGTGCTGGCATTTACTTTTGCAGCCCTTTTTCATGGGCTATCTCGTAAAGGGTTGACCTTCTATGTTTGAACTATGATTTGATGGTTTGAATGCTTGCCATAGTGAAATTGGCATGTTGGACTTCAAATTATGCTCAGAGATGATTTACCACAGCGGTTTTCTGAACGGCACTACCATTTTGGAGAGCCAGATAACTTATCAAAATCCAGATATCGAAAGTTTACAATAGTTGGATAGAGGAAGAAGAGTAACCTATTAGTGTTGTGAATATTCACTGTTTCTGGAATCCAAACCGAAAAATGACTAGGCTACTGTTAATCTATGTTTCAGTAAGAAATATATTTTTGTAGGATCCAATTCTGATCAGGTTAGATAAAGAGGAATGAAGTGATTTGATCTGGATGTTTCAGACCAAACTAGGAAAGAACTAGGCTCAGGTTAGGCTTGAGAATCATAATATTAATGTAACGCTAATTCTGGTCATGTTTTGGCCACCAATTTCATAGTTCCAGTTTTTTACCTGAAAACTGTTACCACGAGAATGGCCATTCTTCAAAATGTAAAAGTGTCTCTGAATGCGAGTCCATGTCTAGTTTCAGTTATGAATTTAAGCCCATTTCAGACCAACAAAAGATGCATATGAACTGACGAGATTCACCCAATTTTTTAGTCAATTGAAATTTTATTGCCTCTTATGCTGTTGACCAAAACACAAGGTTCAATTACTTCTGTTTTGGGATGTTTGTTAAATAAAAGTTCAAAAAATAATTTAAAAGTTTATTTGCCCATTTTCTAAAGTTTGAGTGTTTAAATATTGTGCCTTCCATGTTCCTTGTTGAATGTTCCACTTCGATGCCATATACATGGTTTCATGACATGCATATCAGCATTGAGACATTTAGAACATAACAAAATTGCTAGAGGGAGCAGAATTCATCTTCATCAACCTTGTCCAATTTTGTTCCGGCAGCTTGTAGGGCATGTTTGTTTCCAACTGATATTTTGTGGATGCAGAGGTTTGGTGCAGCTGGACAACAGGCCGTTGATTGTTGGTTCAGTTTTCATCGCTTTGGTGATGAATATCCTATTTTCAATTACTAGTGATGTATAGCTAGTCTATAATATTTTTGTGCAAAGATGATGAGAATTAGTATAGTTGCCTCTGCTTACTAAAAGCACAATCCTCGGCATAAATAATGGAGAGGTGAAAGCATCATTCATCAATGAATCATGATAACTCCATAACAGTTGCAGGTTAGTCCCATTTTGATGGCTAATAAATGAATATTCTTCCTTATATTTGTGTTAATTTTATCAATAATTTTGGCTCACAAAAATTGTTTATGGTGTAGACTATTGAAGTTTCAGCCAACTCATCTGCACCTTCTCTGCCAATTTATGAGCTTTCGAGGTGAAAAATCCATGACTGAAAAATAAGCTGAAGCCGCTGAACTTGCTCCCCAATTTAAGGGAGGTGTTGCAAATGCCTCAGGTGTCACTGTAAGAGAAGAAAAAATGAAACTTTACAGCCAAAGAAAGGTTCTACCAGTGTATCCAAACTACCAGCATTACACGAGATAACAAGAGGCAGCGTTGTTTGCTGTCATAATTGTTGAGTGTGCAGACTTGTTTGCTGGCATACTTTTGGTTGTATCCTCACAAAAACAACAGTGAAAAATGGGTTGTGTCTTCAAATTTGTGAAAGTGAATTTTGTTGCCATCCTGAGGTCTCGTCACAAAAATCATTATTCTATTGTAAAGGAAGTTGAGCAACTCTCCCTATATAAAGAGTAGCCCTTCGTCATTATTGCCTTTCAATTCTATTCAGTAGAAAACATATGATGCTACACGTTTTCTATCAACTTTCCTTTCGGAAATATTAACTTGTATTGGTCGTTTTTCCTAAATATAATTTTCATTCCCTTAATTGTTTTCTTTCCTGCTTTTATCTTAATTATGGTATTTTTGCACTTTACTCGCCATGCAAAGAATTCAAGCAAAAATGTTAAAAAGGCAAAACATAAATCAAACATGATTACAACTTATCAGACCAGCCACAAGCAACGTTTAGCATATACAGGCTAGCCACATGCCACATGTAAGATAAAGAAAAGTTGTAATCACGGCTTGTTTCATTGTGCTTTATCTTGGATGAGTGAATTGTAGGCATGCAATCTAGATCTTAAGTAAGTTGAGATACTTGTATCGATTTCCCTTAATGTCTTGTTGCATGGCCACTAGATCTAGTCTTTTTGAAGATTTTATTGTAAACGGCTAATGCCTTAATGCCTTGTGATGTGTAGGGAAATAGGTCAGCAAAACATAATAGCTTATTAGCTTTCAAAAACTTCTAGCTTGATATAACTACTAAATTGATCCACAAGTACCCATCTCGCACTACTGCAACTAGTTATTTCCTTTATACGTCACAAGTTTTACAAGGAAAATGTGCAACTACAGTGTTGGGGTTTACATATTGCAATCATTAGAAATGCAAACTGTGTTTTCTGACATCGAATTTTGAAAGAATGTTGTTCCATATGCTTATTGCAAGGCATGTTGTCAAGGGGAGGCTATTAATAACATGTTCAAATATGATCTAATTCTTTGAGGTTATTAGCAGTTATTGTGACTAGTAATGGAGTCGCCTCCTCCATCTAGAAAGAGGAACTTGCTAGGTTTTCTTTGAAAAACAAAATGTTCTTTTGCATTGTTTTAGTATTATACCTTAGAGCTGCACACATGCTAGCTCATAGTGTCTTCTAATAGATACACATACTTCTTGGGAGTAGTTGGAAGTTAACTTGATTAGTGTGCTATTATGCTTTTGAGGATTAGACACGTACTTTCTGGCAGCAGTTGGCAGTTAACTTGATTCCTGTGCTCTTATGATTTTGAAGATTCGACGCATACTTCCTGGCAGCAGTTGCCATTTAACTTGATTCTTGTGCTCTTATGTTTTTGAGGTTTCTAATCTCAGCGACAAAGGCAATTAACTTCAAGTCTTGATCATTCATTAGAAGATAAAAGCCTATTGACTATCATTTTGGAGCTCAATAAGGTTAGCCACATCGACCAAGGGATGTTAGGTCCAAAACCATTATGCCCATTTTGGCTTTGAGATGGAAATTATCATATAACCATGCTCAAAACAAAGTTTGCAATAAGGAGTAATATGTTATAATCCAATATCTACATCCAATTATCATTCTTGGTCTACAACACAGTTTTATTAATAAACCATTTGCTCAAATCAATGCAAATACTGATTCAAGAAAAGATTGTGGATCCCATCGCCTCATAGTTATTAGAGAACTTCGGATACTGATCACATGGTTATTAGAGATTTTTAATTAAGAAAAACCCAAATTTATTTCGGATACTGATCACATGGTTATTAGAGAACTTCAGAGAGAAGTATGTATGCCTATAAAGAGCATCTTCTAAAGAATTTGCTCTTTAAGAAAAAAATTAACGGTGGTCTTTCTTGGAGAGCAATTTATATAACCACTTATATAAGGTAAAAAAGTTTCTTTAGTGTTCACACTAGTTAAATAGGTATTATACTTGTTAAATGAGTTTTACTTAATTTTAATTATTTTAATTGGGTTTTATTTTTTTAACTAAAATGAATATTGATTGTATTAAAAAAAATTGTGGTCGTAAGTTATAGCATTATTGTCACACTGTTGGCTAGGTAGGAGCCTTGGGCAACTCTCATACCCACGGGAAGACTTTAGGTGGCAACATGTGCGGCAAAGAACCATGATGGACATGGCTGGCATGGACCAGAGAACCCACTTTGGAAGCCCGCGCTGAAGACATGCCCGGTACGAAGACCACTTGGTGGGACGAGTGTGGAAGATGAGCGCATCGGCACGAGAGGATTCCAGATGATGGCAAGTTGGTCTTGCCTTGGCAAGGTGCTTGGCACCCATGCCAAGATGAAGTGTGCCCAAAGGATGGTCCAACATGACAAAGTAGATGGGATAGACGACGCACATGCAACACACTTGGGCACTCGACATGACATGACAAAGGAGTGCATGAGGAGAGGACGCGGCGAGAGATGGCATGTGGAGGTTGCATGCCACGCCGAGACGAAGCGACCATGGAAGTGGGAGCACAAGTTGGGATCCCACGGCATACCCATCAGCAAGTGGACACTTGGGCACAACACAACTTGGGAGCATCCGTCTTGCCCGTTGGCAAGCGGACCCATGGAGGTAGCATGACTTGGGAGCCCGCTAGAGTAGCATAGTTTGGGAGCCCCACCAAAGTGTTACCAAGGAGGTCGGCTAGAGATGGAAGGGGTGCACGCTAGGGAGACGTGACCCTTGGCACATGGAGAGCCCATATAAGTAAAGGAGCATGGCATGTGAAGACAACACATCCAAGCAAGGAAGACATTCAAGGATCCAAGTGAGTGCGACTTGGGTGCAATGCTACCACAGTAAGGGAGATGCACTTGGAAGTGGCTGGCTGAGGGTGACAGAGAGAAAGGTGCTGCAGGAGACAAACCTGTGGGTGCAACAAGGAGACTGTCAAAAGTTAAAAGTGTGGTTCTAGAATATTTTGGGGTTTCTATATGAGGAGATGTTGCCCTAGGCACCTTCCTACTGTTGTACTTGTACTTTGCACTTTTATATATAACTATTTGGTGCACCCCAACCCATAATTGTATTATTCTTGTGTATGATCTTGGTTGTGGGCACTTTGGTTATAACATGGTTTAACTAAGTAAGTGAAGGCGTAGTCTGGCAAGCCCGCCCTGGGATGGTCTCGCCACTGGGGATGGAGCTTGGGAAATGTCGCATGGCTAAGGAAGGAAACAAAGCCTTGGTTTTGTGTTGGATCCTTAAGCCTGTGACAGGTAGTATCAAAGCAGTGACATTGGTGGGCTCTCCATTGCTTTTTGAAGGAAAAAGTGGTACCAGAGCGACGCAGTGGTGAAGAGCAGGTATTCTTGGGGTGCTCTTCCAAGGGAGAGTTGGTATTGAACTCTTCTGCTTCTATCAAAAACAAGTGGTACCGAAACAATTTGACAGGGTGACGGTTCGTTGCATGAGAAGGTGACAACGACACAACCTGATGACAATAGGATTGTCTTGGCAAGTGCGACCAGCTAGTACTGAAACATACAGGGTCTAGGCGCAATATACCTCCAAGAGCAGTCTTGGAAGAAAGTTCGCAAGGGAACATGATGGGAAAACGTTCTACTAGGAAGATGTTGGACACAGAAACAGAACTGTTGGTTGGGTCGGATGCGGAGACTACTTCGCATCATGAGGACAACGGCGGTGGACAGGCTCCAAAGACTTTGAAAGTGAGGACTAGGCTCACGGCCTTGGAAAGAAACGTTGAACGAATGATGACAACTTTTTGCAAACATGGTGAGAAGGTCGAAAGCTGGGAGGAGGAGATGGACAGAATGCCAATCCACCACAGACTTGCTAACGGAGTTGATGTAGATCAACAATGATGGGAAGATCGCAAAGTTGGAAGACTTGGTGAAAGAGCTTCAAGCCGAGGTCCAAGAAGAAGACGACACCATGAACTTGTTGAAGCGGACTATTGTAACGTCCCCATTATTGACCCCATTACATTCAAATGTAATTGATGTAATATTGTTATGAAATCATGGTGAGGAGCTCAAGGCCAAGGCCCCGCCATCGATTTAGTGATGCATATGGCTTGTGTGCTAGCTAGGCACATTGGAATTTCAATATCATATAAGATGCATTTTAATAAAAATACCCACAACTAGCTATGCAATGCAACAAAGAGATGGGGGCATGATTTTACAAGGAATTGGGGGGGAAAACATTCAAACCCTTGAGCCAACCAAGTCAAGCCAAGTGTCAATGAGAGAACCCATCAAACCCTCAACTACCCATGTTGACTTCTGTACCCAATCATTGATTTCTCCCAAGAGTTGGTTGAGGTAGTTAATGCCTTAGGGAATGGGAGGTATGGCTGTCCAAATTCGGGTATGGGCAAGCCACCCTGCATGGAAAATCGTGTTTGTCTCCTTGGGCAAGAAAAGAGCCACAAAATTGTTCTCTAAGGGATTATTCACCATGGCCTTGCTCTCTCACGCAACTCTAGCTGCCTGGGTGTTTTCCTCCCTGGGTTTTCTGTGTTCCCCTTCATCTTTTAGCTGGGAAGGGGTGTTTTTGTGTTGATTACTAGGGGGGAAGAGAACATAACATTTTTGGGTCTTCCTGGAGGTTGTTTAGGCCATGGGAAAGGATCATAACCAGTGGGAGAAATCGGTTTTGCTCCTTGGGGTTGAATTCGAAATCCCATAGTTCGTTTGGGTGAACCACGAGTTGGGAGAGCCAATGTGGTCCCTGTGTTGTGAGTACCTCTGAGGTAAGTGTGTTGGGGTATGGATAATGGGTAATCCATTGTTTTGGCTTGAGCTTGAGAGTAAGCATCCAGGGTTCAAGTGTAGCCTGATAAACCCAGTTGGACTGGCTTAGCTAAGATGAAATGGTTAAGGGGCTGTGTGTGAGCTTGAATGTCCCCTTTTCCTTGTGAGAATCATGCCCAGCTCGGGGGTGGTCTCTGAGTGCTGAAATAATACAGGCTGGGCAGAGACCTACGGTTGGGTGGAACGTTGCAGCGACATAGCTAGTTGTTTGGGGACCATTCTACCATAAAGATAAGTGTTTCTTTGTCTATGCGATTTACTTGTGCAATGTTTAAATGGATGACTATTTTGATATGTTGTATGCATATGATATGTGTGTGGGTAATGCTTTGAATTCCGCTATGCATAATTTCTTGTTTCCCATCTGCACACATCTCTTTTAATGGTGTGAATCTAATGAATGGGCTAATTTTTTATGAAAAGCCCCAGAGATTGCCATCAGGTACCCTTCCTTGCCTTGGATGGATGGGTGGGTACGTTACAACTATTATCAGAGAGAGTAGTTCGGCACCACGTATGAGGATTAAGATGAAAGAAGTTGATCTGTATGGCAAGACACAAAATACCAAGCTGCTCAACAAATTTTGTTGGGACATGGAGCAGTACCTAGAACAGATGAATGGCAGTCTAGATGTGGCCAAGGTGAATGCTGCAACGATGTTTCTAATCGGCAAAACGAAGTTGTAGTGGAGGAACCGAGCAAAAGACATGGCAGAAGGGTGAGACAAAGAAGATAGAGAACTGGACATTGATGAAGACAACCTTGAAGGCTCAGTTCAGTCTAGGGAACCAAGGTCGGGTTGCATGAAATGACCTCATGGAGCTCAAGCATACCGGTAGGGTTCAAGCCTACATCAAGACTTACACCAGTATTATGTTGGAGATTAAGGATATGAGTGATGAGGACCGCTTGTACCACTTCATGAAGGGATTGTAGCCATGGGCGCAAACAAATCTACAATGCCAAAACGTGCAAACTCTTGCAGTAGCAAATAAACTCTTGGATTATAGATCGAAAGCTAAGGGTGGATACAAAGAGAACGATGATGTTGCGAATGAGAAGTCATTCAGCAAGGTCAATAAGAAGATGAAGGGAAAACCAAAGTTAGTTGGGAAGCATGACAAGGATAAGGTCCAGAATGCAAAAGCACCCAAGGATGCAGAAGCACCCAAGGATAAAAGCAATCTTGTGTCTTGTTGGATCTGTGCAAAAGACCACTATGTGAAGAACTGTCCACTAAGACAGCAGAAGTTGTTCGCGCTTGAGAAAACAAAGAAGTCGTCGATTGGTGTCTTGCAGGTGTTGGGCATGGTGGCATGCTAGAAGAACCCGCGATTGTATAAGAGCACGACTATACCAAGTTGTGATATGTTCATGCGAAGTTGAATGGATAGAATGTCATTGCATTGGTTGACAGTGGGGCAACGCACAATTTCATAAAGGAAGAAGTCGCAAGGAGGCTCAAGTTACACTTGGAGCTGGGGCATATTTCCTTCAAAGCCGTGAACTTGAAGGTAGAGAAAGTGGTTGGTGTGGCCAACCGAGTGCCTTTGAGATTTGGAGAATGGAGTGGTGATGCGAACTTATCATGGTGCCTATGGACGATTTTGAGGTTGTCTTAGCGTAAGAATTTCTAAGGAGAGCAAAGGTAGTGCCAATACCTTAGTAGATTGCTTGGCAATCCCTTCATGCCAAGAGCTGATTATAGTCGCGAGGAAGCCCAAGTTACACTTGGAGCTGGGGCATATTTCCTTCAAAACCGTGAACTTGAAGGTAGAGAAAGTGGTTGGTGTGGCCAACCGAGTGCCTTTGAGATTTGGAGAATGGAGTGGTGATGCGAACTTTATCATGGTGCCTATGGACGATTTTGAGGTTGTCTTAGCGCAAGATTTCCTAGGGAGAGCAAAGGTAGTGCCAATGCCTTAGTAGATTGCATGGTGATCCCTTCACGCCAAGAGCTAATTATCATTCATGCCGTGAGGACGTAGCAAAAGGTCGGGAAAGTAACTGCTTTGAGCATGGCACCAATAGTAGGTCAAGGAATGACGTGAGAAGAAGGTAAAGGCACAAGGAAAGGAAAGCAAACACCTAACAAAAAGTTGGAACCGATGAGACAGGAATTGGTGTTAAACTTGGAAAGAAGGGTGACTAGTCTTGAGGAGATGGTGGCATCGGTAATGTCGACTGTTGGGAGTTTAGCGGACGCTTGCATGGCAATGCAAGAATCTTGTGATGCAAAAAAGCAGGCAACCGGTTTAAACAGAAAGGGCAAAGACTTCTCTAACCACCAAGAGAAGATTGTGATGAAAAGCCAAGACGAGGAACGCATCAACCATGAGTGGAAGCAGAAGCGCCCACATCCATTACGCTTGGGTAGGACTATCAGGGGGACCCCGAAGTAAGGAGATTGTTAAAGGAAGGAGACGGCAAGATCGATTCAAACATACCGTTATTGATGTATTCGAGCAAGAAGATAGCTCACTGAAAGGAGCCTGGTAGAAGCAACGTTGAGGGTAATAGTCGTGGGTGCCGCTCGCTCATCCTTCATCGTTGAAGTGGGCCGTGAGATGGCCCGCTATCTATGACATGATATGAGGGATCTTAGGGCCCTTGAGCAGAAGGTGCCTCATTGCAGCGAAAAACCACAAGGTGAAGACCTTGAGGAAGGTGTTGGACCATGCTAGCAATTTGACGTGCGATAGTGGGAGTAATGACTTCACCATAAGTGAATGTGAAAGGCAACCGAGACACAGAAGGACTTGGCACGAACTGCATGGAGAAGTGCGAACTCAAGATTCGATTTGATGGACTAATCACCCATCTAACGCGGAGAATGGGAGTAATGCAGATCCATGGTAAGGTTGGCTAAAGGAACAGAAGTGAAGGGTTGGCTGGGAAAAAATGACTAGTCAAGACTCTTTAGGAGACTTGGTTGTGAGTCGTGACAGTGGATAACAATGGCAACATTGGCAAACAGTTTTCACGAGCAACAGGCATTCTTGAAGACGTTACCGAGGACGACAACAACTTGGAGTGGAGGAGGATGTCACACCCTTGGCTAGGTAAGAGCCTTGGGCAACTCTCATACCCACGTGAAGACTTCGGGTGGCATCATGTTCAACAAAGAACCATGAGACTCTTTAGGAGACTTGGTTGTGACAATGGATAACAACGGCAACATTGGCAAACAGTTTTCACGAGCAACAAGCATTCTTGAAGACATTACCGAGGACGACAACAACTTGGAGTGGAGGAGGATGTCACACCCTTGGCTAGGTAAGAGCCTTGGGCAACTCTCATACCCACGTGAAGACTTTAGGTGGCATCATGTTCAACAAAGAACCATGATGGACATGGCTAGCAAGGACCAAAGAATCCACTTTGGAAGCATGCGCCAAAGGCGTGCCTAACACAAAGACCACTTAGTGGGATGAGTGTGGAAAATGAGCACATCGACACGAGAGGATTCCAGATGATGGCAAGTTGGAGTTTCCTAGGCAAGGCGCTTAGCACCCATGCCAAGACAAAGCATGCTCAGAGGATGGTCCAACATGATAAAGTGGATGTGCTAGACAACATGCACGCAACACACTTGGGCACTCAGCAAGACACGACAGAGGAGTGCGTGAGGAGAGCACACGGCAAGAGATGGCATGTGGAAGAGGCATGCCACGCCAAGACGAAGTAACCAAAGAAGTGGGAGCACGGGTCGAGAGCACACAACATACCCGTCAGCAAGTGGACCCTTGGGCGCAACATGATTTGGGAGCACCCATCTTGCCCATTAGCAAGCAGACCCATACCCATGGACGCAGCACGACTTGGGAGCCCACAAGAGTAGCACAGTTTGGGAGCCCCACCAAAGTGTTACCAAGGAGGTCAGCCAGAGATGGAACGGGCACAGCTAGGGAGACGTGACCCTTGGCACATGGAGAGCATGTATAAGTAAAGGAGCACGGCATTTGGAGACAACGCATCCAAGCGAAGAAGACATACAAGCATCCAAGTGAGTGCAACTTGGGCACAAGTCTACCACAACAAGGGAGACACACTTGGAAATGGCTGGTTGAGGGTGACCAAGAGACAAGTGCCCTGGACTTGCGGGTGCAACAGGGAGACTACCGAAAGTCAAAAGTGTGGTTCTAGAATATTTTGGAGTTTTTGTAAGAGGAGTTGCTGTCAGTTTTGGGTGCACTCTCAAAGAGGCTTCCTTGGGCACCCTCTTACTGCTGTACTTGTACTTGGCGCTCTTATATATAACTGTTTAGCGCACCCCATTGAGGTGACGCCCAACTCATACTTGTGTTATTCTTGTGTATGATCTTGGTTGTGGGCACTCTAGTTATAACACGGTTTAACCAAGTAAAAAATACACATAAGTGAAAGCATAGTTTGGCAAGGCCAACCCGAGCTGGTCTCACCACCGGGAGTGGAGCTTGGGCAATGTCGCATGGCTAAGGAAACGAAGCCTTGATTTTGTGTTGGATCCATAAGCCCGTGACAATTATAATGTATATTAATCAAATAAAATTTGATAATAGATTTATAAATTCTTAAAATTCTTAAATAGTTGGGTACACCAAGAAAGTTTGAACTAAGCAATGGTTGGTCATACCAGCTTTCCATGACCTTTAGCCTTGGTTTCAAAAGCCCAACTACATCATGAATTACACGGTTCCTTGCATTCCTTCATTGTTGCTCACCTAGAATCCAAATGTATAACACCTTATTTTCACTAGATTCCCAATTTGAAGCTTGAAAATACTTGAACATCTTGGTTATAACTTTCAAAATTTTGAGTTCATAGATAGCTGGGTACACCAAGAAAGTTTGAATAAGTAATGGTTGATCATACCAGCTTTCCATCACCTTTAGCCTTAGTTTCAAAAGCCCAACTACATCATGAATTACACAGGCAATGTATAACACCTTATTTTCACTAGACTCCCAATTTAAAGCTTGAAAATACTTATACATCCTGGTTATAACTTTTGAAATAGATATTTTCAATTCATAGATAGCTGGGTACATCAAGAAATTTTGAATTAAGCAATAGTTGATCATACCAGCTTTCTATGACCTTTAGCCTTAGTTTCAAAGGCCCAACTACATCATGAATTACACAGGACTTGCAAGTTGCTCACTTAGAATCCAAATGTATAACACACCTTATTTTCACTAGACTCCCAATTTGAAGCTTGAAAATACTTATACATCCTGGTTATAACTTTTGAAATAGATATTTTCAATTCATAGATAGTTGGGTACACCGAGAATGTTTGAATTAAGCAATGGTGATCATACCAGATTTCGATCACTTTTAGCCTTAGTTTCAAAAGTTCAACTACATCATGAATTCCACAGGACTTTGCATTCCTCCATTGTTGCTCACCTAGAATCCAAATGTTTAACACCTTATTTTCAGTGGACTCCCAATTTGAAGCTTGAAAATACTTACACATCCTGGTTATAACTTTCGTAATCTTTATGTAGTTGAATATGATAATCAACATTTATGTTACATACTTTTCTACTCTCATAACCATACCCACTTCTAAAAGAGAACCGCTGACATGATCATTGGCATGAAAAGAAAACTTCAAAATGGCTCTGATACGAGTGAATTGGCCTTCTTGCATTATTTTCATGGCATCCCAGTGTTCCAAGTGCTGCAACTTCTTAATGGAAACTTCTTCCATAGCGCAAGTGGATTTAGTTAAAGTTTTTTTTCAAAGATTCTAAACCATTAACTCCTCCTGAGTATGTACGTGTAGTCAGAAAGAATATGTTGTTCACATGTGTAGCTCTATTGGAAAAACATATTTTATTACATGAATATTTATTTTAGTGATAGCCAACAATATATATGCAGAACAGGAGAATATTTTCAACTTTTTAACATCAGCAAATATATATGCAGAATGAGGGAAAAGATAAATGATTACCTTACTTTCATGGAGCATATTAACATACCCGCTAGTGCTGGAATTTATATCCCTACACACCTCCTGGCTATAACCAAAAGCATTTCCAGACTTTCTTAAATCTGTAGTGCTAAATAGTCAGCAATATTACTAGACCGAGAAAGCAAAAATGATGGGTTTACCACTCAAAATTGTTTACAACTCCATCTTGTTGTATTCCCATTTCATGTGATTTGCAACTTTACATGTGCAACATCACAAACATAGATAGGTTTACCGAATTGTCACACACCGGACAAAGTTTTAGAATAGAAAGAAAGGAAGCGATCATCCTCCATAAACTTTTAGAATAGAAAGAAAGGAATCGATCGTCCCAAGTCTCTCTATTGTTCACTGACTTTGCATCTTCTTATTTGAGTCGATGGACGGCAAATGATAGTATACACTCGCACAAACCCCCTTTAAACACAAAAGTTTGATGTGGACCTCGGGCTCGAGAAGTTTGAGGTTTCATATCTTGAACTCTAGGAGGAAGACCATTTGTGTGAATTTGAGATACACATCCTCCGCCTTTGTAACTTGGATGCTGATATCAAACCCATTTTGGGTCTGTGTTACTGTCCATATACAATGCACTCTATATATATTATTGCACCTTCACACAGCATTCACGGTTTCCTGTCTCGCACAAAGCCAACCTTTTTCTTGTGAAATTTCTCTCCAAATCCAGTAGGAATTTTGGCATAAATTATAGTTCCACCTAATTGATGGGAACTCTGGCCATGGAAATTTACCCCTTGTTCTCCCATTTTAAGATGACCCTTATTGTCAAAATTAAACAAATTTGGTGGATCAAGGAAAAAACTGAACTCGTGGAAGAGTAGGAGTGTAAATGAGTAGGAGTGTAAATGTAGAATGAAATCGCATGATATTGATATGCCACTAATAAGATAACTTGCAATTTCAAGTATAGTATAGATGACAACCACAAGCCAGAGAGACCATAAGGCATCACACCAAAACCACCTTTAATATTAGTACCAGGGTGAAGAACCATGCTGTAATATTAACCCAGGGACTTGCACGCTGAACCAACTTCCAGATTTTCAAATATTTTGGTGCGGATAATACACCCCAAAACTAGTGTCAACATAGAGAATCTTGCTTCTCTAGGTGCAAGAAGGCAACCCAATGCAATTGGTGAAGGACCAATTTAATTTTTCATTTTGTTTCCATGAGGATTATATAATCCATCGATGTAGGACATTCCAAAAGCTGCAGCTAAGCATGTCATCTGTCAGCTGAAGTGGACCAACAAAAGTATTAGTATAAATTATATCTTTGTTGTTAGATAGCATGTAAACCTATTTTTGAAATCTTCACCCGTAATACATATACATACATCAAACCCAGAATCCTAAAAGCATATTTCAATTTTCATATCATAGTAAATAAGAAAAGGATCCAGCATACTGGATTCTAATGGCTGCAGACCTGGTTTTGGCTACTGCTTCCAAATAATTTGTAAATGCAGCTGACCTTGTTTCAGTTTTTCGATTTTGGTTTTTTCGGGTTTTATATTGCTATGGAGGACTTGATACAATTGGGTGCATTGTAGGAGGACACCAATTCAAATATCATCGAGTCATTTGTCTGTATAGCACACCCTCATCGCTCGGTGATTGTTCTAGGTTTCTTGTTTTTCAGCAATGTCATCGAGCCATTTGTATGTATAGCACACCCTCATTGCTTTGTGATTGTCCTTTCTACTAGGTTTCTTGTTTTTCAGCACTGTCAGGGCTACAAATGCATATCAATGATCAATAATGATGGCCCTGGGTATACATGGATTGCAGCTCTAGACTAAGAATTTGGAAGCTTATTTCCTGACGAATTCTGATATTAACCTAACAAAATTGTAGAATGAAATTGGTTGCATGATAAGAATGGCACAAAACAAGGTATAATACAAGAATCTACCCAGACATGATTTTCCGTCACTAATTTTTGATATAAAAACACTAACATTTTTCTTAAAATGGCAAAGTTGAACAATATGTAAACACAGACGTCAATATAAGACCCAGTAAAAATAAAATGGGTCACATGCTCTTCAACTCCATATAAGGCAACCAACCAATGCGATTAATTAGCAACCACATAGTAGCACATTGTTAAAGCCAGCTTCATCTTGAAAAATACAATACCCAGTAAATTGGGCAATCATAACAGGGACATTAAATTTTTGCTTGGGTAAGAACATTAACATAACAAAATTTATCATGAAAAAATACAATACCCAATCAGTGGACAATAATAACAGAAAGACAAGCGACAACACCAACAAAGATATCCAGGCTCTGCATTTTCCTTGTTAGAGTTGACTAACAAAAAACCATCTCGGGCATATAAACAATCAAACCATGGCTGCATTTAATAACAGAATCAAAACAAGCAAAATATATCAGAATAAATTGCTTTATTCCGCAACATTATTAAAAAAAATTGTTCATTGCACACCGAGTAATCAATCCTCTGCAAATTCCAGATGAACTGATATGCAGTTCAATACTTGCCTAAAAATTGCACTATAATCCAAAACTCATTATTCAAAAAATGAGCCAGAGATATGGCCCCAAAATCCTAAAAATTAGTGTCCAGTCATTGTCTTTAAAATTTATCATCATCAAAGGCCATATTAGCCACCGCCAGAGCCATATTTCTTCCCGAGAAGAATTAACTGCAGTTGGTCATATCCAGCTAACACACCAGCCCCAGCAATAGCACGGAGGATATTTGCACCTGCACCCTTGAAGAGTGACTTGGAACCTTCGTTTTTGACTATCTGATTAAATGCATCCAAGGAACTCTTGTACTTAACTGCCTCGCCAGAAGTCATCATCATTCTTCTTCGTACAGTATCTATGGGATACGAAGCAAGACCAGCACCAATTGTAATACACCAACCAAGAAGAAAACTTGCAAGGAAGTTATTCTGCACAAGTGAGAATTTCAAATAAATCAGCATATTAGAGATTAGAAAATCAAGTTTGGTTCATACTTTAATTTAAACAGTTGATATAATTTGCTGAAAATTAACTTACAATTCAACCTACATACAAGAGAATCAACCTCCTGTGTACTAGGAGAATAACAATGGCCTAGAATAAAGCTACTAATTGTAGGAAGTTGAAAGGGCGATCTCACCTGAAGATCACCAGTCAAAACAACTGGCTTCAGAGAATCATACATTCCAAAGTATAAACCACGATAGACTATAATGCCCACACAGGAAATGTTGAACCCACGATACAGACCAGCAATTCCATCAGTTTTCAATGTCTTCTTGTAGACATCAACGAGCCCATTAAATTGCCTCTCCCCTCCTGTCTTTGCAGCTTTGGAGTCATTAGCCAGCCGAGTTCGAGCATAGTCCAAAGAATAAACAAAAAGGAGAGAAGATGCACCAGCTGCACCACCAGAGGCCAAGTTTCCAGCAAACCATTTCCAGTAACCATCCCTATCTTTCTTAAAATTAAAGAGACTCTTAAAGTAATCCTTGAAGGCAAAGTTCAAAGCCTGTGATCAAATAGGAGAGTTAATTAAAATATAAACTATACAAACTTATATCAGTCTGCATTGCCTTCTAATGCAATCAGAAAAACAAATGAAAAGTTGCATTTACCTGAGTGGGAAAATAACGGATAACATTCGCAGTGTTTCCTCTCCACAACGCAACAAAACCTTCATCCTTGATTGTCCTACCAAAACAATCCCCGATTCCTTTGTATGGTTCAGCAAGACGTCCAGACTTCAACATTTCATCCTGGTTTTGTATCAATAGTTTGACACGCTCAATAGGGGCAGCTGCAGTTTTTGATACTGCAGCAGAAACCCCTCCCATGAGAAAATCAATCATAAAACCAGTGAAACCTTTCTCTGCAGGCGCTGGAATAAAGACAGGTGAAAGGCCTGGGGCCAAAGCTACATTGCTTGACCGAGAAGCATGCAAAAATGCACTCTGCAAGCCACCGTAACTCTGCACAGGGGCAGGGGCTGAAAATGCTCCATCATACTTAAAGGGCTGAAGAGCACCATTCTGGCGAGCCTGCCAGCTTGGTGTAATCCTTGAACCAAGATAGGTTTGACAAGACATCTTCTGTACAACAGAAGGATACTTAGGCTGCTCTGCCATTTTAACCCGTCAAGATTACTGCAATACCAGAAGTCCAAATAATAAGTTGGGATACCAATACAAAATTTAAACAAATAATTGCAATAGATACAAGATAAAAACAACATAAAAAGGCAACAATGCAGGAAATAAGAAACCCAAAATGTCGAACCACGCACTGAAAGCAGCATAAAAGGTTACAATGACAAACTACGATGCCAGGGACCATCTCAAAACACATCTTGCCCTGCACAGAGCCATTGTAGCCGGAAGAGAAGTTTATGAAGGACTTCCCCTAAAAGCATTTTTTTCTTCTCTCTACAAAAAGTGGGGTCAAGGGAAAATTTATATAATTACACGTATGCAGCTCATCTCTAAAGACTTAAACAATGTCCAAGAACCCTGGATGATCTAAGGAACAAGACTTCCAAAGCAAACACATCTAGAGCAGAGACCCAGGGGTTCCAACTTTCTCTAACCACAAATCAACTTGGTGATTAGGTATTAACATCTCAGCAAAATGATAATAAGAGTTTCTAAATAGCCCAGGGGTTAGTCCAAGCAGTCATGAGCAGTGAAGTCCATGAGAATTTCCCATATATGGACATGTGTAAAAAATAAGAATCTCTAACTACGAAACATATCTGAAATAAATCACCCAGAGGCTGAAACAGAAAACCCTTCCAACCAATTTTTATTAGTTTCTACTGCAATCTAAATTAGATTAGTTTCTACGGCAATCTAAATTAGATAAATAATAACCGAGGACAGTAATTCTGAGAGATTGACAACCCTATAAATAAATATCCAACAAGGTTCGACAAAGTACACATGACATTAATGAAATGGAGAAGGTAAGCGGGTTGAATCTGCAAGATCAGAAGAAGAAAAATAGAACATACAACAAGGTTCGACAAGTAAACATAACATTAATGAAATAGAGAAGGTAAGCGGGTTGAATCTGCAGGATCAGAAAAAGAAAAATAGAACAGACGGTCAAGGGCAATAAATTTCTCAAAAGGTCAAGGACGATAAATTTCTCAAAAGGAAAAAACAAGGCTCGCATGATATCATCTTAATAAAAGCATTAAAAAAAATTAAACAGAAGATCGACCCATGAATAAACCAAACTTTGGGTCACAATCTTGAGATCCATTTTACATTTTAAGTCCTGATCTTCAAGACATGATCCATCTTAATTCATAGCAAACCCTAGCAGGAATCAACTTCATGACCATCCACAATTAAATGGACATGGATCAACAGAACAACATATTCTAATGCAACAAAAAGTGAACTGAGCCGGATTGCATTCCTTTCAAAACAAACACGGCAAAAAACTACAAAGATTTTAAAGGCCTGCTAGTAAAATGCTCAGAATGGGAGATATTAAAAATCAGGCCATAGGTATAAAAATATCCCTAAAAAAATCGGTTGATTCAGTCTTCAAGAAGAAAAGTCAGATTAATATTAACGATCGAGACGCATTAAGGAATAGCATAAAGTCTTCAAACTCTCATCAGTTAAAGGCCCTAGATTCACTAAACGATAGGATAAAGCCTTCAAACTGATCATTCTAGACATCGACATCCATTAGAAGAGAGTCTACAACCTTCAAACTCTAATCCTTTCAGTCTTTCGGGAATCGAGATACATTAAAAGAGTTTATAGAACCTTGACATTTTAGAGATCAAGAGGCACTAAACCAGATTATAAAGCCTTCAATCTTTCCAGGCTTCGAAACAGAACGTAAAGCCTTCAAAGACATTAACCAGGCTAACATGGTTAAATCTACAAAAGATCTGCGTTGAGCATTCGTTTAAGACGAAAACTCGACAAAGCAGCGGATCTAATGTCTCAGAAAACAGATCTTTCCAAAGGCTTTACCGATTTAACATGAAAAACAGCACGAAAGAAAACTTCAAGCAATATTACCTTTCAAGCACTCCAGGACCATGAAATAAAAGTTTCCAGAGACAAATCGTCAATTTAAGTCCTCGGAAAACGGATCAAAGGGCTCTAGAAACAGAGACAGCGATCAATGCCCAAGCAAACAAACCATCTTTTACAGAGGTTAGGTCCTCAAGGGTTTGTCTCCATATGAAATGGAACATATGGTAGGTTATATATGCAAAAAACATAAGTTATTTCAAATTGATGTGACTATTTCTACACATTATGAACTCATTGTGAAGATATCATTATGGAAGATACTCTTAAGTTGAAGAATGCTAACCAAACTTCTTCCATGCAAGAATAACCACTCAATTATCTTTATGTTTTGTCCATTGTTTTAGTTCCACAAGCCTTGAAACTTCTAGGTTACATCAAGCATCGCAAAGTGGTAGTCATGGTTGACAATGGCAACACCCACAATTTTATTCATCGATGAGTGGTTGAAGAACTCTACTATTATGTCCATCCAGTGCCCAATTTTAAAATTATGATAGCCAATGGCAAGATGATGAAATGTGGGGGCGTTGTGAAAATGTGAGGCTCCAATTGGGTGATTGTTATCTCAAAACTCATATGTTGGCCATAGATATGTGTGTTTGGGATATAGTTTTAGGGGCAGAATGGTTATGCACATTAGGGTCAGTTACCGTGGACTTCAAGGAATTATAATTGAGCTTTACTCAAGACTCTCATACTCACACCCTCAAAGGGCTCCAAGCAAGCTCCCTTGGAATCACAGCCTGTCATCGAATGGAAAAATTATTGAAGAAAGGCCACTCTAGATTTATTTCCCACTTCCATGCCATGCAGGCTCTAGACCACGCCACACCAAAAATCCATCTTGTCTTACAAAAGGTTTTGGACAAACATCAGCAGGTCTTTAAGACACCAAAGGGTTTACCCCCATGTAGAGGCGATCATGATCATGATATACCCTTGATTCAACACAATCAAACACCAAATGTACGCTTGTGTGCACAAAAGAATTAAATTGGAAGGATCACTTAAGAGCTGCTAGAGGCAGAAGTCAGTCGTCCCAGCGCTAGCCCATATTCATCCTTGGTGATCATGGTTTTAAAGCAAGAAGGGAATGGGCGCATGTGTCTTGATTTTTGTGCCTTTGCATGGAACGAAGCAACAGAAAAATCGTTTGTGGTTTTGAAGCATGTCATGTGCACCACTCCAATCTGATTATGCTTGATTTTACTAAGATCTTTGTATTGGAATGTGATACTTCTAGAAAAGGTTTGGGTGCAATCTTAATGCAATATGGATGACCCTTAGCATCCACCAATAGGCAACGGGGTAATAGGGATTTGGACAAATTGTTTACCTACAAGGAAAAAATGATGGTGATCCTACATGCATTTGGCAAATGGCAATAGTGTCTCCTAGGGTAGCTTTTCCAAATAGATCACCACAGCTTTAAGTATTTTTTGGAACAAAGGTTGTCATCCATGGAGCAACATAAATGGGTCATTAAGACGCTTGGATGTGATTAAGAGATCATCTACAAAAATGAAAAAGATAATGTTGTGGCAAATGTCTTATCAAGGAAATATGAGGAAGAGGAATCCATCTTTGACTTATCTTCTGTGGTACAAAATGGGTAGAAAAAACACGACAAGAATGGATCACCAATGTTATTACATCTCAACCCATAAAGCAACTTAAGGAATTTCCTAACATTCACTGGCTATCCAACACCCCTTCACCAAATTTTTACGGCCCATATTAGATTGTTCAAGGCATGGGTCAGGTGGCTTACAACTTAGTGCTCCAAGAACACCCCAATATCTACCCAGTATTTCGTATGTTTTGTTTGAAGAAGGGTTCGAGTCATCATTGTCGAGTTCAAACTCCATTATCAAAACTCAAAGCAAAAGGCTCCATTTGGCTTCATCCCACAATTTGTTTGGCCACATGAGAGCATGACCTACACCAGTGCACAATCAAGGAATGTCTATCACAATCGAAGAGTATGCAACCAGAAGATGCTACTTGGGAATCGTCGACCCTTTTATAGCAATTTTCCATCTCCAGGCTTGAAGTCAAGGTTGTTTTTGAAGGGGGGTGGCATGTTAGGGTCTTACCCTAACCCCCCTTCCTTATTAAATAGAGGCCCCTACATGGATGGTCCTCGTTAATAGCAGGACTACAAGTAGTTAGGCCTTTGGTTATTGAAGAACTATATATAGAGTAGTAATTTATGTAATGGGAATAAAAAATTGTCATTGTAATTGGAGCTTTGCTCTTGGATGTTACGCCCTTAAAGAAGCAAGTGAACATAGCTATATATTTTATCTATTCTCTCTTGTGTTTTTCTATCTTTTCATTGAATTTATGAGTTTAAGTAAATTGCAATCTCATTTTAGAGTCACGGTGCTTGTCAAGTAGGTAATTTTGTTTCTAGTATGTGTCTTGAGGGTTGAACAAGGTACTTGAATTATCTCTCAAAGGGAAGAGGTGGATGATCCTTAGTCTTTTAATAACATTGAATTGTTTCTACAAAGGATGCTTGTCCATGTCATCACCCATAAATCATGGCACATGATTAAAGATCCCTATATCAAAACACCTTTCATTTTTTAATGACATGGTGGGAGGGGGATATTGTTTATAGGAACTTATAGATGTCCATTTCTCTATGTTTTCATGTTATAATGGGTGTACATATCTCATCAAAATAAAAATAAAAAGGGCTTGCACTTTCATTCTATTAGAAAGTGGCAACAACGAAGGTCTTCTATCATTTGCATGTGTCCTTGCATGATAGAAGACATAAAACAGGAAGCCAAATGGTTTAATGCCTTTATCCAAAGTTTAGACTTAGGAAAAGTGCATTAAGTGATCTAATTATCAATTGACTTAATCGAGTTACTTTTTTTATAAATTTAAAGTGAAAATAATTTAAGTGATGGCTAATCTAATCTTGTCCATTGATCTCACCGGAGGATCTCATCCATTGATCCATAGTGGGAAGTTAGGGTTTTCGCTTGGCCATTGAGTTAAAAGAAGGATCGATTTGGGGGAGAGGACACACACACAGTTGTTTTGACACACAGATATTTCTTCCTCGTAGCTTTCAGCTGGAAAGTGAGAAAGAGAGTTTGCGAGAGAATTTTGCAGAGGGTGAGACTAAAGAACTTCTATTCGGAGATTGACAGGGTGACATAGGCAAATTGAAGAGGTTGTACAAGTTTGTAGGGAGGTCGTACAAGCTTACATAGAGGGTCGTACACGTTGACGCAGGGCCGGCTGTACGAGTGATGCAGGCGATCGTACGAGTGACGTAATGGTTGTATGGGTGATGCAGGGAGGCTATATGCTGATGCAGGAGGCCGTACATTGACACAGGGGATGTACATGTTGATGCGGAGGGGCCGTACAATCTTGTTGGGGTTTCTTTGTGAGTTTTGGTTGTACGATTTTTTTAGGTTAGGTAAAATCGATTTCTGGATTGTACTGTTCTATATCTTGCCAATAAAAATATCTCCCGAGACTGCTGCACCGGTTTTCCCATTTTGGGTTTTTTCCGGGGGTTTTCATACCCAAAAATATTGGTGTCTCTATTGATGTGATTGTTGATCTATTTCTCTTAGTATTTATTTTCCGCTGCAATATTTATGAATAAATCAATTTGTGGTAAACAATAATTAAATTGGGGTTTGAATAAAAATAAATAAACTTGCATACTGTGACTCAATAGTGGGTTTTAAGGAAATTTACATGGTATCAAAGCTCTTCTGAGCAGATCTGATAGAAAGCATTAGTTATTGGATAGATCGGGGGAAGATCTATCCTAGGGTTTGATAGGTACACCTCATTATGGCTGTACAGTTGAGAGTCGAGGATAGACTCCAGAGGGCTTAGAACTTTCCTACATGGAAAGAGAGGATCATGAGGATCCTGGATGTTAGTGATGCAGAGGAGCACATTGACGACCAGAAGACTGCATCCATAGATCTGACAGAGTTGGAAAAATGGAAGAAGGTAGATTCTAGGGCCATGTTGATTATCTTGGATGGGGTGAAGGATCATATAGTCCCTCACCTTTCCGGGAAGAAGACCGCATTGGAAATGTGGAAGGCTCTGGAAATCCTTTACCAGAGTAAGAACGAAAACCGGAAGATGGTGCTACAGGAAAGGCTACATAGTATATAGATGGCCAAGGGTGAAGAAGTGGTGCCTTATCTCACAAGGCTCACACAAATCGGGGATGAACTTGGAGCCGTGGGCTCTAAGACTGAAGATGAGGAGCTAGTTCAGGTAGCCCTAAATGGATTTTCTAAGCCATGGGACGTCTTTGTCAAAGGCGTGGTGGCTAGGGAGAACCTCCCTGACTGGCATAGATTGTGGGATGACTTTGTGCAGGAGGAGATCCGCATGGGTCAAGGTTTAGGTTCATCCAGTAGTGCCCTACAGATCGTGGATGAAGAGGCTCTAGCCCTAGCAAGCAAGGGCAAGGGCAAGGCAAAGAAGAAGAAGGGTGGTAAGAAGAATATTGACATGTTAAGGTCAAGTGTTTCATCTTCCACAAGCATGGACACTTTTCCTCCCAATTCCCAAACAGAAAGAAGAAGAAGAACACACAAATGGCAAGTTCTACAGAGGTGGATGAGTTCAACAAGAGTTTTGATGAGGACTTTTGCTTGATAGTTTGCATGGCAAGCTCCATAAACAACAACATCTGGTACATTGATAGCAAAGCATCTTGTCATATGACAGGACATAAAGCATTCTTCAAGAGATTGCAGGAGGGTCGAGTAAATCTCCACATTGAGTTGGGAGATGATGAGTGGTATCGGTCGCAAGGAGTTAGTACTGTTTCGTTTCATAGGGAGTCTGGAAAACCCCTTAGTTTTGTTGACGTATTATATGTTCTGGGGTTAACAAAGAACCTCATATTCGTTTCCACCCTGGAGGACAAGGGTTTTCTAGTGACTTTACGGGATAGGAAAGTGCATATCAGGCCAAAAGGGTTAGAGCAGAATTTGGATCGGATGATTGGGTTCCGGAGCGGGAAGGTGTACAGAGTACACTTCAAGCCTACAAAGGCTCTAGTTAGTAGCAACAGCAGTCAGAGTGAGTTGTGGCATAGGAGGATGGCACACTTACACCATGGAGCACTGAGGCATTTGAGATAGGAAGTTATTGGAGTTCCTCATGTACAGGAGGAGAAACATAACCACTGCAAGGGTTGTGCATTGGGGAAGAACATCAGGAGGCCTTTCCCACAGAGTGAGCACAAGTCTAAGGGGACCTTGGACATGGTGCATTCAGATGTTTGTAGGCCCATAAGCATCCATTCTTTCAGTGGCTACAGTTATTGCATCACATTCATTGATGACTATTCCAGGAAGACCTGGACCTATTTCTTGAAGGCTGAGTCAGAGGTCTTCGAGCGGTTTCGAGAGTTCAAGAATCTCGTGGAAAACTAGACAGGGAGGAGGATTCAGATATTGAGGATGGACAACGAGGGTGAGTACACCTCCAAGGAGTTCTTGGAGTTTTGTTTATCAGAGGGGATCAAGAAGGAGCATATTGTTCCTCACACCCTGCAGCAGAATGGAGTGGCAGAGAGGAAGAACATGACATTAGTTGGTGCAGCCAAGGCTATGTTGTTTGATCAGGGATTGCCACTATTCCTATGGGCCGAGGCATTTCAGACTGTAGTATACATCCAGAAAAGGTGTCCCCACACAAATTTGGGGAAGAAGACACCTGAGGAGGTTTTCACAGGCACTAGACCAGATGTGAGTCATCTATGCATATTTGGAAGTGTCTGCTATTATCACATTCATGCTGACACTAGGAAGAAGTTGTACCCTTCTTGTGAGAAGGGGCTACTAGTTGGTTACAGCGAGACTTCTAAGGCATACCGGGTATATATTCCGGCTCGCAGGAGGATCATTGTGAGCAGGGATGTCTAGTTTGATGAGGACAGAGCCTTATGAAGATCTATGGATTTACTAACACAGGAGCAACCAACACAGGACTCGGGATTCAAGTTGGAGGAGCCACAGGTACAGGTACAGACACAGGGCACAGGTTTTGGTAGTCAAAGGGAGTTAGGTGGATAGTATCCTTTGGTCATCCACTTGGAGGATGAGCCGCAACAGGAGGAATATATTCAGCTGCCACAGGAGGTAGACTCTAGGCCACAACCTAAGTGGTACAAGTCCACAGTTCAGGATTCCAGGCAGGTGACTCTTCCACAGAACTCCATGAGGTGTAGCAAACCACCAGATAGACTTAGCTATATGGAAATGATGATAGAGTTGATTAACTCCGAGCCTTCCAGTTTCTAGGAGGTTGCACAACATGATGTGTGGCAAGAGGCTATGGTTGAGGAGTATGACTCCATCATGAAAAACCAAGTGTGGGAGGTTGTGCCAAGGCCAGAAGGAAAACGAGTGGTCGGATCCAGGTGGATCTACAAAGTAAAGCATGCAGCAGACGGAAGCGTGAAGAAGTATAAGACGCGCTTCATGGAAAAGGGGTATTCGTAGAAGGAAGGTATTGAGTATGAGGAGACCTTCGCCCCTATTACCAGATACTCTTCTATTCGGACTATTCTCTCATTAGCAACAGAGATGGG
This sequence comes from Larix kaempferi, assembly GCA_027924585.1. Taxonomy (NCBI): domain Eukaryota; kingdom Viridiplantae; phylum Streptophyta; class Pinopsida; order Pinales; family Pinaceae; genus Larix; species Larix kaempferi. The sequence continues at coordinate 10,247,493 of BSBM01000072.1, read as the reverse complement.
TTGGCGCGTTCATCAGATGGACGTAAAGACTGCCTTCCTCAATGAAGTTATAGAGGAGGAGGTATTTATTGAGCATCCAGAGGGGTTCGAAGTAGAGAGAAAGGAGTCACATGTATGCAGGTTGCAGAGAGATCTTTATGGGCTCAAGCAGGCACCTCGGGAATGGTACTCGAGGATCGATAACTATCTACGGGAGATGGGATTCCAACGGAGTGAGGCAGACCACAACTTGTACTCTTTGTCAAGGGAGGTACTTCTCATACTGGTATTATATGTATATGATCTCTTTCTTACAGGAGATGAGAGGATGATCGAGGACTGCAAGTCCAACCTTGCAGTAGAGTTTGAGATGAAAGACCTTGGGTTGATGCATTACTTCCTAGGTTTGGAGCTTTGGCAGAGAGATGGGCGCTTCTTCATTGGTCAGGGGAAGTATGGAGTGGAGATCTTGAGGAGATTCAGGATGGAGGACTGTAGACCCATGTCCATGCCTCTAGTTACCAACTGGAGGAAGATTGATGCATTGAGCTCAGAGGAGCTTGATCCTACATTGTATAGCCAGCTTATCGGGTCACTCATGTATTTGGTCAACACATGACTGGACATTAGCTTTGCAGTCAAATCTTTGAGTTAGTTCATGGTGGACCCTTGGAGAGTACATTGGACAGTTGCAAAGCATGTGCTTCACTACCTTAAAGGTACAATGGAGTATGGATTGGTTTATGAGCACAGTGGGAGTATACAGTTAGCAGGCTTCACATATGTTGACTGGGCAGGATGTGTAGAAGACAGGAAGAGCACTTCAGGTTGTTGCTTCAGCATTGGGTCAAGGGTTGTCTCTTGGTACAGCAGGAAGCATAAATTAGTTGCATTAAGCTCAACAAAGGCTGAGTACATGGCAGCCAGTATGGAAGCATGTGAGGGGATGTGGCTGAGAAAGTTGCTCTCAGGGTTATTCGAGTGTGATTTGGAGACTACAGTGATTCGTTGTGACAATCAGAGTAGCATTAACCTATCTGAGAATCCAGTGTTCCATGACCAGATCAAACACATAGACATCCGGTATCACTTCCTAAGAGACTGTGTACAGAGAGGAACCATTCAGTTGGAGTACATTCAAACGAATGAGTAGGTGGCGTCCATATTCACCAAGGCACTTTGTAGGCACAAGTTTGTGAAGTTCATATACAAGTTGGGTTTGCTACTAAATCCCTTCCTCGTTGAGAGGGAGTATTAGAAAGTGGCAACAAGGAAGGTATTCTATCATTTGCATGTGTCCTTGCATGCTAGAAGACATAAAACAGGAATCCAAATGGTTTAATGCCTTTATCCAGAGTTTAGACTTAGGAAAAGTGCATTAAGTGATCTAATTATCAATTGACTTAATGGAGTTACTTTTTATAAAGTTAAAGTGAAAATAATTTAAGTGATGGCTAATCTAATCTTGGCCATTGATCTCACAGGAGGATCTCATCCATTGATCCATAGTGGGAAGTTAGGGTTTTCGCTTGGCCATTGAGTTAAAATAAGGATCGATTTGGTGGAGAGGACACACGCACAGTTGTTTTGACACACATAGAATTCTTGCTCATAGATTTCTGCCGGAGAGTGAGAAAGAGAGCTTGCAGGAGAATTTTGCAGAGGGTGAGACTAAAGAACTTATATACGGAGATTGACAGGGCGACATAGGCAAATCAAAGAGACCGTACAAGTTTGTAGGGACACCATACAAGCTTACGCAGAGGGTCATACACGCTGACGCAAGGCCGACTGTACGAGTGACGCAGGAGGTCGTACGAGTGACACAGGGAGGCCATACGCTGATGTAGGAGGCCGTACGCTGACGCAGGGACCGTACACGCTGATGCAGGGGGGCCGTATGATCTTGTTGGGGTTTCTCTGTGAGTTTTAGTTGTACGATTTTTCCAGGTTGGGTAAAATCGATTTCTGGATTGACTATTCTATATCTTGCTAATAAAAATATCTCCTCAAATTGTTGCACCGGTTTTCCCATCTTGGGTTTTTTCAGGGGTTTTCATACCCAAAAATATTGGTGTCTCTATTGATGTGATTGTTGTTCTATTTCTCTCAGTATTTATTTCCCGTTGCAATATTTATGAAGAAATCCATTTGTGGTTAACAGTAATTAAATTGGGGTTTGAATAAAAAAAACTTGCATATTGTGACTCAAGAGTGGGTTTTAAGGAAATTTACACCTTCATCTATACTCACTCATACCAAGTCACTATGTTACTACAAGTCCAGCCACCTCGGTATTGTTGTGGGGAAATTTGCACAAAGGAGTGCAACACTTACCAGTTTGGGAAAAGCCTTTGAGGTTGTCAACAATGCCCAGTATTGTGTTACAAAAAGCAAATGTTAATGACTCCAAATTGATCTTGCAAGGTTCTTGTTAGCAAAACAAAAAACAAAAAAAACAAAAAAACTTGAAAATAACTTGAAACAAAGCAAAGAGAGTGCGGATATGCAAACCACAACAAGAAGCAAATGCTAGAACCAATTTAGATTTCCTAATGGTCAAGTTGTTACATGTAGTGTCACCTAGGGGGTGTTGGATTCAAGGAAAGCCAACAATCTCCCTTAGGGAGGTCCTTTTTGTCCACACTAAATGCTAAAAGACTTGAAAGAACAAATGGGAGAAACACTTTCCCCTTGGAGGAAGGTGGCAAGGGAGCTTGAAGAATGCTAGTAGGTATGGGAAGAGGTGGAAGAAGTTCCAACAAAATTCCAACAGCATAACCTTCTCTATTTTTTCTCTCTTTGGATGCATTCCCATGGATTCCTATTACAGGGCAAGAGGTGGCCAAGAAATAACTAGATCCAAATGTGGACTCATTGATTCCATGATCTAGCTCCATAGTACAAAAAGGGGGGCCATTCGATGATCCTAACTACATGAGGAGCCAAATTCGATGTCCTGGAGGTGATGGAGCTTTCATGATCCTTCAATGCACCACGGGTGGTTTTGGTTCCACTGTTTTTTACAGTCGCGCGGATTTCAAAGAAAAATATGCGCTAGTGTAGTGTGGGCACGAAACTGATAATACATGTTGTAGCGCAAGCTATCATGGGAGTAACCACACTACCGCTTCTTTTGACTAGTTTTGGCATTTTTAGACTCATGCTGCTTTCTGGATCTATTAAGGATGTCTTCGGTGGAATGCATGTTGTATGTTGATGGTGCCTTACTATAAGATTAGCCAAAATGTCGCATGTGTGCAAAGTTTAGGCATTAGCAAATGCCCCCTGATGTATGAGGTTTGGAGGGTACTATAGAGCCAATAATGCATCATCATTTCTTTCTGTGATTTCCCATGTTCTTGGAAGTTCTCAAGCGAGTGTGGACAGAAGGTTCCCTTGGGGGAAGATTGTTGGTGACAACTGGTGAATCTTTAACAAAGAATAATGTTTTATACAAATGAGGCGAGCATACCCATGCTTGTGAAAATCTGTCAAGATGACTACAATGATAGGAGACCAAGGGGTCAACTCCTAATCCTATCGGTACATAGATGAAGGTGGATTCAATCCATGTGAGAGTAAATGAACCTAGAAATGATGTGACAAGTGTCAAATAAGTGGAACTATTGATGACCATGATAATCCCATGAGGGTGGGGGACTTGGATACTGGTGAAGTTGTTGCATGGTGAACTTCATTGTATTGTTGCTACCATGATTTGTAAATGTGAACACTGGTACTTTCAAAACATACGACTCTCCTTGATGTGATAAATGTGTTGACGTTGAGCATAGGAAAGACCACTAAGTTAGGGGGCACTAATGACTCCCCCTATGTAGTTTGAGGTGATCCCTTTTGTTGATTGAAAGGGACTCCAAGGCACAACTGCAACTCTCAGAATATGAGGATTTGATGTCGATGAGAGATAAAGTACATGATAATATGAGGGTCTTATCCTGAGAACCAAGATCATTTTGTAAGCAATTGTAAGACTAACAGACCTGACACAAGATTGGGGTAAGCGTGGGGCTCATAACTTCCTTTGATCGATGTCAACTTGGGGAGTAACTAATGACAACATTCTTCAAATAAGGGTACAGAGTGTAACAGATGGAAACAAACTACAAATGAAGGGTTTTGTGGGATACACGACACCGAGGGTGATGGTGAGTGACAAAACTAACAATGTTGGGGGTAGTAAGACTCAACGACATCGATCAAAGGTGACCAGGGGTTACTTCCTAAAAGAATAGTGATGTTTCCACAGTTTTGAGTGGATTTGGGAACTGTTTGTACATAAAGAATAATTGGTGGGGTCCCCATGGTTTTGAGGGTGTCGGGGGACCAATTTGATGATGGGTGGGACTCCCCCGGTTTTGAGTGGGTTGGGGAACCTTTACCATGATGATGTGAGGTTTGTTTGCAAAACATGAAGACGAGTGTCCCATGAATCAATGCCATGCATAATGTTCCTGCGGGAATAACTGAATAGAATTGGTTGTTGCGGAAGGTGGGGGACCCATTGTTGTCATCGCGAGGGTGATGATATAAAGAAGATTGCAGGTGGTAGATTTCCCATCAAGGTATGAGTGGTCAACTGTGATGCTTGATTGTAACATATGTTGAGGAATTTGATGGCATTGACTCCGGAAGGTGGGGGAGTAAATGCGCAACCAAAATAAATGATGAACTAGGGGTTGATCTTTTCAAGCTATACCAAATTCCTTGGACTTGTGGGGGTTCGAAATCATGGGTGCCAAATTATGGCGGGGATGCAATCGTGCACACACCCATGGGGGAAGCATGCAATCCGTGGCAATGATGATGATGGCACCTTATTTTTGGGAGTTAGGACCCTATGGTTATCAACGGGAGTACCAGTAAATGCAATGTAAACAGAGGGAAAACATTGCCTATATGCCAGTTTCGAGATGATATAGAGGGAAAACGTTGCCTATATTCTCGTTTCGATATGATACCTAGAATACAAGTCCCGCACCATTGCTGAAATGGGTTGAGTCTTAATTTTGTTGTCCATTTTCCTACACACATGTCACAAATACCCAAGTGTAATAGAATATAGATCATGAGGAAGGTATTTCCAATGTTGAAATAATAACCAATGACATAACGCACCTTTGGAGTGCACCTAAATTAGGGGTAGAAATGTTTGAGGTACAACCCATCGACGAGACTGTTGGGGTGATTCCTTCAGGGTCTGTTAAGACATATACCCATTTGGGGAGGCATTGTTTGACGACATAGGGTCATGTCCATTTAGATAAAAATTTAACCGGTCCTGGGTTGCTATATTTCTTAGCGTTGAAGACGAGGACAAAGTATCCCTCGTTAAAGGTGTGAGGTCAGACTTGGTGGTCATAGTGTGCTTCGGAGTGTAACTTCATGGCCTCATTCTATTGGAGTGAGTCCCTTCTTTCTTCATCTAGGTGTTCCAAATTAAACAATCGTTGCTCAAGGGCCAGAGTATCGGGTAACAACTCCACAACGGATTGGAATGTAGGTATTTGGCACTCAATGGGTAATACGACTTCTACTCCATGTACAAGGTGAAATGGGGTAAATCCTGTGGTCATTTTAATCGAGGTTATGTATTCCCATAATATTGGGAATAGAATATGGTACCAATTGGATTTGTTCTTGTTCACTGTGCGTTGAAGCGTGGTTTTGAGAACTTTGTTCATGACTTTGACTTGGCCATTAGCTCAATGATAGTAAGATGTTAAGAATTCATGCTTGAATCCTAACAAAAGTGATAAGTCCTTGAAATTATGGTTACAGAAGTGGGTGTCGTTATCAGAAACTAATTGCTTTGGGACTTCGAATCATGAGATGACATGGTAAAAGAAGAATCATATAGTGGTGGTGCTTATGCAATCAAATGTGGTCATTGATTTGGACCACTTAATGATGTAGTCAATTACTACTATGATATATTTGTGACCTTGTGCTGAGGCTGGGCGACACTCCATGAAATCAATTTCCCATTTGCAAAATGGGCCAGCGGTGATTACTAGATGGAGGGGGGCAGGGGAATCCCACTTCTTATAGGAAAATACTTGACAACTGGCACATCTTTTAATAGCGTAGATGCAATATTTGAACATTAATGACCACAAATAGCTTGCAGAGAGTATTTTTGGGGTGGTTTCCAGCCCTGAGAGATGGCCACTACATGCCCCGCTATGATAGTCATTGAGGACTTGCTCCGCTTCCTCATGGGTCAAGCAATGTCATAGGATAGTGTTGACCCCGCAACGATACAAGACATCTCCGAGGAGAAGATATCTTGGATCTTGATGACATATGCACCAACGATCATCTCGGGACAAGTGAGGGGCGAATTTCTGGGTTTGGAGGTATGATAGGATATCATCGTACCATGGATCATTGTTGTTTGTTAGGAAAAGGTGTTCATCGGGTAATTAATCGTTCACAAGTTCTCTCGAGGTAGTGGTCGGGAGGTCAATGATGAGCTCAACAAGGGCTAAGGATTTTTTCTTTTAAGTATCACAAATTCGAGGTTGAATTCTTGGAGAATAATGCTCCAATGTGTAAATTTATCATTAATGAGTTGACAGATGAGTATGTATTGCATTGGATTAGAGTCTGCGATCACTATTGTTTTGAGTAGTAAGATGTAATGGCGCAATTTCTATACTGAGAGGATCACAACTAGTGCGAGCTTCTCATCATGAGTGTAGTTTAGTGCTGGTATGGCCAATGGTTTGTTGATGTAGTAAATGACGTGTTTAGTGTGACCTTCAACCTTTTGGACCAAGACACTTGCAACAGAAGAAGATGATGCTGAGATATATAGGATAAAATCTTTGTCAAAATCCAGGGGGAGATGAGGGGTACAGAATCCAATGCTTGCTTCAATGCGTCAAAAGAGCTTTGGGCCTAGTCATCCCAGTGGAAAGGGATGTCTTTCCTAAGTAGTCGCAAAAACTTGTGTGCCCGAGTGGCATAATTAGGGTCAAAGCGATGGAGGAAATTGTCCTTCCCCTAATTCTTTGTAATGGGCGTCATGTTCGCGGGCGAGGTAAGTCAAGGATGGCTTGGAATTTACATGGGATTACGGTGATACCTTCTTTTGAAATGATGAATCCTAATAACGATCCTGTGTTAACACAAAAGATGCATTTTAGGGGATTTAATCAAATATTGTTTTTACGACATCGCGTGAAGATGGTGCATAGATCACGTAGGTGATCACACCGGTTTTTAGATTTGGACATCAAGTCATCAAGGAAAGCAAGAATGATATGGTGTAGATAATTGAAAACGTATATCATAGCCCTTTGGAATGTGGCTCCAACATTCTTTAACCCATGACATAATCCTATAAGCAAAGGTTCCCCAATGTGTTGAAAATGTTGCTTTGTACTAATCCTAGGGGAAAATCCGTATTTGGCTATAACTGGAAAATCCATCCATGAAGAACAAAATTTCACTACCTGCACAGGAATTGACAACCTGGTCGATAAACTGGGTGGGGTAGTTGCCTTTGGAGCATGCTAGGTTGAGATCGTGAAAATCTGTACATACTGGAATGGTGCCTTGCTTCTTATTTACTGGGACGAGGTTGGAGACCCATGATGTATAAGCAACGAGGAAAATAAATCAATCCTGAAGGAGTTTTTTTTATTTTAGCCTTGATAGTTGGGGCCTTAGAGGGATTGACGAGTCATTGTTTCAGTCTCACTAGGAGTGCATCTGGCCAAGTGTCAATATGATGTTCGACAATTGAAGGGTCTAATCCAAGCATTTCTTCATATGACCATGCGAAGATGTCTCAAAATTCTCTAAAGAGAGAGGTAAAGTCAGTTATTTCCCGTGGTGAGCATGATGCACCGATTGAGATGTTTTCTATGACTCCTGGTGTGATGGGAATATCAACTTGACTTGTGGGAGAAATATTTCCTAGATTGCCATATTCAAAGGCATCGAGGGCCGAGTTAGGGTTTTTGATCCAATTGAGAACCTTTCCTTCCGGAAATGTGCATATACCAAATCTCCTTCTGCAAATGAATGCATTTGTTTCTTCCGGTCGGCTCGCAAATTATATGCAACATTGCTTTTCTCAAGCTGCTTCCTCACCTTATCATGCACTTCCTTTATGTGATCTGCAAATGATTCAACATCTGCACTTCTTGTCAATCCCATTGGTAGCTCTATCAAATCGACTACCCCATTTAGATTTCTCCCTTGCACTATCTGGAACGGACTCATTCCCGTTGATCAGTTCACCGAGTTGTACGTGAATTCCAACTAGGCCAACACATTTTCCCACTGTTTCGGTCGATCAATAGTTAGACATCTCAAGAGGTTTCCCAAACTCCTGTTAACGACTTCAGTATTCCCATCGGTATATGGATGGTATGCAGAACTGAACTGCAACTTGGTATCCAACTTCTTCCACAAAGTTCGCCAGAAATGACCGATAAAATTTCTGTCTTGATCTGACGTTATACTCTTCGGAAACCCATGAAATCTCACAACTTCCTTAAAGAATAACACAACAATTGTGGTGGCATCACTTGTCTTCCTGCACGAAATAAAATGTGCCATCTTAGAAAACCTGTCGACTACCACAAATATGGAGTCGTTACCCTACTGCATGTTCGACAATCCTAACACAAAATCCATACTAATATGTTCCCATGGAATAGTCAGCAGTGGAAAAGGTGCATGCAGTACCATGTTTTGACTTCTCCCTTTGGCATGCTGGCATGTACGACACTGTCGAACCCACTTCTTCACGTCTGTTGCCAATCCTGGCCAGTAATACTTCTCTTTGACCAACGCTTTGGTATTGTCGATGCCAAAGTGCCCTGACAATCCTCCACTATGCAGCTCTCATATCGAATTCTCCCTTACTGATCCTTGGGGAATACATAATCGATGTCCCCTAAAAAGGTATCCTTCTTGGATAAAATAATCCAAGTGTGGAGCTCGGTTGACACTCCATGGTTCCTTTGACGCTTTCCATGCTTCAGCAAAATCCTCGTCAGTTTCATATTTTGTCTTCACCGACCCCTGTGTCTTCACCGACCCCTGTGGCTTGAACCATCGTTTTTCCCAATAGCACAACTTGTTGGCTTAATGCATCGAATACCTTATTCTACTTTCTTGACTTATGTCGCAACACAAATGTGTAGATCTATATAAATTCTACCCATTTCGTATGCCTTTGGTTCAACTTGGTCTGGGTGTTCATATATCTCAAAGCCTAGTGGTTGGTATATAACACAAACTCTTTCGGCAACAGGTAGTGCCTCCATTTCTTCAATTCCTAAATGATGGCATAAAAATCTTTGTCATAGACTGAGTACTTCTTCTTGGCTTCGTCCAACTTCTCACTAAAGAACGCTATCGGTCATCCTTCTTGGCTCAACACTGCTCCAATCGCTACTCCACTGGCATCGCAATCGACTTGAAATACCTTGTCGAATTCGGGGAGAGCTAGAAATGGTCTCTCTGTCACCTTCTGCTTCAACTTATCGAATGCTTGTCGGGGGGATTCTTTCCACCTGAAATCTCCCTTCTTCATACACACTGTCAGTGGTGCACATATCCGACTAAAATACCTAATGAACTTTCAGTAAAAATTGGCAAGTCCATGGAAACTCCTTACCTCGGTGCCATTTGTCAGTTATGACCACTCCAAGATAGCCTTTACCTTCTCTGGGTCCATCTTCACCCCTCGGCTCGAGATTATGAATCCCAAGTATGCTAACTCCTCCTTCATGAACGACCATTTCTACATATTTACCAACAACTTTTCTTTACTCAGTCTCTGCAGGACTTGTCGAATATGTGACAAGTTGTCTTCCCTTGTCTTGCTAATTATCAAAATGTTGTTGAGATAGACCACAACAAACTTCCCCAAAAATGGCTTTAAGACTTCATTCATCAGTCGCATGAATTTACTAGGTTCATTGGTCAGCCTAGATGGCATAACTAACCATTCATACAGTCCTTCCTTCGTCTTGAAGGATGTCTTCCATTCATCACCTTCCCTTACCCTTATCTGGTGATATCCACTTTTCAGGTCAATCTTGGTGAAGTACTTAGCTCCATTCAAGAAATCGAGCAAGTCATCCATCCTTGGTAATGGAAACATGTACTTGATCATGATCTTGTTGATGGCATGGGAGTCTATGCACATCCTCCATTGTACTCCTTTCTTTGGCGCCAGTACAGATGGTATTGCACATGGACTTAGACTCTCCTGAATCAGGCCTTTGTCCAACAATTCCTGGACCTATCGATTTAGCTTAGTATTTTCTGTCAGCATCATCCTGTGTGGTGCCTTATTCAATAGAATTGATCTTGTGATCAGATTGATCTGATGGGATATGATTCTTGATGGTGGCAACCCAATCGGCATCTCATCGGCCATAATGCCTTTAAACTCCGACAACCCCCTTTCGAATTTTGTCGGGACTACTTATGTCGATCCTTCGACACTTAGACCCTTAGGGATGAAAGCGAGACAATACTGCTGCTTCTCTTCCTCCTTCAAAAATTCCTTAGTTGAACACATCAACACCCTCTTCTCCCAATAGCCATTCTCCTGCCTTCGACTATTTTGTTCCTCGACTAAGGGAGTCATCCAAAATATCCTTCTGTCCTTTTCGACTGTAACCACATTTTTTTGGCCATCATAGATCATATTCCAGTCATATTTCCATGGTCGTCCAAGTAATAGATGACATGGTTCCATGGGAATCACATCACATAGCACACTGTCTTGCAACAATCCGATATTGAATTTAATTAGACATCATCGTGTCACCATAACATGGTGACCCCTCTGTAACCATGATCTTATATGGGTTCGGGTGTGGTCGACACTTCAATCCCAACTTGTCGATCACCTTCGTCGAGACCAGATTCTCCGTTCTACCTGTATCAATGATGGTCATGCAACATCTGTCCCGAATCTTCACCTTTGTTTGGAAGATGGACTTCCTTTGTGTCGGTTCCACCTCCTCTTGTTGTACCGACAGCAACGAGGTTCTTTGAACCGTCATGTTTCATCCTCCTTCCGATGTAGCTTCGTTGGAACCTCCCCTTCCAGTCGTACTAGTCTCATTGTTCTTACTTAGACTACTTGTGTTTGATCGACTAGTGGTATGCAAATTCTCCAGGAATTCACTGTTAAATATACAACATCAGGAGACATTCTCCAAAACAATCTTGTGTAGTCAATATTGATCCTCCCGTATAGAGGTAATTGATCAAAGTAAAGATGTTATAAAGTCTTGTTGGACAAGGCTCTGAACTTGTGTGTATCAAGTCATGATTATCATGTGAATCTTCCGTATAAAGGTATCCATGAGATGGACCTACCGTATAGAGGTGGAATTTCCGTATAAAGGTCATGCTTTACTTATTAAAAGAATTTAATGTGGTGTGATATATTATTAACCATGATCACTAGATTGCTATTAAGTCTCCTTTAGAGATTCATCACCTCCAAAGTGAATTACTTTAGCATATGATCATTTGGTCCAGAATAATATAATATGATCACAACATCCGATAATTCTTCTTAGTATAATGTAATGTGATGGATAATTAAAGTTAGCACATATTGACCATGCAGTAAGGGATAAAGAAATAAAAAATAAAGCATAGAGATCAAGAGAATTTGAAATTTCCCATGTAGACACTTCATCTAATTAAAGAGAACTCGAATTATTAAAGCTTCAGTTAAGTATCAATGCTTCAGTTAAAGCATCAATTAAAGATATGTCTCAGTTAACTAAAGAACTCACAGTGGTCACTTCAAGTAAATCAATTAGAATGATTTCAGTTACCTAAGTGTTAAATAAAAGGGACTAGTTGACAAGCTTTTTAATTGCCTTCTAATTACTTAGAAAATAACTAAGAAGTGTACATTAATTTTCAACCCGGGGTTCATTGAGAACTTGCGAGTTACCGTGCACTATATGTGCAAACCACAATATCCTCTTACAATGGTTTACCTACTTGAAGTTGTAATTCAATAACCTTACTTACAAACAATGGTATGAGCAGTTACATTGTCTTGGCAAGGAACTAGCCATCTAAACAACTATTGAAACTAAATTGTAATGAAAGTAAATCACACGACATGAAAGTAAATGCTAAAATTAAATTCACACTTGATAGTAAATTCTAAAACTACATTCACACTCTGCAGAAAAGTAAATTCTAGAACTATGTCACACTTTGCGGGAAAAGTAATTTTCTAATACTATGTTCACATTGTGCAAGAAAGTAAATTCTAAATCTAAGTTCACAACACACTTGACAGAAAGGTAAATTGCAAAAAAAAATCTAAAAGCTATCCTTGCCAAATACAAGTTACTGTTTATGATCCAATGGGGTAAATAACATTATTGCATTAAGCTCAATGATTGTAAAATAAACATTTAAATCTCTATCTATGCATTGAAATCAAATTGCAGAAATAAAATTCACATTTCAGAAGAAATCACAACTAAGCAATGAAGTACAACTACATCAACATAAAATAAATAAAATCACATTGCAAAAGAAATGATAAAACTAAGATCTAATTGAATCAAAATGAGAGTATAGCTTTATTCCATCATCAATTGGACTATTGCTCTAAGAGTCCTCCCATAGAATGGAGAATGAAGTCTTATTTATACATGATTTCTCCATAACAAATAATAAATGAGGATCCAAAATATCCTCAACAAATTCCTAAAAGTTTGGATCTCAAAACTAATTCAAAACTAATCTAAGATTCTTACTAACTACATGCTATTTAGAATACCTTTGAAGTCAAATTCGAATTTAGGGATAGAGGCTATAATAAAATAGTCAAAACTCATCCCAAATGTCTCTTAACAACATTTGACTTCTTAGGTCCATCATATATTTGATAGAGATATTCAAATCTTTGTGAATAAGCCAAATATGCACTCATATCCACCTCCATTTACCAACTTTAATTTAACATCATAATTTGAGACATACAAGAATAATAGAAATAATGGATTTATAAAAATCCATTACTCCTAATGAATATCTTTCTCCAAAGTTGGTGGTTGAAGGTAAAATCTGAATTATTGACTTTCTGTAATGATGCAGATAGAGTTTCCATAATGCTGCAGATAGAGTTTCTGTAATGCTGCAGATAGAGTTTCCATAATGCTGCAGATGCCTGTAGAATTTCTATAGTTCCGCAACAAAGGTTTTGCACTGCTACATAACTCCCTCAAATATGTTGTAGCTGCTTCCAACAATGGATTCAATATTCAAAGCAAATACATAGTACACTAATTCCCTCAATGTTCGTAAAAAATCAAATGAAATACTAAGACATGTAATGGAAAAATCACTTGAGCATAAAAACCCGGATATGAGCGTAAGAAATGATTAATGCATGAATATGGATAGGCAAAAGAAATTATAAATAGGGTGAAATGGTGGTAAAAATATGCTAAATCCAAGGCCCGTCACTAGTTAACTAAAGTATTTACACTTTAGTTAAACTAAAAGACAACACTTCAGTTAAAGAGAAGATCTAGTTAACTAAGTATTATTGCATGACGAAACATATGTTAAACTAAAATATGACATGTGAGTTGTGACACTTGCATGTCGACACTTAAGTTATCCACCTAACTAAGTGGGCAAGATTTCAGTTAAGAGGCGAGTTCATTCTAAGTGACAGCTCAGTGAGATGAAGCACTGCATGAGAAGTGGGGCGCACCACTCCATGCAATATTAATACATCCAGTTTGAGGGCGAGTTTATCCTGAAGTTAGAAGTTAAAAATAGAAGAGAAGAATGTATAAATATGATATACATGATTCTTGAATCCATAGTGTGAAGCGAATTCTCTTCTCCATTGAAGGCAATGCGCTTCTCTTTGTGCAGGGTATTGTTCGTGCTTATTATTGTTGTGTTGGGCACACATCCGCTTGATCTCTCTTCTCTATTGCTTCCATATCTTCACCAAGAAGTTTGGTGATATCTTATCTTCCGAAATTAATCTGCTATGTTGTAAAAGAAATCATTCTCTGCTATCCATTATATTATACTGAGAAGAATTGCTGGGGTTTTTGTTCTCATAATTTTGAGGATTTTCCCCAAGGTATATCTCATGTTATGGTTGTATGAATTTCATGGATTGACAGCTAGAGCCTACGTTGATCCTGAGAAGTTGAGCACAAGATTTGAATACTATGGCATCAGTATCTGTACGACTGGAAGACCGTCTTGAGGGCACCTCAAAATTCAACACTGGGACGGATAGGATTCTAAACATCCTAGAGGAACATGACTTGGATGGCTATGTATCCACTGTGGTGGAGGAGCCTACATCTAATGCAGGGCGAATCAACTTCAAGAAGAATCAAGCTAAGGCTAAACGGATCATCTATGATTCGGTAAAAGATAACTTGATGCCTGTGATCACACCGTTGAAGACCGCAAAAGAATGTTATGATACATTGACTAATCTATATGAGAAGAAGGCCCCGAGTCAAAAGAGGGCATTGAAGAATAAGCTTTAGAACTTAAAGATGGAGACTGATGAGACAATGGCCTCCTTCTTCTCCAAGATCTCTCTGGTAAGAGATCAGCTTGCTAGTATTGGAGTAATGGTGGATGAATGTGATATTCTCCAAACCGCTATTGATGGTCTCCCATCCTCACGGGAGACATTCTTGGCTGCGGTAAATGGCCGAGAGGTACAACCTAACTTTGAAAGGTTGTGGCACGATTGCCTCCAAGAGGAGGGGAAAATCTAGTGCAATTCAGTGTGTATCAAAGAAGAAAATATTTCCCTTACAGCAAGAATGAAGAAAGGAAAGAAACCCTTCTTCCAAAAGAATTTATCTCATTCAAAGAAGAAGGAGTTAAACAAAGGATTTGGCAAGTCAAAACCTAGATGCTTCAATTGAAACAAGAAAGGTTATTTCTCAAGAGATTGCAGAGCAAAGTGTAAAGGAAAGTTTCATGCTTCTACCGCCATAGAAGATGAAATCAATCAAAAGAATGCATCCGAAGAAAATGAGACAAGAAGGGAGTATTATCTTCTCTCATCCCTTTCGGGATCCGTCATCACAAATTCAAACACATGGTTGATTGACAGTGATGCATCCAAACATATGTCTGGTTACAAGAATACCATCACCGATCTAAAAGAGAAATAATTCACATGCATGGTAGAGTTGGGAGACAACTCAACTTATTTGATCCAAGGAGTTGGATCCACCTGATTCCAACTGAGCACCAGTGATATTCTACATGTAGAGGACTAGGAGACAACTCAACTTATTTGATCCAAGGAGTTGGATCCACCTGATTCCAATTGAGCACTGGTGATATTCTACATGTGGAGGACATTCTATATGTTCCGAGATTGAAGAAGAACCTCCTCTCAGTTTCAGTTCTTGAAGATAAAGGCTTCCGAGTTATCTTCATGGATAACAAAGCACTTTTATGGCCAATGAACAAAATATTAGAATATGTTGTTGTGATTGGAGTTTGAGAGGGAGGAATATACAAGGTACCCGAGAAGTACATTCAAGATATGGTTCACCACACTATCAGTCCATGCGAGCTATGGCACAGAAGGCTTGGACACTTATATTGCAAAGTGCTACCAGGACTTCAAAATATGGTAAAAGGTATGCCCATATTTGATTTTGAGCATGATAGTGTATGTCGGTGTTGTTCACTTGGGAAGAATGTTAGAAAAGTTTTTCTACCAGTTCTACTAGATCTAAAGGGATTTTAGATTTAATACATTCTGATGTATGTGGTCCCATGACATCCCCCTCCCTCAGTGGATTCTTATATTATGTACTGTTCATAGATGATTTTTCTAGGAAGTCATGGATTTATTTCATGAAGGATAAAAGTGAAACTCTTAGCAAATTTAAAGAGTTTAAAGCCCTAGTTGAAAATCAGAAAGAAAATCAAATCTGTGCATTAAGGTCTGATAATGGAGGTGAATTTGATTCACATGCATTTAATGAGCTATGCAGTGATGCAGGAATATACAGACAGTTAATAGTACCATACAACCCTCAACAAAATGGGGTTGCCGAAAGAAAGAATAGAACCATATATGAGGCTGCAAAAGCCATGATGCATGATCAAGATATGTCTACCTCATTATGGGCAGAATCCACCCGTACAAATGTGTACATCCAGAATAGAAGCCCACATTCCATTCTAGATGAGAAGACACCGGAATAAGTGTTTACTAGTGAGTAGCTAGACATCTCACACTTGAGGATCTTCGGGAGCCCAATATACATTCATGTATCGAAAGAAAAGAGAACAAAGATGGAGCCTTCTGGAAAGAAAGGCACCTTTGTGGGTTATAGCAAGTCATCCAAAGCATACCGAATATATGTATATGGTGAGAGACACATTGAAATCATCTGAGATGTTACCCTCTATGAGGAAGTTTCTTTCAAAAGATCGAAAGAGATTCAATGTGATTAAGAGATGGGGGATCCTGAGTCTGATTCCCCCCCTTCAGAGTTAGAGAGGGAGAAACCAAAAGATGCCTCAGATTTTCCAGCTCCTGAAGAACGAGTAGAACTGGTTGAGAGATCACCTGATGAACCTCCTACTAAAAGAGGATCTGCTTGGTGCCGAGACATCTTACAAAATGCAGAGAAACATGGAGAACCAGCAGGCTCATCCAGAGAGTGCAAGAAACCTGACAGATATTCAGGGTATGTTGCACTAATGAGTCACATCAGTGATTCAGAACCATCCTCATATGAAGAAGCTGCAAAGTAGCAAGTTTGGAAATATGCAATGATAGAAGAGTACAAATCTATAATGAAGAATGATTTTTGGGAGGTTGTTACCAAACCTGAAGGGAAGTCCATTATGACTTCCAGATGGATTTAAAAGATAAAGCATGCTACAGATGATAGCATTGAGAAGTATAAAGCCAGATTCATTGCCAGAGGTTTATCTAAGAAATAAGGCATCGATTATGATGAGAACTTTTCCCCTGTGGCAAGGTACACCACAATCTGAGCAATTATTGCACTTGCATCTGTTCTAGGATGGAAACTTCACCAGATGGATGTGAAGACAACCTTCTTCAATGGTGAAGTTGAGGAATATGTTTATATTCAGCATCCCGAAGGATTTGTGGTGCATGGGAAGGAGTCCCATGTTTGCAAGCTAAAGAAATATATATATGGGATTAAGCAAGCCCCCAGAGCTTGGTACTCTAGAATTGATAGCTACCTTCAGAAACTAGGTTTTTGTATGAGTGAAGTTGATCCAAATTTGTACTTCAAAGTAATTAAGAACCAACTATGATATTGGTTTTGTATGTTGATAATTTGTTTCTCACTGGAGAGGAACATCTGATTGCTTGGTGCAAGAGGGAGATCACCTCAGAGTTCGAGATGAAAGACTTAGGTCTAATGCACTACTTTCTTGGCCTTGAGATCTGGCAAAGAAAAGATGAAATTTTTCTATCTCAAGGGAAGTGCAGTATGGATATATTGCGCAGGTTTGGCATTATAGATTGCAAATCTATGACTACACCGATGGTTTCCAATTTGAGGAAACTTCATGAATCAGGCTCTGGATCAGATCCAGTAGATCCCACTTTGTATAAACAGCTTATAGGATCTCTAATGTACTTGATACATTCGAGGCCTTATATATGTTATGCTGTGAGAATTCCGAGTCAATTTATGTTTGATCCAAGACACATACACTGGACAACTGTTAAGTGTTAATTTTTTGATAATTTCATTGAGATATTATCTAGGATCTTACTAAGAGAATAACATGCACAACATAACAATCATAAACGCAAGAGACACAAAGTTTCCTCGGGGAAAACCAAGAAGGTGAAAAACCTCGCAACTTCCTCAGAGATAGAATGAGCACTAATACAAAGATCACAAAGATCAATCCCCAAAAGATAGATGTCTTCAGCAGCTACTCCTCCTACACTTGTGCACACTACTCTCTCTCAACTATGCGAGTTGGATGAGTGAGTGAATGAGAAAATAGAGAGAGACACACTCTCTATTTATACAACAACTTAACCTGCCTTTATCCCTAACTGGGCCGAATTCCTAAGGAATCCTAATAACCCATCCACATGACACATGCAGGGCCGACCCCACCAAGGTGGTCTAATAACCCATCAAATAATACTTGCGAGACTTGCGACGCTTACAATAATACTTGCGACACTTACAAATACAAATGACGACACTTCTAAATGGAGGAATAATACATCTCCAACATGAATACAATAAAGTACAAGTGTAATACATAGAAGAATATCTTTCGAAGTTACAAATACATCAACACTAAGCATGTGCTTAGGTACCTTCGAGGTACAATTTCATATGGACTCAGAGATGCCTCCAGTGGAGGAGTCATGTTACTTGGTTATACAAGCTCAGACTGGGGAGGAAGCATTGTGAATCGTAAGAGCACATTTGGCTATTATTATAGCCTAGGATCAGCTATGATATCTTGGTCCAGCAGGAAGTAGGGCTCTGTAGCCCAGAGCACTACCGAAGTAGAATACATAGCTGCTAGTGTTTCCTGCCAAGAATTAGTGAGGCTCAGAAAGCTACTTGCAGGGTTGTTCGGTGAAAAGCTTGAGCCTACAGTTATTAGGTGTGACAATCAGAGTTGCATTAAGCTTTCCGAAAACCCTGTGTTTCATGACAAGTCGAAGCACATTGAAATGAAGTAGCACTTTATCTGAGACATGGTCCAGAAAGGTACAATGAAACTTCAATACATTACTGATGATGAGCAGCTTGTAGATGTGTTAAAAAAGCCTCTATCCGTGACGAAGTTCAGGTACTTACGAGACAAGCTTGGTATGGTAGAGAATGCCTCCCTCGCGGAGTGTTAAATATACAACATCAGGATACATTCTCCAAACCAATCTTGTGTAGTCAATATTGATCCTCCCGTATAGAGGTGAGCACTTTTATTTCCTTTCGTGTAAAGGTTTTTCATCCCGTATAGAGGTAATTGATCAAAGTAATGATGTTGTAAAGTCTTGTTAGACAAGGCTCCGAACTTGTGTATATCAAGTAATGATTATCATGTGAACCTTCTGTATAAAGGTATCCATGAGATGGACCTCCCATATAGAGGTGGAACTTCCGTATAAAGGTCATCCTTTACTTGTTAAAAGCATTTAATGTTGTGTGATATATTATTAACCATGATCACCATATTGCTATTAAGTCTCCTTTAGAGATTGATCACCTCTAAAGTGAATTACTTTAGCATATGATCATTTGGTCCGGAATAATATAATATGATCATAGCATCCGATAATTCTTCTTAGTGTAATGTAATGTGATGGATAATTAAAGTTAGCACATATTGACCATGCGGTAAGAGATAAAGAAATAAAAGATAAAGCATAGAGATCAAGAGAATTCAAAATTGCCCATGTAGACACTTCATCTAATTAAAGAGAACTCGAATTATTAAAGCTTCAGTTAAGTATCAATGCTTCAGTTAAAGATATGTCTCGATTAACTAAAGAACTCACAGTGGTCACTTCAAGTAAATCAATTAGCATGATTTCAGTTAACTGAGTGTTAAAATAAAAGGGATTAGTTAACTAAAGTATTTACACTTTTGTTAAACTAAAAGACGACACTTCAGTTAAAGAGAAGATCTAGTTAACTAAGTGTTATTGCATGACGACACTTATGTTAAACTAAAAGATGAAACGTGAGTTGTGACACTTAAGTTATCCACCTAACTATGTGGGAAAGCTTTCAATTAAGAGGAGAGTTCATCCTAAGTGACAACTCAGTGAGATGAAGCACTGCATGAGAAGTGGGCACACCACTCCATGCAAGATTAAAACATCCAGTTTCAGGGCGAGTTTATCCTGGAGTTAGAAGTTAAAAATATAAGAGAAGAATGTATAAATATGATATATAGGATTGTTGAATCCATAGTGTGAAGCGAATTCCCTTCTCCATTGAAGGCAAGGCGCTTCTCTTTGTGCAGGGTATTGTTCGTGCTTATTATTGTTGTGTTGGGCACACATCCGCTTGATCTCTCTTCTCTATTACTTCCGTATCTTCACCAAGAAGTTTGGTGATCTCTTATCTTCCGAAAGCAATCTTCTATGTTGTAAAAGAAATCATTCTCTGCTATCCATTATATTATACTGAGAAGAATTGTTGGGGTTTTTGTTCTCATAATTTTGAGGATTTTCCCCAAGGTATATCTTGTGTTATGGTTGTATGAATTTCATGGATTGAATTGTCTCATTGCTTCAAGTCTCTGCATCTAAAATAATTAAACATCAAATCTCAACCAAATTTCAATATTCATATGCCTTGTGTCCTAGTTCTCGACACTTGTAGCAGACTATTTTCTTAGGTCGGTCTTCACGTCTTCCTCCCAAGTTTCCACCTCAACTAAATGTGCCACGGCCTATAGGATCGTCACCATCCCGTCGGTGCTCAGGTGCGTCGCTCCCAGTCGTGCCTTCATCTCTTCTTTCTTCATGACCTTCAACTTTATTCGACCCACTAGTCGCTCCTCTGGTGGCGACATACTTCTAACTTCGGGTGGTCGGCTTTCCTTGTCCCACTGAAGTCTTATGCAACAAATTCTCTTCTGCCTTCATAGCTAGATTATAGGATTCTCCGATCGTTATGAAACTAACCAGGCTCAGTTAATCCTGAATATCATATTTGAGGCCATTTATGTACCTCACGATTGCCTCTTCACCCTCGTTGGTTTGTCCCGACCCGATCGACAGCCGATAGAATTCCTTGGTGAATTATTCTACAGTTAGCTCCTTCTGTGTCAGGTTTTTCAACTTCATGAACAAGGAGATCATATAGTCGGTAGGAAGGAACTTGTCCTTCAACTTGGCGACCATCCTATCCCAAGTCTTCACCTTCTCTTTTCCCTTTCTCACTCTGTCAGCCTGTACATTGTCCCACCACAATGAGGCATGGCCCTTCAAATTCAAGCAAGCAACCTTTACCCTTTTGGGGTCCTCTCTCTGCTCCATATCAAAGTATTTATCCATCTCTCTTATCCAATATATCAACTCTTCAGGGTTTAGTCTCCCTACGTAGGTTGATACCTCCATCTTCGACCTACCCTTCATCTTAGACAACACTTTCAGTAACTTGTCTCCTGGGTCTTCCTCTCTTTTCTCCTCAGGAGCATTTTATTCATCCTCAACTTCTTCATCACTATGGTCAAGGGTAGCAATCCCCAGTCCTCTCTTCCGGGCCTCTTTCATTACATCCAACTCGCTCTTTAGACTCCTCATGGTCTGGACACATTCCTCGAACATTTTTCGATAAATTGTGACCCCTGCGCCTCCGTGCGGTATTCGTCCCCTACCATGGACATTCATACCCCTTTGATCCATTTCTACTCTTCAGGCAACCGAATCTTTCACTATCCTTCATGATCACAATGAGGGTTACTTGTACGCTCTGCAACTCTACCCAACAACAGTTGGAGTTTCTTTCCTTCATCCAATTGCAACTAGAATCACCATGTAGGATTACTTCCTGCTCTGATACCAACTGATGTAGTGCGGGATTTAAGTCCAACCTGCTAGATCAAAGCACACAGCGAAGCAACACATGCAGTAACATGCACAACAATGGCCAAGAAGTATGAAATTAATCAAACTTCTCTTTACAAAGGAATTATAGTGAAATTTTCTTGTTCTTTACAAAACAATGTTGGTTTCTTCTTCTTTACCTGCACTATCTGCAGCGATCCCCCTCTTCTAGAGAGTGTTCCCCCCTATTATATTTCCCTCAAGAATATTCTTGTTGCTTCAAAGCGTGGTCAAATTTCATTAAGTTCCCATCGGCCTCGGCTTGGTTCCTTTGGCCATCTGGCATCCTGCAACAACCGTCTTAACTGCGCATTAACTTCTCCAACTACCTCCACAACCATCCTTCTGCACTTTGATTCTGTCGGTCGTCGATTGATTCGACTTCTTTTCTAAAATTCTGGATTTATCTGTCGGTCGGTATCTACTTTGACAGTTTTTCCTCTATATGTTTCTATCATTGACTCATTGATTGGTATCACGACTCATCTCTCATCGACTACTCTTCTATCGCTTTCCTAGAACTCTCGATTGTTTCACAGTCAACCTTGTCGATTCACCTTGAATTTTTTTTTTCCCTGTTGGGCTAGATGCCCTGCATCAAAATGAGGTGGAAACCCTAGGAAATACACAAATAGTCCAATTCTTTCTAGGATTTTAAATGGACCTATAAATAGAGGTGACAACTTTGTCCTTGTTCCAAACTGGATAGTGCTCCTATTAGGTATAATAAGAATAAAAAAATCATCTCTAACATCATAAATTTATTCAGTTATATAAGCATTTCCATAAATATTATGTCTATCATGTGCTTATTTTAATTGACATCTAATCTAAATTACCTTCTCTTCCATCTCTTGAACTAATTATGGCCCTATGATCACTTAGTCCCCTAACCTGTTCCAACTCAATGGGATCATGCATGGCCTTCCATACATAGTTTGATAAGGTGGAATTCCTATAGAGATGTGGTAATTGTTATTTTAAGCAAACTCCACCAAAGGTATGTACTTTTCCCAATGGGTCTATTGATCCACAACATGCATCCTAATCATGTCTTCCATTACCTAATTAATTCTATCTGTCTACCCATCCATTTTAGGATGATATGTTGAGCTTAAGTTTAAATGTCCCCAATGTTGATTACAAGCTTGTCAAAAACCTACATGTAAACTTAGGGTCTCTATTTGAGATGATCAATTTATGAAACCCATGAAGGCATATAATCTGACTTATAAATACCCTCACCACATCTGCAAGGTCATAATTTTCACCGACTAGAATAAAATGGGCGATTTTGTTAGTTTATCAACTACCACCAAAATGGCATTATGTCTCATAGATGTGAGGGGAAATCCTACTTCAAAATCCATGGAAATAACTTCCCACTTAGACATAGGAATGTCACGAGGTTGCAATATACCAAATGTGTAGCAGTAATAAGCCTTTACATCCTAACATTCAAGGCACTTAGCAATAAATTTCACTACATCACCCTTCATGCCTACCCAAAACAAGAGCTTCTCCATGTTTGCATACATCTTCTCCACCCCCAGATGTACACATTAAATCAATCTACGGGATTCCCTGAGGATAGTTCTTATAATATCCCCTTCCTTAGGGACATCCATCCTCCCTTGAAATAACAACAATCCATCTTCCTCTAGGTTAAATACCCCTCAAAGTTAGGTTATGATTGCCTCCCAATATGAAGTGTTGATGTAACCTTTACGTACCAACTATCTCCAATAATTTGTCCCAACACTCTCTCCCTTAAATCAAATTTTAAGGGTACAAAAGAGAAGATCCTTAGTCTTCTATTTACATTCTCTATTCTCTTAATGTAAGATATCCCAAAGTCATACTCGCTCTTAAATTCACTACATTGCCTATGCCTGGCATTTAGATCCCTGTACACAAACGGACATTTTAAGATTTGGTGATTGGACTTGAGCACAAGCTACATCCTATAAGATAATTCCTCCAAAGATTTAATGCTAACATTACATCTACCAGCTCTAAGTCATGTGTGGTGTAAATATATTCACTTGTCTTTAATTTCCTTAATGCATAAGTTATTACTCCACCCTCTTGCATAAACATGACAATGCCCAACCCTAATTTGAGGCATCCATGTAAATTGTAAAGTCCTTGTCCATATTAGGAACTTGTAGGACTAGCATGCAAGTTAATAATCTTTTAAGCTCAGTGAGCATAATGTCACATTCCTTGGTCCACTCATACTTGATTCCCTTGCGTTGCAAAGTAGTTATGGGTTTTGAAATCCTTGAGAACCCTTCCATAAACATTTGGTGCTACTCGAATAAGCCCATAAATATTCATACCTCATGAGAATTCTTGGGCAGTAACCACTCCATGATGGACTTCACCTTTTCTGAGTCCACTGAAATCCCTTTCCATGACGTAATGTTCCCAAGATAGTGAATCTCTTTCAAAAAGAAAGAACACTTAGACAACTTACCAACAAATTGTGTTCTCCTAACCATGACAACACTACCCACAAGTGCTCCTCGTGTTCCTTCTCATTCCCAGAATAGATGAGAATATTGTAAGACTTACACAAATCGGTCCAAGTACTTATGGAATTCTCCATCCATGAGACTCATGAATATTGTTGGCGCATTAGTCAAACCAAAGGGCACAACCATAAACTTGTAGCACCCAAACCTTGTCTAGAAGGCGATATTTGGTATATCATCTTCCTTAATTCTAAGTTGATGATAGCCTAATTATAGATCGATCTTTGAGAAAAATAATTCATCTTTCATCTAAAGAATAGATCATCAATTCAAGGAATAGGGTACATATTCTTGACTGTGGCTCTATTCAAATCTTTGTAATCAATGCATAGTCACAAAGAATTGTCCTTCTTTTTTACAAATACTACTAATACACTTAAAGATGAAATATTGGGTCCAATGAGTCCTAGTTCCAACAGCTCCTTTAGCTACATCTGCAACTCACTAATATCAGGAGCCATCGTCCTATAAAGTGTCTTAGAGATTATCTCAGAGCCTAGTTTTAACTCAATAGTAAAATCAAGTTCTCTTTTTTGGAAATAACCCTAGTAACTCCTTAAGAAAGACATCGTTGAATATGGTAGCACATGGTACTGATATAAAGACGGTCCTTTCTCCCCACTTACACCTCAACTAAGTACAACCGAAATTATTGCCTTAGGCAATGCTTTACATTCATCATTGAGATGAAACATAGGGACAACTTTCTCTTAATACCTTTAATCTAAATTGTCCTTCCTTTGTCATATAAAAAAGCACTCTCTTCCCATAACAGTCCAAGAAGGCTCAATGATCCTCAATCCAATTCATGCCTATGATAATATCATAAGTACCTAGAGTAGTGGCATACACTTTGACCTTAATTGTACACACCCTTAGGTCTACAAAACACTCTTCCACACTCGGTCCAACAACTTGCTTTACCCCTAAAGTCATTTATACTAGATTAAAATCATTGTGCTCATAGGCTACCAACCCACATTTATCTAATGAAAATGGAGAAATGAAACTATTTTTTGCACTGGGATCAAATAGGATTTTAAATTTAACATTGTTTATGTTACCTGAAGATTCCACCATAGTGTATTAATGCTCGACCTAGATATTATCAACTGTTGTATATAACTGAAAATTGCTATTAGAATTCCTCATCGATGCCTTTACCTACCTGTGCATGGGACCTAATTGTAACTCTTTGTAGTTATGTTGAAATGTGAACCACCTCACCCCAAACATGCAATGTGGGGTGGATTTTGAGTGCTACCTGATGGACACCTCTAAGATGAGTTCCTTCCCCAATAACCCCTTTTCCTTATAACTACCCCTCATGAATGTCTTCGATTCTCATGAGTCCTTAATAATGCTTGTGATAATGCACTTGCTGTTACCCAAGTTGTATCCATGTTTCCACAAGGAGGTGGCCTAGAGTACCCCCAATGGAAAATTTCTATGGGGCCTTCCCCATATACCCTGACTATTATGGGGCAATCAGTTTCCCACTGCCTCTTTGATCCTCTTTAGAACCTACATGCTCTTCTTCATAATGATCACATTCAAACACATGAGGCACCGAAGTTGATTTCCACATCTGCACAAGTGATCTTATATTGTAGTTCAACCCATAAAGAAAGTGATCAGCATGTTGTTGATCCATGTCCATGTAATATACATAATTTACCAGTTCCATGAATCATAATTTATAATCCTTCACCGTTTGGTTCCCTTGTACTAAGGTGTGGAAGGCTCCTACCTGATCCTCGTCAAAGAATGCAGGAAAGTACTTCCTTCAGAAATTATGTTCAAATAATTCCTAAGGGACAGTTTCTGAAGTGAGATGCAACTATATTTCCACATTCCCCCACCAATCCAAGGCATGATCTCAAAGTTGTAAAATGGCTATTTTGGACATGGGGGTGGGGGTATACTCTTTCAATGTGTTGTGCAGGATTACTGCCTTATAGTGAAGAGAAGACACTACCAACTTGGCAGGGTGACAGGTAAATACAGTCATTGCATTGCATTTAGCTCCTACAAATGAAAGAGATCAAGATATCGAAAGATGTACCTTTTATCGACGACTGGTCCTAGCTTTCGCTTGGTCTTCCGCTATGTTGAACCTACAACACAAAGGAAACCTTCCTCAATGTATCTTGACTGCAATAAATATGATGAAATTGAAAGCAAGTAAACATCAACTACAATAAGATATTAAACCAAATGAACATACAATTCAATAGACATTCGATTTGGGACAGGAAGGGTATTTCCACCTTTTTATTGTCAAAGAAACATGAATCAGTACAAATATACCCGATCGGTCAAGATGCTTCTACAACCGAGTCCTGGGCTCTTGCTCTTCACAATGACTTGGGAATTCCTCTAGCGTAACAACACTTAAATCATTCCTTCTAGGTCCCTCTCTCATGGATCCTCCTTGTATTTATGGGACAAGGTAGGCAGTTGGAATCGAGAGGTGGTTGAATTGGGAGGTTGGGGAAGTTGCATAACCAACTTCAACTAATCCCAATTCATAATCTTAATATATTTTTGATTTCATCTTAAGATGTGCGCGGGTTTCATACGACAAGAGTAGCGCAAAGAGAGCAACTTTTATGCTTTGCAACAAGCATTTGCAACTTTTTTAAAGGTGTGCGCTGGTTGTCCTTGAGAAAAGTAGCGCACATCTCAAGATATGCGCTGGTTTACTATGCAAATAGTAGCACACATGTTGTGAAACCAGTAGAAAAATTAAGATTCTCAGCTGAAGGGTGTAGTTCCAGTAGTAAGTCATCTAGGTCAACCTAGCTCTTCAATCCATGGTGTCCATTTGTGTGATCGACAGAGCAATGTGATCACGGATGAAGAAGTGCATATTTGACCTATAACAAATGCCCCCTAATGTGTGAGGTCAGAGGGAAACGGTGGCCGAAATACATTATAATTCCAAGTCAGAGGAGGAGCAACAAGTCGCAGAACCAAGTCACAAAAGTACATGAAACAACGATTAAAGGTCAGCGAGCAATTACAATATTGACATCATATAGATGTGTAGCATGATACAACATGATCTCCAATACATAAATAGGAGATGTATATATAGCATGGCCACTGAAATACAAGCATGGATCCATGTCAAAATGAGAGATTATAGCCATAACAACAAACTGGATCTATGTCTCATGAAGAGCCAAAATGAGTGAGGCTCAGTCTTGCGCAGCTTGGGTGATAACATAAATATGGTGATGCTATCAAGTCCCAAGGTCTTCATCCAAATAACCCAAGGTACAAACCCTAACCATGTGAATAAATGAGCTGAGGTCGAACATGGGGGGTATCGTTTGGTTACCGGTCATTGATGTATATCGTTAACAAACGCGAGGACTTCCATGGATAATGATAATGGGGTCCAAGGTACCTAGTACATTCCAACAAGTGTGAATAAGTGGACTTGAAGTTGAACACCTGAGGAACCTGCCGAATAAGAGACATTGATGTATTCCCGTTATTCAACAGCGAGGGAAACTGCCACTGATGATTGCAATCCCCAAGGTACTAACCGAAACTCTAAACTTCGTTTCCAGAGCATAATGAGATGAAGTCGATGGGAAGAAGTCCATTGGAATGGAGGCCTTAAAGCATCCTCCATCATCCAACACGAGGAACACTCAAAAGGTATGAGCTGATGTGGAGTAGGACAAGTAACAAGATGAAAACAACCTGACACCAGGATGGCCGACACATGAAGTCAAGGTAAACTGCAGAATGGCCGACACAGGTTGTATCCTTGAACAATGAGCACGACACAAAGTGACTTAGGCAGTTTTCAACATGAAGGGAAAATGATATAAGCCTGCAATGTAGGACACATTAACAGACCCTCCATATGGTTGGAAGAATAACCAACCGAGGGAGTAAAAACTCATAGATCAGGTTCACCCTAAGGTAATAAACTAAAACCCAACCGACATGAAAAACTCAAGTAGGTGCTATGTTCAAGGACATGACTGACTGAACTGCATTTGAAACTGAAAAGATGTGATATACCCTTCTTATCCCTTATTCTTTTTAGTAAAAGAATGTCCTTCTTGTTGTTTTAATGAGTCCAAGAAAGAAAACTCAATAAGCCCAACCATGTAAAAATTTTAACGAGCCCATGGGAGGAAGACTCGGGACCTTCTTCATTGTTTACAGAGTTCGAAGAAGAGATAGAAGAATACTCTATAATACTGATCTCTGGATTTTAATATCGAGCCGAGATCTGTTCTTGCTCACCGGTGTTTTCAATTTTAAGGAGTCTGAAAAACTTAAACAATAACTCCATACACCTACCCGTGGATTTTAGTATCGAGCTCGGGTTGATATATCCTCGCCGGTGTTTTCCTGTTTATAGAGTCTGAAAAACTTAAACAATCCTCTATATACCCTCTCGTGGATTTCACATCGAGCCCAAGTAGGTGAATGCTCGCTTGGTGTTTTCATGTTTTGAGAGCCTAAAAACCCTAAAGAAGGCTCCAAAAGTCCTTTTTTCGTACAGTTAGTCTCCTCCCCCCAAAAAGTCTAAAACGATGAGAGAAGAAGTCTTCTAGCCACGTATGACTAGAGTATTCCTTTTTCGTAAGTAATCCGCAAAAGTCCGGAAAAGGGTTAAACTGATACCTAAGCGGATGTCGCTTCAAATCCTTTAACGAGTTTGAAATGACAACTATACTCGGCAATCTTGTCATATTTAAAGAGTAAAACAAGAGCGTGAAAGAACTCTATAAAAATATTTTTCGTAAAGTTTTAACAAGCTCGAAAAAGTAAACTCGTGACCTCCTTACTGTTTTTAACGAGCTCAAAGGAGAGATGGAAGAATGCTCGTAACTTCCTTACTATTTTTAACGAGCTTGAAGTGAAGGTGGAATAATGCTCGTAGCCTCCTTACTGTTTTTAATGAGCTCGAAGTGAAGGTAGAAGAATGCTCGTAGGTGGATCAATGTCCAAATGAATGGTAGACTGCTTTATAGACTCTAGGAAAACTTCATCAAAGGGAAGTATATTATCCCAGATGGAACACATATCTAAACATTCAGATGGAGTCATCACCTGGTCAATTGCCAGGATCCAGTCCCTAGAAGCTAAGCATGAATTCAGAGGCTTCTTCTCAGTAGCAATTGGACTCAAGGAACAATATGCCACATAATTTGATTGTGACATGGTAGTGCCTACTGGCGAGGGATATACTTGGTCTATAGTTGGGTAATAAGAGGGATCAACAAATGTAAGCTGATCAATAGTGACAATGCTTTCGTTGTGAGGAAAATGCATCACACGAAAGAGCGTAGACGCGACAGCCTGCATAGCATATACGTAATCACGCCGTAGGATCATATCAAAGTCCATAGGGTCCTTTAAAACCATAAAATCAACTAAGACTGTTTTTCCACCGAAAGTAATGGGTACTTGAGGGAGGAATCCCAACGTTTCACTAGGTCTTTTATCGAAAGTAAACGATCAATTAACAGCTAGAACAAGGTTAGGAAAACCTAAATCTCTCCAAGCATAAGGGGATAAGATACATCAATGAACCACATGGTTGCCGATATCAACCTTTATTTGGAAAGATGTAGAAGAAGGAAGGAGAGGCCCAATTAGACTATTCCAATCAAAGGAAATGATCCTAGAGCTTGGTCGGGGTTCACTCGGCACAGATAAAGTGCCCCCCATTTCAGGAACATCTGAATTGGTAATGCAGAAGACTTCAGGGACAAGTGCATCAGTATCTGAAGGACTGATGGGATCATTCGAAGATTGCATCGATTCGATCACTTCACTCTCCGAAGGAAGAGTGGGGTTGACCAAAGATTGCATTGGTTCAACCACTTCATCAACCAAAGGTTGATCAGGCTGTTGGGAATCTATAGACAATTCAGGAGCAGAGGATCCTTCAGACATGGACCACACTCTCCACACCTCTGGAATAGCAGGGCACAGGTGAGTAAGGTGATCTCCCTTACAAAGTTTACAAGGGAACTTTGGCTTGCGTCCTATAAGCTTAGACTCCTTTGAAACAACAATACTCTCAGCATGACTGGCATTGGCTTATAGCTTGCCCCCAGCATGACTTGCAGTGGTTGGTTGCTCATAACCAAAAGACTTTTGAACTATGGACCACACTCTTTGCACTTCTGGAAGTACAGGGCACAAATAGGTCAGGTGGTCTCCCTTGCAAAACTTACAAGGGAATTTAAGCTTCTGTTTATTAAGTTTGTTGACAATGTCAACTTTCTCAGCATGAATTGCAGTGGTTGATTGAGTGTCTCCAGTATGACTCATAGTAACTGGTGACTTGTCATTAATATGACTAGCAGTGATCAATGACGTGTCTTCAACATGAGCAACAGTGGTTGAAGACATGATTTTCGTCTGGTTTGCAGTGACTGAAATTTTGCTCCCAGCAGGACCTCCAAAGGTAGGGTAGGTGCCCCCAGCATGACCTTCAGAGGCTGGGTGGATGCCCCCAGCATGACCTTCAAAGGCTGGGTGGGTGCCCCCAGCATGACCTTCAGAGGCTGGGTGGCTAGGTTCAGTATGATTTACATTGACCGAGTGAGTTCTCCCAACATGACCACCAGAGGTTGGGTAGGTGCCCCCAACATGACCTCCAGAGGCTGGGTGTGTGTGTTCAGTATGATTTACAGTGACTAAGTGAGTTCTCCCAACATGACCACCAGAGGTTGGGTAGGTGCCCCCAGCATGACCTCCAGAGGCTGGGTGGGTGCCCCCAACATGACTTCCAAAGGTTGGGTGCATAAGTTCAGTATGACTTGCAGTGATTGAAAGAGTTCCCCCAACATGACCTCCAGAGGTTGGGTGGGCGCCCCTAGCATGACTTCCAGAGGCTAGGTGGCTTCCCCCTTGCTTTGGCATCTTCTTCCTATTCTTCCTCCGTCTATTCCTTTTAGACTGATGGTTACTAGTATTACTACTTTCACCACATGAGGTAGAAGGAGGAGGATAAGATGTTACTGGCGAAGCAAGCATAGGGTTTAGATGCTCTTGATGTGAGGTGCTTACTTGAGAAGCATCAGGAGCATGCAAAGCATTCGGAGTGGAAAACAACCAAACCGGTAGCCCTATAGTGAATCCCGGAAGATTCAAGGTAGCCATTAAGGGAGTACCAATGTTTCCAATGAATGGAAAAGCACAAGGAGCCCCTTGAACAGGGGTCCCTTGATTGGTGCTCACTGGGATGCTATCCATATTTTCCGGCTCAACGGGCCATAAAATTCTAAGGCCAACTAAAAACAAGCAGCATAAAGAGCACACAACTAAAAATGTCCTAAGGTGATCAAGACCAAGAAAACAAGCTGATACTCTCAGAAACTAGTATGGGATGATGAGGGCCCATAACAAGTTAATAGAGTATATATGGTTAGTTTCACGGCATCCAATGGAGGTCCTCTGGGTGCAAGCGTTTGAGTCACCAAACCACCCTCCCAAGATTACTGCCAAAGGGTTACTTTCCGCGGCTGTCCGATGTGAAGTGGAAATAGCCTTCTACTCTACCTGTAAAGAATCCTAGATGGTCAAGATACTAAGGCTACCATAAGTACGAAAATTCTTGGGGGGACAGTCGTCGGTCTAACTGTAATGCATGGGCAGGGTAACAAATCCCAAAGTCCAAAAGGACCCCCATACGCGAGACAACTTTGGTTTATGCTCGAAAGGAAAGTGAGGGGTTATCCTCAACAATTCCAGTCTCACACGACCTCGTGCTTAACTTTGGTTTCAATGTAGTTTCCCAAGAGATTTTGATACGAATGGATTTACCTGTCTTACTATGATTGTTGAGTAATGAAACTGATTCCGGATAGTTTAAGTGTGTTCTGATCCGAAACCCTAGCCTAAGCTAGTTGGTGAAGTGACAACCCTAAAAAAGAAAAAGTTGCTAATAAATTTTATTAAGTATTATTTTTAAATGTTGTTTTTATTCAAAGGTTGTAGTGAAGTGTGTGGCGTGGTTGTGACTGAAATGAGAGTGCATAAAAGTAAACAACTTTCACCAAACTTTTTCATTTATATACCTTTCAAAAAATTGAAACTAGGCAATCCTAAATCAATTTTTTTTTTGTATTTTTCTTTTAAATTTCAAAGAAAAGCAAATTATGCTACTTCAAAACAATGATAAATCCTACGACTAAGCTACCGAATCCTCTTTTTGTCTTTTCTGATAATTGCACAAAAGAAAAAGAATTTGGAAAGGAGCTAGTAAGAGCTAATGTAAAGTGTGAGTAAGACAAACAACCTAAATGGCTCAAACAAACAAATCAAAGACTTGAGAAAGACTCAAACTACTAAGTTGTTTCAAAAGAAAAAACTTTAGGCTTGGAAACAAAGTGTAAAAGAAACAAGGAAAAGAGACACTCGTAACGGAAAGGCAAACCTAAAAGGCTACTCCTAAGAGCCAAAACCCTAAGAAAACACTAAGCCAAGCAAAGGAGTAGGTAAGCGAACCAAAAAGTGACCCTACTAACACACGGACTCAAAAGAAAGCTAACTAGAAATCTTTGACTCACTTGGACTGAACTGAAAAGATAATCAGAAAGTATCTAAACCAAGCAACCTTTCAAAAGCACCCTAAGGACTCAAACTTGGGGTCAAACCCTAATGGAAAGGATAAGACACAGTGAACGTGTGCTATTGTTGCCACAAACAACAAACGTTAAGAACGCAGGTCTGTATGAATACAACAAGCAACTAGGGAAAAACTGTGTAGCTATGTCTGAAAGAGAGTAGTGCACAAACTTCAAAAAATGGCTAGAAAGCAGTGAAGACACTTTAAACAAGTACTCAAGCAAGCAAAGACAAACTAACGGACTTCAGAGAGGCAAACAAGACTCAAAAGAGACCTACAAGTCTCAGGGATCAGTTAGGGAAGCAAAGCAAAAGGCTGGAAGTGAAACCAAACAACAGGAAATCAAACCCTAACAGAAAACTAGAAGCTATAGGAAAATGCACTACTATGCAGTAGGGAAACCAACGTACACTGGAAAATATGCGCTATTGTGTAGTGTACAAAGCAACTTTCATTAGGTAAAATGAGCTACTATAAGTAGGGTAAACCAACGCACATGTCTCAGAAGGACACAAACAGGATTTGCAACAGTAAACTGAGATGAATCAAGCAAGAAAGAACAGGTAACAATGACCTATAAGACCTCTCAAAGAATAAAAAAGACTAAAATGAACTGGAAGAAAACCTAACTAGGTCTCCTAGAGCAGAAAAACTATTGGTTACTCCCCAGCGGAGTCACCAGTCTGTTGTGCAGGATTAATACCTTATAGTGAGGATAATACACTACCAACTTGGGTGGGGTGACAGGTAAATACATTCATTGCATTGCATTTAGTTCCTACAAATGAAAGAGATCAAGATATCGAAAGACGTACCTTTTATCGATGGCTGGTCCTAGCTTTCGCTTGGTCTTCCTCTATGTTGAACCTGCAACACAAAGGAAACCTTCCTCAACGTATCTTGACTACAATAAATATGATGAAATTGAAAGCAATTAAACATCAACTACAATCAGATATTAAACCAAATGAACATACAATTCAATAGACACTCGATTTGGGACAGGAAGGGTATTTCCACCTTTTTATTGTCAAAGAAACATGAATTAGTACAAATATACTTGATCGGTCAAGATGCTTTTGCAACTAAGTCCTGGGCTCCTTCTCTTCACAATGACTTGAGAATTCCTCCAGTGTAACAACACTTAAAGCATTCCTTCTAGGTCCCTCTCTCATGGATCCTCCTTGTATTTATGGGAAAAGACAAGCAGTTGGAATCGAGAGGTGGTTGAATTGGGAGGTTGGGGAAGTTGCAGAACCAACTTCAACTAATCCCAATTCGTAATCTTAATATATTTTTGATTTCATCTTAATATGTGTGCGGGTTTCATACAACTAGAGTAGCGCACAGAGAGCAACTTTTATGCTTTGCAACAAGCGTTTGCAATTTTTTAAAGGTGTGCACTGGTTGTCCTTGTGAAAAGTAGCACACATCTCAAGATATGCACTGGTTTACTATGCAAAGAGTAGCGCACATGTTGTGAAACCAGTAGAAACATTAATATTCTCAGCTGAAGGGTGTAGTTCCAGCAGTAAGTCATCTAGGTCAACCTAGCTCTTCAATCCATGGTGTCCATTTGTGTGATCGACAGAGCAATGTGATCACGGATGGAGAAGTGCAGATTTGACTTATATCACAATGGAAAGCACCTCTTCACTCCCTCTATCCATGTCTCTGCACACTATTTGACATGAACCCTAGTAAACTTTGGAAGCTTTATTTTATGAATCTCTCTAGCAATATATTGAGGAGGAGGTCCTTGCTCCAAATTTACCGACACCAAAGGATTACCATCCCCGGATGATGGGGGATCTTCCTCAACAACCAACACATCGCTCACTCCAGGAAGCTTCTTAAGTGTCTCGTTGATTACCTCAAGGGAGAGCACTATAAAAACCATCTCGGGTGATAGTACTGGTGGTGCTGGCATGGTCGACTCAAGCAACGATGTCGCCCGACCTCAACCCAGATTTCCACGTATCCTAATTACCATATTGATTCTTTGTCACATCAACGAGGTTCATAAGTAAGGAATATTATACTACTAGATCACACAATTAATATGTGTAGGTGTAAGTATCTTTTACATTCCCTCATAATGATAATATCACTTAAGGTCATGGATTGGGTCAAGGAGGTCATTAAGAAAATAAAACTATGCTACTCACCCTAGGTACTATGACATCTCTACCACTTTGATGGTCGTTACATGTAACCTCATTCCCCCATCCCAACACCTAAATTGCTTCACTTCTGAAATAAATCCACTTAAAGAAAACATCAATAATTATTATTTTTATCATTGTTATTACTATGATTATAATAATAATAATTAGAATATTTATTTTTACATATGTATTATTATTATTATAATATATTGGTTGAACCTTATCAATTAAATTTTATATTTTTTGTTACAATAATATGAAAAAAATTTATATGTTGGAGATGAACTTAGGGTTATTGGAGTCTTGGGTTTGGATGTAGGGTTTGAATCTATGGATTTGGATCCACAATTGTTAGACTATTCAAAAGATAGTCTATGCGAAGACAAAATATTTGCAGTGGATTTCGAGGTTCATTCCAGGCCGCGGGAGGCATAATATATTCTAGTGCAATTGGATAGATTTCCGCCAAAGGTATGTCTTTATCACTGGTCTAAATTAGGGATAACACTTCGAAAGGAAGCAAAGATATACGACTTAATTGTTTTGATGGAGTTTGTATGGGATATTTGGAAATTGATTTGGAAGTGGGTGAAAAAAGTGTGGGGTTGTTTCAGTTTTCTATTCACCCATATTTGAAAGAGTGGGATAGGAGGGGTGAAGAGTAGTATGAAAAATATCATGAGTTTTTGGATTTTTTCTGTCAAGGTTCTAGATGTCTCCCTACACAATTGTAGAGTTTTGTGGGTATCACACTTGAAAAAACTGAGTTTAGTAGCTACCACACACAAAATAACACCTCTCCTTCTTGCAAGCGAAAATTGGTTATTAAAAATAGGGATGACAGAGTATCTTTAGTTGTGGGGAGAGATATTAGTGTCATGGAGATCACAAATCTAGATGGTTGGATTATTTTTGGGAAATTATGTGTGTGTAGAGTTGGGTTGCACTATATTGAATCCCAAGTAAAGGATATTTGGGTGTCGATGGTTGGGTACAACCCAATAATAAATATGTTATATTTAGGGTGGATAGGTTTTTGGTTTAGGTTGTTAGAATAATATTAGCATATTATGTGAAGGATCTGGTTTATGGAGAAATGCATGTTTATTTGAAGAGATGGTACCCCCTTTTTTATCATATGGTGGAGCTAATACCAAAAACCCCTTTCTAGGTTAAACTAACTTGTCTTTCACTTGATTTTTGGACTACAAAAGGTTTGAAGTCCATCAATGATCTATTGGGGAATTTAATTACAATCAATGAGAGCATTTTTTAATCCCCCTCAAGCAATGTGGCTCAGATCTTGGTGGAGGCTAACTTACGCTAGGGTTTATTTTAGTCCATCGACCTGGTAAGTGGGGACCGAATGTTTACTCATGCCTTATACTATATGAATGTTCCTTTCAGGTGTGTTCAATGCCATACCTATGGCCATGTGCTTACACAGTCCAATCAACAGTTTAAACATCAAGTGTGGCTTCCAAAATGGAAGGAGGCACAAGAGGAGTCATTCCCTGAAAATTGAAACACTAACGAAAATGTGGATTTTTATACAAGTTAGGAAGAGCAGGATAAAGTAGGGATCAATCAATAGCGTCTTCCATTAGAAAAGACAAATGACAACTTTCTAAAATAGGTCATGGTATGGGAGGTGATCATCCCTTTATCTTTCGATGGGGAGTCAAATCTGCGACTAGAAATAGCACAAGAATTATTTGGAGACATTGAGATGTCCTTGAGTCAGATGGAGCATTTGGATCAACTTTAGAACACTGATGGTTTGACAATATGAGCCTAGGCTAAGCATTTGGAACAAAGCCCTGCTATCCATTTATTACTTGAACCAAACCTTGATCCTATTTCCTCAAAAAATACCAATGTGGTTGAAAGTATATCACCTTCTGAAGATACTCGATGTTTAGAGGAGGAGGAAATAGTTGTAGGAGATTATGGTTTTCTTGTTTGTTTGTCTAAGGACTTGGATTGTCTCTCACATCTCCCTCCATGTTTCGAATTAGAAGTCTCCTCACAATCCAATTCTGAGAGGGGGGGTCCATATATGCTATGCTCTCGGCATCAATCTAAGGATCGTGTGGTTGAAGGCAGACTTGGGTTGGATGATCTAAAGGAAATCACCTCCTCTTAAGTTCATCAAAATTCAACAATTAAGCAAGATCAAGAGAAGGAAAGACATGAAGTTAGTTAGGCTCATCAAAAGATAATATATGGGGTCCTTAGAGACAGGATAAACCCCATGGAGTTCATTAAATGAAGTTATTATCAATCAATGTTCGCATCTAAGAGGGTAGACCAAAATTCTTTCCCTTAAGCAATTGGTTGACTTAGAGAAACCTGATATGTTATTGATTCAAGGATCAATGGGAAGTGGGGATCTGTTAGTGCTAGTTCTAAAAAACAGGTTCCCAGGTTGGGATTTATAGCTCTAGACTCAGATGAACACTCTATTGGTGTCATAAATGGTTTAAGTAATCACTTCTCTTTATTAAATTATTTTGCAGTTTTTTTCTGATGTGAAGGTTTTCAACAAGGAATTGGAATCTTTTGTGATTCTCAATCTTTATAGGCCCTATGAAGAAATGCATGTTTTTGGGAGTCTTTGTCCTATTTTCAATGTTTGAAAGTTAACTATTATTGTGGGAGCTACATCTATATGGGGTGTCTCTGCTAGAGGAGATCAATTAACATAGTTCTTTGTGGAGAAATTTGAACAACTAGGTTGGGTCAATGTTGAGCCTTACCAACTTCGATTGACCTGGTGTAACAATCGACTCGGGGTAGAGGGTGTCTCTAAAAGGCTTGACATATTTCTAGTGCATGAAGATTTGATCCAATCGGTGGATTGTATCCATTCCTAGGTAGGAAGAAATAATTTCTTTGACCATTTCTCTGTCTTCCTAGAGATTGGAGTT
This sequence comes from Larix kaempferi, assembly GCA_027924585.1. Lineage (NCBI taxonomy): Eukaryota > Viridiplantae > Streptophyta > Pinopsida > Pinales > Pinaceae > Larix > Larix kaempferi. The sequence goes on along the minus strand of BSBM01000072.1, from coordinate 10,209,622 downwards.
AGGGAAATAAAGTCAGGATTCCCTTGTAAATACAATTCTAGTTGGTCTGTGGAGGTGGAGCCTCAACATATTATGAAACAGTCCTAGATGCATGTTGAGGATATCGAGGGGGTTGGTACAAGGGTACAATTTACTAACTCTCTTTGTAATATGAAGGAGAAGATGGTTGAGTGGAGAAAATAACATTATCTCAAGAGAGATGCTTATTGGTTATGGTTGAAGCTCAAATTGATTCATTTTTTGCAGAGCACTCAGAAGGGATTGTTGAGGATAGGGATCAAAAGATTCTGGTTGATCTGGAGCAGTGAAAGAGAAAACTGTTACAGGATCAGGAAACAAAATGGTGTCTAAAGAGCCATGCCTTATGGTTAGCCTATGGAGACCATAACACACAAAAATTTCAAAACTATGCAAATCATAGGAAAAATTTGAACTCTATTTGGGAGTTGAGGGACGAGGAGGGGTAGTAGTTCTGTGGTTTTCAAGGGCTTGCTCGCTTGGGGGGAATACATTTTCGTTATATATTCTAGGATATTAAACAAGCCAATATAAGGCAGGTGTTGATCTTAGTTGCATTATTCCCCATACTTGTGGAGGAGGAAGAAAATGAGGATCTATTCCTCCCAACCACCAAGGAAGAATCCAAATCAGTCCTATCCACTTTTCAAAAGAGAAAGAGTCTTGGGCTATATGGTTGGCCAATGGATATTTTTTTGGATTTCTTTGATCTTGTTGGAGATGGCATGTTAAAACTGGTGGAGGAAGTGCATTCATCCAGGAGGATTCCTGGAAGTATTAATACTACTTTCTTGGCATTGATAAATAAAGTGGATTGACCCTCAAATTTGACGATTTTAACCCTATCTCGCTATGTAATGAGATTTACATTTTTTTCTCAAAGGTGATAAGTGCTTGGTTAAAATACATCCTATCAAGGGTAATTTCCCCAGAGCAGTTTGGCTTCATATAAGGATGCTTGATACATGAATCCATAGGCTAAGTGCCTGAAGGTATACACCCAATCAAGTTAAATAGTTCACCAATAATTGTCACCAAGATTGATTTATCTAAAGATTATGATCAATTTTCTTGGATCTATATTCGATTGATGCTCCTCCATGTGGGTTTCATATTGGAATTAGTTCAATGGATTATGGCTTGTATTAGTTTGTCCTCTTTTGTTGTTCTAATAAATGGTTTGCAGTCTAATTTCTTTAAGGCTTCAAGAGGTTTATGTTAAGGTTGTTTTTTGTCACCTTAAATTTTCTTATTGGTTGTTGAAGGCCTGATTTGTGCCATCCATGCAGAACAACAAAGAAGAACATACAAGGCATTTCCTTTGGTGGATCTAAGACTTTGACACACCATTTGTTTGTTGACGACATTCTATTATATTTCTTAATTTCTGATGAGGAAGGAAGACAATACAAAAAGTTGATCGATTCTTTTTATGAAGCAACTAGCATGGCGATAAACATTGATAAGTCTAGTGTGTATTGTCCTGGAGAGTTCATGGCCAAGTGAAATATATGGGAGTGATCCCTCCCTTTCCCTTTTCATCGAATAGAGGATGGTTTAAAATATTTGGGCTATATCCTAAATCCTAACAACTATGGTAAGAATGATTGGACTTGGCTTGTTGCTAAAATTGAAAAGTGAGTAAATTGTTGGTGTAACCATTGGATATCCCAGAGAGTGGGGTGGATGATATTGGCTCTTATAAATTTATTTCTTGAAGCAATTCTCGTATATTGGCACCTGATGGATCTCATACTGAATAGAACCTTGGACAAGATTTGGTAGATGTGTTTTAATTACCAATGGAAAGGCAATAGTGATTACTAGGGATCCCTTCTTGCAAACTGGAAATCCATTGCTTTATTTAAATATCATGGTGGATAGGGGGTAAAAAAAAAATTCACTCAGGTGTTGGCGAAAAAATATGTGTGGTGTTTTATGACTCAATGTAGTCTCGAGATAAGAATTAAAGTAGCAAAATATATTTCTCAAGACACTATTATCGATTGGATTCGAAGGAGGCACAAATATACTCACATGGTATCAAATCAATGGAAAGTGCTCTCATCGACATTTCCAGTGGTGGGTCTATTTTTGGCCTAGAGAGTTGGATCAAGTCTAAAGGCTAAGGTGGGAGTGGAATCTATCATGGGATGTTCATCAAGAATGTGTCTCTTGAAGGAGCTTGTCACTCAACTTTTGGAAAGGGGACTTAGTACTCTAATAAAGATTGCTAACATATTGACCATGGATTTGGGACTTGGGGGTAGTTACAATCCCGTGATATTGGTTTGGTTGGCTAGTGGGCTCAGTTGTGGGATGGTTATGTGGATAAACTTAAAAAGTATTATATTAGGATCAAGGATGAGGAAGATGATTTGGTGTGGATTTTCAATAGTTCAGGGGGTTCATATTAAGCTTAAATGGGATATCTATCCACAACTATAGGGGATGGGAGAGTATCTCTTTGGTGGTGGAGGAAGCTATGGAAGGTTACATCTCCTCCAAAGTGCTCCCTTTCCTTCTGGTTGGCATTGAACAAGAAATACTTAACTTGGGATATGATCTAAGAAATAAACAAACATGGTTTGAGCATTAGCATTCTATGTCAAAAGATGAGGATACTAATGAGCATATATTCCTATGATGTCCTTTTTCCAAGTAGGTATGGAGGGATATCGAAGGCCAATTAAGTTTACAACAACTTTGGGATACTAGACTTTAGCAGTGGATTTTTTTATTAATATCTAATTTTCCCATAGATATTTGAAGGCATGTTGTTCGATTCCATTCCTCACCATGCGAGGAATATGGTTGGATTGTAATGTGGTATATTTGAGGGTAACAAGCTTCCTTCTTCTCAAACTGTTTCCCAGGTGATTGTTGGTTATTGAGCTTTATTATCTTTCTAATTCAAAAGTCTTATTTCAGTTGTGTTTGGATCCCAATTTTTGACGGTGGGTTGTGGGGGGGATTACCCCCCCTGTTGGGTTGTGGAGCCTGATCTTCCAGTCTCATAGATGATGATTCAAACGTGTTTGAACCCCAGGTTTGGTTATGATCCCGGCATGATCCCTAGGGGGTCCGGGTATGGCAGGTGATAAGGATAGCAGGAGGAGCACCACAGGGTATGTGTTTACTGTAGGTGGAACAACAGTAAGTTGGATTTCGAGATTGCAAAAGGTAGTTGCACTTTGAACAACGGAAGAAAAGTATGTTGGCTGTTATAGAGGCTAGTAAAGAGATTATTTGGTTGCAGAGGTTTATGGAGGAAGTGGGTAAGAAGCACAAGGATAGCAGGTTGTATAGCGACAGCCAGAGTGCCATTCATCTTGCAAAGAACTCAACATTCCATTCCAGGACTAAACATATACAACTCAAGTACCATTTCATATGCTCTGTTCTGGAAGATGAATTGTTGAAGCTGGAAAATATACATACTGGCCAGAATCCTGCAGACATGTTCACAAATGTAGTGACCAGAGATAAACTGAGTTCCTGCTCGGTTTCAGTTGGCCTTCTAGCATGAAGGTGAAGAGGAGAAATTTTCCAAGTCCAAGTCCAGCAAGTGCAACAGCGGTGGAGTTGCTATGATCAGTCTCCAAGTGGGAGAGTGTTGGTTGTGGAGCTTGATCTTCCAGTCTCATAGATGATGATTCAACTGTGTTTGAACCCCAGGTTTGGTTATGATCCCGGCATGATCCCCAGGGGGTCCGGGGGGCACGGGGGCCAGTGGGCCCCCATTAGGGGTTTGGGGGCAATGCCCCCGAAAAAGGGGGTTTGGGGGCAATGCCCCCAAGTTACGGGGGTTCGAGGGCAGAGTCCCTAAGAAAAATTTTTGGGGCTATTTTCGCCAACAGTTTTCGGGCCCATGGTTTTGGGTAACCTGTGGTATTTTCCCATTATATTTCCCTTATAAAAGAAAGACATTGTAAAACGGCTAGGGTTGATGTATTAGGTTTTATGCATTGTAAATATCTCTGAGATCAAGAAGAGAGATGTTAGCGCGACACTAGTCGACAAGGGTCCCACTCACTATCGACACATACCGTGGTCTTCTTGAGCACCGACCCAGACAGGGTTTATCCCACCTAGCAACACCTGTAGAGCAGATGAGGTTGCTAAGACTTAATATGCTAAGACAGAAAATAGTAGCATTACATTCCATTTCACAATAATAGCATATACAGGATCACTGAAGAAACAACAAGCACAACAAAAACACAAGAGACACAGATTTATCTTGGGAAACCCTCATGGGGTAGAAAACCCAGCAAAGCTTCCTCAATATAGATGACCAACAAATACAAAAGATGTAACCCTGAGCATAAGCTCCTCCTTCTTCATAGCAGACCTCTCTCTCATAAGTGCGCCACTCTCAAGTGAGTGAGTGTGTGTAAAATGAGGAATACACCTCCTCTATTTATACACTACTCCGGCTTGTCTTTTACACAAATCATGTAGGATCGTATTTAACCATTGGGTTAAATACCCCACTACAATTGACTGGGCCGACCCCTCTAGGGTGGTCTAATAACCCTTTGACCCACATAACACATACAGGGCCGACCCCCACTAGGGAAGTCTAATAACCCAAGTTACCACAATCTGACGGAGGAATAAACATCTCCGGATATACAATAAGATCTTCAAGGAGGAATGAAACATCTCCAGAATAATAAAGTACAAATATAATATTCTTTGAAGTTACAATATCTCAACACTCCCCCTTAACGAGAAGGATATTATAATAGCATCTATATGAGCAAGGAGTCATCAACATCAGACATGATACATCTATAAATCATTGGAAGCTTTCTCAACATCATCAGTAACTCAAGCAGTTACTGGAACATTTTCAATACTGGAACATCAACATCTTCAGTACTGAGTCTTTATCTTCTGCAGCACTCAAACAGCTACAACAACATCAACATCTGGATCCTCACGATCATCAGCATCGTCATCATACGATCATCAACATCGGGATCATCTCGATCTACAACATCTGGATCATCACGATCTACAGCATTTGGATCATCTCGATCTACAACATCTGGATCATCACGATCTACAGCATCTGGAACATCTCGATCTACAGCATCTGGATCATCACGATCTACAACATCTAGATAATCTCGATTTACAGCATCTGGATCATCTCGATCTACAACATCTGAATCATCTTGATCTAGAGCATCTAGATCATCTCGATCTACAGCATCTGGATCATCTCGATCTACAGCATCTAGATCATCTCGATCTACAACATCTGGATCATCTCGATCTACAGCATCTAGATCATCACGATCTACAGCATCTGGATCATCTTGATCTACAGCATCTGGATCATCTCGATCTACAGCATCTGGATTATCTCGATCTACAACATCTGGATCATCACGATCTACAACATCTAGATCATCTCGATCTAGAACATCTGGATCATCTCGATCTACATCATCTAGATCATCTCGATCTACAACATCTGGATCATCACGATCTACAACATCTGGATCATCTCGATCTACAGCATCTGGATCATCTCGATCTACAGTGTCTGGATCATCACGATCTACAGCATCTGGATCATCTCGATCTACAGCATTTGGATCATCACGATCTACAACATCTGGATCATCTCGATCTATAACATCCGGATCATCTCGATCTACAGCATCTAGATCATCTCGATCTACAACATCTGGATCATCACGATCTACAGCATCTGGATCATCTTGATCTACAACATCTGGATCATCTCGATCTACAGCATCTGGATCATCTCGATCTACAACATCTGGATCATCTCGATCTATAGCATCTAGATCATCTGTATTAGTATCCACACTAATACAAGTATACACATCATCAATACAAGTATCCTCATCAATACAAGTATACATACAAGTATCCTCATCAATACATATCATCAATACAAGTATTAATACATCAATACAAGTATCCTCATCAGTGATAATAGCAGCATACCCTGCAACACACACGATCATATTATAGGATGATCAATCCCGCTCTCTTTAGGACATAGGTCCATGGATGATACAATCCAGATCAAGTTCCAGGATGATCAATCCTTATCACTTTAAGACAAGTCTCATGTCTAGGGATGATGCAATCCCATCACGTACATTTTGAACCCAATTCATGGACGATGCAGTCCTCACACGTACCTTTGAGACAAGTCTCATGTCTAGGGATGATGCAATCCCATCACGTACATTTTGAACCCAGTTCATGGACGATGCAGTCCTCACACGTACCTTTAAGACAAGTCTCATGTCTAGGGATGATGTAATCCCATCACGTACATTTTGAACCCAGTTCATGGACGATGCAGTCCTCTCACGTACATTTTGAACCCAGTTCATGGACGATGCAGTCCTCACGTACATTTTGAACCCAGTTCATGGATGATGTAGTCCTCACGTACATTTTGAACCCAGTTCATGGACGATGTAGTCCTCACGTAAATTTTGAACCCAGTTCATGGACGATGCAGTCCTCACGTACATTTTGAACCCAGTTCATGGACGATGCAGTCCTCACGTACATTTTGAACCCAGTTCATGGATGATGCAGTCCTCACATACATTTTGAACCGAGGTCCAGGGACGATGCAGTCCTATCTTCAATTCTCGGAGACATCAGTCTATGGATCAATTCTGGGACCTAAGTCCGGGGAAGATACAATCCCCTACCTGTTCATTCGGGACTTCATTATCGGAGACATCTTGTCTACGGCTCTCTTTAGGACTGAAGTCCAGGGATGATCCAATCCTCACATGTCCACCAAGGACTTCATTCTCAAAGACATACGTCTACGGATCTCTTTAGGACTGAAGTCCAGGGATGATCCAATCCCCTCATGTCCACCAAGGACTTCATTCTCGAAGACATACGTCTACGGCTCTCTTTAGGACTGAAATCCAAGGATGATTCAATCTTCACATGTCCACGAAGGACTTCATTCTCGAAGACATCTGTCTACGGTTCCTTTTAGAACATGTGTTCAAGGATGATGCAATCCCCACATGTCCACGAAGGACTTCATTCTCGAAGACATCTGTCTATGACTCCTTTTAGAACATGTGTTCAAGGATGATGCAATCCCCTTGTCACCTTAGACCCTGTCTAAGGACCATCCACCAACCTCTCTGTCGGCATCACCAATATAGGTATCCACATCATCAACCTCACTGTCGATGCGGGAAATCTCATCATAAGTGATCACATCACTCCCCCTTTCGAGGAGGTTCCTTCTAAACTATATTAAGTTTGTCTCAGAAAGCTTTACTTGAGGTAGAGGCTTGGTTAGTACATCAAATCGGTAGAGGTTTGGTTAGTACATTGGTAACTTGTTACAAATTCAAACTTTAATTCCTTTCTGCACCATATCTTGTATATAGAAATGTCAGATCTCTATGTGCTTTGACTTATCATGAAACACTAGATTCTCTACCATTTTGGTACAACTCTGTTTGTCACATAGGATCACAGTTGGGTCTATCTCTAAGTCAAACAATCTTGAAGCCATACTTCTTCACAACTAGCAGAGCAAGCAACCATATATTCCGCTTGTGCTGAGAGCCACACTAGATTGCTTCCTGCTAAACCACGAGATCATGGTTGATCCCAGACAATAACATCTTCTCGTTGTGCTCTTCCTATCTGATACACTTTCTGCTCAATCAACATCTGTGTAGCCATCTGAAGTCATGATCTCCAATATAGCATAGATCAAAGTCTATCGTATCCTTTAGGTACCTAATCACATGCTTTGCAACTAACAGGTGAACACATCTAGTTTCCACTAGATACTGACTCAAGGTATTCACAGCAAAGCATATATCTGACCTAGTATTTATTAGATACATCAGTGACCCAATAATTTGTCTGTACAGAGTTATTTCCACTAACTCTGAAGAGTCATCTGCTAACAACTTCAAGTTGGAATCCATGAGAGTGGCCATTCCGACACATCAAGTCCTTTTAATATTTCTCAGCATACTTTCCCTGGTTGAGAAAGATTCCTTCTGAGCCTTGCCATACTTCCAGACCTAGGAAGTAATGCATCAATCTGAGATCTTTCATTTTCATTTCTGCAGCCATCTTCTTCTTTCTTTTCATGATCTGTTTCTAATTCCTTGTCAGAAAGAGATTATCGTCATACAATAATGGTATGATAGGTTCATCATCCACAACCTTAAGGTAAAGGTTAGGAACAACTTTACTTTTGGTAAAGCCCAAGCTTATCAAGAAACTGTCAATTCTCCCTTTGTGACTGAACATCATTCACACTCTACATTGAATGATCTTCTGCATATCTATCTGTGCCATCTCTTGTTAGATGGGTCTACTAATATGAGCCTCAATATCATTCAAACTCTGTGGTGAGTTTCTTGCATCCATGTCATCTGTGTATAGAAACCATATTCAACCTTGTAGTAAAGGTTGAGATCCACATCACCCATGGTGATCATCAATTGATCATCGATCCTGGGTACCCATACAGAGCCTGATTCATACTTCTTATTTAATTACACCATTAAGAGAATGGTCTTATCTAGCCACTTGGAGCAAACATCTCATCATGATTCTCTTCCTCTTTCTAAGAGAATCTTCTAGCCACAAGCCTTCTATAGTGTGTTTGATTTGTAAATCCTTTTGTTGAACATCCATCGCTTGTTCAGTGTTCATCATTCATCATGATCTTTCCTACAAATCAAAATTAAGTACATGATTAGTAATACTTCATAATCATGAAATCATGTTGTCATGATAACCTATTATGCATACAGATATCATTTACATAGTTATGCAACTATCTTGACCAATACTTTGGCACAACACTTTTCCATATCCTGTATGCATACAGTGGCTATCTAGATGCCTTCCATCTCTACCAGAACATAATATCGAGAGTGTGCACATCTCTCATCATGTCAGCTAAGAGGTTTCATTCTAGACAAGCAACAATGGAATTTTTGTCCAACTTACCAATCATATGCATATTAGTAGTATATTGTTCAATGCTCTATGAATGTTTACACTTAGCATGATATATTCTAGGAATACAAATATGCATACAAGCAATATCATTTACTATTTTAAATAACAACTCAAATACTTATCTTTTATGTTTGTGTGGTTTCCTCCCACTTGATCTTCTATATGTCTTTTGAACTTCTATTCATTCTGTACCACTGTGCATGCTCAAGTGTGCACTAGTGTCATCATCATGATCTCATACACAAACATACATTCATTAGTATATTCTCAATATTATCAAAACATTCTAACTCTAAATAATCTTGAATATGTATAGTCATGATCATTAGTATTCAGGGTTTCAAGGAAGTCTTGTTTTACTCATGCATATTCTTGTTTGATCATAGTACTCTTCTGGTTAATTAAATCATCAAGATAAGAGACATAATATGCATAAACCCTTGATTACTAACTTTATGAATAAGCATAACCAATCATACCAAGTATACTTATATAAGGGATCCTAACACAAGGTAAGATTCTAACTTGACATAGGAAAACATACCTGGATTAGTATACCTGCTTAGTTATGTACAACATACCTAAACAATCTCTTCAATGATTTAGAGATCTTGAGCTAGAACCTGCATGTCTCATAGGTTAAGCATAATATAACAAAGTCATACATACCTCGTAAGTAGAACAAAGATTATGGATGAGTCTTTGTCTTCATGTTGTTATGGTCATGGAACTTGATTTGTCTTTCGTGATGTACCTGTATCTTGTTAGTAGACAACATCAACCTCACACAACACCATAATGCATTAGTACAATCATATAGCCCTAATAAATGAATGTCTTCGATCATTCACATGCATTCATACTATTACTAGGGTGATAAGACAATTCTAACATTAATCAAGATTGTACTAATAAATAATATGAAGACAAACACATTATGAATTTAATCAGGAATCAGATTTCAAAACATACCTGAACCTCCTTAAGTCATACCTGTCGAGACTTCTTGTAGTCTTCTTATGTAAGGCCTTAGCCTCAACTCCCCCTGAAACTTGATCTGGAGCTTGATTAGGGTTTGCTAGAAAAACCCTAAAAATTCAATCTTTGACTTTCACACTTCTGAATGGATGGAAGGATGTGTCTTGCTGAGCTGATCAAACTAGCATACTTCAATTTTGAAATCTCCAAAATTTGACCCCTCAAAATTGCCTTCGAAACTTCTGGATCTTCTGGACAGGATCTCGAACTAGGGTTTGATGATGCCCACCCTTCTGCCCAATAAAAAGGTTTGATCCAAGGCTCTAAACTCTTATTTTTCTGAGGAGCTTCCAACCATGGTTACAGACTTCAAAAATTCCAACTTTTGCTGAAGCCCTAATTTTCCATCTTTCCGATCAAAATCCTAAACTGGGGTTTGATCAAGCCTGGTCTTATACCCAACCAAAAAATTCGATCTTGGTCCCTAAATTTCGATTTTCCTGAGTAGCATTCAGCCGTGGACTCCAATTCCAAAAATTCTAACTTTCTCCGAAACCCTAAATTCCGGAAGCCATGAATGAAGGTGCTCCAAAAATAATTCTGTTTTGACAAAAATATGTACCTGATTGTTTCTGCTGTAACTCTGAAATTTTCACTCCACAGGGTCTAAAAACTTTTTCTGTTGTAGCCGGACCTGTCATCTTTCCATCCTGATAGGTCTGACCTCAATTGGATTTTCTGAGAGAGCATTATGCCAAGTGTTGCAACGTGACCTGTTTATGGGATAAAACAGGAGAGCGAACTTGTACGGCGTGCCACGTGTCACTGGTTCAGCTTCGGCCTCTGAAAACGTTTCCTGATATAGTACAGTCTGTGTACTACCTGTTAATTTTTACGAAATTTTATTTGGATCTTCCTAGCCCAAGTTATGACCTTTTTTCCTAGGTCACCTGATTTTGACTGAGATCTGGAAGAGGCAGAAACCCTAACTTGTAATGATCATAACTCACAAAGTACAATGAATCTGAGGGTTCCCTTTGGACACTGGGTACCTGGGGATGTAATCTACGACTGATAAAGGTTTCAGATCTTGAACCTTCGCCAAAATCTATTTATAGTGAAAGTTCCACGATGACTGGTTTTTGCTATATAAAACCCTAACCTTCAAATTGTCACAAGAGAAGCAAGTGTCGTAAGTGCCATACATTGCATTCCTTCAGGCTAGCTCTGATACCATGTTAAGATTTAATATTCTAAGATAGAAAATAGCAGCATTACATTCCATTTCACAATAATAGCATATATAGGATCACTGAAGAAACAACAAGCACAACATAAACACAAGAGACACAGATTTATCCTGGGATACCCTCATGGGGTAGAAAACCCAGCAAAGCTTCCTCAATATAGATGACCAACAAATACAAAAGATGTAACCCTGAGCATAAGCTCCTCCTTCTCCATAGCAGACCTCTCTCTCATAAGTGCGCCACTCTCAAGTGAGTGAGTGTGTGTAAAATGAGGAATACACCTCCTCTATTTATACACTACTCCGGCTTGTCTTTTACACAAATCATGTAGGCTCGTATTTAACCATTGGGTTAAATACCCCACTACAACTGACTGGGCCGACCCCTCTAGGGTGGTCTAATAACCTTTGACCCACATAACACATACAGGGCCGACCCCCACTAGGGAAGTCTAATAACCCAAGTTACCACAATCTGACGGAGGAATAAACATCTCCGGATATACAATAAGATCTTCAAGGAGGAATGAAACATCTTCAGAATAATAAAGTACAAATATAATATTCTTTGAAGTTACAATATCTCAACAGAGGTTTCACCCAAGGTGTCCAGGAAGAGCAAACGAAACCATGTTTCCGCCGAATGAAGGAGGATGGTTGCGGCTATGATACTTAAACTTATTGCAACACTAGGACAGGGGTATTTAAGCATTAAACATAACAATAAAGCAATATTCAACCCAAACATTCATCATTGCAACAACAGTAATTGTAAAGCAAGTATTGCATCAAAGAAGCATGACATTATTCGTATAGTGCAATATCACATTATCATAACTAGAACAAATTAGACATAGGGATTGCACCAAAACAGCTTCATCATATTATCATTGTCAACCTAGATACAACGTCTCTGCAAAAACTAGATCTCCGCAATGACTCTTGACATCACAACATACCCAGGAATCATACAACCAACATCAAGCTTCACATTCTTCCGCTCGCAAATTATGCTCTCAAAATTATATCTCCAATTATGCTCTCAACACTTACAATTCTTATCTATATATAGGCTTTCGCCTTACAACTCTTTTCCACTTACTACCAACTTCCTAACTGACACTATGGACAAATGACCCAATATCTAACTAACTTATCCAAAAACAACCAAAAACCCGCATTCTGTGGGATAACTGACTCAACATTACATAATATGTGGTCCAAATGACCCAAAACCCGCATTCCGCGGTACAATTGACCCAAAATGCATAACTAATCTTCCGCTCATCACCATTCGCGTCATCTTTTGCCTTGTCGCAACATCGGAGATGCTGCGATATCATCTTACCAAACTGCCTGACAACAGGCCCCCAACACAATCTTGTGGCTCGCCCTCGAGCCACGTCAACTGGATATAGTGTACTCCATTGCCTTTACTCTATGAGGGCGGTACTTGAGTTCTGCAATTCTTCTTGCTGTTTGGATCTCGCGATATTGTTCTGCTCCTTCTGGTGTATGAATCATTTGCTCGATGTCATGTACTTCTTACCCAAAGGTGGACTTGTCCCAGCTTACTGCTGCAGGCCTTAAAAACTCATCCTCCAGTCTCGAGAGACCGATTGTAGATGAAGAGGAATGTTGCAAGCAATGTCAAGGTGTAAAACAGGTTAGCGCTTCCAGCACATCTGTTTCACACTAGTAAGCATATGTTACAGGGACCCGGGGCCGATAACTCCCCCTTTTTGTGTGGTCGTAGGGACCACGAGACTTCGAACCATCACCAACTGCTTAGACATCTCGGATGATACTTCATGCTTGTGACGCTGGAGTGTCCGAAGCGCCGCTTTCTCTATCCGCTCATGGACACTCATGGTTCGGGCCCTCAACGCACTAGGTGTGCTACCCTGCGAAATAAAATGTAAAATTTCCACAACCTCCTTGGAATTCCTAACTTAACAGAATGCCAGAGCCTTCCGTAGCATAACCCTCTTTAACTAAAACAGCCTATGTGTTCTTACTCCCCTCGGGTTCCCTATTTATACAGCACATCCTGTCATTTGTCTGCATCGACAATCTGTTGCAGCACCTACTCACTCTCCAGGGTAATCATAATATCCCACCGTTCCGTGTAACGATTGTCCGTACTGTGGAAGAATCGTACCTCCGCCTGATTCCCTTCATGAAAAAATGTGCAGCACAAGCTGTTGGCCATGCTGGCATGGTGGATGCTTTGTGTCAACCATGCAGATCATTCTGGTGAGTGTCGTCGGCCATGCTGCCTCGGTGTATCCCTAAGCCTAAACATGCGTTCTTCTGACATGATCGAAATCAACTAACGATCATACCCGTCAAAAAGGAAAAAGTCCCATCTGCGTAATGATTTCGGACGTGACCCAAGCGCAACACTACTGAGTGGTGCAAATGGCTTCAATCTCGCAACAGGAGCCATCCTGCTTCCGCATTCCATTTGTCCTTGCTGGTGCACCATCCTGCCACCAAACAATCTGCCATTCATTCTCTTTCTCTCTTTTTTTTTCCCATGCGACTTAGGAATCACGGTATTCCAAGCCCGACTGATAGGGCTTCAACCTATGACCATTCACTAGTTTTGGGAGCATCACCCCGTCTAGCTGCTGCAGCTGAACCGCACCCCCTGAAGTAATACTATTGATGCGATACAGACCAAGCCAATGCATCTGCAACTTTCATGGATGTTTCATAAACTTGCTATCATACAACAGCAACAAGTCGCCATGCTGAAACTATTTATTTTTAATGTGTCGATCATGCCATGCTTTCTGGCGATCCTTCTCTACCCCCTTGTGGAACCCAGCGATGAAACGATCTTCCTCCAACTGTACCAACTGCTCTAGATGGTCATCTAGTGCCGCTGCATCATCCAGGCCTATTGCGGCCGCGATGCGCAGACTCAGGACAATATACTCCATGGGCATAATGGCTTCTTGTCCATACACCAGCTTGAATGGTGTCTGCCCTGTCAGCTGTTTACATGTGGTGCGATAGGCCCACAATACTGCTGGGATTTTGAGATCCCAGTCATCGCGGTTCACGTTACACACCTTTGTCAGCGCATGCTCCAATACCTTATTGAAGGCCTCTACCGTGCCATTTTCCTGCGGATGATAGGGTGTACTCTTCTTATGCTGGATCTACAACTCCTCTGTTAATGCACTGATGGTGCGATTGAGAAAGTGGTTGCCTTGATCGCTCAATAATATCTTGGGGCAACCGAAGCGAGTGACAATGTGGTCAAAGAGAAACCGCGCGGCTGTGGCCACGGAGAAATCAATGACTGGTGCAGCTTTTGCCCATCGAGTCAAATAATCTGTCGCGGTGATAATATAGCGTGCACCCGTGCGCTTCCCTAGTGGATTGATCGTTCCTACAAAATCCACCACCCATTTGTCAAATGGCTCCAATGTCAACTGGGGCATCAACGACATATCATCGCGACGGGATGGTTTGCCAGTTCGTTGACAGACATCACAGGACCGCACATAGTCTGTCACATCATTATGTAGTGTGGGCCACCAGAACTCAGCACGCAGCACTTTCCTAGCAGTCACCCTACCGCCATAGTGTCCTTTGGCTACTCCTCCATGCGCTTCTGCTAAGATCTGCAATTGCTCATGCGGCAAGACACATCTGCGCAATATCTCATCGGCACCCATTTTGTATAACTCTCCTGCAATTAGCTGGAAGTCTGCAGCTTTGACTACCAACTGCTTCTTCTGACTGGTGGTGAACTCATCTGGTGCAGTACTCGTTGTCAGAAACTGAATGATTTCCGTAAAGTAGCCATCTGCAACCTCAATCCGAAACAGTTGAGCGTTCGACAAACCATCGTCAATATTGGTTGGCTCTTCTCCTGTATCAATTCGCGAGAGATGATCAGGACCGGCATGCAACCGGCTTGGCTTCACAATGACTTCGAAATTGAACTCTTGAGAAAGAAGTAGCCAACGACATATCTTGCCCCCCAACACAGTATTATTGACTAGGTATTTCAACGTGGAATGGTAGGTGAACATTTTAAAGTGCCCACCCAACACATAGTGCCTGAACTTCTGTAGCGCATAGACCATTGCCAGACCTTCCCTCTCAGTGGTAGTGTAATTTCTTTCTGCAGATGACAAATTTCGACTTGCAAAAGCAATAGGATGATCAAGGTCGCCTTCTCCGGGTTGAGCCAGTACGATGCCCAACACAATCGATGAGGCATCAACATGGACATGGAATACCTTACTCCAGTCCGGAAATACCAATATCGGTGCCGACGCCATCTTCGCCTTCAGTGTTTCAAAGATAGCCTGACATTCCGGGCTCCATTGGAATGCTACATCCTTCTTCAACAACTTCTCTATAGGGGCAGTAATCGCAGCATAACCCTTGATGAACTTGCGATAATACCCCATGTGTCCCAGAGTCGCCCGCAGCTGCTTAACAGTGGGTGGTGGTTGCAAACTCAAAATGAGCGCAATCTTAGCCAGATCAACCAACAACCCTTGATTACACACAATATGGCCGAGCAATATCCCAAACGGTGCACAAAAGATGCATTTCTTCAGATTCAGCGATATCTGGTGCTGTCGGCATCGCTCGAGCATCAACCGCATATTCTCCATATGATCGCAGACCAAACCATAGACCGTCCAATCGTCCATGTATACCTGTAAAAATTTATGAATGAACTCTTTAAATGCAGCAACGACAACCCGCGAAAATATCGTAGGCGCATTCTTCAAACCAAACGGCATCACGGTGTACTGAAAGCAGCCCCATTTGGTAACAAAATTTGTCTTATGGCGGTCTTCTTTGGCAATGCGAATCTGATGGTAGCCGGAGAACCCATCTGTGAAAGAGTACATCTCCTGGACACCCACACCTTCTAGTACTTCGTCGGTAAATGGGGTTGGAAACGGATCGTGCAAACATGCATCATTTAGCTTCCTGAGGTCAACACAAATGTGCACTTCACCACTCTTCTTATTCTGCACCACCATAGTACTAGTCCATTCCGACTCCTCAACTGGTTCAATAATACCAGCGTCCAACATGCGATCCAGTTCAGCCTTGAACTGCTCCTTATGTCACGGATTCAATCGATAGGGTTAGTGTTGGATCGGCTTAGCATCTGGTTTTAATGGAATCTTCATTTCTCCTAAGTCACCCAGAATCCCCTTCATGTCAGAAAACTTTGTCGGAAATACATCCGGAAACTCGTGGAGCATATCAGTGACCTTGCTTATCAGTTCATCATCCAAGTAATTCTTGACATTTGCAAACTTCGGAGTGTCCTCTATCCTAATGTTAATCTTGCGGATCTTCAGCGACTCACTGATCGGGTCACTTGGCGCATCAGGTGGTACCACAACGCGACTTCCTTCAGTTGCCTGGATATTCACATTCCGTGGATCATCGCCATCTTCTGGCCCACCACTGATATTGAAGCACTCCATGAGAGACTGCATTGGGCAATGCGTATGTGGATCCTCCGGATAGGCCACCGGGACAACCTGCAGAATTACATCGCGGATGAGCTGTAATGCATTATTAACCTCTAGATCGGCATCCGCAAAACTGAATGTATGAGTAAAACACAGTGTGAGCTCCATCCAAGTAGAAATTTCCCCTCGCAACTCAGTTGCAGTATACCATGAGCATGGCATCTCATCCAAAGTATGGATAAAAGCATGGACCCACTCATCTTTTGGGCGGGATACCCATTGCTACTGACATTCCATCAAGTGACCACCCGGATCAGTTCGACCATCATACTTTCCAGTGTGGTAAACCTCAGTATCACCAAAACGTACCATAATCAATCTTCGACATTTCGACCATACATCAATTGATGCCTTGTGTGTCGCCCACCAGCGTGCTGGAGCAGCCTTCAATGCTGCGTTCAATGCCAGCAAGCACTGTGGTTCAGAAACTTTTTCTTTGAACTCCATCCGAAAGTCGGATAAGCCAGGTAGTCCTTCATGTATTTGTAGTGTAACCGTTTCAGTTGCGACACGGCATAATGACTGTGTGACCAACCCACATTTACGGAGTGATACTTCGTGCAAGCGGTTCTACCAATATTCCAGCGCATCATCAGAGTCGAAAGACGCAGAGCTGTCACTGCGCCATCCCATCTCATCGTTGGCAGTCGGATGTATATAATCTTCAGAAATATTGAATGCATGGTCCCACCCACTGGGATCATCGTCCTTCACTGGCTCTATGTAGCAGCATCCTTCAGCCAGATCCCATGGGGCGACTACTCTGAGATCGCGATTTTCAAAGGTCATCATCTGTCGCTTGAAGTTGATTACAGCCCCACTATCATTAGCCCATTCAATCCCCAACAACATGGGATAGGAGTTTCCGCCTTCAACAACTTCTATGACATCAAAGTCGTCGTAGGTTTTCATACCCTCGATATCTACCACCAGCCGTGGAACTCGCCCAATGGGTGTTACTTTCGCATGGTTAGCCAATCAGAGCTGTACAGGGGACCAACTCAATGGGGGGCTCCCCATCTTCTGCCAAGCCTGCTTGGTCAAGATGTTAACATCCGAACCAAGGTCCAGAATAACTGAATCAACATCATAGTCACCAATTTGAATATTCATCCACATCTCCTTACCCGTCTTCCGTCGTTGCAAGGAATTAACAGCGAGCTCTTGTCGATCCTGGGCCGATCGTCGCAACAAGGCTTTAATCACAGCAAGAGCGTCGGGATATTTTTCCAGGGACAAACAATGTTCCAAAAATGCTCGAAGTGTGTTGGACTACCACGACGGGCTAACCTCCGAAGTAACATCAAAAGCAGAGGGCATGTCATACATGATGACTTTACCTTGGTCGTTTCCTAATGCCCGTCATGCCTGAAGAAACGTCTCCCGTTCCATATCAATGTCAAATGATACCTTCTTTTGTCCAGCTAACCAGATCGTTGAGATGTCTTCTCCAGTTGTCTTTCCTCCTCGAGTGACCACAGCAATGGAACCATCTTGCAGTCTTGGTTCTGTAGAAATTGTCGCAATTTTTGCACCCTGCTACTGATTCGGTGGTACGTTCCTCGGTTGATTTATATTTTGATTTATGTTTTGATTCGGTTGCGGATTCTGGTTTTGCACTGGTTGTTGTACTTGGTTCTGAGCGGGCTGCTGTGCCTGGGGATGTGTCTGCAACTGGGGAGTGTTCCCTGCCTGCCATCGTGCAATCAACTGTGAACATTCTCAACTATATGATCGTTAACAAAGCATAACGTACACTAGTTCTGCAGCAGTGGGAAGTCTCGCTGATAGTGTCCCCATATTGCACAGTGATAACATTGAACCAGTCCATGACTACCTCGTCCTCCTCCGGGACCAAATCCTTCGCCACAGCCTCCCTGGTATCCTCCCCGGAATCCTCCCTGCTGCTGGTACCGTGGTTGGTTGAAATGTTTCTCTATTGGTGCCGGTTGCATTCCTTGTCCTTGTGGTGCATACTGCGGTTGCTGTACGTACTGTGGTTGTTGTGGATCCATTTGCATCGGAGAATATTGCGGCATGAACTGTGGCGGTTGTTGTTGCTGCAGTGCAAACTGCATCTGTGGTTGAGGTAGCGGCTGGGCTACCTACGGCTGCAGTTGCGATTGTTGTACGAAACGCTGATCGTCCTTGACATAAAATGCATCATACATTATTTCTTGTAGCAACCCATATGCACGGCAATCCTTGTCATCGTGACCCACCGATTTGCAGAATGTACAATAAAGATTTATCGGGGTTGTGACCATTTTCTGCATATATGGGAAATTGTTGTGACTGTGCCCATACACCTGGCAGACGCGACACCACGTCATGCTGCTGCCATTCAATGGGTTTGGTGTACCCGACACCAAATAATTGTAGAAATCCGGGCAATTGTCCTTCGTATGCCCTTCCCCTCGACATCGTGTACACCATACTTCATTGTGTTGTTCCTTGCCTTTCTTCAAATCTTGCAGTTGTATAGTCAAGTTAGCAAGCTGTGTTTGTATCTGTGACATCCTAGCTGCATTATCTCCAATCGGCAACGCCTCCAATCGCAATGCAATCTCCAGAGCTTCACTGGGTGTCGTGATGTTTTGCTACATCAATGGTAGCCGAATATGTGGTAGCAGTGCCGCAATGAACCATTCTTTGTGTTGGACAACGCTCATATCAAAACTAACCTTAGCCATCAACGTCTTGAATTGCTGGTCAAAATCCCATACCGTCTCATTGGGATACTGCTTAATTTCTTTCAATTCTGTAATATATTGAGCCTCAAACTTGGGCCTTCTAAATTCGGCAATCAGCCCATCTTGAATCTCATCCAGCGACTTCTCTGGGGCTCCTGTAGGGAGTAGAACAAACTTCATATACCAGTCTAATGCATGAACTCGCAAAGTCATTGCTAACTGTCCTTTCTTAGCAACATCATCGGTGATCT
This sequence comes from Larix kaempferi, assembly GCA_027924585.1. NCBI lineage: Eukaryota > Viridiplantae > Streptophyta > Pinopsida > Pinales > Pinaceae > Larix > Larix kaempferi. Next base: position 10,189,875 of record BSBM01000072.1, on the reverse strand, counting down.
GTTTTATGGTCCAGACCGCTTCACACAAAAACCAATACTGTTCTGGGTTTTCTGTCGCACTCCCGTGGAACAACGGTAACTTAGCATCATCACCCGCCATTCCAGGCTTCCTTCCTCCTTTCGCTGTACTACTACCAATTAACTTCTGTGGATTTGACAAACTTGGCGGTGTCGAAGTGGTATTTCTTGCTATTTGAGATATAATGAGTGGAGGTGTGGGTACGTTGGTGCTGGGGTTTGGTCCTGCCTCTATCCTGGGCGTAGCCTGGTTGTCCTTGTCAGGATTGTGAGGTCGCTTCGTCCCATGTGGTCTTCCTTCACGATCTTGCAGTTCGATTGCAGCAGGACCTTCTCCCATCCTCTGCCTCTTTTCCTATCAGAACCTCTCTCCTCCCCTCGTAAGACCACTTTCTTCCTCGGCTTCACTCACACTCTCATCATGAACTGCACCCATCTACCCCTTACCATTCCATGTATCGCCCCCCCCAACAGTCATGGTACCCACGGCCTTCGCCCACTAGGCTGTCTACTGATCAAGATGCATCTTCAATATCCCTTTTTCCCAAATAAGCATCTTGATCGACAGTTGAAGCGACAATAAAAACTTGCCCCGAGGTTTGTGGAAAAAATATCTTTCGGCTTCACTATAGGAATTCTGAGTATCAACCGTGAACTCTGTGATGTAGCATTCTAGGATTCTATCGAACCACATTTTGACAACCCGCAATGCTTTATTATCAACTTCCTGCAGTTCCTGAATCAATTCGGGGGTCTAGGTCGTCGGTTCACCACCTTGAAAGTTCCTCTTTTGGAAGGTCAACTTTGCCAACCATTCGAACAATAGGACCGGGAATTCACAGAAGAACCATTCGTGCGGACCATAGTGAATGTATCTATCTACCCACTGTCCTACCATCATCCGCGTTTTCCTACTTTCCTCTTCATCGAATTCCTGCAACTTCTGATCGAACCATTCTTGGATCTCCGGTTTCGTCGGGTGCCACAACATGTCCTCCTTTCACTCTGTACACGGTCCTGACAATGGAACATTTGTTAGTGCAATGCCAGTCGACAGGGGTCCCACTCACTATTGACACATACTGCGGTCTTCCTGAGCACCGGCCCGGATAGGGTTTATCCCGCCCAGCAACACCTGCAGAGTAGATGAGGTCTCACCCGAGGCATCCAGGAAGAGTAGACGGAACCATGTTTCCGCCAAATGAAGGAGAATGGTTGCGGCTATGATACTTAAACTTATTTCAACACTAGGACAGGGGTATTTAAGCATTAAACATAACAGTAACGCAATATTCAACCCAAACATTCATCATTGCAACAACAGTAATTGTAAGGCAAGTATAGCATCAAAGAAGCATGACATTATTCGTATAGTGCAATATCACATTATCATAACTGGAACAAATTGAACACAGGGATTGCACCAAAATAGCTTCATCATATTATCATTGTCAACCCAGATACAATGTCTCTGCAAAAACTAGATCTCCGCAATGACTCTTGACATCACAACATACCCGGGAATCATACAACCAACATCAAGCTTCACATTCTTTTGCTCGCAAATTATGCTCTCAAAATTATATCTCCAATTATGCTCTCAACACTTACAATTCTTATCTATATATAGGCTTCCGCCTTACAACTCTTGTCCACTTACTACTGACTTCCTAACTGATACTGTGGACAAATGACCCAATATCTAATTGACTTATCCAAAAACGACCAAAAACGACCAAAAACCCACATTCTGCGGTATAACTGACTCAACATTACATAATATGTGGTCCAAATGACCCAAAACCCACATTTTGCGGTACAATTGACCCAAAATGCATAACTAATCTTTCGCTCATCACCATTCACGTCATCTTCTGCCTTGTCGCAGCATCAGAGATGCTGCGATATCATCTTACCAAACCCTCTGCCAACAAGAGACTATGAGACAGTGAAGAGGAAGTGCAGCGGCTGTGCTGCAGGTTGTATCCCTTCACTATGTTGGATGGTATAATAATAAGGACTGGCAAATTTCATTGTGGACGTAGCCCAAGTTGGGTGAATCACAATATATCTGTGTCTCTCTTGTAATGTGTATGTGTGATTATATTTGCATTTCTGTTTATTGTTATCGCTCTACGATCCTGTTTTTCTAACACCCCCCACTATTGTTTCCAAGGGGTATAGGTAGTGGGAAGGAACCTTTTGGAACCCCCCTTGATGGGGGTTTGGGAGCAACATCCATGAAGAGAAATTTTTGGAAAATTTTCTTTGTAAAATTTTGTAATTTCGTTGTCAATTTGGACCATTCATCATTAGGTTATATATTTGATGATAGAGATTATGTTCATGTCCTTTTTCCCCTAGAAGGAAACTCTCTTTTAAAGAGGCCATTGTATTATGGTTGTGCGTGTTTGAGAGAGACTGTGAGAGAGTGAAGAGGAGGTTGTAGTGGATGTGTTGCAGGTTGTATCCCTTCATTTGCTCGACGGAATAAAAGAACTGATTGGTTGTTTCTCCATGAATGTAGCCCATATCGGATGAACCATGTATATTTGTGTCTCTCTTGTATTGAGCTCTTCTATGTTTTATTTCCGTATTCATTTTTATTTTATTGCTGTACGATTTGTTTTTTAACAATGGTTGCTTTGCTCCATGTTTACAATCAACTGGTGCCTAAGTCAAAAGTTTGTGTGGTGGTTGAACTAAGGATAAATAAAGAAGAAGTGTGGAGCTTCTTCGTTTGTGCTTGTCAGTATGGATCAGTTTTGCAGTATCAGTTTGACCTTGTCCTTCTTATATCCACATTACTCTCAACGTAAATCTTCCTTGGGGACAAGTTCTAACAATCTAGTTGAAATGATTTATTTATTCCATTTGTTAAAATTGGCTATGGACTTGAGTATGAGAAACCTTCACGTTTTCGGTGATTCTACTCTTACAATTGGTTGGATGAAGGGGGACCAACAGATTAATGATAATGCTTATATCATTTAGCTCTCAACTTGAAAGAGGTTAGATGACAGTTTCAACATATTACTTTTGAGCATGTATTCCGGGAGCACAACACAAAGGTTGACCTTCTTACAAAACAAACACTGCAGTTAACTGTGGGGAACATTCATGTGGATGAATTCCACGAAGGAGATTTAATCTCAAACAAGGTTTATCATTTGTAATATTTTATTTGCTCATCTTGTATGGATCATAATACTAAAACTTAAGTATGTATTTTTTGGGGAGGGTATTTTTTTATCAGCTTTACTAGCAAGACAATTTTGTATAGGACTGGATGGGACCAGTAGAAGGGCCTTTCTATTTTTATTAATCGTGCTTCGACACTTGAGGATTGTATTTATCAAAATTATGTTTTTTCTTGGAAATATATATATATATATATATATATATATATATATATATATATATAATTGAATTATTTATATATTATATATAATTGAATTATTTATATATTAAAAAAATAACAAAATTAAATTTATTTAATTTAAATTAACCTAACAATAAGTATAACTTAGAAGAAATGAAATTATTTTTTTATATGGCCCTTTGCATGAGGGCCACATGCCCTCTCCCAGCCAACCCACATTAAAAAATTAATAAAAAAAAAGTGGGGGTGGGGGGTGTCAAAGGTGAACAAAACCCTCCCCTCTCCCTCCCCATTTCATTTTTTCCTTACAAAACTTCTCTGTTAAGCTAGGGTTTCAAGGTTTTAGTTATGGCTTTGGTTCTTCTTGTCCCTCCTTTGCTCCAACCAACAGCTGCAGAAAACCAGAAGCTCTGATGGAGGAGGTGGAGTTCAACATCGAATCAATTTCTTATGTTAGGTATAATCTTTCCTATCAGTTGCAAATTCAGTATGTGTTTTGGTAATTTTGATTTTTTTTAACAATTGTTTTTCTTCATAAATGGGGAGTTGGCCCTTTGGTACCTAAACCTGCCCACCCCCCTGCTTTGTTTTCTTTTGGAAACCACAACCACCCTTTGGGTGGCCAATGCTGCACCAAAACCCATGGGAATCCCCACGGGGATAGTTAATCTATCTCTTTTGGAAACCACAACCACCCTTTGGGTGGCCATTGCTGCACCACAACCCATGGGAATCCCCAAGGGGATAGTTAATCTATCTATCTTTTTTTTTTTTTTGTCCAGTAAGTACAAGGCCAAGTCAATAAAGGCACAAAGCCATTGCAAGTATTCTCATTATGAGCTCAATGTGTCACTTACAAGAATATAACCTAGGTGGGGAGGATAACAATCCATCCCACAACCAAGCGGGCTACACCCACTTCTCTCTCTCACACACACATAATGAACTATTTCATATATGATATTGATATCACATTTTCTCTTTATATACATATATATAACAAAATTTTCATTTTTGGAATTATGTAATAAAATCAATAGGTGTTTGATATACAAAAATTTTCAAAATAAAACTAGAATGTAGTACATTATATCATTTTCATATAAATTTTATAATTTCAAAATATTAGAGTTCTTCCTTTTTTACACCTAATGAGATAGGAATTTATCATTTCCTTCTCTTTTTTTTCTCATTTTCTAATTGTTGAAAACCTAATCTATAGGGTTAGGGTTTTTGTAATATTGTAAATGTATTTTTATTTTCGGTTACAAATATGAGGAGACTAGTACCTTGGAATATGAAATGCCAAAGGTCAACTCACCTACTATAAATAACCTATTCACCATCAATAACTCACCTAATATAAATAACATATTCACCATCAATAACATTATCAATGGATGGAGTTATTCCACAACATTAGTATCAGAGTGTAGTCTCTTCCATAACTCCTCTGTCCTCTACCTATTCTGGGATATTCTCTGCAGTTATGTCTTTCGTTTCCTTCAGACCTTCCAGCATATCTAAAACCTACACACAACCTAGATTCCTCTCTGTGTGGTTCCTCTTAATGTTTCTCTATGAATTCACTTGGGAACCCTCCTTCACCTATGCTTGTTGTATTCAATATTTGTGTGTCTACGTGTTGGTAATAGTGTGACTCCACTGTGTGATTAGGTATTCTCCATCCATGACCTATCAATCAACAAACCCTAATTTCTTACCTACAATCACCTCTACATGCTAGTCACACCACTACCCACGACCAAGTTGCAACAATGACCTGGTGTGATCTCCTTCACGACGAGTGTTGAGTTCGATGGTGTGCACATCTGCGTACTAGAGCCCATAAAATTGTGACCTTTGCAACTACGAAAAATCTCCAAGTGTATTACTCTCCTCCAAATTCATTCCACGATTGTGTGCATTGCTCACCATCTGGTTTAGTCTCTCTCTGTGTTGCTTGGACCCAATCTACTCTCTATCTATGTGAGTGAAGAAATTCTCTTGGATTGCTTGTTCTTTGCACCCCCAACTTGAGTTGCGAGAGCCCCATTTTTTAAGGTTTTAGTTCTACTCGAGTGCCTTCAATGTCGATCTACGTTCGCATGTTTTATGAACTCATTGATATCAAGAATGCATATGTAATAAACACGACGTGAAGAGTCCAGTCTATGTGAAGCCTCCTTTGTGTGATTGGCAACATTCATGGGTATACCTAGTGTGTGGATGCATGATTTAGAGTTGTGAGCTTCATTCTCTCTACATTTGTGTGGTGAATCAAGAGGGATATCAATAATAATTACCTTCTCTTGAAATTGGGTGCCTCTAGCAACTACTTGTAACCCTCATTTTCTGGCATATTATCCTTAAAGATAGCATTGTATTGTTAAACTTTTGCAAAATTGTGTTGTTGCAAAATATTGTAGTAGATGCTTGTATTATTAAAGAGGTTGTATTTCAAAGATTACTATCTCAGAGAATAATACATTGGATTAGTTGTAATTCATTGAAGTATAGCTTGCACATTCATAGAGATTGTATTGTAAGCTCATTGTATTTCATAGCTTGTCGTAGAGAGCTTGATGTTTGTAGATTTTATTGTGTCTATATTGAAAAATTGTTGTAAATATTGTACACCTATATTGTAAGACTATAGTGGAGAGTGAATTGTAAATCTTGTTTTAGGAAGTATTTTTCAGATTGTAGTGTGCCTTGCTCATAAAGATAAGAATCAATCCAATGATTCTTCTAGAGGAGAAGGTAGTAAAAGAGGATGTGGACGAAAAAAAATTAAAGGAAAGGAAGGTTGACATAATCAAGGTAAGAGATTAGATCATCGATGTACTCGATGCGGCAAGGATGGAAATTATGTGAATCATTGTTGGGATCCATGGGAAAATATCAAAGATAAGCAAAACCAGAAGAAAGATGACAAAGCTAAAACTCAAGAGACTGGTAAATCTCCTAAATATGCTCACTTTATTGTTGCACATTGTAATGTTGGAACAAATGAAGTCACTTTTAATACTTTATCTTGGAGAGATAGTTGCATGCTCGACACTGGTGCAACCTCCAAGAGACCTTTAGAAAATATTTTTTTGAAGGACTGAATGATAATGTGATAGGCTAGTGTATTTTGCAAATAAGTCTAGCCTCAATCCCAAGGGAATTGGCTCCATAAAGCTCAAATTGCCAGGATTCCCGAATTTTTTTGTTGCATAATGTTTTCTATCTTCCAGATTGCATAGAAACTTGTTGTCCCTAGTGCACATTCGAAAACAAGGCCATTCCATCGACATGTTCGATGGGATAGTAGAGATAAGGGGATCCTCTGATGACCAGGTGATCATGACTATATGGAAAGATGGGAAGTTTTTAAAGCTAAAAGGAACATCTATAAGAGCTCGTAATTTTACTTGCCTCTCTTAGCATGAAGAAGGTGCATTGTCTTCCAGACTTTTATGGCATGCTATATTGGTACAGATCAACTATAATAGTATCTGATTGTTGAAAAATAATGATGTTTCTTGTTTTCCCACCATTCCAAAGAAGCTAAAACAGTGCGATGCTTGTATACTTGGAAAACATAGTAAGCAACATTTTCATGAGTCAAACTTCAGAGCATGTAGAAAGTTAGAGTTGATAAACTTTGACCTGTGTGGCCCCATGCTCATTCCTTATGCAAATGGTAATAAATACCGGCTCATGAATTTTCTTTATGATTACACCAAGAAGTGTTGGTTCTATAGTGTTAAATAAAAAATCTGAGAAATGTGAAACATTCAAAAAATTTCATGCATGGATTGAAAATGAAGCACAATCTCAAATTAACACACTTCCTACCGATAATGAAGAAGAATACACTTCTAATGCCAAATTATAAAACTATCTTCGTCAACATGGGATTAGGAATCAAACTGCAATTCCATACAATCCTAAACAAAATGGTGTGGCAGAAAGAATAAACAAAACACGCTTGAATATGGTACACTCCATGCTATTTTTCAAGAATGTCAAACTGATGTTTTGGGGTGATGCATCTTTATGTGTAGTTTATTCGAGATATAGAATTCCAACTCATGCTCTTGCATACAACACTACACACAAAATGTGGTATGGCTACATTCCTTCAATGAGGCATCTCAAGGTTTTTGGTTCCACATGTTATGCCTTAATTCCAAAGGAACAAAGAAACAAAGAAACAAACTCAGTGCACAAAGTTGGAAGTACATTTTCTTGGGGTACTCAAATACAACCAAAGCATATTGTGATTATGATGAGGTAAATAGAAAGTTTATTCTTTCCAGAGATATCATTTTTCTTGAAATGAAAAAAATGAACTTGAGTTGGCATGAAGATATTGGGAGGAATTCAACCCATGGAGTACCTTAGAAGTTTATAAAATACAATAACAAATAAGTATAGTAGCTTTTTATCATTTTAGAATTTGCATTTTGCATTTGGGAGAGGAGAGCTAGTGGAGTGCTACTCTACTTGCCTTAGCACCAATTTTGAGGGTGAAAGATTCCCATCCTAGTTGGTAATTGGAAAGGCCATTCAGAAATTTGATCTGGATATTTATTGGATTCTTTTGTTACAGGTTGAAGCTACATGGCAGCTCATGGTCACATCTCTTTCAACTTGCTTCTACAACCATTCTTCTATTTCTTGGCATATTCTTGCTCCTTGAGGAGAGGTGCACTTGTTGAAATGATGAAATATTTGGGATAGATCTTTAGGCCCCATATATTTGTAATCTGATATATATAGTCTATTTTTACTGCTCATGAGACTCCCAGGTCGAAATACTAAGTGGATTTATGTAAAAATACCAAACAATGCATAAATGATGCCATTTCCCCTAGATCTTATTGTTGGAGTTTGAAGAGACACTATTTCGAGTTATATCAGTTATTATATGTGATTTTGTTGATGTATGGAGTGTTATTAAATTTATGAAGAATTTTTATTAACAGATCATAAGCCCTTGGCACCCAAAATTCGAATTTCATAAGTCATGGTGAAAATAACTAGCTTTTGCCCGTATGTGAAATCTTGCATATAAACATATGATTTTAAGGCGTTGCAGAAGGCCATAAGAACTAATTAAGGATACATTGGGGAGATCATTAAAGCCACTTATCAGTACCATACCTATTTTCATAATTTGGAAGGGTTTAACAACATTTGGGAATCCATCTTCGTCCACTACCCTTGGGGGATTTGAAGCTCCAAATAACTAGTAATCTTCCCTACTTTGTCCAGATTGAAAATGAATGTTGCAGAAGTGTTTTAAGGGTTTTTAAGAATCCATCATCCTCTTTAATATGTATTAATACCTATCAAATACCTTCATACCCATTATACAAGCATTTGGAGTCATTTGGATACCAAGAGACCAATACTAGTCAAAGATAAATTGATAGTCAAACTCCCTACTTTGGACAGAACTTAAAGGAGAGTTGAAGAAGCCTCTTGAAGAATCCAAAGCATCCCTGAACCTCATAATTATGTCCTAATATCATCCATACACCTTTTGTAACAATTTGGGAGCATTTGGAGACCAAGAGACCAATACTAGTCAAAGGTCGAACTAGTGGAAAAAGTTGAAAATTTCACCATTTTAATAAATTTAAAAAATGGGACATTACAGTGGTATCAGAGCATGATCTTGGCACCTGATGTGGTCTAATATTTATGAGGACAAGAATTCAGGGACCACCATTAGATATTGAAACCAAAAGTGCTTTTGTTGAAGAGGAAAAAGTAGGAAAAGAAGAGCATTTTTTGAGGAAACTATGGCTAGGGATGAAAAGGGAACCTCAGATGATATAGAGGAGTATAGGAAATTCATTAAACCCCTCTTCGAAGACATGAACAATCAGATAATGAAAGGATTTGAATTGTTGGCTAGCCAACTTGAGATCAAAGGAGTAATAGGAGGCAACGATAGTTCTCATCATGAGGAAAAGAAGGTAATGGGTGAGCATATCTTCTCAAGAACAAGACCATATAATAGAGCTAATGAATTTTAGAATGCAACAAGGCCTACCACACCTAAATTTCTTGATTCCAAAGCAAATATTAATACTCCAATTGATGTGCAAGAACTTCTAATCGAATGGAAAAATTTGAGTGAAGATTGCAGAAACACCTACCATTTGATTAATACCTCATTGTATCAAACAAGCTCAAGATTAAGGAAGGTCATAAGAATCCATTTCAAAATAGAGATTCCAAATATATTGATCTTAAGTAAACCAAGGGGAAAGATGAATCAGCTTGCTTGAAGGAGCAAAAAGAGGAGACCCATGAACCACCTAGTTCTGAAATAGGTGAAGTAGAAGAAGCAGTACATGAAGAGGGTCGAAAGTCACTCCCAAGTGACTCCGAAAAAGATGAAGAGACATCACATGAGCATGAAGAAGGTTCTATTGAAAGTATTGAATATCATTTCGAGACACATTCTACCTTGGAAAGGAAACAAAGAGCAATGTGCAACATCAAAGGTAATTTCATATTTTTTCCTTTTGATAGAAATAATTTGGTTGAGTTTAATGAATTGTTACATGACACATACTTGAAGAATGATGAGGATATTCATAAACTCAAAATTAAAAATGAGCAACTTCTTGAAAGGTTGCAATATACTTGTTCTTCCTCCTATGTTTCAAATTTTCAGATGGTGGATTGCATGGAGGATTCTCATGACATGGCAGATCATGAGAAACATGGAAATTTGCATTTGCTTGATGTGTTTGAAGAGGAGATTGATGAGATCCAAGCACTTGATGTGGTGGGAGAGGAATTTGAGTTTCCTCTTGGAAATGGTGACACAATTTTTGAAGGAGTGTATGATCCCACTACTTTGGAACCAACCGATGAGGAAATTTTTGCACTTTTGAGGGAGGTACACGATCCTACCCTTATGAAGAATTCACATGAGGACACTTTTGCACTTTATGATCATTTGTGTGAGTTGGTTCATTCTCCTACATCCTTCACTTCCATATTTTGCAGCATTCATCCTAATGAAGTATGGGTGAAAGGTTTGTTTTTGATGGTGCCACACGAGGAGTGTGAAACTCCTACCTCTCCTTTTGATGATGACATGACTAGAGCACCTCATTATTTACATTTGTAGCAGCATCTTTTTTTACCTTATGATGATACATATCTTCATGGATGCACTTATGATGTTCACTTGAGTCACTTGAAGACTCTTAATTTTCCTTGCTCCTTGCTTAGTTCAATTGATGTTGGAGGAACTTCATTAACTATTTGGGTAAAGAGACATATGATTGGAGCAAATGTTTATTGGAAAAAAATTCCTTTACTATTTCTTGATGACAGACATGTTCATGGATGCAAAAATTCTACTTATGTGAGCCCCTTGAAGGCTTATTGTTTTCCTTGCTCCCTACTTGGTTCAAATTTTAGTGGAGGTTCTTCATTCACTCCTTGGATGAAAGAACATATGGCTGATTATTTTGATGCATCTTACATCCTTTTGGAGCAGCATTATAGGACATGGGATCCTCACCTATGTCATTGGATTGGATTTTATTGGTCACTTGAAGCTTGTATGCACTTGGAAAATGGTGGTCTACTCACTTGGAGGTATAAGCACTTTCATGATTCTTTGTTGACGCACCTCCTTGATGTACAGTTTTATTATGCTATTATGTACTTTGATGATATATATTTTGTACTCATGAAGTTTGGAAGTATGCATACAAGAAAATGGGATCTAGGAACTCTCTTTTGTGATGGTATGGGTTGGAGAGCACTCTTAATTGTTGGAGTGCAATACAAGCAATGGGACCCTGGGATAATTTTTAGTCCCGTTGATAGTCAAACTCCCTACTTTGGACAGAACTTAAAGGAGAGTTGAAGAAGCCTCTTGAAGAATCTAAAGCACCCCTGAACCTCATAATTATGTCCTAATATCATCCATACACCTTCTGTAACAATTTGGGAGCATTTGGAAACCAAGAGACCAATACTAGTCAAAGGTCGAACTAGTGGAAAAAGTTGGAAATTTCACCATTTTAATAAATTTAAAAAATGGGACATTACAGTGGTATCAAAGCATGATCTTGGCACTTGATGTGGTCTAATATTCATCAGGACAAGAATTCAGGGACCACCATTAGATATTGAAACCAAAAGTGCTTTTGTTGAAGAGGAAAAAGTAGGAAAAGAAGAGCATATTTTGAGGAAACTATGGCTAGGGATGAAAAGGGAACCTCAGATGATATAGAGGAGTATAGGAAACTCATTAAACCCCTCTTCGAAGACATGAACAATCAAATAATGAAAGGATTTGAATTGTTGGCTAGCCAACTTGGGATCAAAGGAGTAATAGGAGGCAACGGTAGTTCTCATCATGAGGAAAAGAAGGTAATGGGTGAGCATATCTTCTCAAGCACAAGACCCTATAATAGAGCTAATGAATTTCAGAATGCAGCAAGGCATACCACACCTAAATTTCTTGATTCCAAAGGAAATATTAATACTCCAATTGATGTGCAAGAACTTCTAATCGAATGGAAAAAATTGAGTGAAGATTGCAGAAACATCCTACCATTTGATTAATACCTCATTGTATCAAACAAGCTCAAGATTAAGGAAGTTCATAAGAATCCATTTCAAAATAGAGATTCCAAATATATTGATCTTAAGTAAACCAAGGGGAAAGATGAATCAGATTGCTTGAAGGAGCAAAAAGAGGAGACCCATGAACCACCTAGTTCTGAAATAGGTGAAGTAGAAGAAGCAGTACATGAAGAGGATCGAAAGTCACTCCCAAGTGACTCTGAAAAAGATGAAGAGACATCACATGAGCATGAAGAAGGTTCTATTGAAAGTATTGAATATCATTTCGAGACACATTCTACCTTGGAAAGGAAACAAAGAGCAATGTGCAACATCAAAGGTAATTTCATATCTTTGCCTTTTGATAGAAATAATTTGGTTGAGTTTAATGAATTGTTACATGATGCATACTTGAAGAATGATGAGGATATTCATAAACTCAAAATTCAAAATGAGCAACTTCTTGAAAGGTTGCATTATACTTGTTCTTCCTCCTATGTTTCAAATTTTTAGATGGTGGATTGCATGGAGGATTCTCATGACATGGCAGATCATGAGAAACATGGAAATTTGCATTTGCTTGATGTGTTTGAAGAGGAGATTGATGAGATCCAAGCACTTGATGTGGTGGGAGAGGAATTTGAGTTTCCTCTTGGAAATGGTGACACAATTTTTGAAGGAGTGTATGATCCCACTACTTTGGAACCAACCGATGAGGAAATTTTTGCACTTTTGAGGGAGGTACACGATCCTACCCTTATGAAGAATTCACATGAGGACACTTCTGCACTTTATGATCATTTGTGTGAGTTGGTTCATACTCCTACATCCTTCACTTCCATATTTTGCAGCATTCATCCTAATGAAGTATGGGTGAAAGGTTTATTTTTGATGGTGCCACACGAGGAGTGTGAAACTCCTACCTCTCCTTTTGATGATGACATGACTAGAGCACCTCATTATTTACATTTGCATCAGCATATTTTTTTACCTTATGATGATACATATCTTCATGGATGCACTTATGATGTTCACTTGAGTCACTTGAAGACTCTTAATTTTCCTTGCTCCTTGCTTAGTTCAATTGATGTTGGAGGAACTTCATTAACTATTTGGGTAAAGAGACATACGATTGGAGCAAATGTTTATTGGCAGCAACTTCCTTTACTATTTCTTGATGACACACATGTTCATGGATGCACAAATTCTACTTATGTGAGCCCCTTGAAGGCTTATTGTTTTCCTTGCTCCCTACTTGGTTCAAATTTTAGTGGAGGTTCTTCATTCACTCCTTGGATGAAAGAACACATGGCTTATTATTTTGATGCATCTTACATCCTTTTGGAGAAGCATTATAGGACATGGGATCCTCACCTATTTCATTGGATCAGATTTTATTGGTCACTTGAAGCTTGTATGCACTTGGAAAATGGTGGTCTACTCACTTGGAGGTATAAGCACTTTCATGATTCTTTGTTGATGCACCTCCTTGATGTACATTTTTATTATGCTATTATGTACTTTGATGATATATATTTTGTACTCATGAAGTTTGGAAGTATGCATACAAGAAAATGGGATCCAAGAACTCTCTTTCGTGATGGTATGGGTTGGAGAGCACTCTTAATTGTTGGAGTGCAATACAAGCAATGGGACCCTGGGATAATTTTTAGTCCCATTGATTTAAAAGTAGTATGGGAGATGGATTCCCCACTCAATGAAGTTATTTTAATCAGAGAAGTGCAGCAACAAGCATGGTGGTTCCTCTAAAAAATATTCATGGGATCTTGAAGACTGAAAGTTGGGAAACTCAGTGGCAACTTCAAGAATTACAATGGTATCATAAGGGGTTTCCACAATATGAAAGAGGTAAAGAGTAATTGCGCAAACATGGTTTTGATGGATTTAATTAACATTTTGGTGTTTAGTGGTGATGTTATAGGGGAATATCAAAATGAAAAAGAAAATCCAATGGAAACACACAATTGTAGTGCATGGGTGGCTCTACTCAAGGTTTCAAAAGAGAAGTTTTGGGAAGCAACATTTTGGAAAGAAAGCAAGTTCTTCCACATTCATGTGTTGAAATTGCTTGAGTACAAGCAATATTGGGAAGAGAGGTTTTGTCATGTCCCAAAATTTTGCATTGGGTCACAATGGCCTAAGCCTCTTGGCCATACTCATGAGAATTGCCAAATTGATGCTAAGGGTCAAATAAATGCCAAGAATGAAGTCCAAGTTAGTAATAATGTGAAATTAGATCCAAATGGACAAGGTGGGTCACATTAAGAGAAATTCCCAATTCAAAGTTGTAATATACCCATCCAAATGAACCGCCATGGAGGAAAATTACTAGTTCCCTAGGTTGGGGGTGGAAGCTTTGGGATTTGAAATAAGGGGGATAATAAATGATGTTTGAACATTAGAATGGAATAAACATTTAATAAAGGATATAAATAAATAAATACAAGGGAAAATCAAAGTGGCAATTGATCATGAAGACACATGGAGGATGTGGGACCCACACAAGCTAGATTTTCTATGCCACATGGAATCCTCCTCTTGTCATTTCAAATCCATAAGAATCCCAAGGTTCTTGGGATGAGTTGGAAGGTCAATATACTTGGAAAGAATCAATTAAGGCCGAATTGGAGTGGAAGAGTAACTCCCATGGAAGAGGAAGAGGCATTTTGGAGCTAGTGAGACACTTGGACTAGATTCCCTAGCTCTATGATAAAAACGATGAAGATTTTATGACACCTATGACACAAATCAGACCGAAGGCTAACATTTGACATATATGAAATGTCAGGGCTAAAAATATCCTCCAAGAGGGCTCTCAAGTGAGTTAGGGCAGCCAAAGAAACACCAATTCGAATTTGGAGAAGGAGAGGGATAGAATTGGAAGGACAAGTGTCATACTTGGGAATCTCTTCCCAACTTGAGTTGGCATGAAGATCTTGGGAGGAATTCAACCCATGGAGGACCTTATAAGTTTATAAGAGACAATAAAAAATAATTATGGTAGATTTTTATCATTTTAGAATTTGCATTTTGCATTTGGGAGAGGAGAGCTAGTGGAGTGCTACTCTACTTGCCTTAGCACCAATTTCGAGGGTGAAAGATTCCCATCCTAGTTGGTAATTGGAAAGGCCATTTAGAAATTTCATTTGGATATTTAATGGATTCTTTTGTTACAAGTTGAAGCTACAGGGCATCTCATGGTCACATCTCTTTCAACTTGCTTCTACAACCATTCTTCTATTTCTTGGCATATTCTTGCTCCTTGAGGAGAGGCGCACTTGTTGAGGTGATGAAATATTTGGGATAGATATTTAGGCCCCATATCTTTGCAATATGATATATATACTCTTTTTTTACTGCTCATGAGACTCTCAGGTCGAAATACTAAGTGGAGTTATGTGAAAATACAAAACAATCCATAAATGATGCCATTTCCCCTAGATCTTGTTGTTGGAGTTTGAAGAGACACTATTTCGAGTTATATAAGTGATTCTCTGTGATTTTGTTGATGTATGGAGTGTTATTAAAGTTCTGAAGAATTTTCATTAATAGATCATAACCCTTGTCACCCAAAATTCGAATTTCATAAGTCATGGTGAAAATAACTAGCTTTCCCCCCTATGTGAAATCTTGCATATAAACATATGATTTAAGAAGTTGAAGAAGGCCATAAGAACTAATTAAGGATACATTGGGGAGCTCATTAAAGCCACTTATCAGTACCATACCTCTATTCATAAATTTGGAAGGGTTTAATAGCATTTGGGAAGCCATCTTTGTCCACTACCCTTGGGGGATTTGAAGCTCGAAATTACTAGTAATATTCCCTACTTTGTCCAGATTGTAAATGAATGTTGCATAAGTGTTTTAATGGTTTTTAAGCATCCATAAGCCTATTTTATATGTATTAATACCTATCAAATACCTTCAGACCCATTCTACAAGCATTTGGATTCATTTGGAGACCAAGAGACCAATACTAGTCAAAGATAAATTGCTAGTCAATCTCACTACTTTGGCCAGAACTTAAAGGAGAGTTGAAGAAGCCTATTGAAGAATATAAAGCATCCCTGAAACTCATAATTATGTCCTAATATCATCCATACACCTTCTGTAACAATTTGGGAGCATTTGGAGACCAAGAGACCAATACTAGTCAAAGGTCGAACTAGTGGAAAAAGTTGAAAATTTCACCATTTTAATAAATTTCAAAAAAGGGACATTACACGCATGTTACAAAAAGTTCACCGAGTATCTTCGAAAATTAAATTTTAAACATTTTAATATTGATGATGCAACACTATTTGTAAAGAAAGATGGAAGATATGCTGTATATATTGTGGTGTATTGAGATGATCTTTTGATGAAGGGGAACAATGAAATCTATATTGCATCCATAAATAAAGAGTTGAAGAAAGGATTTGAGATGAAATATATGGGACGTTTTGGGAATTGAAGTAATTCATAATCCAAAGTACATATTCATATCCTTTAAGAAGTAAATTGGATAATTGTTGAACATGTTCGGCCCATGAACCTTTCGAGAACCAATATCAAAGGTCAAGTCTCAATCTCAAGTTACTCATAGAGTGTTTTCCTCCTCCACTTCCTTCCCTCCAAATTTCCATCAACCAACCCCTCTCCCATCCTCCTAAGTCCCTTTTTATCTTAGTCTTTCCATCGTCTTCCCTCCTTCTCGAGAAGGGTCCTATGAAGGTCAAATTATTAAACAATAATAATGGTTTACGTCCTACCTACATATTGCCTTCACAACTCACTTCAATCCAGGGTATCACATCAACTCAATCCATAGTTCTCGTAATTCCAAATACGATTAGATAATAAATATCTTCTATTGTAATTATTATTGGACAATCCACTATCACTCACATCATTATTTGTTTGGTAAGCATTAAATGGTTGATTTTTAACATGGCATGTAATTAATAGTTAAAGCATACTAATGAGAATTAATGAAGTGAAATGAATGAAGTTAATGCAATTACAATTTAAATGTGATATTACAAACTAATGTAAATGGACCTAATACAATTGTAATGTAACTAATGTAATGCAATTTCAATGATAAAAATAATAATTCTATAATTAATACATCTTAATATTTATTACATCCATCAACAATTATTCATGATAACCAAGTGTGTGTGTGTGTGTATATATATATATATAGTACACACACAAGCTATGTCTACACTGCCCCCACACACACCATGCACACATACACTAGTATTAGTTTACTAGCACAAGGTGTGTGTGTGGCTAGTGTAGACATAGATTGTGCATGTAATACACACACACACACACGTGCGCGCGCGCGCACACACACACACATGCACACACACACACACACACACACACACACACACACGTGTACGTGCGCAAGGTGTGTGTGTGTGTGTGTGGATAGTGTAGACAAAGATTGTGTGTGTACTATAGCTAACCATCACTACATATAATGCATAATTCATGAATGACAAGAAAATAATAATCACATGCAAGACAATGATCCAATAATCACAACATTAAGCATTCTTATTAACTAAGTAACAATACATCAACGCTAATAAAAATTGTACTTAAATTTACCATAATGAATTATAATGATTTGCAGGTTAAAGGAACCAAGTACAACTAAAGTGGTATCTCAAATCCCAAACTGAATCTTACTAATATAATCATCCTTCCTTCCAAGTTTACTTCCAACTTCTACTTCATACACGTTCATCTATTGGAATATCTTGGAACATCAACTATATTGACCTAAGTCCAGATACAACCCGTAAGAGGAAGCGTCGACTAAATCAACCTAACTTTCTGAGTAGGAAACCGGTAGTCGCCATCACACAACTTGAGGAATGTGGCTTAAAACAACCCTCCCAAGACTCCAAGTTTTAGAGGATAAATGGTGGGAAATACCTCCACCCTTCCTAATGGAACTATCCCACATATCATAACAAGTATCGAAACAAATATTTATCCTTGAATTAATGCCTCATAGCTTATCCTTTCCCTTCAATGTACAAGACATCAAGGTAACTTTAGTATCACAAGTTCCTAGTTATCACTTAGCCTCTCTAACATGTGGGTGAGTCTCATCCACAACATAATATCATGCATATGCTTTCATTATTTCTAAGTAAATTACCAATTTATCCACTACCAGTCAAATAAACAAGTTCATCTATTTATCATGTGCATGGCATCCATTCATTCATTCAATCTTAACATACATCGGTATCCACGTACCCTATCATTTTATTTAATTTTGCAAACTGGAAGCAAATCACACAACTGTCATCATAAATAAGATGAACTATAAACTTAAAACATAATTGCCGCATATAAGTAGGTTCATAAATCCACGCACATAGTTTTATTAGTCAAGTTGAGTCCAACAAATAATAAGCAAAGAAATACATCATAGCTATAAATGTTGTTTAGTTGTCCAAACAAAATATGGGGCGTTACGATGTGCTTTCAAGGTTTGGCATACAAGTATTTTCCTTGACACACCTTCAAAGTAACATACATAATGTCTTATGGCATAACATGGTAGCATTGAAACCTCAAAGCATAGTGTATGACCATCAAATCATAAAAAGAAACATATAACTTGTAGCCATTACACCTTCTATTGAATGCTCCCAGGCCATTTAGATTCCCCAATGATAGGTAAAGGTTACCCAATGATAAGTAAAGGTGATTAACTCTTAATGATACACCTATAAAGGTATTTGTAGTTACATATCCACATATTATTATATCTAATAATAAGAATAAATTTCCTTGCATTCCAACAAGACATATATGACACTGCGCATAACAATGACCTACAAAACCTTGGCTTATATCTATCTCTTTGTGCATGAAATGTATGGTTTATATGGGAATGAAATACCCACTCTGTGGGGGAATCTAGAATTTCCATGGAGGGGAAACAAACTCATTCTAAAAGGGTGGTCCCTTTGTTATTAAAACTATGTTGTATTGGAGTTTCTAAGAATGTTTGCAAAGTGTTTGACAAAAACTCTAAACCAGAAATATTCTATTGCGCTTAGTTTGACACTCGGAAATGGAATCTTTTATTGAGATTATATACAGATCTATTCAACATTATTAATATGGAAGAGATGATTGCTTATATTATTTTTTTGTAAATTTGAAGTTTGTATATGATAATCTATTTTCTAATTGTTGGAGAGAGTGAATAAACAATTGACATCTTCCCTTCAAGTTTGCTTTAGAATTTTGTTTCTAGTTATTTTACACCACCTTGAATGAGGTATATATTTTAAATTAGGGATGTTTAACTTGCATATCAGATGTAGCTAAGTTGTTCTATCTAGTGTTTAAATGGAAAACAAATTCTCTCTCTTAAATATTGATTTGGCTCATCGGCACTTATAAATGCTTGATTTTACTTGTTACCTTGATACATGGGTGTGAATATGAATATGCCCCAGGTCTATTAACCTATTCTTAGTATGGCATAGCCTTTAAGGATGACAATTGTTTGAAGAAGAGTCTAGATTTGATTTCTTAACAATCTAAAAATGTCTAAGTTGAATATAACTTCTATGCTTCTAGGTTGAAAATTTGGTTCATGCTTGAATGTAAGTAGAATTGAAGGTAATTTATTGTTGTAAATGATTAGTGGGAGAGGCTTGATACTTGTATATGTATGGAGATGAATGTAGTTCCATTGTATTGGACTTATCATCCTTAATGTTATGCACAAGTGAGCATGCTTATAAAAAATGGATATGGTTTGAAATGGAAAACTAATTGATGATAACCCAAAATGGATTGGTACTAATGGATCCTTGGATGTGAGTTGAATACTCTCTTGTAATCATTCCTATGACTTTTGTGAGCCAAGCATCCAATCGTAAATGGAATGGACCTATGGGTTGGCTTGTGAATGATATTTAATGAAATGAATTTGTAGTGATTGATTTATCCTTGGACTTTTGATATTTTTGAAGAAAAAAGGTATAGCCTTTCTTGGTTAAAATTATGTTTCTATCATGGAGTTAGTTGTAGTAGTTGTAGGAAACTATATGCACAATGTATTTCCAGATAGAATGTTTATATTTAAATAAATAAAAATGCATCAATTGTGAAAATATTGACAACCTATACATGTTTAATTGATGCTTAAGAGATGATAAAATGATGCTCCAAACATCAATACTATAGCATGGACATTGGTTTTTTCATCGATAGAACATTGTTATTTTGATGTGTGTGACATGTTGACATAACGCCCCCTCGTTTCTTTCAAATGGTATTCTTCTATGAAGATGTCCCTATGTTGATGACTAGAATCTTTTGCAAATGTTTATGGATCAAGTCTCTAAAATTTTGTCTAAACTTGAGAGGAGGCTCATTGGGCTATGAATGTGTACAATGTTGATTTGAAGGATCACCGTCAAGATCACCATCAGCTTATCGTATTATACAAACCCACTTAGGAATTTGTGGTGTTGGTGCAAGTTCATGTTCAATGGAATCAACTAGAGGAGGGTGAGAAGGTGGACTTGAATTTTCATTCTCACTGTCATCATCTAAAGAAGAAGAAACAAGAATAAGAGCACCAGAAGAGAAGAAAAAAAAAAATTGGGAACAAAGATGACACGTTCAATAAAGATAGCTTATAGGCTGAAGATGTCACAAATGTTGAATTAGGCATGCAAGCTTAAAGACATTCATCAAATATCAAACTTAATATCTATCCTAATAAAAAAAATGTTTAATGAGATTGAACACGTCTATAACATTTTGCATCTTTAAAATATCCAACAAAAATGCACTTGTCACTCTTTGGTTGCAATAGTTTCATTTTCTCATCAAGAATCCAAACCCATGCTTCATGACCAAACACACGAAAGTGGTTTACATCTGGTTTATTGTTACTCCATGATTCTTTTGGTGTTATATTTTTTAAATCCTTTGTGGTAGTGTATGTAATGCAATAAATTGTAAATTTGTTGTTCACGTATTCTCCCCCATTATTTTTTCTTAACATCTGAAGTTGATGTCCATATTGTTTTTTTACGAAGGCCTTGTAGGCCAAATGCATGTCAAAAAATTCACTCTTAAGTTTCAAGAAATAAAACCAGGTGAATTTGGAAAAGACATTAATGAAAGTTAAGAATTACTTGAATCCATAAAAATAATCAGAAGGAGGAAGACCACACAAAATCACAATGAACAAGTTGCAAGGGGGTCCAGGCATGCCAAGAGGCGCGTTTCTCAAAATTGTTTCGATGATGTTTACCGATAACAAAACCAAAACAAACACCATCTTAGCAATAAATGAGAGGAAGATTTATCACCATATTATGTTCACATAGTTGCTACAATGAGAAATACTTAAAATGACCAAATAGTTATTGTCTTGTTTGGCTCTATTTAATGTATCCAAGGGGACATCTTCTATTCCCAAGGTAACTTGGTAAAGTCTCTTTGGTCATTTTAATTATTTATTCTCAAAGTGTGTGATCACTTAAAAGCTCTTTTTCTGTCTAAAAAAACTTTAAACACCAAAACACACCCAAAACAAATGAGAATTTGTTTCTTCTGAAATTATAAGCTCAGGGTTAGATCTGATTAGTCTTCTAAAAAATGTAACATTTCCCCTTTGATTCTGATTTTCCAAGAATGCACAAGATGCAAGACAAAGAGCATACTCAAGCCAAAAAACAATTCCTCATGTTTTTTATTTTCCAAGTTCGTACAAGGCATGGGGCAAAGAGCATCCTCAAGCCAAAAAAAACTTCCCTCATGTTTTTTATTTTCCAGTTTCATACAAGGCACGAGGCAAAGAGCATACGCATATTGGATATAAGCAAACTTGAATAAAAAAATGAAATGATAAATTACAATAGTATGAAAGATATTTAAAAAAAAAGTTCAAAGGAATATTTTTTCCTTTGGATCCGATATTAATCATCATATATAAGGAAAACAAACTTGTTTTACTAGAACGAAAAAGGGTTTCCAACTGGAAATAACACTCTGAATGTGTTTAAGCAATTCACTTGGCCAAGAATATGCTCAACGATAATAAAATCCAGAAGTCATTTGTTGCATGGAATGACAAAATTTCAGGATCTCAATCAATAAGAATAGCGGTCTTCATAGGAGTTCTAATACCATGCTCGATAAACATGGTATATCCGCATAGGTCAAACATCTTTAGCCAATGACTTACACATAGATCAAAGATCACTACACTAGTGCATTATGTGGTTAAAACCCTCAGATAGGGAAATAGTCCATGGCCCCAACCAATGTGATCACTTGAGACAATATATTAATGCAAAAAGAAAATAGTTTACATATGAATCCCTCACAGTCAATCATCAACAAATGACACTCCATGATATTTAAATAGACATCATGGACCAGTTGAGTGTTAATCCACGGATCAAGTTTTGTCAATATCAATGAAATATGAAATTGTGGGATCACTTTATCTCTAAAACATAATTGTGACTATTAGATTAGTTAGTTACAAAAGCACGGATTACCTAAAGGCACATTAAACCAAGTTGAACTTAACAAACTCCTATGGGTCCAAATATATTGACACTAAAGTATTTGAAGTTTTCAAAGCAATTAATAGGCAGCTTCAAATGTTGATTTGTCATCACCTTAAGTTTGAAACCCAACGACCAATAGCATTTGAGGAGTATGCTATATCTTCCATGTGGCATCTTCAAATGTTAGTTAGTTGTCACCGAAGAGTCGAAATTTTGGCGATCAATGGCATTTGAGGAGCATGCAAGCACTGCCATGTGGCAACCTTAAGACATCAGTTGGTTGTCACCCAAGAGCCAAAATTTTGATGATCAATGACATTTAAGGAGAATGTAATTGCTACCATGTGTCACCTTTAGGCGTCAGTTAGTCGTCATTGACGTGTTGGAATTTTGACATCCATGAAGATCATTGAAGCTATTAACCTTGCAATAACACTCTAAAATCTATTAATATTGCTAAATAAATATCGAAATTCCTACTAAATTTAACAATAAAATTTTATTTTTCCAACATTACAATAATACTAATATCAATATAACATCAAAATTTGTACACAAAACTAATAATATCTCTTTCAAATAAATAAATAATTGAAAAAAGCATAAACTAAGAAAAAGCTAGGAACCCATTTTCATTTTCTATGTAAGGATCACAACTCTCATCATGCACATATCCATGAGTATCAATAAGGCAATAAAATAGTCTTATTCCATGAAACCCCACTTAACTTTCCGTATGATGCCTCCATTTTATTATGAGTCATCATCTTGTTGAATGCAAATAATTTTCTTATGGCTCACCTTATTCACCACGTCCAATCAAGAAGTCCACAATTGGTCTAATCCTTGAGAACCTCCAATTTTCCGATTGTTGCTTTCTTCCTTTTTTATTTAATGTCAACCACAATTTTTATGCTTTTATATATCAGCCCTTCAATCTTCTTTTCTTTATTTTATGCATTATTTTTTCCATTTTCGTTTTTTTAAAAGCCAATTAATCTGGCCAATTTTCATATTTTTATATATCAACCCTTTCTTCTTCCCTTTTCATTTTATGCATACTTTATGCTTTCATTTTTTTCTTTATGCCTAATAATAATTTTATGCATACTTTATGCTTTCATTTTTTTCTTTATGCCTAATAATAAATACTTCAATGAGGAGTTGCTAAGTTGGACTTTTTTGAGTTCTAAAGAAAATTAGAAATAGATTTTCTTTATTTACAAATAATTAAATGACTAGAAATTTCATACAAATAATAATTAAATGACTAGAAATTTCACTTAATATTATTTATTTATTTTCTACAATATTCTACTTTTTAAAACATTGAACTAAATCATTGAATTAAAAAAATGTAAACTTTAGATTTAATAAAAAATAAAAATCCATCTCTTTCTTTTATGTTTTGAAAGTCTGTAAAATCGAGGCCAATTACCTAATCAACGTGGGGTGTAATTAAAAGAGGGGTTAATAAGAATCAAAGGGTGAGCAACATTTCCTATGACCTTCTCACAATTTAATTTATATTAAGTTACTAATGGTCACATTACACAAGAGTATAAGCATGCAAGATCAATATGACATGCAATTGTGTTATTTAATTTTTTCCATGGCTCAATGCATTAGGTTGGCTAGGGAATATGAGGAATGTATGCTTTTGGAACCTTCCAATGTGTTAATTCATATGGGTCAACTTTGTTTATTTGTTTCTCTTTAATCTCCTCGGTTCTAGTCTTGGAGTAGTCCTAGCATGGCTCTTATGTGGTCCAAGAGTTTTTTTAGTTTTGTGGTGGATGTGGAGTGCTCTTCCATCCCTCATGACTCCTACCCCCTGCTTCTCAAGGTTAGGGGCCATAGATTTGAAATGGAGAGCTTATAGCTATGTAAAGGAAGGTTTCTCTTGGCTTAGGTGGTCTCTCATCTACTAACTTGGTTTATTCTCTAGTGGAATAATAGACGATACATGAAGTGCAATTATGCCGAGGTTAAAAGGAAAATGCCAAAATGAATGGGGAATCTCATAGGCATAGAGGGAGATGGTTAAGTAGGCCCTCCAAACATGAAATGTGGGAAGAGACTTCACTAGTGGAGGCTCAAGAGGGATAGTTATGTGGTCATGATTGAGCTTCAACATAAAAAATGGCAAGATATGGAGGTGGAGGAGGTTAGAACCCTCATGCAGATTCGAGTGCACCAATACTAGGAGTTAGATGCAAAGATGGGATCAATGGTTTTTTTGGGAGATCATATTGCCAAATTTTTAAACCCCTTGTAGGTAAAAAAAACCTCTCCATATCCCACTGTTGGTGAGGGGGGCAGTTTCAACTTGCATTGCATCTCAAAAATTAGGGAAGAGACAATGGAAAAAACAATAGATATGTATAGATATGTGGTAAATATTGAGCTTTAGTATCGAATTGCAAGAGATGGAGGAGGTTAGAACCCTCATGTAAACTCAAGTGCACATGAACCAAGGGTTAGATGCAAAGTTATGAGCAATGGTTTATTTGGTAGATCATATTGTCAATTTTGTGAACCTCACCCTTAGAGGTAACCCAACCCTATCCATCTCCAAATGTTGGTGTGGGTGGTAGTTTGAACCTACATGGCATCTTGAAAATTGTAGAAGAGGCGATGGCGACAACAATAGAAACATTTCACCCGACTCTACCATTATGCTTGATCAACCATAAGGAATAATTTGATGTCCTCCAAGTTACAAAGGGTACTCTTCATGGGCCAACATTCAAGTCCTTTCTTACTTGATATGTGCTAAAGCCTTAATTTTTGAGACAATTTAGTAGGCAATACATCCACTATGCTAGTGAATTTAGAATTCAGTTAGGGATTTATCAAGGTCTTTGGAGCTTCAACTATATACTTTTGAACCAAAATTGTGATTGCTTCTCTTCGTTGTTAACATCACTGACTGATTAGACAACACCTTTATTCATACAAATTAACTGTGATTAATGTTCAATAGTAAATAACTAATAAATAGATCAATGCCACGTCAAATCGTAGTTGAGAGTTTTATTTTATTGTTGACTAAATTTGAAATAACTTCCCACCGAAAATATTCTCAACTACAAGTACACTATGAATGCAAAAGTCCTCATTGTTTCCATTTTTCATGCAACTCCAACTTTGTATTTCTTTAAATCCAATTCAACATAATTCATCTCAATAAACAATTATAATTATTATCATAATAAATCCGAGTCGAGTGGAAGATAGAGCACTAATGGGAAACCACGAGCTAAGGTGGGTGGCCATATATTAGGCTACCACCTATAGGGGAGGGATTCACTTTGGTGAACGGGGACCACAAGTGGACATAGAAATTGTCCCATCATACACCCAAAAGTGGGGTATAGAGAGTTATATAAATATTCTTATATTAACCAAAATCTATACAAAAGTGACCCTTATGACTTATGGGCCCACAACAGTCCATTAATAGCATAATTATGTAAGTCTACTCATAACTAACAAAAGAAATTTACAAGCAGTCATGTCCCTGCCAAATCCCACACTATTTTGACATTATAGTAGATCAAGATCCTTAAATCAACCTACAATGAACTGAGCACATGTACATGCACTCCATCAACTGGACCCCAACGAATGGCATATGAAGCTAAGGGAATTCCACTAGTATTCCCCACATATCCCATCAAATATCCACAACTAAACTATCTCCACAGTCTCACCTGCACAATAAAAGGCAATTCGAATGTCAACTTCTCCTGCAGTGATTTTTAACCACAAATCCCTCCTAGTGCAATTAATGCTGACCAAACACCTAAATACATAAAATCTCCCATTACACTCATGGAACACCATTAAACACGGAAAATGCATGCATTAATCTATGTTGGAGCATAGGCCGCAGCTATGGTAAAGCTACCAAATTTTGAGGAAAAGCACCATTTTTGGGCAGAAATGAACAGTGCGCGGTACAGCGCCAGATGGACGAGCTCACCGCAGATTGCGGGCTGGAAATCGCGGAGCTTGCGTGCACGTCAAAGGAAAGAGTAAATAAGGTGGCCGAGTAGAAAGCTCAACCACCATAATAAATGAAGCGGCGGAAGAGGGCTCAACTACCCTCATTAAGGAAAAGTACAGGAGTTATGGTTGCTCGGACCAAGGAAGAGCAACGGGCCGAAGCATTGAAGGCGAAGGACAAGGAGCAAAGAACAATGAAGCGGTGCCCATACCCGCGATCTGCGCCGAAAATCACGGAGTCTGCATGAAGCTGCGACGTGACTGCAAGAGGCGTCTATAGTGCACCTAGCCGTGTTAGTGGTTAGGGTTTTTGGGGATCACTGTTGGGAAAGGCCCACAGTTTTGTAAAGGTGCAACCCACAGGGCAACCTATATATATGTGTAATTGTAAAAGGGAAAGGGGTTGGCTAGATAGTTAATAGTCACTGAGTCACTTGTATTGCTGTGTCTTGTAAAGTTGTTAATGACCGTTTTGTGCATGTAAGAAGGCCGCAATCTCGCAGGAGACCGCTTGGCGTAAAGGCCATTGTATGTATCGACCAGTCGAAAGAGGATTGAGGGGAATGTAAGTGTATGCCTTTGTCATTGTAATATCTATAGAAGGAGAGAATATATCTAAGAGAAGGGCTCCCAGCTGTGTGCATGGAGTTTCCCGGAAAGATCTAAGGCTGCAGCTGTGTGCACAGTGGAACTGTGTTATCCCCATCTTAAGTTAATATAAAACAGTCTCGTGGACGTGGCTTCCCTCCTGGAGGTGAACTACATAATTCTTGTTGTTGTGGTGATGCTTTATGTGATTGCATTTCTTTGCTTTATTGTCTATGTTTCCATGAATGTTCCGCTATATTTATGAATGATTATGTAAAGTAAATCCTTGAAGCTCCCTTAGAAGCGTACTTGTGCATTGTCGAAGGAGTCTGTAAGAACACTGTCGCCATAGCGCTTAAGGAGTGTGTACTGCACTGTGGCGTGAGGGTAGAGGCGATACATAGTGTATCGGACGTAGCGAGTAAACGCCTCGTGCGCAGGTGCGGGGCTACCGCGCAGCCAGGATGGGAAGAGTGAGTTCCCGCGCTGTAGCACTGTGAGACCTGTGGAAGAGTAAGATGTTCTGTTCCGGAATATCCTCCCGGAAGGGAAGGGAGAAGACTGTAGACTCCACACCACCTAGGCTAAGGAAACCTGATTCCTTAGCCCCCCATAGCCACTTCGGGTGAGACTTTGGGCTGCTGCGCAGCTCGTTGCCGAAAGGGCCAGTGCGCCAAAGGGGTGTTTGTTGTTGCGCATCCTGAAAACCTGGGTCTGTCCAGAAAGCAGCCAACAAATGGTTCCATTGCCGGCTTTAACCCTATTATTTTGAAGGAAATGTGGTGCTGGAATCCTACAGCTAAAGAAATTCAAGAGTGGTTTGATTCAAAGGCTAGAGAGTTCGCTGAACGTGAAAATAGAATCCTTAGGCTTCAGACAGAGGACTGGTTGCAGAAGCATATTTATACTAACCTTCACGAAATCTTCTTTGTAACATTTGCACTCGAGTTGCATGAGTGGCTATCCAAGCTAGCAGATACTCAACCCACTACATCTGGAAGGCCTGGCGAGGAGGATACACTTGGCAGTGTTCATGCTTTCCTAAGAAGTTGCTTAAAGTTGTTGCGCAATGAAAAAGCAACTCTGCAACTCCAACACCTGCTGGTTCAGTGTCAACAATCTGCTTCGATGAACACACCGCAGCGTGCTGTTCATCAGATCAGGAGTCATACTAGAACTGGAAGAGAGATGAGACTCATAGCGCAGATTGGAGCATTTGAAATGGACGAAGTCATTTTGGATTTAGGATCAGAAGTTAATGTTCTCACCATGCAGACATGGGAACAGATGGGTAGTCCTCAGCTTATCAGATCTCCTATCCATCTAAGACTAGCAAATTAGCAACGAGTTTCCCCATTGGGCAGATTACCCAATGTACCCATTGATATTGAGGGAGTAAGAAGTTCTGCAGACTTTGAAGTAATCAAAATTCTGGATGACAATAGACCTTATCCAACACTTTTAGGCATAGACTGGGCATTTGATGATCTGGCTGTCATTAATTTGAAGAAAAGACAGATGACCTTTGAGGATGACCAGATTAGGGTCATTGCATCACTTGATCCCCTTCAAGGACCACGGTATATTGAACCCATTCGAGCGGAAGAAGAAGTGCGCCACATGGAAAGTTTGTATCAGATGAATGCTAGTCATAATGATTATGTCAATCCCATAGCAGACGGCCATATCAGCTGGCGATGCGATAGCTCGTGCACATCAAATTCGGAAGCAGGACTGGAAAACTGGCAGAATCGCTTACATGAGGTTTCTGCAAGGCGTTGCGCCATGATGACTAAATCCATTCGATGGATCGGCACAGAATTGAATAACACTCCAATCTTTGATGGTTTAACTGGAGTAAGTGAATTCATGCATGCATATGAACAAGAAATCCCAGATGAGCAGCGCATACAAGCATTGGATGTAGCACTGCGCGCTACACCCGCAAGATGGTGGGGTGCACATAAAGAAAATATCGACACATGGCAAGACTGTCGCAGGTTGATACTGTGCAGATTTCAAGAGACTACAGCAAGATTTTTGCGCAAATATGATGGACAGAGTGACCCCAGGTCACATGTTGAAGCATGTATTCAGCAATGATCAGATATTCCAGAAGATGAGTGGGTTCACCTATTCATCCACACGTTGGATATAGTTCCAAGGAATTGGTACACTGAAACAGAATTGCGCAGAGGCACTATCACTTGGCCTCTCATGATTGAAAGTTTTCAACTCACTTTCAGCTTTGAGTCAGAACATCCAAGCATCGATCAGGCTTTAAAGTGTATTAGAAAGAAGGTATTTGGACAATGTCCTTTACCAGAGTATTCTCAACCAGATTGGGATGTCCAGATGGAACATACCTTGGAATGCTATAATTTCACCACTGGAGAAGAGGATGATGATCCTCGCAACATCAAAATTCTAGAGTCAGAAGGGACGCGCAAAGTCGAAGGCCCTCAGCTTGATATCCCTGCCATTACAGAACACATCAACCTCAAGAAGATTAACATTGGTACAGAGGCCGAACCCAAGGTTGCCTCTATAGGAGATTATTGGGATGATGAAACTGTTGGCCATATTGCAGATTTACTACATGAGTACCAGGATATCTTTCCTACCAAGTTTACAGAAATGAAAGGCATCCTAGGAGATTTAGGAGTTATGCGCATACCTTTGAAAGCGGACGCTAAGCCAGTAAAACAACGCCCGTATAGGTTGAACCCGCGATATAAAGAAAAGGTCAGAGAAGAAATTGATAAGATGCTCACAGCTGGTATCATTGAGCCAGTAGAGGAAAGTGATTGGATTAGTCCTATGGTGGTACAAGAGAAAAAGACAAAAGGTGAAATAAGAATCTGCGTGGACTTGCGCAAGCTCAACGACGCATCAACGCATGATCCATTTCCTACGCCCTTTACAGACGAAGTACTTGACAATGTTGGAGGACAAGAGGCTTACTCCTTCACTGATGGCTTTTCAGGATACCATCAGATCAGAATCCATCCAGAGGACCGCCATAAGACCACTTTTGCGACTGAATGGGGCTCATTCTAGTATACGATAATGCCCTTTGGTCTTAAAAACGCTCCTGTTATTTTCTCTCAAGTCGTTGTTGCTGTTTTTAAAGAATTCATTCATAAGTTTCTAGAAGTCTATTTTGATGACTAGACTGTGTTTGGTTTACTGAAGAACCATATAGGGAATCTAAGGATGATGTTAGAAAAATGTAGACAGTATCAGATCTCCCTTAACTTGAAAAAATGTATCTTCTGTGCTCCTTTTGGTATTTTATTGGGTCACATTGTGTGCAGAAAAGGACTTATGATGGATCCTGCGAAGGTTGCCATCATTGCTAACTTACCTGCGCCCAACTCAGTCAAACAATTGCGCACTACATTGGGACATACAGGATACTACAGGAAATTTATCAAGGGTTATGCAAAGATCACTGCGCCTATGGAAAGACTGCTGAAAAAGGATTCAAAATTCCAATGGACCGAAGAATGCCAACAGAGCCTGGACACACTTAAAGGAAAGATGGTCACAACACCTATTCTAGTTTTCCCAGACTGGAGAAAACCCTTTCATGTTCAAGTAGATGCTTCTTCCATAGCATTGGATGTTGTACTAACACAACCGGGAGAAGGAGGTATTGACCACCCCATTGCTTACTCTAGCAGAAAGCTGTCTACAGCTGAGAAGAACTACACCACTACAGAAAGAGAAGGACTAGCTATGGTGTATGCCTTACATAAGTTCAGACACTATCTATTGGGTGCTCATTTTAAAATGTATACTAACCATTCTGCCTTGAAGTACTTGGTCAATAAGCCAGTGTAAGGGGGAAGAATTTGCAGATGGCTACTCCTCTTCCAGGAGTATGATTTTGAGATTATTGTGAAGCCAGGTAGATTGAATGTAGGACCTGACCATTTATCTAGGATAGAGTCAAGGGAGGAACCTACAAATTTGGAGGACAATCTGCCTGATGTGCAGCTTTTTTCTGTTCAAGCATCAGACGAATATTATTCCGATATTCTTGAGTTTCTCACTACAGGGAAAGCTCCAATTGAGTTCACAATACAGCAGAAGAAACAACTTGTTGTCAAAGCCGCAGACTTCACTTTGATAGCAGGCCAGCTCTATAAGTTGGGCCCTGATGAAGTCTTGCGCAGATGCATTTTACCGCATGAGAAGAACTCCATAATCGCCGAAGCGCACTCAAGAACCGCAGGAGGCCATTTTGCAGGAAAGCCGACTGCGCAAAAGATCTTAGCCGCAGGTCTTTGGTGGCCAACATTGCACAAGGATACTAAGGAATTTTGCAAGTGTTGCGATGTGTGCCAGCGAGCAGGAAAACCTTCAAGAAGCGATGAAATGCCGCTAAGACCCCAGATAACATTGTGTGCTTTTGATAAGTGGGCCATTGATTTTGTGGGACCTATCAACCCACCAGGAAAGAGAACTGGTGCAAGATACATAATCACAGCTACTGAATACCTCACCAGATGGGCTGAGGCAAAGCCAGTTAAGAATTGCAACGCTGTCACTGCCGTGCAGTTCATATTTGAGAATATTGTCACTAGATTTGGATGTCCACTCATTCTAATGAGTGATCAGGGCATGCATTTCCTGAACGAGACTATAGAGGCCCTTACTGAACAATTCCATATTAGTCACCATAAGAGTACACCCTACCACCCTCAAGCTAATGGTATGGTGGAGGCATTCAATAAGATTCTGGAGAATGCCCTGACCAAGATCTGTAATCAACAAAGAGATGATTGGGACCTTAGAGTCACAGCTGTGTTATGGGCTTACAGAACCACATGCAAGAAATTAACAGGTCACACACCTTTCAGTTTGGTGTATGGACAAGAAGCAGTCATGCCCATGGAATACATTGTTCCCAGTCTCATAATTGCTCAAATTACAGAAATGGCAGATACTGGTACTATGAGTGAAAGGCTGTCACAATTGGTTGCCTTAGAAGAAGACAGGCTTTTAGCTGGATTCCATCAACAAGTGCAGAAGGCGAGACAAAAGGCTTGGCATGACAGACATATTAAGAATAAAGTCTTTCAGGAAGGAGACTTGGTACTCCTCTATGATAGTAAATTCATCAAGTTTCCAGGCAAGTTTCGTGTACATTGGTTAGGCCCTTTTCAAGTGATGAAGATAACCAAAGGTGGAGCAGTTCAGCTTGCGAAGCTTAATGAAGATTTGCTGCCCCACAATGATCAACGGGAGTCGGCTCAAGCTTTATCGCGACGGCCACTCCGCCCTGTCGACCTAATCAGTTGCTAAAATTATGTAGATGTCCAGTGTAGTTGAAAGAGGCATCGCACTTATTAGTCTACATGGAAGTCGCGAGACATGTTTCAGTCTCTGGCTTCCCGTGCAGTTCCTTGAAGCATCCGCGCAGTCAATAAAGCCTGTTCTGAGCAAGCCTATTTTCGCTCTTGCGAAGTCCCCCGAGTTGTCGAACTTTCGTTTTGCGGAGTTCCCTGTTGTCTATTTGTCTCTCTTGCGGAGTTCTCCTCGCCGTGGAGCCCTCCATGTGCACAGTTACCCATGCTGAAGTTACCCACCGAAAATTTGAATTGCGGTAGTTCTGTAGCCGCGTCTGAGTCTTAATGAAGGATGAGACCGCCATTTAATTGTATTTGCTTTGATAGATTCGACTTGATTTCCCTAAGATCCGCATTTAATTAAGGAGCAGAAGGCCTTAGCTCATCTCCTGAAGGCTGTCAGAGCCCATCCCTCGCATTTAATGAACCACAGAGGTGCAGGGGGTAGGGGGGTTGTCAACTTATCCGCTTAGGCGCCAACGGTTACTAGTGCCACTTGTCTGCATCTACTACTGCCTTGAGCTATAAATACCCCTCATTCGTATATGCTTGGGTTACTTTTCCTTGCTATTGCGTTGTATAGCTGTCCTGTTTGAGAGTCTAAGTCATTGCTTCAGAACCGTGTCGTACAGACTGCTTTCCCGTTTTCACAGTTCGTATCCTACGCTGTTCCGCCCTGTTCTGTTCAGTATTTGTCATGTATGCAAGTTCATGACAGAGAAAATGTCAACTGAAGAATTCGTCCGTCAATTCAGACGCAGAGGTTAGATTTCGGTATGGGTACCCCGATCAAGATTGTCGAGCTTCCTAGTTTTCCTGATCCCAGACAGTCCCCGGGCATAAGGGTGTCTCAGCAACAACAACACCAACAGCAGCAGCCAGAGGAACCCGTTCCAGAGCCCTTGGCCACTCTGGTTAAGTACATTCCTCCACGCCCAGATGATGCACCCGAGGTGTGTATTCCCAAGAATGCCAAGTATTCGATTCCGCTGCCACCAATGGCGGAAGTCGTGCAAGAAGAAGGATCCCTGCTTGGACATCTCCCGCTGGTTAAGTTTTATGACTTCAACTTGGGAGATTATAGAACGTATCCTCAGTTCGCGCCAGATCACTATCTGAGAGTGGTCCATAATCCTACTAAGAAGATTGACGAATTCATCCCGCAGGAATTTGCAGTAAATCTAGAAAGGCCTGG
This sequence comes from Larix kaempferi, assembly GCA_027924585.1. Classification (NCBI taxonomy): domain Eukaryota; kingdom Viridiplantae; phylum Streptophyta; class Pinopsida; order Pinales; family Pinaceae; genus Larix; species Larix kaempferi. Next base: position 10,156,134 of record BSBM01000072.1, on the reverse strand, counting down.
ACTGTTGAACCTGTTGAAGCTACCACACTTAGGGTGTAGCAATGAAGTTAATGTGGTTGTCAAGGTCCTGTTATCCTGTGTTCACGATGGTTATCTTTGGCTAGGGAGGCAAATTGATCTGAATGTGGACCCGATTCACTGAATTACCGGCCTATCTAAGGTTGGTAAGGACCCCAACGTCCATTTCGTTGGTAAAGACAAGGACCGAAAGTTGGCTGCACAGGTGGTGCAGAAATACAAATTGTCGAGAGGAGGTCGGGCTTATGACCTCACTGTTGTTGAGATATTGTAACTTCAAAGAATATTATATTTGTACTTTATTATTCCATAGATGATTCATTCCTCCGTGAAGATCTTATTGTATATTCGGAGATGTTTATTCCTCCGTCGGAATGTGGTAACTTGGGTTATTAGACTTCCCTAGTGGGGGTCGGCCTTGTATGTGTTATGTGGGTCAAAGGGTTATTAGACCACCCTAGAGGGGTCGGCCCAGTTAGTTGTAATGGGGTATTTAACCCAATGGTTAAATACGAGCCTACATGTCTTGTGTAAAAGAAAAGTCGGAGTAGTGTATAAATAGAGGAGGTGTGTTCCTCATTTGACACACTCACTCACTTGAGAATGGCGCACTTGTGGAGGAGAGGTCTGCTATGGTGGAGGAGGAGATCATGTCTTTGGTTTGCATATTTGTACATTGCTGGTCATCTATATTGAGGAAGCTTTGCTGGGTTTTCTACCCCATGAGGGTTTCCCAGGATAAATCTGTGTTTCTTGTGTTTATGCTATGCTTGTTGTTTCTTCAGTGATCCTGTATATGCTATTATTGTGAAATGGAATGTAATGCTGCTATTTTCTTTCTTAGAATATTGAATTTTAACAACTGTAGTTGAAGATGAAGCACTCAGATTCACAGGCAGTCTGCTCGCAGGCAGACTTTTAACGAAGTGCCGACCTAAAGAAGTCCCTGGAGCTGTTGTAGAGCTCGCAGTTGCAACTGCGGAGGGTGAGCAGTATAACTGGTGTCTCTTCCTCCTGAATACATTCTTGGAAGACTGCCGCAACGTTCAGGACACCGCCAATCAGCTGTTCCATTTCTCTTGGCTCCTGATCTTGTGTGCCTTTGTCGGGTGGAAGGAACCGCCCAACACTCAGTTTCTTCCGCGCCGTTCAGGAGAGGTTACAGGGATGCGCTATGTCAACCTTTGGGATTCTAATAATCCCGTGAAGTGCAAGATGAACCGCACCGTGTTCTTCGAGTACTACCATCTCCTCCGGGATACCATCCTGTAGATGCCGAGGCTTACTGAGGAGACGACAGAACTATATGGAACGAAGTTGGTCTTTTCTTCCAACTTGCATGAAATCTATTTCCGCCCTCGCGGAATTCAGTCGAAAGAATGGGCCGTAGGGCTCTACCGAATGACTACCCAAGATGTGGAGGACATTGTGAAGTCCTGGCCAGATGAATGAAAGCAGGCCGCTGAAATCGTTGCCACGATGCCACCCCCTGCGGCGCCGGAGAAAGATAAGGGCAAGGAAAAGGTCGCGCAAAAGAATGATGAAGGTCCGTCGGGACCGGCTACCAAGAAGCAGAAGCTGTTGCACCCCACAGAAGTGACTGGAGATCCCTATGAGACCCTTACCACGGGGCTCAGCCAGTACTTGAAGGAGCAATTTCACGAGCTGCGTGCCTCTCAGGACAATATCAGAAGTGCTCTGGACCTGCAGATCGTGGAGTTGAAAGGTCTCGCAGGACGAGTTGTGCAGACCCATGTGCCAGCATTTGGCTCGGAGGCGCCGCAAGCATCTACAAGCACCGAGCGGGTTGAAGTACCTAGAGAGAGGCACATTGTTGTCCACATCTCGCCTGCAAGCATGACACTCCCGGATCCTCTGGCTGCATTGCAGGTAAGCGTGGTTGGCCCTATTGAAATAAATTTGTCACTAATTCCGTTGGAAACTCTACAGTTGGTTCAGGAGCAGGTCTCTACTGAGATGAGAGCTAGGGAGCTCTCCACATTCCATGCCAATCAAAGACTGCAGATGCAGGAAGTAGAGTTAAGGGCAGGCTATAAGGAGATCTCTGCACAGCTTGAACTTCACGAAGCGCAAGACACTGGGCTAAGGAATGTCGTCGATGAAATCGCCTAGGAGCTGCCAGCCTGCCAGATTCAACCAGACCTTCCTTTAGTTGAGAAAGTGCAACGCATCGGTAGAAGGGTGCAAGCCCTAGAACAACAAGTAGTTGCTATGGATGAAGACCATAGAAAGCAGCTCGCCGAGTTGGAAGCTCGTGTCGTAGTGCCTCCTGTAGATGAGACGCAAGAACAACTTGAAGCACTGCGCATAGCTTCTACCCAAATGAAGTGCATAACAGATGAAGCCCATTAGTTAATGACGGAAGCTATGCAGGCTTGGGCTGAGCTCGAGAAGCTCCCTTCTAAAGTTGCCCTTGTGGAACAGGTGTAAGAAGCAGAACAGTCCCTAACTGTTCTGAACGAAGAAGCTAAGCCCTTGGAAGGCTTAGCCAAAATGAGAAAGATGAGCGAAGTCCGCAAAGTCCAGCAAGAACCGCACAGGCTGAGAAACAAAGCTGCTACTCTCGCCAACATCATTCAGCCATTTATGGATGAGTATGTTGAACTTGCTTCCCAAGCAGAGGCCAAGGTCAAAGCATTTGCTGAGTCTCAAGACTTGATCGATGGCGTAGAAGGAGAAGAAGCTACTGCAGACCTGGTGCAGAAAGCCACGGAATGCATGCACGACATGGACTCCGCTATTGCGCAGTGGAAGCAAGCCTTCGCTGCGACCCAAGCCAAGTCAGATGCACAACTAAAACGACCGCAAGCTAGTGCGAGTGGCTCAGGGACAAGCCACAAGTAAGTGTTAGGGACCTATTGGAGCATAGGCCGCAGCTATGGTAAAGCTGCCAAATTTTGAGGAAAAGCACCATTTTTGGGCAGAAATGAACAGTGCGTGGTACGACGCCAGATGGACGAGCTCACTGTAGATTGCGGGCCAAAAATTGCGGAGCTCATGTGCATATCAAAGGAAAGAGTAAATAAGGTGGCCGAGTAGAAAGATCAACCACCACAATAAATGAAGCGGCGGAAGAGGGCTCACCTACCCTCATTAAGGCAAAGTACAGGAGTTATGGTTGCTCGGACCAAGGAAGAGCAACGAGCCGAAGCATTGAAGGCGAAGGACAAGGAGCAAAGAACGATGAAGTGACGCCCATACCTGCGACCTGCGCTGGAAATCACGGAGTCTGCAGGAAGCTGCGACATGACTGCAAGAGGCACCTATAGTGCACCTAGCCATGTCAGTGGTTAGGGTTTTTGGGGATCATTGTTGGGAAAGGTCCATAGTTTTGTAAAGGTGCGACCCTCAGGGCCACCTATATATATGTGTAATTGTAAAAGGGAAAGGGGTTGGCTAGATAGTTGATAGTCACTGGGTCACTTGTATTGTTGTGTCTTGTAAAGCTGTTAATGATCGTTTTGTGCATGTAAGAAGGCCACGATCTCGTAGGAGACCGCTTGGCATAAAGGCCATTGTATGTATCGACCAGTCGAAAGAGGACTGAGGGGAATGTAAGTGTATGCCTTTGTCATTGTAATATCTATAGAAGGAGAGAATAGATCTAAGAGAAGGGCTCCCAGCTGTGTGCATGGAGTTTCCCGAAAAGATCTAAGGCTGTAGCTGTGTGCATAGCGGAACTGTGTTATCCCCATCTTATGTTAATATAAAACAGTCCCGTGGATGTGGCTTCCCTCCTGGAGGTGAACTACATAATTATTGTTGTTGTGGTGATGCTTTATGTGATTGCATTTCTTTGATTTACTGTCTATGTTTCCATGAATGTTCCGCTATATTTATGAATGATTATGTAAAGTAAATCCTTGAAGCTCCCTTAGAAGCGTACTTGTGCATTGTCGAAGGAGTCTTTAAGAACACTATCGCCGTAGCGCTTAAGGAGTGTGTACTGCGCTGTGGCGTGAGGGTAGAGGCTATACATAGTGTATCGGACGTAGTGGGTAAATGCCTTGTGCGCAGGCGCGGGGCTACCGCGCAGCCAGGCTGGGAAGAGTGAGTTCCCACACTGTAGCGCTGTGAGACCTGTGGAAGAGTAAGACATTCTGTTCTGGGAAATCCTCCCGGAAGGGAAGGGAGAAGATTGTAGACTCCACACCACCTAGGCTAAGGAAATCTGATTCCTTAGCCCCCCATAGCCACTTCGGGTGAGACTTCGGGTTGCTACACAGCTCGTTGTAGAAAGGGCCAGTGCGCCAAAGGGGTGTTTGTTGCTGCGCATCCTGAAAACCCGGGTCTATCTAGAAAGCAACCAACAATCTATTTGAAAGCACAAATATCAACAAATGCATTCTCGTTAAACACATCTAATCATCCATTAAACCATTTCAAAGAACAAGGATCAACCAAGACATCTTCACAGCCATTGGATCACACCCAAAACAATCTAGTGCTCTCACTTATAAATTCGAATTTGCAATCCATGCCAATACCACAACCCAATCAAATCAACCAGAACTATCTATAAAGGAGAAAGAATCATACTGCATCTTACTTGTTGTCTATCAAATAATTCGAGCTTCTCAATAGTGCTGCCAACAGTGTTCCAACCATATAATATCTATATCAACCACCCAGGGTAAGTAACTATGTTGTTTTATGTCTGCTGCCTGTATTGTTCAATTTGTTAAGACGAGTTGTGTGAAATTTAGGGTACATCTAAATCTATGACATAAAATAAGATATGGCTACTAAATCCACATGTTAGCTACAAATTTTACTTGTCTACGTTTTCCTGTGCATTTTCTTCAGACTTCATGTTTCAGTATATGTTTCCCCTCCATGTTGTCAAACTATGTTTCCTAGTCATGTTTTGCTTGTATGTATCCTTATGCCAAAAACATCAAACTGTACATATAATCAGAACATGAAATTACTCCACCCAATCTATAAGTGGTTTCAATGCCAATGGTTCCAACGCCTACAACAAACCATGGAAACAAGACCAATTCTGTATCTTAGAAAACATAACATCCACTATAAGATTAACAAGACCAAGGCCAAAATATAAAATCCACTATGTTGCTGTGCAAATAAAACAAATCATTCAATCTAGAACATTTTAGAAAATGCACTTTGTAATATTTATTGTTGTGAGCAGGTTTATTGTCGTCATGATGAGAGGGCGTGCATTTTCCTGTACAAGGTCTTCGAAGAGGCGTGTTACTAGAAATGCAATGTTACAACACACTTCATCAGATGAAGAATCACAACAGGAGGATGATAACAACATCACTCACAATGAAAATGGAAAGCATAATGACTTACCCCGGGTGGATGATAACAACAACCCTTCTCGTATGCATGGACAACCCAGTGAGACCGATGCTATTCCTGCTGCTCCTTATCCAATCAGATTGCAAGTTTCAAGTGAAACCAAGAAGATGAGTGCCATAAGAGGGTGGATAGAACAAGATATTCTCACTGCAATTGATGATATATAATTCCATGGGTACTTTGTTCGAGCAACAGCAAAAAAACATGGTATTACCACCACTTCACTACATTAGTGGATAAATGGCCTAACTCATACAAAGCGCAAAGGGACCCTTATGGTGATGACTGTAGAAGAGGAGGAGTAGGTTGTTCTTTAGTGCAAGGAGATGGCTCAGTTAGGACACATGATATAATTGATACAACTCAAATCCACTGTTGCCCAAATCTGCCAAGGTAGGCTAAATCGATTCAGAGATGGATTTCCAGGAAAATTATGGTGGGCAGGGTTTAAAAAAGGCATCCAGAGCTTGTGTTGTGAATGGTAGAATGCCTCGATAGGGACAGGGATATAAATCTACGTCTCATAGTTGTGTCAAGGTTCTATAACACATGATCAAATGTATATGGGAAACATGCCTACAAGCCAGACCATATATGGAACTGTGACGAAACTGGTTTACAAGTAGGGAGGAATTGTGGCATGCGGGTAATTTCTAAGAGAGGGAAAAAAATGTGCCAAAAATACTTCCCAAGAGAAGGGAGTGGATAACCATTCTATGTTGTGTAAATGTAATCGGTGCATCAATTCCAGGGTTCTATTTTTTCAAGGGTAAAAGTCAATTGAAAAAATATATCCAGAATTGTGAACTAGGGGCATGCATGATTGCACATCCCCATGCATGTATGACCAAAGAGTTGTTTATGAACTGGCTTTATCACTTTGCAGCTTCTGTTCTTGGTGGTGTATCACTTGAAAATAGACACTTATTGATTTTTGATGGTCATGGAAGCCACATAGCCATACAAACCATCGAGGATGAAAATAGACTGGGCATTTACTTGTTAACTTTTCCTACACATACCACTCACAAGCTGCAACCTCTTGATGTTAGTGTGTTTGGGCCTTTCAAGAATTAATTCAGATTTGAGAGAGAAGCATGGATGGAAAAGAACCTTGGTATAGAGGTGAAAAGGTTTGAATTAGCCGAATTCGGAAGCAAAGCGTTCAAGAAATCTCTCATCCCATTGAATATCAAGGAAGGTTTTAGGCGGGCTGGAATCCGACCACTAAATCAAGATGATCTTATCCATGATAATGGGTGCATCGAAGCATTTGATTTAAATGAACAGGAAGTTGTAGATGCTGCAAACAACATGTTATCCCTATTCCAAAGAGATAGTGTGCCATTGGGTGACGACAATGAGCAGTTCAACGCCACTCAATATGATCATGAACCATATGAAGAGAACATGGGAGTTGTTGGGTCAAATGAGGCTCACAAAACATCTCCAGAGAATATAACTAATGACCATGTCGAGGAGAATGCGGCTGTATGTGGTGAAGAAGTAGGAAGAACTGAGGAACAATTGACAATGCCAAGCCAAGTTGAGGGACCTGAGTGGTTGGAAGATGCCCTGATGAATATGAACAAAAATTTCATATCCAACACCAACGATCAAATCCTAAACATGCCTTCGCAACCAACATTCATAAACAACGAACATGTCCATTACTACATGGATTGTGGAGATGAAGAGGAACACCCTGTGTAGACCAAAGGACAAGAGGGAGAAGACATTGGCAATGAAACACCATCCCCAGCTGATCCTCTAGCTAACACACCAGTACTGGGCCAATTCCTAAAGCTACCAATGGAGAGAATCCAAGGACATTGATCGACATGAACACTAGATTATCTTCAACTAGGAAGGAGTTCACAATTGCTCACTTCATATGACTACATGAACCTACTGGTAGAGGCAGAGCAAAAGAAGAGGGATATGGAGGCTCTAAAATAGAAGAAGAGAGACCAAGAAAAGGAGAAGAAGGAAGCAAGGATTGTTGCAACAAAACAACGAATACAATAAAGGATTCAAAGAGTGGCAGAGAAACGATAAAAAGAGCACCAAAAACATATTGCAAGGTAGGAAAGGGAACAACTAAAGGCACAAGAGAGTCTTCGAAGTGAAGGAGGGAGGGTCATGTCCAATGCATTAGATCCATTTGCATAAAAGCCACGACTCTTCCAAGACCTCATAAACGTCCATCTCCCTCAATATAATATACCTAGTGTACATCCTCCACTAACTCCTACAAGTGCAAGGCCCTATGCGCCAAATGCTAGTGAAACACCTCCAATCAATACAGGGGTGTTTAGAACAAGTCAGAACTATGTTTTTCAATGTTCCCTTGGTTGCAATGTGGAAACTACCCTCATCCTAGTATGGGAAACTCAAACCAATCTGTTCAAGCCATCGTTGGTAGCTCAACAGGTTTAGGAAATGCATACTTGACTGAGGGAAATGAAGAAATCTCATCAGGTTTAGTCAATGTAGACACTCCATCTCGTCGACAATAGAGATATCATATACTTAGCCTCACCACATGGGATGTAGATTTTGTTACAAAGGCATTTTGTGGATATTTCTCTAATCGTGTTTTTAATTACTTTTCTCTCATCATGTCTTTGCAAAAATCTCTTGAAATTCTTATGTAAGAATCCTCTCACCTAAGTCCTAGAGATATCGATTTTTGTTTAACTAGTTTTCTCTATCATTGAAGACAAGGTGTCTATGTAGTGCTAATGTAAATGCAACAATGGTTATCTGATAATGGGCACCCAATACTTTTTGGAATGTGAAAGGAAATATTACTTTGGCAAGCAAACAAACAATACAACAATGTGTTGCAACAAGTGGTATGTTTGGAAAAATGTGTGTCTTTGATAAAAATCTGTTACAACTTGACAATCTTATCTAAGAATCCTCTCACATAAGTTCCATAGAGGTCAAATTTTGTTTAATAAGTTTTCTCTATCAACAAAGACAATGTATCTATGTACTGCTAACATAGTTTCACTATCAAGGATTATTCTGGAATGTACAAGGAACCTTTGTTTTGGAAAATCCAACAAACAATACAACAAATTGTTTCAACAAGTGGTATGTTTGGTAACTTGCTTGTCTTTGCAAAAAATAGTTGCAACTTGGCATTTTTATGGAAAAACCCTCTCACATTGGTTCTAGATAGATCAATTTTGTTTTACATTGTTCACATTTCCACCTATACGAGCCACGTTGAGGGCATGTTGGCACTCCATAGACCACCACATGGCAGTTCCACGTGTGCCCTACCACGCAACGCTTTATTGCACTTTAAATGACCGCATCTACCACCTTTTTCACCCTTTCTCCCGCCGTCTGTATAAACCCACGTTCATTCTTGTCTAGGCTGGTTGGATATACTGCTATGTTCTTATTTAATAAATAACATAAGGATATGGTATCCTATGTCAACCAAATCATATCTAATGGTAGAGATATGGAAGGCAAGTCCAACATCACTTTACACATCTCTTAATCAACACTATCATACATTCCTTCAACCCACTATGGTTTTCACAGATCTTCCACAACCCTTCCTTAAACCTAATACAAATGGCATACATGCTATATGGATTTCCCCTTTGTGACTTGTTGTTGCATTCAAAACTGTCAAAGACGTTTACAATGCAAGTTCACTTGCCATGTTTTCAAAAACCATTCTAAAAACTACTATCGACGGTAAGAGAGGTGGATAAAGTTTCCTTCTCCACAAGTGGTATCAAGGATTATTCCCTTTGTCACAAATTTGCTGCAACTTTCACCTATGGAATAAGAGCACTATTTGATTAAACCTATGCTCTATCAACCCATATCCCAAATATAGGTTCCTAAACCATACCCAAAACAATTGCTCGACAGTAATACAAAATTAGTCCCATTCATAAGGTTTGGGATAACCATGTCATCTAGAGCTTCTGCCTTTGGTTCATTTATCCCTATAGTGCCAAAGATACAACATTTTAGGACTGCCCACAATGGAACTCATCCAAATTGGGAGTATGATGAACCCATAACCATGCTAGTAATTCCTAGATTCTCAAATTACCATATACAAGAATTCACTTCACACACTTTAACAGTCCCAGAGAACATAATGTCCTACACAATTCGTTGCAGCAGTGCAAGGGTTTCTAAATGTTGAAAAGTACCCTAAACCAACTTATCAACATGGCCATGGAATGGACAGTACTCAACTAGTCTGCAATGGATTGGTTATCACATTATTACAGGTTGGCATGTAAGGGTTCTTAGGGTATCACAACCCCAGAGAGAAACAACCACAATAGGATGCAAATTCCAAAAAAAAACACAATTTCTTCTCCATTTAACCATCAACCCTAGAGAGAACCAACCACACTAGGAATGCATGCAAATTCCAAACAAAAATCACAATTTCTTCTCCATTTAACCATCTAACAGTATTAGAGGAAGGAAAAATCCAACGCACATGCACAGATAATTGAATCATTTTTCCATTTAACCATTATACAATGACTGAGGAGAGAAACAAAACAAAGATTCATCAAATTAACCACACCAACAATTCGCTGCATGAGAACCAAACTAGAGATAAAATTCACACCATTCACAACCAGACACAACACCATTTTTACCAAACCATTAACCAACATTAAACAACATTGCCATTGAATAGGACAATTCTCAACAAGTCAAACTGCAGGGTTTCTAATAGTGTTACAGGTTCGCATGTAAGGGTTCTCAGGGTATCAAAACCCTGTAGAGAACCAACCACAATAGGAATGCATGCAAATTCCCCCCCAAAAAAACACACCATTTCTTTTCCATTTAACCATCGCACAGTATCCGAGGAAGGCCGAAACAAATTCACATGCATAGATCATAATTGAATAGTTATTTTACATTTAACCATTATACAATGACTGGGGAAGCAAAAAATCAAGAATTCACCGAATCAACCAGCATGGATTCTTTTGCATGCGAACCAAACCAGAGAGAAAATTCACAATATTAAGACACCATTCACATATAGATACAACACCATTTTTTCTAAACCATTAACCAACATAACAAAACAAAAATTCACTGAATTAACCACATACATAATTCGCTGCATGAGAATTGAACCAACATTTTCATGGAATACAAAAATGCCCAACAAGTCCGCATGTAGGGGTTCTCAAGGTGTTACACATTCGCATGTAAGGGTTCACAGGGTTTTGCAACCCCAGAGAGAACCATAAGCAATACGAATGCATGAAAATTCAACAAACTTACCCATTTAACCATTACACAAAATTACAAATTCCACATAATTACACAAAATTACAAATTTAACCATTGGACAGTCTCCATGGAAGGCCAAGTCAAACACACAGTCTCGGAGGAAGGCCAAATCAAATGCACAAGTTCAACATTTTTCCATTTAACCATTATACGGTGTCTGAGGAGAGCAACAAAACATAACTTAACCGAAATAACCACAAGAACAATTCGCGGCATGAGAACCGAACCAGATAGCCAGATACAACACCATTAATACCATTAACAGGGTGATAAAACACCATTTTTAAATTAATAAAGGTCGATACAAATCCATTATTACAAACAGGGAAGAACCCATAACCCAAAACCTTACAAACAGAGCAAAACCCCTTCAACCATTAAAATTTTACCAATAGAACAAAACCCTATCCTTGAACCAACTCCACAACGCATAGAACAACCAAGGCCATCGACAAAATCCACCGTGAGAGTTAATGTGTTGAAAAAAACAGAGGAGAAGCTGGTAGGAGTCGAGGTCCTACCAGGATAAAACATGAACAACGCTGCAACCACCTCAGTCTCCATCCGCGCAACTCCACACACCTCCAATGCGACCTGCACAGACGGAGGGGAAGTAAACAACCAAGCCAGGGTGGAAAAAACTAGCAAGAACGCATAAGAGTTGAAGTTTACCTCGACCAGCATGTTCAATAGCTGGTGGCCTGTCACAGAGTCGATACCGAGTAGCTGACTCAGACACAACATCACACCGAACCAAGTTTGCGCAATGCTAAACCAGTAAAGGAACCCACACTGCCATGTAAAGCACCCACACGACGTCACAACCGACCAACAGAGAACCACCATGGAAATGGCACAGAACAACTTTAGCAACCAACATGCATCCGCATTCACACCACGCGTAACAGCTATAGGCTCCTGGTCGGGGTATTTGCAGGGACTAGACACACCACCATTGGGGTGTGAAAATGGTCACACACCAACCAGAGACAAGAATGAAGGGGGGTTTAGACCGACGATGGGAGAAAGGGTGAAAAAGGTGGTAGATGCGGTCATTTAAAGTGAATTAAAGTGTTGCATGGTAAGGCACACGTGGCACTACCATGTGGTGGTATTTGGAGTGCCAACATGCCCTCCACGTGTCCCGTACAAGTGGAAAAGGGTAGGGTGCACCACTATTGACATCCCTCCCCTACTCATGCATATTCGTAATGAACGCAAATGCGAGAGGAGAACAACCACCACTCCCAAACACTCACATTTGAAGATGGCAAGGATGACTACAATAGAAAAGTTTAAGCTAGCAGAAGGTGAAATGGATTTGGGTCTTATCATATCTGAACTGGATGACCATTGCGATGACATGAGAAACAATGGAGGAAACAAGACTTCCATCACAACTCAGATTGCGAACTTTTATACACCAAATCGAGGTAGAATTTTTACACATTCTCAAGCCTTTTAAATCAAGAACCATCACAATCCTAAGCTTTGAGAATACCCTTGATACAAGAAATGGAATATGGGAGGGTTGGGAGGTAAGTAGGAGGTTAACGATCCACAAATTCAAAAGGGGAAAATCTTTGACTGCCCTCCTCACAACAGAAAACACAGAGTTCGAAGGTGGCCATAGTGATCCTGAGGGTAATTGCAATACTCTTGAGTGTGGCTACAATGCTCGTGAGAGTGGTCATAGTGCTCCTGAGGGTGTCCACAATGTTCCTAAGAGTAATCATGGTGCTCCTAAGGGGGGATGTAGTGGTCCTGAGGGTTGTTACAAATATCAGGTGGGTGACTACAATTAGGTGGGTGGCAAAACTTTGGGAGGTGGTATAATTTTGGTATGGGATATCAAGGTTCTTGGAGTCATTGCAAAGCTCTCGTAACATACAAAAAATAACATGTAGGTGGAGATAGAATCTTAGAGGTCGATGGAAGGCTTTCTATGGATGTCAATAGAGATCCTTGGTGGGGGGGATATAGAGCATTTGCGAAGCGTTGCAAAATTCAGAGAGGAGATACATGCGCTCAAAACAAAAGCATAGAATCAAGACAGAAGAAACGTCAACATCCAACGAAGAATCAAGGAATAGAGGTAATTCTTTCCCTTACTCCCTTAGGTCTCGATATTTTTTTTTTTCTGCTAGTAAAAATGGCTAGTAACAAAAGTCAGAGGGTGACCCCCACTAAAAGAACCAGTATTTATGACCATAAGCCTAGGATTGACAATTAAATCAAGGAGGCAAGGGCCACATATAGCCTCTGCATCCTTGAAAACATACAAAATAAAATTCAAGCGGCATAGGGCTAGGTCAAAGTTGAGAAAGATTCCCCTAATGACGATATAGAGCAACAAGATATGCAATAGTGAATATATGATGTAGGTTCCTCCAAAACAAGGGATACCAAACATGCCAAAATAGTTTTACTATATTGGGAAACCAAAACATTATTGGGAAAGGTCTTAATGGACATCCAAGTAGAACATGATAGAAGGGAGGAGGAAATTCATAGGCATCTTCAGAACATAAATGACATGATTGATACCCTCAACAATACGTTCAATTTCCTAATTAAGGCCCTCACAAACCTTGATAACAAGCTAAAGATCCTTTCCAAGCACACAATAGGCATGGTCTTTAAGATGAGGCATGTTCCTTAGCAAAAGCAGGACCCTTCTCCCAATAATGAAGTTCCAATTATCTCTATTGTAGATGATGAATAGGATAGACTGTTATCTTATTTTTACATAGTTCTTTTTATCAACTAGAAATATATATAGTTCTTGATTATAGTAGTACAATCAAACTTCTTAATGCTTGTTTTGGTATAAAGACAAATATATGGACAAAAACCAAGACAATTAACCACTAGGACTAGTTCGATTTCCCATGTGGCTGGCCAATCTAGTGCAACCTCTGTTATCTCTTTTTGATGTGATATGATGTAAAATAGTCTAGTTTATAAAAAAAATTATCATCATAATAAAATGTAAAATATTCAGTGAGAAAAAATTATCTTAAACATTCACATCAAAATAACTAGCAATTGCACTTGACAGTGCAAAAAGTACATTGTAATAAGGGTGCAAGTTGGAAGTGATATAGTTATTATAAAACTTGGGAAGAGGACACCGTGAAATTAAAGGAAGTGAAGCAAATTTTAAATGTGGAAAATGTACGAAATATGCCATTAGATAAATTTTGAGGTCAAAAAAGGGCCTCAAAACAAAGAAAATGTACTATAAAATACAACCAATCACATTCTAGTAGATGATATCATCCCCCTTGGTGAGGTGGGATTGCATGAGTTAAGAATGCTTATTTGTCAAATTTTCTATGGTGGATGAAAACACATAGTTAACCAAGGTAGTGGTGTAAGTACTTTTAAGTCATAAAGTAAAGTACTCATAATGATAGTCTTTTCATAAAATAATATTATTGTCATTTTCAAGTAAAGTACTCATAATGAATGTCTTTTCACACTTTCACATAAAATAATATTATTGTCATTTTCAAGTGAAGTGCTCTTAATTCATAAAGAAAGTCCTTTCACATTTTTTTATAAAATAATATATTATCATTTTTATGTTTTTAATTTTAAATTATATATTCATTCCATTCTATTTAATAACATAATGTCAAACTAATAAAGAATAATAACAGATTTAATAAATAATAATAATAATAATGCAATGTGGATTATAATAATATTATTGACATTTTACATGTAAATAAATTATCAATTAAATTACATTATTAAATTCATGAGAAAAATACTAAATATAAAAAGTCAACATAAAGTTTAAAAAAAAGCTCTTAAAAATGTTTTTTATTATTTAATTTCATTTGCAAGTTCAAGACAAATAAATGTTAAAGGACAATACATTTTTGGGAATTTACAATGAATCTTAGTCACATCAATGTAGACTTATTTTATTAATTTTATTTCTAGTGAATTTTGAAAAGTAACTCAACCATGGTTATTTATATTGTGCATAGAAAATAGTGTGGGAGGTGACTTGTCATATATACCTACCCAATAAAACCCCCAATTCATAATATTTTAATATATCTCATATTTTTGTAGTACATCTCTTAGGAGGCCCTTTTTTGACCTCAAAATCTCTCTAATGAAGCAATTAGTGTAAGAGAAGATGTGAATGTATTAACATTAGAAAATCGTAGCAAGGCCATTATATTTTGGTGGCAATATTGTGTCTTTCATGTGTGAACCATCATAGATTGTAGTTCAGTAGTGCAAGGTTGGGATTTAGATAGAATTGTTAGGATCAACATGAAAGATTAGAGAAAATCCTATGCGATAGTATTTGTTTATTTGGATATATTTTTTTTTAATTTTCCAAAAAAGACTAGGAAATTCAGAATTAACATTTTCCCAGCTTTCAATAGGATCAAATTGTTTTACATGATAGAATCGCCAAACTTGGTTGTAAGATATGAAATTTGGATATATGGCTAAAATAAAACTTCTATGGCTCAAACCATCTATTGGAAAATCAACCATTGTTGTTTGAATGCCCTAGAAAAAATATGCCAATTGTTGGTTGTATTTTAGACATTTTGAGATATGGTCACAGTCTCAAACAAAATAGTTCGAATCTGGCATTGCATCTCCTCTATAGAATTATCCAACACTCAAATTTTTCAATAAGATTAAAAATAAATAACATTGAATCCTTTCAATTCTCAACCCAATAGCCAAATCTAGAACTGATATCCTACCAGTTGGCATAAATTCATACCATACATTGATTTATATGTCATCATTAAGTAACTAGATACAATTAAGGGTCATCTATAATAAAGATTGAGATGAATGAAGGCCGCATTATTATTATTAATTTCCCAAGTATAAATATCTCAAGAGAAAATTCAAATTAAATTTGTAATGAAACTTGTTTGACGGACAATCTACCAAGAGCGGACTCGAGGCCGGATCCCCCTAGCTCAACCTGAGTCTAGAAAAAATAAAGATAGAACATAAATGACTCTCCTAGATCTAATTAGAGATCAAGGAACTAGATGTTATTAGAGATCAAGGAACTAGATCTAATTAGAGATCAAGGAACTAGATGCTATTACCTTATGAATCGTTGATCCTTTTTCCTTGAATATTGCTCCAAGCTTGATGGTCTTCAGATCCAAGCTGCAAAACCTATCAAGACAACACAACAAAGCAAGTAGTAAAATGCACCTACACAATAATAGATCTAAGTAAGCAAACTACACAAGATATCATTAACACAATGATATTTGGTGGAAAGCACTTATATTACTGTATTAAAAGGGAAATACATAGGATGAAGAGATTACAACCAATGACTTAACGTAGCAATCCTTCTCCGATCAAGCCAATTCCAAAGCCTCCAAAGGGATGATGGATCTCTCAAGGATGAGTAGAGATCTATCTTAAACTAATTTCACCAACAATTAGATACTATAGACTTCCTCCCTTTGGAATGGGAGTGAGCTTCACTTATATAGGACTAAGTGGATAGGATAGGTTGAGATATGGTAGGAGAGAGATAGGGGATCCTTCCAAGAGGTTAGGAACCGAATTCCAGCTTCCCCAAAGGTTAGGTATAGGGATACACATCAGCTAGCTTCAAGAATGGCTCAAAGAAGCTATTTTAGTCCATTAACTGACATCGTCACAGTCTGTAAGAGGACAACCTGCGACATCGCAGGTTGTATGAAGACAACCTACAACGACCTCTCAAAACCTAGAATAAAAGGGTTTGCATCTCTTCCAGGTTAATGACTTATTCAAGGAAATTTTAGGGATGTTTACACTAAGTCTCATGATGGTAAGATTTTAGGTGTAACAGAATGCCCCCCAAAGCATGAAGCTGTTTGAAAATTGGATAGGTGAAATGCTTTGACAAAAGGAATGGCAATGGCTCGTCGGACAAAGGACACTGCTGCAGTACACCTGACTCTGAGTACACAGTCTCATATGACTCATAACATGGCTTCCAACCAATACATTGCAGATCCATGATAGTAATGACCCACTGAACACAATAATGGTTACTAGACACAAGCGTAGATCAATGACGAGATGATAACACGGCCACGACCAATACAAATGTGGATCTGTGTAATATGACTCAAAAAAATCTCCATCGCAACCTGGGTAAAACATGACTCCCCAAGGTCTTCAAGTCGAACCCACAATGATACGACTCTATCCATGTGATTACAAATGTCTTGACGTCGAACATGGTAGAAACCACTTGATTACCGGTTATTGATGTATACCATTAACAAGTGTGAGAGAAATCGCCATTAATGTCAATAATCCCCAAGGTAGCACAGTACATATCGTCAAGCGTGAATAAATGAGTTGAAGTTGAACGCTTAACGAAATATTTCAATCAAGAGTCAATGATGTAAACTCATGTCGAAAGCGAGGTAAAATGCCATTGAGGCATGCAAGCCCAAGATATTCGATTGGTTTCTAGATTCAATCCTCGGATAGTGATTTGAAGTCGACAAGCATGAATCCGTCGAAGGAGGGCCATGATGAATCCCCCATCATCGACACGAAACACGACAACAGACGTTTGGAGTAGATCGGATGGTACAGTAACATACAAGACTGACTCAAAAAAGACCGACATGATGGAAGGCGTACTGACTGCAAAAAATGAGTGGTGAAAGTATTCTTGAACATGGGAATGGCATGACTTGGTAGTATTGACATGACGAGTACGACACTAACTTCTTAATGCAACTGATGACGGAATCGTTCTTTGAATGAGTCAAAGGAGTGACTAGACTTAGGAAGTAGGAAAAACTCGAGGGAAAACAAATGATCCAAGTGCAGTATGCAAATGCAAATGAGTGCCATGTTCAAGAACGACTAGGTACTACCATAGATAAAGAGTGTAACATAAAAGCTTTCCTTTTTCCCCATCATGGACGATGAGTGCCTCATGTGTTTTTAATGAGCTTGATGAGGGTAACCAGATGCTCGCTATAGCTCATCTCATAGATGAGCCTAGTCCCAAATATTTTCTGAACCTGGGAGAGGAGGGGTTCATCCCATGATGGGCCCTTCAATGTTAGAGTTTAGTGAGTCCATAGAAGGTAAACTTGGTCGTCATTTCATGTCTAGAGAGCCTGAAACGAACTAAAGAAGACTCCAATAGTCCTTTTTCGTAAATTTAGCCTCATCGCCTAAAAAAAGGGTAAAACAACGCGGGAGAGGACTCTTCCAGTCATGATCAGCTGGAGTATACCTTTTTCGTAAATAGTGCCCCCTGGTCCTAAAAAGGGGTAAACGATCACCAGGGAGACGACCATTAAAATTCTTTAACAAGAGTGAACGAGACAAGTTTGCTTGGCAATCTTTTTGTATTTGGAGAGTGTGAAAAGATCTTAAAGATAGACTCCAGTGGGGTTCCTTTTCCGTAGGAGTTTAACGAGACCGAAAAAGAGATAAATCGTAACTCGGTGACTTATTCTCATGGTTTTAAGAGCACGAGAAGAACAAAGACTAAGCTCGTCATCATTAAATAATTAAAATCTAAAGGATGAAAAATAGCGACAAAACATTCAAGGGGTTGTTCATACCTGAGATGATCGCAACAATGTGAAAACGGTGCAAATGGAACACTTAATGGCTCCTGCACGCTTGAAAACTAAGTCAAATAGTCAAACAGGCATTCAAATGCAGTAAAATGATCCAAACTATAGCAAATAACCCAAAGAGCATCTAATATTTGAAAAAGAATATTCCTTTTTGTTTATAAATAGAAAAAATGACCAAATATAGTTACCATTTTTCATTTTCCAAATTGGGGAGAAGAAAGTTCCATTTGGAGCAGAATTTCACTTGTCGATTGCAGGAGCTACAAGCAACCATTTCATGAGTCGTTTGAAGCACGTAACCCTAAATCTTAGCCATCATATTTCTAGTGGTTTAGAATTTAAATTTTTGTCCATTTTTTAGGGTTTTGGGGTTGATTTGTGGGGAGTTTGTGCGTCCTCGGGTCATCATAGGTCTCCCTTACGAGAACTGCGATGAACCCGGGTCGTCGTAAAGCCCGCAAGGATGTCTTGCGACGATGTCGCTCTGTTCATACGGACAGGGTGCGACGACGGAAATGTCCATCCCACAAATCAAAAGCAAGCCACACGAAAAAGTTTAAATGGTTTGGGTAAGTTTTTATGATGTTTAAATGCTCCTATTGATAGGTTTGTGGCTGCCAACCTGGTTCTAGAGTGGCACAAGTGAGAACATGAGGTAGATGATGTGCAAGCAGAAAATGACCCATTATGTGTAGAGGCATTGCGGAACTATGGGATACCAAGAGCGGACTTGAGGCCTAATCTCCTTAGCTCAACATGAGTCTAGAACAAATAAAGACAAAACATAAATGACTCTCCTAGATCTAATTAGAGATCAAGGAACTAGATGCTATCACCTTATGAAGCGGACTTGAGGCCTGATCTCCTTAGCTCAACGTGAGTCTAGAACAAATAAAGACAAAACATAAATGACTCTCCTAGATCTAATTATAGATCAAGGAACTAGATGCTATTACCTTATGAATCACTGATCCTTTTTCCTTGAATGCTGCTCCAAGCTTGATGGTATTCAAATCCAAGCTGTAAAACCTGTCAAGACAACACAACAAAGCAAGTAGTAAAATGCACCTACACAATATTAGATCTAAGTAAGCAAACTACACAAGATATCATTAACACAATGAGATTTGGTGGAAAGCACTTATATTACTGTATTAAAAGGGAAATACATAGGATGAATAGATTACCACCAATGACTTAACGTAGCAATTCTTCTCTGATCAAGCCAATGCCAAAGCCTCCAAAGGGATGACAGATCTCTCAAGGATGAGTAGAGATCTCTCCTAAATTAATTTCACCAGCAATTAGATACTATAGACTTCCTCCATTTGGAATGGGAGTGAGCTTCACTTATATAGGACTAAGTGGATAAGATAGGTTGAGATATGGTAGGAGAGAGATAGGGGATCCTTCAAAGAGGTTAGGAACCGAATGCCAGCTTCCCAAAAGGTTAGGGATAGGGATACACATCAAATAGCTTCGATAATGGGCTTGAATAAGCTATTTTAGTCCATTAACTAACATTGTCACAGTTTGTAAGAGGACAACTTGCCATGTCGCAGGTTGTATGAGGACAACCTGCGACGACCTCTCAAAACCTAGAATAAAAGGGTTTGCATCTCTTCCAGGTTAATGACTTAGTCAAGGAAACTTTAAGGATATTTACACTGAGTCTCATGATGGTAAGATTTTAGGTGTAACAGAATGCCCCCCAAAGCATGAAGCTGTTTGAAAATTGGACAGGTGAAATGCTTTGACAGAAGGAATGGCAATGGCTCGTCGGACGAAGGACACTACTGCAGTACAACTGACTCTGAGTACACAGTCTCATATGAATCATAACATGGCTTCCAACCAATACATTGCAGATCCATGATAGTAATGACCGACTGAATACAATCATGGCTACTAGACACAAGCGTAGATCCATGACAAGATGATAACACAGCCACGACCAATACAAATGTGGATCCGTGTAATATGACTCAAAACAATCTCCGTCGCAACCTGGGTAAAACATGACTCCCGAGGGTCTTCAAGACAAACTCGCAATGGTACGAATCATCGATGTGATTACAAATGTCTTGACGTTGAACATGGTAGAAACCACTTGATTACCGGCCATTGATGTATACCGTTAACAAGCGCGAGGGAAATCACCATTAATGTCAATGAGCCCCAAGGTATCATAGTTCATATCGTCAAGCGTGAATAAATGAGTTGAAGTTGAACGCTTAACAAAATCTTTCAATCAAGAGTCAATGATGTAAACTCATGTCGAAAGCGAGGTAACCTGCCATTGAGGCATGCAGGCCCAAGGTACTCGATTGGTTTCTAGATTCAATCCTCGGATAGTGATTTGAAGTCTATAAGGATGAATCTGTCGAAGGAGGGCCATGATGAATCCCCTATCATTGACACGAAACACAACAACAAATGTTTGGAGTAGATCGGATGGTACAGTAACATACAGGACTGACTCAAAATAGATCGACATGATGGAAGGTGTATTGACTGCAGAAAATGAGTGGTGAAAGTATTCTAGAACATGGTCATGGCATGAATTGGCAGTATTAACATGACGAGTACGACACTAACTTCTTAATGCAATTGATGATGGAATCATTCTTTGAAAGACTCAAAGGAGTGACTAGACTCAGGAAGTAGGCAAAAATTGAGGACAAACGGATGATCCAAGTGTAGTATGCAAATGCAAATGAGTGCCATGCTCAAGAACGACTAGGTACTGTCACAGATAAAGAGTGTAACATAAAAGCTTTCCTTTTTCCCCATCATGGACGATGAGTGCCTCATGTGTTTTTAACGAGCTTGATGAGGGTAACCAGATGCTCGGTATAGCTCATCTCATAGATGAGTCCAATCCCAAATATTTTTTGAACCTGGGAGAGGAGGGGTTCGTCCCATGACGGGCCCTTCAATGTTAGAGTTTAAGGAGTCCATAGAAGGTAAAATCAGTCGTCATTTCATGTTTAGAGAGTCTGAAAAGAACTAAAGAAGACTCCAACGGTCCTTTTTCGTAAATTTAGCCTCATCGCCCAAAAAAGGGTAAAACAACATGTGAGAGAACTTTTCCAGTCATGATCAGCTGGAGTATACATTTTTTGTAAATAGTGCCCCCTGGTCCGAAAAAGGGGTAAACTATCACCAAGGAGATGACCATTCAAATTCTTTAACAAGCGTGAACAAGACAAGTTCGCTTGGCAATCTTTTCATATTTCGAGAGCCTAAAAAGAGCTTAAAGATAGATTCCAGGGGGGGTTCCTTTTCCGTAGGAGTTTAACGAGCTCGGAAAAGAGATAAATCGTAACTCGGTGAGTTATTCTCATGGTTTTAAGAGCACGAGAAAGAACAAAGACTAAGCTTGCCATCATTAAATAATTAAAATCTAACGGATGAAAAATAACGACAAAACATTCAAGGGGTTGTTCATACTTGAGATGATCGTAACAATGTGAAAACGACGCAAATGGAACACTTAACGTCTCCTACACACTTGAAAACTAAGTCAAACAGTCAACCAGGCATTCAAATGCAATAAAATGATCCGAACTATAGCAAATAACCCAAAGAGCATCTAATATTTGAAAAAGAATATTCCTTTTTGTTTATAAATAGAAAAAATGACCAAATATAATTACCATTGTTCATTTGCCAAATTGGGGAGAAGAAACTGCCATTTGGAGTAGAATTTAACTTGCTGATTGTAGGAGCTACGAGCAACCATTTCACGAGCCGTTCGGAGTAAGTAACCCTAAATCTCAGCCAACATATTTCTAGTGGTTTAGAATTTAAATTTTTGTCCATTTTTTAGGGTTTTGGGGTTGATTTGTGGGGATTTTGTGCGCCCTCGGGTCGTCGTAGGTCTCCCTTATGAGAACTGCGATGAACCCGAGTCGTCGCAAAGCCCGCAAGGGTGTCTTGTGACGATGTCGCTCTATCTGTACGGACGATGTGCGACGGCGGAAACATCCATCCCACAAATCAAAACCAATCCATAAGAAAAAGTTTAAATGGTTTGGGTAAGCTTTTATGATGTTTAAATGCTCCTATTGACAGGTTTGTGGCCACCAACATGGTTCTAGAGTGGCGCGAGCAAGAACATGATGTAGATGATGTGCAAGCAGAAAATGACCCATTATGTGTAGAGGCATTGTGGAACTGTGGAATACCAAGAGTGGACTTGAGGCCTGATCTCCCTAGCTCAGCGTGAGTCTAGAACAAATAAAGACAAAACATAAATGACTCTCCTAGATCTAATTAGAGATCAAGGAACTAGATTCTATTACCTTATGAAGCGGACTCGAGACCTGATCTCCCTATCTCAACGTGAGTCTAGAAAAAATAAAGACAGAACATAAATGACTCTCCTAGATCTAATTAGAGATCAAGGAACTAGATGCTATTACCTTATGAATCGCTGATCCTTTTTCCTTGAATGCTGCTCCAAGCTTGATGGTCTTCAGATCCAAGCTGCAAAACCTGTCAAGACAACACAACAAAGCAAGTAGTAAAATGCACCTACACAATAATAGATCTAAGTAAGCAGTTAAGTAAACAAACTACACAAGATATCCTTAATACAATGAGATTTGGTGGAAAGCACTTATATTACTGTATTAAAAGGGAAATACATAGGATGAAGAGATTACAACCAATGACTTAATGTAGCAATTCTTCTCCGATCAAGCCAATGCCAAAGCCTCCAAAGGGATGATAGATCTCTCAAGGATGAGTAGAGATCTCTCCTAAACTAATTTCACCAGCAATTAGATACTATAGACTTCCTCCCTTTGGAATGGGAGTGATCTTCACTTATATAGGACTAAGTGGATAAGATAGGTTGAGATATGGTAGGAGAGAGATAGGGGATCTTTCTAAGAGGTTAGGAACCGAATGCTAGCTTCCCCAAAGGTTAGGGATAGGGATACACATCAGCTAGCTTCGAGAATGGTCTCGGAGAAGCTATTTTAGTCCATTAACTGACATCGTCGCAGTTTGTAAGAGGACAACTTGCGACGTCGCAAGTTGTATGAGGACAACTTGCGACGACCTCTCAAAAACTAGAATAAAAGGGTTTGCATCTCTTATAGGTTAATGAATTAGTCAAGGAAACTTTAGGGATGTTTACATTGAGTCTCATGATGGTAAGATTTTAGGTGTAATAGAATGCCCCCCAAAGCATGAAGCTGTTTGAAAATTGGACAGGCGAAATGCTTTGACATAAGGAATGGCAATGGCTCGTCGAACAAAGGACACTGCTGCTGTACAACTGACTCTGAGTACACAGTCTCATATGACTCATAACATGGCTGCCGACCAAAACATTACAGATCCATGATAGTAATGACCGACTAAACACAATCATGGCTACTAGACACAAGCGTAGATCCATGACGAGATGATAACACAGCCACGACCAATACAAATGTGGATCCGTGTAATATGACTCAAAACAATTTGCATCGCAACTTGGGTAAAACATGACTTCCGAGGGTCTTCAAGCCGAAACCGCAATGATACGAATCTATCCATGTGATTACAAATGTCTTGACGTCGAACATGGTAGAAACCACTTGATTACTGGTCATTGATCTATATCGTTAACAAGCGCGAGGGAAATCATCATTAATGTCAATGATCCCCAAGGTATCACAATACATATCGTCAAGTGTGAATTAATGAGTTGAATTTGAATGCTTAACGAAATCTTTCAATCAAGAGTCAATGATGTAAACTCATGTCAAAAGCAAGGTAACCTGCCATTGAGGCATGCAGGCCCAAGGTACTCGATTGGTTTCTAGATTCAATCCTCGAATAGTGATTTGAAGTCAACAAGGATGAATTGTCGAAGGAGGGCCATATGAATCCTCCATCATCGACATGAAACATGACAACAGATGTTTGGAGTAGATCAGATGGTGCAATAACATACAGGACTGACTCAGAATAGATTGACATGATGGAAGGTGTACTGACTGTAGAAAATGAGTGGTGAAAGTATTCTTGAACATGGGCATGGCATGACTTGGCATTATTGACATGACGAGTACGACACTAACTTCTTAATGCAACTGATGATGGAATCGTTCTTTGAACGACTCAAACGAGTAACTAGACTGAGGAAGTAGGAAAAAATCAAGGACAAATGGATGATCCAAGTGTAGTATGCAAATGCAAATGAGTGCCATGTTCAAGAACAACTAGGTACTGCCACAGATAAAGAGTGTAACATAAAATCTTTCCTTTTTCCCCATCATGGACGATGAGTGCCTCATGTGTTGTTAACGATCTTGATGAGGGTAACCAAATGCTCGGTATAGCTCATCTCATAGATGAGTCTCGTCCCAAATATTTTTGAACCTGGGAGGGGAGGGGTTCGTCCCATGACGGGCCCTTCAATGTTAGAGTTTAACGAGTCCATAGAAGGTAAACTTGGTCATCATTTCATGTTTAGAGAGTCTGAAAAGAACTAAAGAAGAATCCAACGGTCTTTTTTCGTAAAGTTAGCCTCATCGCCCGAAAAAAAGGTAAAACAACACGGGAGAGGACTCTTCCAATCATGATCGGCTGGAGTATACATTTTTCGTA
This sequence comes from Larix kaempferi, assembly GCA_027924585.1. Classification (NCBI taxonomy): domain Eukaryota; kingdom Viridiplantae; phylum Streptophyta; class Pinopsida; order Pinales; family Pinaceae; genus Larix; species Larix kaempferi. Next base: position 10,131,226 of record BSBM01000072.1, on the reverse strand, counting down.
AATAGTGCCCCCTGGTCCGAAAAAGGGGTAAACTATCACCAGGGAGACGACCATTCAAATGCTTTAACAAGCGTGAATGTGACAAGTTCACTTGGAAATCTTTTCGTATTTCGAAAGCCTAAAAAGAGCTTAAAGATAGACTCCAGGGGGGTTCCTTTTCCGTAGGAGTTTAACGAGCCCGAAAAAGAGATAAATCGTAACTCGATGACTTATTCTCATGGTTTTAAGAGTATGAGAAAGAACAAGGACTAAGATCGTCATCATTAAATAATTAATCTCTAACGGATGAAAAATAACGACAAAACATTCAAGGGGTTGTTCATACCTGAGATGATCGCAAGAATGTGAAAATGGCGCAAATGGAACACTTAACGTCTCCTGCACGCTTGAAAACTAAGTCAAATAGTCAACCAAGCATTCAAATGCAGTAAAATGATCCGAACTATAGCAAATAATCCAAAGAGCATATAATATTTGAAAAAGAATATTCCTTTTTGTTTATAAATAGAAAAAATGACCAAATATAGTTACCATTGTTCATTTGCCAAATTGGGGAGAGGAAAGTGCCATTTGGAGCATAATTTCACTTGCCGATTGCAGGAGCTACGAGCAACCATTTCATGAGCCGTTTGGAGCAGGTAAGCCTAAATCTCAGCCAACATATTTCTAGTGGTTTAGAATTTAATTTTTTGTCCATTTTTTAGGGTTTTGGGGTTGATTTGTGGGGATTTTGTGCACCCTCGAGTTGTCGCAGGTCTCCCTTACGATAACTGCGACAAACCTAGGTCGTCGCAAAGCCCGCAAGGGTGTCTTGCGACGATGTCGCTCTGTCCGTACGGACGGGGTGCGACGGCGGAAACGTCCATCCCACAAATCAAAACCAAGCCACAAGAAAAAGTTTTAATGGTTTGGGTAAGCTTTCATGATGTTTAAATGCTCTAGTTGACAGGTTTGTGGCCGCCAACATGATTCTAGAGTGGCGCAAGCGAGAACATGAGGTAGATGATGTGCAAGCAGAAAATGACCCATTATGTGTAGAGGCATTACGGAACTGTGGGATACCAAGAGAGGACTCGAGGCCTAATCTCCCTAGCTCAATGCGAGTCTAGAAAAAATAAAGACAAAACATAAATGACTCTCCTAGATCTAATTAGAGATCAAGGAACTAGATGCTATTACCTTATGAAGCGGAATCGAGGCCTGATCTCCCTATCTCAACGTGAGTCTAGAACAAATAAAGACAACACATAAATGACTCTCCTAGATCTAATTAGAGATCAAGGAACTAGATGCTATTACCTTATGAAGCGTTGATCCTTTTTCCTTGAATGCTGCTCCAAGCTTGATGGTCTTCAGATCCAAGCTGCAAAACCTGTCAAGACAACACAACAAGGAAAGTAGTAAAATGCACCTACACAATAATAGATCTAAGTAAGCAGTTAAGTTAACAAACTACACAAGATATCATTAACACAATGAGATTTGGTGGAAAGCACTTATATTACTGTATTAAAAGGGAAATACATAGGATGAAGAGATTACAACCAATGACTTAACGTAGCAATCCTTCTCCGATCAAGCCAATGCCAAATCCTCCAAAGGGATGATAGATATCTCAAGGATGAGTAGAGATCTCTCCTAAACTAATTTCACCAGCAATTAGATACTATAGACTTCCTCCCTTTGGAATGGGAGTGAGCTTCACTTATATAGGACTAAGTGGATAAGATAGGTTGAGATATGGTAGGAGAGAGATAGGGGATCCTTCCAAGAGGTTAGGAATCGAATTCCAGCCTCCCCAAAGGTTAGGGATATGGATACACATCAACTAGCTTTAAGAATGGGATCGAAGAAGCTATTTTAGTCCATTAACTGACATCGTCGCAATCTATAAGAGGACAACCTGCGACGTCGCAGGTTGTATGAGGACAACCTGCGACGACCTCTCAAAACCTAGAATAAAAGGGTTTTCATCTCTTCCAGGTTAGTGACTTAGTCAAGGAAACTTTAGGGATGTTTACACTGAGTCTCATGATGGTAATATTTTAGGTGTAACAAAACTATAAAAGGGGTTTCAGCTGAATCAAGAAAAAATGTTATTCAAATACATACTAGCATAACCAGCTGCACGTTATTAGATTCCTTGATAGCTTTTGGCATACCTCAAATCCTTGTCCATCTAGCTTCTCAAGAACATGTGATCCATTGAGGTTGGTTGATTGTGTAGTTAGAGCAAATGCTAATTCAATTTCAAGAGAAGAAATTGCTTTGTCTAATGATCTACAAGACATGGATTTGCAAGCTCAAATGAAGGGTGTCATTTTTTTACCAGCTAGAATTTCCAAAACTAATACAAATATAAAAATCCAACCCCCATCCAATACGACTCCACCCACACAAATGCCAATGGCCAAACCAAAAACAATATGTTTTTGCAATTGACTATTTTTATGTTTTTGCAATTGACTATTTTGATAGGGAGACCAAAATGAGGTTGTATTTATATGTACATATCCTTTAATAAAAAGCATATCACATTATCTTATTTCTTGTGTGTTTATGTTCCACAATGTGTGCTCCAACAGTGATATTAGGGCACTAATGTTTGTTGGGAAGTTTTTTCAAATTGCATAGTCTGCCTACTCACCTACATGCTAACCTCTGCCTGCCAACTCTGTCACATGTCAAATTTCAAAGTTATCAATGGAACATTTTTATTAGTCCATGTCGCTGCAGGGAATATAGCAATCAATTAATCATACATAAAATTTGACTTTATATCAATCCTAAAACAAATTCATAATGTTTCTCAATGTTTTGTAATATTTATGTATTAAATTTGATATATTGAAAATATAAATTATTTTGTTAAATATTTAAAATATTTCTATTTTATGATTGGTTAAAGGCTTTGAAGTGACAAATTACCCCTAGTTGGATGTGAAATTATTTAAACAAAATAAGAATTTAAATTTTAAAAATTCAAAAAATATTCTAGCTTGACATGTGGTCTTTGTACTAAATGTTTCATTAATGCTAATGAATACTATCATTTTTGCACACTTGTGAAATTGTTTAAACAAAATAATAATTTAAAATTTAAAAATTCAATTTTTTTTTCTAACTTGACATGTGGACTTTGTACTAAATGTTTCATTAATGCTAATGAATACTATCATTTTTGTAGACGGTCATTAATGATAAGTACACATTTCTATAAATTATATAATTTTGTGCAATCTACCATATTGACATTAAAATTATTTTCTAATTTTAAAAACGCAATCAATGACTTATATATATTTAAAATACTTTTTATGAACTAATAGTAACTATTTTTTCCTTTTAACGTAACACTAATGTACACAAGTTTTTATAGTACATGGACAATGTATAAATATTTGTTTGTTTTTTTATTAGCATATATATTTTTAATTAATTAGAATGTATGAATATAAGTTTCTTTAACATACAATTTTTTTATTTTGTCTTGGCACTAATATATATAAACTTTTGTTATATATCTCTGTTTTAAAAATCAGGCAACTTGGACTCAGACTCAGCCGAGTTGACTTAGTTGACCCTCCACCAAGCTGACTTGGCCTTTAAATCGGATTGGGTGACTGGTTCGATACTGAACCGACCGAGTTGATGCCTGACTTGGTCGGTTAGGTACCAAACCAATCAACTCAGCGGAGTCCCAACTTGAACCTACCGATTTGTCTAGAGAAAAAATCTGCTTTGTTCAATTACTCAGTAGATTTGGAAATACTAAATGGTAATGTTAAATTCTTAAAGTAAAAGTGGTTTTTCCTTATATTTCATTTTCTATCCCTTTACTTAAATTTTTAACATTACAATTAATGTTTCAGGATATTTGAGAGTGGTTCTAACCTCGTCGGACTTCATATGCAAAAAGTAGAATTTTAGATCCCATTCAGAATTCAACAGACTTAACAGTTTTCAGGATTCGAGGTTTGCAAAGTTTCCACCAAATTATATCATGCACGAGGGTATGGGATTGGCATTTAATCAAGCACATCAACCCCTCTATTTACCTTGACGTTGGTGGTGTTGATTGTTGAACTCCTCTTACATGACCTTAATAAAAAATGTATTCTTCACTCAAGCAAAATCACCCTAAGCATGGGAATCTATTTCAACCTTATTTTAACAATTGGATTATGAAGTTTCATCAAAATTGTAGGGTGTTGAGTCATTGACTAATGTCCTTGGAGGATCAAATTTGAGATCAAGGATTAACTTTGATATATATATCCCCATTTCCAAAAACTTTGGGGGGCATGTTTCAAACTCATCCCTATTTCGGAAACTCCTCCTTGTTTCCTTGTTTCATCCAACTTAGAAGTTAACCCTAAATCTATAAGATGAACCCTAGCCTCGTGCTTCTCGACGTTCATCTACTACTACTACTACTACTATAATTGTAGATGACCTTGAGGAGTTTGAGCTTGAGCTAGATGATGATGCTATTGCATATGACATTGATACTCTTGATTTTAGTTCTACTTCCAGTTCTAACAGTGGCGATGAGTTTGATGATTGATCATGTTGATCAATGGCATGTATGATGTATGATGTAGTGGTATCATATCAAGTTGTGTTTTGGACTTTGCTCATTGATTATGTATTTTGTTCGAGACTCCATATATGTATTGCACAGTACACTTCATTCCATTTTGACATATTCACCCTTCTATGGTATATACATGAGCAAACTTTGAATATTTTGTCTCTAATGCTTTGGAATCATTTATTAGAATCTTTAAAATATTGTTTTCTTTAAAATATAAATATTTTATGTAGTTGAGTAAACAGAATCTCTCTCTCTCTCTCTATATATATATTGTCTTTTATTTTTATTGGCATATGCAATGTTAATTAATACAATATATTTTACTTACTTTTTATCAACATGTAAGATATAATTGCACACTAGTATTTATATTTATTTTTATTTTTACAAAATATATTTTATTCTACACCTTGAAATTTATAATAATATGTATTTAATTTAAATGGTTCTACAAAAATATATATCTTTTGGCATAATATATACTTTAAAATGGTAAATATACACACACACATTTATCACACTTTAGTTTAGTTGTATATTTAGAATTTTAACACCATTTTCACTGCGAAGAAAGTGGCTTACTCTTTTAAAAATAAAGATATGAATTATCTTTTTTTAATAGTATTTTAATAATAAATAAGTAAAAATAATAATAACATACTAAAAATTATAAACATATAAATCATATCTTAACTATAAACATAATCTTAAGGTGGGATTACTACTTTGCAGATATTTCTCTCGTTTATTTTGCATTGGTTTCATTTTTAGAATCTGTGTTAAAAGCTATTTTTATTTTGCATTGGTTTCATTTTTAGAATCTGGTTAAAACCCGTGTCTGACCATTTTCATGCGTACTGCCTCCTTTGCCAGTGTTTCCAATCTGCTAGCAATATGCAACCTTTTCGTTTCATTCTCTGGTTTCCAATATGGGCATTCTCTGAAACCCTAATCTACTCCACGGATTGTTGTTCATGTGTATGTAGTGTTCCAGTTATACGTTACTGTCTCGTTCAATGACAGTCTACCTGTCAACTTGGGCATTTAGATGACCTGTCTGGTTCGTATCCATTTCTAAGTTTGCTCCCACTCAGGCGCATATGTTACCTCTCCTCCCAACTGTAATCTATGCAAATCTATGTAATTCATTTCAGTAATATGCTTGGACATTTCTGCATATGACCCATTGATTGTTGGATTCAAAGCAATGAGTATGGGAATCAATTTCCACTATGGAGCATCGAATTGTTATGTATGATGTTGCTGACTAATGTGCTATGTTCATTGGGTTACAACAATTAATTTCCCACGGCCATAGGATTCCAATTGTTGGTGTCTTTCTTGGTGTATGTTTCTTTTCGAGGACCCAAAGCTACCACCCTTTCTGTCATTGGCACTGATTTTTTTATATGTTGAAACACTTCTCGCATGGCATACATATAGCGATGGAAATCAATCGAACTGGGCGGAGAAGGTGGAAACAAAAATAAAATCCTTTGGCAATAATAATAGAAATAAATAGTTGTTGCCATGTAGTTGTTAGAGTTGGGGACCTTCCCAAAGGTAGAGGCTCGGTTCATCTTTTGCAAAAGTGAAAATTTTACGGTAGGGACGGGACCATATTAATGATTCTAGACCGTGGGATTCCATACACTATTGACCATGAATTTTACGGTGATGAATTTTATGCAGAAACCATGCCTAGATGCTAGGAGGATTCAAAGAAAGGGAACAGCATAAATGACCCTCTACGTATGATGTCCGTACTATCCTCTTATCTATTCAGAGCCTTTTGGGAGCAACAATATGGAACAATCAAGAAGATAACACCAACACATACAATGAAAATGGATTGAGATATGACTATGGCAAATTCTATGCTTCCAAGACGTTTTTAATCGATTTAAGAAAAGGAAATTCTATGGGCCATTCCTAGAACTATCCAATTGCATAATGTCACTACAATGTCTGAGGAAACCTACCAGATTGACGTGGGACATTGTCCCCCACCACGACGAAGAAGATTCTTAGCAAATGCTACTTTCCCACGAGACCCATCCCCAGGTTTGAATCCTCTCCTCCTCGGTATAAAGAGCGCTCCTCCTCCTTCTCCTCTGCCAAAAGACTGAGAGAGGCATCCTCAGATTTGGGTTTATCAATTTGTAATCATCAGATCTGCATGTCTCGTATTTGACCTTTGTTGATGTTTTAGAAAACATCAACTATGATCACGACAATGCTTGAGTTATTCATATTTGAAGAATTTTCTTAAATACTTCCAATAAATTGAAGGTTTTGATCACCAGAACAGAGGTTCTAAAGATTTGGTGATTGTTGAAATAAATTGTGAAAGGTTGAAGATTGGACCAATGTGTTCTAATCCTGCTAGATTTGTTATTTCTATTTATAAAACATCAAGAAGTTGAAGATTTTGATTAATTGGCTATTGTGTTTGGAAAAACTAGAGAGCGAAGTTATTTTTTGAAAGATATATTCTCTGAAAATGATGTCTCGACTACCAACCTAAGGAGTTGTAGTTAACAACTTGGGTATTTCGGAGTTGATTCCAGAAGAGGATGTGGTATAGTGATCTCCATTTTAACTTTTGTTTTATTTCATTGTAGACTATATTTGCATATATACCTTCTGCAGTGGACTAAGTAGTTGAGCTATTGAACTTACATTGTTTTGAAAATAACGCCATTTGTAAATTCAAAAAGTTAGCAGGAGCAGAAAGTTTCGAAGAAAGGTTATCTTAACACAAATATCGTAGTGGGTTTCATTGTCTGTTGTATTTCAATGTGGTGTTTTTGACATCTCCATGTTATATAATCGGTTGATGGTGTTCCCCACATTTAGGTTTCTTTAACATGCTCCCATTCATATTCCTTAGCATCGAGATGACCTTACCTTGCAATTGTTATTGCAAAGATTTCATGGAAAGAGGTTGTATTGTGAGAAGTAGATAGTGGACAACATTATAAAATACATTGGGGGTTGTTTGTTTCACTATCCTTGACACCAAATCGAAGTATCATCACTGAAGGGTTCATAGGTAAAGCATTCATTCTTTTAAGATCAATTCAACTTCATTTTCAACATCTAACTGCAACTTGCAAACAATGAGCTTTTTGCAATTTTTCTTGTATTTTTGGTACTTGCAATAGTTCTTTGTAAGTGTCAAATCAAATTAAGTCGAATCGTATTGTAATTGGGTGCATTTTCGGTAAAATCCGACACTTCGTTTTCTAAGTTGTTGAGTTTTTTTTGTTAAAGGGTGGAGTTGCAAGAAACCCTTTGTGATTTCTATTAGTCTTTTGCAGGCCTTAAATGGCTCGAATTAATGACTTAGTAGAGTTATTGAATACTCTGCTGCTCTCTTCTAACAACAACACAGTCATAGTTGATAAGACAACTCCCATTGATGTCCTAACTTGTTTACAATATTCACAAGAGAAAATTGAATTTCTTCAGCTTGAATCACAGCTCCAACATGATGATATACAACAAAAGAATCAACATTTTGAACATGTTCTTGTTCAAAAAAATCAACATCTTGCACATAATCAAATCATTGAAAAGAAAACGAAGATAAAAAATTGCATACACAGGCTCCGCCTACACTTTCCAAGTGCATCATTAAACCTTGGGAATAAATCATCCACAACAAGCATAGAACCGATCTTGGATGCGACAAGGAAGTGACCTTTCACATTCTTGATTATTCCAAACCTATCCAATTCCAAAATGTTGGATTCCTTCAAGAAAGTTCATCGTCACCTACTTCATATTTGCATCAAATTTTGAAATGTCAACATTGTCATTGAGTTAGTCACATGAAAGAACAATGTTTTGATCTCCATCCTTGTAAGCATTATGGAAAGCACACTCATTCTTCAAACGGATACTTCATACTAAAGAAACCTACAAGAGATAAGATTCACTATGGGTGGATTGCTTCTTGGAAATGGTTGTCAACATCCAAGAAGATATATAAGTCATACCAAAGAGTTTGCTCATGAGTAATGACACATCTTGCAGGTGAAAGGTTTTTCTACTTCTCACCTTGTTCCTAACAAGGGGGGATGATTGGCAATCAGAAACAAGTGAGCAAGAACAAGCGAGTGGGGACAAGCGATCCTAAACCAGATCTAGATCCATAGATAGAACCTTGTGCCATTTGCCAAAGTCTCGAGCCAGATCCACCTAACCAGAGTCAGAGATGCAGTCAGAGTCAAATTCAGAGCCATGTTCACTTAAGCATGATTTGGTTTGTGGTGATCCAAAACCACCCCTTTAGTAGGAGACATCAGCCTTTATTGCTTATGCTATAAATCAGTTTGTGGTGGTCTTTAAACCACCATTTTCCAAAGAGAGTTGATGAGCCTTAGAGCCAAGTTACAGAGGGAATCGTTGAGCCAGAACCTGAGTTAGGGCCAAGTTCCATAGGGAACTGTTGAGCCAGTACTAGAATGAGCACCAAGTTCCAAAGTTTGCGGTCATCCTTAAACCAACTTTTCATAGCTTCGGTTGGTTAGTGGTCATCCAAAACTACCCATTTAGTAGAAGACATTAGCTTCTGCTATTTTTTTATTTAGAGAGCACCTTCAACCATTTGTAGTTATCCTTCTCCAAATTTCAACTCTCTACTTGGACTCATATACACCCCTTTAGATTAAAGGGGGGAATGTTGGAAACATTAATCCTTTATGTTAATATTATTGTACTTTGTATGACAACTCATGTGAGTTGGATACCAAGAGTCACAGTGGATAGGTAAAGTCACCGGGAGTCCAAGAGACACCTTGGAATAAGAAACAAGGGTCATAGTGATTGTATTTATATGTACATATCCTTTAACAAAAAACATCTCACGTTTATTTTATTTTCTGTGTTTATGTTTCACACATTGTATTTCAACACAATGTGATACCCCATGGTAACAATATAAGAAATGATCGAAGAGTAGTGTCCCTAACAAGCCATTATGCTTGTGTTTAGGAAAATTTTGAAAACACTTTTGTACAAAATTAATCAAAATCCTTTTTATTAATTAGTATTAATTCTCAACAACTAAGTTAAATAATTATGATAGAATGGAAAAGGGGAAGATATATAAGTGGGATGCATACCATATTTTTTAAATTTTTCTTAAGAAAGTTTCATGAAATGAATTTTCATATGTTTATAATTTGCATAGTTTATCATAGTTTTCGATTAAAATATAATTGCATAATATAAGACTTAAACATTATTTTTTTTTAAAGAGAAGAATCATAGTAAATAGAGAGTAGGCTTGTATCAAATTGTAGAGATATATATGGGGGATTTGGTCTATATAGAAAATACTAGTTTCATAATACTTTGAATGCAACGTTATTTATGATACAAGGCTTTTATTTGTGAGTTAGTTTTAAATCAATAGATTCTCTTTATTACTTTTCTGTACCTAACATTTTAAAAGTGCCAGTGACCAAGAATAAAGGATGAAAGTAAGATAAAGAAAGAAAGACAAAGCTTTTTCTCGACTCTTATGAATAAAGGATGAGAGTAAGATAAAGCTTTCTCAACTCTTATGATATGACAAAATCATTAATCTTTGTTACTTGTCATATCTAACATTTTAAAAATACTAGAGATGGAGGATAAAGGATGAGAGTGAGATAAAGAAAGAAAGACCAGGCTCTTCCTCAACACTTGTGATAGCATAAAACCATTAAAGAAGAAATCCACAACACAAATCTTAATAGATCTATAAAGAGAGAATTAATCCTTGTATGATGCACTTTCATTGTCAAGTATGAGAGTGAGATAAAGCAAGAAAGACAAGGCTCTTCATCAATACTTATGATAGCATAAAACCATTAAAGAGGAAATCCACAACACAAATCTTAATAGATCTATAAAGAGAGAATTAATCCTTGTTTGAATGCACTTTCATTGTCAAGTATTCTTATTGTTCAGGATTTTCTTCCTTTGATTTCTATATTTTGCTTCCATAATTTTATATTGTTAAGGTTTACATACCTACATTTATTTTGTAGTCCTTTTTATAGTGTGTGGTCATTGTTATGGATTTGACACATTAGTTATTTGTTTTCACCAATTCTAGATATTTGTATGCGTAGTGTCACAATTTTATTACACTTTTATGCGTTCTTGCAAAATGATCTTAGTGGTAAGGGTTGTGAGATTAATAGTCGTGGAAATTATGAAAATATTGACTATTTTGTGTTGTTTTCAAATTTCAACTTCCTTCAATTTGTCTCTAACACCTTTGCGTTTTTAAATTATCAAACTAGATTGAAGATTCAATATCTTCCAAAAGCATAGACACAACAATCACAATCTCAAATTAGTGTTGTTCCTAGTAAGAAAATTTCATATTCTAAGTTATTGATGAAGTTTGCTCTAGTGCAACCAGTCAATTTTGATCTTATTACCAAGGTCAAAGAACTTTAAATGCAATAAAGCATCTTTCTCATGTACCAAAAGTAAATCCTTTAGAACGATCCATTCATGTTCTATGGAGAATGTTAATTCAGTGTAGAATAACACTCATCGTATTTCTTCTAAAGTTATTTACCTATGTGAATATGAACACTCTTTAGTCCAAATGAATATCAAAATCTTCCCCTGGAGCCACCTCAAAGATAAATTGCCCCTACAGATTGCGAAGAAAGATATTCTTGAGGCCACCATCTCAAGACAATGATTTTGTCCTTAAACCTACTCCTTATGAAAAAAACTTATTCCTTTGTTCGTCTCATCACCCCGAGGCCCCCTATTTAGTCTATCATCTCGACCTCGAAGCATATGGGTTTGGTAATAGAACTACTTTAAGTTCCTCACATGCAAATAAATGACAAAGGAGATGGCATGTATTCCTTTAGTTAATAATTCAATTTGAAAAAGTTGTGTTATTGAAGGTATGTCTTAAAAGAACCTTGCAACTACCAAAAGGAGAATCAAAACCATTCTAAATGGAGAAGATACTCAAGCAACCGTTGAAAAAAGGCATCATGGCTAAAGATTGGAGCTATTTTGAAACCTTGTTTTTCAATATCTTATCACACATTCAAGACTCTCTCAGCAACATGCCAATTTGCTAGCACTGGCACAAACAAACCCACTCCCCTCCAATAGGAACAAGCACTTGTTGATACAAACAAAATCTCTCTAAAACTTGCTCATAGTGTTTCACTACAAAGATCATAGTTATGCAACGAACATCACATCTAGGTCAAAGAGATTGATCTCTTTTTTAGACAATTATTCGACAATGCCAACATGCATATGCTCTTTTTGGACAATATTCACTACAAAAGACAGTTTGGCGTGTATGCCACTACAGTAGATCTCACTTTGAGTTGCTGCAGAACACCAAGAGACAAACAAATTATTTGTATTCCAAACACTTTGAAGAACATTCCAGATACCATGTTGGGCTACACATTCAACGGGATGCATATATGTGTCCACTAACCGTCCTATGTTTCATTATTTGTTCCTATGTTCCTTATTTCATATATAAGGTATGGTAACAGAATGCACTTCAAAAGAGCTAACACTAAGAGACAAACAAATTATTTGTATTCCAAACACTTTGAAGAATATTCCAGATACCATGTTGGGCTACACATTCAACGGGATGCATACATGTGTCCACTAACCGTCCTATGTTTCATTATTTGTTCTTATGTTCCTTGTTTCATATATAAGGTATGGTAACAGAATGCACTCCAAAAGATCTAATAACTTTTAATATTAACAGCTAACAAAATGAACGATGACAGTCGACATTTTGAGTTGCCTAAAGGTTCCCCTCAAAATCAACGATTTCAATTCTTTCTCCAATTGAGAAAAAATAATGCACCATCTAAGAAACAATATCCACAAGAGGTATGTATTCACTCCCTCTAAAACCAAGGAAGCATAAATGTTTTGACCAACTACTCTGGGAATACATACAAAATTCAAGTACATTGATTGCAAAACAGATAAACAGATTCACTATGATGGACAAGAACAAGAAACTTCACGAAATATCTACCTGCATCAAAGTTGAAAACTCACAAAATGACAAGGCTAGTTGGTGACAAACAAAAATGGCATACAAATTTCCACTAGAAGTAAGAATCATGTAAAGAGCAAAAATTAAGATTACAGGTAGCAAACCATAACCCAAACATTTCAAGGAAAAAAACCTGACGCAATGGAAATGAAAGCAATGTTGTTGTCTCATCCAATAACAGACTCCCAGTACGCAAAATAGTTAAGCAAAAATCCAAATGGGTCACAGTTATACCATTAGATCTTCATAAAAACCAGTTGTAAAGAAAATTGTAGTTGCGATTAAAACAAAAATAATTCTGAAGTGAATTACTACAGCGAAACAATTTGGGTATCACACCATCCATATCTAAACAAAATTCATGGAACCAACTCAAAACAAATGCATTACAATTCAGAAGAATCTGATGAGTTGTCAGCGATCATATTGAATTTGGAGATCCTGTTAAGCCGGGGAAATGTACCGTGATGGGCATATGTGTAACCTGTCCTTCATGAGTAAACTTGAGCCCCACTCTAAGATCGTTGTTGTCTACCTTGTTGAAGAGAGAGCCCTTATGATTATATGAACCGAACTGAATCAGTGGAGTCATCTAATGGTGCAATGCAGAAGAGCAATATGCTATCGAAATAGAAGGAGATTTGTTTTCCGAGTGAATGGAGGATAAGGAGGGTCCAAAAATGGCAGAAGGGCGAACACAATACATAGTAAGCAGTGCATAGAAAGGGGAACCCCCTCACTAATGTCCGCATCTGGAACAGACATAACCAAACAATAGTGTCGGCTGTCAGGATGGACGGAGATAGGAATATGCAGAGGGAATTGAATTCTCAGGTGCAGATACTGCAAATGCATTGAAGGAGGGCAGGTAAGCATGGACGCTACTTGTTCAACAGTTATCAACAGCTCAAATTCTCCAGATGGTTGTCTAACAAAGATCTAACGACTGTAAATCTTTCAAAGGTGGAAAAAAATATAGCACTTGCCAGAAAGAAAATGCCTTACGACATAAAAATTACATTGAATTATAATTTCTCAAGCTATTACTAAAAATTTATAGAAAAATATTGGGATCACTCAAATGAGAATTCCTGCAAGCCTACTTTCAGATCCATCTCACAATAATTATGATTTATCAGAAGCTCCAGATAATTTTTCATAGCAGAGTGGAAGTTGTTAGATATCAAAGAGTGAGGAGTGTGAAACAAGCACCTTACTGATTGTTGTATTCATTAATCAACTTGACACCTTTGAGGTCAACTTATTGGAGATACAGGTCAGTACAGTATATCCCATAGTAATCAATCAATCCTGAAAAGGGTTGCCAATCTTTCACTGAGAAAATAGAAACAATATATCCCATAGTAATCAATCAATCCTGAAAGGGGCTGCCAATCTTTCACTGAGGAAATAGAAACAATGGCCTAGTTGTCTGGCTGCAAGAGGTTTTTGTTGAAAAATTGGACAGGAAAATAATCAAATCTGACACCTGCCCCACAGGGGTTCTACCACTAAGGTAAAAACCCTTTTAAGGACGGGTATGGGGGCTGCCAATATTTCACTAAGGAAATAGAAACAATGGTCTGGTGGTTTGGATGCGGGAGGTTTTTGGTGAAAATTTGAACAGGAAAGGAATCAAATCCAACACCTACCCAAACAGGGGCTCTACCACTAAGGTAGATACCCTTAAGGACAAGTATTCTTATTGTTTTGATCTAAAGCTATGGATTGCTACCTGCAACACCCCCCTTCAAACCACACTTTGACACTTTGGCTCAGGCCTCCTAGGCACCTCCATTCAAACTAACACTTGTCTTTGATACCATGTTGAAAACTGGACAGGCTAGGAATTGAACCTAGGACCTGTCTTGCACCAATGAGTTGCTTTACCTCTGAGCTACTTCTTGTTGAAATATTGTAACTTCTAAGAATATTATATTTGTACTTTATTATTCCGGAGATGTTTCATTCCTCCGTGAAGACCTTATTGTATATCCGGAGATGTGTATTCCTCCGTCGGAATGTGGTAATTTGGGTTATTAGACTTCCCTAGTGGGGGTCGGCCCTGTATGTGTTATGTGGGTCAAAGGGTTATTAGACCACCCTAGAGGGGTCGGCCCAGTCAGTTGTAATGGGGTGTTTAACCCAGTGGTTAAGTTGGGGCCGACCTAGTTAATATAAAATACAAGTCGGAGTTGTATATAAATAGAGGAGGTGTGTTCCTCATTTAACACACATTGCACTCACTTGTGAATAGCGCATAAGTGAGAGAGAGAGAGATGGTGTGGAGGAGAAGGAGCTCATGGTTGTGGATTACATCTTTGTATTTGCTGGTCATCTATATTGAGGAAGCTTTGCTGGGTTTTCTTCCCCATGAGGGTTTCCCAGGATAAATCTGTGTCTCTTGTGTTCATGCTGTGCTTGTTGTTCTTTCAGTGATCCTGTATATGCTATTATTGTGAAATGAAATATAATGCTGATATTTTCTGTCTTAGCATATTAAATCTTAACATGGTATCAGAGCTAACCTGAAGGAAGGCAATGTATGGCACTTACGACACTTACTTCACTTGCGACAATTTGAAGGTTAGGGTTTTGTATAGCAAAAACCAGTCATCGTGGCACTTTCGCTGTAAATCCATTTTGGTAAAGGTTCGGGATCTGAAACCTTTACAGGTCGTAGATAACATCCCCATGTACCTTGTGTCCAAAGGACACCCTCAGATTCGTTGTACTTTGTGAGTTGTGATCAGTACAAGTTAGGGTGATAAATCTGTGTCTCTTGTGTTCATGCTGTGCTTGTTTTTCTTTCAGTGATCCTGTATATGCTATTATTGTGAAATGAAATATAATGTTGATATTTTCTGTCTTAGCATATTAAATCTTAACACTTGTCCTTTTCATGGAGGTCACCCTTACCAGTTTGCTCGAGGTATGGATTGCTACCTCTAACACATTTTCTCCACAGTTGTTCCGAGATCGATTACATGGAGTAAATGTAGAGGACAGCTCGGACAGGGCATGTTTATGTTCAAGGGACCAGAGACTTTCATGGTGCATATGTTTCATGTTTTTACTTCTTTATAATTTTGTGTGCAAATGACTAGAACGAACAGTACAATTAAGACATATCATCCAATTGCCCCTGGAAATTTACTTCTTATAATGGTCTTGACTGGATGAATTGAGAATTATTTACCTCCTTTGGTTAAAGGGCTCATTCAATACCATTTATTTCTGCAGGATCTGTCAACCTACTCTTATCTGCTCCTATATTTTTGGTTAGCCATTTTGGGTTCCATCTACCTCTGCATATCCAGAACTCAGCAAATGACTAAGTTTTCATTCAAGCTTTTGGAGATCTTATCATTTTCCTTTGAAGACAATTTGATAGCTAGAAAAGAAAAGGAAACTCAATTTAAACTTTAGTTATCGACGGCATTGATGAAGGCTTTCCTAACAAGAATAAATTGTACCATCAGTAAATTGACAAACATAAAAACTAGATCTTTTGGGCTAGTACTTGAACATTTGGAAGAATAGGATATGCATTGTTTTGAGAAGAATCTTATTTGGAAATTGTTTGAAGAAGGTATCAGCTTGATTGCATGTAGTAATAGACCTTTGCCTTAGCTATTAATCTTGTGGTAAACAGTAAAAGTTCCTCCATCATACAAACTATAGCAGAGATATTTTGTATGTTGTTTATGCCTATTTCAAGGGACTAATTTAAGAACCTTATCCATAGGCAGTTGCCTTGCTTTGTGAGGTCTTAGAAAGAAAAATGCAGTTTCTATTTCAAGCCCAAAATCAGGAAATGGATGGCTAGTCTATGGCAATATCCAATCTTCATAAGGGGACCTCTGGGAACTGGGACCTTTGATAAATTCATCTTCTAATCTTTCTACTGTTATTGGCATGGACATTATCATTCTATATTGTCAATGGTCTGAATGAAACTAATCAGGAGAAGATATCACTTAGTTACAAACTGTAAGGAACTAACCTAGCTACTTTTCTTCTAATATTCAATCCTTTGAGTTTATATTCAATACTTTGAGTTTATCAAGAAATCTTCAATGATTCAAGATCTTACCTACTTTTGATGGTTTTAATTTCACATGGGCTGCGCTGGTATATATGGCTTATATGATTTGGGAGGTGTTTGAAATATTTGACCGTGGGTTTTCTTGTTGTTTTAGACATTTGTATGGTATGTCTAGTGCCCAAGGGGCTGAGCTTTCAGTTTTGGACCTTTGGTCATGTGTATTTTTTATCTTAAACCACCCATTTTTGGTCATGCCAGTGGCTGCTTAAGAGACATGTTTTTGTTTGTATAAAATGCCATGTACATTGTTATTATTAATAGTTAATGATATATTTGATCAAAAAAATGTGTAGAGTGTTTACTTTTGGTTTCACATTCTTACATGGCTGCTAAAACATTAATGCAAATACTTACATACAAGAATATAGTAGAGTAATTATGAATGTGGAACAAAATTGCACCATAGGGATATGCCATTATTGTAAATAGCTTGTAATACATCTATGTAGCAACTTAGGAGTCATAGATAGGATAAGCTAGTTGCACCTTGTAGTTGATTCCTAGATAGGATAAACCTGTGCAAAGAGGAAGGATTATATGGAATAACATAAAATGTGTAGAGTGTTTACTTTTGGTTTCACATTCTTACATGGCTGCTAAAACATTAATGCAAATACTTACATACAAGAATATAGTAGAGTAATTATGAATGTGGAACAAAATTGCACCATAGGGATATGCCATTATTGTAAATAGCTTGTAATACATCTAGGTAGCAACTTAAGAGTCATAGATAGGATAAGCTAGTTGCACCTTGTAGTTGATTCCTAGATAGGATAAGCCTGTGCAAAGAGGAAGGATTATATGGAATAACAAAGTCCCCATGTTCTGCTAAGAAAAATATTGCCAACATTATACTTGCACCCATCATGAGCAAAGCATTGACATTCTATGAAGCCTTGAAGTTGTTGGCATAGAGATTACATTCAGTTAAGTCTCAAAGTTGTTAGCATAGATACTACACTCCATTAAACCTTACACCTATTAGTATGGAAAGAATGACTTAATACTTTTCTCCATGCAAGCAACCTTCCCATCTACCTTTCCTACCAAGGGATCTATTGTTGTACGAACCATTCTAGTTCAACATTTTATTATGTCACCCAAAACCTCATGTGTTTCCTTTACTATGTTGCCTATGCCAAATGCACATACACATTGTTGTATCTCTCTTACTACTAGGAAACCCATTACTACTATACACATTGGTTGTTATTATTATATAAAAACCCATCATCGCTACTGCTAAACTTGTTTGAACCAAATGTTTTTCCTTTACTATGTTGCCTATGCCAAATGCACATACACATTGTTGTATTTCTCTTACTATTAGGAAACCCATTACTACTATACAAGTTGGTTGTTATTATTATATAAAAACCCATCATCGCTATTGCTAAACTTGTTTGAACCATCGATTCCATTCAAGTGTTATCATATACCTACAAGTCCACCCCATTTATTCATTTTCCCGTATTTTCAAATTCATCATATAGTATTGTGATGTGACTTATTATTCCCTAAAATGATTTAGCAACACATGAAATTCCCATGTTTTCGTTTATCTATTATTTCTATTTTATTTATGAGTTGGA
Organism: Larix kaempferi; assembly: GCA_027924585.1. Lineage (NCBI taxonomy): Eukaryota > Viridiplantae > Streptophyta > Pinopsida > Pinales > Pinaceae > Larix > Larix kaempferi. The sequence continues at coordinate 10,112,852 of BSBM01000072.1, read as the reverse complement.
AGGTGAAAGTAATGCACTAATTAGGCATTTATATTATAAAGTTCATCTATAATTGTGATTGCAAGGGAACACAAAGCCATCTAGATCTGTTAGACAATAGTTGGTGCAACCTTTGTCGTCCATCTCGACTAGGCTAATCAAGATGCCACATGCAATCAATGTTTCATGCAGTGGCCTCCACTTGACCTAGTCATATATCTTGGCCTTCATATGTGGACTTATTCCTCAACAATGCTCTTTCCCTCCTGTTATCACACAACTTGTAGTTGTCCCAAAAGGTTATCTTATCCAGGATGGTAGAGGTGTTGGACAACTAAAGAGGTGACCCAAGAGATGCCACGGTTCCCAATGCAATTGGTTGTCACGCTAACCGAGGCATTCTTCACTTTAGATCTAGCTTAAGCAAGACCAAGGGGGAAACCCTAGCTAACCAATGAAGGCTAGCGAACCTACTCAAGATCTCCTAGGGAAATGTGAAAGTGAAAAAGGAGAAGATCAAGAGTGGATGGATCTAGAACTAGGAAGGATAAGTGGACCTAAGGAGTTAGGGCTTGGTTGAAGAGGCTTATGGGATGGATAAATGTTCAACCAAGGAAATATTAAGCCACTTATGAGTTTAGATTAGTAGATCTAGATAGATCTAATGCCAAATAGAAAGATCCAAGTGAGGCCCACCCTTAAAATATGGAAAATAATCAAAATGGGGTCCACAAGGTAAAGATCAAGATGAAATGGCACTATGGATCTATGGATTGATGAGGAACAAGCAATACCCACATGACAGATCTGGAAAATGCCCACCTACCCACAAGTGCGACCTCCCTTAGAGGACCCAATGCCTTAGATCAGGGGGTAAATGGAGTCAAATGCCCACCAAATTTGGTCTCCAAGGTTTATTAATTATTAGTGAGGTGGGTTATTATTATTAAGCCCAAGCAATCGCCATATCTTATCAGATCTAAAATCTAGGGTTTTAAGATGAGGGTTTGAAGTGACCAATGGGTAAAATGCATGAAATAAGATACGTACCTTGTAGATCTTACCTCTAAAGCTTGCGGCTACCTTGAAAATTGATAATCCTTCCTAAGTGACGCAATCAAGAGAGATCCAGCCTATCCAAGTGAAATCGCTATTCCTCCAAGGTGACAAGTGCGCCCTTGTCCTGCAAGAAAAGATCTATATGAGAATTGATCTAGCATAAGAATAACTATAAGGTTGAAGAGATGAAACAAAAAGCATCAACTATGTCACGAAGATACAATAATGATACTCCCTGAGACAAAAGAAGATCCAAAGGTAAGATATGGGGTTTCAGCACAATAGCGTCCCCTCAAATCGTCCTCCTCTTCAACCACACGGCCTCCCCGCAAAGAAAATGTTTGGACAAGCAATATCCACAATGATAACATAGAGAAAAGATTGTATATTCAATTTGCAATATAACCCATCAAAGCCAAAGAAGCAGATCTACAAAAATAGTATTTTTATTCCAAGTTTTCCAGAGCCCAAAGGTGCCTTTACAATAGGGGGGCCTCTTCCTCAAATAGGAGGAGAGAGACCAAAACCTAACCACTTTATGAACAAGTGGTTGAGATCAAAAGATAAATACAATACAATCAAAGGCTAAGATGAGCCGACACAATATAACATGGATCAACTCACAAGAGGGGGGTGCGCACCACATAAAATCGACTAATACAAGTGTGTACCACATAAAGTGACTAGAACAAGCAACTAGGAGCACATGGTGGGGCTAGGAGATTTTATTATCCTTCACTAGCATCACCCCATGGCACAATGATATAAAATATGACTCAATAACATGTCCAAGTGACTAAATGATCAAATCGTGGCCCCCTCAATGAGAGAAGAATACATCAAATCATAACCCAGAGAGTGTGTGGACCCTAGTGAAGGCCGCAAGTTAATCTGGAAGGAGTGGGATACATCACATATGACCTCTGAACAAACCTCATGCCAAAACTTTGCCTCAATAACCCAAATCGATTTCCTCAATGACATTTTTATCCCATTTTTATCCCACCTGAAAACCATCAAAATGCCTAAAACTCACTGCCTGATGCCTGGGCACAAAATCTGATTGTACCATCATGTCTGGAGAGGGGGTAATATGGTAATAACAAGTGGCTGGACCACCCCTCTCCTCTATAGCTCCCTAGGTAAACGTGCTAGCTCAATGTAACTGCGGGATAGGCCATTTCTGCATGGCAAAACTGGTCAAAAGTGGAAATATGACTCTATCATCACTAGGAGTGCCTGAAACTGATAACTGAGTGTCTTAATGGACTCAGAAGGTCCAAATGTACTAGAGATGAGTACCCATACACCCTGTGGAAACCTGTAAGATCATCTATAGCCTCAACCATACCCGGACAATAATGAAATAAATGGTCTAAGAATAATAATAACCATAAAAAAATACATCAACCATCATTTGAAACTTGTGTCCACTGTATGGAGTCATCAAAGGTGCATCAAAGGACCATAAATCATCATCATATAGCATCACTGGTCGAACTCATCACAGATCCCAAGGTTGACTTGGTCAAACTAGGTTTGACCAGGTCAAGACTGATCAAAATATGACCTAGGCTAGAAAATCTCGCTGCTGCAAGTTCAAATGGATGACTTGACTGAATCAACACTTTGATACTTTGAAAAGGGAAAGGGAATACACACTTAAGCATATGACAGATAATTAACACACAGGGAATGGCAGTGTCTCACAAATGGGATAAGTTGTTTAGAGGAGTGCTTATTCAACCTTGGCAAATGTTTACAACTCACATCCAAGCTGTATCAGCTCCGTGAGGATCTTTTCTAGAACCGCCATGGACTGGGTGTCCAACTAACTATAACTTGAGGTTCTAGGGGACACTTAGAATTAGTTGTCCCTTACTCCATATCACATCACAACTCGTGGGCTCCATGAGGAATTAATCATTACATTTCATTTCCTTGGCCAGCAGTCTTTGGATTTAGCATATATTCAACCACTAATTTCTTTAGGCCTATAGGACCCTTTTGGGGATTTTGCATGTGCTTAGAAGCACAACTACTAAAGCTTTCATCCAAGGTGTTTTTAGTTTCCAATTCATTTCATTTCATAACCCTTTTGGGGATTTTGCATGTGCTTAGAAGCATAACTACTCAAGCTTTCATCCAGGGTGTTTTTCATTTAAGTTTCCATTATTTCACAGCGCTCTTTCATTGTGCTAAGAAGCACAGTTTTTAAGTTATTCTCATGGGCTTTCATGAAAGATATAACAATAGTTTCCATATGTAATGATGGTGGTACAATTTGCTTCAGGTTTTAGCCAACACAACTCAAGCAACTAGGGGGATTTTCTACAATCAAGACCAACATCGAGGCAACCGACTAGAGTGATGAAGGTATAAAATCCAACTCACCAAAGGGTAAGTTTTGTTGCCAACTCAAAGCCGAGACACAAACTAACAGGGATGTTATCCAACATAGAGGTAAAAGTGGGGAGGTCCTCCATATCACAGGCTGAGGTGTAAGTCAAGGTAGAAACCAATAAAGGGAAAGATAACGAATGGATGGGGAAAGTGTAGGTGATGCCTAAGCTAGCAAGCCATAAAGGTGGGAATGATCATGTCCACACTCCTAGGAGGATAAAACCAACGAGTATAAAACAAGACCTTCTAAATGTAAGTAATAAAACCATTTAGATAATCAATAACAACCATATTCATTTCATATATATATATATATATACTGCCAGATCATGATCACTAGATACTAAGTCAAGCTATCAAAATGACCAAAAGAGCAAGATAATAAAACTAATGCACATCATATACCTGCTGGGTCATATACTTGTATCTGCTATCTGGATCACCTATAACCACTGAAACAATGCTGCTGAAACTCTGGGCACTGCACTGCTCTGTATGGGATAAAAGGTCATCTCGATCATCAAATCTGAGGTCAAGAGGCTCATCCTTGGCATAAGGTCTACTGCATGTCTGATCTGGGGCTTCTCTGATATGTGAGTGATAAAAAATACTGCTCATCATAGGCTGATCTCATGTAAAGGCATGGCTCAGAAAAATATCGTGAACTGCTCTGCAATCATGGTAGCCCGACTACTATGGATGTGATAACATCTGGCTCCAACTAGGACAAGTGCTCTAAGGGAGAGAGTGCTTGAGAACCTCAGAATCTCTGGTCCCCAATAGCAACTGCATCAATCTTCAATCCAGCAACTAACTTGTTTTGCTTCATCTTCAATTGTACCTAAATCTACACACATGGAAGCAAACTACCACGAGTAGCATGTATGGAATAAAAATAAATGCTAAAATCAAAATCTAATCTAGAACAGAATATTAAATGCATAACAGAAAGATACTAATCAAATTAACTAACATGCTCCATTGTTTTTTTTTATTCAAATGCAGCGAAAAGCTTGGGAAAAAGCAAAATAGCCAGACTCAAATAACTCAAGGAAACTTACGCAAAACTCAACACTTAGAAGAAAACTCAGCAGACAAACACTCAGGAAAAAGGAAAAAGACACTCAAAACCTACTGCTCAAGTGAGCTTATTCAAAAACCTACCTACTATAAACATGCAAGAGGGGTTCTACCCCAAAGGGTCAGGGAGGTAATAATGTTTCAACAACACCCCGTTTACTCGCAATTCCAACTCATCACCGTCCAAAGTTTCCAACCAAACCGAATCTTTTCCTGCTATCCTGCTTACTCGATAAGGGCCCATCCATAACTTTCAATTTTTTCATGAATCCCCGGTTTTTCTTTGTTCTTGTCCCAAAGTAAGACTATATCACCTATCCGAAATTTTACATCTCTACTCCTTTGATCAAAAGTTCCTTTAACCATTTCTTGTTCTATGACCATTCGATTCCAGGCTTCTCTTCTGGTTTCATCCAGTTCCACTAGTTTGTCAATTCTTGTTTGCATAGCCTCTTGATCTGAGGAACGCCGTTGTAGAAGCTCATATACGGGGATCTGGAGATTTATGGGAAGCCTGCAATTTTGCCCGTAAACTATTTCAAAAGGAGCTTTACCCATTATTCTCTTAACAGTGGTTCGATCTGCCCAAGGAGCATACTTAAGATTATTATCCCAACTCCTTTTATTCTCACCCATCATTCGTTTTAAAAGCCAGATTAGATTCTTGTTACTTGATTCCGCCAGTCCATTTCCTTGAGGGTAATAGTTAGAAGAATGAGATAAAGTGATTCCATGATTTGAACAAAATGTGGACATTTCTTCTTTGCTAAAGGCTTTTGCATTATCCGTGGTGATTTTCAAAGGACATCCATATCTAGCAACAATATATTCTTCCAAAAACTTGACTACTACTTTTGTTGTTTCTCTCTTAGTAGGAATAGATTCAACCCAACGAGTGAAATAATCAGTACAAGTTAAGATATACTTGTAACCATTAGATGATCTTGGATCCATAGGGCCAACAAAATCCATTCCCCATTGTTGAAAAGGCGCTTCTACAATAACTGGAACTAAAGGAAGGGCAGGTAATCTAGGCTTTCCCGAGAAAAATTGACATTCTTGACAAGTCCTAACGAAGGCATGGACATCCTTAAACAAAGATGGCCAATAATACCCAACTCTCATAATCTTCGCAGTTGTGGTTCTAGGCGCATAATGGCCTCTACATAATCCTGAACGCATTTCAGTCATGATCCTTTGGGAATCATCAGGGTTCACACATTTTAAAATAATTCCATCTGGATTTTTCCACCCCAAACCATCTTCTGTTAATGTATACTTAGATTCTTTTAGCCTTAAAGCCCTTCTTTGGTGATCTAAAAGATGGTTAGGACAAGATAAATTTTTAAGAAAATAAATAATGTCCTTATACCATTCATGATATTCATCAATGTAGAGCACCATAGCATTTTCCTTGCCTACTTCATGATCATTTTCAGACTGAGCTTTGGTTTCAATGATTAGTTGAGCTAATCCTTGACCTTTTACTATCTTGATTGGTTTGATCTCGACATCATATTCCTGAATTCTAGATATCCAATTTCCTCTGACCCCAATGCCATCATGTTGAGACAAAACATCCTTAACTACTTGATATGGGACATAGGCTAAAATCTTCGAGTATCCTATGTATGTCCTGAAATGATTTAAAGACTTCACCAATGCATAAGCTTGCTTCTCAGTGGTTGTATAATTTAATTTAGCATCTCTAAGATTTTTACTCATGAAGGCAACTGGTTGTTCATGATTGCTTTCGTTCTTTTGGAACAAGACACCCGCTATAGTGTCTTCAGAGGCATATGAGTAAATTAGAAATTCTTTATTATAATTAGGACAAACCAGGACAGGGGCAGAGGAAATAACCTTTTAGCAATTCAAAGGATACGTCACATTTCTTATCCCAGACAAATTTTACATCTTTCTTCAACAAGGCATTATATGGTTTAGCCAACTCAACTAAATTAGGGATGAATCTTCTCACAAAGTTTATCTTTCCGAAAAATGATCATAAGGAGCTAACATCTTTGGTGGAGCTATGGCTTGGATTCCTTGCACTTGCTCAGGATCAATTCTGATGCCTTCCCTAGAGACAATGTGTCCCAATAACTTGCCCTTATCAACACCAAAAGTAGACTTCTTAGGATTTAAAGATATTCCAAACTTCTGACACCTATCAAAAGTTTTCTTCAAGTGCTTTAGATGGTCATTCCTTTCATTGGAAAACACAGTTAAATCATCTTGATAGATCACAATGATTTTTCCAATCAAGTCGTCAAATGCGTGTTCCATTTCCCTTTGAAAGGTTGAACCTACATTTTACAGACCGAATGGCATTCGAATTTACTCATATGTTCCCCAAGGCGTGGTGAAAGTTGTTTTTTCTCAATCTTCTTTCTTAATTTGGACTTGGTTGTATCCCGAAAAACCATCAAGCAAAGACAACACACCTACTCCGATTATGCTTTGCAACAAATTTTCCATATTAGGCAATGGTTAGTTATCTTTTAAGGAATCTTGAATTAGGTTTCTGAAGTCAATACAAATCCTAATCTCCCCACTTTTCTTTCTTACAATCATAGGATTAAACACCCATGTAGTATGTCTGACAGGCCTGATGATTCCGACTGCTAACATCTTCTCCAATTCCTTTTTTACCAATGGAGCTAGCTTAGGATTTACATTGCGCAACTTTTGGCAGAAGGTTTAGCTGCTTCCTTAAGGGGAATGGTATGCTCAATAACATTTTGATCATAAGTTTTCAAATCATCGTATGTCCAAGCAAAGACATCCTTGTATTCTCTAATTAACTCTTCAATTTTCCTTCTTTCTTCCTTAGAGGCATTCTTCCCTATCTTGATCATCTTCGAGGAACAAGAAGAACCAATGTTAATTTCAATAACCTCATCAATTGGTTCAGAACGTCCTCCCTTGAATTCGTCATGCCTATTAAAGTTTTTCTGTAGAGGAAAAGTGATTTCTGTTATGTCCATGCCCTCTATAGAACTTCCTTTCAGCTGATCTTCAAAATTAACCATGGGGGTCTAAGAAGCAGTCAGGAATTGGATGATCTGAGCATCATCATCAAAAACTTGCCAATAATCTTCATTATCGGGAACAGAGGGTCTGGACAAGACTTCAACCTTGCAATTTCTTTGCGATAAGGACTCAGGGACTTGGAGGGTACTGGCTATAACCGACAACTCATTAGCTTGAGTGTTTTGCTCTCATGGGACAACTTTAATTCCAAAGGCATCAAAACATTCAATGGTGTCCCAAACTGCATTTCTATAATCTCTAAGTCTGTTTTTCTTAGCGGCAAATTGATTCTTGACTTGTGATACAATAAGGTCGGAATCACCTATGACTGCTATAGACTTGATTTTCTTTTCTCAAGCAACTTCCAACCCTGGAAGCAAAGCTTCATACTCGGCTACATTATTTGTGCAATCAAACTCCAAACGGAAGGAATACAAGCTTTCTTCTCCTGATGGTAAGGTCAAAACAATTCCAGCACCTGCTCCATGTCGGGATCGGGCCCCGTCAAAATGCATCTTCCACACTTGGTCTGGTGGGAACAGATGCTGCCTTACTTCTTCCCAATAGTTTGCCAAAACCATGAAGTTCCCAATCTCATCACTTGAGTACATAGCCTCATTAAATATGTGTTCAGGTGTCTTTACATGCTCTTACATAGGTGGTTCATTGAACAATGTGATAGATGAACCATTTCCAGTTGGGATTGTGGCATATGTAAGATCCATTTGAACACTTCCCCCTAACCTGGCTGACCACTCCCTAGACAGGAGCATTCCCCAAACATCAGGGACGTCGAGGACTAGGACATTCATTGAAAGTTCAATATCCGAACATGTGGCCAATCTAATAGGCAAGTTTTCTATCACCCCAATAGCTTTTATTGTTCAAGAATCCATTCCACACACATTTCTGTATGGCCTTGTAGGTACAAGCTCAAGTTGTTCCATGACTCTAAGGGGCATAACATTCACTTCAGCTCCAAAATCCAACATGCAATTTTGCAATACCAACCCATTAACTTCAAGGGCTGTGTAACAAGGAGGGCACCCTCCAAAGTTGTCACCCAACACACTTTGGATCATGACAGGAGAATCTTTGGGTTCAACCAGGACTTGTCTTGTCAGTTGTTTCTTTGGTTGGATTCCCAAATGGTTGGTAGCCCTTTTGTGAAATGAGGGGATTTTGAAAATCTCGCAAAAAGGAACAGGCATATTTACCTTAGCCAAAAATCCTGAGACATCAATGTTCAAGTTGTAGGGGTTTTCCTTATCCTTTTCATTAATGGTTAAACCCACGAATTTCATAACATCGTACTTGACTAAAGGGATTTTAATTAGATCCCTTAGTGAAACTAAAGCAGACGAGTTAGTCAAATTGCTAGGAACATTTGCTTTAGGTGGCTCTTGAGAAGAAGGCTTTGGGATCTGGGAAGTTTTTACTCTTGTAGGCCCAGGTTGCTTCCTCCAAAGCATTGCTTTGGGCGTGCTGGTTTTTCGAGGAGGCTTAGTCCTTGCCCCTTGATCCTGTTTTTGCTTTGCTAAGGGATTTGGATCAACACTAGGATTAATCACTTCAGATGAAGGCTTTGGAGGCTTGGAGATGATCCTCCGCACAGGCTGATTACTAGGATGGGCAGACTTACTAGGCTATGAACCAACTGACTTTTGCTGCTGAGGATCAACAACACTAGTTGTTGAAGGGATTGAATTGCTACAGATGCTTTTTAACATTGATTTGGTTTGTTCATCACGTTTCTTAAAGTCTTCATCTTGATTCTTCATTATTAAAGTCATATTGGTGACCAATTCACACAGATTTGACATGAATTCCATGGTCATCTCAGACATGTTGATATTTTGGGAAGACATTTCTTAAAGGTTCGTTTCTCAGCAGAGTCATGATTTGGAGTCGCCAGGTACACTTTAACTCTTGTCTACCGAAAGATATGTCGTGTATAAGTGGGGAGAGATGAGTGAAAATGAGATGGTTGTGTATGATTTAAGAATGTAAATGATAACCATCCAAGTTACAAGATCGGATGCGATAAAATATGAGATAGGCACGGACACTCGCAGACACCTGAGGTAAGCCTCTACCTCCCCGGCAACGACGCCAAAAATGTCATCGCACAACTTGTAGTTGTCCCAAAAGGTGATCCTATCCAGGATGGTAGAGGCGTTGGACAACTAAAGAGGTGACCCAAGAGATGCCACGGTTCCCAATGCAATTGGTTGTCACGCTAACCAAGGCACTCTTCACTTTAGAACTAGCCTAAGCAAGACCAAGGGGGAGACCCTAGCTAACCAATGAAGGCTAGCGAACCTACTCAAGATCTCCTAGGGAAATGTGAAAGTGAAAAAGGAGAAGATCAAGAGTGGATGGATCTAGATCTAGGAAGGATAAGTGGACCTAAGGAGTTAGGGCTTGGTTGAAGAGGCTTATGGGATGGATAAATGTTCAACCAAGGAAATATTAAACCACTTATGAGTTTAGATTAGTAGATCTAGATAGATCTAATGCCAAATAGAAAGATCCAAGTGGGGCCCACCCTTAAAATATGGAAAATGATCAAAATGGGGTCCACAAGGTAAAGATCAAGATGAAATGGCACTATGGATCTATGGATTTGATGAGGAAAAAGAAATACCCACATGATAGATCTAGAAAATGCCCACCTACCCACAAGTGCGACCTCCCTTGGAGAGGCCCAGTGCCTTAGATCAGGGGGTAAATGGAGTCGGATGCCCACCAAATTTGGTCTCCAAGGTTTATTAATTATTGGTGAGGTGGGTTTTTATTATTAAGCCCAAGCAATCGCCAGCTCTTATCAAATCTAAAATCTAGGGTTTTAAGATGAGGGTTTGAAGTGACCAATGGGTAAAATGCATGAAATAAGATACGTACCTTGTAGATCTTACCTCTAAAGGTTGCGGCTACCTTGCAAATTGATAATCCTTCCTAAGTGACGCAATCAAGAGTGAGATCCAGCCTATCCAAGTGAAATCGCTATTCCTCCAAGGTGACAAGTGCGCCCTTCTCCTGCAAGAAAAGATCTATATGAGAATCGATCTAGCATAAGAATGGCTATAAGGATGAAAAGATGAAACAAAAAGCATCAACTATGTCACGAAGATACAATAATGATACTCCCTGAGACAAAAGAAGATCCAAAGGTAAGATATGGGGTTTCCCCACAATAGCGTCCCCTCAAATCGTCCTCCTCTTCAACCACACGACCTCCCTGCAGAGAAAACGTTTGGACAAGCAAGATCCACAATGATAACACAGAGAAAAGATTGTATATTCAACTTTCAAGATAACCCATCAAAGCCAAAGAAGCAGATCTACAAAAATAATATTTTTATTCCAAGTTTTCTGGAGCCCAAAGGTGCCTTTACAATAGGGGGGCCTCTTCCTTAAATAGGAGGAGAGAGACCAAAACCCTAACCACTTTATGAACGAGTGGTTGAGATCAAAAGATAAATACAATACAATCAACGGCTAAGATGAGCCCACACAATATAACATGGATCAACTCACTAGAGGGGGTGCGCACTCACTAAAAGTAGCCCTAGGGGGGTGCGCACCACATAAAAATGACTAATACAAGTGTGTACCACATAAAGTGACTAGGGCAAGCAACTAAGAGCACATGGTGGGGCTAGGAGGTTTTATTATCCTTCACCAGCATCAACCCATGGCACAATGATATAAAATATGACTCAATAACATGTCCAAGTGACTAAATGATCAAATCGTGGCCCCCTCAATGAGAGAAGAATACATCAAATCACAACCCGGAGAGTGTGTGGACCACACTAAATGCTGCAAGTTGATCTAGAAGGAGTGGGATACATCACATATGACCTGTGAACAAACCTCATGCCAAAACCTTGCCTCAATAACCCAAATCGATTTCCTCAATGACCTTTTTATCCCATTTTTATCCCACCTGAAAAACATCAAAATGCCTAAAACTCACTGCCTGATGCTTGGGCAAAAAATCTGATTGTACCATCATGTCTAGAGAGGGGGTAATATGGTAATAACAAGTGGCTGGACCACCCCTCTCCTCTGTAGCGCCCTAGGTAAACGTGCTAGCTCAATGCAACTGTTGGACAAGCCATTTCTACATGGCAAAACCGATCAAAAGTGGAAATCTGACTCTATCATCACTGGGAGTGCCTGAAACCGATAACGAAGTGTCTTAATGGACTCAGAAGGTCCAAATCTACTAGAGATGAGTACACATACACCCTGTGACGACCTGTAAGATCATCTGTAGCCTCAGCCATACCCGAACAATAATAAAATAAATGGTCTGAGAATAATAATAACCATAAAAAAATACATCAACCATCATCTGAAACCTGTGTCCACTGTATGGAGTCATCAAAGGTGCATCAAAGGACCATAAATCATCATCATATAGCATCACTGGTCCAACTCATCACGGATCCCAAGGTTGACTTGGTCAAACTAGGTTTGACCAGGTCAAGACTGATCAAAATATGACCTAGGCTAGAAAAGCTTGCTGCTGCAAGTGCAAATGGTTAAGGCATGCTCTTTTAATCATTCTCATAGCAAGACTTAAAGTATTAAGCATTATTTCACTCGCAGTTAATAGATAATTATAATTAAGCATAAGATCAAATAATAATTTACTTACAAAAGAACCTCAAGGATATACTCATTATGTAGACATGATCATTTTGCTAGCAAAGGGTGAGGGTGAAGAATGCAAGACTAGGATAAAGGGGATGACTTGACTGACTCAACACTGTGATACTTTGGATAAGGGAAAGGGAATACACATTTAAGCATATGTCGGATAATAAACACACAAGGAATGGCAGTGCCTCACAAATGGGATAAGTTGTTTAGAGGAGTGCTTATTCAACCTTGGCAAATGTCTACAACTCACATCCAAGTTGTATTAGCTCCGTGAGGATCTTTTCTAGAACCGCCATGGACTGGGTGCCCGACTAACCGTAACTTGAGGTTCTAGGGGACACTTAGAATTAGTTGTCCCTTACTCCATCTCACATCACAACCCGTGGGCTCCGTGAGGAATTAATCATTACATTTCATTTCCTTGGCCAGCAGTCTTTGGATTTAGCATATATTTAACCACTGCTTTCTTTAGGCCTATATGACCCTTTTGGGGATTGTGCATGTGCTTAGAAGCACAACTACTCAAGCTTTCATCCAGGGTGTTTGTCATTTAAGTTTCCATTATTTCACAACCCTTTTTCATTGTGTTGAGAAGCACAGTTTTTAAGTTATTCTCATGGGCTTTCATAAAATATATAACAATAGTTTCCATATGTAATGATGGTAATACAATTTGCTTCAGGTTTTAGCCAACACAACTCAAGCAACTAGGGGGATTTTCTACAATCAAGATCAACATCGGGGCAACCGACTAGAGTGATCAAGGTATAAAATCCAACTCAGCAAAGGGTAAGTTTTGTTTCCAACTCAGAGCCGAGACACAAACTAACAGGGATGCTATCCAACACAGAGGAAAAAGTGGGGAGGTCCTCCATATCACAGGCTGAGGTGTAAGTCAGGATAGAAACCAATAAAGGGAAAGATAACGGATGGATGGGGAAAGTGTAGGTGATGCCTAAGTTAGCAAGCCATAAAGGTGGGAATGATCATGCCCACACTCCTAGGAGAGTAAAACCAACGAGTATAAAACAAGAGCTTCTAAATGTAAGTAATAAAACCATTTAGATAATCAATAACAACCATATTCATTTCATTTCATATATATATATACTGCCAGATCATGATCACTAGATACTAAGTCAAGCTATCAAAATGACCAAAAGAGCAAGATAATAAAACTAATGCACATCATATACCTGCTGGGTCATAGACCTGTATCTGCTATCTGGATCACCTATAACCACTGAAATATTGCTGCCGAAACTATGGGCATTGCACTGCTCTGTATGGGATAAAAGGTCATCTCAGTCATCAAATTTGAGGTCAAGAGGCTCAGCCTTGGCATAAGATCTACTCCATGTCTGATCTAGGGCTGCTCTGATATGTGAGTGATAAAAATACCGCTCATCATAGGCTGATCTCATGTAAAGGCCTAGCTTAGAAAAATATAATGAACTGCTCTGCAATCATGGTAGCCCGGCTACGATGGATGTGATAACACCTCCATCAAATAACCTCCCAACTTTTCTTTGGAGCTCCTAATCTTGACGTCCTCTTATGCACTCTCAAGTATGTTTACATAATGGACCTCTTGCAGGGGATCAAACCAATGAAGATACATGATGACGTGGGGAATGCAACAACCGACACTACAAACATATATTCTCTTACTGATCTGAATAGATGTAATGGCTCACCTTCCCTACTTTTCCTTTTAATATGGCCAGAACTACAATGCACGCATAGCCTCTTGCAATGTTGTGGTGAAGCCCCTATGCTCCTCAACCTTTATATGAGCTATCATTAACTAGTGCTAAATGATGTTGTCATTGCATACATGCGCTTTTGCTCAACCTCTAACTGACTTATGCTCCTTCCAATGATGAAGGTTGGCTCCAATGGGCATTACTCCAACAATTTTGCCAACCACATGAGCAAGGCCAAGCTTATAACCATCAGGTATTTTTTGGGTTTGGATTGTTATCAATGTTCATTGTTTCAATTTCAATTTGTGATTTTATGCTTTGCTTGTTTCCTACCTATTCAGTATTGACACATTCACAGATACAATTTTTACAAGGATTGCCAAGGTTCAATTCTTTTTTTATTACAGCTCAGAGTAGTATTTGTATATTTATGCAGTGTCCAAAGGGTTGTGTGTCATTTTGGGTTCAAGTATACCTCTTCATATATCTCTGTCCTCTTAGCACAATGGTGGTTTGCGTGAACATAATTTCTTGGACTCTCTTTGTCATTCACCGATTTTAGGATCATGTTAAAGTAGTTTTTGAAAGTGAAGCAGCGATGTGAAGCATCATCATTTGAGCTCTTTCCAGAAGTGAACATTCCTCAAAAACACTGTTTTTTCTTATTTTCCCTAGTAGATTTTTCCAAATGTTGGAATAAGGACTTTCTAGGGTTAACTGTGGTAGGGATTATTTGTTATGGTCTCATTTCAGAATGGGCAGACAACCTTTCTTTCTCCTTTCTAAAACTGTTATAAAATGCTGAGGGAGAAAAGAAGAATCTTAGTGAAGAATGCCGAGGGAGAAAAGAAGAATCTTATTTACCCAAAATGAAAATAGTTCAAAAACTTCAAAACACCAAGAAAAGCCTAAAAGAACCTGGCTGCAGCCGGATGATTAAAATTTATAAACTTGGAAGCTGTCAAATGTTTTCGTCTCAAGTTGCCCAAATTTATTAGTCTCTCCCAACTGAATTCTCGTGAAGCTCCAATTCAATAACTGTTAAACCTTCGTTGTTGTCCACTTGAAGCTCCAAGCTAGTTGAAAATATTTATCTTAAGGTTCAACATTCACAAAATACCACTCTTAAGTTGCCCACAAGCTTGTCGTGCTGAATGTGTGTTTGGGACAGCATGAGAAGATAGAAAACCTAATATGTGAGCTATTAATGGGTTAGTTTAAGGGCTTTTGTGTGAGTGGATATAGGGTTTTAGTTTATATTTTCTTCAATTTTTGGTTTTTGGGGGGCGCTTTTATTAATTATGGCTATATCGATAATCGGAGGGAACGCCCAGGTGTCCCTTGACTGTCTTGGGGACGAGGGGACACCCAGGCGTCCCTGACTGTCCTGGGGACAATGGGATCAGGAGGACGTCCCCTAGAAAAACTCAATAAGCATACGCAGAAAAGTTTGTCGGGGAGAGCAATCTAGAACAAAAACCCGATCATAAATATCTTACAATTGACAATCTCTAGCCCGTCTTTTGGACGTATGAAGCTTCTTAACACTCAACATTGTTACGAATACTTTATCATAAACTAAAAGTTTGTAAGCTCTGTAAAACCTTCCAGTCCAAAAACGGGTACAATCTACTTACAAGGGATAAAAAACTACCTTTACATTAAACAGTAGCCACACCAGCACAGAGAATGGATGTCTGGAATTTAGAAGTGGATTATATGAGGACCAAAAGTGATACAAGAATGGCTTCAAGAACTTGAAATAAAACAAAAATGCAAGACTGTACAGTGGGCAATGCAAATTCAGATTAGAACTACACACATACTTGCAGATATTTTCTAACGCGGTACTTTCTAGCTGCTTCAAAAAAATAAAATCATGTGTAGTTCAGAGCTGAAAAATGCTATTACCTTTGTGAATTAAACTCAAATATTTACTTACAAGCCTGACAATTACGCACCCACATATTCAAAATTTCAATCCAGTCTAAACACAGCTCTGAAAATTAAACACACACGAGATTTAATCATAAATATGGGACATCTTACTTGATAATAACCCCACCAGGAAAAGTATATATGGTCAGATTTTTGGCAACCCAGTTGTCAGCAGCTTGAGAATTCAAGGTCAACACCTCAAGCATCTCATTGGGAATAGCCACCATGACTTCAAGGTTGTTGAGTGCCAGATCCCTCACGGTGTCAAGATTTGCATCAAATGGCTTCACTTTCTTGATCCCATTGTCTCTCAACAACTGCACTACGATGTTCGTAGGAAGTGGGTGCGTGGACAATGTACCCCAATTCACTCCCAGTCCTTGCACAACATCGATGCAACCATCAAAAGGATCCCAAACGCTATCCTCACGCTTGCCATTGAAATCACTAAACACCTCAAATCAATGTATAAAGCTTTCTATATATTTGTATGTATACGTCATTTATATCTCTGAATTCTTGATAGAATTCTACATGGGATAGGATGGAAATGGATTCACCTCCATGGTTTTGAAAGAAAAAATACAGTGGACAATGCAGGTACAACATGCAGGCTAAATTTATTCTTACTGCACAGAAAAGAGGCGGCTCCGAACTCGGATTTGCTTCGATTGAAGCGCTTGAAATTGGAGTTGGAGCTGACAGGACGGGATGGGTGGTAGAAAAGAATGAGAGCCTAGGAGCTCCCAATGAACGGCCGAGGAGCTCCCAATGGTCTTCTAACAATGATCGACCCCTGTGAATCTTCCTCTGGGTTAAATAAAACATAGCTTTCACCAAAGAGAAAATCCCTTACGGCGTAATTAACAAAATCCATATACATTCACTCTACCCTCAATAAAAAATGTTGCGTTTAAACTAATTTGAGAAATTGTGCACTGAATTTTAATTACTCTAATTATAACATACAAAATTATCTACAATATATTTATTATTCTAACTATTGCTGTGTGCACCCAAAATGGGGTGTCGAGAGGGGCATTAGCCACGTGCCCTTTCAAAGGACAAGGAACATCGGTAGAAACCCGAGGTGAATGTGTGGCAAATACAAGACTGGAGTTTGGAGAAGCCATTAGAGCTAGAAAGTGCATTTAACATTTCACCAAAGTTATTCCACTTACTCAGTGAACTATGGAAGGGTGCAAACTGGTGATGAAAAGGGTTTAGGCAGAGCAAGTATTCAAGGGGATTGGGTACTCAAAGCCAAAACTTTCTTCCTTGAGGCCTATATCATGATTGAGGTTTGGAAAGGCATGGAAATGTAGCGCATACCAAACCATAGTTCAAGGACTCCATTTGGCGGGTTCTCGGTATTGAAGCGGTGGATATGGAATGCATGTTTGCTACTGGATAAATAGCATGGCACACAGAGTATGGTGTCGAGATTCTGGAGGAAAACATTGTGCCAAGTATAGAATGATAAAGCATTTTTGTCCATCCAACTAACTGCAGAAATGGTTGAAAAATACAAAATTCAGCAATGACACCGTAATGGCGCATCATTATTAACAATACTACATGCAACTTTATCTAAACGTATAAGAGCCTCTTGCTCAGAGCTCAGTAGATAAATAAGCTGAAGCTTAAAGACACAAGTTTTATCTTTCTCAAGAGGATAAACAGCTGTACATATACTTGTATAGGGAGTAAACAAACTGAAATCTCTCTAATCTAGACTTATAATTCTTCAATCCCATAATAATATCAACATAGTAGCATAATGTCAATGTTGCAATAACATATACAGTCCATATAATTGGCCACTGTAACTAAAACATAATGAATACTGTATACCTCTCATGGACTCCAACAGGCCATTTTTTGTAGAATCTCTATAAGTCTTCTAATAGACTAGCAACTCTAGCACTGGCAATAAATGAAATGGGTATCTGCTTCAATGTCATTAAAGGATTTGAAAGAAACCACTCACACACCATTCCTAAGTTTCGGATTCCAACAATTTCTGTTGAACCCCAAATATACAACTTTAAATCATGTACTAAATTTATTGAACAAGACCATTCAAGCACCGATCTAAGTTTCGGATTCCAAGAATTTCTGTTGAACCTAAAATATACAAATTTAAATCATGTACTAAACTTACATGATGCAATTAAGATTTAAAGGAATAGGAGTTGCAGTACTAAGAACGGGTTCCAAGCCTACATTATAAACTAACCTCGCAAATAATGGCAGAGAGAATCTGAGAAAAAGGTGAATGAAAGGTATGTCGTAAGAGAGGATAGGAAATAAATCATTTAGAATTTCTAAGAGGACCAAAAACAGTTCCCCTAACCATTATGCCCTGCTTCAAAGCAATCAATAAACACCCCCAAGCAAAATATTAAATGGTATAGGCTGAGGTATGCATCATTGGATTTGAAACATCCAATATTTAATGCTGTACAGGTTGAGGTATGCGCCATAGATTTGAAGCTTGAAGCATTTCATTTCTAACAGCATATATCCAAACCTATACTGTGGGGTGCATATTGTTTGCACCCTGCTTTAAAGCTCAGTAACATCAACAAAGCAGTGGAAGAACAGGCCAATGACAAAGCACTGCTTTGGGAACGCGAGCAGGACAGAAACAAGGACCAGGACTAATGGGGAAGATTCCAACAGTAGCGATGCACCTACAAGTGCAACACGCAGGCAGGGCCACCAGTTTCTTCAACTCCACACTAAGAATTTGGAACTTCTCCCCTGACAAGTTCTGATATGCTTAACAAAATTGTAGAATGAATTGGTCGCATAATAAGAACGGTACGATACAGGGTATAATACGAGAATGTACCCAGACAGTACAAATAAAAAATAGAAGAGCTGGGGATTGAAAGGTTGTGGTGGTGGAACCTTGTATGGAAACTGGATTGTCCGTTGAAGACAAATCTTTGTTTGGTTGGCCATGGCCAATAGAATACTTACCTGGGATAATGGACAAAAAAATGCTTGACAAGACCGGGATGGTGTATCCTTTGCAAACATGGTGAGGAGACAGTAGATCACTTGTTTGTTCATTGCACTTTCAGTAGAGATATCTGGAAAGAAGTTCTGAAAACCACTTCTGGTAAGAATAATTGGGATAAGCAGAATTTGCAGGACTGTCTTTGGAACTGGGTCAATGACAAATCTGTAGGCAATCACAAAGCATTGCCCAGCTTTGTCATATATGGAATTTGGTTGACAAGAAATCAAATGAATTTTCAAGATTGCTCTTACACAGCAGCACAAGTGGCACATTAATGTCTTTTGAAGGTAGCTGGTGCATTCCAAAAGTGAAGAATAGTAGTATTACTAATGCCTAACATAGGTCAAAACAACCCATGGGGTTTCTTCCATGCCTGCCAAGGAACACCTGGAATCTGTGGTGCAGGAGCAGTACTTTATTTTACCACAAATCACTATATGTACCTGAAATATGCAGCAGGCTTAGGGACCAACTCACGTGCAGAATTCTTTGCCTTGTGGATTTTGATTAACACAGCAAAAGAAAAAGGGTTAAAAACCTTACAAGTCTTTGGAGACTCAAAGGTTCCAATGGATTGTTCTAATCAAAGTGCAGAACAGACAGTCTAGGTCTGTTGCCTATCATGGAAAGAACACTGGAGGTAAAAAACACTTTGGATCACATTCTTTTACACATTTATCGTGAGTTCAATGCAAAAGCAGACCAACTATCTAAAGAAGCTTTATGTTTGCAGGAGGGTATCTTTACTGAACAAATTTTCAGAGGGGGAACTTTCCTTTCAGAAGAAACAAGATCTCTTTATTAGATCTTCAGGATCACATTCTTTTACACATTTATCGTGAGTTCAATGCAAAAGCAGACCAACTATCTAAAGAAGCTTTATGTTTGCAGGAGGTTATCTTTACTGAACAAATTTTCAGAGGGGGAACTGCAGGAGGGTATCTTTACTGAACAAATTTTCAGAGGGGGAACTTTCCTTTCAGAAGAAACAAGATCTCTTTATTAGATCTTCACAACTGAATTTTCCAGAAAGCAAAACTATCTCAAAGAATAGGTTTCTTTTGATAGTTTTTGTGGCTAGTATGTTTATTCAAACTGAACAGATTGTTAAAGATGACTGTAATAAGAGAATAACAGATTTGTATTTTGAATCACTTGTTTTGACGCTTTAAAGGAAGAAGTGATTTGTAATAGAGACTAGAAGTGATACATTGGTAGTTTATATCAGTCCAAAGGTCTTCTTGACCTTTTTTGAGTCCATCCAGGACAGTCAAATGTATATTTGATTTCAACCTCTGAAATGTAAATATAAAGACTTTTTTCTTTGGAAAAAAATGATTTACTGTCACTATTTCTTGAAACAAACAACACTAAGATTTCTTAAAATGTAAACACAGACGTCAATATAAGAGGCTGTAAAAATAAAATGGGTCCCATGTTCTTCAACTCCATATAGGACAACCAACCAATGCTATTAATTAGCAACCACATCCTAGCAGAATGTTAAAACCAGCTTTATCTTTAAAAATACAATACCTAATAAATTGGGCAATCATAACAAGGACATTAAATTTTTGATTGGGTAAGAACATTAACAAAACAAGCTTTATCATGAAAAAAATACAATACCCAATCATTGGACAATAATAACAGAACCATGACATCTTTAGAAAAGACAAGTGACAGCCCCAACAAAGACATCCAGGCTCTGCATGTTCCGTGTTAGAGTTACTAACAAAAAACCATCTCAGGCATATAAACAATTAAACCACGGCTGCATTTGATAACAGAATCAAAACAAGTAAAAGAAATCAGAATAAATTATTTTCTTCAGCAACATCATTAAGAAAATTTTGTTCATTGCACAGTGAGTAATCCTCTGCAAATTCCAGATGAAGAACTCATATGCGCAGTTCAATACTCCACTAAAAATTGCACTATAATCCAAAACTCATTATTCAAAAGATGAGCCAAAGATATGGCCCCAAAATCCTAAAAATTAGTATACATTGTCTTTAAAATTTATCACCATCATCAAAGGCCGTATTAGCCACCGCCGGAGCCATATTTCTTCCCGAGAAGAATTAACTGCATCTGGTCATATCCAGCTAACACACCTGCCCCGGCAATAGCACGGAGGATATTTGCACCTGCACCCTTGAAGAGTGACTTGGCACCTTCATTTTTGACTATCTGATTAAACGCATCCAAGGAACTCTTGTACTTAACTGCCTCGCCAGAAGTCATCATCATTCTTCTTCGTACAGTATCTATAGGATACGAAGCAAGACCAGCACCAATTGTAATACCCCAACCAAGAAGAAAACTTGCAAGGAAGTTATTCTGCACAAGTGAGAATTTCAAATAAATCAGCATTTTAGAGATTAGAAAATTAATATTGGTTCATGCTTTAATTCAAACAGTTGATATAATTTGCTGAAAATTAACTTACAATTCAACCTACATACAAGAGAATGAACATCATGTGTAGTAGGAGAATAACAACGCCTAGAATAAAGCTGCTACTATTGTAAGAAGTTGAGCGGGTGATCTCACCTGAAGATCACCAGTCAAAACAACTGGCTTCAGAGAATCATACATTCCAAAGTATAAACCACGATAAACTATAATGCCCACACAGGAAATGTTGAATCCACGATACAGACCAGCAATTCCATCAGTTTTCAATGTCTTCTTGTAGACATCAACGAGCCCATTAAATTGCCTCTCCTCTCCTTTCTTTGCAGCCTTGGAATCATTAGCCAGCCGAGTTCGAGCATAGTCCAAAGAATACACAAAAAGGAGAGAAGATGCACCAGCTGCACCACCAGAGGCCAAGTTTCCAGCAAACCATTTCCAGTAACCATCCCTGTCTTTCTTGAAATTAAAGAGCCTCTTAAAGTAATCCTTGAAGGCAAAGTTCAAAGCCTGGTGATCAAACAGGAGAGTTAATTACAATCTAACCTTCACATCTTCGCTCCAGTAAGGGAAAAAATTACAAGCTATAAAAACTTATATCAGTTTGCATTGCCTTGTAATGTAATCAGAAAAACAAATGAAAAGTTATATTTACCTGAGTGGGAAAATAACGGATGACATTTGCAGTGTTTCCTCTCCACAACGCAATAACACCTTCATCCTTGATTGTCCTACCAAAACAATCCCCAATTCCTTTGTATGGTTCAGCAAGACGTCCAGACTTCAACATTTCATCCTGGTTTTGGATCAATAGTTTGACACGCTCAATAGGGGCAGCTGCAGTTTTTGAAACTGCAGCAGAAACCCCTCCCATGAGAAAATCAATCATAAAACCAGTAAAACCTTTCTCTGCAGGCGCTGGAATAAAGACAGGTGAATGGCCTGGGGCCAAAGCTACATTGCTTGCACGAAAAGCATGCAAAAATCCACTCTGCAAGCCACCATAACTCTGCACAGAGGCTGACAATGCTCCATCATACTTAAAGGGCTGAAGAGCACCATTATGGCGAGACTGCCAGCTTGGTGTAATCCTTGAACCAAGATAGGTTTGGCAAGACATCTTCTGTACAACAGAAGGATACTTAGGCCGCTCTGCCATTTTAACCCGTCAAGATTACTGCAATACCAGAAGTCCAAATAATAAGCTGGAATACCAAAACAAAATTTAGAGAAATAATTGCAATAATACACTTTGAGTTTTCATCAAAGTCTGAGAACTTGTAGTTTATAGCAGTTCCCCTTTCTAAGAGCCACAGTTCTGAGCCCACATGTCAGAGTTAGCTACATATTCTTCGTCCTTGAGAATTCACAATCCCAATGGGCTTCACTTCGGCGACATGCATTCTGTTTCATGAAACTGTTGTTTTAACAGTTAGGCTTTCAGGTCTTGCATGTCGAATCAGATTACGTATATGGGTTCCTTGCAGATTGATGAATATAATGAGACTATTTCATTGAAGTGCATGACACTGCTATTTTTAGAAAGGCCTATTTTTAGGCATGCTATATTTAGCAGGTGTCTTTATAGTGATTCCCTTCATAATCCAAGTTTCATATTTTTAAGAATCAGTCTGCTATTTTTAGCAGGTCTATATATAGCAGGTATAATCGCAGTGTCATTTTTGGTATCCAGTGTTGGACTTGTGGTTGAGTTCCAGTTTAGATAGAGGATAAGTGATTTCATTATCAGCAAGTGTCAGTCCCATCACATGTGGATACATGGCAGCTATTTATAAGGATATTGAAGCATTCCATATAAAAGATGGGTTTCTGCTATTTTTACACACCAAGTCTCATGTTATTTTCAGCCTTAGCCGTCATTCTATTCTTGAAGACTCTAGTCTCTGCTGTTCATATACCACACCTATTCCATGCATACCATAACTCTTGGAGGTTTCCTTTATTATGTGCTGCCATAGTTTGCTGGGTGACTGTCCATTAAAAAAGAACAAAACAGCTACCTGCAACTTGCTTTTCCTGATTTAATCAGCATGCAAGCTGCTATCCTTGGTGTGTTCGACTAGGCTCAATTATTATAAGAAAACAGTTATATTCATAAGGAAAGCTACACCCTAATGAGATGTTTCCAGCAGTTTTCTGATCATAGCTAGAAAATCAGCCAATCAGATGAAGAGGAGCACTCTGTTGAGCTGATTATCAGCAGCTTCTTGTGGTATTATTTTCAAACAGCAGACAAAGTTAAAGGAGCGCTGTAACAATCTATTTCCAACAAGTTTTGATCATTATTAGAAGGTAGACACAGTCATGAGGATTGCTCCACTACAGGTTATTCCAGTGGATTTCCTATGTATTCAGAACATGCATACAGCCGTGATATCTATTGTAAATCAGCTTGGACAGTGACTCACACATGCATACTGAGGATTACAACCAAAAACAGCAGTATTTATGTTCAAAGTGCACCCTAAGAAAGAGTTCATGAGACAGCACCGTAGTGACATGTTCCCGGCAGATTTTGGACAGCTAAATAAGCAAGCAGCAATTATCTTGAGGTTTTGGTGGTCAATAATAGTAAATGGTTATATTCTCAGCACATTTGACACCACAAGCAAGGAGATTTGACTTCAGTTCGGTCTCTCTTTCTCTTTTAGGGTGAACCTTTCTCTTTCCTTTGGATTCTATAAAACACAGTTGGAGATCAGTATTGGGGAGATTGGGATACTTTTTGACGGATTTCAGGAGCACTTTCTTCACCCTCATTCTTCCATCATTCCAGACATGATGCCACTTCCAATACTGCAGGCCACAGATTGACAGGGCAGCCCCTGGTTTATTTTCTATCTATAGTTGATTCCGACCTCTATGCCAATTTATCATACAAATTATTCTATGCTTTTTTTCTAGCTCTTTGAATTTCCTGGTTATTTCTGACAGTAATTGTGTGGTAGTGATTGTGTTGTTACTTTTATGCACTGGTTTTGAATTGATCTTTCATTCAAGACTCTATCCTCCTCATGCATTTGTTTTGAATTGTTCTTTCACTCAAAGTGCATGTTATTATCTATTTGTTTCCACTTGCTGCTGAAATTTACTTAAATAAACTGATCCCACATTTTTCAATTTATTTATGACTTTTAACACTATTCTTAAGTGCTTTCTGGGCACTTGAGGGAAGCTTAGTATGCTGATTTCTCTCAAGTTTACAGGAAAATTTACATTGAGAAGTTATAGCACATAAATACCTAGGGGCACCCCCATGTGGCTGGAAAAGCACCAGCCCAAACAGAGAGGCATCTAGTGGTGACAGCGCTAGATCGCCTATAAATATCATTTGGATCAGTTCTTTCTACTTGGTGCAGATGCCCATAATACGGTAAGTACAGCCATCCATCTTCTGGTTATTTAGATATCATCATCAAGAAACAAGAAAGCAGCTTCTAATAGTGAAAAATGCAAAAATCGGTTCTAAATAAACATTTGTAATGTCCCCATTTTGACCCCCTTTGTATTAAATCGTAAATGATGTAAATATTGTAATTTAATCATGGTGAGGAGCTCAAGGCCAAGGCCCCACCATTGATTTAGCGTTTCATGTATCGGCAATTAAAAATAGATGCCTATGGTTCTTGTGCTAGATAGGCACAATGTAAATAAGACATCATGTAAATACGAATTTTAATGAAAATACCCACAACTAGCTATGCAATGCAACAAAGAGATGGGGCATGATTCTACAAGGAATAGGGAGGGGAAATTATTCAAACCCTTGAGCCAATGGTGTTAATCCATGTGTCAATGAGAAAACCCATAAACCCTCAACTACCCATTTTGGGTTATGGACCCAATCATTTAATTCTTCCAAGAGTTGGTTGAGGCAGTTAATGCCTTGGGAATGAAGAGGTATGGCAGCCAATTTCGTGCATAGGCAAGCCATCAACCTGGGAATTCGTATTTTTGCTTCTTGGGCAAGAAAAACACCCACAAAATGGTGCCCAAAGCCATTCTGAACCCACAGTCTTTCCTCTCTCACGCAGTCTGAACTACTGGGCCTTTCCCCATCACGTTTTTCAGCATTTTTCCTGCATTTTCCATGCCTAGGAGCTTGTTTTTGCATTATACAGCAGCTGGGAGAGAAGGGCCACGATTTGGGACTGTGATGGAGGTCGTTTTTGCCCCAAAATACCCATGGGCGTTTTTCTGAAAACGATTTCTGCTCTCCAGGGTTGTTCCCCAATTGCCATTTCGTTTTTAAGCTTTCCCACGTTTTTCTGGGCTGGTAGAAACCCCATTTTTGGGCATCTCACTGTAAAAACGTTTTGATCATACCCAACACTTATACTTTTGCTGTTATGTGCATCCTTGTCTTGGTTTGAATCTGTGAGCAAGAGATTGGAGTGGTAGTGGACAGAGAGGGCTTGATAAACCTAGTGGGGGAGATAACCTCTAAAGAAGATCAAGAGGGCTTTGGCTACTCTTCTATGCACACCCTGAGAGCACTAGATGGGAAAGGTATGGCTTGAGAGACTGTACCACAGTGAAAAGAATACTTCCTTGTGCTGGGTGTGTAGGTATTGTGGGTGTCAAGCTAGATAGATCTTGTAAGGTTACCCCTGGCTCTGTGCTTGAGCTCACTAGCTTAGCCTCTCTTCCTTTCCATTTCCTAGCAGCCTGATAAACCCAATTGTACATTGGCTTGGCTCATCCTGGTGTATGCTTGGCTATGTGTGAGTTTGTTGTTCCATGATTCCTTGTAGAGATCATGCCCAGCTCGGGGGTGGCAGTTGCATCAAGAGGTTGATAAGCACAACTGGCCTATGGTTGGGTGGAACGTTGCAGATGCATAGTTGGTTGCTTGGGACTACTTTGTTAAGATAAGTATTCTCTTGTGTTAACTTTGCAATTATTATTTGATGAATATCTTGAATATATGATGGATGTGTTATTGATATTATTTCCGCTGTGTTTTTCTTATAATTATACATCCCATATGTCTTTTATATTATGTGAATGCTTAGTTAAAAGTTCATGGGGCTAGTTGCCCGGTTTTAGCATCACGTCCTCTCTATCATGCTGGTATGATAGGAGGGGATGTTACAACATTGGGCAGAAATTTGTTTTCAACTTTTCCCCAGATATGTCTTTCTTGTTAACTCTCAAAGCATGATTTCAATCAATGAAAAGACATAGTTGACACTTTCAAACGTTAATAGCTATCTCCATATCTTGCTTGTTTTTCCAGTTAAGGAAAATAAAATATACATGGTTAACATTGCAGTGTTTCTATCATGTTGTATGATATATGACGATGACAAACATAAATCCCTGAAAGTTCAATTCAGAGACAAAACAAGTAAAAATATTTTACAAGTGCGAATTCAAATCTTGACTAATGGAACACTGTATGGTATAAAATAAATCCTTTTTGAAAAAAATCACAAAATTGTTCTTCTCACCTGATCATCAGGAAGATAGTAGGTGACTATGACATATATAGATATAAGAAACACAGTTTATTCACTTTAGAAATAACATGGGCAATGCATCGACTAGTTGGGCTACTCATACTCAATACAAAGTACATCTGCAAAATCTCAGGCTAAGCTAATAATCCAAGGTATCACAGGCGAACGTAAAGTAGCCATGCAACCCTGCTTGGATGTAGTCATGCATCGTCTATAGAGCAAGAGAGATTGTACAAACAGTTGCTGACTTTGGATGAATTTACAGAGTCCTTGAAGGAGATGGTTGTTTACAAGTCACCAAGACTATACAAGTTCCCGTATCTACAAGGCTACATGGGATTTTGTGAGGCTTTACCTTCTACTGGTCTATAACCAGCCAAGATCCAAATCCTAAGCTTTATCAAGCGCCGAGAGGGATTAAATATTTCGAGGTGCAAACGTTGGCTCATGTATTGCACTCAAGGAGTTATTCAAGAAGAGCTAATAAAAAGAAATTTCTATAGCCGACATAAGAAATAGAAATTACATGATCTCCCTCATATTTACTTTTTACTTTGTATTATTCCTTTTTGTTTATGGCAGACATAATATTTATTATCTTTTACTTTGTATTATTTTGTTACTTGACAAACACTTGACAAACATTACAAGATCTCCCTCATATTTACTTTTTACTTTGTATTATTCTTTTTTGTTTACTTTGTATTATTTTGTTACTCCACAAACACTCGACTAACAAGATCTCCCTCACACTGGGCTGTAGATCGCCTCTCGGCACAATTAGAACAACTCAGCCAGAAGCTTCTATTCAATTCATTGGATGTGGAACTACAAGCCCAAGCAATAAAGATCGGACATAGCTTGAAGGGCCTAACTACAAGACGGGCTACATTGGAATAATCCTGGAGGCAGGCTGGTGGAGGTTTTTTTTCAATCACTAGCCCACAAGACAGCCACTTAGGAGATTGTTGTGCTCAAAACAACCAATTGGCACATAAGAAAACAAGAAAGAAGAATAATCATAACCCAATTCTTCAAAAGAAGAATAG
The DNA here is from genome assembly GCA_027924585.1 of Larix kaempferi. NCBI lineage: Eukaryota > Viridiplantae > Streptophyta > Pinopsida > Pinales > Pinaceae > Larix > Larix kaempferi. The sequence continues at coordinate 10,084,996 of BSBM01000072.1, read as the reverse complement.
CATCATGAAATACATCTGAATGAGAAAGCATTTTCGGCTATACATTAAAATGCATTCAAGAAAACTATTGAAAGCCACACAGACGCAATAAAGTTCTGATCCATGTGGCTCATGCACTTAGATAAAGACTTGTCGCCTCGGTCCTAGTTCCAAAATGCCCAACAATTTTTATTTATTGATATAACAAAGTACAATTAGGGGGATTAATTCATCACTGCCTTGGTCCTATCATTTATTTTCAAAAACAATAGAAGTTCTTTGATCTTGTACAGTGAAGAAGGAGAAAATAAGAAAAGAACAAGCTAATGTTGCAAATCCTAGCGACTTCTTTTAGCTCTCATAATTCTGAAATGAATGAACCTCCTTGTGTGCTTCTTTGTGCTGAGCTTAAGTATGCTTGTAGATGTTGATTATTCCCTTTAGGTCATAGCTATGAGCCATGGTCTCGCTGTTGGAATCTGCATCTCCTTGTTAAGGTGGCGTAACTGATCTCATGGACAGATCACCAATGACTCATGAGCATGGGCCATCTGCGAGCTTTTATTTTTTATCCATCTCTCGTTGTCAAGCCATTGGAGGATGATGTTGGTATTAAATGAGGGTATAACCAAGATCTACTCCTATGTAAGAAATTAAACTTAATGCACAGCGGAACTTACTTTCCATCTTCAAAGGCCTCAGACAGCTTCCAAGGCTCTGGGTTGATATGCTCCTGGTCTTGACTTGAGTTGTTGGCTCTCGAGTCCTTCCAAGAACTTGCAATCCTTTTCTCTGGCTATCCTTATGACAGAGTATCCTGTCTTCAAATGGAGCAGACAATTTTTCTGGATGATTACAAGCCTTGGAGACTCAGCCCTTTTATAGCAGTGCCAAAGAAAAGTTCTAATCCTAGGGCAGCCGAAATTTAGCTAATACTTGGGAAACCAGTCTGCCAAGAAATCTGGAATTTCCGATTTCATGAGATCTTGAAATCGGGAAACTTCAGAAAAAACTGAAATAAATCAGAATAAATTTTGATTTCCTTATTTAGCTCAAATTTGTTACTGCTATTATTTTAATCAACTATAATCGGTCCATTAACAATTATAATTGATTAACATTATTCTATATGTATTTGTATCCAAATCCTTATTTAAATACGTATAATGCCATGACTTAATTAATCACATTGTTTGGCATATTTTAATCATTACATAAATGTAATCTTGCGACAGTATTTTATATCATAATCATAATGCACGTATGTCCAACTTAATTATTGTAATTAGACGTCTCTAAATCCAACAATCTCCCACATGGACAAGTGCAACCTTTTGATTATATATCCTTAGCTTTATTGCATGCAACTTTTCTGTCTTTACTTATCGTATTTCTTAAACAATTCCGTCCATCAATTATGCTAACAAAGGACTTAAGTGGCACTTATCACATTTATTCGCAACTAAACCGACATAAATCACGCTGCCAACATAACTGAATGACATGAATCTGATTTGGACATATAGTTTAGAAATTACACGCAAGTGTGATTAGACATGCCTATTTCTAATTGAGTCACCTTTACTTTACTGTATGAGGTCAAAAACTTAAATTTTAAAGAAAGAAATAATGAAACTGAAACTGAATGCAACTTGTATATATCATCAAAATTGTTTACAATTGCATTACATAGAACATCCAAAAACAAAACTTAAAACATATTCAGACTCCCACATTTTCTAACTATCCTAAATAGATATTACACCCATACGAGCAACATGTTCGTGAAACTTCTTGGGTGGTAATCCTTTAGTAAGAGGATCAGCAATCATGGAGTCTGTACCTATGTGTTCTATACATAATTCATTATTCTGCACTCTCTCTTTTACAACCAAAAACTTAATATCGATGTACTTCGACTTTGACGAACTTCGGTTGTTGGTTGCGTATAACACTGCTGAATTGTTGTCACATAATAATTTGAGTGGTTTCTGAATAGAATCCACAATTTTCAGACTTGTGACAAAGTTCTTCAGCCATACGCCATGATTAGATGCTTCATAGCATGCAACAAATTCAGCTGCCATAGTGGAGGAGGCTACCAATGACTGCTTAGCGCTCTTCCATGACACGGCACTGCTTGCCATCATAAAGATGTATCCTGATGTTGACTTCATGCTGTCGACACATCCTCCAAAATCAGAATCAGTATATCCAATGACCTCGAGCTGTTCCGATCTCCGATACGTGAGCATATAGTCCCTTGTTCTCTTTAGGTATCTCAACACTCACTTGGCTGCCTTCCAGTGTTCCATACCTGGGTTACTCAAATATCTCCCTAGCATTCCAGTGATGAACGCAATATCGGGACGCGTGCATACTTGTGCATACATGATGCTACCCACGTCTGAGGCATAGGGAATATCTTTCATGATGTTTTTATCTAAGTCAGTTTAGGGACATTGTTTTAGACTAAACTTATCTCCTTTTGATATAGGGGTATCTCCTGGTTTGCTGTTTTCCATGCCAAATCTTGTTAGAATCTTATCGATATAGTTCCTCTGGGATAACCTTAGAATACCTTGAGATCTATCTCTAAGTATTTCAATCCCTAGAACAAATGATGCATCACCAAGATCTTTCATTTCAAAGTTCTTAAATAAAAAATTCTTAGTTTGATGCAACATGTCCTTATCGTTACTGGCAAGCAATATGTCATCTACATATAAAACCAAGAAAATAAATTTACTCCCACAGAACTTAAGGTATATGCATTCGTCTACTATGTTAGACTCAAAACCAAATGAGCTAACAATTTTGTGAAATTTATGATACCATTGTCGAGATGCTTGTTTTAGCCCATAGATAGATTTCTTAAGTCTGCAAACCATAGACCCTGCATCACCTGATACAAAGTTCTCTGGCTGCTTCATATAGATCGTTTCATCAATGTCACCATTGAGAAACGCCGTCTTTACATCCATCTGATGAAGTTCTAAATCATAATGTGCTACAAGCGCCAATATAATCCTCAAAGAGTCTTTCGATGAAACTGGAGAGAAAGTCTCTTTATAATCAATGCCTTCTTTCTGTGTGAAACCTTTCGCAACAAGACGTGCCTTGTATTTTTCAACATTGCCTTTTGAATCCCGCTTAGTCTTAAATATCCATTTGCAACCAACGGGTTTCTTGTCTTTAGGCAACGGAACGATATCCCAAACGTCATTGTCATACATAGATTTCATCTCTTCATTTATGGCATTAATCCACATTTGAGAGTTAGAGCTTTCCACAGCTTGTTTGATATTAACAGGATCATTTTCAAACATGCCAATGTCAAACTCATGTTCTTGAAGATATGCATAATCCTTAGATTGTGTAGATCTTTTCTCTCTAGTAGATCTCCTAATTGGTATAGGTACTAGATTTTCTTGAGGTTCATTTACAACTTGATCTTCAACAGGAGGAGGAACATCATTATCAATTTCTGAATCTCCCACAGGCCCTAGGCCATCAACATTTGTCATGTCAATGTCAGGGTTTGGGTTGGGTTCAGGTCCATTTGTGTTCTCTATTCCATGTTGAGTTTCTAACTGAGTTATTTGTGATGATGAAGTTTGCATATTGTCAGAAGATGTATTTCTAAACGCAATCGGAATTTGAACAAAACCAGGACTTTGGTCCATAGTCTCATTCGAAGATGTATTTCTAAACGCAATCGGAATTTGAACAAAACCAGGACTTTGGTCCATAGTCTCATTCGCATTCGTCTCTTCTTCTTCAAAAATACTATCTTTTGTCATATCTCCCCCCACAAACTCATTATCCTCAAAAAATTTCGCACTTCCTGACTCGAAAACTGTATGTTCTGTTGGATTATAGAATTTGTATCCCCAAGATCGTTCATAATAGCCTATAAAGTAACAACTAATGGTCCTTTCGTCCAGTTTCTTTTCACTTGGTTTATAAGGCCTAGCTTCACATGGACATCCCCAAACTCTCAAATGATTCAAGCTAGGCTTGCGCCCAACCCATAACTCGTAAGGGGTCTTGTTAGCTGCTTTGGTAGGCACTCTATTAAGTATGTATGCTGCAGTCTTTAAGGCTTCTCCCCACAAATTCTCAGGCAGAGTTGTACGAGCAATCATACTTCTCACCATGTCTTTAAGGGTGCGATTTCGCCGTTCAGCAACACCATTCATTGCAGGCGAACCTGGCAACGTATACTGAGGCACAATTCCGCATTCCTCTAAGTATTTTGCAAAGGGACCTTGACGTTGTTCTCCTGATCCATCATAACGACTGTAGTATTCACCACCACGATCAGAACGAATGGACTTTATACGTTTGTTAAGTTGTAACTCAACTTCCGTTTTGAACTTTATGAACACGTCTAATGCTTCTGCCTTTTCTTTTATTAAGTAAATATGATCATATCTTGAATAATCATCTATGAATGTGATAAAGTAACGGTGACCATTTCTTGTAGCCTTTGGAAAAGGACCACAGATATTCGTATGAATCAATTCTAAGACATCATTACATCTTTTTGCATCATACTTACGTTTATTAGTTTGTTTTCCCTTTATACAATTCACACAATCACTTAAGTTTGTAAAATCTAAAGGTTGGAGAATATCATTAGACACAAGACGTTCTATCATTTTCATAGAAATATGTCCTAATCGCTTGTGCCATAATGTTGGTGATTTCTCGCAAGTTAATTTACGTTTTCTATTATCTACATGCAGTGCCTCTGAATGTGAAGTGTCTATATCTAGAAAATAAAGATTATCATAAGAAGACAGGATACCAGAAGCAAGAAGCTTAGAATTTTGACACAAACTGAAATTTCCATTACCAAATGAACATACATAACCATTTTTGTCCAAATAATATACAGAAATTAGGTTCCTTCTGAAAGATGGAACCACTAAAGCATCAAAACTTAAATAAAATCCTGTCTTACATAATAATCTAAATTTTCCTATGCTTTTCACTTCAACTTTGTTGCCATTTCCTACGTAAACGTAGCGCTCCGCCTCACTTGGCTTGTGATGGCTTAGGCAACCCTGCATCGACATACTGATGTTAGTCGTTGCACCTGAATCTATCCACCAAGTATATCTAGATACAGAACTTAAATTAACTTCAGAACAAACTAAAGCAAGAGACATACCTTTCTTTGCCAACCATGCATGATAGTTAGTGCATAATTTCTTTGTATGTCCTGGCGCTTTGCAGAAAAAACAGTTCTTTTCTTCTGCTTTCGCAGAAGTATCTTCCTTCTTGCTTTTCTGCGCGGCATTGTTTGCAGCTACCTTGGTGGGTTCCTTTTCCTTGGCAACAAACTTGCGCTTCTTGCCTTTACCCTTAGGATTAGATGTTACTACATGAGCACTTTCTCCCTTAGTCATTTTCTGTCTCTCTTCCTCCTGCACCAACTGAGCCTCAAACTCAGGTAGTGTCCACGTCTCTTTTTGACAATTATAAGTCATCTTGAATTGACTAAAGTTGGACGGGAGAGACAGAAAAATGAACTCAATGAGAACCTCATCAGAGATGTCATAATTATGCCCTTTCAAGGTACGTTGCAGTCTTGTCATCTCAATAACATGCTCTCTAACCCCTTCTTTTCCCTTGTATTTTATTGTTGCCAACTTCACAAAGAGTGTACTAACTTCAGTCTTTTTACTCTTTGTGAATTTCTCTTCAAGGGCCTTAAGGTATTTAATAGTGCCGGTCTCTGTATCAGGTATTATGCCTCGAAAAGTCTCATGGATCGTTTGCTTCATCACCATTATGCACATGCGATTTGAATGCTCCCATCTAGCAATATCAGCCTTCTCTTGGGGAGTTTCTTCACCCTCTTTATTGGGCTTGGGGCGATCAAATCTCAGTGCAGTGTCCAATTGCATGATCCCTAAGACTAATTTCAGCTTTTCTTCCCACTGTTTGAAATTGTTCCCCATGAGGGGCTTAATTTGACTTAGACTTGACATTATGTTTAGATCTGAAAATTGAAGAACAAAAGAAAAAATTTAGATATTATGCATCACGATTTGATCTTTAATCATAATTCTAAAGGCCCAAATTAAATTATGTGCTCCATTAAATCTTTAGCCAAAACACCACTCAATAATGAAAAACACCTTTGGGCGCAATCATTACCTTATTGTCTTTTCCGCCTTTGGGCCAGATTGACATATCCATTTGCTAACGACCAGGCCAGTCAAGTGGGGGAGGCAGGTCACTTACGGACCTGGTGCACCAAACCCCAAATGCTTTTCCAGACATCGCCAGCATATGTGTGTTGCAACTTATTTGTTATACATCACCCTTATTTGTTAACTTAACATTTGATAATATGTGCTTGTTCAAGTAAAATATTAACATCTCTAAAAGTAAGTATCACATTCAGAAATACTAAACTTAAGATTGCCATTTCCAGGCAGACAGTATAGAAAGTTATTTACAATATATGTCTTTCCAGTAATCAGTGTAAGAGTAGCAAAACACACAAAAGCTCTGACTTAAATCTACCATTACGTTACTTGCATAAATGAAGTCAGTTTAATTACTAAACCATACCCGAGCTTGCAATTCTCTGGCCAGTCCTCACTACGGCCATTGTGGCAACTGATCATTGCCCCGTATCAAAACGTGAGAAATCTTTAAAACAGAAAAAAAATAAAACGTCCCATGCTGAAAGAATTTCAGGAGAAGACTGAGCACATCATTACTAATTTACAATTCACCCTACAAGTAATACTCTCTCAAATCGGTCATGGTAACCGAGAGTGCTGAAAAAAAAATGCTGGAGAAGGGTTGCGCACTTGTAATCAACCCATCTCAGTTCCAGGATCAATCATCTTTCACATACACTATAACAGATAGAAGCATTCACCAAAGGAAATGAACAGATCCATAAGAGATAAGAATCAATATTCCGGATAAAAATCTCAAAAACTATGGGTAAGAATAGAAGCAAGGTTTTCCAGAAAAAAAACAAAACAAAACTGTCTCTTATTCACCAGCCAGAGATCGAACTAAAATCATGAATGCAAGCCATCATTGGTGGCCAGATCTGAAATCGTGGTATTGACAGGGTTTAAGGAGATCAGACTCCAAACGGCAATGAACCCAGATCGATTTCTGAGCTGAAAATGATAACTTTGACCAGATCGATCTTCTCAAAATCGTGGCTCAGATTAAAAAAAAAAAAAACTCATTTAAACCAGGCAACGTTGCATCCACCCAATTTGAGATCGTGGTGTACATCCTTTCCATCAGCGATTATAAGAGAATAAAATTAATTCCCCAGATCTCAAAATCAAGCACCAAACAGAGATTACAAAAGAATTAAAAAATCAATACTTCATAATCGTTTTCACACACAGCATTTCATAGAAAACACATCTCATACTCAGGGGATCACACGCAGCAATTTCAGCCATGGAGACTTGGATTTCAAACTGCAATTCTTACATAAGGGTGGCTCTGATACCAATTGTTGGTATTAAATGAGGGTATAACCAAGATCTACTCCTATGTAAGAAATTAAACTTAATGCACAGCGGAACTTACTTTCCATCTTCAAAGGCCTCAGACAGCTTCCAAGGCTCTGGGTTGATACGCTCCTGGTCTTGACTTGAGTTGTTGGCTCTCGAGTCCTTCCAAGAACTTGCAATCCTTTTCTCTGGCTATCCTTATGACAGAGTATCCTGTCTTCAAATGGAGCAGACAATTTTTCTGGACGATTACAAGCCTTGGAGACTCAGCCCTTTTATAGCAGTGCCAAAGAAAAGTTCTAATCCTAGGGCAGCCGAAATTTAGCTAATACTTGGGAAACCAGTCTGCCAAGAAATCTGGAATTTCCGATTTCATGAGATCTTGAAATCGGGAAACTTCAGAAAAAACTGAAATAAATCAGAATAAATTTTGATTTCCTTATTTAGCTCAAATTTGTTACTGCTATTATTTTAATCAACTATAATCGGTCCATTAACAATTATAATTGATTAACATTATTCTATATGTATTTGTATCCAAATCCTTATTTAAATACGTATAATGCCATGACTTAATTAATCACATTGTTTGGCATATTTTAATCATTACATAAATGTAATCTTGCGACAGTATTTTATATCATAATCATAATGCACGTATGTCCAACATAATTATTGTAATTAGACGTCTCTAAATCCAACAGATGAAACTAATTCTGGTATTGAACAACATCAATGTACCCTATCTGGTACTGAACATCATTGGTGAGTACATTTTCCCAGTATGACAATGGAGGAAATTACCCAATACTGTGCTACAAAAGGTCATGTGCAAGAAGGACTACATCCCGCTTTGTCGTGGTGTGATACGAAACAGACTCAACAAAAGAAGCCCGGTCGTTAGTAGGTTCGTCCAAACCCGCAAATAATCACTCTCTGACATGCCCATCGGATGTAGCAGTGGCAGTAAGGGGCATGAGAGAGTGAGATGTGGAAGGAGTATTATAGGTCGCATTTTCCAGCGGAACATTGCATTTCCTCACAAGGTTCACTCAGAATGGGCTTCGAATCTCCCGCCATGATGTCAACTTCGCAAAGCTCACTTAGAGTGAGTAGTGGTTTGGAGTGATCGATGAGTTGCTCTGCACTGAGGTATCCGAAACCAATCTTGCAGGAAGACATCAATCATAAAACAACAAGGGGAAAACTCTTGGGGCAGGCGGGACTATTTGCATGATCACAACAGAGCAGGTTAGGGGGGAATGTTCGGCGAGGTGAAGGATGGCATTGAACTGAGTATAACCAAGGAGGATATGTGTTCAAATATAGCCGTGGAGGGACATCGAACCTACCATTTGCATGCCATGGATTAGTTATGAGGTGATGAATCAGGGATTTGACCGCTGAGTCGGGGACTCGAGGTTTTCATAGCGACACTTCGCGTGCGCAGGTATAAGATGAGGCCGGGACGTGTAAGCTGAGAGCAATGATGAACATGAGATCATATGAATGGGATGATTAGACTGTGCATATGCTAAGATATTGAACACGAATACACGCAGGCAATCAACCTTTTGATCACTTGAACCAATTATGCTATCATGGGGCGGCACAAAGTTACTCCTGCGAAAATAAACCAGATCCATCATTGGAATGTCTACAGACTTCAATCATGACCACTGACGAGAAGGCTCCTCCTTTTTATTTACTCCTTGCATTGCAGCCCATCAACGATTTGTATCCATATTGAAAAGGTGGCGCGATTTGAACTTGACTGTCGACTGGCAGTATTCCTCCTCATTTATGAATTTTGTCCTGACATCATTAATAATCGTGATTTGCTTTGGGAAAGCCACATGGTGTAATCATGGCATTTGATGATAAAGTCCCTTCTCTGATAGATGTTATGCCTCGATGATCATGATCTTTTAAACCGTTGAAGGGATGAACACCTTCAGCTTCATTGCAAGTTCCTTATGCCACCGATGGCTTAGATTTATATTAAGGAGATGCTTCTTTTGATACGAGTTGAGGACAGAGAGGGATCTTTTTTAAGCATTGCTAATTTGCTACATGTCTTCGTGCCGCTGATGATTGGGATTTGCTTTGGAAAGATGTACGATATAATTTGGCCGTCAGAGGAGAATTGCTTTCAATGGTCCAGAGAAATTCTGGCGGGATGCAAGATTTCATCTAGGCTGTTGGCGGGGAGGGGCCATGCTTATCTTCATTGTTTTCTCTAATGCCTCCAACGATCTTGATTTATTTTGGGAAAGTGCCCTATTGTATCCGGTTCGTCCGTGGGAAGCTCTGCTTTTTATATCCGATGCATATTCCGAAGCATCCAATGGTACAGATCTACTTAGGAAATTCGTGTGGTCCAATCTAGACCGTTGGCGGGGAGAAATCACTTGTTATTCTTCTCGTTGTTTATTCCCCGTGGATGGATCATATTCTTCTTGGTAATTTGTATCCAATCATGACCATCAACCATTGGAGCCCGACTTCCTTGTTGCTCACATTTCAATTTTCCTATTCACAGAAGAAGAAATGCATAACCATTATAGGTACAAATATGGCGACAACATTTGACTCCTTTTGTGGGATGACTCCTCCTTGCGAGGTGGCAAGAATCCAGCTTGAATATATCAAGATAGCAGACTAGTGCCTTGAATTCTGTTGGGATATGGAGTCGGTTCTGAGTTTATACCTTTGAGAATATTCAAGACATTCTTGTGTGAAACAAAATGTCAATTGTAGATTTGCTTATTTGCTTCACGGAGCTAATGGCATCGACTACGATGCTTTTAGGGGAAAACATAAATTATGAAAACAAATGGAAAAGGAACTAAGAAAGGAAGTGATGAAACTATAATACATGGTTGGAATAAAGGGATTATTTATATAGAGAAAAAGGTTTTAAGATACTTTCCATTGACAAGGTATTCCAATGGTTGTCCTTCTAAATTTGTAAGCTTGAAGGTGTTGGAAGGCATGTCTATAACTTTTTTAATCATAAACAGTCCTAACCACAAGTTATCAAATTTTTCATGCTTTCCAAGGTCTTCATGCCTCTTGTCCCATACTAACACTAGATCTCCTTTAAGGAATTCTCCATGTTTGGCCTTTTGTCAAAAGAAATATTCATTTTCTCTTGATAAAGTTTGAAACATTTATAGACATTGCTCCTATGTTCTTGTATTTATGTCAATTGATTTACCCTTCTTTTGATTATGTCGGGCTCTGCTACCAAATCTTGCAGTACTTTCATGCTTGGCAGTTCTAATTGTATGGGTAGGACCACCTCCAACCCATAGACTAGCTGGAACGATACTTTCCCTGTAGCTTGTTTAGAAGATATTCGATCAGCCCAAAGAGCGTACTTTAGTTGACTATCCCATGATTTCTTGTTCTTTGAAAGGGTTCTTTTTATAATTTTCATGAGATTTTTATTGGAAGATTCAACTTGACCATTACCTTGGGCATAATAACTGGAGGAGTGACTCAAAAGGATATTGAATTTATGGTAGAAGGTGATCATTCTAAGGGAACTGAAGGCTTTGGCATTATAAGTCACTATTTTCTTAGGTTAGCCAAACCTAGATAGGATATTTTCTCCAAGAAACTTGATTACAACTAGGTTGTTTGCTTGCTTAGTAGTTACAACCTATACCCATTTAGTGAAGTAGTATATGGTAGTAAAAATCCACCCGTGTTGATTACAAGATGGAGGATGTATTTCCCTAATGAAATCAATGCCCCACTATTCAAAAGGTGCTTCAACTTGGATAGGTTTCAAAGGTAATGCTGATAGATTTTGTTTACCAAAAAAGGTTTAGCGGGGCATACATGTTCTTACAAACATGTGCACATCAGAGAAAAGAGTAGGCCAAAAGTATCCAAACCTGAGTATTTTATGGGCAATTGCTCTTGCAGCGAAGTGTCCTCCACATATCACTTGATGCATTTCTTTCATCACTATTTTGACTTCCTCTTCTAACAGACACGTAAGTAGTAGACCTTCATGATCTCTCCGATGAAGATCCCTGTCTATGGTACAATATCTAATTGTTTTTATCTTCAAATATCTTCTTTGTGACTTGTCTAGTTTAGGTGGAAAAGATCCTGTCGCCAGTAAGTATACAATGTCACTGTACCAAGCAGAATTAAAATAACAATTGTGGACATAGTTATCTACCCCTTTCTTGTAGCTTTCTTCTTCATCTGCACATATCGAATTTATAAATTAGATTCTGCCATCAACTTGGCCAATCCTTGACCTTTTACTAACTTGGTGGGATTCATAACCAAGTAAAATTCCTAAATCTTAGTAATCCATTTACCCCATCTTCCATCTGATTGAGGATGGCATAAGATCTGCTTCACATAAGTGTGTGGCACAAATGCAATTATTTGTGATTGTAGCACATATTCTATGAAAGATTTCAGGGCCTTGACCAATGAGTACACCTACTTATCCATGATGTTATATTTTATTTCACAATCTTTGAGGCCTTTACTATAGAACACAATTGGCTGTTCAAACTGCTCATCGTTCTTCTGTAATAGGACTGTAGCTACAGTGTGATTTGAAGCAAATGAGAAAATCAAGAAATATTTTTCATAATTGGGGCTAATCAATATTGTAGCCTCCCCAAGTTCCCTTTTAATGGAAACAAAAGCTTCTCTTGACCCATCATCCCATATAACCTATGGATCTTTCTTTAGCATTTGAGTCATATCTTTAGTTACCTCAACAAAATTTGGTACAAATATTCTTAAGAAAATTACTTTGCCAAAGAATGACTGCAAGCCCCTTTTGTTGTTGGGAAGAGGGATGGTATTAATAGCTTCCACGCTGCTAGGATCAATCTTCACTCCTTGAATTGACACTATGTGACCAAATAATGTGTCCTCTTCCATCCCAAAAAATGACTTATTTGGGTTCAAGGATGTGCCAAATTGTCGAAATCTTTCAAAAACTTCTTTGAGATGTCAAATATGATCTTTGTATTTCTTCGAGTATACTTTTAAGTCATCCAAGTAAATAACAATAAACTTATCCTTTATATCATCCAAAGCAAAATCCATGGCCCTCTGAAAAGTAGCTCCAACATCGATTAATCCAAAAGGCATACTTTGGTAGGAAAAGGTTCCCCATAGTGTGGTGAATGTGGTTTTCAGAATGTCATCAGGATCCATTCTTACTTGATTGTAACATGAAAAACCATCTAGTATAGACAATTTTTCTGAGCCTACCACCTTCTGTAACATCTAGTCCATCTTAGGAAAAGGATAATTGTCTTTTAAAGAAGCTCTGTTCAGATTTTTGAAATCCACATAGAGCCTTATTTCTTCATTCTTTTTCCTTACTGGAACCAAGTTCGCCACCCATTCAGAGTATCGAACTGGCATTATGATCTTTTCTCGGAGCAACTTTCTCACCTCGATCAACGGTCTCAGCATATGATTTACTTGGCGCTTCTTTTGTCTAAAAGGATTGGAGTCTTCTCTTAATGGGATTTGGTGCTAAAAGATATCAAGATTATAGGTTTTGAGGTCCTCATAATCCCACTTTTACAAATCTTTAAACTATTTGAATAGCTCAATATACCAATCCTTTTCTTTGCTTGTCAGGATTTTAGATAATTTGATGATTTTGGGATGCATTTCATCTCTCAAGTTGTATTCCTCCACCTCAATTGCATCTGGTTTGATGGTAGGTTTGGCTGACACTTTGTCAGAACCAAACAACCTTTCCAAAGGAACTAGTCCTTTTAGTATGTAGTTAGTCTTAAGTTGAATGACTCTTTTCCCTCCTGTCATCTCTAGTGAATTTCCCTACTCAACATATTCTACATCAATATCTTCTTCACCTTGTTCCTCCACTAAATCAATATGCATCTCTGCATATCCTTCAACTAGATTTATGAATTTCTTAATTTGTTCATCATATTCAAACACTTGCCATTGCTTAATGTTTTTGGGAATTGCGGGCCTATACATTTCTTTGAAAACACAGGTTAAATGAATAATGTCAGGAGGCACATAATCCACTACAGATTTAACCAAATTAAATGAAATGTTGTGCTTTCAGAATGGCATCTTTCTCGATTTGTGGCATGGAGGTGGCGACATCTTTAGCTATGGCGGGTTGGAGAGATTTGATAAACCAATCCAACAAAAAGGGTGGTTGTATTTCGATTTTTCACAATGTGCGATGCCTACGCCCCTCATGGATGTGGTCCGTGATGTGGGCGGAAGTATTTTTCTGAAACTCTGTGAGAATTTAGAGACCTAAGTCATGTCGAATCAAAAGCTGGAATTAAGTGAGAAATGCAGTGGCCAATGTTGCGAATGTGGCATGGGTTGTGCTTGCTAAATTTACATACCATTTGGCTGCTGTGCTGGTGAGAATAAGTTGGAAGAGGCGAAGTCTCATGGGATCATCCATTATGCTGTTAATGAACACCATAAGTGGAAAGGCATGACATGGTTTGGGGGATCATTCCCTTGCTTTCCCTCGAATTTGGGGATATCAGAGGGAAGGTTATCTGGCATTGCCGACCATTTTGGATCATGAGCTATGGGATCATGGGTCAGTTTGGCCAAATCCAGGAAATTTAAACTAGCCATGAATGGTAGGTTAGGGGGGTTATTCCTGCCATTGTGTGTGGGATGTGATTTCCACAAGGGGGAGACCTGAGTGGTGTTGTAAAAAATGGTTGACCTACTACGAGAGAGGATCAGTCGAAGGGAACTGAGGGATCTCCAAGGGGGGAAGCCAGCAGGGTACCTCTTCCGATGGGGGAATAAGTGGTGTAATTACTAGTTTCTCCGAGAGGATAAAATGCCCCTAGAAAGGCTTGGTCTCAACCAGATGATCTTATAAATGTGGCCTGGGAATGGCCTCTACTGGAGTACCTTCCACATGTATCATGGGGGAAAGGTGAAAAACACCCCTCGAGAGAGGGGATATGCCTTGCAGTTTACGAGACTATCTTAGGATGTTGTTTTGTTCCTCAACGACGAAGGATTTGTGTTAAATGAGAGTGATAGTGAATAAAATACAATTGAACAAATGCAAAAATATGCCAACCACAACAGATGCAAATATAGTGCAAGAAGTGAATGATATGTGCAAAGTCGGTTTTAGTGAATGAGTTCCCACATGTAGGTTATTTTTACTTATGAGTTAATGATCTTTTATTTAAAAAGAAAATAAATGTAAATTCCCTAACAAGACCAAACGTCCTTCCTCTAAAATGTAATAGGGCCTCCCAAAAGCACAATTGATGGTGATAATGGTATCCACACACCAATTGACTAGTGGAGGTAACAAAAAGCTAGTTTTGTTGGCAATGGGTCGAATGTTCCAATCAAGAAGACTTGGAAACACCTCCCAAAGTAAATAAATAACTTCAGAAGTCAATTTCACTCACCATTGCTCCTTGGTGATATCCTAAGTTGGGACACTAAGATACCTTGCGTCAAGTGCGGATCAGTGGTTCGGCCTGCACGGTATAGTGTCATCTCCCTACAAAATGATGAGTGGCTTGTAGGGGAGAGAAGGGCAGTTATAACTCGGCTTTCACCTCCTTGGTCACGATGCACTTCTGATCTGGGTTTTCTTTTAACATTTTCTTATAGAAGGATTTTGTAAGTACCCTATGAGACAACAATGATATGTTACAAAATATGGCTAATGAAACTAGATTGGTGGGAATTAATTGACACCTATCCTAATCAATCCTACCTAACTAAAATGTTTATTTTGTGACCTCCTGTGGAGAATTTTAGTTGGTTTAGACTATTACAAAGTTGATTTTAAGGGGTTTTGAATTTTCACTTATGAAGTGTAAGAGAGGTATTTCACAATCCCTACCTTTTTGATTCACCAAGCTCACATGAAGTGCGAGGTGAAGAGCATACTAGGATGGGGAGAGTCTTTAGGTCTCTTAGTGTGTCTGAGTGGTGCAAATACATGTGCTGAAAGAAAAATTGATTATCGACAAATTAACTAGAAGAGTATATCAAGTAATACGTACTTTTAACTCTAAGAGATGCTCATGGTGCTTTGCAAATAAAAAAATGATAACTAATAGATAAGTGTGCAATGGAGGTATTTGAATTTTATCACCCTTTTCTAATTCACCAAGCTCACATGAAGAACGAGGTGAAGAGCATACTTTGGGAGACAAGAGTCTTTAGGTCCTTGCTTGTGTGCAAATAGTGTATTCTACACTAGCATTGATACTAAAAACATTTTGATTATGTATAAACAAGAAATGGTCTTGAATATTAGTGACAACAATGAGGCCCGTTGAAAGCCTCAAGGTTGGTTACCTAGGTAAGTTTCAAGAGAGATGAACCCTTTACTTCCTAATCTTGGTCTAGGTGAACTAATTACTAAAAAAAAAAGTAATTATGAGAATTAGCCTTAATTTAAGTTCACTAGTAAGAAGTAATTGGACTGCCACACTAAATTATGTAGATAAAAAGAAAATAAACTATGGCAGCGCAACTAAACCACACTCTTCCGCGCAGACCGTGTGGGAAAATTCAAAATAGGTGCGCTAAATAGTGCGGGGGTACATTAACTAGCTACGCAGTGCACCCTTATGGGGTAGCGCGGGTATTGAACTAATTACCTACGATGGCAGTGGGACTGTCAGAGTCATTTCCGCACTGGTAGCGCGACTGAGAGGATGGGATCTAACCTACTGTATAAAAATAAATTGGGGCCAAATTTTGGAAGCAAGAGGTGGAATACTTGATCTCTTGCAAGTGAAAAATACCCATAATTAATTACTTAGCATAAAAAAACCTAGTTTAATGAGAAATGAACAAAAGTAATTATGGTTGCCATTAGAACTATTGTGGAAAAAATTGTACAAGTGCACTCTTCCACTTGGTAAGGGGCTAGGCCTTGTAGGATGCAATAATGATTCAGTCCTTGGAGCCCCTATGGGTGGTTGGTTGGTTTCCCCCAAGTGATCCTGCAATAGATTATTAGTGCGGCTCACATAAAAAAAAGGAAATATGGAAAAATACAAAATAAAAGAGATGGGGGGATAATGCAAACTCCAATAACAATCCAAGATATGCTAAACCACTTTTGTATTTCCCAATGGTATAGGTGTACAACGCCTAGGAGGTGTGGGATTCAAGGGAATCCAACAATCTCCCTTAGGGAGGCCTTTTTTGTCCAAACTAAATGCTAAGTCAATGGTGGAACAATTGAGAGAAACTCTTGCCCCTTGAAGGAAGGTGGGAAGGGAGCTTGGGAATGCTCACAATGATAGGAAGTGGTGGGCTATGAGGAATCTCCAAATCAAATCCAACAGCATAACCTTTCTCTTGATTTCTCTCTACTAAATGCATGCCAATGGATTTCTTTTATAGGTCAAGAGGTGGCCAACAAACAAATAGATCCAAATGTGAACTCATCTTCTCCATGAAGTAGTTCCAAGGTACACAAGGGGTGCTAGTTAATACTACCAAGTGTGTGAGGAGCCGAATTCAGATCCTTGGAGAGGATTGAGCCTTCAATGTGCCGTAGGAAGTTAGTGGTTCCACCATTTTGACAGTAGCGTGACTATTGAAGAAATAGCTGCACGGGTGTAGCATGGGAATTGTTCTGGTAACCTACGCTATAGCGTGAGTTGACTGTGTATTACCCACACTACCCCTTCTTTTGACTATTTTTTGGCACTTTTGAACTCATGTTGTCTATTGGATTTGTTGAGGATGCCTTTGGTGAATTGAATTCTTTATGTTGCTGATGCCTTACTGGAAGAATCACTGAAATTTCGCATGTGTGCGAATTTTTGGCGTTAAAAGGGTCCGATTGTGCTTGCTAACTTCTGTACTTTTGACTTCTGTCTTGAGTGGAATGGTAGTTTGTCTGACATTTTTAGATCTTAGAACTATATCTCCTTTGGGTTGTTGTACAACCTTACCATTATCTCTTCGATTCTCGTTATAAGGTCAGTAGGGTTCATCTCGATTGAAATTATGAGTATTAGGTGAAGGCCTCAGGTCATATGGTCTCCTAACCTCTACCATAATATTATCTGTGACCTATTGCAATTGGGAAGGAGATATATATGGTGTCCTTTGTTCTTACTGTGAAGTACCTTCTTCGAGGATATACTCCTCATATTTTTCCATAGACATACCTTCAGATCCCAACACGTCATGTTTGCCTTGCATCTTATTTGAATGGAACAACATATTCAAGCTTGAGGAAGGATTTGATATATCTGTCTATTTTGGCTCAGAGTATTCTTCATATCCTTCATCTACTAGAGGTACAACATTGGGAGGATTGCTCAGATACTGCTGGGTATTAGGGTTTTCCTAACTTATTTCTCGTGGTGGAGCCATCAAAGGAGCTCTTCTATATAGTGTCTGGCCATGAGTCTGAGGAATCTGCATTCGAGGGAAAGATCAACAAAAGGGTTTGTATCTTGGAATTAATAAAATTTAGTAAGGTCATTAGCTAGGTTCTTCAAGATTTTGGTTACCTCCTCTAGACTGAGTGCATATTGGCTCAAAGAGATTTCAGGCTCTTTCCCTCTCCTCCTGTTGGGATATCTCCTATCCTCTAGATCTTCTGTTGTAGTTTTCATAGGAACCCCAACAACCTTCATATTTTCCTCCAAGTCTTCTGAATGAAATCAAAGTCTACAGGTCGACCAAGTTTCTTTAATCTCTCAGGAGTAAAGAAAACTTGGAACCAAAAGCAGCAGAATATGTGAGCATGGCGGCTGCTCTGAGGGTTTGACGGTATCAAGTATTCGGTGATACAACTTGCAAAACTGAGTGGTGAACTCCGTGAGAGTTTCAAAATTATTCCTCTTCAAGGAATTGAAACGGTTAGGATATGGCTGTTGTCTTTCTTCATGCCCCACTTCTTTGTAAAATTATCAACAAATTGCATCCAATGGGTGATGGAATTCTCAAGTAGATTTCTGAACCACTTTATGGATTCCCCCTAAATAATGCATAAAAATATTCAAAAAGACATCATCCTCTTCCACTGCAAAGTTGTTGGTGAAATATTGAAAAGTAGAGAGGTGTTCTTCAACGAAGACATCATTTTATCCGTTGAATTTAGGGAGTACCTTGAGATATCCATTAGGTATATCACCTAGTTGATGTGCAGGAGAAAGAACCAATGGGTTAAATCTAGCCACAAACCATGGGTTGGGTAGATTAGGAGATGCCATATTAGGGTTTTGGACAGGCGTATGCGTTTGACCAACGAGAAAACAATGAGGAGTAGGAATGTTGAGGATGATGGATAGGGGACTAGACTTGGCAGATGTATGAGTGGGATGCGAGGCTTTAGTGGGTGTAAGAGACCATAGGAGGGAGCACTCGCTACATGGGGCGGTATTATGCGTATGAAGTTTTGATGATGATGGATATAAATTCTCAATTGGTGGGCTGTGTGTAAGGCCTTGAGGCAGGTTAAATATTTCGAAAAAGAACAAGATTGTCGCAGAACTGTCTAAGTTTATGCACAAAACTAGAGGAGTTGTTTCTTTCCTCTTTTTCTAGACTAGACTGGAATATGCTAGGGGAGAAACAATATTTTCCTTAACTTTGGACATGGTTATTATGTTTCTTGATTCTATATTTTCAACAAATGAACATGCTTCCCCAGTGGAGTCAATTTTGGGGGTGGAGTCGCTAGTCAGAGACTGCTTCTCAGGATTCCTCTTGGGCATAAGGCTTTCCAGTCTCAAGCTCTTAAAATGAATTTATACTTCAAGTAAAGCGATTACAATTTTTGTAAATAAAATATAAAATGCTTCTTGATTATCAAACAAAGAAGTAATGCTTTCTTACAACCCTTCTTCTCTTACCTAGAAAGGGTTATGGACATGATTCTTTTAAACTGATATATCAATCCTTGCAATGACGCTATTTTTCCTTGTTGTCCCTCAGGTTGTACCTCAATTAGATTTAGTATTTATTCAATAGTTATTCCAACTACATATTTGGATATCACAAAAGAGGCTCTAGTTAAGATACAAATGCCATGGAGGGTTGTGTAGATAACACTATCTCTGTGCCAATTTAGATCAGTAAGCTAGTCCTCTGACCAAGGGAGGGGACCCTTGAAATTGAAAGGTATGAATCCTAGTATGTCACCCTAAGTACCTTTCAAATATTCTTTGCAAATTTTTTGACTAGATTTACAACTAAAATATGAGGTGAATGGGGGGAAATTTCAGTTGGGAAATTAATTGTGAGTGTTGAATTTAAGAGGGAGGCACAACTATTCCAAAATACAAAAAACTTAAATTAAGGGAAACTGGGGTGCCTTAATCATAGCCCAATTCTTGAAAAGAAGAATAGCATAATGAAATACAACTAAACGAGAAAGCATTGTCGACTATCCATTAAAATGCATTCAAGAAAACTATTGAAAATCACACGTGTAATAAAGTTCTGATCCATGTGACATAGGCACTCAGATAAAGACTTGTATACTGCTTTGAAAGAAAATTAAACATCATATAAAAATGCTTTTGATTAAAAAAACTTGTGGCATCATTGCCTTGGTCCTGGTTCCAAAAGTCCTAGCAATTTTATTTCATTGATATAACATAGTACAATCAAGGGGGATTAATTCATCACTGCCCTGGTCCTATCATCTATTTTCAAAACAACAGAATTTTTATGATCTTGTACATTGAAGAAGGAGAAAAGAAGAAAATAATGGGCTAATGTTGTAGATCCTAGTGACTTCTTCCAGCTCCCAAAATTTTGAAATGAATGAGCCTCCTTGTGTGCTTCTTCGTGCTGAGCTTAAGTATGCTTGCAGATTCTAACTATGCCCTTTAGGTCATAGATACAAGGCATGGTTTCACTACTGGAATATACATATCCCTATCGAGGTGGCCTCATTGATCTTGTATACAACTCACCCATCAACATGGGCCATCTTCCAGCTTTTGTTTTTTATCCATCTCTCGTTGTTAAGCCATTGGAGGATGAAACTAATTCTTTTATTGAACAACATCAATGTACCATGTCTAGTACTGAACATAATCGGTGAGTAAATTTTCCCAATATGATACTAGAGGAAATTACCCGATGCTGTGTTGCAAAAGGTCATATGCAAGAAGGACTCCATCCCTCTTTGTTGTGGTGTGATATGAAACATACTTGGAAAAAGAAGCCCGGTCTTCAACAGGTTCGTCCAAACCCGCGAATAATCACTCTTTGATATTCCCATCGGATGTATCAGTGGCAGTAAGGAGCATGAGAGAGTGAGATGTGGCATGAGTATTATAGGCCCCATTTTCTAGAGGAAAATTGCGTTTCCTCACAAGGTTCACTCAGAGTGGGATTCGAATCTCTCACCACAATGTCAAGTTCACAAAGATCACTTAGAGCGAGTAGTGGTTTGTAGTGATCGATGAGATGCTCTGCACCGAGGTAGCCAAAAATAATCTTGCGGGAAGACATCACTCATAAAATAACAAGGGGAAAACTCTTGGGTAAGGAAAGACTATCTGCATTATTATAGTAGAGCAGGTCAGGGGACAATGTTCGATGAGGTGAACGATGGAAATGAACTAAGGATAACCAAGGATGATACACATTCATAATAGATGTGGAGGGACATAGAGCCTACCATTTTCATGCCATGGATTAGTCATGAGGTGATGAATCAAGGATTTGATGGTTGAGTTAGGATTTTCATAATGACACTTCGCGTGTGCAAGTATAAGATGAGGTTCAAAATTATGTGTAAGCAGAGGGAAATGATGAACATGAGATCATATGAATGGGGTGATTATACTGTGCATATTCTATGATATTGAAGATGCGTATTCTCTCAAGATTTATGCACCACCTGATTTAGAGTGGCTGCAACTTCACATGGGTAATTAACCTTTTGATCACTCAAACCAATTATGCTATCATGGGGTGACATAAAGGTACTCATGCGAAAATAATCCAGATCCATCATTGGAAGGTATGCATACTTAAATCATTACCACCGATGAGAAAACTCACCCTTTGTATTTACTTCTTTCAGTGCAACCCCATTGATGATATGTATCCATGTTGAAAAGGTGGCGCGATTTGAACTTGACTATCGACTGGCAACATTCCTCCTTATTTATGACTTGTGTCCTGATATCATTAACAATCATGGCTTGATTTGTGAAATCCATGTGTTCTAATCCTGTCCTTTGATGATAAAGTCCCTTCGCTGATCCCATCTCATGTTGTTATGCCTCCGATGATCATGATCTTTTGAAAAGCTGCGAGAGTTGATCTGAATCGTTGATGGGATGAACACCTTTAACTTCACTACATGTTCCTTATGCCACTGATTTCTTATATTTATCTTAGGGAGATGCTTTCTTTTATATGATCCATGGACAGAGAGGGATCATTTTTAAGCTTTGCTACATGTCTTCATGTCGCTGATGACTAGGATTCGCTTTGGCAAGATGTACAATTTAATATTGGTCGTTGGAGGAGAGACTCCCCTTTTTGTCTTTGATGCATGACATGTTACCTTCAATGGTCCAGATCAATTCTAACTAGATGCAAGATTTAATCTAGGCTATTGGCAAGGAGGGGCCCTGCTTATCTTGATTGTTCATTCTAATGCCTCCAATGATCTTGATTTATTCTAGGAAATTTCCATGTTGCATTTGGGTAATTGGTGGGAAGCTCTGATTTTTATATCTGATGCACATTCCAAAGCCTCCAATGATTTTAGATCTGCTCGGGAAAGCTGCGCGGTCCAATCTAGATTGTTGGCAGGGAGAAATCACTTGTTATTCTTTTTGTTGTTTATTCCTCATGGATGGATCATATTCTTCTGGGTAATTTGTAACATCCAATCGTGACCATCGACCATTGGATCACGACTTCCTTCCTGCTTAGATTTTAATTTTCCTGTTCATAGAAGAAGAAATGCATGACCATTATAGGTACAAAGAGGGTGACAACACTTACAAATATGTGTTTTTTTGCTTGCAATCCCCCTCATCCATAGATATATTGAACCTTAATAACAAGGTCTCTTTATTTATTCCCTCTTGTACTCGTTACCAAATAATATTCATAATGCATAGTTTCCTTCAAATATTCGCACTATTTGGGATTCAAACAACTCTCCCTATCTTTTCTGTCTAAGATTAATTTTTCCATTTGTCTTAAATTATTCATCAAAATTATCATTGTCTTCTTGTAATGTTTAGTTCGATACCCTTCCACCAATAGTCTCAAAATCATTTTCCATTTTATGTATCACTTGATCAACATTTATTGAATCTTGATTTGGAAAGTTGGCTTTGGTAGCATGCAAATGAGACCTGACTCTTGCGTCCAAGTTTGAGGCCCTCCTTGAAGCATTATGTCCAGTACGATCACCATATTTTACCTCTACCAAGTAATACTTCTTCCCTTCATATTTTATTTCTTTGGCTTCCCTTTCTATAGACTTATACACAACTTGTCTAATTCTTCATCTTTTGAGGACATTAGATACATTATTAGAACCAAAATTGGGTTATGAAAATCCACTAAGACTTGTAGATATAGAAGGTGTATCTTCTAGCTCCTTTCTTGCTATATATGTAGTCCATATCTGTTCTGTGGTAGAAGGCTGAACTAGTTTCTCCTTAGCCACAATAGGTGTGGCACTAGGTAGCTCACCAATCTCCTTAGATGTGCCTTCAAATCTCTTCTTTAATTTTAAATGAAGTTATTGCAAATTTGATCCTCCATATACTAGTCTGTGATCAATATATTGGACATGATCATGTGATATATCAAGCTAATGATCATTAGTATGGTCAACTTCATCTCCATGTATTGATGTACCAATGAGTTGGATTCTACAAGTTGGAAACAATATGTCTTTGCTTATCCTTTGTTTTTGCTCATTTTTTCTATGATCCAATTTTTCCCTATAAAACATAAAACTTATCAAATTAGTATCGAAATCATATATGGCCTACATTATTAATCATATTATATACAACTTTCATGAAATATACATAGAAATGAAAAGGTAAGAGGAGTGACTACTTACTCATTTTCCAAACCAAGAGATGATAAATATTCTTTTTTTCTTGTGATATGTTCTTTACAAATATGCTCATATTCTCTCACATTTTCTTCATTGTTGCTGTCACATTTGCAATTCAATTCCTTACTCTTCTTGGCCTTTATTTCCAACATTCCACATAAAAAACACGAGGAGAAGGTCATGGGAGGAAAAATCATAAAATAGTTCATGTGTATTTCTATGTAGGTAGGAATTTTTAACTGATGTACTTTGTCTAGAAAAATAAGAGAGTTTTAAATCAACTGATGAGGCCTAGGAAGTGACTAAATTGTTCAAAATGACATTACATAATCTTGAAACACAACAAAATTTGCAGGTAAAGGACCATGTCACCATTTCAATCAACAGATCTCTAGCATACTCATGAGGCCATTCCCATCAGGAAAAATGATGATCTTTACCCTATCTCTATGCTTCATTTTCAGCTGATTTCATAATAGTTGTGATAGTGGTAGGAATAGGGAAATAAAACAATTATTTCGAAAGTGAATTCAACCCTCTAAATAATCTAATAGTCAAATCATTATTCCAATTTTTGTAACCACTGAAACACAAAGACATCCATTGAAAACATTTCTTAGGAAAAATTTGATAGGAAGCCTAACAACATGCAATCAAATTTGAAACAAGCACCCAACAAGCAAAAAAACATTATACATTATTTATTTAACAAGCTAAAAAACATTGCATAGTGCTAAAAACAAGTTGAACATGACTAAAATAACCCACATAAAATGTATGTAGAGATGCACAGAAACAAAAATGAAAATGTTGGATATCCATTGGAGTAAAAAATGAAGGATACATTTCATATAGAGTTTAGAACAACCATTTGGCTAATCCCATGGTTAAAACAATAAAATCCATTTGGATAGTGAAAATTTACTCCATAAAGTTAACGTGAGAAATCATCATCATCCTCATTTGCATTTCCATCAATATCACAATACCAATCACTCGTGTATGCATCTTCTTGATTTTCTTTCTCGTCCTAATACAATAGATTGTCTGATCATGCATTACATTCTCTCTCAAAATCATAATTGGGAATCAAATTTTCTTCTTCAAATACTCTATTTCCATCTTTAGTTGCTTCTTCCAATGTTTCTCATAAAGTATTCTATTTCCCATCGAGCGTTATATCAACATATTCCATGAATTTTATTTTGAATGAGACTCTATTTGAATGACATATGACCATCCTAGGCTTGTTACATCATCAATTAGAAATGCCTGGTTAATTTGAAGAGAAGAAACATACAACTTATCAATCTTTGATAAATTTTGACGTGTAATTACACCTACAAATCCATACTCATCATGTTGTACTGCGGATGCTTTGATCCATTTACATTTTAATGATATAGGAATAGTTTCAACATAATCAAATTGAATAATTTCTTGTATGAATCCAACATAAAAGTTCTTTTTCAGTGTCGTAATGAAATTAAACACTAACAATACAATCACAATTTGCCTTTCCTTTGTCATTTTCGTCCACTCTTAAATGACTATCATAGGTCCACATTCCACTAAAACAACAAGCCCATACATGTGGAGGTTATGAAAGCTTAATTTCCTCGGCTGTTATATCTTGACCTTCTTGTTGTGCATCATTGATCTCATCAACAATCCAATCATTAAATTTTGGAAAAGAACCACCTCCAATATTCAACTCCTGAACTTTACGCTTTCAAGATGGACGCATGCTTGTTTGAATCTCTTCTCTGTATTTTATACATGGAATATGAACATTCAAGATAGTAAGAATGATAATAATTTAGCCATTTTATATGAAAATAAATAAATAAATTATCGTGTAAATAATATTTCACTTGTGCCAATTATTGAATGAGGATTCATTTTGAAGAACATAGGCATGTATCATAATTCTTTCCTCAATTGATAGCTTGAATCGATTCCCATTGCCTTCTAGTTCTTTTCCTACGACTCTCTCGTCTTCATCATCATCCCATACACATCGATTGGCATTACTAAAGCCCTTCATATTCCGTGTAAAATCGTATGGCCTCTTGCATTGAATATCCCTTAGACATGCTACCTTCTGGTTTTACCTTATTAAGGGAAAATGTTTTCAAAACCTTCATATATCGTTCTATAAGATACATTCATCTCGTTCTCATCAGGACACAATGCTCTAATTCATATTCTAGATGCATAAGAAGATGCATATAAATATTGAATATTTTTGGTAGAAATTCCCGCTCCAATAAGCAAAGGACTTCAACAACCTATCCCCTCATATTATCAAAGTTTGAAGGATATAACACATGCAAAATCATACTATTCAATATTAAGCCCAACCTTATAATTTCCAATATTTCCCCCTTTTCCAAACATGATATGACTGCAATAGGTAAAACATCCTCAATTAAGACATAATAGTCATGAGTCTTGAGGCCTCTTAAGCTATTATTGTCAGTTTGGCTTCTAATATTACTACTTACATATCTAGTAGGAAAGCAAGTCCGAGACTTCAACTTTAAGATATGTGCATGTTGTTCCTTTGTATACACATAAGGAGCAATGGTTTTTCTATATTTTCCATCACCATATTTTTCAACCCGAAGATTTCAACGCATCTTTAGTTCTTGAAAGTCTAGATGTGATGACTCTGTATCATATGTATGGACCTTAAAGTGTTTCTATAATGGAAAAAACTATGCTTTTTTCAGTATGCATAAAGTCAACAGTATGCCTAATGGATATATGATTAAAGTATGGAAACTTATAGAATATGTACAATTGTTTTACATCACTATCATTAAGCCGATCATTTTTACTACCATGAAAGCATCCCCTATCAATAAAATGCATTCTCTTTTCTACTTTCTCAATAATGTATTCACTTGTTATTGCTAATGGTGCTTCACAAATCTCTTCCTGACATTGAAATGTGACTTTTTTCGATGATATGTATGCTCCATTTTAAGTTAAGCATGATGCCCACAATAAGTACACTTACATGCCTCACAAAACCCTTAAATATGCAAGCCGTACATCCATGACGATTGAGACCGGTCAATGTGCCATATGCAAGAAGATAATGTATTGCAAACAATAACAAAGATATTAAAGTCATTGATTGGATTGAATCACCATCCCTTAAAAATTGATTTGCTTCAATTCCTTTCCACAATTCTACTATCTCATCAAATAATGGCTCTAAACAAACATAATTGTATCTGAAGTCATAGTTTGATTTCTTGGTATAATCAACGATAGCATTAAGAAAAATGGTTTGGTTTCTAACCATGGAGGCAAGTTATAATTTAATAAAAACACTAGACAAGTTGACCATTTAGTACACTGATGTGAGAATGTGTTCACCCCATCCAGAGTTAAACCCAACCTTATATTATATTGGGAAAAATCAGACCATATGTTGTCAAATTCCATCCATATATTAGAATCAACCACACATCGTTGTTTTCCATTGGTGCTCTTATTTTGGGCATGGCATTGCATAAGTTCAACAATGTATTAACATCTATGCATTTGAAGCAACCATGGGATTAGTGGAAAGTGGTGAAGAACATTTATAGGAGATGAATTTGATTTCAACCTTGGTCTATATTTCCATTCTTTTCATTTCAAACATTCAGTCTTAGTTGGAATATTTTTGTGAAATAATACATAATTATTCACACATGTGTGGATGTTTTCGTAACCTAAGCCTAACTTAGTGATTTGTGCTTTACATGCACTCCTTTTTGTTGTAAATGTGGATTTAGGCCGTAACAACCAACGTAGCAAAGCCAATAACTCATCGCCACTCTAATTTGTCCATCCATGCACTGCTTGTAAGTTAAGAATTAGAAGGATTGTTGTCAAATGACTTAACTTGTAAGTACCATACACAAGTTTTGAAGCATCCTCCATCAACTTGTTCCAATCACCCTTGAGACCTTCATTTAACATTCTATCAACTTCAATCCCTTCATCTAATTTCATGATATTCGTCTATGTTTGTTTCCTCTTCGTCTATGTTTGGTGCCTCTTCGTCTTTCATGCTATGCAATAGTATCATATTTGAATAATAATTTTGAGGGAAAGGGTTTATACCACTATGACCAAATTTTTGTTAGGATATTTAGACACTTAGGAGTTAGTTAAGATCAACTTGTGTAATATATCCGTCAGGAAAAGTGTGTTTCTTTAGTATGCATTAGTATGCATTTGTAAATACTTAATCTGACGGTCACGATATGTTCCCGACATAGAGTGATCCGATGGCTCAACTTCTCTTAGATCATACCTACCCTTGATCCATGGCTTAACACCCGATTGGTCCATGATCTCTATTTAAAGAGCATGGAGGGTCATTGGAAAGTTGATCGATTATGAGAAGCTCATTTGTAATTTTCTTTCTTTGCATAATAAATTGTTCCGTAGAAGCTATTTGGCTGGGGCCGTGGAGTGTTTCCCTCACGAAGGTTTAAACCACGTCAAAACATCGGTTTATTGATCTGTGATCTGTTTGTGAGAAGTGGTTGCTCTAGGTGTTCGGTCTTTTGGGAGTACCCTGTGTACCCGAACATGGTATCAGAGCTTTTATGAAGAGCCACTTTCGGTTATGATCTAGATCTTGAACTGTTGTTGCTGAAACTTGAAAGGGTTTATGGTTCTGGTATTTATATGCATTTCTAGGCTGTGGGAGGTGTTCCATTGCGTTCAGAGCGCCATTTCCATTGGAAAATAGTTTTCGTTTGATCGAAAATGGTTTATGGTTACTTTAGAAACGCGTATTTCATTAGATCGGAAGGTATAATGTTACAGTGACACTTTTTTATTTTTATTTTTTAAAAATACCTAATATTTTATCAGTTTTTATTATTAGATTTTTTTTAGTTTCGATTTGTTGCTTTTCCCTATTTGCGTATGCTCTTTGCCGTGCACCTTGTGTGATCTCGGCGAATCAGAAACAGAAAGGGAAAGGGTTTTTCTCGGTTGCGTATGCTCTTTACCGTGCACCTTGAGCGATTTCGTCAAATCAGAAACAGAGAGAAAATATAGAATTTCCAGGCAAGCTAACAAGATCTAACCCCAAATGTGTGGAAAAGTTCTTTTGTTTCGATTTGTGGTGTGTTTTTGTAGGAAAAAAGGCCAGCACGGAAACCGAGCAAGAAGAGTAAATAAAAAAAAAGAAGAAGAAGCCTCCTTCCTCATTCCCATATTTTAAATACCTTTTAATCTAGCTCACTTCGTTCAAAGTTGTTTTATTCCTTAATGGGACTTAAGTTCAAGTTTTATGAAGTTACTTTTAAAAGAAAATGTGTATGCAATTTCTATTTTCAAGTTACTTTATTGTAAAAGTGCATTTCACTTAAATAATAAAAAAATAAAAATAAAAAGTGAGTCACTTAAGTTCCTTTTTTTTTTGCTACACTATTTAAAGTAACATCATTGTAAAAGTGAAATCACTTATTTTACAAAAGTGATTCACTTAAAACAACTTTATTGTAAAGTGATTGTCAAAGGTTCATCTTGGGAAGAGGGGGGTCCTTTTTTTTTAGCTGGTTATTTTCTATCTGCCACGTCACTAGTGAAGACATCTTCAAAAGTTTCTTTGTTCAAGCATAACTTCATCATACGAAGTCAGTTTTCAGTGCCGTTTTTTTTAAACCGCCTATTTTTTCGAGCTTTTCACATCCAGAATATTGGTTTCTAGTTTTACAGCCATTAATTTACAAATATGGCCGCCCCTTGTGATATTCTACTTACCAGTTCCAACTATTTCTCATAGAAATCTTGTATGGAGGATGTTGTACGAAGTACATGACTTTTTAGAATTACCTCAGGGAAAGAAACAAAACCTATTGATGATGATAAGAAAATAAAATGGGCAAATAGATGTGACGAAGCTCGTGGATTGATTGGGATGTTAATCTATACTGATTTGCGATTCCACATATCTAGAATTGATGAACCTGATGCTGCTTGGGACAAGTTGGAATTTGTGTTTGGTAAACACAATGAAATTCGAGGTCACCAACTCGAAAATGAGTTGATTTCTTTAAATCCAAGTGATTTTTCATGCAGACAAGATTATTTATTTAAGTAAAAAACTCTTAAACTCTTATGAATGTAATATTAAGAGGGAAGACAAACAATGCATTTATCATATTCTTTCCAAACTTGGACCTGCATATTCTATTTTTGTATTTACATTTTACTCCATGAAAGAATCGTTGAATGCAGCTAGCTATCAAGAGCCTAGTCTTGAATCCTTTTGCGATTCCTTGATTAGAGAGCAAGATAAGCTCATCCATCTTGGAATAATTAACAATGCAGATACATCTGGGAAAGCCTTATTATCCCAATAGAAAGAAAAGTCCAAGCCTCCTAAGAAACAAAATTTTCGCAATAATAAGTCAAACAAGGGTCCCAAACCCTCTTAGTCAGCCCCTTCTTTAAAAAATGACAAAGGATCCAAGCCAAAAGGTAAGAAGACTGAGCATCATTGCAACTATTGTGGTAAAGATAATCATGATGAATCTAAGTGTTTCAAGAAGATGGCAGCCTTGGAAGTAGCAATGAAGAAGCACCACATCAGCCTAGATTCGCCTTCAGAATCTACCTCTCATGGACATGCACTTTGTGCTTCTAGTTATTCTTATAATGCATCTTCTTCTTCTAATTCAAGTGAATGGCTCATTGATTCTAGAGCATCTTATCATATGGCTAAGGATCAAGCCATATTTTATACTATGCATGAATGTAACACCAAACAAATATTTGTTGTTGATGATAGATCTCTAAGTGTTGTAGGAGATGGAACAGTTCCAGTAGATAATGGTTATTTTAGTGATGTACTATGTGTTCCAAGAATTTCCTGCAATTTGTTATCAGTCGATCAAATCACTCATTCTGGTGAAGGTAAAACTATGACGTTTACACCTCACCAAGTTGTAATCAATGATTTTAAAGATCCTCAACAGGTCCTAGCTACCGTAATTGTTGATGATATTACCAAGTTTACAAGTTTAACAACTTTGGGTCATCACCTTTTCCTTCAGTTTTTGTTACTCATAGTGATAACTTGAGCAAACTTTGGCATGAGCGACTTGGCCACTTAAATTATCGCTCATTGCAACAACTATGTAAATACAATATGGTGACAGGTCTTCCGATGGTATCTTGCAGGGATGGTGTTTGTTCCGGTTGCGTACTCGGAAAACATCATCGGGACAGTTTTGCAAAACGTGCCTCTTAGCATGCCTCGGTTCCCTCAGAGCTTGTGCATAGTGACTTGTGTGGTCCTCTTCCATCTGCTTCCTTTTCTGGTTTCAAATATTTCTTAACTTTCATTGATGATTACACCAGATGCACTTGGGTTTATTTCCTAAAACTTAAGAGTGAAGTATTTAACATGTTCTTGGCCTACAAGGCCCATGTTCAAAAACAATCTGGTCATCAAATTATTAAGTTAAGATCTGACAATGGAGGAGAATATGTTAACAAAAAGTTCACTACTTTTTACACTGAACAAGGAATCCAACAATAACACACTGTTCCATATACACCACAACAAAATGGTGTAGTTGAATGGAAGAACCGCACTTTGAAAGAAATGGCTAATTGTATGATCCAATCTAAGGGACTAAGTCTTCAATTTTGGGCCGAAGCCATTAATTGTGCAAATTACATAGTTAATCGCACCCCCACTAAAGCATTACAAGGTATCACACCGAAAGAAGCATGGAGTAAACTTAAACCAGATGTAAGTCATTTCCGTGTGTTTGGTAGTGAAGCATGGGCTCACATTCCGGATGAAAAACGGAAAGCATTGCAGCCTAAAAGTGAAAAGTGCATATTTTTTGGATATTCTGAAAATGTAAAAGGTTATAGAATTATTCAACCACATTCTCATGATGTAATCATTAGAAGAGATGTTAAATTTGATGAAAATCTCTTGGCCTGCGAGCCTAACTCGGCGATTGTGCCATCTTTGTCCTGTGAGCCTGATTCGGCGATTGTGCCTTATTCTTCTTCCAACTTCCTTGACAGGTTTCTAACTCCAGTTTCTGATGATGACAATGAGGATGAAAATCCACCCCTGCCTTCTCATGTTCCTCCAGTTGCACCAGCACAAGTGCTTCCTTGATGGGTATGTTCAACATGTGAAGCAGCTGGTGATCTTGCCGATGATCCTAGAGATCAACGTTGAACACGTTCTCAGTTTCAATGAGCCTCTTCTCTTTTGGCTCAAGTTTTTGAGAATCATGATCCAGAAACTTTTGCAGAAGCTTCAGGAAATCCAGATTGGGATGCAGCTATGGATGAAGAATATCATTCCTTAATGGCGAACGATACTTGGTATCTTGTACCTCTTCCAAAAGGAAGAAAACTTGTCAGATGTAAATGGGTCTACAGAACTAAGTATCCATCAGATGGAAGTGTTGAAAGACTTAAGGCAAGGTTAGTTTCCAAAGGTTTTTCCCAAGTTGAATGGATTGACCTCAATGAAACCTTTGCTCCTGTTGCAAAAATGAACTCCATCCGCCTTGTTCTTTCCCTTGCAGCCTTACATAACTGAAAATTCCATCAAATGGATGTCAAGTCTGCCTTCTTGCATGGTGATTTACAGAAGGAAATTTACATGGAACAACCTCCTGGATATGTTCAGAATAACTCTAGCCTTGTCTGCCGCCTTAATAAATCCTTATATGGCCTTAAGCAAGCTCCTAGAGCTTGGTATACCAAAATGGATAGCTTTCTCCTTGACACTGGTTTTTCTATATGCCATTCTGACCGCAATGTCTATACCAAGAAAGTAGGAAACCATCTCATCATACTTGTTCTATATGTTGATGACCTTATTCTTACTGGTAGTGACCCTAAGCTTATAACCCATGTGAAATCCTGTCTTAAGCAAAACTTTGAAATGTTAGACTTAAGACATTTGCATTATTTTATTGGTCTCCAAGTCGTGCAAACCAAAGAAGGAATCTTTCTTTATTAGTTTAAGTATGCGTGTGACCTTCTTCTTCGCTTTCACATGGAAGATTGTACACCTGCCCCTTATCCCTTCCAGTCTGGAGTCAAACTTTCTGCCACTTGTACTTAACCTGAAGTAGATGCCACCTTGTATCGTCAGCTTGTTGGTAGTCTCTAATACTTGACTCATTCCTGTCCTGACCTTTCCTTTGCCGTTGGTCGTGTTTCCAGTTATATGCAAAAACCTCCTGAAAGTCACTTGAAAGAAGCTAAAAGAATACTTCGATATATTTGAGGTACAATTCAGTTTGGGATTCGTTACAGTACAGGGGGGAAACCTTTGTTGGTTGGTTTCACTGATTCAGATTGGGCCGGCGATCCTGATAATCGAAAGTCTACTGCAGGTTATGTTTTCAGTCTGGGATCTGGACCTATTACTTGGGCTTGTAAGAAACAACAAGCTCCTGCTCCTGCTCTTTCTTCAGCAGAGGCAGAATATCGAGCCGCAGTTAATGCCAGTCAGGAAGCTTTATGGCTTCGACAAATCCTTTCAGAGTTTGGATTCGAGCAGCAGCAACCTACTCCACTTTGGTGTGACAATCAAAGTGCCATCAAGCTTGCCAAATATCCAGTCCTATATCAACGCAGCAAACACATTGAGCTACATATGCACTTCATCAGAAATCTTGTTCATGATCGTGTTCTTGAAGTGCTCTTTTGTCCTACAGATGATCAAGTTGCAGACATCTTCACCAAGTCTCTTACAGAAGCGAAGTTTTCTAAACTTCGGTCTATGTTAGGAGTTCAGGAATTTGTCATTAAGGGGGTATAGGCTCTAATGCCTCCTTCCTTCTCCTAATAGTGTCATTTTGTAAATCCTTCAATCCTATCCCAAGTTGTTCTTAAGGGGGGATGTTAGGATATTTAGACACTTAGGAGTTAGTTAAGATCAACTTGTGTAATATATCCATTAGGAAAAGTGTGTTTCTTTAGTATGCATGAGTATGCATTTGTAAATACTTAATCCGACAGTCACGATATGTTCCCGACATAGAGTGATCCGATGGCTCAACTTATCTTAGATCATACCTACCCTTGATCCATGGCTTAACACCCGATTGGTCCATGATCTCTATTTAAAGAGCATGGAGGGTCATTGGAAAGTTGATCGATTATGAGAAAATAATTTGTAACTTTCTTTCTTTGCATAATAAATTGTCCCGTAGAAGCTATTTGGCCGGGGCTGTGGAGTGTTTTCCTCACGAGGTTTTAAACCACGTTAAAACATCGCTGTATCGATCTGTGATCTGCTTGTATGAAGTGATTTCTCTAGGTGTTCGGTCTTTTGGGAGTACCCTGTGTACCCGAACAATTTTAACATATGGTCATAAATCACTTCTCTATTTTTAATCTTCCCACCACGATAGCCAGTACATGGACATGCATTTTTATACAATCTCTTCTCGTTGGCTATTCTCTCATCATGTGCATGGTATTCATTGGTTGTCAAAATTGGGTATTGACTCATCTTCAATTTTCTATATTTAATTACGAAATTGCTATGTTAATTAACAAACCAATCATCGAGTCTATATGAACCAATTAGCTTTGACATCAACAAGTCAACCTTGACATTGATTAGATAAATTGAATTATAGGAATACAAATTGACTTATAGAAACACAAATTGTTGTGATACTTGTCAGTAGTGGAAGTTATGTGTAATTGACAATTTTATGCGGTATAAATAAATTAATGAACTCCAAATGACGGGTCTTCCTGCTTAGAAACATAGATATTGAAAAATATAATAGGTGCTTAGGAAATCATATAATTAATAATTTATAAGTAGATATCCTTCCCTATTTATCTAATTGTTCATCTAAGAAGTTTTAAACTGTGGTTGAGGAAAATCATGAATGCTCATTTTCTATGTTTTTGTCTTTGTTCCTATTTTGATTTTTGCTTAGTGTAGATAAAGAACAATTGCATATTAGTATGCATAATAATTATGGGAATAACCCAGAACAATGGAGAGATTAGAAACAAGGATCCCTGCCACATAAACTAATGATTATCTTAGATATAGTCATATTGTTCCTTAGCCATTCTAAATAGAAAGAGCATATTTGTTGTATTGGGCTCTCAAAGATAGCCTATAGAAGTGTTACACAGAAATCTTCCACCCTATGAGCATCAACATTCTTTGGCCTGTAGGATCCATTTCAGTGACTCAGATCCATTTTCATCCTTCAGTGATACTAGTTTATCCTATTTTTGTTCCTACCCGCATGTTGCATCACTATAGCATGCATACCCGCGAGTTGCATCCCTATAGCCCGCGGGTATCAAGTAAAATGGTAAAAACCACTATTTTATTACTTTTTACTCCCAAAAAGTGGTCATCGGGTGACCTTTGGCTCTCCATCTGCCCAAGTAACGTCTCGATGAGTCCTTTCACCTACCTTTGAGAGGACTATATATTGAGCACATATGGCTTATGGACGGGAGGAGGAGGAGAATAGTAAAGGCACTCTAGTGGATTTTTCCCTATCTTGAGTCTGCACTCATTGATCCTTGTAGTTGTGAACCAGTTATGTTCACCTTCCAAACTCCTTTCTAGTTTTAGTTTGCCATTCATGGAGGATTGAAGTGGTGGAGGCACAAGTGGATTGATCTAGATCTTGGTTCAGATTGGTTGCCAGCAAGAGGTCGTATCACTTTGTACTTCTTCTCATTCATTAATAGAAATACTCATATTCTCATCCATTCATGGTGTGAATGTCATTTATTATACATTGGGTTGCATTTGCTTATGATATTATGGACCATTTTTATTGATGATGTTAATGTTATTTATATATCACATGTACTTGTTAGATATTTGTTGTCAAGACTAATTTGCAGATTACAAGTGCTTGGACGTGCGTGGATTGAAAGCTCCAACGGGATCTACATCAAACGTTGGATCGAGGTTGGTTACATTTCTCCATTGTTTTAACATTGTCGTTTATAATAGCATTGTTTTGAGAATTGAGTAGATTTCTGGTAGTCATCTGTCTGTTGTGGTATTCCCAAGCCATAGTGATTTTTATCCAATACAAGAAGGTGCATATTAGTTTGCTTAATAGTTGGGAGTGTTTAGCAATCCATTTTTTTGGATAAAACTCAAAGATAGTTCTAGATCACTTTATTTTTTGTTTCTTATTGATATCATATTTCAAAATACACCTAGATCCTTTCAACATACTAGGTCCCCTATAGCTAGTTCTTGTATCCCTCCCTACCAGGTTGAGTTGAGATGGTACAAAAAACTAACACTGGGCACAAGGAAACATAAATAAAGAGAGACTTGTGAAGACTTGAATCATACCGAGAACAAGGAATAGATACCCATGATAACGAATGATATAAACCAATTTATTTTGTGGTCACCCCATCTAGACGCTCACGCAGGGAACATACCTACCATTTTAACATACCATTTGATATTATTTGTCCCATACGATCATCATACAATCATATAGGATCTAATTAATACTTCATATTGATCTTCAACAACCACTAAAAATCATAGGAAATTTGACCACAAAGTAGGGGCCATTGTTTTCCATATATTTTTAACTTAGGGGAGGACATATATCATCATGCAATATACATTGATCGCACTTTCAACCCAATAAAGACAAGGGCCACAAAACCATAATGACAAGTAAAGAAGTGCTAGGATCACCATACAAATATAGTTTCCTCCTAGTTACTTTGAAGGACCAATTAGTCATTTCAAGGAAGCTATAGTGTATAAAAGCCATTTCTCGTCATTTCTAGGAAGCTATGCAATTTAGAATAGGTGATGTAGCCTTAGTACACCAACTGATTAGGGTATCCTTGAGGCTAACACTTAATACACAATTTTTTTCATAAAAAAATTCAACAATCCTAAACATATTGACATAGTTTAACAAACCTTGGTCTCGGTGGGAATCCTCAAAATAAAACTTGAACCGTCTAGTTTGAATATGGAATTAATAAACATGTGGTCACTCTAACAAGATAATGATTTATATGTCGTGATTTTGTGTATTAGTACATATGCACTTCTAGATATACCAATCAAACAACATTGTCTAGCAACAACAAACTAAGTGGACAAGTTTTTCAACAAATAGATCTAGGCATAGATATGGAGAGCCAATGATGATATAGAGAAGCAATGAAACTAAGGAGGAGCAGTAAAGATCCCAGTGCCAAGAAATGATTATGATATTCTAAGATTTAGTTTTCACAATAGTCATTAAAATTAGCATTATATATCTTAGAATAAAAAATCAGCGACATACATATACAAAAGAATATAACTACAAAATCATAAGATAGACCTTTGTTCCTTGAAAATAAGTTTGAACCATGTATTGACCATAAGGTTCAATTTGGCATCCAACACATGGGATTTTATAAATTTGTTGCTTGATAAAATAGTGCTATAAGAGGTAACATGGCCAATTTTTTCTACATTTCAATACGTTATTCACATCTTATTCAAAAGGTTGCAATTACCTATCATTGGATCCTATAGGCCAATTAATTGGATTGGTAGCAAGCCCAAACTCATGTTCAATTTGACCAAGTAACTCGAGAGGTTATAGTGGTGGATAATATACAAAGTAAACATATCAAATTTCTACATTTTGCATACCTACAATGATATTGGATGTCCAAGTTACATCGTTGAGTATAAAGAAATAAATATATATATATATATAATTTTTATTCTTTTAAACTAAAATGGATAGAGGTTATATTAAAGGAAAGTTGCAGCTACACCGTACAACAAATTAATACAATCCATATAGAGAGTCTGATTATGAAACTTCAAGATGTCCAAAATATGCAAGGAGGTTATATTCAACCAACATTTCTCTTATAATGATATTGAAAAAATTATTAACCTAACTACTATAGTCTCTAATAAACTATCCTAACATAAACTTTCATTTACAAAACATAAGAACTTGGATAAGTTAATGGGCTCAATGGGAATCCTGAAAAAATAAAACATAAGAACCAACATTTCTCTAAAATTACTGACACATTTAAATAGGTTATTCACATTTCGATTCAAAAGGTTGCAATTACCTATTAGTACTAGATCCTATAGTCCAATTAACTGGATTGGTAGAAATCCCAAACTCATGTTCAATTTGATCAAGTAACTCGAGAAGTTATAGTGGTGGATAATCTACTTTGTTCTTCAAAGTAAACATAGCGACATTCTACATTCTTCATACCTCCAATGATATTGGATGTCCAAGTTACATTGTTAAGTATAGATAAATCAATATCAACAATAGCAAGAAAAAAGTAGTTGTATATTCCTTCCGACTCTCTTCCTCTTCTGTAGCTCTATCCTACCCTTTGGTGTTTTCTATTGAATCTATCTCCATTGTCTTCTATTCTTAACAACTCTATGGAGCCTTCTTGGAGTCCAGAGTCAAAGAGGATGCCAAAGGCCAACTGAAGGATCTTGATTAGTCAAGTGGGGACAAATTTAAAGACCTCATGGAACAACCCTAGTTTAATTCATTTTGATGGTAATGAGGAGTAAATTAAGTATCCAGGCCCGCACCTTAGATGGGTCCATCAAAAAGATCATGGGAAAATAGTGATATGACTACTTAACTACATCCAAAATATGAGCAAAGCTAGACTCATTAAATTTCCAAAATCCCTTGGAGGTACCTCAAAACATAAAAATTACACCATGATTGTGGGAACTTAAAACTACACCAATAAATCCTTTCACTTTCCTGAGCATGGGAGTATTGAATTAGGGTACCGGGTGGGTTGAGGGAATTTAAGCTCTAGTGCATGTGGGTTGGAGTGCACCATATTCCTGGATACCAACACCGTCTTCTTTGCTTTTGTTTAAGTCGAGCTAAGCCAATCCTACATCCATTTTCCCACTTCAACAATGGTTCCATATAGGGTTTTCATCCAAAAGGTCTATGTAGATAAATCTTAGAAGCCAAGAGAATTGGTACCCTAGTTGGTCTAAAGTTAAGCAAAACATTCCTCATACAGGAGAAAACCCTAGCTATTCATTTTCAAAACTAAAACGAATGGCTTAAAATGTATCTAAACAAATAGAATGATGGCATATGGACAATGAAACTAAGCCCATGAAAATACAAAGGGTTGAGACACAATCAATCAACCAAAACAATAACCCATAAAATGATAATTACATAGTTAGTTGTATCCAATGTATGTAAGCATATGAAAATCATCCCAAACACATCATAATTGCTTCCCAAACCAACTTCAAAGCCCAAAACCAAAAGAGATTTTACTAAACTGCAATTCTATAAGAGAAGGGGGTTTCATCTCCAAATTCATTGCAGAAGTATTCTTGGCCAACTCCAAACCAATCATTGTTTTCCTTTTCAAAAGCCTCAAAATTCTCTCCATGACAACTTGAATAAATACTCAATTTTTCAAAACCCTTCCCTTAGACCGACATCATGAAGAGTTGCCTAAATGCCCCAACCCCCCCCTCCTCAACCAAATCACATAGAAAAAATCTAATTCTTCCCTAATAGACTCTCAAAGACTACCAAAATGTCAAAGCATCTCAAAACGTTATGCCCAATTGCTTCTCAAAACCCCCAAAACATCCTCTTCCCGCCAAAGCCATAAATTTGACGCCAAATACACCTCCCAATCTCATGATGTTTCACTGCTTCATGAAGGTTGGTCTGGTTTGGTCATTGTGGTGGTATGCTCTGGTAAGTGTAGTTTTGGTGTATTGTGTGTATGATCAACCAAAAAAGGCGGTGATATTTGTGTTTGATTTATTTTCCAATAAGACGGTGGCATAATTTGTATATTGTTTTTTGTTTTTTATATGTTTTTAATACACACACACACACACACATATATGTTATAACATACAAATAATATAATATATGACTTATATTGCTTATAACTTATATATTATATTATTTTTATATTATATGTTAGATATTGTATATTTTTTTTTTTACACAAATGGATAAAAGCTTGATATTAAAAAGGTGAAGCAGATTACAGAGATAAGGGGAGGCTGTTCCCAAAAGACCAGAGCTGTCAAGACAAACTCATCAATTACCAGCCTCTGTAGATCAAAATCGGCCTTATGCCTATTACAATTGGAAAAACTTGCAGAACTATTACAACTATAGATATTGACGAACTGCCCTAACAGGATACAACATAAATAGAACATATAACTAGTATTGAAAACACCATACCAAAAAAGGAATTGCTTAGACCTAGAGCGCTAGTTATCATGGTGGTTTCGGGAAATGTTATCCTTGCTACCAATAGCTATGCCTGCATTTCCATCATCTATATTCAGGATGACCGAGGGAATATTTCCACTGTTGGTCCTAACACAGTCCACTTTTGCTTCTACAATTCGAAGATAGCTGTAGAAAGTATCGTATTTGCTCATCAACTTTTCAAAACAATCTTCTGTCTGACCAGTGCTTAAATGAACTTCTGAGTGGAGATTTGAAAAAAGGTGGCCAAGTGGGAGATAGCTTTCTTCATATCCAGGAGATCTCCCCTGAGCCAACGCACTTGTGCATCCAGGTCCTGAAGATGAGAATGGAGTTCAGGGGAGGGACTTCCCTGCCCTTGAGGAGAATCTAGATTGACCAGACCCCCAATGTCGCCATTAACATGCTTCCAGTTCTTACTTCCCAATTCACCAGGACTTCCACGAAACAGCTGCGGAGTTGCACCATGAATGAAATCATAAGGTGTCAAGTGTAGGCCAGAGTCTAGGGTCTTTCCAGAGGTGAAACCATAGCCAGAGAACTGCGCCAGGCCCCTGCTGCCCTGACCATGATCAGCGTCTATAGGCACAAATATTCTTCCACTGCCATACTCATCTATCTTGGGATGATTGAAGCAAGCCATCTTAGTCACTCCACCCCTGGAGGGGTCATTGCCGTCAGTGCCATGGAAGAGGTCAGAGAGATAGCACTTCAGACTGCCATTGCCAGCCCCCCCTGGCTGCCCCTGATTATTCTTCTTGCATTTTCTGCAATGCTGAGAAGGGGGGAATTGGTTGCAGTCCTCCATAGCTGGTGAGAACAACAGACTTCCGAAGACTACGCTGAAGGGAAAGGAACATAGAAACAGGGAGCACAAACACAGAAGGGTTCGCATGGAGTTAGATTCTTCACCACCTGGCATGATATAGCCAACCACCACCTTGGGGTCGTCCACATTAAACTCCCGCATGCGAGCCAGGTGGTGTCTTCCAGGGGTGGCCGCCGATTCAGGGGAGAGGATGTTTGAAAGGAGCTGGAGGATCTAGGGAGGATATGGAAAATTAATGAGGTCGAAGGGAGGGGCATGAGGAAGGAGGGGGTAAGGATCGAGGGGTTAAGGGAGAACAAGTTAAGGCACCCAAACATCCACCTTAAGTCGACCATTGATAAGAATGTGCCCACAATTCAAACCTGTGCCAACATTAGCCATAGAGTCGGTAGTTTGGTTGTTTTTTCCAAGGATGTGGAGGTATGAGAGGGAGTGAAATTCTTTGGCCAGAAGGATGAAGTTCTGATGCATCATAGAGACGGTTTTTCGGTGAATATTGACTAAAGTTTTGGCTTCCCTAATCACCATCATTGAGTCTCCAAAGACCATGAGATCCTTGATATCGTTGCTTCTTGCAATGTCCATCCCTTTTATCAATGCTAACCATTCTGCTTCGTTATTAGTTATTTTTCCAATTCCCCAAGCATAATCATTCAATTTGCTTCCATCGGAGTCTGTAAGGACTCCCCCTGCACCTGCCAACCCGGGTCAGATATTGTATTATTTATATATTATAATAAAGAATATAAAATTTTATAGATTGTATTAATTATATATTATAATATAGAGTATATAATGTTAAATATTATATTATTTTTTATATATTATAATATATATGCAATATACATGAAGACTGACTCTAATATGTTTCTAGTTAATAGTAGCTATATTAGTCAAATCTCCACTTGTTGCAGCTGATTATATTGCCAATACTCTTTTTAGATATAGATCCACAACTACATATCTTTCTTGATCATGTAGAGATCCACTTGTTGGATCTTAGATTGTCAATACTCCTTTTAGATATAGATGCACTAGAATATCTTTCTTGATCATGTAGAGATTGGATAACAATGTCATAATCTCCAATATCAATTACTTGCACTCATTTTTTTTCCAGATTCCACAACAACAATTTTATTATTTAACTTTAGTATCTAACCTATAATTGCATATATTTATAGTGTAATCACTAATACAAAACAATGACATAGTACATGTTATTGAGTGTGGAAACGTTGCAAAGCATAGCCAACACATCCATGGATACTGCAAAAATGAATTCAACATGAAAATCCCTAATCATAATGAACATGATAAATTAAGCACACTAAAATAACTACACAACCAAAACTCAAATACACATAAGTAATAAATACCACTAATTTATATTCACATAGTCACTATCTAGTTGTATGAGTAGTTTGCATTGGTCGTTTATAGCTACATCATTTAAAGTTGCTCAAATTTGGTGGTATTTACCTTATAAAAAATGTCACGACTAACATTTTTGGTCGCGTAGTCACAAATTTCTCATTTTGTACTAGTGTGGTGTTGTTGATGACTAGCTCCCATATGATGATTTGTTTAAAGTGAATTTTGTTCTAGATTATTTATCAAATATATTCTATAGTTGAAAAGAGACATCTAGTGGTTCAATATGTATATTATTAGTGGACTACATGTCAGTGATAGAAGTTGGACATTGATGCATACTTAGGCGTTGTGTTATGGATCATGAGAGGTTAGACATTTTGTGGAAATTCCATAGTGGATTTGTGGAAGGGAATGCTGGAAATAAGGCTATTATTCACAAAATGCTACAAATTAGGTTGTGGTGGCTAACTATGTTCAAATATTCCAAGGATCATTCTAGAACATGTGATGTGTGCCAACAAGGAGGTAGAAACTCGAGGTAGGATGAGATGCCCTTAAATCTAGTTAGGACTTTGTAGCCATTTGAGAAATGGATTATTAATCTTATAGGACCAATTAACCCTCCTACCTAATACCAAATATCGGTACATTATTATTGCAATCAACTATTTAATAAGGTGGGAAAACGTGGAACCTCTGAAGGATTTCTCTACTAATATTGTAGCTAGATTCATTTTTTAGCACATCATCACCCAATTTGGATGTCCTTAGAGTCTTACAAGTGATCAAGGTCCACATTTCCTAACTCACATTTCCTAGCACACATGAATATTTGATTCAACATCATAAGAGTGTCCCTTACCATCCCCGATCTAATGGTATAGTTGAAACATTCAATAATTGTTTTGGAGATGGGGTTGACAAAGGTCTGTACTGCAAATAGGGATGATTGAGTTCTTACATTTTTATGGGCATACATAACTACTTCCAAGAAATTGCATAAACACACACCAATCTAGTTGGTGTATGGGAAATAAGTGGTTGTCCCTACAAAATTTGTAGTTCCTATAATTTATATCACCATGCAACTCATATGACTGATCTAGAATCAATTGTGAACATGGATTAAAAAAATTGGAAGAATCAAGGTTTCTCAAATATTTTAATTAGTCAGTCATAAAGGAAGGACATAAAGCATGGCATGATTGCCACATTAAACTTAAGATATTTCATAAACGTGACCTTGTTGTGTTATATGACAATTGATATCTGAAAAAATCCAAGGAAACTTCAAATACATTGGTTAGGACCTTTCCTTGTTGTGGAAATTAGGGAATTAGGTGTTGTTTGTTTGGCCCAACTTGATGGAGCTCTTAAATATATATGGGTGAATGGTGCTTGCCTAAATCCCTATATTGCAATGCAC
The DNA here is from genome assembly GCA_027924585.1 of Larix kaempferi. Classification (NCBI taxonomy): domain Eukaryota; kingdom Viridiplantae; phylum Streptophyta; class Pinopsida; order Pinales; family Pinaceae; genus Larix; species Larix kaempferi. Next base: position 10,041,477 of record BSBM01000072.1, on the reverse strand, counting down.
TGAAGGTATCAAAATACACTCTTGTCACAAGGAGTGGGGTAGGGTAGGTTCCTTTTTTCTTTTCTTTATTAGTTTGGCATTTCTTCGGTAGTGATACTTTTACAACTAAGTTGCTAGTTTCTTTCAAGGTTTGTGTGACATGTCAAAAATGTTTCTCATAGACTGTGTGGTTGTGTGAAGAAGTCAATTATAATTGATTATGAGCAAAAAATTATGGTCGAGCGATCCGAGTCATTGATCCATAAGTCCTTTTTTTATAATTCTAATTAACGTTGTGGTTGTGTCAAGTTTCTTCACAAGTAGTTAACTAAGTGGTTGTTGCACTATAATATTATTATGTTACTTGTGTAAAGGAGAACAAGCAGTCACATCATGGCATGCGGGTGTGTCAGTCATAGGTTATAATATGACCTTTCTATAAAGTATTTGAGTTGATGTTAGGATCCCATCTAGTCAAGTAGATGTGTCTAGGTAGTTGTTCTCATTAACACTTTAAATGCATCGATTTGGATTGGTATGAGATATAGTGGTAAATATTTTGCATGCATGAGGTAATATTGGAATTTGATGGTCACATAAATACTATCGAGAATAGTTAAGTTCCTTAACTATTCATTATTTCCACACTTTGTTTCCTTGTGTGCACCCAAAAACCACCTTGGAGCACAATAAGAGCCAAGATTTCCCCTTGAGTGTTTTCCTCCAGCTGTTAGTTCGACCCCTTGTTGTATTTGTGTACCAGAGGAAAAGTGTATTTATGGACAAGAAATCTATTAGAAATACTATTTCCCCATGATCCAAGGATGTTGTTCCAGTTGATATCTCTAATTGATGTGTTGCAGTCTTGGGGATCTGCATGGGAAAGTGGAGCAAACACAACTTGTTGACAACATTTTTGCAGACAAGGACCTCTTCCCATACATGATACCTCAGGTATACATGGACCATCTACAGATACAATAAGGAGAAATAATTGTTGTCTCAAATCCGACATATGAGTCCCTACAAGCATCCACTTTGACACTTATATTGGACCTTCCCATTTTTGGGACCATATGCGAGGTGATGAAGTGAACCAAGTTCCTTATCAACCGAGTGCATGGAAATTATGTATGGCTAGATAAAGAATACCCTATCCATGTTTATGATATCCACTGGTTGAAAGGATTATCCATGAAGGGAAAAGATGTCACCAATGCTTTCTAAGGAGCAGGGAACCATGGTAGGAGAAAGGGAGAGCCCAATCATTGCCAAAAGTATGACACCTATAGGGGTTTTCATGACACTAAAATTGACCCTATAAATTAGGACCAAGTTTAGTTTTACTACTAGCTGATAGTAGGTCATGTAATGAGGAACTACACCAAAGGATAGTGCATGTTGGATGCTATCTATGTGGTAGAATCAAATATGCAGGGGGTGAAGTTGAACCCATGTCGGTTCCTTATGAACAATACGTTGCAGGATTTCACAAATACCCACAAGCGGTAAAATTACCTCATATTTAGGTATCTGTTGCTAAGTTTTGCAACGTGGAAGTGGGAAACTGTTGATGTATATGTAACTTCGGAATGTATTTCATATATGCATGTTGTATGTACTCCTATAGAGATGGTATTATTCCTCTATACGTAAGTGTCGTCATTTATATTGTAAATGTCGTAACTTATACTTGATGGGTTATTAGACCACCTTGTTGGGGTCGGCCCTGTATAAGTCATGTGGGTCAAAGGGTTATTAGACCACCCTATTGGGGGTCGGCCATGTGGGTTGAAGGGTTATTAGACCACCCTATTGGGGGTCGGCCCAGTCAGCATTATGTTATGTGGTTAAGTTCGAGCCTACATGATTTATGTAAAAGGCAAGTCAAGTCAAGTATAAATAGAGTGCGGGAGGCACTCTATTTCATCACTCACTTCTCACTCATGCACTCAAGGAGGAGTGGTGCACTTATGGAGGAGGAGGATCTGCTGCTAGGATATCTCTTATGTTTGGGTTGTATCATTTCTCTATCTATCTCAGAGGAAGTTATTCGGGTTTTTCACCTTTATGGTTTTCCCCAAGTAAATCTTGTGTCTCTTGTGTGCTTGCATTATTGTCTCCATGATTGAGATGCTGTAGATATGCTGTACATGTTGTTATCTTAGTTAATATCCTAGATCAGATTGAATTAAATTCTAAAAATTTAACATGGAATCAGAGCTAGCCTGAAAGAAGGCATGATATGGCATGTATGACACTTGTTGCACTTACGATGCTAGGGCTTGATATAGCAAAAACCAGTCATCGTAGCACTTTCGCTATAAATCTGTTTTGGCGAAGTTTTCAGATCTGAAAACTTTACAGGTCGAAGATTAAATCTCCATGTACCTTGTGTCCAAAGGAAAACCTCTAATTCGTTGTACTTTGTGATTTATGATCTGTACAATATAGGGTTTCTGCCTCTTCCAGATCTGAGTCAAAATCAGGTGACCTTGGGAAAAAGGTCATAACATGGGCTCGGAAGCTCCAAATGAAATTTCATAAAAAGTGACAGGTAGTACACAGACTACACTATCTCAGGAAAATTTTTCAGAGGCTGAAGTTGAACCAGTGACACGTGGAACGCCGTACAAGTTCGCTCTCCTGTATTATCCCATAAACAGGTCACGTTGCGACACTTGGCATAAATATGTCTCAGAGAATCCAATTGAGGTCAGACCTATCGAGATGGAAATATAACAGGTCGGGATATCTCAAGAAAATGTTTCAGAGGCTGAAGTTGAAACAGTGACACGTGGCACGCCATACAATTTCGCTCTCCTGTATTATCCCATAAACAGGTCACGTTGCGACACTTGGCATAACTCTCTCTCAAAGAATCCAATTGAGGTCAGACCTATCAGGATGGAAAGATAACAGGTCGGGCTATCTCAGAAAACTTTTTCAGACCCTGTGGATCAAAAAGTTCGAAGTTACACCAGAAACAATCAGGTACATATTTCTGTCAAAACAGAATTATTTTTTAGTAACTTCATTCATGGCTTCCGGAATTTAGGGCTTTGGAGAAAGTTGGAATTTTTGTAATCGGAGACCACGGATGAATGCTAATCATCAAAATAAAAATTTATAGACCAATATCAGAATTTTTGGTTGGGCAGAAGGTCGGGCTTGATTAGACCCTAGTTCGGGACTTTGATCAGAAAAGTGGAAAATTAGGGCTTCTGTAAAAATGGGAATTTTTGAAATATGTGACCACAGCTGGAAGCTCCTTAGAAAAATAGAAGCTTAGAGCTTTGGATCAAACCTTTTGATTGGGCAGAAGAGTGGGCTTCATCAAACCCCAGTTCAGGGTCACGTCTAGTGAATCCGGAAGTTTCAAAGGCAAAATTGAGGAGTGAAACTTTGTAGTTTTCAAATTCAGAATATACCAGCTTGATCAGCTCATCAAGGCACATATTTCTATCCTTTCGGAAGTTTGAAATTCAAAGTTTGAATTTTTGGGGTTTCTCTGACAAACCCATATCCAGCTCCAGGTCCAGTTCTTGCAAATCAAGTGGATTGGGTTAATCCTAGAAGAAGATGGATTGGTCACCTGCATAAGTGAAGAAGTTCCTGTTTCAGAGGGATATGAGGCTAAGGCCTTACATAAGAATATTACAAGCGATCTTGACAGGTATGACTCATCGAGGTATGTTTCAATATTCGTTCATGATTAAGTTTATGGTATGTTTTTCTGCACGTTACTATGGTTAGTACAATCTTGATTTTAGATTTGTCGTATCACCTTAACAAAATTATGAATGCATGATAAAAGATATTCATTGGTTAGGGTGTTGACACTTATGATTGTACCAATGCATTATGGTGTTGTATGAGGTTTATGTTGTCTGCGAACATAAAAGGTACACCAAGAAAGACAAATCATGTTCTACTTCAAGAACGTATGATCATGGTGACATGAAGACAAGGATTCATCCATTGTCATGGATCACATAGAAGATCTACTTTCGAGGTATGTATAACTTGTTTCTACAATGGTTAACTTATGAGACATGCAGGTTACTAGCACAAGTCATTGAAGAGAACCAGAAGACATTATGCGGGTATATTAGACATAACTAGCTAGCATGCTAATCCAGGTATGTTTTTCCTATATCAAGCTAGAATCATACCTTGTGTTAGGATCTTATACTATTGTGTTGTTGATAATGATTATTCATGAAGTCATAGGTTTGAATAATCATGGTGGTATGCATATTATGTTTCGTACCATAATTGATGATATGGCTAACCAGAAGAATCATGAAGGTATAGTTTTGAATAATCACGGGTTTTATGCATATTATATCTCTTCTCTTGATTGATGATTTAACTAACCAGAAGAGTCCTATGATTAAATAAGAATATGTATGAATAAAAGAAGACTTCCTTGAAACCTTGAATACTAATGTTTATTATCTGTGTTTGAATTGATCCTGACTATACATGCTTGAGATTATTGTGTCTTGATAATATTAAGATTATATTAATGAATTATGTATGAGACCTAGAGGATAACACAATGATGATACTAACAAGCATGCATAGGGATCGAGAATGTATATAAGTTCAAGGACAGGTAATCCAGGAAGCAAAGATCAAGAGGGAGCACACTACAGTAGTTTCTACAAGGATGCAGATATTCAGAGGGAGTTGACCACTTCTCACAATCCACATCAGAATGGAGTTGCAAAGATTCAGAGGGAGTCCACCCAACAAACAAACAAAGATAAGTATTTGAATTGTCATTACTTGCATATTTTATTGTTTAAATAATACTGTTCAATAATGTATATACTGATGTTCCTAGAATTAGGTTGTGTATTATGCATATTAGAATAGTTGCATTGATGAACAGTATACTACTAATATGCATGGGTAAGTAGCCTATGGCACTGTACAACATTCCATTGCTACTTATCTAGAATGAAACCTCTTTGCTGACATGTTGGGAGTTGTGCACACTCTTAACAATGTTCTAGTAGAGATTGGAAGGCATCTAGAAAGTTACGGGATATGGATAAATGTTGTATTGAAGCATTGGCTAAGTTAATTGCATGACTGTATGACATATTTCTTTATGTGTAAGAATTTGTTCTGAAAACTATGAGATGTTTTCTAATCATGCAATTTAACTTGTTGTGTAGGAAAGATCGTATGCCATCTCCTACAAAATAAGAACTACAACATTTGTTCAGCAACAAAATTATCTATTGAAGATATTGAAGTTCCCAGGATATGGGAAGAATGCCATGATACGTCGATCATGAAGAATGATGTTTGGGATGTAGTCCCGAGACCTGAAGGGAAGTTTGTTATGACTTCCATATGGATCTATCAAGATCAAGCATGCTGCAGACGGCAACATAGAGAAATGTAAAAGTGATGAAACAGAAGATACACGAGATGGATTTCAAGACAACTTTCTTGAATGGTGTAGTTGAAGAAGAAGTGTATGAGGAGCAGCCACTTGGTTTTGAGATACATGACAGGAAATCATATATGTGCAGAACTTGGTATGGTAGGATAGGAAACTTTCTATCCAGTTTGAGTAAAGCGGGTTCCAACCTTTACTACAAGGTTGAGGAAGGCAATCCAGTGATACTACTATGTGGATGACCTGGTTGTATCAGGTGAGGATAGATTGATTGCCGACACACATCGGAAGCTTGCTGCCGAGTTCGAGTTGAGGAACTTGGGGATGATGCACTATTTGTTTTTGGTATGGAGGTGTGGCAGAGTGATGGGATCTTCCTTGGTCAAGGGAAGTACACAGTAGATATCCTGAAGAGATTCGGCATGATGGATTGCAAGGCCATGGCCACACCTATGGCATCGAATCTGAAGCTTATATGTGATGCTTCATCTGAGCTTGTTGATGTCTCTATGTATCGTCAAATGATTGGGTACTTGATGTACCTAACGAACACAAGACCAGACATTTGCTTTGCTGTGAACACATTGAATCAGTTCCTGACAGATCCGAGGAGTGTTCACCTGGTTGCTGTAAAGCATGTTCTGAGGTACCTGAAGGGTACAGTGGATTATGGGCTCAAGTATGAAGCGAATCAAAAGTTTAACCTGCAGGGTTATGTTTATTCAGATTGGGCTGGCAATGCTGCAGATAGGAAGAGCACATCTAGGTGCTGCTTTAGTATGGGATCAGGTGTGATCTCTTGGTTTAGCAGGAAGCAATCCTGTGTAGCACTGAGTATAGCTGAGGTAGAGTATGTTGCATCCTCTTCAGCTAGTTGTGAGGCAATATGGCTATGGAAGCTACTGTCTGAGTTATTTGATCTCCCGTTGGAGGCTACTGGTATCTTCTGTGATAACCAGAGTTGTGTGAAGCTGTCCGAGAACCCAGTGTTTCATGACAGGTTGAAACACATAGAGATCAAATATCACTATATCAGGGATATGGTGCAGAGAGGAGCTGTGAAGCTCTTGTTTGTTGCGGCGGATGAGCAGATTGCAGATGTGTTGACGAAGCCACTTGCCAGGGTGAAGTTCAAGTACTTCAGAGAGAGGCTTGGCATTCTTCAGATTGAGCACACTTCGAGGAAGAAGTGATGGACACATTTGCTGAAGCCAATCCAAGCATGTTGGAAGAAGGATCCTTCACATGGCTGTGGATGTAAGCTCTGGATGATGAGCATCAGGATGATGTTCTGGTTTCTGCTGGATATGATCAGTTGGATCATTTATATGTATGTACACATCATGTTGGATGCTGGATATGATCGGTTGGATCATGTGTATGTATTTTTGTATATGCATCATGTTGGATGCTTGGACCATGTATCTGTATATGTATCAGGTGGATACATTGTATGATCAGGTGGATCATGTATGGTGATATGTATCATGTATTTGTATTTGTATCAGGTGGATAGATTGTATGATCAGGTGGATCATGTATGATGATATGTATCAGGTAGATACTTGGTATGCATCAGGTAGATGCATTGTATGATCAGGATGATCATGGATGACGAGCTTCAGGATGTTGCTCCAGATGACATGCAGCAGGATGTTGCAGTGATGATGATCAGGATGATCATGTGTACATTAGGATGATGTATGGTGAGTATCAGGTTGATACTCTATGGCCGTGGATCAGGTTGTGAAAAGGAGCATATAATTTGTTGCCCTGGGATATTTGCAGATAGTCTTTCGAGGTTTTTCCTATGGCATGTAATTCAGTGCCCTGGGATATCTGGCAAATGCTCTTTCGAGGTTTTTCTTTGGGAGGACATATAATTCGTTGCCCTGGGAGATCTGCAGATAGTCTTACGAGGTTTTTCCTATGGCATGTAATTCGTTGCCCTGGGATATTTGGCAGATGCTCTTTCGAGGTTTTGTCCTATGGCATATAATTCGTGTCCCTGGGAGATCCGATAGGTTGGGCTGTGTGCCGGCAATCAGTCCTGGGATGCTCTTGCGAGGTTTTTCCATGACCGCATGTAATTCGTGCCCTGGGAGATCCTATAGGTAGAGCTGTGTGCTCGTAATAGCTTGGGATGCTCTTGCGAGGTTTTGTGGTGACCATATGTAGTTCATGCCCTGGGAGATCCTATAGGTAGAGCTGTGTGCTCGTAACAGCCTGGGATGCTCTTGCGAGGTTTTGTGGTGAGGTCACATATAATATGGCCCTGGGAGATCTGCAGATAGTCTTTCAAGGTTTTTCCTATGGCATGTAATTCGTTGCCCTGGGATATCTGGCAGATGCTCTTTCAAGGTTTTGTGACGCACGTAATAAGTCCTGAGGATTCCACAGTATGGACAGTGATGATGAAGACCTGCAGGTGGTGGGCCTACATCCAGTATGAAAAAGGACTAGCTCTGTAGAACTTCCTATGACGAGTAGATTCAGAGATTGATTGAGATAGCAGTAGTAGTGACAATGATGATGACTCGATGACGATTATCTAGTGACGATGATCCAGAGAAGAAGACTTGTGCTGAGAAATACCTTCCTAGTTAAGAGGGAGTGTTGATGTATATGTAACTTCGGAATGTATTTCCTATATGTATGTTGTATGTACTCCTATAGAGATGGTATTATTCCTCTATACGGAAGTGTCGTCATTTATATTGTAAATTTCGTAACTTATACTTGATGGGTTATTAGACCACCTTGTTGGGGTCGGCCCTATATAAGTCATGTGGGTCAAAGGGTTATTAGACCACCCTATTTGGGGTCAGCCATGTGGGTTGAAGGGTTATTAGACCACCCTATTGGGGGTCAGCCCAGTCAACATTATGTTATGTGGTTAAGTTCGAGCCTACATGATTTATGTAAAAGGCAAGTCAAGTCAAGTATAAATAGAGTGCGGGGGGCACTCTATTTCATCACTCACTTCTCACTTATTCACTCAAGGAGGAGTGGCGCACTTATGGAGGAGGATCTGCTGCTAGGATATCTCTTATGTTTGGGTTGTATCATTGCTCTATCTATCTCAGAGGAAGTTATTCGGTTTTTTCACCTTTATGGTTTTCCCCAAGTAAATCTTGTGTCTCTTGTGTGCTTGCATTATTGTCTCCATGATTGATATGCTGTAGATATGCTGTACATGTTGTTATCTCAGTTAAGATCCTAGATCAGATTGAAGTAAATTCTGAAAATTTAACAGAAACCCCTTAGCATTGAGAGTTGATCCCCATAGATAACCACACTATAATTGCATTGCGGTATGATTTATGGAAATCATTCAAGGATGCTTGCAACATGACCTTCAATGATGTTGCATTTGGCATGTGGTATGACAAATTGATCATGGCCATGTAGAGAATGAGGATTTTCAACACCCATGCTTGTAAAATATAGTTTGACATGTCATGAGACCACACTTTTGTTTGGGCCCATATTGTGGATATCAACACATTCAAGGCCACTACCCTTCCCTTTTATCTTTTCAAAGAAGCTTTCGTCAAGGAGATTACATCATAGGATAGCATGAAAAATTCCAAGACCTTCATTGGTACCACATATATTCTTCTTGAGAACCTTATTAAGGGCCCATGAATGAAGTATGTTGTTCCCAAGGAAGAATTTTAGAAGAAGGGAAAGAGGTCGATTGGTGAGTTAGGGTAAAATATGGAGGAGGCTACAAAGTTAGGGAAGTTTTTGTTGCAACTATCAGTACTTGACGTCTTAAACAAGCCTAATTTTCTTTTTGCCAACTAGATGGGAAGGATTTTGTTAGAAATAATAATCATGCACAAAAAAAGAACATTAGAGGAACACATGTTTTTACTGTGGAAGCCCTATATAGGGAAAATTACCACCAATTAGATATCTATTGGTCTTGGCCACTCCAACAAACATTGGCCACTTTAGGAATACTAGAATAGAGTTACTCAGGCCTTTAAATAGGATTCATCACATGCTAAAACCATGGTAAGATACCATGGGTTACCCAAAATGATGGGCCCGCAAACCACCAACAATAAACTCATTATTGATTGAATCAAGGTTATCTTAAATCACTTTTTAACCAAGTCAATATTAACCTAACAGATTTGCACAAATATTTTCATTAGGTGGTTTACTACTTTCTTCCAACTAAGTGTTAGTAGGGAGTGAAACCTATAATAAGGTTTCCATCCAAGATCATTGTAGAAGAGCCTCATGTTGTTGCAGAGGCTTCTACATATGTTCCTTTGTCCACTCCCAATGATTCGTTTCTATAAGGATTGGTGGATTTTGGAAACAATAATGGGGTCATTTGAGGATACCCTCCAAGCATATAAGACACTTAAAAATCCCTCTATCCCCATCATTACTATTATGGATGATCCTATATATATTATTGCAAATGTTCATGGAGTCCCAATTACCAATGAAGCACAAGGAGCATGCAAAGAATCTACTTAAAAAAATAAAGTCAAGGAGACATTGTCTTCCGCCACCCCTAAGGATACCAAGGGAGAGGGAGTTAGTCAATATAAACAACAACTAGAGGTTACAAGAGTAGTTATTACAATGGGTGTCATTGGTGGAAATGGAGATAGGGAACCGCCAAAGGGAAATCTGTTTCTCTTGTGGTGTGGTCAATATATAGGTGTTCCTGAAGGGAAGATTGATCAAGATGTCTAGGACATTTAGGTGTAGGATATCTTGTCGAAGAAATCACTAGGGTCTCAATCTCCCTCATATATTCTTTTATCTATGACAAAATTACATCAACTTGCAAAAGACCCATTTAATTTTTTTTATCTATGTTGCGCATATGTCAAGAGCACATTGAATTTGTGCCTTTCTTATAATAGGCTACCTAGTGTTATTGCATATTTTTCCACATCATTGCAAAGATGCTCAATTTGGCCCTTTCTATGATCTTCATCCCTTTTGCAAACTTTCTAGTCCCTATATGGATTAGAAAAACTATCCCTTGTTACTGAAATCTCTAAAAACATCCCACTTTTGTTCACATACGTGCCCTGCTTGTGTACAGTATGTGTATACATTCCTTGGAAGTGCATATCAATCATATGACTTGTTTTGAGCTTAAAAAAATGTTTATTGGGAAAAATGAACACAGTTTCATGGGTTTAAACCTCCTTTTTCTCGTAGATAACTACCCAAACTTCCCTAAGTACCTCCCCAAAAGTATAAATTAAGAGGCTAAGGAAAGCATGAGAACGAGGATAGAGAATTATAGCATCCTTATGATGAAATATTTCGTATTGAATCCATAATCCTTATTCCTAGGTTTGTAAACACTCCCCCATATCTGGAAATCTGCATTTCCAACAGCCTCAATTCCTTATCTAGTCAAGAAACTAGCCTTTTGTTTCTTTAAACTTGTTTATGTGGAGTGATGAGAATTTATGCAAGTGTATCCCAAGAGGAGGAACTCAGATTCCGATTGAAGAACAGTTCCACAACCAAGAACAAGTTTTCAAGGACATTTGTGGATTAAAGTTTGAGAGCTAGGATCTTCTTCAACCGTGGGATTCCATGTAGGAATTTGATCTCTTAGTTTTCAATAATTTAAAAACTGTAAATATGTTTAATTTCATTTTTGAAAGGATTGTTTGAGTTGTTTATGGGCACCGAACTGTGATGGATCTAACCCATAGCTATTAGGGGATTTTCCCTAAAATAGAATTGGTGACTCCGCTGGGGATAGTCTAATTTTTTGGGTTATTTTAGAGTATTTATGTGATTCTTGATTGCATTTTGTTTGATCTTTTTTCTTTTTGTGTATGTTGTTTTCCTTGTAAATATTTAGTTATAACAATTTCACTTCCATCTAGGAACCCTTAGAGTAGAGATTGGGATTTATTTGGATCCCGAAACTTTTGTTTCTGTCTTTTCCTACACTCATACGCATCCTATAGTGTTCATAGAAGTGTATATACGCATAATACTATGCTCGCAGGTGCATATGTTCCTGTAGAAGGTAGTCTCTTTTTATTTTTCGGTGCTTTTGACCTCCGACATGAGATGCAATAGGCTAGAGTGCGGATATACACGGGCTACTGTGGGGCAGAGTGCGCATGACCCTGTGTACCTCATTTTTTCAATTTTTCTTTGTTTATATTTGAAAATCAGGGTTTCAAATCATTAATTAGTTGATGGTGGCTCTATAATTAGTATTTTTAGCTTCATGAAACAACAATTATATAAACAAAAAGAATTTATTTATTTATTTTTTTTTAAATTTATTTTTTTTTTAATTTTTTTTTTTTTTTTTAATTTTTATTTATTTATTTATTTTTCTTGTTTGTTTGGACTGCTTGGTCATTTGTTTAGCAATATGAATTTTGTAAAGAACTTAGTCTTTTGATCTCTTTTATTTTTTGTTGATATCGTTATAGTAAAAACACAAAAATATTTTCTATTTTCTTTGAAAGTTTTTATTAGTCTTTGTTGCAAGAGGATTGTAAAAGAAGTTGGTTGTGTTAGATTGTTTCTTTAATTGTGACATGTTTTGTGCATTAAGAAAGTTTTATTAAACAAAGTTTATTCTAGCATATACATACTTCTCCTTTTCTTGCAAACATTAATAAAATGTATTCATTTTTCAATTTTGATAAAAAAGAAGAAGAAAGGTTATTGTTTTTTTTCTTTTCTTAAAGTTCATAAAACAAAAAACAAAAAACAAAAAACAAAAAACAAAAAACAAAAAACAAAAAACAAAAAACAAAAAAAATAAAACATTTTGAAAATTTTATTTTCATTCCAGAAGTGTTTCTTGTCACTAAAACAATTAAAGATTTTTCTTTTCTTTATATGCATTTATATTCTCGTAGTGCTTATTTCTTGCAAGTGTCATAACGTATCACTTAGTTGCACTTCCACATCCTTGAGTAAAAAACAACCTATAAAATTAAGTGATTAATTAAAAATTATTAAACTTTATTTTATAGGGTTTAATAAAATGTACATTTTTTGTTTTAGGTGTTTGAAATAAGTCATTTTTCAATTTCGATAAAGGAAGAAGAAGAAGAAGAAAGGTTATGTTTTTTTTTCTTTGCTTAAAGTTTATAAAACAAAAAGCATAAAAATTAAAACATTTTGAAAATGTTGTGTGTATTTCAAAAGTGTTTCTTGTCACTAAAAATAATTAAAGATTTTTCTTTTCTTTATATGCATTTATATTCTCGTAGTGCTTATTTCTTGCAAGTGTCGCAACATACCACTTAGTTTCACTTCCGCATCCCTCAGTGAAAAAAAACATATAAATTCAAGCGATTAATTAAAAATGATTAGACTTTTATTTTATAGGGTTTACAAACTAGTCTATGTGTATCAACCTTGGATTAGGGTGAAAGAAAACACTTTGAGGCTCTTGAATTGTGAAACATAGGTGTCTGACTAAGGATAGTCAAAATCCAACGGTCGTATAGGTGTGGCTAGGAATATCCTCTCAAACAAGAGTCAAGTGGGAGGTCATGTGAGGTTAAGTTTAGAAGATTACGTCCCCTCCGACTCTTAATCAAGCATTTGTGCGATTTTGCGTGTATAGGGGGTTTCATCTGTACCAACTTGGGCCATCTATGGTTATGTTACTTTTGAATCTTCGGGATTAGTTTCCATGCCCATACATACTATCTTGATCATCAACTGTTTCCCCAGGTGCCAACTTTGAGTTGGTAACCTTAGTTATTTTTCCTAGGGACCACCTACGTGATTGCAGCTGGCTTCCTGCGATACATGAGGTAGACATTGAACCAAACTATGAATACCCTTAGAGGGTGTCCCATAAATTTCTGGGAGACTTGCAAAAAGAAGGGATGCTAGTGGAGGTATTGGTAACTGCTTCTCACACCTTTGTTGTTTGTTGCAGAACTTAATCAACTCGTACTCAGTTTCGAAAGGCCCATTGTTTGCTTGTTTGATATCTCTAGGATATTTGCTAGTGGTGTGGTTTCTGTGCTTAATAATCCTTAAGTTTGAGTATATTTTGAATATTCATTTAGGGTAGAAGACAAACCACTCCATCCATCTAGGAAGACCCAGAATATTCCTCCGATTAGAGTGGAGCCCCCACCACCTCCTTAGAGGCGTTGATTAAACAAAATTGGTTCTTTTGACCCAGTAGGTTATACTGATTTAATCGGTGAACCAAACTTGTAATAGCTAGCACTTTTGCATCAGAAGTCACTAAGATTGAGGATATTCGAGCCAAAGGATTTGCTATACCCTTTAACCCTCTATTAACTAGACTTGACAGTCTAGTTCTTCTGCAAATTCCAAGTTCTTCGGAACCATGAATGATTTCTTACCGGATAAGTAGAAGATTAATTATGGATAGTCCGGGAGAAGGATTAGGAGATTTACATACTCCTACATCGGCTATATTCACCTAAGGATTATCTCCTCCTTGATTTAGTTCTCAGATTCCAAATGCAACACAAGCCATCACATATCCTATTTTTACATTTGGTACTAATACTTTACTTATGGGCTCTGGAGTGACTCAACCTTTGAGTGCTTCATTCTCCTCACCCTTTGGGTCAAGTATTTTTACATCTAGGATGCTAGTTGTGAGTATGCCCAATATTCCTATGCTCTCTCATTCACTTTTTTAGAATCATACTACTATATTTGTAGGTTCTTTGATACGTTTCCAAGGATTTCCTTGGAATGGAGGACATATTACCTCGGCCATCCTTGTAGTAGGGAGTGGAACTTTCCAATCCATTGGACCTATTTGAAGAGCAAACCTGTTCATAGGTTGGAATACTCAAACGAGTGGTTTTCAATCATTCGCCATGCTTGTTAGGTCTAACCCCTTTTCACTATTTAGTGGAGGTGGTAGTAATTTCATCCCTTCACTTGGAATGTCGGTTGCGGGTAAAACCTCTCAGAATCAATGGAATTGGTTACAGGGTAATTAGTTTGGGGCAATCCTTTAAAAAATAAATGGAACCCATTTCAAGGAGAATTTTCTTCAAAAGGTATGGAAGGGGGCAACCCTTACTAGTATTTTGGGAATCTTTCTAGTGGGAACTTCCCACCCCATGTATTTGATGCGAATGCGTTTTCTACACAACCCAGACTTCCTTTTCTAGCAACTATGAATTTTACAAACATGTCAAAGTTGATGAATGACCCGGTGTGTCATGACCCAAGTTGGCTTCCAGTCCTAATCAAAATTATTTCAGACATCCCAAATTTTGAAGGTAATACCAGTGAAAATCCAAGAGATCACATCACTACTTTTCATTTTTGATGTTCTTTAACTTCACTCAATGACGATTCAATTTGATTGAGACTATTTCAATGCATGCTCACTAGAGTAGCTGAGAAATAGTATATTGAATTTTTTGGTTCATCATATCATTGCTTTCATGACTTAGAAACTGTGTTTTTGAACCATTTCTAACTTCCTATCCAGTATGATGCCAATACTGATTTGTTGTCATGGTTTCGATAGAACAAAGCCACCCATATCTTAGATCACATCAAGGAATGGAATATATGGAAGAGTTTTATAAAGGCTAGTATTCCCAATGAATTCCTATTGGAATGGTTTCTTAAACATTTCTACCATATATATCCAAGGGTGTTTCTACTTCGGGGGTGACTACTAAGGAAGAAGCCATATTTAAGTCCCAACAATTAGACTTTATTTATTCACAGTCTAGGTTATTTTATGAAACTTTATCAGATGCATCGAGACCTAATTCAGACCCTTCAAGACCTATACCAGGACCACATGCTGATGGCATAGTTGGTTATTGTGCAGAATTCGTTGTAGAAGTAGTTAGTAATCATATGGATTTTTTTTCTATTCAATGTTCTACAACAGGAGTAGTTAATTTTTCTCCCTCTCCTTCTTCTCAACTAGATTCTGTACATATTGTACATGATAATCTAAAGGGTAACTAGCATCCTAGAGGAAAAGAATAATAAGAATAAGAAAGGAGGGGATAATACTAATAAACCAAAAAAAAAATACCGGTGGGGCTAAGAAAGAGCATAGATAAATCAAATTTCCTTGTAAACTTTGCAAGGGAGACAATCTTACCTATCCATTCCCTTTGATGGAAGAAGCTCAAAATTTGTTGAATCAAAAGCAACAACCTTTTGTTTTAACCAATCCTTTTCCACAAGGACAACACATGGCTTGAGGAGTGGTATTCAGAATAACCCTAGTATCCATTATGTGTGTGAACGTTTTAAACCAATATCAAGGTTCATCTTTAGGATAATAAGCCGAGTTGAGGAGTAGCATATTAGGTTATATTAATATATTTATTTTACACCACACATTCGAGAAAACTAAGAAAATCAATAATGTCAACTACAAAACTAAAAAAATCTAAACCCTAAAATTATTAACCTATATAGTTTAATGAGAAAAAATTAATAAGGAAGCCTAGATTATATATATATGCAAACCCTAAAGAGCTAAGTGGACAAAACCTAGAAAATCCTAAAAAGCTTATGTGAATTTCCAATATTTTATATATACTAAATAAATTATAAAATACTAGAGATAAATTAATTTATTATAAATTATAAAATATATAATTCTAACCTAGGATCTCTAAAAGATTTCTATAGAAGTTAATTTGGGAATATAAAAATATATAATTAATTAATATGATAACTAGCCAAAACCTAGAATTATGAAGATTGCTTAAAAAAAACCTAAACATTTAATTAAATTAAATTATTATTTTTTTTTTCAATGGAACACATCAGGGGAAATCTTCAGGTACTTCTCCTCATTTCGAGGATGGTACCCAAGGTAAACCACCGGACCTGATTATAGGGCCTAACCTGGTGGAGACATCAAGTGAGGCCCTGCATAACCACCTGAGCATTTTACCCTGAGACCTTATGCTTGCCATTACAACACTCAACCACTTGAACTAACCCACTGGGATAAATTAAATTAAATTATATATATATATATATAACTACAATTTTTAGGATTAAACCTAAAAATATTCTAAACTCCTAAATTCATTATAAAATAAATTTTTAATTTTAATCTGTATTGTATTATTTGTTGTTAACCATATGTCTTATTTTTCAAACTAAAACCTAAATTGTTTATTTTTTTCACCCTAAATCTTTTTATTATACTACCACCTAAACTATAACTTAGAAATTTTGATGAATCTCTTAATTTAAAAAGGGAAAATTAGGAACTAACCCTAACCAAGGGAAACTAAGGAATGTAAATAATAATAACCAAAAAAAATTCTTCTAATCTTAGTAGACAAAATTAGGATATGAAAGACTAATATGAACTAATTGAAACTTTAGATTCTTTCTTGATTAGAGAAAGCCATGCACTGCTAATTTCAAGTCCTCCATCTCTATTTAGGTTATTATGATGTTTAGCTATTTTTAAAGATTATCTAATCTTGCGTTTAAAGTAACAACTCTCTTTTGCCAATATTTCAATGTTTTCAAGACATATATGATGATTGGTGTTAAGGAAATGCTCAACTAAGGCCGAGGAAAAAAATCTCTCATTTTGAATATCTACTCCATGTTCTTTTATCCTAACACAAAAGGGGCACCCTGTCTCCCCAATATAGCATTTCGCACAAGAACAAGTAACCTTATAGACACCTTGGCATTGTTGTTGATCAATGGGATCCTTAATTGACCTAATTTTATGTCCTATGGTTTCAGTTAGTTTGAATGAAGTAGAGATTTCTTTTTTCTTTAGGACTTTGGCAATCTTGTTTATGAATCCTTTAATGTAAGGAAGGTAGGAATTTAAGGATGTTGGTTGGTTACGAGGAGGGGGTTCATGTTCAACCTTAACTAAATCCTTATGAATGTCTCTTTTCTTGTACTCGATATTTTGAAAGACCTTCGAGAAGTGGTCTTTTTCTTTCTCAACATGTTCTTCATCAAAAAAATTGATAGCCCTAATTTCCAAAGTGTTGAGGACACCCATATTTTGGGAGGGGTGGTGATGAGAATTGGCATGAAGGTAGCTTTCTGTATGAGTCTTCTTCCTATAGAACTGGTGTCCTAGAGTTCCATATGCTTTCTAGACATGCGTACAACAAGGAATGGAATACTTCCATTCTCTTCCAGCTCCATTGTGAACTTGATATCCTTGGACTAGTTATTAAGGTGTTCAAAGAATTTGTTGAGTTCAATTTGGCCATGGGGCCATCTTACATTGGTATCATCAACAAATATCTTCCATTTATTTGGTTTTATATTATATGATTCAATATCCCTTCTTTCAAAATGATCCATAAACAAGTTAGTGACTATGGGAGAGAGTGGGGATCCCATTGTTACAGCACTAGTTTGCACATAGAAGCTTCCTCCGCAGCTAAAGAAGGTTGATATAAGGCGTACTTTTGCTGCTGATATGTCTTAAGAGACATGACATCCTTGATGACCTGGATTTCCTAATCTAAGTAAATCTTTGTTAAAAGCGAGAGAAAACATGGCTTTTGGATCATCCAGAAGCCATGGTTTGATGATATTGCCTCCCCAAACCATCCAACCCAAGAATATAAGAGAAGAGAGCACATGGCTTCTGGATCTTCTATTCCTGCTAGAAACATGTAAGTGGGCACACAAAGTGTACCCTCATCTGATCAATCCTTTGTCCATATGGTTGGATCAAATTTTCCATTATCTACATGAGACAAATATTATGGTTGTCTTGAATCCTCTTCGAGAGACAAAGAGAATCCTAAACCACAAAACCCTCTTCATATAGAGAATCCCGTGGGAGAGACAATGCCTAGAATACCAAAAGATGTTTATAAGATAACATTGCACAATCCTAATGTTAGAGCTGCATCCAACTACTCTATAATTGAAGACTTAGCTCAAACTCCTTGTGCCATGTCTTCTATTGAAATACTCCAATTTTTTCCTTCGCATTAGAGTGCTTTATTGTCTTCTATCATAAGTCAAAATTCCTTCAACACTTAGGTTATTAATTCTGATGTGTGTGATGTTAAACCTTGCCTTCCCTATCATGTTTCCTTCCAAATCAATGTGGTTCATTCTGCAAAGACTATTGGACGAACTGTTGTGGACGAGGGTGCATCAAGTTGTGTCATGGCTTTGTCTTGCTTGAAATCCATTGGCTCTCCATAATTGCTCCATCACCTACTTTACTTACTGATTTTGATGGACAGTCTTTTAGATCCCATGGAATAACTCCTTCCTTTCCTGTTCAATTAGGAGGAAAAACTACATTGTAAAGGTGGAAGTGGTTAATGCCCCAATCAATTACAATATTTTGTTAGGATGACGTTGTACATATGCAATGACTTCCATTGTATCATCGGTTTTTCGAGTTTTATGTTTTCCTTATGAAGGAAAAATCATCACTATCGATCTGTTATCCTTCAATCAGACTAATCCTAATGCAGCTCCAGGATCGAACATTACATGAATTGATAAATTGCTTCCAACAACTGAGAATATAGGAGTTGGAATGTATCCTACATTGATGGGAACTTTTGATATCACAACTCCTACTTTATTTATTACTTCTACCCTAATCTTGTCTCAAGAGGAAGTACCTATTTCGCAAATATATTCTTTTTGGAAATAATATCTCGATCATTCTTGGATTCTTCCTACTCCATCGAATTCTATGGAAGAATCTCAACATTATGGAATGACTTCACGTTTGTATGTAGCTGAAGTCGCTTGTTAAGCAATTCAACATGCTACTGTAGACACTGATTCTTCACCTATTCAGGATTTGGACTAGGTTAGTGAGCCTATTTGGGCTATTTGTTCCTCCAATTCTCTTGATTGTCTCAATATCATATTTCCTTCTTACCAGGATAGTATGGAATCTTTGACAAGGCTTGATAAGCCTTAACATGATTTTCATCATCATTCTTATTTCCTTCCAGCCATTGATAAGATAGAGAGTGGAGAGTTTCATGTGAATCTACCTAAATATGTTGATCGATCATTGAACCCTTTGGATCAACATGGAGTATACGCCAAAGGTAATATGGATAATATTTTAGAAACCATTTTGATCAATATCTCTAGGAATCTTGATGTCATGGAAAATGTTTACATTGGTGCGAACTGTTCTCCAGAAGAAGTTTGTATATATACTGATATTTTTAAAGAATTATGCGATGTATTTTGTTGTTCATATGAGGAGATGCCAGGTATCGACTCCCATATTTTTGAACACCAGCATTGATCCACCTTAAACACACAAGCACCAAGAGGGATCCAATTTTTCGAGGTGTAAACTTTTTTATCTTAAATTTTTTACATGGATTTATTTATTATTTGGTTTTAATTTTTTATTTTATGATCCGACATGATTTTTTTAATTACTTTTTATTTTTGGTAATATTACATAATTTTGCGTTACGTGACAACATCTCCCCCATAATGGGTTGTAAATCACCTCTCTACCCTCAATGCAATGATATTTAAACATATGAGAATGTCAAACCTGTTCGACAGAAGCCCCCTCTAGTTAACCCTAGGAAAGCGTCAGATATCAAAGATGAAGTTGAAAAAATTCTCAAGGTTGGTTTTATTTATCGTGTTTCTTTAACTGAATAGGTATCCAATCCCATCCCTGTTGATAAGAAGCAAGGTAATCTCCATGTTTCATGGATTTTCAAGATTTGAACAAGGCTTGTCCTAAGGACAATTTCCCCACACCATTTATCAATCAAATTATTTATGAGTGTGCTAGGAGTGAGATATTTTATTTTATGGATGGATTCTTAGGCTATAGTCAAATTCAAATCCATCCCGAGGATCAACATAAACCTGCATTTATATGCCCTTGGGGAACTTTTACATATCGGAAAATGCCCTTTGACCTTAAAAATGTTGGAGCTACCTTCTAATAGGCTATGTCTTTCGCTTTTCATACACCGAACACATTGTTGACACATACTTTCATGATCTAGTGGCTCGTTCTTGAAAGACACGAGATCATCTGGATCATCTTTTCCTTGTTCTTGAGTGATGTTGACACTATAAGATTCATTTGAATCCACATAAGTGATTTTTTGTGTCGAGTCTAGAGAAATTTAGGTTTTATTGTATCAATCAAAGGGATTATGGTCGACCCTTTAAAAGTTGAAGCTATTGTCAACTTGCCTCCTCCTTCCAATATTTGTCCACTTCAGAGTTTATAAGGAAAAGTGAACTTTCTCAGATGTTTTATTGTCAATTATACCAATATAACTAAATATTTTATGCAGTGATTAAAGAAAGTAGTTCCATTTGTATAGGACGAAGTTGCTCAAAGTTATTTTGAAGCTCTTATGCCAACTCCTTTGCTTAGTCCTCCAGATTACACAAAATATTTTTTGTTATATATGGCCACATTTGACTCCACAATTGGCATAGTTTTAGTTCAGGAATATGACACTCTCCAAGAGCATATCATCTATTACCTCAATTGTGCATTGGTTGGGGTTGAACTAAAGTATTCAGATGTTGAGAGATTAGCTTTGGCGATAGTTTTTTCCATTCAAAGACTCCATCATTATATCTTGTTACAAAAAACCACTGTTGTTGCAGATGTCAACCCATTTCAATATGTTTTGACCCGACGAATAATCAGGGGAAAATTTAATAAATTGATTGTTATCTTGCAAGAATTTGACTTAGAATTTCAATATGATAAGTCTAATAAATATTTGGTGTTTGTTGAACTTTTTTCAGAATTTCTAAGTGAAAGTTATGATAATACGGGATATGACCCATTTCTAGATGAGCATATTTTCCTTATTTATTCATGAGATCCTTGGTATGGATATATTCTTGTATATCTTTAGACTCTGAAGTGTCCTCAAACTTTTTCGCAAGATGAGCGATGATGTCTTTGTCATAATGCGAAGAATTACCTCATTGTAGGAGATACTTTGCATCGTTGTGGGGTTGATTCCAATTATGTGACATTGTTTGACTCATGAAGAAGATGAGAGTGCTTTAAATGATTCTCACAGTGGAGCTTGTGGTGGTCATCTTTATGGGTTGGAGACAACCCATAAAATCTTGCATGTAGAATATTTTTGGACCACAATTGTCAAATACTGCATTAAAGTGGTAAAAAAATGTCATGCTTGTCAACTATTTACCAAGGAAATGTGTGCACATCCTACTCTATTATTTCCCATCATCACTATTGGCCCCTTAACCAAATGGGGGGTTGATTTTATGACTTGCAACCCAACTTCGACTACAGGGCATAAGTCTATCATAGTGGTAGTGTACTATTTTACAAAATTGGAAGAAGCCATGCCTGCATTTTCTAATGATGGGGAAACCACCACATACTTTGTGTTCAATCAAATTATTACTAGGTTTGGTATTCTGCATGAGCTCGTTACTGATCATGGTAGTCATTTTCAAAACAACATGATGACCAAATTGACCACTAAGTTGGGGTTTAGACAAGAACATTCTTCTCCATTTTACACCCAAGCAAGGGTCAATTCGAAGCTATTAATAAAACTTTCAAGACCATGCTTCAGGCGAGTCACGAAGTTAACACTAGTAGGTATAATTGGCATATCATGCTATATCCTACCTTGTGGGCATACCAAACCTTAACTAAGAATGCTATTGAATTTTATTCTTTTCAACTCGTTCATGGAGTTGAAGCAGTTCTTCCGATTGAGTGTGAAATTCCCTCGTTGAAGTTAAATATTCAAATATTACCCGATACTTCTACTTTAGAACAACGTCTATTTCACATAGAACATCTTGATGAAAAACATTGAGATATTGCTATGGCGAATGAAGTGCATAAGAAATGTGTGAAAAGTCAATATGATAAGTCTGTTCACCCTAGGGTTTTTTCTAAAGGAGATCTTGTTTTACTGTATGATCAGGATAAAGATCCCTTAGGGGCAGGAAAATTTGAGTCTATGTGGCTTGGACCATACATTGTTACTAACGTATTGAAAATGGGCGCTTGTGAGTTGAATGATTACAAGGGTAATAAGTTGGTGGAGCCTAGAAATGATTTCTAATTGAAGAATTACTATGCTTAGGAATATGCTTTCTTTTGTACATTATGTACATCTGTTTCAAATTTTTATGTATAGTTGTCTCGGATCTCGCTTCTTGCTTTGTTGTTTGTACTTATAGATACTTTCAAAGTAATGTCTTACATAGGTTTCACGGATGGAACTAGTCATCATACTAGGAATCTCGCCTCATTTACATGGGTGATTTATTCTCCTATCGTCCAGTTGTTTACAACAAGTGGTGCTTTTCTTGGGCCAACAAGCAATAATGTTACTGAGTATAGTTCCATTATTGAAATTTTAAGTGATTCCATTCTACATGGAATTCAATGTATTGAAGTTCATCTTGATTCTCAGTTGGTAATTTTTGAGTTGAATAGGGAATTCCATGTTCATGATCCTTCGTTATTTCGACAATTTTTACAGGTGAGACTTCTTTAACAATAATTTATTCACATCAGTTATTCACATGTTTCAAGAAATCAAAATATTGTTACAGATGCATATGCTAACTATATTTTACATTGGCATTTGTATAATTTGTAAAATCACAAACATTCAACATTGTGTATATCACAAAACCATATGTATAAATGCAATATATATATATATATATATATACACATACATACATATGTATATATTCCCATGATGTATCATCCTCATAAAACATCTATGTGGACCATATATAGTCCATGTCACTCAGGGTAACACATGATGGCATTTGCCACCCTCCTAAAGAATTGTACCCAACAATGAGGTAATCCTACTAATCGTCTCTACATCTTCTCTGGAAGGTCCTTAGCCTCCACCATGGAAACCTGCTCGGTTAATGTAGTTAGATTGCCAAGGAAATTAGCTAATGTATGATTGGCATCTGTAGGTTCCTCCATTTGGATCCCATGTCTGCATCGTGGGAATCCTTCAGGTAGGACTTGTCCGATATCTGTATATAATTAATGTTGAGTTTGTATCCACCACCAAAAATTTGTTGTTGATTTTATTAATTGTAATCAAAACATAAAAAATTTATAATCAAGAAAATGATTTAAAAATAAGAACTTACCAATTGCACCTAGTGCACTGTAGGGAGGGACTACCATATATGGATCTTTGTTTAAGTTTATCCTTACATAGAGATAATTGTCTATCGATATCACTTGGAACTCCCACCAAGCGAATAAATCATCCTCATATGGGATAAGACATCCTCCTCTTAATCGTAGCATCAACCCTGTCTATCTGATCATCATAGGCCCTTGTAGCACCCTCATATCTATATATACTCATGGGTTGATGCTGGGTACCTGCTCGAAAACAAAGCTACATAGGAGGCTCCCAAATCAAAAAATTTTCATCTTCCTAGTCTTGCATCCTGTCAATTGGCATTTCAAACATCCCAGTAGTGCAGTACTCCAATTATATACTATAGGAAGCAAACACTACACAACATAAAACATAAGTGGCTAAGAGGCCTGGTGTATTGTTGCCGATCCCATCACTTGACCAATGGTTTTGGATATAATCTTGAGGCTTAAATCCTCAATATCTTTGATCGGCACTAGTGTACCAATATTTTGTGATCCAATTGTGCAGTACACTACCACGTACTCATTGATGGTCATCCCTCCAATACTTCAAGATTTGAAGTTCAACTCCTCTCCTTGATGAGAGAGTCTGGTAAAAAAGTATATATCTTCAACCTCTATTTTAAGAGGTTTACCATCTAGCATGAAGGAATTTTCCTCTAGATCCCAAGACCATATCAAAAGCTGCAACAAGCAATTTTGAGCGCGCATATTGTTCACTTCAAAATTTTTTGCCAACTTGCAAATTTGAAGCGCTTCCATCGCTTCAGGTTCTTCAATAACATGGTTATCAATGTTCTCATCTTCCCTTTCCCTCCATTCTATCACCATTCTACAAAAACCAAGCCAATTTTTAGTCTAAATTTTATATTTTACCCCTTTGCATAGACATATTTCGGTTGTGGTGTACACAGTGTGTATATACATGCCCTGTAGTGCACTAACACACATATGAACTAGCTCATACATGCCTCATTCCAAAGCAGTACACACATGATAATTTTTCTAAGTAGGGCTTCCTCAAAGATTAAAAACTATAAATAAAATTTAACAAATGGACAATGGAATGAAAGAGGAGGTAAGATATCCTACCTGGATCTGATGGAACCTTAAACGGTTTCTCATGGCCTATGAAATAGTTGCTTAAAGATCAAGGCTCAATGGACACCAAACACTCAATTTTTTCAATTTTCAAAATAATATGGTAAAAATGAAAATTTTCCCTAATTTATATTTCTTTTTTTACCCACTTTTCTATAGTTGTATATAATTTTTGTTTTTGGCGACTAATGGTGAATCTGTTTTAGGGGTTATTGGGCGTATTATATTGGATTTTTGTACATGGAGATGATTTGCGGCCGTAATGCAATTTTTTGTAGGTGTTGTTTTCATAATATGGAATATAGAATAGATTTTTCCTGCCTTTGAATTTTGCATTATTCTTCTCAGTTTCAAAACGCCCTAGGATATGTTTGCAAAGTTATGACATTCAATCTTATACCGCTTAATATATGTTATTTCTTCCACAATAAAGCCTTCCTTCACATGGGTATCCTAGCTTTGATTATTTATGTCTGATGGTACCCATTTTGATGTATTTTTAGGACTGAGATTCATTCTTATTCCTTACCTTGTTTTGCTATCCATTTCCTTATGGGGGACTCACCATTTTTTTTAAGTTGTAAATGCATTTGCATCTTTCCTTCTTGCGGTTTTGAGCCTAATGTCGGCTTCTCACTTACTGCTATTAATAATCCTCATTTATAATCTCATTATCGTTAATCTTTTCATCATTTTTCCTCTGAAAATTGACACTCAATTACTGGGAGGAAATACACCTTGAGTGCCCTTATCTTGCTCATGCTCCTTGCATTATGCACAGGTTTGTTTCTTGTGCTTGGAACTATGTTACACAGAATTTTTGTACTCATCATGATTACGAACGATGTACACTTTCCCCTTTCCTAAATACCTAAATTACTTAGCCAAAAATCCTTGGAAGATGATTCATGAGGTTTTTTCCCTGTAAAAACCCTGTTTAGATAGACCGATGCACCTTGCCTTACAATAGAGAACATATTTTTCTGATCAATGCACCTTGTGCAACTATAGAGTGTGTCGCTGGTGCATGTTGTTAGTTTCTAGGGTGCGTCGATGCCTGTACGGAGTGAAAAAAGAGAATTTTCGAGAGGTCTCTCGAAGGTGACCCTTGTGGAGGCTTACCCATTCCATTAAGGGTGGATCTTACTCGCCTCCCATCTTAGTAGGATCCCACTTCCTCCTTCTCCCTAATCCTCTCCTCTTCTCTTTATCTCTTTTGTCCTATAAATGAAGTTCCTCTTCATGGGATAGGGGGGTTGAAATGAGGGTAGCTAAATGCTGGAGAAATTGAGCCATGAATCCATTCTTCCATGGCTGGAAAACTGAGGCAATGTTCCATTGGAAATGATATTCAACACCGAGGATTCATTGGTTGTACTTATTTCCTCTATTTTAATTAATACATCAATGTATTCCTTTCCCATAAATTATGTGCGATTTCATTTTTAGTAGTTCTCCTTGGTCAATTGATTAGATGTATCATGTTACCTTGTAGTCTCTTGTCTTTTTCCTTTTGAAACTTTTGCAGGTAATCTTGATCCGGGTCGTGTCCAGGAAGCACGAGGGGGATAATAGTTCGACTGAATGAGTCGGATCTATTATGGTGGAAGCTTAATAAACAGAATGAGAAAAAGAAGGATTACACTACACAGATAAGCAAAATACACAAAAACAATATGCAGGAATGCGAACTGCTCTTCTATTACTTGTAAACAGGTAGAGTCATTGTATGTTACAATATTATACATGCTTATATAGAATTCTGATATGCTTGGGTGCCTGCCAGTTACGTTTAGTTACAAAGAAGAAGTTAGAACGGTTTAGCAGTTCAACCGTTACAGTTGACTACAAGACAGAGAGACAGTCTGTCGAAGTTCGACAGTCATTGGTCGCATGTCAATGTCGCGAACTGTGAGGTTGCTGAACATGTCGAAGGTGCAGAATGTGTCACAGTATGTTGAAGTCGAAACTCATCGGATTTGTGTCGAAATCGGAACCTATTGAATTTACTGAGGTTGTCGAATTCATGTCGAGTCGAAACTTGTCGTAGTCGATGTTAGCATTCGACAACAATTCCAATTGCGATATGGATCAGAACTCCTTCCTTAAGAAACAATGGTCTCCAATGCTTGCT
The DNA here is from genome assembly GCA_027924585.1 of Larix kaempferi. Lineage (NCBI taxonomy): Eukaryota > Viridiplantae > Streptophyta > Pinopsida > Pinales > Pinaceae > Larix > Larix kaempferi. The sequence goes on along the minus strand of BSBM01000072.1, from coordinate 10,014,699 downwards.
CGTGAAGGTGAGGAAACTTGTCGGTTATTTCAGTAATAGAGTACCACTTTCCTTGAGATGGGAGCTGACCAACTTTGCAATATGAAACAAGGGAATTGTGTTCGTCCTTGTAAGGCGTACTCGTCGTCCCACAATGATGTTGCAAGGAAGAGGCTCCTGAACATCTGGATGGATGTCTTCAGGTTCTACTGTTGATAAGTCATTTTGTTCCAACAAGGGTGCATGGTATGGTCGAAGTAGATCCACGTTGAAGACTGGATGCAAACCCAGGCAAGCAGGAATGTCGAGCTGGAAAGCGTTTTCTCCAATATATAGAAGAATACTGTACGGACCATATCACAAAGGTTTTAACTTCTTGAATGGACCAGTGAAGCGTTCCTTCTTAAGATGTAGCCAAACCTTATCCTCAATTTAGAATGTATGAGGAATACGATGCTTATCGTGTTGGGAATTATATTTCTCGTTTGCTCTGTGTAACATGTCCTGTGCTTGTCGCTGGATGTCACAAATCTGTTCTTGAAACTTGTCTGCTTTGTCAACTTCTCGTTGGATATAGTCGGAGTCAGAGTTCGGCCGTGTCGAGGAGCTGATCAAGTCTATAGGTGCTGAGGGTTGAAATCCGTAACAGGTCTCAAATGGACTCTTTCCTGTAGAGTTGTGCTGAACACAATTGTAGTTGTGATGTATGTATGGAATACTTTCATCCCATGTGCGTCGATGCTTGTGGTTGTACATGCGAAGCAGTTGTACTACAAGGTGATTCACAACTTCCATCTGTCAGCCAGTCTGAGGATGCAAAGCTGTCGACAATGAGAGTCGTGTGTCCAATTGTTTCCAGAGGGTCTTCCAAAAGATGCTGATGAATCTGGCATCTCGGTCGGAAATAATGGTTGTGGGTAATCCAAAGTGTTTCCAAACATGTGTAAGGAAGAGTTGAGGGACCTGCTGCACTGTCGTGGTCTTCTTACATGGTATGAGAATGGTCATCTTGGAAAATCGGTCGAATACTACTAATATCGCATCATGTTGATGTATGGTAGTGGGATAACCCGTCAATTAGTCCATAGAAATAGATTCCCATGGTTGACTAGGAACTGGAAGAGGTGTGTACAATCCCTGTCGTCCATTAGGCGGTTTAGCAATGGCATAAACCACACATGCCTGAATGTACTTGTTGACGTCGGATTTAAGTGTAGGCCAAAAGAAATAATTCTGCAGAATAGCAAGTGTATTTGCTACTCCAAAGTGCCCTGCAGTCTTACTATAGTGAGAGTCCCAAATGAGCTGCTGTCGGTGCTCACTGGTCGGTACACAAAGCTGTCCAAGCTTGTATAACAAGGTGTCTTTCAGGAAGTAGTCGGAGGTCGAGGAATTGTTAGTCTGTAACTGTCGGCATACTGCTAAGAATTCACTGTCGTCCTCATACAACTATGGCCAAGTGGTCGTGTTGTATCCCTGCATACTCATCATTGTCAAAAGGAGAGTAATGGGTGGTTGATTGAGGCAATCGGAGGCGATGTTAGCTTTACCTTTCCAATACTTAATCACCAACTGGAATTGCTGTAGGTAATTAATCCACTTGAGTTATCGGTTTGTCTACAACTTTGATTGTGTCAAAGCGAACTGTAGAGGCTTGCGATCAGTGACAATGATCGTTTCCTTTCCAAGGATGTAATGCCTCCATTGCTTGAGAGGTTGCACAATGGAATACAATTCTTTTTCGTATGTCGAGTATCTTCTAGCTGTGTCGTTAAAAGTATTGGAATGAAAAGTGACCGGGTGACCAGACTGAGTGATCACTATGCATAAGGCATATTCCGATGCATCCATCTCAATCTCAACGGGCTGATGCAAATCAGGTAACACAAGTACTAGTGCAGTGCAGAGCTTGTGTTTGAGATGTTCAAAAGCTGCTTGATGTGTTTCTATCCATTGGAAGACATTTTTCCCATTTGCCTTCGTCAACTAATTCAAGGGCCAGGCTATGTGATTGAAGCCGAGTATGAACCGTCGATAGAAATTCGTCAAACCAAGAAAACTTCTTAGTTCTTGAATGCTTCTAGGAATGGGACAATCTTTGAGGATCTATACTTTGTCTGGATCGACGTGAATGCCTGGAGAGTCAATTACATACCCCAAATATTTGATGTTGGTCATTGCAAAAGAGCACTTGTCCATGTTCAGATGGAGTCGATGTTGTTGGAGAGTGTCGAGGACTTGTCGAAGATGTCCGACATGTTCTTCCCATGATCGACTGAAAATCAATATATTATCGAGATAGACAATGACCCATTTTCCAATGAAAGGTTGTAGAATGTTATCCATATGTCGCATGAAGGTCCCAAGTGCATTGGTTAAGCCGAAAGGCATGACTAACCATTCAAACAATCCTTCCTTGGTCTTGAAAGTATTTTTGCACACATCTGAGGGCTCTATTGCAATCTGATGCTATCTCGACTTGAGGTTGAGCTTAGTAAAGAATTTAGCACCTTTCAGACAATCGATGAGCTTGTCTATCCGCGGAAGAGGGTAGCGATTCTTTACCGAAATTTTGTTGAGAGATCTGTAGTCGATGCACATGCACCAAGCCCCGTCTTTCTTCGAAACTAGAATGAATGGACTTCCATAAGGAGAGGAACTGGGGTGGATATGACCTTTGTCGATTAATTCTTGGATTTGTCTGCAAATCTCTTTATTTTCAAGAATGGATCTTTTGTAAACATATGCGTTAGGAAAAGAAGAACCAGGAACAAGTTCAATGGATTGTTTTACCTGACAATGTTGAGGTACTCCGTCGGGAGCTTGAAAGAGGTTCTGGTACTCATCTAGAATATGATCGACTTGCTGCTTTTTTCGAGAGATGCATTGGTCGGTGACTCGACTCATCGCTGCAGTCTTCTTAGAATGTTGCGGCTCAATCATGATTAATGCGAACTTCTGAGCATGATTAATGAGCTTCTTTGTCTATTTGGGAGACATCAGTGCAACCGTTGGTGTGGGTTGACACTATGGTATGATGAACCATTGATTTCAAAATCTGACAATCACCCTCTGAGGCCATGACTGATAACTTCCATGTCTAACCCAGAGGTAAGGTTTCCCAAATAGGGATTCGGCTATGGAGAGTGGTGCCACGTCACAGAGTACTTTATCTTCAAAAGGTTTTATGAAGTAGGCGAGCGTGCATTGTCGAGTGATCCACAGTTCTTTTCCATCCTTCATCCAACCAATGTTGTAAGGTTGAGGATGCAGAGTAGTAACAACACCTTGTTTCTTTACGAGATCTTTAGAAATGAAGTTCTTCTGGATACCATTGTCCACAATCATATGTAATGGGTTTCTCTGGACCTATATCCGTGTATGGAAGAGGAATTCTCGTTCCTCCTTGTCGATGATAGTCGAGGCTGCTGGAGCGGTCAATGCCAAAAGGTTCGTTGCATCTGGATCAGATTCTTTCACCAACTTGTCGAATGCGTCGAAGGTTGACAATTTTGTCAAAAATGTCTTCCGAGATTTGCATTCAGATGTATCATGCCAAGATGAGTGGTGGTAATCCCACCATTTTCGGTTGGTGGTTGTTTGCTACATTCCCTCTTGTGAAAAGGCTTCTTTCCCTGATATGGCTTTGGCAGTTTCGACTGAGAAGATTTCGACTTGTCGAAGACGGTTGGTGCCTTCTTGTCGGGTGGTCGTCCTGATGTCGGCTTTCTTGCGAAGCGTGCTTTCCCTTTTTTCTTGGTTTCCAGTTTGCTGGCGTAGTGGAATGCATCCACAAGCATATTGACAATTAGAAATTCCATCTCCTGCTGGATGTACTGGGACAATCTGCTGATGTACTTCAGAACAAACAATTTCTCTTCTTCTTGGACGCTAAGTCTAGCCATGAGTCGGTAGAACTCATCGGTGTAACTCTGTACTAATTGGTCTTTCCATTGCCTTAGTTGCTGCCATTTCTTATACTGCTGCTGGAGGTATTTGGGCGGGTAAAATTACTTTCGGATGTGTTCGAGGAATTTATCCCATGTGTCGATGGGGTCTCCGCTTTTCTCCATCTTTGTTGAGAGGTTCTCCCACCAACAGTGCACAGATGTTGACATCTTTAAGGATGTAATGGTGACTTTTTCTGCTTCAGAGAGTTGATTTACAACGTAATAGGATTCCAATTGTTGCACCCAATTTTCGATGGATTCCGCGTCAATATTACCTTCAAGATTTGGTATGTCCAAATTCATTTGCACTTTGAAGGGGCTGATTTTATCGGAGTGATTTCTCATCGAAGATCCTCCGGCTGTCAAAGAGAATCGCATGAGAATCTCGTTGAACTGAGTGACATTTCAGTCCATTGTCGAGCCAGAGCTTGCTCAATAAGCTATGTTGTCTCGTCGGATGCATGCCTATCGTCTGTTTCTTTTTTCATTTCTGGCGGTAGCGTTTCCTTGGATTGCTGAGATTGCGAGCGAGTTTGAACCGACATAACTTAGGTAACTTTGAGAGAAGTGTATACGCAAAACTTAAGCACAAAAAAAACTGAGAGCTTTGATACCAATTATCCGGGTCGTGTCTAGGAAGCACGAAGGGGTCAACAATTCGACTGAATGAGTCAACTCTATTATGGTGGAAGCTCAATAAACAAAATGGGCAAAAGCAGGATTACACTACACAGATAAGCATAATACGCACAGACAATATGCAGGAATGCGAACTGTTCTTCTATTACTTGTAAACAGGTAGATTCATTGTATGTTACAATATTATAAATGCTTATAGAGAATTATGAGATGCTTGGGTGCCTTCCCATTACGTTCAGTTAGAAAGAAGAAGTTAGAACGGTTTAACAGTTCAACCGTTACAGTCGACTGGAAGACAGAGAGACAGTCTGTCGAAGTTCAACAGTCGCTGGTCGCATGTCGATGCTGCATGTCGATGTCGCAAACTGTGAGGTTGTTGAACATGTCGAAGGTGCGGAATGTGTCACCATATGTCGAAGTCGAGACTTGTCGGAGTTGTGTCGAAATCAAAACCTGTCGAAGTTGTCGAGGTTGTAGAAGTCATGTCGAGTCAAAACTTGTCAAAGTTGTATCGACATCAATGACTTGTCGCAGTCGATGTTAGCATTCGACAACAATGCCAACTGCGATATGGATCAAATCTCTTCATCAACAAGCAGGATTACGAAAGATTCAAGCTACGAGGATGACCTTCGTAAATAAGGTATGGACTGGACTCTTTGTATTCGAGTAATTTGATGGATCTAGGGGAAGGTTTTCATTTTTGTTTTTCTTTGGTATATATCTGAACCATTCGTACTGGGGAGATCGATTGGTGTCTGCATCAACGGATTTATCCATCGCCAAAATTGGCAACCATACTGGGGATCGCGTGATTTAAGTTGTAGATCTCCTTCCTTGCCTTATTTTTGATTAGATATTCCTTAGTTTTCAATTGGTAGATCATATCCAATTGGTAGATATGACTGTCTATATGTTGTTGTATAATATCCTTTAGTTCTCAAACCCTGAAGTCCATTGATTGGATTAAAAATATTTCTTTTTTCAATTTTTTGGGTTGCCCGATGCACTTTACCTTCATGTACAGTGTGTCTCTATCAGCCTGACATGTTTTTCCCTAGACAGAGTGTGTATATGTCGCGCTCTTATATTTAGAAGACGATGTCGATCCCTACTGATTCTCTGGTGTGTATCTACAACCTACATCAACCTGTTGATTTTTAGCTTGATTTTCTGCCCAGACCTTTCAGTGCCATGCTGCTTGGTTTGTGACTGGGTTGGTACAATGTTTTCTGCTTTCTGCATTTGAAAAGAATAAAATATTTTGTTTCCATCTTAGTTTAAAGAGGGAGATTTATTTTCGCTTTCTTTCTTAGATTTGAAATATTTATGAAAATTCCAAAAAGAGTTATGCTTTTAGCTAGTTTTGTTTTAGTTCAGATCCAAGTTTTATAAAAGAAAATAAAACTACTTTTAGATTTTCCATTGTCAGGGGTTAGAAATGTTCTATCTTGTTTGGAAACATTGATTAGATCCCTTCTTCTTTTCATTAAAGATATACTCTCTCATTATTTTTTAAAGCAAAAGAATTTGCCTCTTTTCTTGGGTCTTCTTGAGATTTGGAGCCATGTTTGGCCCTTTTAGTCAAAAATAGTATTTTGCTTAGATTTTAAGCGAAATGAATTGTATTTTTTTAAAAATGTCCCTCCTCATGCATGAGGCGGGCCATGAATCGTGTATCCTATAGTCTCTTTGACCCATATTAAGGTTTCAAAATAATTTTTGGTTTGGTGTGGATTGGCTTGTTTCTACCATTTTTGAAAAATTTAAAATGGCATTTGCATAGGGTTGTTCATTTGGGAAGAAAATATCTCTCTCTCCTTCTTAAGTAGGACTTCATTGAAAATAAGGTTTGCATCTCATACTTGCACGGTTTTGAGTCAGGTCTGAATTTCCATTTGTCCACTTAATCGAATAAGATAAAATCAAGTGCTAGTTAAGTTAAAATATTGAGCAACTTGAATGATAGATTAGAGATGTGTTCCGACATCTTAAATCGTAGGAGATTTCGTTATTTGTCTGCACTACATTCTGGGGTTTCTGGGGTTTCTGTGGTTATTCCATGTACTCGTTGGTATATCGAATGGCCTTTCACGTACTTTTATGGTATATCGAAAGGTTGTTTCACATACTCGACGATATATAGGAAGGCCCCTTTCGTATGATTGTGCATTAGACAACACTACTATATATTTGAGCTCCCGCATACCTTGTGTATATTGGGAGACCCCTTTTGGATCCTGGAACCATCTGAGTAAACATATTGGCCATCTTATTGTTGCAATACACTAAGAACAACACTCGAGGAGATTATTACTCACGTACTGCTAGGTAGTTGGGTTATATGATCAGGGGTATGGTACAAATACTCCATGGTTAGTGCTCTGAAATATTGGGCCGAGTATAACTATTGGAACCTACAATATACCATGAGTTGCAACGATTTGAAAATCCAGCGAGAAGTCGGATTATTTATCCATCCCTTTCACAGACTGCTTGTTTCTTTTAGATTTGAGTTGTGTTTTATTTGTGTGGTAATTTATAGGTTCTTAGAGAGTTTATATATGGAAAACTCTTCCGGGACTACCAACCAAGAGACCCCCTTTCAGGTCATGTCTTTTCTTTTTCCTCCAGATGGAGGTGTTAGTCCTCCCTTCATGGCCACATTGAGCCTTCCCGGATTGACTATAGGATTACCAGTATGGATATTATCCAATCCGGTTATCCCAAGTTCATAGATTGTTATGGATCACATTCCTCCCCCATAAGAGCATCAACCTCACTTTGATCCTTTTCCTGCTTCATCAAATGTTGAGTCTGCTTCCCTTTCTTCCTCTTCGCCTGCTAAAAACTATGACGTTAGTAAACATGTGGATAAGAATAAGAAGAAAAGGAAGACTAAGAATAAGAACACTAAGTAGAAGGTCAAAGATCCAACCTATGACCATCATGTTGTAATCCCACCAACCACTGATCATCATGTTGGGAGTATTGATGAACCTGTTTCGAATCTTCATAAACCTAAGTTCCCTTACAGGTTTTGCGAGGGGCCCCATTTTATTAAGGATTCCCCTGGTATTCCCAAGGTATTAGAAGTATGGTCGTAATATTATGAATGACTCGTATTGTTAGCCTATGGATATCATATTTATGATACCTTCTCAACCAACGACTCTATGGTTAAGAGTCATGAAAGTAAAGTCAAGAATCTGTGCTTATTATGTAGGGACTTGCACCTTTCTTACCTTTTCCCTCGTATGGACAAATATTCCCAATTATTGGAGGGTATTTATGTGTCTCAATCATAGCATCCAACTAGTTGTAGTAAATTTCTTCTTGACTTGCCGTCGGTTGATCAAGAGGTCGATCTAGTTTCATCCTCGGTCGATCCCACTCTTCCCTTGAAGAGTGAAACCCAAGTAGTCGATCTAGTTTCATCCTCGGTCGATCCCACTCTTCCCTTAAAGAGTGAAACCAAAATGATCGATCTATTTTCATTCTCGGTCGATCCCACTCTTCCCTCGAAGAGTGAAACCCAAGCGATCGATCTAGTTTTATCCTCGATCGATCCCACTCTCTCGTTAGAGAGTGAGTCTAGTACCGCTCAGGTTCTTGTTAATATAGATTCAAACATGTAGGGGAGCATTAATCATTCTATTACAAGACCCCCCAAAGTAATGAGGCTTACGGTACTCCACCTTTGGTTCTGAATCAGTCGATTTTTATCAATTGGAATAGACTTTTTGCACCTCGCCTTCCTTCCTATCTACATTTAGAAATCATTATGCAGTTTGGTCATATAGATGTACCTCATACTATAGTTGATGAAGGTGTCACAGTTAGCATTTTTTCCTCAAATTCTTGGCAGGATATGGGTTCCCTGCAACTTGTTCCCAATATTCAGAATCTGTTAGCTTTTAACAGGGGAATCAATAAACCTTTGGGGGTTGTTCCTCAGTTTCCTGTTTTGTTAGGCGGAAAAATGGTCTTTACTGATGTTTTGGTAGTTTCAAGTCCTTTGGATTTTAATCTGCTTCTCGGAAGAGATTATGTCTATGTGATGAAAGATATCGTGTCCACACTCTTCCGAGTGTTGTCTTTCCCTCATGACAAACGCAGTGTGAGTATCGACCAACTTTCATTTGTTGAGTCTCGTCTGTCTACCGATATTCCAACTTATGTACAAGCAGTATCTTACCCACCACAAGTCAATTATGTGGCTTTATATCCCATGATTTAAACTTCCGCTGAATACAATCCTCTCTTTGATTACTCATCTTTTTTAGCCTTAGATTCAATAATTTCCATGTTTTATCTTCCTTCCAATGAGGACCTCTTAGAATCCATGACTGAGGCTTATCCTTTGATATGTATTCCTTCTGGAGTCTTGTTCTCTTGGGAGCCATGAAGTGGTATGAGCATAGTTCCATTTCTGTGTCAAGATCATTAAAAAATGAAACAAGTCATATGAGCAGAGTTCTATGGGCCTGTGTCAAGCTCATTAAAAAATGAAACTGATAATTATGAGCATGGTTCCTTATTTGTGTCAAGCTCATTAAAAAATGAAACAATACCCCACGATCATAGTTCTATTCATGTGTCAAGCTCGTTAAAAAATGAAACAGATCCCCTCCCTTTGAGCCGAGCCTTTCACCAGATTTAATATCTGAACCTTCATTTCATTCTCCTATGCTATTTAATCCTATTTTTTCTTCCCCCCCTGGTGAATATATTCCTATTAGTAACCATGAGTTTGATTAGATGAAGAAAAAGAGTAGGCGAACAAAACGAAGCTTGGGGGCCATGTATCCAGCCTCGGGACATCATACTGGATGTAAGCCATCAACTTATTATGCTAGGGGTAAACTTCCGACCTCTAGATATCATGTTGGGAAGAAACCTGCCAATGGGAATTATACTGAGGATAGTTTATTTTTTGTTACAATCTTGTTTAAAAATGAAGCAGACATCATGAGCATTCTTTTCACCTGTCTTCGAGCTTATTAAAAATAGTAAGATGGTATTTGAGGTTACTTTTTACTTTTTCGTGCTTTGGTTCAAACATGAAAAAGATTTCGAGTGCTTTTGATACCATTATTGTGCTCGTTAAAAATTGAGTAAAAAGGTGTGTATAACGAGTATAGGTTTATCATTTTATCCGACCTCACTAGACTACTTACGGAAAAGGAACTGTGCCAAGTTTTTTTTTTTCTTTGTCGTACTCAGTCATCAACCAAGACAAAGTTGTACATGGAGTTCTCTTTAAGTTCTTTTTAGACTCCCTAAATATGAAGATATTGCTGAGCGAACTTGTTTATTTCACGCTTGTAAAAGGATTTGAAAGGACGTCTATCCAGTGATAGTTTATCCATTTTTTGGAATGTTTAGATTATTTATGAAAAATTAATACTCTAGTCAATCATGATTAGAAGAGTTCTCACTCATGTTTTTTTATCCTTTTTCGAGTGAGGAGACTAAATTTTACGAAAAAGAACCATTAGGAGTCTTCTTTTGACTGTTTCAGACTCTCTAAATTTGAAACGTCATCAAGTTTACCTTATTTGAACTCGTAAAATTACACATGGAAGGACCCTTTTTGGACCGAACCCCCTCCTTTCTCAGGTTTGTAAAACATGTGAGATTGGACTCATCATATGATGAGCTACATCGAGCATTGTTTACCCTCTTCCATCTCGTTAAAAATAAAAGAGACACTCATCCATCATGATGGGGAAATTAAGGGAATGGGAAGATGTATTTGAGTCTGTATTAATGACACCTTAAAGTAACCTTTGAACATGGCACATGTCTGCATTCTAGTAAAACAGTTGGATAGTCAACGAGTCTTTGAGTCATACCAATTCCATGAGTCATTCCACTCCTCTGGGTACTCCGAAGAATGATTTAGTCATTTGTTGCATTATGTCTTGGTCTCTATTATGTTGAGTCAATGCTTCCAAGTCACTTGTTGTGCTATTAAAATGTTCAAAGGAAGTCTTTGGCTGGAATCAATATTCACAGTCATTAAGCCTTCCATTGTGTCGGTCATCCTTGTTTACCATTACACCTTTGTTTTGGTTCACACTCATTTGATCTACCATATTATATCACTTCCTGTGTTAGTTTTGTGTTGATGATGTGGGATACATTGTTAGTTTCGTGTTGATGATGTGGGATACATCATGCCCCTCCTTCGACGGGTCTATCCTTGTCGACTACAACACATCATCCGAGGATTAGACCTTGAAACTAGTCAAGTACCTTGGGCCTGCATGCCTTAATGGCAGGTTTCCTCGCTTTCGACAGTAGGTTCGAATCATTGACCTCTGATCGAATGATTCCACGGATGTTCGACTCCAACTCATTTATTCGCATTTGTTGGGATGTACTAAGATACCTTGTGGATCATTGTCATCATTGGCGATTTCCATCGCAATTGTTAACGATTTACATCATTGACCGGTAATCAAGTGGTTTCTACCATGTTCAACTTCAACACATTATAATCACATGGTTAGATTCGTATCATTTCGGGAACAAGTAGAAGACCTCGAGTTGTTCTTATTATTACACCCAGGTTGCAATGGATATTTTTTTGTAGGTTCCCACACCGATGTTATGGTGGAAACCTCATTGATGTACTATCACATAGATCCACTCTTGTATTGGTCATGGTTGTGTCATTATCTCATAATGGATCTATGCTTGTATTTTAGTAGCCATGATTGTGTTTAGTCATTCAGATATGGATCCAAGCTGTATTTTGGTGGCCATATCATCGGTCAATATCAACATGGATCTGCAATGTATTGGTCGACAACCATGTTGTGATTAGTTGGGATGATAAAATTATTGTACTGCAAAATATCCTTGGTTATTGTTGACAGATTTCCAACCAACGGTTCCTTTCCTTGATCCTTTATACTTTATCCATCAAAGTATTTCACCTATCCTGTTACTCTAGATTCATACTTTTGGGGGCATTTTATTACATGGAATTTTTGTACTCATCATGATTACGAACCATGTACACTTTATCCTTGCTTAAATACCTAAAGTACTTAGCCAAAACTCCTTGGAAGATGAGTCATGAGGTTTTTTCCCTATAAAAACCCTGTTTAGAGAGGTCGATGCACCTTACTTTACAACAAAGCACATATTTCCTGATCGACACACCTTGCTCCACTACAAAGCATGTGGCTGGTGCATGTTGTTAGTGTAATACACCTAGGAACCCTAATGATTATTATTTTATAAGACCTTATGTTATTACTTGTTTTGACATTATTTACCAAGTGAGGTCAAGACATTGTAAAAGAATTATTATTTTTAAATTATTAAATAGCTAAGAGAATCAAAACTGAAAGCATTGTTGAAGAGTGTTTGCTGTCCCACAGGGAGAAATGACAAATGTCAATAGGAAACCCATTGTGGCAATACATCCTAGTAAAGGTGCACATGATGCAGGAGGAATCCTCCCCAAAATTCAGGTCGTGACTCCTATTGGAGCGTTACGAGAAGGTGGCTCATGAATGACCTGAGTCCTAGGAAAATGCGATGAGTATTGATTCATCCAATGAGCAGGAGGCTTATGATGAGTATTGATTCATTCAATGAGCAGGAGGCTTATGATGAAGTGAGATTTGTGACCTAGCTTATGCAAGAGGAACTATGTGACCAGTCTTTTTCCTTGTGGTTCAACAAACAGGCTCGGGGCTTTCAGAACAAGTAGTTTGGCTGTTCTGGAAGTTGGTTGGGAGGAACGGTGACCTTCAGTTTTGATTCGCCTCTTCCATTTCAGGTTCTATTTATTTAATTTTTAAACTATCTAATGATTGCTTTGCTTAGATAAGGTTCTGTGTATTTATTTCTGAACTATCTATTCACTGTAAATGACATCTAATGATTGCATTGCTTACATCGGGCTCTGTTTATTTATTTCTGAACTGTCTATTTACTGTAAATGATATCTAATGATTGCATTGCTTAGATCAGGTTCTATTTATTTATTTCTTATCTTTCTATTTTGTTGATGTATTTGTAACTTCAGAAGATATTCTTCTATGTATTACACTTGTACTTTGTTATATGTATGATGGACATGTATTATTCCTCCAATCAGAAGTGTCGTCATTTGTATTTGTAAGTGTCGCAACTTATATTTGATGGGTTATTAGACCACCAGTGTTGGGTCGGTCCTAGTTGAGTTATAGGGTTGGGTTATTAAACCTCACTGGGAGGTCGGCCCTATTAAGTTATTGGCAGGTCAAGTCAATGTATAAATAGAGAGTGAGTGTGTCTCATTCTATTCATTCACTCACTCATCCAACTTGCATTAGTTGAGAGAGGAGTGCGCAAATGTGAGGAGGAGTAGCTACTGGAGTTATCTATCTTGGGTTTGATCATTGTGATATTGTATTGTGGCTTATTCTATCTTTGAGGAAGTTGCAGGGTTTTTCACCTTCTTGGTTTTCCCCGCGGAAACTCTATGTCTCTTATGTTTATGATTGTTATGCTGTGCATGTTATTCTCTTAGTAGGATCCTAAGATAATGTTTGAATGAAATTATCGAAAACTTAACATGGTATCAGAGCCGTGCTAAGAAGAAGACACTGTGCAGCTGCGGAAGCTAGGGATTCTTAATATTTGGGTTTCTCTCCTCAGATCATCAAAGGAAGGAGGCTAGGATGACTCTCCTTGGAAGGGCGCATATTTCTGTTGAGTTAATCCTAGAAGAGAATGAATTGGATAACTACATAAAGGAAGAGGTTCCAGTTCCAGAGGGAGATGAGGCTAAGGCCTTACATAAGAAGGACTTGGTCAAGGCCAAGAGAATCTTTGTTGATTCTATAAAAGACCATCTCATACCCCATGTGTCTTCCCTAAAGATACCTAAGGAGATGTTTGACTCTTTGACCAAGTTGTTTGAAGGAAAGAATATAAATCGGAAGGTGACTCCGCGGAATCAATTGAAAGGGGTAAAGTTTCAGAATGGAGAGACCATCCAATCCTATTTCACTAAGGTCTCTCAAATCAAGGAACAACTTGAAGCTGTGGATGAAGTAGTGTAGAATGGAGAAATTGTCATGACCACTTTGAATGGCCTACCTAAGTCATGGGACTCCTTCATCTAAGGTATTTGTGCAAGAAGGAAGTTGATCTCCTGCAATAGACTATGGGAGGAATGTTCACAAGAAGAAGATAGGCTTGTGGCCCGAGAAGAAAATATGGGAAATAAAGATCAAGCTCTCACAGCTCACACCAAGAGAAGTAAACCCAAGAGGGAGCAATCTCATCACAAGAGATCTTCACACCACCATCATCAAATAGATAAGAAAAATATAATATGCTTCAACTATAATGAGAAGGGACACGTTGCTTCAGAATGTCCCAAGAACAAAAAGAACTCAAACAACAACAACAACAACAAGAGATATCATGCTCATGCTGCTAAGGATGATGAACCTCCCAGGAAGAAAGCTAAGGTAGAAAGTGAAGACTCTTCAAGTGATGATGAATATGTTTTGATTTCTGCTCTCACAGGCACTGTTACACATGGGTGTAATGATTGGCCTATTAATAGTGGGGCTTCTAAACATATGAATGGATTCAAAGAATATCTTATAGATCTGTCTGAACATGAGTCACCTCATAAGGTGAAACTTGGGGATGACTACCAATATCCTATAAAAGGAAGTGGTGAAGCCTCCGACAAACTAGACTCTAGGAAGTCTTTAAAGATGCAAGATGTTCTATATGAAACTGGACTTAAGAAGAATCTTCTCTCCATATCATCCTTGGATGAAAAGGGGCTAGAGTTGCATTTTTGGATGGCCAAGTACTTATGTGGCAAAAAGGTAAGACCATAGATGATGCAGTAGTGATTGGAGAGCAAGAGGGAGGATTGTACAAATTGAAGGGACAACCTGAACATGCCATGGTACATGAATCCATGGATCCAAGTGAACTTTGGAATAGAAGGCTTGCTCATGTGCACTATAGGGCATTACCAATTGCAAGCAAAGTAGTAGAAGGTCTTCCTGAAATCCAGTCAAAGCATGAAGGTGTTTGCAAAGGATGTGCAAAAGGAAAGAACACAAAGAAGGAATTTCCAAGCAGTGAAAGCAAAGTAAAAGGAATTTTGGACATTATCCACTCCGATGTATGTGGACCAATGTCATCCAGTTCTCCGAGTGGGTATGTATATTATGTTTCTTTCATTGATGATTTCTCTAGGAAGACTTGGGTTTATTTATTGAAGAACAAAGATGAAGTGTTTGATATGTTCAAGGAATTAAAAGCCTTGATAGAAAATCAAATTGATAAGAAGATCAAGATCTTCAGATCCGACAATGTTAGAGAATTTAGTTTAGGGGAATTCAAGAAGTTATGCAGTGATTCAGGGATTAAGAGGGAGTTGACCACTCCCTACAATCCACAATAGAATGGGGTTTCAAAAAGGAAGAATAGAACAATCATGGAAGCAGCACGGGTAATGCTTCATGACCAAGATCCACCCATGCACCTATGGGCAAAAGCAACAAGAAAAACAGTATATGTACAAAACAGAACACCACACAAGATTCTTGACAACAAGACACCAGAAGAAGTTTTCTTTGGTAAGAGACCAGAAGTTAGCCATCTCAGAATATTTGGCTGTCCACTATATACACATGTTCCAAAAGAAAAGAGGACAAAGTTAGATCCTTCAGTAAATAAGGGTATATTTGTGGGATACAGTGAAAGCTTGAAGTGCATTGAACGTATCTGTTCACTATGTTAAGAAGCGAATCTGCCTTCCATATTTGAGATAAAAGATAATAATATATTGATAGATGTTGATAAATTACAATAATATCCCCTTTTATAGGGCTTGATCAAGAATAGCGAAGGGTTACACCCTTTCGCTTATTAACCTAATAATCTATTTAACATATAAATAATAATATTAATTAAATATTCACAGCATTGCCTTCCCCTTTTGGAAAGCTTTGTCCTCAAAGCTTGAGTATTTTCCTAATGTCGTCCTTCATTCAGATTCAATGTCGGTATTAGAATCGGACATGATTTCTTGTGTAGAGACTTGCACTTCCTTTCCATTGATGATTTTGCACTGTATTGTCTGATTGTTCCTACATTTATGGCCTAGGATCCAATCATCACCGCTTCGACGACATATGTTTTTCTTCTTTTTTCTATTATCAAAGTAACTGTTAGATGACTTTGATCTATTTTCCATTTCATAGGCATATGATTGAGGTTTGTGGCATTGATGGCTAGGTGACCAAGTATCTGCACAGTACCTACATTGTGTCTCTTTTTCTTGTCGATAATGGTTATCACCTCTTGTTTTTATTACTTCCAATTTGCGTTCTGCGGCTTTTGCTTTATGTCTTGCTACCTCTACGTTAGGTATGTCATGTAACTTTAACTCTTTTTGGAGGTACGGTTTAAGACCTCCTAAATAGGTTTCGAGTCTTTGTTTGTCAAACAACCCAAATACTCGTGTCGATAAGGATTCCCACTGATGTGTGAATTCCTCAGCGCTTCCAACCTGTTGTAATCTGGTAAGTTTACTGAAAAATTCATCTTCTTTGATACCTTGAAACCTATTAAAAAAATCATTTTTGAACAAGTTCCAGGTGTAGGAAAAATTGTCTCTCTTCCACCATAAGTACCAATTATAGGCGTACCCTTCCATATGCATTGATGCATATTTCACCTTCTCCTTGTCAGATTGAATATTGTAAATGTCGAAGTATTCTTCTGCTTTGTTTAGCCAAGCAACGCATTGGTCTTCACTTCCATTGTATTTCGACAACTCTATTTTTGCCTTAGGTGGGTACACTATGTAAGGGAGATATTGATTCCCTTTTGCTTTATGGTTTGATGGTGGATTGGAACTACTGGACGATGTAAGTGACATATTTGAACTGCTTCGTTGTTGGCGGTGATTTTTATCTTTTTTATTCTCTACTATCTTACTGATAGCTTCTATTTGGTTGTTTAATCGTGCCTCCATATCTGGCAGTATTTTTGTTTCTATCTCTTGCTTAAGCGTCGTATTGTTAATATTTATTTCTTTTGGCAATTCTTCTTGATTCTTAGCAAGTGCTTCCTGTATGGAAATATGAAATTAGGCATCTAGCATGTCTGGACTGCCGACTTGGTATTTTTTTTGCATTAATCTTTGTAACACCTCCATTAATGTATTATGGTTCTGCGTCATTTTTTGGTCTAACATTTTTTGTTCCTTGCTCATAATGTCGAACTTGTCATCCATTTGCTGCTCCATTACTTGAATGAATTCCTCTTTAATTTCTTTCTTAAGTGCTTCTTGGCTCTTGGTGGTCATTTCCTTGAAAGTTTGGAAATCCTTCTCTACTTTCGCAATTTGAGCTTTTAACTCCGTCGTCATGCTTCTTACGTGTGGTGGTGAATAATTGGAATCGATTTTGGCTTATGTGGTTAAGGAAAAATAAAAATAAAAATTATTATTATTTGGGAATAATAATATTATATATATTATAAAGTTTAGAATAAATATTATTAATAATAAGTTTATTATATAATATTTATTTAACTTTTATATATTTTTTTTGAATTTTTGTTGATGTAGGGTTTCATGGAGATGGCGGCTGGAAGAGCGCAGAGTGGAGGAGGAAGGGCAGAGATGGCTTGCAGGTCGTGTAGATGGGAGTGCGTGGATGGGGAGGAGTGAGGGCAGAGATGGGTTGCAGTGTGGCTGGGCACGTGGAGTGGAGGAGGAAGGGCGGAGATGGGTTGCAAGTCGTGGGGATGGGAGTGCGTGGATGGGGAGGAGTGCGGTGTCGCGAAAGGGAGTAGCGCAACACGGAGGATGCTGCGTTGTGGGGATGCTGTAGGGAGTGAGCAGGATTGCTAAGAGGGCGCGCGAAGTGGAGAGAGCTAGCGAGGAGCCGGGGAAGTGGAGCTGGAGCGGAGGAAGCATGTGTGGAGTGAAGGCGATGGGTAGTGAGAATTGCGACAGAGGTGTGAAGTGGTGGCCCATAGCGGATGGCGATTGGAGGAGACGGGAAGCAAGTAGCAGGAGGGAGTGGAGAGTGGGAGGGGCGCGGGAGTGGTAGAGAGGACGCAGGGAGCAGGGGCGCGAGGGGGGGACGTAGCCGAATCCGAATCCGAGTTCACCCACGGCGTTGATGAGTCGAGTCCGAGCTCAGAGTGCAGGAGATGTGAGCCGAAACTGAGCTCGATAGTAGGAGGAGCCGAATCCGAGCTCAGGTTGAAGGAGCCGAAACCAGGCTCTGATACCAAATGCAGTGAACGTATCCATTCACTAGGTTAAGAAGCAAATCCGCCTTCCATATTTGAGATAAAAGATAATAATATATTGATAGATGTTGATAAATTACAATAAGATCGCCTTTTATAGGGCTTGATCAAGAATAGCGAAGGGTTACACCCTTTCGCTTATTAACCTAATAATCTATTTAACATATAAATAATAATATTAATTAAATATTCACAGCACGAAGGCATACAAAATCTACTTTCCAACGTTCAAGAAGATTGACATCAGCAGGGATGTAACTTTTGATGAAAACTCAACATACATCAAATCAAGGAAGACACCTGTTGAAGACTATGAAGAACCAAGGATACCTAGAACACAAGACACCACTATGAACAAAGCAATACAAGAAGTGGATCATGAAATAGAAGATCCACAAGAACCTGTAGATCCACCCCGTGAGAATAACTCTGACAAGAGGAAACCAACATGGGCTAGAGAGCTCATCCAAGATGCAGAAAGTTATGGTATTCCAGAAGAAGAACACAGAGAAATAAAAAGGACTAGGTCACATACCAGCTATGTTGCCTTACTCTGTGACATAATGAACAAAGAGACTTCCAGTTATGAAGAGGCAGCGAAAAAGAAAGAATGGAAGGATGCCATGGTAGAGGAATACTAATCGATCATGAAGAATGATGTTTGGGATGTGGTCCCAAGACCAGATGGGAAGTCTTTTGTGACTTCCAAGTGGATCTACAAGATCAAACATGCTGCAGATGGTAGTATAGATAAATACAAGGCAAGGTTTGTAGCTTGTGGATTCTCCCAGAAAGAGGGGATAGATTATGAAGAGAATTTTGCTCCTGTAGCCAGATACACTTCCATTAGAACAATACTTTCCCTGGATGTAGTGATGAAATGGAAGATAAACCAGATGGATGTCAAGACAACTTTCTTGAATGGTGTAGTCGAAGAGGAAGTGTATGTGGAGTAGCCACTTGGTTTTGAGACACATGACAGAGAGTCATATGTGTGCAGATTGAAGAAAGCCTTGTATGGATTAAAGCAAGCTCGTAGAACATGGTACCAAGAGTAAAGCGGATTCCAAACTATACTACACAGTTGAGGAAGGAAATCTAGTGATACTCCTATTGTATGTGGATGACTTGTTTGTGACAAGTGAGGATAGATTGATTGCTAACACAAAGAGGAAGCTTGCTGCCATGTTCAAAATGAAGGACTTGGGAATGATGCATTACTTTCTAGGTATGGAGGTGTGGCAGAGTGCGGATGGAATCTTCCTTGGACAAGGGAATTATGCAGTAGAGATCTTGAAGAGATTCAGGATGATGGATTGCAAGGCCATGGCCACACCTATGGCATCAAACCTGAAGCTATTGAGTGATGCTTCATCAGAGTCGGTTGAAGTCACGGTGCATCATTAGATGATTGGGTCCTTGATGTACCTGACGAACACGAGACAAGATATTTGCTTTGCGGTGAACACCTTAAGCCAGTTTCTGACAAATCCTAGACATGTTCACCTGATTGTTGTAAAGCATATTCTGATGTACCTGAAGGGTACAATTGATTATGGGCTCAAGTATGATGCGAATAAAAAGTTTAACCTGGAGGGTTATGTTGATTCATATTGGGAAGGCAGTGCTGTAGATAGGAAGAGCACCTCTAGGTGCTGCTTCAGTATGGGATCAGGTGTGATCTCTTGGTTTAGCATGAAGCAATCCTACGTAGCACTGAGTATAGCCGAAGTAGAGTATGTTGCACCTTGTTCGACTAGTTGTGAGGCAGTATGGCTTAGGAATCTACTATCTGAGTTATTTGATCTCCCATTGGATGCTACCTGTATCTTTTGTGAAAACCAGAGTTGTGTGAAGTTGTCTAAGAACCCGGTGTTCCATGACAAGTCGAAGCACATTGACATCAAATATCACTATATCAGGGATATGGTGCAGAGAGGAGCAGTGAAGCTCCTGTATGTTGTGACAAATGAGCAGATTGCAGATGTGTTGACCAAACCACTAGCTAGAGTGAAGTTTGAAAACTTCAGAGAGAGGCTTGGTGTTCTTCAGATAGAAGATACTTCAAGGAAGAAGTGATAGGACACATTTGAAGGAGCCATTCCAAGCATGGTGGTAGGAGGATCCTTCCCATGGTTGTGGATGTAAGCGTTGTGTGATGAGCATCAAGACGATGCTCAGGTTGCTTCTATGTATGATGATCAGGATGATCATGTGTGATGAGCATCAGGAAGATGCTCCAGATGATATGAATTAGGACGATGCTATGATGATGATCAGGATGGTCATGCGATGATGATATGCATCAGGACGATGCTGTGATGATGATCAGGATGATAATGCGATGATGATGTGCATCAAGACAATGTACTGTGTGATGGTGATCAGTATGATCATGAGTATCAGGATGATACTCTGTGGTCATGGACAGATTGTGCAGGTAGCATGTAATGGATCCCTGGGAGATCCGATAGTCTAAGCTCGGATGCTCTTGTGAGGTTTTACTACAGGTTGGCTGAGGACAGATTGTGCAGGTAGCATGTAATAGCTCCCTAGGAGATCCTATAGTCTGTGCTAGGATTCTCTTTCGAGGTTTTGCTATAGTTTGGCCGTGGACAGGATGTGCGATAAGCATATAATAACGCCCTGGGATATTTGCAAATACTCTTGCGAGGTTTTTCCTATGGAATATAATAGCTCCCTGGGAGATCAGGAAAATGCTCTTTCGAGGTTTTGCTTGGGAGTACATATAATAGCGCCATGGGAGATTTGCAGATACTCTTGCGAGGTTTTTCCTATGGCATATAATAGCGCCCTGAGAGATCTGGAAAATGCTCTTTCGAGGTTTTGTCCTATGGCATGTAATAGCGTCCTGGGAGATCCGATAGGTTGAGCTGTGTGCTCGTAATCAGTCCTAGGATTCTCTTTTGAGGTTTTTCCTAACCACATGTAATAGCTCCCTGGGAGATCCGATAGGTTGAGCTATGTGCTCATAATCAGTCCTGGGATTCTCTTTCGAGGTTTTGTGGTGGTCACATGTAATAGATCTCTGGGAGATATTGCTGGTCGTGCTTAGGCACATAAAGGATCCTGGGATACTCTTTCGATGTTTTGTTGACGTACATTCCATAGGATGGCCATATATGATTGAATACCTACAGGAGGCTAGGCCTACATCCAACATGAAAAAGGGCTGGCTCTATAGAACTTCCTACGATGAGAAGAATTGAGAGATATCCCAGTGATCGAGATGACGAGTATAACAGCAGTGATGATGATGCTCTGTGATCCAGTGACGATGATCCAGCTCCAGAATTGAAGACTTGTGGTGACATGTATTGATGACCTGTGTCTAGAGAATACCTTCCTAGTTAAGAGGGAGTGTTGATGTATTTGTAACTTCGGAAGATATTCTTCTATGTATTACACTTGTACTTTGTTATATGTATGATGGATATGTATTATTCCTCCAATCAGAAGTGTCATCATTTGTATTTGTAAGTGTCGCAACTTATATTTGATGGGTTATTAGACCACCAGTGTGGGGTCGACCCTAGTTGAGTTATGTTGTTGGGTTATTATACCTCATTGGGAGGTCGGCCCTATTAATTTATTGGCAGGTCAAGTCAATGTATAAATAGAGAGTGAGTGTGTCTCATTCTATTCATTCACTCACTCATCCAACTCGCATTAGTTGAGAGAGGAGTGCGCACAAGTGGAGGAGGAGTAGCCGTTGGAGTTATAAATCTTGGGTTTGATCATTGTGATCGTGTATTGTGGCTTATTCTATCTCTAAGGAAGTTGCAGGGTTTTTCACGTTCTTGGTTTTCCTTGAGGAAACTCTGTGTCTCTTGTGTTTATGATTGTTATGTTGTGCACGTTATTCTCTCAGTAGGATCCTAAGATAATGTTTGAATTAAATTATTGAAAAATTAAAATATTTACTGTAAATCACATTGCTTAGATCAAGTTCAAGCTATTTATTTTTGAATATCTAGTTACTGTAAATGATAACTAGATTGTTAAGCAAAACAATTTCCTTGTTTAGTTCAAGTTCCATTTATCTTATTTCTGAAAATTCCTGTTACTGTAAAATATATCTAAATCCTTAAGCATAATGAATATATTGCTTAGTCCATGTCCCATTTATTTAATTATGCAAATATCAATCACTGTAATGATTTATAAGCTCTTATTCAGAATGATTGTGTTGATTCAAATATCTTTTTATAATTATGCATTTACCCATTACTGTAAATGATCCATAAACTAATATTCAGAATTATTACATTTCCATGTATGTTATTAACTGCCTTTTATCATTTTGTAAAGATTTATTTCTGTAAATGAATCTTAATTCTTTATCCAAGACGATTAAAATGTTTAGGCATGTTTTCATAAGATGTTTTATTGTACATTACTGCTTATTCTTGCTTATGCATGCTATGTTCTTTATGCATGTCTCAAAAATAATTACATTGCTCATGCATGTTAGCATATAAGGTTTTACTGTACATTACTGTTTTATTATTGCTTATGCATGTTATCTTGTTTATGAATATTATAAAAAATGATTACCTTTCTCATGCATGTTAGCATATAAGGTTTTAATGTACATTTCTTATTTATCTTGCTTATGCATGATTATCTTGTCTATGCATGTTATCATATAAGGTTATTGTACATTACTGTTTACTGTAATATTAATTATTTAGTTTCTTTATTCAGAAGCTTATAGATATATATCAATTGTGTATCAATGTCTGTTTAAATCCCTCATTGTTATAAGCAAAATAATGTACAAGGTTTATTGCAAATGGGTTTATAGATTAGGTGTTTTGATCTATAAATATGTTATATATATAAAAGTGGGGTTTATATAGATTTAAAAGTTGATTTATATAGAACAAAATGCTTGTATACTATACAAATCTGAATGGCTTAAAGAAATAAAAGTCTATAACAAAAGTATACGTTTATAGAACATATGTGATTGGTTTTAGGCGGTTTTCTGTTACATAGATTTGAAAGATAATATTACATTTTCCAAACCCTAGATATTGATTTAATCTGTAAAAAACTTACAATTTCAAGCCTTTATCTAAGTTATGGATTACCCTATAAATGTTTCCACACCTTTCGAATCCACCGAATCCTCAAGGCGGAATCATTGTTTTTAACCCTTGAAAAATCGGGGTTCTGCAACCCACATCCGCAATTACGGAAGTAGGATTGCGGAACCGTTGAAATAAAAGGTTGGAATCGGGGTTCTGCAACCTACATCCGCAATTGCGGTAGTCGGATTGCAGAACCGTTGAAATAAATGGTCGGAATCGGGTTCCGCAACCCGCATCTGCAATTACGGAAGTTGGATTGCGGAACCGTTGAAATAAACGGTCGGAGTTAGGGTTCCGCAACCCACATCCGCAATTGCGGAAGTCAGACTGCGGAATCGTAAAAGTAAACAGACGTATTTCGGGGTTCCGCAACCCACATCCGCAATGCAGAAGTCAAATTGTGGAACCATAAAAATACATAGTCGGATTTAAGAGATCCACAAGGGTTTAGGTAAGGGTTTAAACCCTCATTTTGCTAATTGTGTTATGTTAAAAACTTATTAATGATGCTTATAATCCTAATCCAACTACTCATGTAATGATGCTCATAAAAGAATTAAGGCTTATAGATTTTACCCTAGAATACAAATGTAACAAATGGATTGAGTCCTAAACCTTGGATGCTATTCAAGAAAAAAACCTCGACTTGCTTCTAACTTTGGCTTAGAGTCCAGTATGTAACCAAGTAAAGTATTTTGTTTTCCGAAATACTAGAAGTACAAAAGAATACATGCATTTATTCTTTTTATTTATCCTATTTAATTTTCTTTTTAATATAAGTATTTCGGGGTATGTGACATAATGGTATCAGAGCATGGCCACAACACTTGGCCTAAAGGGCTCAACATTGAAACAAGTACAAACATAAAAATAACTTATGTGTTATGGTTGACTCTCTTATGATTCAGACGAGAAGTATAACCTTGACTTTGTAGGAACTATGGAAGATGTTGAAATGTCAATTGAAGAAGAATTCCATCCTAAAGAACAAGTAAACATTGAACAAGAAAACATTATTGATGATAATCTATGGGTGCATATAAACGAGAATAGATTTGATAACCCATCTAAATTGTTACAAATAGTAAAAGATTTAAAAGAAGAATTACGAAGTGTTAAGAAAGATAATGAATGAATTCTGAAAGCACAAGAGGAATTAAACAATGTCTTGTTAACAAAATTACATAATCAGGAAACAAAAAGGAATAAGGGATCTGAGAAAGAAACATCAAGAACTGCATCTTATAAATGCAAGGCAAGGAAGTTAATTTTTTCAGATAGTGAAACTAAGTCTTCAATTAGAATTTCACCTAAACAGAGTAAACAGAATTACAAGGAATCTAGTGAAATTAGTGATGGTGATAAATATAGTAGGAAAAGTAAACCTTATGAAGAAGTTTTTGGAGAATTTAAAAAGACAAAACCTCCTATATTCAATGGTGAGATTGAAACCGGAGAAGAAGCAAAAGCTTGGCTTTCAGGAATGAATAAGTACTTTCCGATTTACAACTATTCTAATGAATTAAAAGCAAAGATGGCGATCTATAATTTAACAGGAAAGGCCGACATTTGGTGGCAAGACATCAAGAAATTAAAATGCATTAAAGAACGTCACTTAAATTGGAAAAGTTTCAAGGAATAATTTAAAATAAAACACTTGTCGGAACAGCATTATGAAGAAAAAGCTAAAGAGTTTTATGATTTAAAACTAGGAACTTTTACAATGAAAGAACTATGCAGTAAATTTCTGAGTTTATTACGTTATGTACCTTATATTGTTGATGAAAAATCTAAAGTACAACATTTTCTCAGTTTTTTACCAACAATTTACAAAGAAAGAATTGAATATGACAATCCAAAGACATTGGATGAAGCTATGAGAAAAACAAATTTTTGTTATGACCAAAATAAGAACAAAAGAGATAATGTACCAAGTTGGAAGAACAGAAAATGTGAAAGCTTTGAACACAAAATAAAGGTTATGAGATTTAATAATACTTCTGGGAATAATCATTGAAACTATCAGAGAAACAATTTCAGAAGTTTTAAGCCACACAGTCCTACAGTAATGAAAGAAAGAGAAGCACCTGCTGGTTATAATAAAAATACTATTGAGAAGGAGCCTTTAAAATGTTGGGAATGTGGTGAACCAAATTATTTTTCACCACATTATTTTAAAGACTGTCCAGTAAGAAGAAAAACTTTTAACAATGTTCACAATGTTCAATAAGATACTACAGTTGGAGATGTAGCAAGGAGCATGCCCAGAATTTGCGCAGCATTGGAGAATAGGCAAGCAGACCATCAAACATCAATGGTAGAAATTGAAGGTATGTTAGAATATAAACCAATCTCTATATTAATTGATCCAAGTGAAAATTTAAGTTATGTTTCACTAAGAATTGTAGAAATGTGTAAATTACAGCAAAGTAAATTTGAAAAGTCTTGGTTAGTTCAGCTTGCTACAAGAGTGAAAAGAAAAGTCACTAGTTTTGTGAAAGAATGTGAATTTAATATGAATGGTCTTATGATGCATGCTGATTTAAATATTCTGCCTTTAGGATCTTGTGATTTGTTGATAGGAATGGATTGGTTAGAAAATCATAAACTAATTCTGAACTGCTATGATAAAACTTTCTCATGCATAGACAAAGAAAGTAGACCTATAATAGTTAAACGAATTCCAAGGAAAACTACTATTAGAGAAATTTCTACTTTACAAATGAAAAGATTTGTTCGCAAAGGATGGAAAGTATATGTTGTTCGTATAATTGATGACATAGATAAAAATAATGAAATTAAAATAGATGATTTTCCAGTTCTAAAATATTTTAAAGATGTGTTTCTGGAAGAAATTCTCGGATTACCTCTGAAAAGAGAGATCGATTTTACTATTGAATTGGTACCAGGAGCAGTACCAACATCAAAAGCTCCATATTGTATGAATATATTGGAACTTAATGAATTAAAAACACAAATTCAAGAATTGATTGATAAAAAGTACATTCGACCAAGTGTTTCTCCTTGGGGGGCACCGGTGTTGTTTGTGAAGAAAAAGGATGGAACATTAAGTTTGTGCATAGACTACAAACAACTTAATAAAATAAAAATTAAAAATAGATATCATTTACCTCAGATTGATGACTTATTCGACCAATTTAGAGGAGCAACGATATTTTCAAAAATATACTTGAGATTTGGATATCATCAAGTCATGGTTAACGATGAAGATATATATAAGACAGCTTTTAGGACTAGATATGGTCACTATGAATTTGTCATGATGCCTTTTGGGTTGAAAAATGCTCCAACATATTTCATGTGTTTAATGAATAGTATATTAATTACATATTTAGATAAATTTGTAGTTGTCTTCATTGATGACATTGCTCCACTTGAGGCCAGGAAGCACGAGGGGGGAAACAGTTCGACTGAATGAGTCGGCTTTGTTATGGAGGAAGCATAAATAATAGAATAAGCAAAGCAAGATTACACTACACAGATAAACACATACGCATGGACAATATGCAGTAATGCAAACTGATATCTCTATTACTAGATGTAAAAGATCATGACTTCTAAGCTTGTATATTACAATATGTTACATGCTTATATAGAGAGTGATGAGATGCTTGGGTGCCTACCCGTTACGTTTAGTTACAAAAGAAGTTAGAACGGTTTCGGAAGTTCAACCGTTACAGTCGACTGGAAGACAAAGAGACAATCTGTTGAAGTTCGACAGTCGCAAGTCGCAAGTCAGTGCTGCGCAAGTCACAAGGTGACAGTGCATGTCGACGTCACGAAACTGTTGAGGTCGCTGAACTTGTCGAAGCTACAGAGTTTTTCAAAGTCATGTTGAAGTCGGAACTTGTTGAAGTTGTGTTGACATCGATGACTTGTCGCAGTCGATATTAGCATTTGACAACAATGCCAACTGCAATATGGATCAGAATTCCTTCCTTAAGAAACAATGGTCCCCATTGTTTGCTTGTGAAGGTGAGGAAACTTGTTGTTCAGTTCAGTAGAAGAGTACCATTTTCCTTGTGCAGGGATCTGTCTGACTTTAGCAACCTAAAACAAGGGAATTGTGTTCGTCCTTGTATGGCATACTCATCATCCCACAATGGTGTTGCAAGGAAGAGGCTCCTAAACATCTGGATTGAGGTCGTCGGGTTTTGCTATCTGCAAGTCATTCTGCTCCAACAATGGTGTATGGTATGGTCGAGGTAGATCCATGTTGAATACTGGATGTAGACCCAAGCATGCAGGAATGTCGAGCTAGAAATCTTTTTCGCCAATCTGCTGAAGAATACTGTATGGACTATATAGCAAGGGTTTCAACTTCTTGTATGGACCAGTGAAGCAATCCTTCTAAAGATGTATCCAGACCTTATTCTCAATTTGGAATGAATGAGGGATACAATGCTTATCATGTCGGGCCTTAGCTTTCGTGTTTGCTCATTGAAACATGTCATGTGCTTGTCATTGGATGTCGCAAATATGTTCTCGAAACTTCAATGCTTTGTCAACTTCTCCCTAGTTGTGGTCAGTGTCGTTCAACTATGTCGAGGAGTTGATCAAGTCGATATGCACTGAGGGTTGAAATCCATAACAAATCTCAAACGGACTCTTTCCCGTAGAGCTGTGCTGAGCACAATTGTATCTGTGCTGTATGTATGGAAGACTGTCATCCCATGTTCGTCGATGCTTGTGGTTGTACATGTGAAGAAATTGTACTACCAAGTGATTCGCAACTTTCATCTGTCTGTCTCTATGAGGATGGAAAGCTGTCGACAATGAGATTCATGTGTCTAGCTGCTGCCAAAGAGTCTTCCAAAAGATGTTGACGAATCTAGTATCTTGGTCAGAAATACTGGTTGTTGGAAAACCAAAGTGTTTCCAAACATGTGTGAAGAAGAGTTGAGAAGTCTGCTGCGTTGCTGTCTCCTTCTTACATGGAATGAGAATGGCCATCTTGGAAAATCTATCGACTACTACTAAGATCGCGTCATGATGATGTTTGGTAGTAGAATATCCTGTCAAGTAGTCCATAGAAATAGATTCCCATGGTCAACTAGAAACAGGAAAAGGTGTGTACAATCATTGTCGTCGATTAGGCGGTTTAGCACTGGCACAAACCACGCATAATTGAATGTACTTATTGACGTTGGTTTTAAGTGTAGGAAAAAAGAAATACTTCTGTACAATAGCAAGTGTACTGAAGTCTTGTTGTAGTGTGTGTCCCAAATGAGCTGTTGTCGATGCTCACTGGTCGGTACACAAAGCTGTCCAAGCTTGTATAACAAGGTATCTTTCAGGAAATAGTCGACGGTCGACGACTTGTCAATCTGAATTTTTCGGTAGACTGGTGAAAAGTCGATGTCTTCCTGATACAACTGATGCCAAGTAGTGGTGTCATATCCCTGCATACTCATCACTATAAAAAGGAGAGTAATGGGTGGTGTGCTTAAACAATCGACGACAACGTTAGCTTTACCTTTCCGGTACTTAATTACCAGCTAGAATTGATGTAGGTAATTAATCCACTTAAGCTGTCGAGTTGTTTGTAGTTTCGACTGGGTTGAAGTGAACTGAAGAGGCTTATGGTCAATGAGGATGACCATTTCCTTGCCAAGGATGTAATGCCTCCATTGCTTGAGAGCTTGCACAATGGCGTACAGTTATTTTTTGTACGTTGAATATCTTCTAACAATGTCGTTAAAAGTTTGAGAATGAAAAGCGACTGGGTGACCAGACTGAGTGATCACTACGCCTAAGGCATAGTCTAATGCGTCTGTCTAAATCTCAAAGGGCTTATGCAAATTAGGTAACACAATTACTGGTGTAATGCAGATCTCGTGTTTGAGTTGTTCAGAAGCTGCTTGTTGTATTGGTGTCCATTTGAATACAATTTTTCCACATCCTTTCATCAACTGATTCAAGGGCTAGGCTATGTGACTGAAGCTGAGTATAAATCGTCGATAGAAATTCACCAAACCAAGAAAACTTCTTTGTTCTTGAGTATTTGTGCTTTGTCTGGGTTGACATGAATTTATGCAGAGTCAATTACAAACCCCAAATATTTGATGTTGCTCATCGCAAAGGAACATTTGTCCATGTTCAAGTAGAGTTGATGTTGTTGGAGAGTGTCAAGGACTTGTCGAAGCTGTCCGACATGCTCTTCCCATGATCGACAGAAAATCAATATGTCCTCAAGATAGACAATGACCCATTTTCCGATGAAAGTTCGAAGAATGTTATCCATGTATCGCATGAAGGTCGCAGGTGCATTGGTTAAGCCGAAAGGCATTACTAACCATTCAAACAATCCTTCCTTGGTATTGAAAGCTGTTCTCCATACATCTGAGGGCTCGATTGGAATCTGATGATATCCTGACTTGGGCTCGAGCTTAGTAAAGAATTTAGCACCTTTCAGACAATCGATGAGCTCTTCTATCTGCGACAGAGGGTACCGATTCTTCACCGAAATTTTGTTGAGTGCCCTATAGTCGATGCACATGCAACAAGTCCTATCTTTCTTTGGAACGAGGACGAATGGATTGCCACAAGGGGAGGACATGGGTCCAATATGACCTTTTTCGATCAAATCTTGGATTTGTCTGTGAATCTCTTCATTTTCGAGAATGGATCTTCTGTAAATAGATGCGTTAGGAAAAGAAGAACCAAGAGCAAGTTCAATAGAGTGTTTTACCTAACAATGTAGAGGTACTCCGTGTGGAACTTAGAACAAGTTCTTGTACTCATCAAGAATATTGTCGATATGCTACTTCTGTTGGGAGTTGCACTAGTCGGTGACTCCACTAGTTACTGCAATCTTCCTAGAATGTTACAGCTTTATCATAATCAATGCGAAATTATGAGCATGATTGATGAGAATCTTTATTTGTTTAGCATATATCATTGCAACCATTGGTGTAAGTATTCGTTCTGGTATGTTGTACCATTGATTCTGAATTTTGACAATCAACTTTTGTGGTCGTGACTGGTAAATTCCATGGCGATCCCATAGGTAAGTCTTCCCATACAGGGTGTCGGCTATGGAGAGAGGTGCCACATCGCAACGTACTTCATCTTCAAAAGGATTTATGAATTATGCAAGCTTGCATTGTCGGGTGATCCTTAGCTCTTGTCTGTCCTTCATCCAACTGATGTTGTAAGGATGAGGATGAGGAGTGGTCACAAGACCTAGTTTCTTCACAAGTTCTCCAGAAACAAAGTTCTTCTGGATCATGTTGTACACAATCAGATGCAATGGATTATTTTGAACCCATATATGTGAATGGAACAGGCACACTAGTTCCTCCTCGTAGACGATAGTCGAGGCTGCTGGAGTTATCAATGTCAAAAGAGTTGTTGCTTCTGGGTCAGATTCTACCATAATCTTGTTGAATGCGTCAAATGTTGACACTTTTTCCAAAAAGGTCTTCTGAGCTTTGCATTCAGACGTATCATGCCAAGATGAGTGATGGTAGTCGCACCATTTCCCGGTAGGTTGCTTGCTACGTTCCTTTTTGTGAAAAGGATTTTTGTCGTGATCTGGCTTTGGCGGAGTCGGATAAGAATATTTCAACTTGTCGAAGTCGGCCGGTGTTTTCTTGTCGGGTGGTTGTCCTGATGTCAACTTTTTCGTGAAGCACGCTTTTCCCTTTTGCTTGGTTTCAAGTTTGTTGGCATAGTTGAATGCATTTGCAAGCATATTGACAGTCATAAAATCCATCTCCTGCTGAATGTATTAGGATAATCCACTAATATACTTCATAAAGAGCAATTTTTCTTCTTCTTGGACACCAAGTCTAGCTATGAGTCGATAGAAATCGTTGGTGTAGCTTTGCATGGATTGGTCTTTCCATTGCCTTAGCTGCTGCCACTTCCTATATTGTTGCTCAAGGTACTTGGGCGGGTAAAATTCCTTTCGGATGTGTTTGACAAATTTCTCTCATGTGTCGATAGGGTCTCCATTTTTCTTCATCTTTGTCGAGAGGTTCTCCCACCAGCAGTACACAAATGTTGACATCTTTAAGGATGCAATGGTCATCTTGTTATCTTCTGAGAGTTGATTCACAGAGTAATAAGATGCCAATTGTTGTACCCAATTTTCGACGGATTCCGCGTCAATCTTGCCTTCTAGATTTGGATGTCCAAATTTATTTGCACTTTGAAGGGGTTGATTTTGTCCGAGTTAGTTCTCGTTGGAAATGCTCTTGAAGTCGAAGAAAATCGCGTGAGAATATCGCTGAACTAGGAAAACATCTCAGTTTGTTGTTGAGCCAGCGCTTGCTCTATGAGCTGCTGTGTCTCATCGATTGCATGTCTATCACTTGTTTCTTCTGCCATCTCTGGAGGTAGTGTCTGCTTGGATTGCTGAATCTACGAGCATGTTTGAACTAACATAAGTCAGGTAACTTCATTGGAAGTGTCTACGCAAAAATTAATCATGAACAAGTTTGATGCGCTTTGATGAAGCTCTGAATAAGATAACTTGCTAACTTCTCTGATATCGATGATCCACTCGGAGCCAGGAAGCACGAGGGGGACAACCGTTTAACTGAATTAGTCGTCTTTGTTATGGAGGAAGCATAAATAATAGAATAAGCAAAGCAGGATTACACTACACAGATAAACACATATGCACAAACAATATGCAGGAATGTGAATTGATATCTCTATTACTTGATGTAAAATATCATGACTTTTAAGGTCGTATATTACAATATGTTACATGCTTATATAGAGAGTGTTGAGACACTTGGGTGCTTTCCCATTACATTCAGTTACAAAAGAAGTTAGAACGGTTTTGGAATTTCAACCGTTACAGTCGACTGGAAGACAGAGAAGCATTCTGTCAAAGTTCGACAGTCGTAAGTCGGTGCTGGGGAGTTTGTCGAAGTCATAACTTGTTGAATTTGTGTCGACGTCGATGACTTGTCGCAGTCGATGTTAACATTCGGCAACAATGCCAAATGCGATATGGATCAGACAAATTAATCTATTCTAAAAATCACCAAGAACATGAACATAATTTAAGAATAGTCTTATAAGTATTAAGAGAACAAAAACTTTATGCTAAATTCAATTAATGTGATTTATTTAAAGATAGAATTCAATATTTGGGACATGTAGTGTCTAAGGATGGTATATCGATAGATCCTGATAAAATTAAAGCTATCATGGAATGGTCTGTGCCTAAAGATGTATCTGATGTTAGATCTTTTATAGGGATCATTGGATATTATCGTAAATTTATTGAAGGATTTTCAAAAATTGCATATCCTATAACTTCATTACAAAAGAAAGGTAAGAAATTTGAATGGAATGAGAAATGTGAAATCAACTTTAATAAACTGAAATATTTATTAACAGCATCTCCTATCCTAAAGATAACAGACCCCTATAAAGATTTTGTTATATGCACATATGCATGCAAAGAGGGTCTAAGTGGAGTATTAATGCAAGACAACTATGTGGTGGTCTATGAATCAAGAAAGCTTAAAGAACATGAAAATAACTATGCTACTCATGATTGGGAGTTAGATTCCATTATTCATGCACTTAAAATGTGGGGCCATTATCTTATTGGAAGAAGATTCTTACTAATGACCGATAATGTCAGTTTAAATATGTATTTGACCAACATAATTTAAATTCTACACAAGCTAGATGGTTATATTTCCTAAGTGAATATGATTTTGAAATTAAACATATTAAAGGAAAGGAAAATAAAGTGGTTGATGTGTTAAGTTGTCATGCAAATATGCTACATGTAATTGCAAGTAGCAGCTATGAAACAGATATGGAAGATAAAATCATAACAACAACAAAATTTGATAAAGAATATAAAAAATTAAAGGAAATGAGAGTAGAAAATAATTCCAATAAATTAAAATCAGAATTTAGTCTTAATGGAAAAGAAATGTTGTTATATAAAACATATTGTATGTACCTAATTCAAAAGAGGTCAACTCATTAATCATGAATGAAATGCATAAAAGACCATATTCAGGACATCCTGGATATCAAAAAATGATTACTAAGTTAAGAAAAGAATTCTTTTGGTCTAATATGAAAAATGAAGTAGTAGAATATATTGCTAGATGCATTGAATGTCAGCAAGTTAAGGATGAACATCAACACCAAGCCGGATTGATACAACCTTTACCCATTCCAGAATCGAAGTGGGAAGTTATTACCATGTATTTTATAATGGGTTTTCCTAAGAATGCTGAACATAATGATTCAATTATGGTTGTGGTAGATAAGCTTAGTAAAGCAACACATTTTATTCCTATCAAATCTACTAACAAAACTATTAATATTGTTGATATTTTTATGAAAGAAATTTTCAGATTGCATGGGATACTTAAAGTTGTAATTTCAAATAGGGATGAAAAGTTTACGGGAAATTTCTAGAAAGCTTTATTTAAAGGTTTGGATACTCAATTAAATTTTAGTACTGCATATCATCCCCAGACTGATGGACAAACTGAAATGGTGAATCAAATTTTAGAAGGCATGCTTAGAATGTATGTAATGGAAAAACCTAGGAAATGGGAAGAGTATTTACATCTTGTTGAGTTTGCATATAATGATCATTTTCAAGCCTCTGCAAAAATAAGTCCATTTGAGATACTTTATAGACGAAAATGTAATACTCCAATTTATTGGAGTATTCCAGTTGATAGACTAATGTTAGGTCTTTAAATATTGAAGGATATGGAACTAACAATTAAATAGGTACATCACAACTTGAAGATAGCTCAAGATAGACAAAAGAGTTATGCTGATTTGAAAAGAACTTAAGGACAGTTCCAGGTAGGGGATCATGTTTATGTGAAAGTGAAACCCAAAAAAAGTTCCTTAAAATTGGGAAAGTGCACAAAATTGGCACCGAGGTATTGTGGACCATTTGAGATATTGGACAAGGTTGGGCCAGTGGCTTATTAATTAGCACTACCACCTATAATTAAAGTACATAATTTTTTTATATTTCAATTTTAAAAAGATATGTTCATGATGCTACTCATGTGGTTGAATGGAATGATATCCAAGTGGAACTTGAAGGATAATTTCAGGTGGGATCGGAATGTATTCTCGAGAGGAGAGAACTTTTATTCCAGGACCGCACCATAGGACAAGTCAAGGTGCAATAGAAGCACCTTAGACCAGAAGAGGCTACTTGGGAATTGGAAAGCAATATGTGGGAGGCATATCCAATTCTGTTTCAGAATTATTCAGAGGAAGTTTAAAAGTAACATTGAGGAAGGTGTTAGACTTTAAGGGGGGGTGTATGTAATACACCTAGGAGCCCTAATAATTATTATATTATAAGACCTTATGTTATTATATGATTTGACATTATTGACCAAGTGAGGTCAATACATTGTAAAATTATTTTTATTTTTAAATTATTAAATAACTAAGAGAATCAAAATTGAAATCGTTGTTGAAGAGTGTTTGTTGGCCCACAAGGAGAAATGACAAATGTCAAGAGGAAACCCATTATGGAAAGACAACCTATTAAAGGCACACATGAAGCAGAAGTCATCCTCCCCAAAATTCAAGTCGTGACTCTTGTTGAAGCGTTACAAGCAAGTGGCTCGTGAATGACCTAAGTCCTAGGAAAATGCTATAAAGCATCAATTTCATCCACTGATTAGGAGGATTATGATGAAATGGGAGAAAACATTGAGTATTGATTCATCAAATGAGAAGGAGGCTTATAATTAAGTGAGATTTGTGACCTAGCTTATGCAAGAGGAACTCTATGACCAGTCTTCGTCCTTGTGGTTCAGCAAACAGGCTCAGGGGTTTCAAAATAAGTAGTTTGGCTATTTTGGAAGTTGGTTGGGAGGAACGGTGGCCTTCATGTTTGATTCACCTCTGCCAGTTCAGGTTCTATTTATTTAATTTATGAACTATCTAATGATTGCTTTGATTAGATCAGGTTCTGTTTATTTATTTTGAACTGTCTATTCACTGTAAATGATATCTAATGATTGCATTGCTTAGATCAGGCTCTATTTATTTATTTATGAACTGTCTATTTATTGTAAATGATATCTAATGATTGCATTTCTTAGATTAGATTCTATTTATTTCTTTATGATCTGTCTATTTATTGTAAATCGCATTGCTTAGATCAGTGTTACCGGACAATCCACTCGAGCGGATGCGAGCAGGATCTCCCGAGCTCAATGTGAGTCTAGAACAAATAAAACAGACTACAAGTGCATTTCCTAGATCTACTTAAGGACCAAGTACTAGATGTATTACCTTTCTATTACGCAATCCTTTCTCCTGAATGTTGCTCCACGTCCCATGATCGTCAGATCCAAGCTACAAGACCTGTCAAGACACAGAAACAAGAGAAAACGAGTAAAGAGCATCTATACAATAAGCGATCTAAGTAAATAGTTAAGCAGGTAAACTACACAATATCATTGCACATAAGAACAATATTGGTGGAAAGCATTTGTATTACTGTAAATAGAGGAGTACATGATAGAGATATAAAACTACAACCAAAGACTTAACGCATTAGCACTTCTCCGACCAAGCCAATTGCCATGTCCTTCCAAGGAAGTATGAGCTCTCCAATAGGTGAATGGAGGCGTCCCAAGAGAGATTTCACTAGCATGTAGATACCATAGCCTTCCTCCCTTTGGAATGGGAGTGAGCTTCACTTATATAGGACTAAGTGGATAGGGTATGGATATGATAGGTTGAGAGATGGTAGGAGAGATATAAGGGATCCTCCCAAAGAATTAGGGGTCGAGTACTAGCTCCCCTAGAGGTCAGGGATAAGCCCCTAAATGGGTAAGTTTCGAGAAGGATCTCGAACAGGCTATTTTTTCCCATTAACAGACCTCGTCGCACCCTGCAGTGGAGCAAGATGCGACGTCGCATGTTGCTAGTGTGCAACCTGCGACGACCTCTCAAAAGTTTGCAGAAATGAGTGCAAATCCTTCCAAATGAAAGTACTTAGTCCAGGTGACTTCAGGGATGTATACACTGAATCTAATTATGAGTAGATTTTGGGTGTAATAGAATGCCCCCCAAAGCATGAAGCTGTTAAGGATGTACATGTGAAGTGCTTTGAAATAAATAATGGCAATAGGCTCGACGAACGAAGGACACTGATGCAGTACAACTGACTCTGAACGAACAATCTCACATGAAGTACAACATGGCTGCCGACCAATACATTGTAGATCCATGGTAGTAATGACTAACTGAACACAATCATGGCTACTAGACACAAGCGTAGATCCATGATGAGATGATAACACATCCACGACTAATACAAAAGTGGATCCGTGTAATATGACTCAATACAAACTCCATCGCAACCTGGGTAAAACATGACTCCCCAGGGTCTTCAAGTTGAACCCGCAATGATACAAATCTATCCATGTGATTACAAATGTCTTGACGTCGAACATGGTAGAAACCACTTGATTACCGGCCATTGATGTAAACCATTAACAAGTGCGAGGTAGATCACCATTGATGTCAATGATTCCCAAGGTATCACAGTACATATCATCAAGCATGAATAAATGATTTGAAGTCGAACGCAAGATGAAATCTTTCAATCAAGAGTCAATGATGTAAACTCATGACAAAATCAAGGTAACTTGCCATTGAGGCATGCAGGGCCAAGGTACTTGGTTGGTTTCTAGATTCAATCCTCGGATGATGAGTTGAAGTCGAAAAGGATGAATTCGTCGAAGGAGGGCCATGATAAATCCCCCATCAATTGACATGAAACACGACAAAAGATGTGTAGAGTGGATCGGATGGTACAGTAACATGTAAGACTGACTCAAAGTAACAACAGCATGATGACGTGTGTACTGACTGTAGATGAAATATATTGGACATGTTCTTGAACATGGGCATGGCATGACTTGGCAATATTGACACAATGAGAATGACACAAACTTCTAATGCAACTGATGATGGAAGCTTTCTCCGAATGACTCAGAGGAGTAACGAGACTCAGAAAGTAAGCGGGGACTCATAGACAAACAGATGACCCAAGTACTGTATGCAAATGCAGATGAGTGCCATGTTCAAGAATGACTATATACTGCCACTAAGGTATGTAACACAAACACTTTCCTTTTTCCCCATCATGAATGATGAGTGCCTCATGTTTTTTTTACGAGCTTGATGAGGGTAACCAGATGCTCGGTATAGCTCATATCATAGATGAGTCCAATCCCAAATATTTTCCGAACCTGGGATAGGAGGGGTTCGTCCCATGACGGGCCCTTCAATGTAAAAATTTAACGAGTCCATAGAAGGTAAACTCGGTCATCATTTCATGTTTAGAGAGTCTGAAAAGAACTAAAGAAGACTCCAACGGTCCTTTTTCGTAGAGTTATCCTCATCACCCGAAAAAGAGTAAAACAACACGGGAGAGGACTCTTCCAGTCATGATTGGATGGAGTATTCCTTTTTCATAATTAGTGCCTCCTAGTTCAAAAAAGGGGTAAACTATCACCGAGAAGACGACCATTCAAATACTTTAACAAGCGTGAACACAACAAGTTCGCTTGTCAATCTTTTCGTTTTTCGAGAGCTTGAAAAGAGCTTAACGGTAGACTCCGGGGGGTGTCCTTTTCCGTGGAAGTTTAACGAGCCCGAAAAAGTGATAAATCATAACTCGGTACTTGTTCTCATGGTTGGGTGAGTACGAGAACAAACGAAGAGTGAACTCATCCTCATGCAATAATTACGATTAACCAAAAATAATCATGAAAAAACATTGAAAGGGGTGTTCATACCTATAGTTACCATTGGTAATGCGAGAAACGACACAAAAGACCACTTTACGACTCCTGTACACTAAAAAAAATGTCAAATAATCCCAAATATAATGACAAAAGGTTGAAACTATAGTAAATGGCCCAAAAGCATCAAAATATTTGAAAAGGAATATTCGATTCTATTTATAAATAGAAATATGGGCCAAAAATAGATTTCATTGTTCAAATTGCCAATTTGGGTGGAGAAGTACCAATTTGGAGCCAAAACTTCCTTTGTCGATTTCGGGAGCTACGATCCATCATTTCACCAGCCGTCCAAACCAGGCAGGCCTAAATCTCATCCCGCAACTTTCCAGTGGTTTACTTTTTGATTTCTTGTCCATTTTTTGGGTTTTTGATGATGTTATGGAGGGCTTAATGTGCCCTCGGCTCGTCACAAGTGGCCTTTTCAAGACCTGCGATGAGGCCGAGTCGTCACAAGTCTAAAAAATGAGACCTGCGACGACGTCACCCTGTACCTGAATGCACGGTGCGACGACGGAAATCCAAATCCCAAACATAAAAAATAATCCAAAAAATGAGTTTGTGAAAATTGAGGAAGGACCTAACAGGGTTTAAATGTCCCTTTTGGCAGGTTACTAGCAAGCAAAAATGGTATTGGAGTGGCGAGAGAGAGAACATGAAGTAGAAGACGAACAAGCCATGAATGATCCACAATGTGTGGATGCTTTGAGAAACTGCGGGTTACTCAAGTTCTTTGAGATATAGGGGATGAGAGCCCAGATCCCGCTACTGACACACATGCTCCCGAGTTGGGATGTGGCCCAACAATACTTTGTGATAGGTGAGCATATCCTCACGACAGACATTGAGGATATCTACTTTCTAACTGGTTTGTCCCGAAGAGGGGACGCTGTAGAACTCACTGGGACACGGGCCAGTGACCGTACAGTTGAGGACATGGTGTCGCAGCACTGCATTGCTACTTCTCGTCCTTCCAGCGGGAAGATACTCATTAGGGATGTGGTGAGTTGTCCACTGCGGACCATATTACTTACCATTACTAGGGTGGAGGGTAGCCAAGCCCCACACACAGCTACTCGGACCCAGATTTTGTATGCTGAAGACTGTATGTCTCCCAAGGTTTTCAACTGGTGCAAGGGTCACCTCGACAACATCCGAGCTCAACTGACCAAGTGTCGGTGCAGGGAGCTCAAGCAGTTTGGGTATGGATCGATCATAGTATCGTTCCTCTTGGAGTGGATTCCTCTTCTACGTTCACAGTTGGTACTTAATGACAGGGAGCCCAGGGATCCCCATATGCTCAGATGGGCTGAGGTCATGACCTGTCATGGTGGCAGGCCCATCATTAGCTTTGGTCTCGAGTTTTTCAACTGGCTAGAGGGCCAGTTACTTATGGTCGAGGACTTTCCATACAGCGGCACGGACTTTCGAGAGGATCCCGACTTGGCGCTACCAGAGGGTGCAGCATGGGGTGATATAGGTGAGAACAAAATCATTGTATTTTTTAGTTTTGTATATTATATCATTTTTTTGATGTAGCGCTGACAAGTATGTAATATGTATGTGCAGATGTGGGCCCCGTGCGACCAGTAGGTCTCTCCCTTCTGGCGAGGAGAGACAAAGGCGAGGAGGCAGTCGTTATTGCAGGTGCTCATGCTGCCATCAAGGAGATGGAGGAGGTGTACAGGAACCTATTCGATTTGACTGTGGAGGTACCAGAGCCAGCTATCGATGACTTACCGATGCCCATGCATAGATTTTGGGTTGGAGCATCTGTGCACTTTAATGCCTTGCTCCGCAAGGTGGCTTGGACCGTGGATTGCTTTCTTACCCAGCGACAAAGAGTTGTTCGAGCTAGGGGTGGTGTACGAGTTAGGCGTCAGGCCTGATTACATTTTTATACTTGTACTGAGAGCTTAGAGGCCTCAGATTTTGTACTTACTGAAAGCTATGATGCTTCAGATTTCTGTAGAGACTCACTAAAATCCATCGTGCTTCAGATTTTGTACTGGCACTACTTTTTGAGCGATTTATATATATATACAGACATTATCAGCAATTTATACATTATCTGTTTTTAAAATGATTAGTGATGTGATCTTGTTTATGTGTTTGATTTTATACATTATATTTACATGTTGTGAATGCTTTTACATATTATGAGTATTATGTGTGTGCGATGTACCAATCCAAAATGAAGTTGGCCATCGAGTCAGCAACTGTGTTTAACTCCTGTGGAATGTGCAGGTATTGAACGGATTCAAATGACCTTTCCAAGAGACGTACTCGTTTGAAGAGATAGAGTAAGGTGGGATCACGGATGGCGTAAACCCAGTTCAGATTGGAAACCACTAATTGAGAATCCATGTGGATGACAATGTGGTTCATACCCAAGGAAATGGGGTTAGCTAGGGTTCTGATTACTACCTGATA
Source organism: Larix kaempferi (assembly GCA_027924585.1). Taxonomy (NCBI): domain Eukaryota; kingdom Viridiplantae; phylum Streptophyta; class Pinopsida; order Pinales; family Pinaceae; genus Larix; species Larix kaempferi. The sequence continues at coordinate 9,974,454 of BSBM01000072.1, read as the reverse complement.
TTCTGCGGCATTGTTGGTCACAAACCCTAGGCAACTTCCTCCTGAGCTAATGAGCTCACCTAATGGGGAATATAGTACCCAGGCTGCCGAAGCAAGGTTACGGGTATGCCAGCTGGCGCCGTTCGCGAATCCATAGCACGTTGCCATCTGCACACGCAGACAGAACATGGTATAAGAAGCAGAAACAAGATCAAAAGACACTTGAAAAGAAATGCGCACCACACAAAAACAGACCATGTATAGTATATACAAGGAAGTCTATGCATGAGAGATCAAGTGTAGTATCTCTTCAGGTAAAGCTCATTGCGGGGTTCACCCAAAGAGATTCCGTCATAATCTTCAAGCTCATAACGCCTTTTTCCAACAGACGTTTTATAACGTAAGGTCCATGCCACATGGATTCGAACTTCCCTACTCCTAGTTTGTCGTGCTTTTGGTCATAAGTGAGGACCAGGTCACCCTTGTTAAAGATATGAGGTTCAACTGACTTATCGTATTGGGCCTTGATGAGTTTTTTGTGCGCTTCATTAGCGAGAATGGCATCTCGGCGAGACTCGTCAAGCTTTGCTAAGTGCAAGAGACATTCTTCCTCAACAGTAGTGTTAGGAAGAAGTTCGACAGTGAATTGTAGAGATGGAATTTCGTACTCTATCGGTAGGACAGCTTCCGATCCATATACCAATTGGAAAGGAGTGAAGCCTGTGGCGGTTTTTATGGAAGTTCGGTAGGCCCATAACGCTGAAAAGAGCATGTTGTGTCAATTGGACTTATGTGTCCCTACCATCCTTTGGACCATAGTTTTCAAGACCTTGTTAATGGCCTCGACCTGTCCGTTGGATTGCGGGTAGTAGGGTGTTGAATTTTCATGGCAAAAACCCAACCTGTCGCTCAATTCATCCACCATATGGTTCTGAAAATGAGAACCATGATCGGTAACAATTGCCTGAGGAACTCCAAACCGCGCTATTACATGATTCAACATGAAGAGTGTGGCGGTTTTTCCTTCGTTCTGGTATGTAGGCATAGCTTTGGCCCACTTTGTGAAGTAATCCACAGCTACAATGATGTATCTATGCCCCTCGATCGAGGTAGGCTTACAATGCATAAAATCAATGCCCCATTTTGCAAATGGGCCAACGGAAATAATCGGATGTAATGGGGCGGGATGAGTGCGCTTCTTCGTATGGAAGTGTTGGCAAGGAGGACATTTTTTTACGGCCTCAATACAATCTTTGAAGATAGTAGGACAAAAATATCCTGCACGCAAAATATTTTGGGTTGTAGCCATCCTAGAGAGGTGACCGCCACATGCCCCAATGTGACAGTCATTTAGAACACGTTCAGCCTCATCGTGAGTGAGACAACGTCGAAGAAGTGAATCGACGTCAAGATGATACAAAGTATCATTGATGATCAAATAATACTTTGCATGGTGACGTATCTTACGACGGTCGTCGCGAGAAAATTGAGGATTGAAGCATTGGGTTTGAAGATACAACAAGATATCTCCATACCACGGATCAGTCGTACCGATGAAAAACAATGATTCATCCGGAAAGGAGTCATTGTGCTCAACTTCTGCATCGGGACGGGGAAGGTAGCAAATGAGCTTGGAAAACACCAAAGACTTCTTAGACTTGGATTTCTTGAAAAGAAGATCGAATTCTTGTAGTATCACGATCCAATGTGAATACTTGCCCACAAGCACCTGACGTGTCAGTACATGGTACATGGGGTTCGAGTCAGCGATGATCATGGTGGTGTAGAGCAAGATGTAGTGATGGAACTTTTGGACGGAAATGACTGCCGCAAAAGCAAGTTTTTCGACATGTGAATATCTAGTTTCAGTGTCAGCTATACCCTTACTTGCATAGTATATTACATGTTCTTGGGCATTTTGATCCTCCTGTACCAAAACCATGGCGATAGTGGTAGCGGAAGCAGCGAGATATGAGATGTAATCTCGATAATAATTAGGCGGTTGGAGCACGGGGGCATGCATGATGGCCCGTTTGATATTGCCGAAGGATTTTTGAGCTTGGTTGTCCCAAATGAACGGGACGTCCTTCTTGAGCAGTCTCATATACCCCTGAGTCTTCTCTGGGAAATTACAAACAAAACATTGTAAATAAGTCACCTTCCCTTGGAGACTTTGAAGTTTCGTCACATCAATCGGGGGTGGTAGGTTGATGATGGCCTCCACCTCTAAGGGATCAATGCGGATCCCATCCTTCGAAACGATAAATCCTAAGAGGTGTCCGGACTCAACGCAAAATATACACTTATGAGGATTCAGACGGATATTGTACCGTCTACATCTGAGGAAAATGGTCGTCAGATGATGAATGTGGAACTCGCGCTGCTTTGAATGAGCAGGGAGATCGTCCAGGTAGGGTTCCATAAATTCCTTAATATCATGGAAGGCATACGAAATAGCCCGCTGAAACGTGGCGCCAACATTTTTAAGGCCAAATGGGAGTTTGAAATATGCAAATGTACCCCATGGATAGATGAAATCCGTCTTATGTTGGTTGGCTGCGTTGATCTCAATTTGGTTGTTACCAGAAAAGCCATCCATGAATGAGAAGATGACGCTTCCGGCATAGTTGTCGATGATATGGTCGATGTAGGGGGTCGGGTAGTTGTCTTTTGGACAAGCCCGATTAAGGTCCCGATAATCAACACAGATGCGAATGGTGCCCTGCTTTTTGTTCACAGGAACAACGTTTGAGACCCAATCCGTCAATGGGACAGGATAAATAAAACCAGCCTTTAAGAGCTTTTCAATTTTTACCTTTATTGCCGCAGTCTTCCGGGGGTGTACCGATCGCAACTTTTGGCGTACAGGTTTGATGTCGGGATTGGTTTTTATTTCATGATAAACAATCGCAAGGTCTATCCCAGGCATCTCCTCATAGGACCAAGCAAATACGTCTCAAAATTGCTTGAACAAGGCAGCACTAACATCGATTTCTTCAGGGGAATACTTTTGGCCTATACGAATGTGTTCCACTATACCTGGTTTCGCCGAGATGTCTACCGGGGTGGTTGGCTCAATGTTGGCCAGGTTTCCCTCCATGTCCCTAAGACATGTAAGAATGGGGGAACGAGGGGATGGGTAGATATCTGGTGAAAAGAGGGTATGGATATTGTTCTCTATGTATTCCAAAGGAGGAAGAAAAGATGACCTATGATGGAGATCATCCCATGGACTGTCATCAACATTCATTACTTCCATGATGGACTCGTCTGAATGAAAAGTCCAAAGTAAGAGATCAGGTAGAGATGATGTCCGCCGTAGAGAACAAGATGGGGAGGCCATGGTTAAATGGTCCTCCGTTGTTGATTGGATAGCCTCGTAAATACGTTCAGCGGGTGAAAGAGGCATTATGTCTCCAAGCAGGTGTGTTGTGGCTTCATCCAGTACAAGCCAAGCATCGTTTGAGTGAGATAAAATATCTGTGGAGATCATGTTCACTGTAGCAACATGATTAGGGGGGTCCGTGGCTGGAAAAACGCCCATGAAAGATGAATCTTTCAAAAGGCCAACCCCTACACTCTCATACTGTTTTGACATATGTCCAATGGAAGGAATATGGTCACCAGGATGAGTAGTGGTGTCTGGTGTACAAAAATCTAATTGGTCGATAGTAACAATTCGTCCTTGGTGGGGGAATTGTACTATGCAGAAGACTGAAGAGGCTACTGTCTGCATGGTGTAAAACCAATTGCGACCAAGCAAGAGATTATAATCTAACGGGGCCAAGACCACTTCCACGTTAATGGTTACAGTCTTTCCGCCCAACTCAACTGCAAGAGCTTGTAAGAGCCCATGAGGTTGAAAGCCACGCCCGTTGAATGCTTTCAATGTGGTAGGAGAACGATTCAATTCAAGGGAGCCAATGGCTCTCCAACAGGTGATGGACATGACAGAAGTGGAGGCACCTTCGTCCAAAAGAGTAGGATGGACAATTTTTCCAGCAATGTTCGCAGAAACTTGGAATGCGAGCTGGTGTGAGAGCCTCGACTTAAAGTTGTCAAGTCGGAACATGATGGTGTTCGAGGAATCCAGGTCTACTGCACCAATGGATACAAGGAGAGTTTTGCGTTTATTGGGACAATTTTGCAAAACTTCCAGGGTGGACATGGCCCAAGGAGCTTGGGCCAAGTGCTCTACGATATTGTAATTTTGTGTTGCTCAAGCATTAGGATTGAAAACAGCTTTTCGAATCGTACTCCTAGGCGGTCGCAATATCGAGTCTAGGGAGGGATTCTCAATGGTGAGAGAAGTCGATGGTACAGTGACATCAGTTAAGGAGTCGGAAGCTTTTTCAGTATTACTTCTGGTGGGTTCCTTCGAAGGGCCCAGTTCATAATCGCGAGTGAGTATTCAAATTGATCGTCTCATTACGCAACATGAAAACATGTGCGGTATTGGATGGTTCCCCCTGGGCTGGGGGGTTTGAGCAATCATCTACTGGTTCTGAGTAGGAAATGGATCATTGAGGATTGCGGGAGTTGGTTTACCCCTAAGAAAATTTTTCACTTCGTCTCTATGGGGACACTCTTTGGAGAAATGGTCTTCTCCACACAGTAAGCAAGGATACTTCAGTTTCCTTTTCTGCTTGGGATTGTCAGGAGCGCTCTTCGGTTCCTACTGGGAAGAAGACTTTTTGGGTTTCCCCTTGTTCTTCTTTTTGCCGGTAAACTTCTGAGATGAAGCTGATTGAACAGAATTCACCTCTTCAGTTACAGCAGGAGTGGTTGACGTGGTGGTGCTGTGTCCAGCCTGAGTCGGGTTGGATGATCCAACAGTATTAGTAGCAGGCTGGGTGTTAAGGGATCCGATGATTCCATCAGCTTGGAGTCCCTTATGTGGTTTCACAGGATCATTAACGTCACGGGGTGCATCGGGAAGAATATTAAACAGAGTGCCAGATTGAGTGTAGACCAGGTCTAGCAGATGGGCACTCGCGATGGCTTGTTCTTCGGTGACAACACCTCTCATGAAGACATCTTTTGCTATGGTGGGAATGAGCAATTTTGTAAACCATTCTGCTAGGAGCTGATCTGGAATAGGAGTTTTAATGAGACGTCATCTCCTTTTCCATTCATGGATATGATCCAAAATGTGAGTGGCGGTATTATGATGGAGCGAGGTTAAAAGCTCAGTACCAGTCTCATACCATATAGGCAGTTGGAAGTGCATCAAAAAATTCATAGCAAGAGAGCCAAAATCAGGAAAAGAGTGGGCTGGCAACTCGATGTACCACTTAGCAGCCGAACCGGTGAGGGTCCTTTGAAACAATCTATGACGAATTGAATCGTCCATTAAGGAATTAGATGAACACCATAAGTGGTATGACATCACGTGGTTCTTGGGGTCTTCACCCGGCTTGCCGTCAAACTTGGGGATATTAGATGGAAGTTTCATCGGAATTGGTGGCCAGTTAGATCCGTGATTAATAGGATTGTTGGTTAACCGGGATAGGTCAGGTAAGTCCAAAGTAGCCAGGAAAGGTAGCTGTGGATTAGGTTGTGCATATTGATAATATGGATAAGGCGTGTAAGGACTAAAATGACCATGAGGTGTTCTAGGATAAAACTGACCATAGGGGGGTGTGCCGCCCGGATCATAAGGAGGTCTGCCACCATAAGGTGGTCCATTCCAATAAGACGGGGGTCCACCTCCACGATCGGGAGGGGGCGGAGGTCCGCCACCACCACTGAGAGGAGGTGGGGGTCCATAACCATAATAAGGTGGCCCACCACCACCTCTGTCTGTAGGAGGTGGTGGACCACCTCCACTGCCAGAAGGATGGGGGCCCCCACCGCATCCGCTGCCGGAAGGGTGGGGGTCTCCACCACCGCCGCCACCACCATAGTAATGAGGTCCGCCACCGCCTCCTCCTGGAGGGGGTGGTGGACCACCTCCGCTACCCGAAGGGAAATGTCCTCCTCCACCATGATAAGGTGGTCCCCCACCACCTCCATTGGGAGAGGGAGGTGGACCATTCTCGCCATCGCCTGAGGGGTGAGGGATGTTGTAGGTAAAATGAGGTGGTCCTCCACCAATGTTAGGTGGGGGCCCACCGCCTTTAGTAGGAGGTGGGGGAGGGCCGATCGGGGGTGGTGGTACTTGAGGGAAGATCGGTTGGGGTCCATGTTGCAACGCAGGTTGTTTCCCCCATAAAGTGTATGGATTCCCGGGATAAGGTACCCCGTATGGCGTGTTTCTAGGATTAGGTTGGCCTAGCACAGGGTTAACAGAACCTGGATACGCTTGACTCCATGAAGGTTGAGTTACATTTGACAGCCCTCCAACATGAGATAATCCCGTGGTGGACGGTCTAGCGGGTTGGGACGATCCAACGGAAGGCCCGTTGGGGTTTCCTCCGCCCATGCCTTGGTTAGGAAACGGGGGTTGCCCCCCAGCCACAGCGGGCTAACCACTATTCAAAGGGTGAACCAACGTAGGTTTTTGACTAGCTACCGTAGTAATAACATTACCAATAAGGTAACCCGGGGGAACGGAATACCCTCCCCTTGAATTTTGAGGTGGGGGAGGAACTGGTGAAGTAACTGATAGGTAAAAATTCTCTTAGATTAAAGTAGACTTTAACTAACTCTAAACTAAGACAAAAGATAACAAATGCTACCTTGAATTCCTAGATCTAAACAGACATTTCAAGATTAAACTGCTGAAAGAAACAGAAGAGATCTAACTGACCTTCAATTCAATTGCTCATCCTAATGGTCGCTCCAATTTCCAAGTCCTCGCGAATGAACCTGTTTGAATGAAACCAAGATACAAGCATATACGATTCTCTAGCAACTTGAAATATGAGTTAGAATCTAAATCTATAACAGATACAAATCATATAATTGAAACAAAATCAACACACATGATTTGGGAAACCAGACAAGTTATGTTCTATTACCAACTTGAAATCACTTACAATGGTTGCTTGATATCCAAGCCAACTCCCAGCTCCAAGTGCTTTCTCCTCTAGCTATCTCCACAAAGATTCAAGATCATAAGTTTGATGTTTCCAAGAGTCCTCCCCTTTGCTCATGGAATGCCTCTCTCTTATAGTGTGTAGTAGGGTTAACCATCAAGAGAGAAGAATGGATCTTGGGAATGTTTAGTGGATTAGTCCCACTAATCTGCGAAGATGAATTAGGATCGAATCAGGGATACCAATCCTAAAAAATCCATCGAAGATCAAGATTCCATAAGCCATGGCAAAAAGGCTAAAAAGGGAGTACCGCGCCTATTAAACTAAGCATAGCGTGGTAGTACCGCGTGGCAGAGAAAGAGCATAGCACGATAGTGTGGACTACCACGCACCTAAGCTGGAGCAAGGCGCGATAGTGTAGGTATATGAAGTCTCAGCTGGGTTGATTCTTGACAGGATAGGTTTGTCTTCAAGGATCACTCTGCATTTTTCTCTTATGGGTGTTTTAAGCAATAGGGGAAGTGTCGTCAACTATTTTTTTGGTGAAGATGCAACACTGTGAAATATGGAGGTATAACAATGCCCTGGTTAGGAAACAGGGGTTGCCTCCTAGCCACAACAGGCTAACAACTATTCAAAGGGTGAACCAACGTAGGTTGTTGACTAGCTGCCGTAGTAATAACATTACCAATAAGGTAACCCGGGGGAATGAAATACCATCCCCTTGAATTTTGAGGTGGGGGAGGAACTGGTGAAGTAACTGTGGTAGTGACGGGTGTGTGGGACTGTTGTCCTTCCACCGGTCAGTTCACTTGAGGTGTAGGACTGGACTCTTGCAAGGGTTGACCAGTCTCATTAGTGGTCACGTGGTGGGGTGGTTTAGGTGATCCGAAAGATATCGGACGAACTGGGATGTTTCCGTCGTCAAATCATATTTAGAAATGGCGATTATGGAACTCTTCAGAGTGTCGTTCAAGACTTTGTCTTCGAAGCTCATCACCTTTAACATGTAACTGTTCCAAACGTTCATGGATGGGGCTGAAAATCTCGGCAGGGTCAGGCCTATAGTAAGGCCTAGAGAACTATGGAGTAGTTCAGTTAGGTGGGGATGAGATGGGAAAATGAGCTACTGGGTGGTCTATAGAAGATGTCCAATAAGCTGTTGAAGGACCAACAACTATTGTAGGGTCGTCCTGGGGTCAATTTATCCATTTCAACGATCCAGGTTCTCCCGAAATGACAGGAGAAAGGATTTGTGAAGCGGGGGTTTGCGCTTCTTCATCCTACGGGGGATGAGAGGCAGGTGAATATGGTGGAAACAAAATTCCGCCAACATTCAAAGTGGGGTTCCCTACTTCAATAACTACGACCGCGTCATGCTGATCCATTCTTACCCTCGTAATAACCTCCGGATTAAGGGGATATTCGAGTGGTAAGTTCAAGATCCTACGGGACCTTCTCGAGGGAAAATCCGCCAGAGTATCAGGAAAATCAGCTTGAAAGGATGAAACAACGTTTCTCCTAAGGGTATGCTAAAAGAAAAGCAGTCCAGAAAAAACCTACTCAAACTAAGGCAACAAGCAAACTTGTGTGACAAAGTGGATTCAAAATTCTGGAACCTCATGGGATTATCAAGGCATTGCAAACTGCGATATACTGCAGGGTCCAACAATATGATACGACAAGGAGGATTGGGACCATACCCTTTCCTGCATACTCGATTACCTAGATAGTACGTGCGTGCTAATCTCCCCGAGTGCTGTTCTTTGTGTATTGCTTTGCCAAGACGGCCAAATGGTTAACTCAGTTGGTTTCAGGAATCCTAATGGTGTCTCCCGATATATGCAAGGTATGTGGGAGCTCAAATCCGTAGTGGTGTTGTCTAATGCACAGCCGTTGGCATGCGACCTTCCGATATACGTGTCAAGTACGTGATACACCCTTCGATATACACCAAGTACGGATTATGGTACTTGGTGGGTATGTGAAGGAGCTCGATATACCGATGTACGTGGAAGACTACAATACCCCCGGACTACAGTGCTAGCAAATAACGACAGCTGCCACGCTTAACGATGCCGGAACACGTCTCTAACTTACACACAAGTTGCTAAAAATTTTACCTAGTTCTACCGTTAATTTTATCTTGGACAGTTAGGTGAATGCATGAGGTGAGTACATAATCGGAAGCATAATGCAAGCCCTAGCTACATGCACAAAATATTCTTTTCTTTCGATGAATTCTAGCTATGGAAAGGAAAAAACGTTTTCCCAATGGTATTGCCAAAACAAACTCAATGCAACACAATTCCCAATGCAAACAAATTTGACAATGAAAGTATTCTTTTCCTTTTCAACGAAACACAAAAGTACACAACACTACTACACCAAATCAAAAGAACTTTTTCTTTTCTTCTTCTTTTCAAAGTAAAATGACACTAAATGATGAAAAGAGAGAATTCTGAAATGAGACATGCAAGCTTTTCAATTTCAATGATCTAAGAACAACAAGAATTAAAAATGCATCTATCTTTCCTTAGCATGGAATTAATCTTGCAAAAATCGAAACGTGCTTTGAGTTTTTTCAAGAAAATGAGCGATTCATAATTCGAGAAAAACACAATAGATCATACATTCATTCAATTTTTCCAAAACATAAATGAGAATTTTCCAATGCACAACAATATTTCTTCAATAATTTTTTGAGAAACAATGGGAAAGAAGCACTTTTAAATCTTTCAATAGATGCATCAAAGAATAAACTCGATAACAACTTTGCTCTCAGATTTAAATAACTGAAAAGAAAACACTACTTGCAGCACTCATACATTCAGAAAACTCAAGAAAAGACAAGCACTCAACCAAGCTGAAAAACACACTTAACTCAAAATCAAGCAGCAGCAAGCAAACTAAGCAAGCAAAGCTCAAAACAAATGTAACTGGGGTCTGGAGGTTGATCCAATGCAATGATCAGATCAGGGATGGAAGGAAGGGAATGCAAGAGTGAATGGATGAAGGTGGAGGAGACAAGAGTATCCACCACTACTGATTTCAAACTTGTCCAAGACGGAACCCAAAGTCAATCCAAATGAAACCAAACTCTCAACACACAAATAAAAAAATGGGGTTTCTGGCTGGATCTTACAGCACAGAGGGAGTTCATACATCAGACTAAGGTTCGAACTGCCAGATGAGGGAAGGGATGCCAGTATGCCAACTTTTGACAGATCGGCACACTCTGTCTTCACACACAGTGCGACGTCGTAGTCTATCTTCATGGGAGGTGCGACGATGTCGCAGTATACTAATGTAAAGGGTGCGACGGGTGACTAACAGGTGAAGAATAGAAGCTTAGAATGACACAGTGTCGCTCTGTTTCCACTGCCCAGGTGAGACAAGTGAGTTCTGGATTAAAAAATGAACCAGATTCTCAACAATGAACCAAAAACAGGCTTGAAAATGAGTTGTATAAACTCAGAGGAAGCAAATCAGAGTCTTCAACGTGAAGATCTGATAGTGAAATCAATCCTAAGAAGTAAATGGCAAAAAATGATAAAAGAAACTTGTGTCAAGTAATCAACTGAAAATGACTCTCAGATTAATGACTACTGAACAAAACAAACACTACTCCCCAGTATGGTCGCCAGATTTGTTACCAGACAATCCACTCGAGCAAACGCAAGCAGGATCTCCCTAGCTCAATGTGAGTCTAGAACAAATAAAACAGACTACAAGTGATTTGTTTTTAACCCTTGAAAAATCGGGGTTTCGCAAACCACATCCGCAATTGCAGAAGTTGGATTGCGGAACCGTTGGAATAAATGGTAGGAATTGCGCTTTTGCAACTTGCATCCACAATTGTGGAATTCGGATTACGGAACCGTTGAAATAAACGGCCGGAATCAGGTTCCACAACTCGTAACTTGCAACCGCAATGGTGGAGGTCAGATTACGGAACCGTTGAAATAAGTGGTTGGAGTTGGGGTTCCGCAACCCGCATCCGCAATTGAGTGGATCTACGTCTCATAATCACATGAAGATACATGTACATAAGTGTTGGACACATCGATCTCCATAAGGTTCGGTGTCATAAAATGAGTAAATGTCAAACCAATGCAACTAGAGTCATAGCAAAAAAAAAATTGATCTAGGTCTTCAAAACCAACCAACAAAAGTAAAAGGGTCAAACACAACAAGACACTATTTGATTTTTAAACCAATGCAACTAGACTCATAGTAAAAGGGTTTTCTAGTATGATAGCAACCCTAGTGTTGATGTAAAAAGATATGAATGGATGAATAAAGAGAGAGATTCTATCCCCCCCCCCTAAAAAATATATTTTCATAATGGTTTGATCTAAATGTATGTTTTTTCTTTGTTTCAGTTGCTTTGCCTATCATGTTTGCTTTTACATAATTTTTAATTTGGAATGAATGCTTTCTCTAGTTCTATTGGTTTTTGTTTAATATAAATGTGGTTTGTGATATGGATGTGGATTCTTATACTATGTTGTGAATACCTTATTATACTTCCCTATATTTATAAGTCTCGGTTGTGCTTTGAGTGAGACTGTACTACATCAGTACCCTTTTGTTAGCAAACCCTAGAGAAATCTAGTCTCCACATTTTGTGCCGAAAATCATATAAAGTGCCTCTTTCATATCAGCATAAGGATGGATTCCCCTAGGAGTTTGAAGCTACGAGGCCTAAGATAACTACCATCAAAGTTTGAACAATGAACGCTTAGAGACCACACAACAATTAAAATATTACAACTTTGAAATAATATTTAATTGATAGACAATATTCAATCTCATATGTGAAACCTCAAAGAGGCTTGAAGTGTTACATCAATCTCTAAGTGCCTCACAACTTAGTGTGAGTGAAGAAGGGTAACAATGTGGATGTAAAACATAACCAACCACATGGTGGGATGTACTATGTTAAAAGGATATCATACTATGAACTCATAAGCCCTGAGTAATGAAACTGAAAAGGAGAATGGATTCCATAAGGGATTCCATCCCCACCACTCGACATGATGTCGTCGTTGTGAGATGTATAGATCAAAGATGAGGATCCAAAATATTTTTAGATGGCTTGGTGAGGAGTATAAGGATATGCGAATGTTAAGAAATGTGGGAAAATTTTAAGATCATGATCCAAAAGATTGTTTTTGGAAGGCTTGGTGAGAAGTATGTGGATATGAGAACGTGAGCAAATTATCGATTGGGAAAATATTTTGAAAAGAGGGGGAGCTATACCTATTGTGTGCACCATGTTTTTAGAGTCTGTTGAGACCACATATCACCTCCTTGTATAGTGTGAGTTTTCCAGGTTTGTGTGAGATGAGGTAAGGATTCTTTTGAAGATTATCGGAAATTGGTACTCAGGTTCATTAATATCCAGCGTTAACTCTTGGAGAGCTACTGTTTCTTTCCACAAGTCTCTGCCTGGGTTTGTTATTTGGAATATTTGGATACACAAAAATAAGGTCCTCTTTGAAAATGTTCCTCCCAATGTTCAAAAGCTGGTTTTTTATATTATTGGTTCATGTAAAGAATGGACTGGGCCCCCAAACCTCATTAGATTAGACTTCTTCTCCCCCCTTCCTTTTTAGAAGCTGCTTCTGTAGGTTTGTTTTGATGGAGCCTCTCAAGAAAATCAAGAGAGAGGAGGAGCTGGTGGTCTTTTGGTTTTAGAAGAAGGCCATTTCTTCAGGTTCTAGATGGGTTATGGCCATATGACAAATTCAAGGGCAGAACTTTTAGCTTCATGGGCACTTCTGTCTGTAGCTCGGGACAATCATATTGATTCATTACAGGTAGCAGGTGATTCCAAGGTCATTATACACTAGGCAAGAAACAAGTGCAGTCCTTAGGTGTCCCTTTTGGATTGGTGGATGCTCAAGATTAGGCCTTTGCATGAGACTTTTGTAGAGATATCTTATGTTCACATCTTTAGAGAATTCAACAGGGAGGTAGATTTTTTGTCAAAGAAGGCATTGTCATATCCAAAGGGCATTATTTTCATTGAAGAATCTATGCATGGTTCCGTGGAAAATGTCTCATCCTATCAACTATTTTGAGATGTTTTTGATGTAGAGGCCTCTCATGTATTTTTATGTATATTTATTTGATGTTTTTATGATACTCCATGCGTGCCAGAGAGACCTTATGAGAGTTTCATGTATGATTGTGTATTAACACTGTTCTAGTGATCATCACGAAGTTATCTTGCTTACTTTGATTCAATACGAAACTAAATATGAATATGAAGTATTGTTTTTTTATGTGTGAAAAAAAAAAAGAGAACATGATCAAATATGGAAAAATAAGTGTTACTGTCATAGGAGGGAAGATTAAAGTAAAGTGAACCAAAGATTTTGGTAGGGAGTGTGAAGAGATCTTATGATGTGAAAGCTCGATTTTGGTAGGGAGTGTGAAGAGATCTTATGATGTGAGAGCTCGAGGAAATGCTAGAAAAGTAGAGTCTCAAGAGGGAGCGAGGGAAGAATAAAGAAAATGTTTTAGTAGTTACATTTCAGAGTAAGTTAAGCATAGAGTAAAGTGATATTTTTTTTTAGACCACAAATTTGATAAGGCCTGGTGAGGAGTATGTTTATATGAAAGCAGGAAGAAATGTGGAAAATACTTGTCACTGTCATTAGGCACAAGTGCGCTACTCACAATCATCACAGGGTCATTGCATAGATCTTCGCTTGGGAAACACAATTAACTAAACAAGCTTTGTCAGGAACAAAATACAACAGCCAATCAATGGACAATAATAGCGGAGCTATAACATTTTAAAGGAAATAAGACAAGAAACAACACCAGCAAAGCCAACCAGGTTCTGCATGTTCATGTTATAATTGATTCCTGAAAACACAATCAAACTCTGGCTGCATTTGTAACACATTCAAACAAGTAAAAAAACTTGATCAAATTCAAATGCAGTTCAATACTCCGCCTAAAATTGTACTATAAACCAAAAATCATTATTGAAAAAAATGAGCCAGAGCCATGGCAAAATCCTAGTTTTCAAACATTAATATTAAATATTTATCGCCATTATCAAATTTATAGTATTAGCCACCACCGCCAGAGCCAAACTTTTTGCCCATAAGAATTAACTGCATCTGGTCATATCCAGCTAACACACCAGCCCCAGCTACAGCACGCAGGATATTTGCACCTGCACCCTTAAAGAGTGACTTGGGACCTTCGTTTTTTATTATCTGTGAGAATGCATCCATGGAACTCTTGTACTTAACTGCCTCGCCAGAAGTCATCATCATTCTTCTGCGTACAGTATCTAATGGATACGAAGTAAAACTAGCACCATTTGTACAAGCCCAACCAAGAAGAAAACTTGCAAGGAAGTTATTCTGCAAAAGTGACATTTTCAAAGAAAAGCAGAGTTTTAGAGGTTAGAAATTTTGTGTTCATTCATATTTTTATGTAGGAAGAAATAACCCACAATTCCACCTACAAGCCTAGAATAAATCAACGAATCTAGGAAATTGAGAGGCCATTATTAAAAAAAAGATGAATCTTACCTGAAGATCTCCAACCAAAACAACTGGCTTCAGAGAATCATAGAGTCCAAAGTATAAACCGCGATAGACTATAATTCCCATTAATGATACATTAAACCCACGATAGAGACCAGCAATACCATCAGATTTCAATGTTTTCTTGTAGACATCAATAAGCCCATTAAATTGCCTCTCTCCTCCTTTTGTTCCAGCTTTGGCATCATTAGCCAGCCGTGTTCGAGCAAAGTCCAAAGAATAAACAAAAAGTTGAGAAGATGCACCGGCTGCACCACCAGAAGCCAAGTTTCCAGCGAACCATTTCCAGTAACCATCCCTGTCTTTCTTGAAATTAAAGAGACTCTTATAGTAATCCTTAAAGGCAAAGTTCAAAGCCTGTGTTCAAAGTTCAAAACACATAGTGAGTTACTATCTAATTTTCACATCTGAGCCCAAACGAAAGCTCAAAACAAGACCAATGAAAAGTTGTATTTACCTGAGTGGGAAAATAACGGATTACATTTGCAGTGTTTCCTCTCCACATGGAAATCACACCTTCATCCTTGATTATCCTACGAAAACAATCAGTAATTCCTTTGTATGGCTGAGAAAGACGTCCAGACTTCAACATCTCATCCTGGTTCTGTATCAACAATTTAACACGCTCAATAGGGGCAGCTGCAGTTTTTGATACTGCAGCAGAAACCCCTCCCATAAGAAAATCAATCATAAAACCAGTAAAACCTTTTTCTGCAGGCGCTGGAATAAACACAGGTGAATGGCCTGGGGCAAAAGCTACATTGCTTCCACGAGAACCATGCAAAAATGCACTCTCCAAGCCCCCATAATTCTGGACAGGAGCCGACTGTGTTCCATCATACTTAAAAGGCTGAAGAGCATCATTCTGTTTACCCTGCCAATTTGGTGTAATCCTCGAACCAAAATAGGTTTGACAAGACATCTTCTGTATAGCAGAAGGATAACTTGGTCGCTCTGCCATTGTAAACCTGTCAAAATTACTGCAATACCAAAAGCCCAGAAAAGAGTTAAGTAACCAAAAAAATTGAAACAAATAATTGCAATCTAAAATACATAAATAAGAACACAGGATAGTGATTCCCAAACTCTGTGAATGTGTAGGATTTAATGTAGAACAGTGTACCTAACAGATAGACAACTTTTAAAGAGAAACAAGGCCTGCATCTTCTTAATGAAAGCATCATCAAAAAAATTAAACAGGGGATTGAACCATGAAGAAGATGTAAGAAACGAAGCTTCATTTCTAAGATCATGTTTAGCGGAACATAATTTGTTCTGATCAAAGAAACTCCAGCGGTATAAGGTCGGAGATATTCATGCTGTCCTCTATGATTACAAACAAATAGTTATACAGACATTCAAAATGAATTGTTACCACGACATCATCCGTTATAAAAGTTACTTAAAGCTAATATACATAAGCATCGACGGAGCAATCCTAAAACCATTAAATACATAAGCATCGACGGAGCAATCCTAAAACCATTAAAAATACTACAAAAATGAACATTTCAATACAATCTGCGGAAATTTCCAGATTTGTTAGAAGACGTAAAAAAATGCATGCTACTTTTCATAATGCTCAGCTTTTACATTCAAAATTAAGATAAATTGATAAATCAAGATTTAAAATGGTTTTATGTTCTTTTGAGGAACAACATCAATAAATTATACAGCGCCTCATTACTATCTATGCAAATAAGGTACAAAGTCTATAAAATCTCAGATTTTTTTACAGTGAAAAGAAAAATGAAGAAACAATCTCTTAGTTACTAAAGCACAAAGCTGCATTCAAAGACTAGAAACATATAAATTAAACAACTAAAACTCTGGTATGAATCAAAATTTGAATATGAAAGGATTTGAAAAGGAATACATGAAAAGTTTGAAACAATAAAGAATATTTTCAAAGAAACTATACAAGCATAATAATTTAAAGCAACTACAAGTATTCTCTTAATGTTCTCAGAATTTGAAATCTAAGAAAGAATCCATTAAAGGCCTGAAGCAACAATGATAGCCTACTTACAGAAGCGAAATTTGAAAAGGTCCGCGTTCTCGATCTTTGTTTCGTTATTGCCTTGAATTTCCGCCATTCACTTTTTATAGCCAACGCTTTAGTTCCCAAGAAAACTCATTTCCAACGCCAGCGCTATAGATAATCAGGTCAAGGACGGAAACTCACTCCACTGTAGCAGAGTCCTCGGCGGCTAAATGCCGGTCGGAAGATTCCACAAAGACTGATTCTCACGATATGAACCAAAAAGTATGCACAAAACTAAATAAAGGTGTCTTGTGACAGTTCGACACGGCTGTTCGCAACTGTTTACAAGTGAAGTAGACCGATATTTATGACATGTGGGCATTGGTAATTTCCTACTCCATCAGTGCCAGGTGACTGAATTTCAATATCACAACAAACATTGAAATAAATAAATATACTAGCAATTGTCCTCACAATAGGTGCAACGTTGAAGGGGAAAAATTGGGAAATTTGGGTAGGTGTGATAAAGTGAAAATTACGTTGAAGGAGAAAAATTGGGAAATTTGGGTAGGTGTGATAAAGTGAAAATGGTATGTTGAAAAAAAAAAAATTGGGAAATTTGAGTAGATGTGATAAAGTAAAAATGGTACGTTGAAAAAGAAAAATTGGGAAATTTGAATAGATGTGATAAAGTGAAAATGGTAGTAAAAGAATGTCATCATAAACTCTTTATGTAATTTTTTTTAAGTAATTTCCAGACTTGTGAGGAGACGTAAAAAATGCATGCTACTTTTCATAATTCTCAGCTTTTACATTCAAAATCCTGGTCTACTAATAAAACTTTACAGACAAGATTGATCCTAATTCCTAATAAAACCGTCCAATGAAATGCCCGGATTACAGATCATTCAAAACAACAAAGCTTCAAAGCCTGTTAGAAGATTGCTCATGTAATGATCTTCCAAACATGGAGATATGAGAAATCAGGCCATAAAATACTCAGTTAACACAACCTTCCTTCAAAGCTAAAGATCTACCTTAAGCTCTAAGAAGAAGAGCAAACAATTTATAAAGGCCTTTTTTAGGGATATCATAAATTTTTTAAATTTTGATGATTCTATCTGTGTTCATTAAATCAGTATAGATTCATTGTAAACTTAAAAGTTATTAAATATAAAGATGGATTTAAGTTTCTGAAGTGTAACGTTTTTTTATGTTTAAAAAGATTAAGATAAATTGATAAATCAAGATTTAAAATGGGTTTATGTTTCTTTTAAGTAAGAACATCAATAAATTACACAGCACCTCATTACTATCTATGCAAATAAGGTACACAGTCTATAAAATCTCATCTTTTTACAGTGAAAAGAAAAATGAAAGAAACAATCTCTTAGTTACTAAGGCACAAAGTTGCATTCAAATCTCATCTTTTTACAGTGAAAAGAAAAATGAAAGAAACAATCTCTTAGTTACTAATGCACAAAGTTGCATTCAAAGACTATAGAAACATATAAATTAAACCACTAAAACTCTTCTATGAATCAAAATTTGAATACGAAAGGATTTGAAAAGGAATACATGAAAAGTTTGAAACAATAAAGAATATTTTCAAAGAAACTATACAAGCATAATAATTTAAAGCAACTACAAGTATTCTCTTAATGTTCTCATAATTTGAAATCTAAGAAAGAATCCGTTAAAGGTCTGAAGCAACAAAGATAGACTACTTGTCCGCGGTTTCGTTATTGCCTTGAGTTTCCGCCAAGAAAACTCATTTCCAACGCCAGCGCTATAGATAATCAGGTCAACGACGGAAACTCATTCCCAAGAAAAGGTCCGCGTTCTCGATCTTTGTTTCGTTATTGCCTTGAATTTCCGCCATGGACTTTTTATAGCCAACGCTTTAGTTCCCAAGAAAACTCATTTCCAACGCCAGCGCTATAGATAATCGGCGAGCCTTATTCAACAGACAGACTTTCATTTAAGGCTCGCCTGTCTGGTGTCAGAGGCATGTGGCATACATCTATGGCATCAACCGGCATATACGCCATCCATCCTCCATGATACTCCTCCGGTAGCTATCCATTGGCGATTCCGTTGACGGAAAACTTTCCATCTAATCACTTAATTGTTGGCAGGGACGTCATCCATCCAACACGCTATGCTGACCTGGTGGAGAGGGCTTGATGGCACGTACGTCTGCAGAAAACTGTCAGCTGGACGATCCAATTGACGAGTAGACGGATTTGGATTTCAAATTTCAAATTTAAATTGAAGAAAGCCGCCATTTGCCTACCGTGTGACCTGGTTTTACGGCTAATTCCAATAAACTATCAAGAATGGAGGTGATTCCAGAGCGTTAGTAGCAGACCAGGTCTGAGTTCGATATCTGGTTGCAAATCTAGTGAAACCAGGTTAGTGATATCTGGTTGCTTACGAGCAGGGACTACCTTATTTAATTCATATTCTTTAATCTTGTCATAATGCTCCGTCAAATTCGTCAAAATCTGTACAAGATTGGTCGATTTGGTCCTCAAATAGGTCGAATTCGAGTTTATATTGATCATTCGTCCCTGTGAAGTTTTCATGAAGTAGCATATAGCTTTCTGTGAAGTTTTCTTGAACTAGCATATAGCTTTAGCTTAACGCTTGAATCCTTTATTTCCTCAGCTTTGTTACGAAAATCTTATCTAGAAGGATTTGCAATAGAGGATAACAGATCGACTATGAATTGAGCATTTGACTGAGAGATCAGGTGTTGCATTTGGTAAGGATTTGCTTTATTGGACAGATTTCGTCATGAATTTCATTTTATAGGGGAGAGACGATCTTTTCACAGTATTTTAATCCGAATTTATAAAAAACAGACCAGATCCAGAAATTGCTTATAATGCTGTTGAAGTTTTTGCAAAATCTTACAAAAAGATACTGTCGAAATTGTAACAGAATTGTCTAAGTACCTGTCCAGTAATTTGGTTCAAGATCCCAGAGTGCGGCAAGAAAAGGACTACACAATGCCAGCTTTAAAATTCCCTTCGACGTCAGCTTCGACTCCCAGTTTTTTATATATAATAATAATGTTGTGAAAATTTTTATCTCCATTTCCTTTATCATTGTCGTTTACATAAATTTGACTGCAGAGCTGTTAAAAACCAAAATGATTAAAATCGTAGTACTCTCTTAGAAAATTCTTAAGCAACTGAGTGATTTTAGTATATGGTATTTGTTTTCTTAACACTTAAACAACGGAGTGGTTTTAGAATATGGTAGTTGTTTTTTAAGTAATGATTCCAGTATGCAGGTCCTGGAGTAAAGTAGCTCTCGTGAGCGGAGTTGAACATCTAATTAAAAATGAATTGGCTATAGTGCATATCTTCCAAGTTTAGTGTATGGCATTTTTTAAGATCGTTTGAAGATACACTTAAACCTATAGATGTTTATTGTCAAATATAATGGGGCAGTTTTCTTTTATTCACTTTTATTCAAAGTATGGTATATGGGTTATATCTTAGAGGTTAGAGTAAGAATTTGTTACTAAACCTTTTTATCAATATGTGACGTAGGATGAGATGTACATTATGGTGATCTTTATATTTAGATATTTGAAATGGGTTTCTTTATTAATTGTATCTTCAAAATATTTTGGGAATTTCCTAAAAGCTTAAGAAATTTTGAGAATTTCCTAAAAGCTTAAAAAATTGTGCAATTTTTTTCAAGTTGAACAACGTCAATAAATTTATGAAAAAATAATTTTGAAGCTTAAGTAGAAATTTTAAGGGAATATGGAAGTTCCTAGGGTGATGTAAATTATGTTGCTCCTTATATTTAAATAATTGACACATAAAAATTAAAGAATATTTGTAATATATATAGAGAGAGAGGTTAGAATTTGTTACTAAACCTTTTTATCAATATGTGACGTAGGATGAGATGTACATTATGGTGCTCTTTATATTTAGATATTTGAAATGGGTTTCTTTATTAATTGTATCTCCAAAATATTTTGGGAATTTCCTAAAAGCTTAAGAAATTGTGCAATTTTTTTCAAGTTGAACAACGTCAATAAATTTATGAAAAAATAATTTTGAAGCTTAAGTGGAAATTTTAAGGGAATATGGAAGTGCCTAGGGTGAGATGTAAATTATGTTGTTCTTTATATTTAAATAATTGACACATAAAAAATTAAAGAATATTTGCAAAATATATATATATATATATATATATATATATATATATATATATATTGTGCAAATTCTAAAAAAATATTGAAGTGACATAGAGTGAGATGTACATTATGTTATTCCTTATATTTATATAATTGACATGTCAAAAATTAATAATTTTTTTTAATATATATATATATATATATATATATATATATATATATATATATATTTTGTTTATATTTAACATCAATATTTATAAGATTTATCATATAACATTTTTTAAAATAATCTCATATTGTTTAACATTTCATTTAAGGACAATTGTTTTTAGAATTAAACCTACAATCAATTGTTAAAATGAAGTTTATGGAATTTAGACTTTATTACATTTAAGAGAACCAATTTTGTTTTTAAAATTTAGATAACACAATTTTTAAAGACAATGGTTTTAAGTCAAAGACCATTTTTTCATCATAGGAATATAATTTGTACATATGATAGGGGAGGCAAATTGGTTAGACCAATTTCAACTCCTTAGTAACTGGATATATTAATGACTTAATCTGTATTTATATTTCATATTTGTGGTATCAATCAATCAACTTACATTTATTTTCCATTATGGTTTCATCAAATCTAAATTGGAAGTGTTTAAATTGTGTTTTTGTATTCATAAATAGATTCAACACCTTAGAATACCCCCATCCCAACTAAATTATGCAATTTTTATAGCTAATATATGCCATTCTAAATTTTTTTTAAAGATTTCCAACTAGACTCTGAACAAAATAAGATGGAAAATATGCTTGGAAAAAGTTGAAAACTTAAAATATTTTTATTTCTTAAATAGTAAGTTTGGTTGTAAATAATATGTCTAAAAATAAATGAATGTGTTTTTTATGTTTAATATTTAATGGTTGATATTTAATATTTTATTAAAAATATTATATATGTTTAACTTTATTATATAGATATATGTACATTTATAATATATATTGATGTATATTTAATCAAAAGTATTATATATAAGAATTCTACTTCCATATTTTATTTATATTGGATTTTTTTATTATGTATTTTTTTGTATCGTTATGTGTATCTATATTTGTACTCAAATTATGTTTCTATGGTTCGAGGATAAATGCTATGAACGTTTGTAGAATTTTGTATCGGTGGTAGTTTCTAAATCAGGTCTAATGTTAGAAGAACATCATGTGAGATGGATTTGTGCCTTTGATCGACTATGTAATGTGTTTTGGCTTCATGTGTGATGACCAACCTATTGGTCGCTATGTGATTTATAAACGGATCCTATCTAAACACAACCAAAAGAACCCCACAAATGGAAAAGGATGGTACGAACATCGCTTAAGATGTGACACTATGATTCGGGAAACCCCAATGGTATATCTTAATAGTGTTTTCGACGGGTGCGTTGCAAAGCTTGAGACTATGGAGCCTTGTGGTAGTTTCAAGGATATGATTGGTTATAGCATGACAAAGTGATGTAGATGAGAAAGGGATTATTTTTCCTCCAAGGAGTATTTTGGTGAATCTTACAAATGGCAATACATGAATAGGCATGGGATTTATAGCCTATGTAAAGGGATTAAACTTATTCTTACTGTGCCATTTTATATGAGTATAGAGAATAGGGTCTTAATGTGAACTTTTGGAGTTGAATTGGTACTTCTTACAAATCCAGCCAAGCGTATGTAAGGTGTTGTCCAGAAAGAACATGAAAAACGATTGTGAGTTCATTAGCAAATGGGAAAATAAATTGTAATCAAAGGCCATGTTAAGAAAGTTAAGTGAGTCAAGTTTTACAATGACATTTTCAAAGTTTATCAGTTTATTATGTATAAAACCTTGGTTCAGGAGCATTAATTAAGTTGGTCAATCCATTATTATACATTTCTTTGTTGGACATTACATTATCTAACAAGAAAACATACAATATATAAAAATTTGTGAGTTGCATGAAAGATAATCTGAAGAAGGCAGAAAGTAAAGAGGAATATTTTGACAAAGATGAAGGGTAAAAGACAAAGAAGAAAGACTCCAAATGAATAGGTAAAGAAAAAGGTATGCATGATGATGAGATGTAAACGGGCATCTGGAATGGACTTGTAATATTTTAGAAATATTGTAGATCAAGGAGTGATGGAAAAAATGAATTGTTGTAAAGCATGTTGAATGCTTCTTATACCTGAGATGAAATGTTGTAATGATGCATATGTGTTAGAAGGGGTGCATGATTAGTTGTACTTGACACCCCATAGATTTTTTGGTCCAAAGAAATAAATTTTAGCCTTCCTCGGGTGTTTTGAAATCCGTGTTGAGTATGGACTACACACATTAGTGTGATAGCACATGTAATGATGTAGCATGTATTCTTCTTCTGCATCGAGAGGATGTGACATCAAGTTATGGAATCAACCACTCAGATAGGTATGAGGGTGGCATGTAAAGATGTATCTAAGCTTGATGATGAATCAAAGAAGTTGAACCTTTGATTAATGGGGGGTGTGAGATGGAGTAATCTCAAAGTGTGAGATGTTGTGAGAGACCAAAGTATGACAAAGGAGAGGTTAAAATGTTGATGAACTATGTAGGTGAAAAGAAAACCTAGAGAACTATGTGAAATGGAGTAATTTCAGCATGTGAGATGTTGTGAGGGACCAAGGCATGATAAAGGAGGGTTTAAAATGTTAATGAACCATGTCAATGAAAATAATTCGTAGTGAACTAGTGAGTACAATGGATAGCACCCATGTATATCAATGGATGGATTGTTTTATATGGACATCAATGATCATTTGTTTTCAAGTATAAAAGAAGAAAGAATGGTTCAAAAAGTTAGATCAATAATCAGTTGTATGTAGGTACTTAAGGGAGAAACATAAATTTTGAGGATGAAGTCACATCGAAGAAATCCCAAGTAAGTGTGTGCATTGTAAATTAGTCTCCTCATCGTGATGGTTAGTGGTCATCCAAAACCACACGTTCTATTGTAAAGTTCATGGTGACCTAAAAAACACTCGTCATGACAGCTGGAAGTTCGTGGTTAGCTAGAAACCACCTGATGTGATGTATGGCTCATTATAAACTGAATCCACTTCAAGAGAATTGTGATGGTTAGGGGTAAGCCGCAAAATCCCAGTTTGATTTATGATGAGAGGAAGCCAATAAAACGATGCAGTATACTGAAGTCCAACCATGTGAAGGTAAAATTTGAAGATGAGGACATGTCTCTCATGAATACTTTATGTGATAGAGAATGTTAGAGAAT
Source organism: Larix kaempferi (assembly GCA_027924585.1). Lineage (NCBI taxonomy): Eukaryota > Viridiplantae > Streptophyta > Pinopsida > Pinales > Pinaceae > Larix > Larix kaempferi. Next base: position 9,950,476 of record BSBM01000072.1, on the reverse strand, counting down.
TCATTTGTCCATTAAAAGAGAGTTTTAAAAATGATGTAGAAATGAGTTGGCAATTGATTATCATTGGAACCATATCATTTATGGTTGAAGTTTGGTTTTAGATTGATTATAGGTGTATTAGCTATTTTTATATATTTATATCCATCATTTTAGGATCTATTTGTCATTCTCCTATATATATATCTCATTTTTGAAGTAATAAAAAGTGAAGTTAAGTGAGTGAGACAATTTGTATCATAATTGAAGTATTCTTTGTTTTTTTTATCTATTCTTTTTTCATTTTTTATTTTTGAAAATATATATATATGATTCTATTATAATTTAATATGGATCTTCTTTCTTCACTTTTATCCTCACAAAAATAATAAAAAACCATATTTAAAAATTTAACTACGAACATTTGTTTAGCAATTAAGGCTTCCCTCTATTAAAAATTTAGATATGGATTTTTTGCAAAGTTACTTCTAATGCCCACATAAATATGTAATGGGAAACTCTAATTCCAAGATGAGTATTGGTTAGTGTATTAAGGAATAACTTGTGATTCTATTAAAAAATCAGATATGGATTTTTTGTAAAGTTACTTCTAATGCGCACATAAATATGTAATGGGAAACTCTAATTCCAAGATGAATATTGGTTAGTGTATTAAGGAATAACTTGTGATTCTATTAAAAAATCAGATATGGATTTTTTGCAAAGTTACTTCTATTGTCCACATAAATATGTAATGGGAAACTCTAATTCCAAAATGAATATTGGTTAGTGTATTAAGGAATAACTTGTGATTCTATTAAAAAATCAGATATGGATTTTTTGCAAAGTTACTTCTAATGCCCACATAAATATGTAATGGGAAACTCTAATTCCAAGATGAATATTGGTTAGTGTATTAAGGAATAACTTGTGATTACATTTCAGGTAAATACATATGATAGGATTTGTTATATAGAATAAAATAATTAGAAAATAATACATAATGTGTTATGAGATAATATTTTTTCATTGAGATAATGAATTGATTTGATTGGCCAAAATGATTTTAAATCTGTTACTTTGCACAAGAAAAATTTAATTTTAAAAGATTTAAATTGAAAGTTGGCATTAACACTTTGAAGGTAGTTAGTGTTGAATTACTTTGGGTTTGAAAGGAACTATAGGTTACATTGAGTGGTGGAGTTTATGAATCGCAAAGAATTTACATTTTGATTTTGAAGATGTGAAAAGGTTGCATTCTAACTTTGGTTATGAGGGATTGAATTTGGATTTTAGTGTGAGTTAGTATTTATATTTTGATGTGGCATGTTTAAAGCATAATTTGTTTATCAACATTCTGGTTGAAATGTGTTGATTAAATGCAAAATTATAACTATAAGTTGAAGGTATGATTATATTTGTTTGAGGTGAAGTTTTGATTGCCTTGAGGTCCTATTTGTCCTTAATAAATAAGGTTGTTTATCCTACTAAATAAGGTTGGATTGTAGGGTATGATTTTACCCTACAATTCATAGGGATTAAGTTGATGTTGATTAACATTGGATACCAAAGAATTGGTTCTAAATGTAGTTTGAGGAATGATAATGGATATTTTTAAGTTTATGTAAATAAATATTTGGATTATAATAATTTTACCTAAATTGTGTCTTCATTAATATTCTTTTCAATGTATTTTTTCTCCTATCTTAAAAGAACATGTCCATAGTATTCTCAAGACGCCATTAAAGGACTCATTGAGGAAGCATGCATTAAAGACACCCAAAAAGATTAAATTAAACAACCATTAATTTTTTTATGAAATAGTTTCAATAAAGTAGAACTATAAACCTCAAGAGTTGTATAAAGCCAAAATTGGAATGAATTCATACATTGAGTAATTAGTGATCCTTCATTAGTTGATAATAATGAAAATTTGTATAAAGCCATAAAACTATAGAAAGCTTATCGTATTGACTTGAATTGAATAAATATATAAAGCGATAAAGCTCTTTAATGCTAATATAATAAAGCTATAAAGCTCTATAACGTTGTATAAAATAAAGCTAGCTATAATGCTCTAGAAAGCCACACACACATTAAACCTATTTAGTAAGTAGTTAAAATTTGTCTCTATATATAAAGAGTACGAGCAGTAGAGTTTATATAATGAGCAGCTTTCTTGATTGATTAATCAGAGTAACCCTCCCTTGCGTCTCTTGAATCGATTTGATCTATTAAATAATAGTAATTTTAATTGTTTATATAAACAATACAAATATAAATAATACAAATACAAATACGAGTAAATAAATAAATATTTACTTTTCATTTTGTAGTTGACTATGTTTGACCATTGTTTATTTTAGTGAAGGATGGTGACTATGGCTAACTTTAGTTAATGATTGTTGACATTGCATAGCTAAGGTTGGCCATGCTTGACCGACATTGACCATGGTTAAGGAAGGGTGTTATTTGTGACCATGACCATGACCATGGTTGACTATTGTTTGTGCATTTCCAACCAAAGCAAATCGTGTTTGAATTTAATGAACCATGGTTGACTATTGTTTGTGTTTGGTAATCTTGGTTTAGTTTAGTGAACCTTGGTTGCATATGGTTGACTTAGGCTAGGTAAGATTAAATTTATTTGACCGTCATTGACCATGGTTGGCGATAGGTAACAAATGATGATTAAATAAGTTAGGCCATATTTAAATGTGGTTCATTAGTGTTTAACCATGGTTGAGTTTAGTTAAAAACTATTAACTTTAGTGAGCCATGGATTCCTATAGCTGATGTTGGTTAACCATGGTTGAATTTAGTTAACTATGATTGAATTTAGTTAACCGTGGATGACTGTCAATGACTTTAGTTTTTATAGTTGACTTTAATTTACCATGGTTTACATTATTAAACTATGGTTTATTTTTGTGAGCATAGGTTGACCACGTTTAACCATTGTTGACCATGATTGACAAAGGGTGACAAATGATGTTTGACTAAGTTTATCAATAGAGAACCATGGCTGACTATATCTGTGCATGGTTAAATTCAGTGCACGATGGTGGACTATAGTGAACAATAGTTGATTTTATATAACCATGGCTTACTTTAGCGAACCTTGGTTTTTAAGGTTCAATTTGTGTAATAAAAATAGACTTTGTTTGAGCTCATGGTCCATAAACAGAGCTCATGGTTCCATAACTATATCTCATGGTTCCATAACTAAATCTCATGGCTCTCCCAACAATTTTCATGGTTCCATAAATAGAGCTCATGGTTCCACCAACAATGCTCATGGTTCCACCAACAATGCTCATGGTTCCATAACTATAGTTCATGGTTCCACCAATCACTAGTTTTTTTTAACCCAAAATACGACGACGAATATGTCTAATATTTGACATCTAGTTGCCAACCATCCGACAACCTTCTTCTTGTTTAAACGTTGGTCCAAATTCGGAGGATATTCGACAGTAAAATAAACCATTGGATATCCGACACCTCCCTATCGGATATCCAACCTAAGCTATTTCAATGCGCTCATCGATTATCCGACAACATTCCTTTTTCAGGCAGTCGGAGATCCGACGACTACAACTTTATATGCAGTCGGATATATGACGGACGTTCCATGTAAAAATGGTCGATAGCCGAAGTTCCTAGCCGTCGGTGGTATGGAATGAACATCGGATATCTTAGAGGGACACGTCGGATATCTGACGACTGTTCCATGTAAAAATGGCCGATATCCAACGTTCTTAGCCGTCGGTGGTATGGCAAGAACGTCGGACATCTGACAGAAATAATGTAATTTAAAAAAAAATGCACTATTATTTTGTGATCAAATTTGAATGGTGGGTCTTATGACTCACTGCATGTTTGAGTCTCGACAATCTACCTTTTATAATGAACCATAACTATAAGCAATATTTATATTCAAAATATTCAATTAGAATTCATTCCCATCTTTGGTGTGCAAGTATCTCTTCATTATTAGACTTTGATACAATCCATCTTGGAAGTAAATGATAACCAAGTCAAATTCAAGTCTTTTCTAGTTAACTAAATGAAGTGTGGTATGCCCTCTTTTGCTAGGATCAATTTCTTATGACATGGAAATGATTCTCCAATGATTGCATCTCACTCAAAATTAAAGAGAAGGGTAAGAATATTGATTCCAGTGCATCATTTACTCAGCCTTTGAAGTTGTGGAAACTCGAAATTGGTTATTAGGAGCAACCAAACATCACAACAAGCTCCAAGACATTGTAAAAATTTAGATGACACGCGAGTGGGTTGTAGAAAGGCAACACTGTAGCCATTAATTGAGCTCCTCTCTGTTTCGAGAATAATTTAATATTCTGTACTGAACAGGGCCAACCACGTGAAGTTGGAAGCTCTTATGGCCCCTCCCCCCCCTCACATCACTCTCAATTCCCCATACCCAATGCATGTACTTGAAAAAAAGAATTACGTGCAAATGCATGCATATTTCATCATAAACAAACATCTACCATTCATTCAATAAAGGATAACATTCATTGAACCATTGTTCCATTCATTCAATAAAATATAACATTCAACTTCTTTCGGGGCTTTGTTACATTTAAACACCATCGCACAACTTCTTTCAAGGCTTTGTTACCTTTTTTTTCAAGATATTTCCACTAATGCGAATATTTTATTGTCAACTTACGTGCGATTTCATTAATTTAATTCCGTTCAGTGTATTGACACCGGATCCATTTAAGAGTTTGGTTCGTCGATTGTATGCATGATTCAAATGCTTCCATAGATGGAGGACACAAATTATACATTTTCCGTCACAACAGAGTTGTGGAAAAAAAATGAAATGACCTTCCACACGGAACATGTGTTAGGATATAACATTTTGAGGATGAAGGCAGTAACACGCGTGAGGAAGTTGTTGGATTTGGGTTACATGGCCAGCATTCCCTAATCGTAAGTACCATATTTGTAAATATCCTTGTTATAATCGGATTAGGAAACTTTCCAGATTGAATTTTTTTAAAATAGAAGATTATTCCACAAGGTTAACTTTTTAGATACTTGGACATTCCCTTTGGAATTGATACATCTCTAAATGACTTGTAGAATTAGGTCTTGAACAAGTTTGAGAGAATATTTGAATATAGTTTCCCCAATACATACCACTTGCAAGTAGGATAACTCTTGCAGAATTTTTTTGGCAATCATTCCTATGAGAGAAGTGGACAATGAAGAGAATCCTTCAATGATTCTCATGTGACATTGATAAAATTCCGAGGAACGTTGGAGTTCTCAATTTGATTGATATATGACACCAAGGAGCAACAATTACGAAAATGGAATGGATTGTTAGGGTGATGAGCACAATGGATCTTAACAGATTCTTGTACATCATTGCATTCGAAATGCTACTCATCTAGAAGATATAAAAATTTATTAGGAATTTGTAATATAGTTGGTAGTGGTGTTGCTTTCAAAAAAATTATATTTGCAAGGCTTGGCATTTAATGACCAAATAACTACACCTAAAGTTTGGTTGCCCCACAAGAGAATGAGATCTCAGGATACAATCTTTTTGACTTTTGGACCTTCCCATAATATAGGGACCAAATTGGTTTGATCCTTTTATGAAGGAAAAAGAATAGCCTAGAAGGAATTATGCATATAAGGGGAATTGTGTAACAAAGAAGCCAAAATTGGTTACTCTGGAAATTTGTAAATCTTTCTCAAAAAATGTAGGCCGCTTACAAACGTACATGCATAAAGCAATGCAAGATCAGTCCTGACTCCATCCAATTTAAGATGAATTGCTTATAGATCAGGTAGAAAGGATTGAAAATGGTCCTATGGGAAAATATTATGGACCAAAAAAATTAAAGAGTTCAATTCTAAGATATGGACAAAACAACTAGTTGTAGAGCAACTTAACAAAAAGAGAGCCATGATGTTAAAACTAGGTGTAAGATAGGATGCAATAAAATAGTAAAACATGATTTTTGGGATTGTAAGGTTTCCAAAGTCCTTAGGTTTCTATTGAGTTTTCCATTCTCTTAGTAGCCCCTCTTCACTAGAAAAAAAATAATTCTTGGGGGCAGTTGAAGAAGTGATTGGAATGCCATAAGATTTACAAGAATCTACATTGTAAATGACAATGTTGTGCCATAATTAGTGAGGATGTTGTCTCCTTTCTTTTGGGTCATGTTACACCATTTAGATATGTTTAAAACCCCATTTTCAGCCAAAATTGACATGGTTAGAAAACATGTAGACTCTCTTGAGTTCAAGGACAAAGCAAGAATGTTGGCTTTCCTTGCCTATATAATGTTCATGCTTCCATAACTAGAGCCCATGGTTCCACCAATAATGCTCATGGTGCCATAAATAGAGCTCATGGTTCCACCAATAGTCTTCATGGTTCCACCAATAATGTTCATGGATCCGTAACTAGATCTCATGGTTGCATAACTAAAGCTCATGGTTCCCCCAACAATTCTCATGGTTCCATAAATAGAGCTCATGGTTACACGGACAGTAATCATGGTTCCACCAACAATGCTCACAGTTCCATAATTAGAGCTCATGGTTCCACCAACAATGCTCATGGTTCCATAAATAGAGCTCATGGTTCCACCAACAATGTTCATAAATAGAGCTCATGGTTCCATAAATAGAGCTAATGGTTCCACCAATATTGCTCATGGTTCCACGGATAGTGCTCATGGTTCCACCAACAATGCTCATGGTTCCATAATTAGAGCTCATGGTTCCACCAACAATGCTCATGGTTCCATAAATAGTGCTCATGGTTCCACCAACAATGCTCATGGTTCCACCAACAATTCTCATGGTTCCATAACTAGAGCTCATGGTTCCACCAACAATTCTCATGGTTCCATAACTAGAGCTCATGGTTCCATAAATAGAGCTCATGGTTCCACGGACAGTGCTCATGGTTACACCAATAATGTTCATGGTTCCATAACTAAAGCTCATGGTTCCACTAATAATGCTCATGGTTCCATAAATAGAGATCATGGTTCCACCAATAGTGCTCATGGTTCCACCAATAGTGCTCATGGTTCCACCAATAATGTTCATGGCTCCGTAACTAGATCTCATGGTTCCATAATTAAAGCTCATGGTTCCCCCAACAATTCTCATGGTTCCATAAATAGAGCTCATGGTTCCACCGACAATGCTCATGGTTCTATAACTAGATCTCATGGTTCCACGAAAAGTGCTCATGGTTCCACCAACAATGCTCATGGTTCCATAAATAGTGCTCATGGTTCCACCAACAATGCCCACAGTTCCACCAACAATGCCCATGGTTCCATAACTAGAGCTCATGATTCCATAACTAGAGCTCATGGTTCCATAACTAAAGCTCATGATTCCACGGACAGTGCTCATGGTTCCACCAATAATGTTCATGGTTCCATAACTAGAGCTCATGGTTCCATAAATAGAGCTCATGGTTCCACTAATAGTTCTCATGCTTCCACCAATAGTGCTCATGCTTCCACCAACAATGTTCATGGCTCTGTAACTAGATCTCATGGTTCCATAACTAAAGCTCATGGTTCCCCCAAAAATTATCATGGTTCCACCAACAATGCTCATGGTTCCACCAACAATGCTCATGGTTCCATAAATAAAGCTCATGGTTCCATAAATAAAGCTCATGGTTCCACCAACAATGCTCATGGTTCCATAAATAGAGCTCATGGTTCCACCAACAATGTTCATAAATAGAGCTCATGGTTCCACCAATAATGCTCATGCTTCCATAAATAGATCTCATGGTTCCACTAATATTGCTCATGGTTCCACCAATAATGTTCATGGTTCCATGTACAATGCTTATAGTTCCACCAATAATGTTCATGGTTCCATAATTAGAGCTCATGGTTCCACCAACAATGCTCATGGTTCCATAAATAGTGCTCATGGTTCCACCAACAATGCTCATGGTTCCCGATAAATAGTGCTCATGGTTCCACCAACAATGCTCATGGTTCCACCAATAATGTTCATGGTTCCATAACTATAGCTCATGGTTCCACCAATAATGCCGATGGTTCCATAAATAGAGCTCATGGTTCCACCAATAATTCTCACGGTTCCCCCAACAATTCTCATGATTCCATAAATAGAGCTCATGGCTCCACCAACAATGCTTTTGGTTCCACCAATAAGGCTCATGGTTCCATGGACAGTGCTCATGGTTCCACCAACAATGCTCATGGTTCCATAATTAGAGCTCATGGTTCCACCAACAATGCTCATGGTTATAATGGCATCCTCTGGCCTTTGGAAAAGTAGACGCATGATGAAATGGAATTTGCAACTGACTTTAATGCTCTCGTGTGGAATGCATTTTTTCTTGGTAGAGATTTGTCCACTCATTATCTTGTTATCATTCCTAACTTTACGCTTGGACTCTGGACCATATGCACACTAATAACTAAACACAAATAATCAAACATTTTAGGCATAATATTGTTGCATGTTTTTCAAATTGAACTTGAATTATAGGTTTATAAACATATTGAATGGATTTTGACTCACAAAGCATATTCCAAATATGTATCAATGTGGGAATGGGTGATCGGCTATTGTTATCACATAGAAGAGCATAACCGTTTTTTCCTGGACAATAATGGGGTTTATACCTGTTACAAGATTTTACAACTAAAGTTTTAAAGCAAGGCGCAACTCTCTGGATTGCAACCCTCTTCAAATTTTAGCACTTATCTAACTAGATGGGTACCTTTCAATCTAACCCTTTTTCCATGCCTTTTTTTGGTCCATGTTTTCAATACAATTTGGGTATGTTGGTTCCTTTGTTCTGTGGCAAAAGATATCCCTTTCTGCAATTGTAAAACACATAACCACAATGACCTAGATGCCAAATCAAGTCGTTCGTTCTCAAACTAAGTGATCAAAAGTAATTACAATAGGAATATAAAAAATTCAACAAGAACCATGAAAACCTAAAATTATAATCCTCCATATGTTATTTCTAACGCAATTATAGCCAAAAACAACTAACCTCACTAATTAACCTCCCACTCAAACATAGATGTGTAAATTGAGAGCAATTGACAACCACTACAATTGTATGCTAAAATAAATGACTTACCAAACAACAAGCATTACGTTTTCAAAAACCGTTTAGCAAATTAATGGAATTTTTGTAGATAAAAGATTATAGTCAACATTCTACAGTTTATCTTTACATAGATGTTAACCATCCCGGAAATCAAAGGCTCTCCCCAAATTGCAAAGGCAATGTGGGACTATAAACTGACTTTCTCATCGTTGGGTTCCGAAGCTTATACCCTTTCACTCCATCCTTTTACCTGATGAAGATGCAATTCTATGACATGCATTCAAGTTTATTTATTTTCTCCTTTGGGATATGCACAAAGGCATCACACTCAAACACTCTAAGATGTGTAAAAGACAGCTTATTACTATCCCATGCCTCATATGGAGTTTTGAGCTGAACTATTCACTAGATAGCATGCCATGTCGACTGGCTTTGCCATGAATTCTTGTGTGACTCCTACACCATTGGGCTATAAATTTTGATTGGCTTACATATTTCAAGTTGGAGGTTGAAGACCCAGAGGATATGATGGAATTTTCAGCTAAAGATTTGACGTGGACACAAATTTTTGGAGACCAAGTTGCAGTTATTCCATATTCACGATTTCAGGATTTTATAAGAGGAGAGGAATCAAATCCCAATGGCCCCACTCATTTTCTTGTTAGTCAAGAACGAGTAAGAGATGTGGAGGATATTGAATCCAAAAAAAAAAAAAAGGAAAGGTTATGCTCTCAGTCTGCAATGAATCCCAAAACACTTTTACAGCCTAATAGCAATAGCCTTACTCCATCATGTATATTTGCAATAGTAGAATAATAGCTGTTTGTAATGTTATAATAAAATTTTAATGTGAAATGAAAAACTAAGTTGAGGTTATAAATTTTAGCAAATTATGTTTTTGTCTAGTGATTTTTTATGGCGATGCCAGCATTGAAAATGGCCAATTGGTTGGGTAGTTTGTATTTCAAAATTTATATGAATTTGAATGCTTAATGAATGAGGGATATATATGAATTAAAAACATGACAAAAATATAATTCAATGGTTTATAAATATGAGGTTTAGAATCCATTCTAAATACTGTAATCCTTCAAAAGTAATGTAGTTTTCTCTTGCACTTCAACTTGGATGTGTTTATGTTTGGAATAGCTTTTCCTTGGTATTTTAAAGAGCATTGAACTGCACAGAAAATAACTAGAATTGTATATTGTTCAAACATCATCTTAGTACCTTGAACGTATGGAGAATACCTTGCTGTTTGGTCAGAACGTATGGCTCCAAGTCAAAGACTGAAGAGCTTCAGGAGTTTGAGGTTCTTAAAGATGATTATGCAATCAATTGGCACTTGAGACATCTTAAAAGTATCCTGAAATCGAACAACAGAAGAGAAGAGGTCGCATACTATTACAATGAAGAACCAACGCCTTGCATACATGGTGAGGCTTATTCATGATGGAATTAAAGATGATTATGCAATCAATTGGCACTTGAGCCATCTTAAAAGTATCCTAAAATCGAACAACAGAAGAGAAGAGGTCGCATACTATTACAGCGAAGAATCGGCGCCTTGCATACATGGTGAGGCTTATTCATGATGGAAAATATTTCTCTGAAGATGCAATGAGGGAAGGAACTCCCCTTTTACATCACGAATATGTCATTTGAATATCATGTGCAAATTCAAATCCTATCGGTACCATGAGCCATTTTTCTTGGCTGATAAATACAAGATTTTCAGTGTGATATCTAGTTTGTAGTTGTGATATGTGCAATATGGGTCCTATATTTTTTATTAATCCTTGTCTAGAGTAACGATAATAAAATTTACTTACAGTCTAAATGCTCCCGAAGAGTTCCCTCCCTTTGGCACATACTCCACAACAACTATTCGGTCATGTTCATCTTCCAAGCAACCAAGGAATCTGACCATTCGGTCCCGTTCATCTTCCAAGTAGCGAAGGAAAGGAATCTGACCATTCGGTCCCATTCATCTTCCAAGCAGCTAAGGACTCTGACCAGATTGAGGTGTTCAACACTCGACAGTGTTCAGATCTCACCTTGGAATTCAACAGACAGATATTTTTAACGGATATTCTGCTACCAAATTCCAAGCACAAATCAAGAGCAAGACACATGTTCTTACTCTCATATGTGTTGGCCATCTTGTTTGCATGCCTGACAAATTTCTTGGCCATCCTCACATGTTCTCAACAACAAACATAACTAAGAAGCTCGCATCACAACTTGTCAATGTTTTGTTTTGGTACGTTAACCACGACTCACGAGCTTTCACTATTCCACAAATGGTGAACATTATTCATTCTTTAAATATGTTTTATGATAGAGTGAAATTGTGAAATAAATTGTATTGAATTAAAAAAGAATTATTAAATAATTCTAGTTATAATTTTAAGTATTTTTAAATTGTAATATTTTATAAAGTTGAAACATAAATCATCATTTTTATAAAAATTAATAATATCAATATCGATAAACAAAGGAAGAGAAGTGAAACAACACTTCAATATGTGAATACTAAGCTTTCCCATTAAATGTTGTAAGGTTGGTGCATTGAATGCAACCAAGTCGCAATGAATAATACTTAACAAACTCCCTTTGAATCTACTTATTTAGAATTATAAATATTGTGTTGCCATTTCATTTGTTATCTACATGTTAAAATTGGTAGGTTTGATGGATGATTTTTTTTTATATGATTTTGTAAATGTATACATAGGATTGAAGATGCGGGAAAATAGGTTCAATTGAGATGTTAATAGTGATTAGGGGTTGATGTACATTCACTGATCATTTGAAGTACTTATACAATGATTTTTAATATTATCTATAAAAAAATAGATATTTCAAACAGAATAAGTTTTCATAATATTTAATTTTTATTTATAAAAAAATTAATTGTTTAAAAATTAATATGCTTTTAATTAAGTTTTTTTAAAAGTGATTTTTCAAAATTTGAGCACAATATAATGTATATGTTCATGGCACACAACACTATATAAGTAAATTTTATAATTGGCCTAACCGTCCATAATATTTGGTGGATTTTGTTTCCTAACCATTCATAATATTTAGTGGATTCAGTTTCCAAATGCAATGATTAAAAATAGCACACTCCCAAATACTTCAAAGGTATTATTGGACAACCAATCCTTCAATCTAAGCTCTAAGTTCTTTTGGTGGGTCTCACATAGCATAAGACTACATTCCAAAGCAGCAAGTCCCTGAACAAGTCAGGTGTGCATGTTAAACTATGTCGGTAGACGTGTGTCAGGCCCTTTGTTTGTGGCCATGTGCTCCCATGTTGGACGCCTTTCTGGGAAGATACTAATGAAAGAGATATGTCAGGCCCTTTGTTTGTGGCCATGTGCTCCCATGTTGGACGCCTTTCTGGGAAGATACTGATGAGAGAGATATGTGTGGAGATACTTTCGAAGGATTACACCTCTGACTTTCACAAAACAATATGTGACAAGAGACAAAACTTCATCCTTCAATAAGCTAAAATCAACCGGCACTTGCAAGGATGAAATCATGTCCCAAGTCAAATCAAGGCCATTAATCTCATGACTAAGTTTCAAGGCCAATAATCTCATGGCTAAGTTTGAATGCAGAGAAATTATATGAAAACCAATGATTAATGTTGAGGCTAAGAAGACAATGAACATGAAAACCAATATCACAATATGATAAAATCAACCAGCACCTACAAGCATGAAATCATGTCCCAAGTCAAATCAAGGCCAATAATCTCATGGCTAAGTTTGAATCTAGAGAAATTACATGAAAACCAATGATTAATGTTGAGGCTAAGAAGACAATGAACATGACAACCAATGTCACAATATGATTAGTGGTTTTGATTATTATTTTTAATAATGCAATTCACATAGACAAGGACTTGAAGCTTTGTTTATATCTCCCTTGTTACATCAAGAATGCTTACCACCAGATTTTTTTGAAAATTATGTTTAAAGTCTTTTGCCATTTTTTACATCATAATCTATGGATGGACTTTTAATATGATGAGAACAAACAATGCGGTCATATGGACCGATGTTTTTGAGAGGACACAAGAAGTCTTACTTTTGTCTTGTATTTTGAAGAAGATACATAATAAACCTATCAACCTATCAATTTAAAAAGGATATAAATAATTGTCTTATATTTTGAAGAAATACATAATGAAAATATGAATTTAAAAAGGATTTAAAATAATTGTCTTGTATTTTGAAGAAGATACATAATAAACATATGAATTTTAAAAGGATATAAATAATTGTCTTGTATGTTGAAGAAATACATAATGAAAATATAAATTTAAAAATGATTTAAATAATTGTTTTGTATTTAGAAGAAATACATAATGAAAATATGAATTTAAAAATTATTTAAAATAATTGTTTTCCTATTTGAAGACACATAATGAAAATATAAATTTAGAAAAGATTTAAAATAATTATTGATTTAAAAGTTACTTATCATTTGTTTACCAAGCTCTCTATCCTTGGCCTTCTATCAAAATAAAAATAAAAACTTTTAAAAAAAATTAAAAATTTAACCATAAATCCTCTTAAAAACACATGTCCACTACAGAGTTTGTCCCCTCTCCAACGTTCCATGTTGGAAACATCGATCAAACATTGAGGACATATATTGCACAAAGGATTTTCTCTATGGCATTTTAGTTCCTGATATCTCCTCTTAAAATTTAAGCAAAATATATGTTTTTATTAAACATCTGGACATTACATTACAGTCATCACAGTGTTTAAAACTAAAAAGTAACACAAGGAAATTACATATCGGAAACAAGTAACCTAATTGGAAAACAAAGTCATCCTGAAAACAGTTTTTCAAAAACAAGAAACCTAACTGGAACTAAATCTAAGTGAAAACAGTATTTCCATCCAAATATTATGCAAATTCAGACCTTCCAACTTTCACTTTCCATTATCTTATACAAAGGAGAACTCTATTCAGGGAATTGATTTTGCTTGTATTCTTTCCATTCTTTCCACCTCTCCATGAAACTGCTTCCTTCTAAGAAAACATCTGAAGAAATGTTGTGATCGCTGATCATTTTTGTCACACAGCCTTCAAACATTTCAAGACTTTCTAGCTTTCGATGTTGGTATTGTTTGGCATTCCCCAAGTCTTTATCCTGAGTGAGGGAGGCAAACTTTATGTGACCTTTCTGACCTCTTGAACTGTGAGTGCTTTCTTTCTCTTCCATCCATTTCTGAAGAAATTTATGACAAGTGGATCTTCCATCTGAAAGATAGCTGCCTTTACCCTTAGACATGCGATAATAATGTGCAATATCCAGAGGCTCTACTAGTCTTCTATATGTAGTGCCAGCGTTTATCCACTTATTTTTTTGATTGAAAATCCCTTGGCAACTCATTTCTCTCCCACATTCCAATAATCTCATCCCAAAACCTGGCGAGGTTTTCCCTATGCAAATTAGCATCAATATCCTCATGTTTCTTGAAGGAATCATAATATGTGATGCCATCTTCTTTCTCACAGCGTTCTTTATACCACTCAAACTCTGCCATACTACATTGTTTCTCACTTAATTCAATTGCTAGCTTAGCAAAGTTTGTGTTATGCTGGTTTTCAATGTCTTTTTCTATTTGTAGGGCGATCGGTGCATGATCATTCTGCACAAAGTTGACAACACCCATTATCAATTAGTGCAGGAAAAGAAGAAAATAAAATTTAGAAATGCAGATAAACTCAATGCTACATTAAAATTTAATTTCAAATCTTACACAAACGGAAACTAGCAAAACTTCTACACAAGCTAAAAGGATAGCCTCTTTTTCTTAGCAAAGAATCAAAGGAAACCAATAATGAACTCTTCATATTTTAATGTACTCTGTTCTTTGCAGAAAGATCGAAAGTCAATCTTTTTTCCGTTCTTTCAATTTATTTTGAAAAGGAATTGAGTATTACCTGAGCTTCAACACCAACAACTTCTAATTGCAGTGACATTCCCATCTTGTAAGAGGGTTCTGAATCAGGTTTTGCAGTTCTTCTTCCACCTATGGACTTTTCTATGACATGTCTCAAAACATAAGCATACCCTGCATGCTCGGAAAGACCGTCCTCTATAATATTATCTTAAGGTTTTTCATGGCTTAGCATTTTCAATTGAAGAATCTTCAAAACTGTCTCTGAATTGTCAATACAAGCTGCGCCCTCACCTGAACAAAACATGTAAGTGCCAAAAGGTTTGTATGGGCTTCTCCTGGTAACCCCATCTAACTCCTTTGGTGAGTCAAGTCCATTGTCTGCTAATTTCGTATACTACAGGACCTTATCAAGAAGAGCCTGCAAGCATTTTGAATAAATGAATCAGGTATAGCTTTACTGTCATTAACCATTATGCCTTTCCAATAAGGAAAAATAGAAATCAAGGGCTCAGCGATTGCCTGAAATGGTGCAAGAAGCATCCTAGGAACAATATCATTCTTCGAAACCATGTGACGAAATTTTCCTCCCCAACTCTCATAGCCAACTGCTTCAACAAGCCTTTCATCTCCGACTAGAGGGCAACCAAACGTGACACAGAAGAGAGAGCTTTTCCTTATCCTCTTTCCCAGTACCCAAAGTGTGGCCAAAGTTGCAACTGCCCCTCCTAATGAATCACAAATATAATGGGTTTGAGTTTCCTTTGTTTTGAGTCCGTATAAATCTGTATCTGTTTGATCATGGAATACATGAACAAAATGTTACTTTTCCCTTTTCCAAAAACTTTCATCTCTAATAAGTGAAGAGGCAATCCCTCTTTTTTTAATGAAACTAAGACTACTCTGTCGTGAAAGATATAGTAATTTACCTTTGCTTGGAAATCTGTATTCTCCATAATTTGTAAGAACAACTAAAGCGCTTCCTGATGGACAAAGGCAGGTTGAACATCATTACCCTCGAGGGAAGGAGAGAAAACCTTGTTATCAGTTTGTATATTCTCCTCTCCATATTTGCTCTCTTTGACACTGAAACCTTCTATGTTATGAAATGAAGGGAAGGAAACATATGCAACGCCTTCACACTCACTCAGAGTATAACTCTGAGTAGTTTGCAAAATGTGCTTCTTCCCAAGCCTTGGACAGTATTCCACATGAAAGAAGGAAATTTGCAATCTCCTGATCAACAGTGAACCTGCAACAACATTTCTGTAAATTAGAGACTGAAGGAGGACGTCAAATACCAGAGTACTAGTTCTACCATTACCGGGCTGAATCAAATTCCCGTTGCTAATTAAAGACCAGACCATTATTTACCACAACCCATTCAAAATTACAAGTGATTATTTTATCACTTCAGAAACAAACAATAAATATACGGAGCTTACCACACTCCACACTGAAAATTCCAGTGTATTAATGTCGGATATCCTCTAACACCATGAGTTTATGTCTAGACTGCTCAGCCTGATGGAACATCAATCCTACAAACCTTCGACCTAATGCTTAAGACAAATAATTTTGAAGAGCATTCCATGCTTAATAGGCACCGTTGTTATGTCTGCCGATTGGGAGATATGCACAAGCAGCTTGAATCAAACCCATTGAAATTAACACCAACAATAAAGAAAATTTTACTCGAAAATGCGATCTAACCTCAAAGAAAAACTCTATTTTTCCCACCACAAAAATTCAAATTATGCCCAAAAACCACAGTAAACTTAAATTTACTAAGAGCAAGAATTTATCAAAATATAAAGAAACAATCGTATCTTGCAAAGATAAAATCATTTTCCATGCTCATACTTACAGCGGGGTAGACGAGTTTGCTTCCATGGTCTGCTATTGCTGCTGGATTTGATTTTCTTGCTTCAGAATGTTGTTGGGTTGAAGCTAAGCTTCCCTTTTAATGCATCTTGGGTGTCTGACATTACCCAAACATGAGCAGGAGATGAGAAATATCTTATAAAGCTCGCTCAAGTTCACATAATGAGACTCCAGCGGTAATGTAGCTGCCATCTCTCCTTCGTGGAGATTTTATGGAAGCTACCATGCATAAGGCTCGCCATATGCATAAGGCAACCAGATATCGAATGCAGACCTAGTCTGCTACTAACCCTCTGGAATCTCCTCCAATACTATTGGAATTAGCCGTAAAACCAGGCCACATGGTAGGTAAATGGCGGGTTTCTTCGATTTAAATTTGAAATTTGAAGTCCAAATCCGCCCAAATCCATCTACATCGTCAATTGGATCGTCCAGCTGACATTTTTCTGCAGACGTACCTGCCATCAAGCCCTCCACCAGGTCAGCACAGCGCGGTTGACGTCGCTGCCAACAATTAAGTGATTAGATGGAAAGTTTTCCGTCAACGGGATCGCCAATCGATAGCTACCGGAGGAGTATCATGGAGGATGGATGGCTTATTGGCTTATATGCCGGTTGATGCCATATATGTATGTCGATGTATGCGACATGCATGCCTCTTACACAAGACAGGCGAGCCTTAAATGAAAGTCTGTCTGTTGGATAAGGCTCGCCATAGATAATCAGGTCAAGGACGGAAACTCACTCCACTGTAGCAGAGTTCTCGGCGGCTAAATGCCGGTCGGAAGATTCCACAAAGACTGATTCTCACGATTTGAACCAAAAAGTATGCACAAAACTAAATAAAGGTGTCTTGTGACAGTTAGACACGGCTGTTCGCAACTGTTTACAAGTGAAGTAGACCGATATTTATGACATGTGGGCATTAGTAATTTCCTACTCCATCAGTCCCAGGTGACTGAATTTCAATATCACAACAAACATTGAAATAAATAAATATACTTGCAATTGTCCCCACAATAGGTGGTGCAACGTTGAAGGAGAAAAATTGGGAAATTTGAGTAGGTGTGATAAAGTGAAAATGGTATGTTGGAAAAAAATTTTGGGGAAATTTGGGTAGATGTGATAAAGTGAAAATGGTACGTTGAAAAAAAAAAATTGGGAAATTTGATTAGATGTGATAAAGTGAAAATGGTAGTAAAAGAATGTTATCATAAACTCGTTATGTAATTTTTTTTAAGTAATTTCATGATGTTTGAATTAAAGTTTTTATGAAGTATGATGTTAATTCATTTACAATCTCTTGATTTGATTCTAAAATTTAAAGGAAGGGTGTTCTATTACAATTCTAATTTTCATGGTTGTTTTGAAAAATAAATTTGTATTTTGATTCCTTTGCTTAGCCACCATGGAAAATCTCCTTTTTTTCATTTAGCTATCATAAATGGAAATTTTGACTCTATAAATTTTTTCTCATTTTCCTTCAAACCATCCTATGAATATTTATCAAAATAAAATATTCAATCCCAAATAAAATATTCTTATTTTTAAAATATTTTAAATACAATACATCATTTTTTGAATAATAATAATAAACTAAATACCATATATTTTTGTTCATACCATAAGGTAACAAAGACAATATTAACTACAAATTTGCAGTGCTTCTTTCCAAAAAACACCTATGAAGCCTTTTACATTTATGAATATAAACGATTGAATAAAATAATTTTTTTTTTTACATATTTTTATTAAATTAAAATAATTCACATGTTCATAAAATAATGAATATGAACTTGCTTGTTATAACTTATCTAAAGCTTTATTTGTCATAAATGATCAAAAACATATTTAAGCATTAAAAGTTCGAAGTTTTACTTTAAACACGTGAGGTTGGATTTTTTTTAAAAATTTACAATTAGTCTTATCAAAAGGATAAAGTACAATCATTCAGTTAGTACTTTGAATAAACTTAAAAAATATCACTATTTCAGATCACTAAATTTTTTTTTTCTGATGATGCCATTAATCTTATATACTAAACAACCTAATACCAAAATAAACATGGACATAGTCCACTGCCTGGTGGCCTTAATGCATGATAGTGATAATCCGAAGATTACCATCGTTGAATGATAATCCATTCTTCGACAAACCATCAACCTTGACGTTGTAAACTCTGGAAACATGCATGATATTGAGGTTAATATACTGCTCCATTAGACGAAGAATCTTCCTCTTCCACTGAAATAGAGAGGCCATCTTGAGATTATTGGACTCCAACGCCCATCTAACGATGACAGAGGAGTCTCCAAAGATCTGAACATTAAATAAGTGGAAGGGACAAATAAAGTGTAGGAGACACCAGAGTGCCAAGAACTCAACACACGTATTGCTGCCCAAACCACAACCAAAAGAGAGTTCATAATATTCAGTTTTGAGATAATAAAAAGACTCGAGCCCCACACCTACCCTCTTGTTCAACACCATCGAAAAAACCATATGATCCAATATCTGAAAAATGAGGATTGAAAAAGGTTTTGCACTTGTGATTAACTTTATTTTTCAATGCCCCCAATAGGATCTAAACACACGAGGTTGGATTTAAACACGTGAGGTTGGATGTGAGGAGATTTTATCTTCAAAACCACTTTATTTAAATGTATCTTTTTTACCTATTTTTTTTATTAAAAAAAGGTATGCTGACAACTCAAACTTAATGCACATAAACATGTGGATTAGTTCTCACAACTCAAACTTAATGCACATAAACAAGTGGATTGGTTTTTTATTATTTAAGTATATAAAATTAATATCTTGATTTTTAAACACCGCTAAGTTGATCTTAGCAATTCCAATAATTCTAATTGGATTTCGAGCAAAAATATCATGAAAATGATCAAAAAGATGGTTGCTCTATTTCTTTGTATCTCTAAAATGTTCTTCTCTCTTCAAAACCAACTTATTGTTATGTTGTTTGTTTGTCATTTTGAATTTGTTTTTTTTTCTCTCTTCAAAACCAACATAATTTTGGGTTATTGATTTTTAATTTTCTAATTTTTTTTTTCTTGTTAAGAAAAGAATAAAATTATGTATCTCTTACTAGAAAGCCATAAATTTGAAGAAACTAAGGTTATACATCTTTGTAAAAATTGATATTCAAAACATTACATAGAAATGATCCTTTATTTCACAAACACATAGATTTCATATATCAATTTAATATCTAGCTAAATTATATTATAAGGTATATACATATTTGTAAATCTTAATATTCAAAACATTACATAGAAAGAGTCCCTTATTTCATAAACACAATTATCTTATATACCAATTTAATATCTAGCTAAATCATAATATATTTCTACTTTTGATAAACTAAATTGGCTCTTTAACCTTGTTAACGTTAAGCCATTCCTAAATATACGATGGCTTGTCAAGCTAATTCATCTTTGTACAAGTTAAAGTATAGTGTACACTTCTACTCTCATTATGTGTGATGATGGTTATTCCATTAGGATGAAAGATAAAATCAAAACACGAAAGTGCAAACTACATTCCTCCCATGGATATGAATGCAAGTTGGCATTATGTTCTTAAGGGGAGATGTTGATGTTTAGGGGGTTATATCATTTATTCTTTTGAACGTTGTACAATTACATCCTTCATTAATTTGAAGGTTGAACAATCATATACCTCCTTGGGGTGTTCCATCAATCATGACGAGAGGGTGGCCCTATATTGGGGAGTCCTTCCTTACGACCTAAGACAGTTGTTAATACTTCTCTTCACCATGGGGTTGATTTGTTGGTAATATTAAAGGACATTTTTTGATAGATATTGTGAGTTAATATATTTCTTAACCAATCTATTACCAAATTAATCATCTGCATCATAATTTAAAAAGGACTCACTCTTGGGATGATTCGAAAGCCCATAAAGAATATTTATTAAGGATGAGTAGGAAAACCTTAGAGTTTACCTTACACAAACATCTTTAAACAAAGTATGAAACCATTGGAAAGCCTACTCATTATTGTTTAAATTACTAGTCGATATAATGAAAATAAACAACACAGACGTGGTTCAAATAACCCATTTTGAAAGTAAAGCAAAGTTCCCAGGTCGAGCGTCTATTCCTTTAAAGAATAATCGAACAACGTTATATTTTCATAGGCTAGGTGATTTGAAGGAGGTGGTCTCATCGATGTGTGGATTCAAAGGATAACTAGGGGGGTTGGTACCAGTTACTTGAGTTATCCCTCGTCTTCTATTCAGCAAGGCGGAAGTTCAACTCAACTATCCATATCAAGTTTCATTCTTGAGTCTTCCCTTCCTTCTTGAGTCTTCCCTTCCTTTTAGTCTCGATGGTTGATAAAAATTAGTTGCATCATCAAATAATTTTAGTCAGTTCTCTCTCATCTCTTAATGGAAGGCTTGGAGGGGCATCCATTAATGCTTAATATTCTCCTTTTGCTTGTGCTTGTCTTTCTTATCCATAGGAATTGAGAATAATTTAATTGAACTAAACAAAGCACCGATGGGAAGCAAGTCTTAGTTCTGAACTGAACAAAGCACCGCAAGACTCAAAGTCTTAGTTCTTAATAAATAGCGAGGACGAAACTCAAATACTAGATGTCTTGACCGTCAAGTTTAAACCATAAGTTGAAACCCTGAATACCTGTGTATCTTTATATGCATTTGGCGGTGGCGGAGGGAATCATCCAAACCCTACATACATTCAAATAAGACGTGTAAACAAAAATATCAATAATATATTTTCAAGTTATGAGTAAAGGAAAGAACAAGGCATATCGGTGCTTACAAGTTGTTCTAAGTGCACATGAAAACCCGGACTGTCTACTAACTATGTATCAACCCTGTGTACAGTTAAACAAAAATGCAAATCCTATTAACAAATTTATAAAAATTATAATGGAACAGGAATTCATAATGTAAACCACAACTAAAATTAGCGGCAAATATACTTGACCCATACGATTGTTACCTTCGTTCTTTAACCCTAAGCACATAAAATGTAAATCATTTAGTATGTAAAACTAATAAGAAGAGAGAAGATGTATTTTAAATGCAACGAATAAAGGAGCGGGACTCACCAATATGGTAGGGTTAGCTGACAACATACTTTGTATCCTGCACAGTAAACGCAAGAGTATTAACATACATATATACGTTGATATTCAGGAAAAGTTAATATAAAACGTAAACAATCTTTAAACATACCTGTGAGGTAAGATTCCGACCTCATCCTGCTAAAACGATAAGCCTGTCTTCGATCCGCATCCAACCAGACTTGGCCATGTCTCGATAGAGACCAGGGATCATTCTGATGGGTTCCTCCAAAGAAAGTAAGGACCCATCATTAATAACGACATCGAAATATACAAAATAGCCATGAAAACATTAATGAAAACAAGAAAAAATGAATCGATAACCAAATACATAAAGCTATGTAATGGATATGATTTCATATTTTACACAGAGAAGAAATGCCGATCTACCTTTTTGAGTACATAGGTACATAGATAAAAATGTAAAACCATAGGAAAATTCATAAACTAAGTACATAAAGCAAGAGCGGTATAAACCATTTAACTCTCTAATGGAGGCCGAAATAAGATGTAGGTATAACCAGTGATTTGAAGATGACCATGGCACCTTCGAAACCTATCCAAAGAAACTAAACACCCTATAAAGTGCTTACATAAAAATGCTACACTGAGGTAGAGGAAGCTGAGGGGGATGGTAATGGGGTGAGTAAAAGCGTTGTTAGAGACAACTACACTACGGTGAGAGAGACCACCGTGCAGAACCAAGTCGACTACTATTAAAACATTCCCTCGGTCACACTAATATCTCTGGCGTTGACAAGCACTTAAGACATGGCAAAGTATGTGCCTCCATATCAGATCGTAGATCACTATGTCCATAGATCCTGCATAATCCTCACCATAATGGCCAAATCAATTACCAACATTAATGTCCAGAGTGTTTCTCAATTATCGAGGAGGGCAGAGGAGGAAGACACGCGGTAAAAGAGCATTGGTTAGGAGGTCGATGAAATTGGTATAGTACTTTTCAAACTCGCCCTTGAAAAATAACGTTTTCGACGTAAAAATAACCATGTCAAATAATTTAAAGGCAAAATCAAAAGAAAAAAATTAACCAAAAATAAAATAAGAAAGAGCATAAATTTATTTATGATGTGCTTTTTCCATAAAAGTTAAGGTGTAATGAGGGTAGTATTTGATTTCATGTATGAGACTAAGGTTAGATTCTACATATAAATATATGATTTTATGTGGATATTATTTAAAGTGGTATGGTTTTCTTTGAATAATGATGATGAATCATCTTACTTTCATGGACAACAACAAATTATAACTATGCTCACTAGCACTTGACCATTGAGATTTCATAGGTTTTTTCATCTTTGAAAAACAAAACAACTTCTCATTAAAAGGAAGAAAAAATATCTGTCATTTTTCATCGTTGAATCTAAATTCCTAAGTTTTGAGGACCTTACTTGTAGCGAAGATCTCCTTCATCTTTTAATCGACCATGTTAAAATATGTTAGTGAAGCCAACACACTATATTTATACAAAGGTATTTCAATTTGGATAGATAAAAGGGTTTGCAAAGAAAGAATGGTAAGTGACTCCACGATAATCATCAAATCTCCACATCACAAAAGTCCTCCATAGAACTTCAGACTTCATGATTACATAAAGGATCTATTAAGAGGCACATGACTTTGAGAGAATTGAGTACTATCATGTCTTACGATGACAAAACAATCTCGTTGATGAGAAAATTAATAAATGAGCTAGCTTCACAAAAGGAGTTTGTGATATAAGTGGGGGGATCACCAACTTATCCCCCATGCCCTTCCCACAACCATCGAGCTTCTATCACTACAACACGTATTTACATGAAAAGTTGTTGGGATAACACTTTATTACATCATTGTCTCCCTCCTTATTCCTTACCTCAGTGCACAAGGAAAAAGATTACAACGGGAACAATGGTAGTGCTAAAATAAAGGCATGTGGGTTAAGTGGGCTCATAATTTGGGATTGGTATGAATTGTACGTGATCACTTCACACTATAGCCCCCTCATCGAGTGCAACTATTGTGTATTGTGTGGACAAATGAAATGAAGTGTAGTGCGAAATGTTGTGAAAAGGAAATAATATAAGCATAATGTAGCATAATGAATTGGACCAGGTTGAAAGATGAATTTGAAAAGCATATTCAAAAGGAGAACTATGGTACAGACCCTTGTGTTGTTGACACAACAAGACACATTCTTGAAATTTGAGAATGGGAGGAAGAGGTGGAATGTTAAGCACTAAATGTTGGCACACTACTCCCTATATTGTGGCTCATTACACATTATTGATGTTGGATTGAGTCTATTAGTGGTAATTTTTATTAGTATTATTATATTTGTTATGTCGGCTTGGGTCCATTAGTTGTAATACGATACCTCTTTGTCTCCTATATATAGGAAGGAGACCTTTTCATTTGTATCATCTTGTCATGTCTTGTCTTGTGTACTTAGTACATTGTATAAGGAGGTTTCCCCCTCGAAGAGGCTTTCTATTCATCTATTTTCTCCACTAAAGGCATAGAGTACTCTTTCTACTCTATATATTTATGCTCTTTTCATGCTCTTTTTGGAAATTTCTTGCTTAACATTTGGTATCAAAGCTTGGATGCTTCCAAAACAAGACATCTTGGAATTTTCGCTATAATTTTTTTTCTACAAATATTTAGACAGTGAAACTCGGAACCCCTACAAAAAGCAGGCTGAACTATCTATGGTAAAATTTTTGGATCTTGAATCATTACAGGTCGGAGTTATACCTAGTGGAAGTCAGGGTTTCTGACTAGTCCAAAAAAAGTCTAAAATAGGTGTTCTGGGAAAAACAATTATATATGGAGTATACAAGATCTAAATTGAGTGAGACCTATTGTATCGAAAAGAATAAATACCATAGTAAATTAGGTAGCAATTTCAGAACCAGAATCAAAATGATGGATACATGGAAGGTTGTACACTCTTGCTCTCCTGAATAGGCCAAAAATAACAAGTGTTGGGAAAATTGTCACAAAGTTTTTTTGGCACATCGAAATTCAACGATACCTACATAATTGGAAAGAGGACATATCATGATACAACAGGATGATATTTTAGATTTAGGGGGGTCAAAATTCTAGGGTTACCTCAGTTGAAAGGTTGGCTAGCAAATCAATCTTCAAATCACAGTTAGAAAAAGGTATGTCATTTTAAATTTGAATAATTTTTAGTATAAGGATCAATTTAAGGTGAACCAAATGTGTGATATCTATTTATATTGTTCAAAATGCCACCAAAAGGTAGTGGGAAAAATCACACTCCACTCAAACCACTAGAGGATTCATAACTGACCTACGATGAAAGTGAAGACCTATCTTTTAGGGTGTCCAAGTTGGAAGATGCGATGAAAGGAACTCTGAAAATGGTTGATTTAATTAGCTTGGAAAATGAGATGGATAGTAAAGAGGATCTCAAGGGGATGGCTAGAAAAGAGGATTTGGAAGATTTGAAGATGCTACTAAATGAGATAAGACTTAGCTTTCCTACACATTCATCTACTCAAGAAGAGGATAAGGAGGAAAATCAAGACTTATTCCAGTCTTGTATTGAGAAAATTAAAAAACAGTTAGAGAATAATAGGTTTGAGTCCCCAAAATCTAATAATATAATCCATCTTCATAGGTTCAACTCAGGTACAAAGAACTAATTTATTCCCAATATTGACATGAGAAGTTTTGATGCCAATGATTCAATAACATGGATATTTCGGATGGAGCAATTATTTGATCTACACCAAGTGCCAACTTTGCAAAAGGTAACTATTGCATCATTCTATTTAGATTATGATCAATTTATATGGTATCAATGGCTTTGTGATCGTAAAAAAGACTCTATTATCTCTTGGTCTATATTCATAGAAGAATTGATTGCATATTACAATGATATTAATAGCAACACTTTCTTTAGTAAGTTGATAAATCTCAAACAAAAGGGTCTAGTTAGAAATCACATCAAGCAGTTTCAGAAGTTAAGTCTTAGAGTGAAGAATATTTCAGAAGATAATTTGTTGGATCTCTTTATGGCCACTTTAAAGGAGAATATTCAACATGAGATACGTATCATTGAACCTAAATCATTGGAGAATGTTGTTAGTTTGGCAAGGAAAATTGAAAGTAAAAATAAGGTGATGACTACTAGAAGGATCACCTCCAACACATATAGAGAGAATAATGTTCCTTTTTCTAATCCATCTCAAAGGTTGACACCTCAACAAATGGATGAAAGAAGAGCAAAATATCTATGCTTTAATTGTGATAGCAAGTATAGTAAGGGACATAGTGTGGCGAGAAGAAATTATTCTACATAGATTGTGAATAGGAAGAAGCAAAAGAACAAGAACCATATCAAGCTAAATAAATAGAAGAGATTAATCCCACCATATCCCATCATGCATTGGATGGAATTAGCACTCCTCAAACTCTCAATATTGAAGGATATATCAAAAATAAAAAGGTAACAGTTGTCATGTCCCCTCCGGTCGACCTAATGCAAGGAAGGGAACATGACGACACTTATGGGGCCTTTTAACAACTCTCAGCCCATTTCCACAGAATTCATATAAATAAAATAAACACATGTGCAAGTGTATAATTCAAATAACCACAGCTGAAGCAAGATCCACTACATGTATATCTAGTATGCATTGATTATCATAAACATAACAATCAATAATTAAATAACATTGCAGAGTTAAATACACATAGAGAATACTTATCTTGATTATGAAGTTGTCCCAAGCAACTAGCTATGTCGCTACAATGTTCCACCCAACCATAGGTCTCTTCCCCTCCTGTATTCTTTCAGCACTCAGAGACCACCCCTGAGCCGGGCATAATTTCTACAAGGAAGAGGGGACTCTCAAACTCAAACGAAAACAATGGATACCCATAACCCATACCCCAACATACTATATCTACACACAAAAAACACAATCATTGAGCATGGATACACATTTTTAACAATGGGATTAGAAACAAGATGGCCATGGGTTTTCCCCAAACCATGGGCACACCAAAAAAACGGATTGTGAGAGGGAAAAATCGACCATAGGGAAGAAAACAATTTCTCCCACAGATATATAAGCATTAAGTGGGCCAAAACAGCCTCTATAGACCCCAAATCGATTTCCCTTTCCTTCCCATGGTTCTGCAACATGAAAACGCCCTTCTCCCACCTAGGAAACCATAAGAAACCATAAAAACATGGAGAGAAAACGCCCAGGTAGCTCCCAACTCGTGAGAGATAAAAAATGATGGGTGAAGAATGGCTTGGGGAGCAATTTCGTGGCTTTTTCTTGCCCAAGAATTCAAAAATGAATTCCCTTGAAGGGTGGCTTGCCCATACCCAAATTTGGATAGCTATACCTCTCCATTCCCCAAGGCATTAACTACCTCAACCAACTCTTGGGAGAAATGAATGATTGGGCACAAAAATCAACATGGGTAGTTGAGGGTTCATGGGTTCTCTCATTGACACTTGGATTGAATTGATTGGCTCAAGGGTTTGAATACCCCTCCCCATTCCTTGTAAAACTCATTCCCCCATCTCTTGTTGCATTGCATAGCTAGTTGTGGGCATTTCTATTAAAATGCATATTTACAATTTCCATGGCTTACTAGCACATGGGTAGCATAATATCAACAACTTGCCCCTTCAAGGCTGAACGTTCACTAGCAGGGCCTTGGCCTTGAGCTCCACGCTAGGAATCATACATAACATGCATACAGTATTTAAATTATAGATAAAATATCCTAAGGGTCAAAATGGGGGTATTACAATAGTGTTGATCGATTATGGTAGTACTCATAATTTCATTCACTCTAAATTAGCCAAAGCTCTCAATTGCTTTATATATCCAGCAACAGAGTTTCAAGTAATGATTGCAGACAAAGGAACTATCAATTTCTTAGGGAAATGCCATAATATCAACTTAATATGGGGGATTATGTATTGAATAGTGCAATGATTTCTATCCCAATGGGTGGTGCTAATGTTGTCTTAGGGGTTCAATGGTTACAATAATTGGGAACATTAGCTTTTAATTTTCAAGAACTTTTCATGAAATTTTATTAGGAAGGAAAATAATTTGAATTAAGGGGTATCATAGAGAATCCAAGCAAGGTGATAAGCTCTAATGATATGAAAAAATTGCTGAAAAGGGGACATTGAGGCGTAATTGCACAATTATGCTCATTAGATTTCCAAACATCTAAGCCTCCTATTCCCCTAGATCTCCAAAGGGTCATTGATAAGCACTCCAAGGTATTTGAATATATTCCAAAAGGTCTTCCACCTACTCAATATTTTGATCATGCTATTCACTTAACTCCAGGAATTGTTCATACTAACATCAGACCTTACAGATACCCCTATGTCCAAAAGACTGAAATTGAGTGCATGGTTGAAGAAATGTTAGAGACTGGGATAATTAGTCCTAGCCAAAGTTATTACTCTACACTAGTGGTAATGGTACACAAGAAGGAAGGATCATGGCGTATGTGTCTAGATTATATAGATCTCAACAAGATCACCATTAAAAATAAGTTTCCCATTCATGTCATTGATGAATTGTTAGATGAACTAAATGGAGCAGTTTACTTCACAAATTTGGATCTTCGTTTAGGGTATCATCATATTAGAATGAAGGAAAAAGACATCCCTAAAAAAATATTCATAACACATGAAGGACATTATGAATTTATGGTCATGCCTTTTGGCCTTACAAATGCACCTTCCACATTTCAAGGTTTGATGAATTCCATTTTCAAGCCCGCCCTTAGAAAATTTGTATTAGTATTTTTTGATGATATACTAATATATAGCAAGTCTTGGGAAGAATATGTTCAACATGTCGAGAAGGTGCTACACTTACTAAAGGAGAAACAACTATATGCAAAACCTTCCAAATGTTTCTTTGGGGTAAAGGAGGTATAGTATTTGGGTCATATTGTATCTCATGAAGGTGTCAAGGTAGACTATAAAAAAATTAAATCATGATGGACTGGCTGATTCTCAAAACCTTTAAGAATCTTAGGTTTTACAGGGTACTAACGCAAGTTTGTTCGAATCTATGGAAGAATAGCAGCACCTCTGACAACATTATTGAAGAAGGAAGCATTTTTGTGGACTCCAGAGGCAACTCAAGCATTTGAACAACTTAAAGAGGCAATGTGCAAAGGTCATGTTTTGACCACACCAGACTTCTCAAAACCTTCATTGTGGAATTTGATTCCTCGAGAAATGGAGTTGGTGTTGATATAATGCAAGAAGGATGTCCCTTGCTTTTGAAATTCGACCAATCAAGGGAAAGAAATTATAGAAACCAATTTATGAGAAGGAAATGATGGAAGTATTACATGAACTTAAGTGATGGCATCCTTACCTAATAGGTAGGAACTTCAAGGTCAAAACAGATCATGATAGTCTTAAATAATTCTTGGAACATAGACTATCTTCAGAGGAGCATCAAAAATGGGTAACCAAGATGTTGGGATATGACTTTGACATCATCTATAAAACATGGAACTAGAATGTGGTGGAAGATGCACCCTCCATAAAAATGAGGATGTGGAGGCATTACTTTATGTTATTTCGATTATACAACCCGATTGGGTAGTAGTAGCAAGGGAAGAATGAAACAATGACCTATATGTGTGGACACTCATTCAAAATTTACAAAAGGATCCAAGTGTATTAGATACTTTGTGTGGAAAAATGATTCACTATGGTATAAGGATCGCTTATATATATGTAAGAACTCCCAACTCAAACTAAAGATCCTTTTGTAATTACACACCTCTCCTATAGATGGGCACTCATGATTCCTAAAAATGTACCACAAGTTCAAGAATGAATTCTTTAGGGAAGGTCTTAAATCTAATGTTCAAAAGTTTAGGGAAAAATGTTTTGTTTTCCAACAAAATAAGGTTGAAACAATTAAGACCCCAGTTCTTTTACAACCATTAGAAATACCTTTTCAACGTTGCTAGGAAGTCTCAGTGGATTTTATCACATGTTTACCCAAGCCAAAAGGGAAGAATGTTATTATGGTGGTTGTTGATAGGATCACAAAGTATGCACACTTTTGTGCATTCTCTCACCCTTTTAATGCAAGTACAGTTGCTACAACCTTCATGGAATTAGTTCAGAAGTTACATGGAAACCTGAATATTATTGTAAGTGATAGATATTCAATATTCAATGGAAAATTTTGGACTGAATTATTTTTTTGTTTGGGTACCTAGTTGGCTCATAGTTCTTCTTAACACTCTCAATTCGATGGGAAACATGAGATAGTGAAAAAATGTTTGGAATGATATATTCACTGCTTTGCATCTGATAAATAGACACAATGGGTGAAATGGTTATCTTTGGCAGAATGGTGGTATAATACTTCCTTCCATACGTCATAAAAAATGTCCATTTATGGCACTTTATGGGTACCATCCTCCATATATCACATCTCCCTTAAAAGGAAAATCTAAAGTTCAAGCTATGGAAGATCACCTAGAGCACTCGCAAGAAGTTCTCTAGTTACTGAAGGACAACCTGCCTATGTCAAAAAACAAGATGAAACAACAAGCAGATCAACATCGCAGTGAAAGGACTTTTAAAGAAGGGGATCAAGTATTTATGAGGCTGCAACCTTACAAACATATGTCCCTCAAGCAACTAAATAAATACAATAAATTAGCACCCAAGTACTATGGTCCTTATAAAGTGTTGCAGAAGATTGGCAGTATGGATTACAAGTTGGAGCTACCTTCATCTTCAAGGGTACACCCAATTTTCCATGTTTCTTTCTTAAAGAAGGTAATATGAGACAAGATCCTAATTCAAATTATCTTTCCAAAGCTTGATAAAGAATGAAAAGTCATATTGGATCATGAACAAATCAAGTGAAAAAGGGTCCAAACAACTACACAATCGTGCCATTACTAAGTACCTCATCAAGTGGAAGAATTTACCATTTGAAGATTCGACATGGGAAGATGAGTCCTTCATA
Source organism: Larix kaempferi (assembly GCA_027924585.1). Taxonomy (NCBI): domain Eukaryota; kingdom Viridiplantae; phylum Streptophyta; class Pinopsida; order Pinales; family Pinaceae; genus Larix; species Larix kaempferi. Next base: position 9,919,383 of record BSBM01000072.1, on the reverse strand, counting down.
CATAAGCATCCACAACTAATCAAGTGTTGAGGAAAACCATTTTCTGAAGGGGAGGGGCATGCTTAGCCTTAAATGTTGGCACATCACCCCATATATTGTGGTTCATTACATATTATTGATGTCAACTTGGGTCTATTAGTGGTAATTGTTATTAGTATTATTATATTTGTTATGTCGGCTTGGGTCCATTAGTTGTAATTTTACATCTTTGTATCCTATATATAGGAAGAAGACCTTTTCATTTGAATCATATTGTCTTGTGTACATAGTACATTTTATAAGGAGGTTTCCCCCTTGAAGAGTCTTGCTATGCATCTATTTTATTCATTTAAGGTGCAAAGTACTCTTTCTGGTCTATTTATGCTCTTTTCATGCTCTCTTTGGAAATTTGTTGCTTAACATGGAAACATTCATGGAAATTAATCGAAGGAATCACTTGGAGCTAATTGTGCAAGTGATTTCTCTACAAATATTGGTTGGAAGAATACTATCCCACCTTGGACTTCCTCCTAAATTTTTTACATCTCCCCCTAATGACTCTAATCTATCTAAAAATACCTCCCTCTTTTTCCTTTCCTTAGGATTGGAGAACAATAGGGACAATTTGTGCTCTCAATCCTTGAAACTAAACTATGGCTTATGTGAGGTCAACCATGTTGTCAAACCAATGAAATAAATGCAGTTGAATGATGCTAAAATAAAGGCACAACAAAATGTGTAAGACAAATCCCATCAAGGGCAAGGAAAACAATGTTTTTCTTTATAAACTTTTATATGTTTAGTTGTGTTGTTTTTTGCTTAACCAATATGTAAGGAAGTATATTTTCCAAGCCTTTAAGCATAGGAATAGGAAAGCTAAACTCATGAGGAAAATTGATACACGAGTTTGCATTTTGGACATTTGACCATGACCAGCTTTACTCCTTTTTGAATTACAAAACTATCTAGTTCAACCACAACATTTTCTAATATAAATTACATCCATTATTGTAAAAAAAATGATATGCCATGTGATTTTTAGTTTTTGTATTTCATCATACACTTTGTTTATAAAATATTAATGGAAAATTGGGAACTAGTATATTATTTGTAGTTAATGTCACAAAAGTTCTAGAGGGTTGGATTTGAGCAATGCATGCAAGTCAATGACCGACACCTTCCATTCCTAGGTTCTAACAATCCAATCATTTTGTCTTATTTGGTAAGAGAATCTCCTCCAAGAGTGGTAAATGTCAACTAAAGTGTCTAGTTTTTTTTAGTTATATTGAAAATTTACAATTTTAAATGTGGGTTATTGGAAAATTTGCATTTATGGATGTGGATTGTCTTTTGAATGATTCAACATTGAATATTAATATATCACATTTAAAACATATACCTAGTTCTCTCAAAACTTTAGTGATGTTGTAGCAAGCTCAAAGGTTACAAACCTCCCTAGCTCTATTCTCTGAAAATGTGTAGCACTACCTTCCCACTCCAATCTCTCAAATTGTGCAATATTGTAGGAATCACTTAGGCACACATGTAATCAAACACACTGGAAATGAATCAACACAATAGCTTTATGAATTGCAAAATGAAATTTGCATGGATGCAACCTCAAGATATTCCAGCTTTACAAGATAATTCAAGGTGCAAACCCTTTTAGTAAAGGATACCCACATGTCTAATTCTTATCTTCGGAATACGAAAAAACCACAAGATCCACAAAGGTAATATCCATACCCAACTATGCCATGCTCTCCTTAACATGCAATACACGATCCTTTTTAACTTTATTTGCAGTCTACTACTATCCAATTTAGGGTGCAAACCATTTTCTTACAAGATGCTCATAGGTCTAAGTCTTAACTTGGGGGCATATAAAAAGACTAGATCCACAAAGGGAATCTTTAGACCCAACTATGTCATAGTCTCTTCAACAGGAATTACATGCTATATTTCCCCCTTCATTGTGGAAGACAGATGGAGAAGTCAATTGTTATAACCAAAATTGGCACTTCTCCGCCCATGATGACGCTTGCATGTTGATGCTCTCATGACAACACTTTCATGAAGACACTTCATGAAACTACTATTGTTCACAAAAAAGGACACTATGGATGGAATTAGATCCATAATTTGGTTCTCAATAGTGTGGCCATTAACTTATTTATTGATTATCCTGTAGTTAGGGATCTTTTGACCATATTTGGAGACCAAAACACCCTTTGAAAAGATCTCAAAATGGAATTTTTAGCCTATTTTTTCCCCCATGCGCATGTTGGACTTGGCTCACCCACGTGTGGTGCACACATTTTCCTTGTATCACTTGTGTGTGCCTTTAAAAATGCCAAAAAATATAAAAATTCTCGAATTTGGGGCAGTTTGGGTGGTTTTGAAAACATCCTCCTCGGTTACAACTAATCCCTCCTCGATCCAACCATTTCCTTACACTATAAAAGAAAGAGATATTGGCCATGAGAGGGACTCTTATCCCAAGTATTGTTATGCTGGAGAAATTATTTCTAAATATACAACATCAGGAGACATTCTCCAAACCAATCTTGTGCAACCAAGATTGATCCTCCCGTATAGAGGTGAGCACTTTGATTTCCTTCCATGTAAAGGTTATTCCTCTCGTATAGAGGTAATTGATCAAAGTAATGATGTTGTAAAGTCTTGTTGGAAAAGGCTCAGGACTTGTGTTGCAAGTCTTGATTCTTATGTGAACCTTCCGTATAAAGGTATCCATGAGACGGACCTCCCGTATAGAGGTGGACCTTCAGTATAAAGGTCATCCTTTACTTGTTAAAAGCATTTAATGTTGTGTGATGTATTATTAACCATGATAACTAGTTTCTATTAAGTCTCCTTTAGATATCGATCACCTCTAAAGTGAATTACTTTAGCATATGATCATTTGGTCTGGAAAAATATACTATGTTCACATCATTTGATAATTCTTCTTAGTATAATGTAATGCGATGGATAATTAAAGTTATAGCACATATTGACCATGGAGTAAAAGATAAAGAGATAAAGATAAGTGCATAGAGAAAAAGATAATTCAAATTGACCAAGAGATGAATAAGTGAACTCAAATTGTCAAGCTTTAGTTAAAGTCACAATGTATGCCTCAATTAACTAAAGAACTCATAGTGGTCACTACAAGTAAATCAATTAGCATGATTTCAGTTAATAATTGTTAACTAAGTGTTAAATAAGAAGGACTAGTTAACTAAAGTGTTTTCACTTTAGCTAGCTAAAAGATGACACTTCAGTAAATCAGGGAGAACTAGAATTGGTCACTACGGTGATGTTATCAAGAAAGAAAAAAATAAAGAGGGTCAGCTAAGTCACAACAAAGAAGATCTAGTTAACTAAGTGTTATTGCATGACGACCCTTATGTTAAACTAAAAGATGACACTTGTGTTGCGACACTTGCATGATGACACTTAAGTTATCCACCTAACTAACTAGGAAAGCTTTCAGTTAAGAGGGGAGTTCATCCTAAAAGACAGTTCATTCAGTTAACGCACTACATGAGAAGTGGAGCACACTTCTTCCTTCAAGATTGATACATCCAAATGGAGGGATAGTTCATCATGAAGTTAGAATCTAAAAAAAGAAGTTGATGCATGAAAATAATATATAAATATGTTATACGATATTAATGAATTCAATGTCAAGTGAATTCTCTTCTCCCTTGAAGGCAAGGTGCTTCTCTTTGTGAAGGTTATTTTTCTTGCTTGTTATTCATGTGTTGGGCACATTGGAAAACACGTCCAATTGATCTCGTCTCTATATTGCTTCTGTATCTTCACCAAGAGTGTTTGGTGATCTCTTATCTTCCGAAATCAATTTGCTACCCATTATATTATACTGAGAAGAATTGATGGGTTTTTTTTCTCTTAGTTTTGAGGATTTTCCCTAAGGTATATCTTATGTTATGGTTGTATGAATTTCATGTGATTGGATTGTCTCATTGCTTCAAGTTTCGACATCTAAAAGAATTAAAGATCAAAGCTCAACCAAATATTAACATGGTATCAAAGCTTAGGGTGGGAAGGATCTCAGTTTTGCATTCTAGCTAGATCCTATGTAGATCCTGAGAATTTGAGCACAATATTTGAAGACTATGGCATCAATCTATGTACGACGAGAAGACTGTCTTGATGGCACCTCAAACTTGAACACTTGTAAGGCTAGGATTCTCAAAATACTAAAGGAACATGAATTGGATAGCTACATATCCATTATGCTGGAGGATTCTACAACTAATGAAGGGTGCATCAACTTCAAAAAGAATCAAGCTAAGGCCAAACATATGATATATCATTTGGTAAAATATAGCTTGATGAACGTGATCACACTGCTAAAGACCACAAAAGAATGTTATGATACATTAACTAATCTATGTGAGAAGTAGGCCCCAACTCAAAATAGGGCATTGAAGAATAAGCTGCAAAACCTCAAGATGGATAAGGATGAGCCATTGGCCTCCTTCTTCACTAATATCTCTTAGGTAAGAGATCAACTTGTTATCGTTGGATTTGTAGTGGATGAAGATGATCTCATCCAAACTATTGTTGATGGTCTCCCATATTCATGGGAACATTCTTGGCTGCTATAAATGGCCGATAAGTGAAACCCAGTTTCAAAATATTGTGGCATGACTGTATCCAAGAGGAAGGGTGAATCCAAAGCAAAGCTATGTGCACTAACAAAGAAAACATTTCCCTCACGGTAAGAATGAAGAAATGAAAAAAAACCCTTCTTCCAAAAGAAGTTCTCTCATCCAAAGAAGAAGGAGTTCAACAAAGGATTTGACAAGTCAAAATATAAATGCTTCAATTGCAACAAGAAAGGCCATTTCTCAAGAGAGTGCAAATCAAAGTGGAAAGGAAAGTTTCATGCTTCTACCGCAATAGAAGATGAAAATAATGCATCCGAAGAAAAGGAGACAAGAAGGGAGTATTACCTTGTCTCATCCCTTTCAAGATCCGTCATCACAAGTGCAAACACATGGTTAATTTATAGTGGCACATACAAACATATGACTGGTTACAAGAGTGCCATCATTGACCTAAAGGAGAAAATTTTCACATGCATGGTAGGGTTGGGGGCCAACTCAACATATTCAATCCAAGGAGTTGGATCCACCTCATTCCAACTGAGCACTGGTGATGTTTTACATATGGAGGGAATTATATATGTTCTACACTTGAAGAATAACCTCCTTTCAGTTTCGGTTCTTGAAGACAAAGACTTCCAAGTTATCTTCATGGATAACAAAGCACTTTTATGGCCGAAGAACAAAAATCTAGAATCTACTGCTATGATTGGAGTTTGAGAGGGAGGACTCTACAAGGTACCCAGGAAGTACATTCAAGATATGATTCACCACACATTCAGTACATGTGAGATATGGCACTGAAGTCTTGGACATCTACACTACAAATCTCTACTAAGACTTCAAAATATGGTAAAAGGTATGCCCGTATTTGATTTTGATCATGATAGTGTATGTCAGGGTTGTGCACTTGGGAAGAATGTTAAGAAAAATTTGTCCAGTAGTACTAATAGATATAAAGGGATTTAATATTTATTACATTCTTATGTATGTGGTCCCATGTCATCCCCCTCCCAGAGTGGCTTCATATATTATGTACTGTTCATAGAGGATTTTTCTAGGAATTCATGGATTTATTTCATGAAGGCTAAAGTTGAAACTCTTAGCAAAATTAAAGAGTTTAAAGCCCTATTTGAAAATTAGAAAGAAAAGCACATTCGTGCATTAAGGTCTGATAATGGAGGAGAATTTGATTCACATGCATTTAATGAGTTATTTATTGATGCACGAGTATGTAGACAGTTAACAATACCACACAACCCTCAGCAAAATGGGGTTTCCGACAGGAAGAATAGAACCATATGTGAGTATTCGAAATCCATGATGCATGATCAAGATATGTCTAGCTCATTATGGAAAGAATCCACCCCGTACAGTTGCATACATATAGAATAGAAGCCTACATGCCATTCTAGATGAGAAGACACCTGAATAAGTGTTTACCAGTGAGAAGACATACATCTCACACTTGAGGATCTTTGGGATCCCAATATACATTCATGTACCGAAATAAAAGAGAACAAAGATGGAGCCTTTTGGAAATAAAGGAACCTTTGTGGGTTATAGCGAGCCATCCAAATCATACCGAATATATGTACCTAGTGAGAGACACATTGAAGTCAACTAAGATGTTATCTTCCATGAGGAAGCTGCTTTCAAAAGAACGAAAAAGATTCAATGTGATTTAGAGATGGAGGATCCCGAGTCTGATTCTCCCCCTTCAGAGTTTGAGAGGGAGAAACCAGAAGATGCCTCAGATTCACTAGCTCCTGAAGAACCAATAGAACTGATTGAGAGGTCACCTGATGAACCTCCCTCTAAAATAATATCTTCTTGGTTCCGAGATATCTTACAAGATGCAAAGAAACATGGAGAACCAATAGGCTCATCTAGAGAGCGCAAGCAACCTGACATATATTCAGGGTATGTGGCATTGATGAGTCACATCAGTGATTCAGAACCATCCTCATATGAAGAAGCTGCAAAGTAGTAAGTTTGGTAATATGCAATGACAGAAGAGTAGAACTCTATAATGAAGAATGATTTTTGGGAGGTTGTTCCCAAACCTGATGGGAAGTCCATTGTGACTGCCAGATGTTTTTACAAGATAAAGCATGCTGCAGATGGTAGCATTGGGAAGTATAAAACCAAATTCATTGCCATAGGTTTCTATCAGAAATAAAGAATTGATTATGATGAGACCTTTTCCCCTATGGAAAGGTACACCACAATCTGAGCAATGATTGCACTTGCATCTGTTCTAGGATGGAAACTTCACCAGATGGATGTGAAAACAACCTTCCTCAATTGTGAGGTTGAGGAATAATTTTATATTCATCATCCTGAATTATTTGTGGTGAATGGGAAGGAGTCCCATGTTTTCAAGCTAAATAAATATTTATATAGGTTTAAGCAAGCACCCATGGCTTGGTACTCTAAAGTCAATAGATACCTTCAAAAACTCAGTTTTTGGGAACATTGGATTTTAATTTTCAAGAAATTTTCTTAGGAAGGAAAATAATTTGAATTAAGGGGTATCATAGGGAATCCAACCAAGGTGATAAGCTCTAATGATATGAACAAATTGTTGAAAAGGGGACTTTGAGGTGTAATTGCACAATTATGCTCATTAGATTTTCAAACATCTAAGACTCCTATTCCCTTGGATCTCCAAAGGGTCATTGATAAGCACTCCAAGGTATTTGAAGATATTCCAAAAGGTCTTCCACCTACTTAATATTTTTGTCATGCTATTCACTTAACTCTAGGAAGTGTTCCTCCTAACATCAGACCTTACAGATACCCCTATGTCCATAAGACTGAAATTGAGCGCATGGTTGAAGAAATGTTAGAGACTGGGATAATTAGGCCTAGCCAAATTTATTACTCTACACTAGCGGTAATGGTACACAAGAAGGAGGGATCATGGCGTATGTATCCAAATTATAGAGAGATCAACAAGAGCACCATTAAATATAAGTTTCATATTCATGTCATTGATGAATTTTCATATGAACTACATGGAACAGATTACTTCACAAAGTTGGATCTACGTTCAAGGTATCATCATATTAGAATGAAGGAAAAAGACATTCAGAACACATGAAGGTCATTATGATTTTATGGTCATTCCTTTTGGCCTTACAAATGCACCTTCCACATTTCAAGGTTTGATGAATTCCATTTTCAAGCCCTTAGAAAATTTGTATTAGTATTTTTTGATGATATACTAATCTATGGAAAGTCTTGGGAAGAATATGTTCAACATGACAACAGGGTGCTACAACTACTAAAGGAGAAACAAATATGTGCAAAACCTTCCAAATGTTTCCTTGGGGTAAAGGATGTACACTATTTGGGTCATATTGTATCTCATGAAGGTGTCAAGGCAGACTATAAAAAATTAAAGCCATGATGGAGTGGCCGATTCCCAAACCTTGAAGAATATTAGAGGATTCTTAGGTTTGATAGGGTACTACCGCAAGTTTGTTAATATCTATGGAAGAATAAAATCACATCTGACAACATTATTGAATAAGGAAGCATTTTTGTGGATTCTAGAGGCAAATCAAGCATTTGAACAACTTAAAGAGGTAATGTGCAAAGGTCCTGTTTTGACCACACCAGACTTCTCAAAACCTTCATTGTCGAATGTGATGCCTCAAGAAATGGAATTGGTGTTGTTCTAATGCAATAAGGATGGCCCTTTCTTTCAAAAGTCAACGAATCAATGGAAATAACTTATAGAAACCAATTTATGAGAAGGAAATGATGGAAGTACTACATGAAATTAAGTGATGGCGTCCTTACCTAATAGGTAGGCACTTCATGGTCAAAACAGATCATGATAGTCTTAAACACTTCTTGGAATAGTTACTATCTTCAGAAGAGAAACAAAAATGGATAACCAATATGTCGGGATATGACTTTGAAATCATCTATAAAATAGGGAACCAAAATGTGGTGGAAGATGCACTCTCCAGAAAAAATGACGATGTGGAGGCATGAATTTATGCGATTTCGTTTATACAAATCAATTGGGTAGTAGTAGCAAGGGAAGAATGAAAGAATGACCTATTTGTGTCGAAACTCATTCAAAAGTTACAAAAGGATCCCAGTGTATTAGATACTTTGTGTGGAAAAATGATTCACTATGGTATATGGATTGCTTATATATATGAAGGAACTTCCAACTCAAACTAAATATCCTTTTGTAATTACACACCTCTCCTATAGATGGGCAGTCAAGATTCCTAAAAATGTACCATAGGTTCAAGAAGGAGTTATTTTGGGAAGGTCTTAAATCTGATGTTCAAAAGGTCACAGCAGAATGATTGGTTTTCCAACAAAATAAGGTTGAAACAGTTAAGACCCCAGTTCTTTTACAACCATTAGAAATACCTTGTCAGTGCTGGTAGGAAGTCTCAGTGGATTTTATCACATGTTTACCCAAGTCAAAAGGGAAGAATTTTATTATGGTGGTTATTGATAGGCTCACAAAGTATGCACACTTTTGTGCACTCTCTCACCCTTTTAATGCAAGTACAGTTGTTGCATCCTTCATGGAATTAGTTCAGAAGTTACATGGAAACCTAAAGATTATTGTAAGTGATAGATATTCAATATTCAATGGAAAATTTTGCACTGAATTATTTTCTTGTTTGGGTACCTAGTTGGCTCATAGTTCCTCTTATCATCCTCAATTCAATGGGAAACATGAGATAGTGAACAAATGTTTGGAAGGATATATTCGCTGCTTTGCATATGATAAATAGACACAATTGGTGAAATGGTTATCTTTGGAAGAATGGTGGTACAATACTTCCTTCCATACGTCATAAAAAATGTCTCCATTTATGGCACTTTATGGGTACCATCCTCCATCTATCACATCTCCCTTAAAAGGAAAATCTAAAGTTCAAGTTGTGGAAGATCACCTACAACACCAGCAACAAGTTCTCTAGTTACTAAAGGACAACCTGGCTATGCCAAAAAATACGATGAAACAACAAGCATATCAACATCACAATGAAAGAACTTTTAAAGAAGGGGATCAGGTATTTCTGAGGATGCAACCTTACAAACATATGTCCCTCAAGCAACTAAATAAATACAATAAACTAGCACGCAAGTACTATGGTCCTTATAAATTGTTGCAGAAGATTGGCAGTATGGATTACAAATTGGAGTTACCTTCATCTTCAAGGGTACACCTAGCTTTCCATGTTTATTGCTTAAAGAAGGTAATAGGAAACAAGATCCCAATTCAAAATATCTTTCCATAGCTTAATGAAGAATGAAAAGTCATATTGGAACCTGAACAAATCAAGTGAAACAAGGTCCCAACAACTACACAATTATGCTATTACTGAGTACCTCATCAAGTGGAATAATTTAGCATTTGAAGATTCGACATGGGAAGATAAGTCCTTCATACATAAGCATCCAAAACTAATCAAGCATTGAGGACAACCCTTTTCTGAAGGGGAGGGGCATGTTAATCCCTAAATGTTGGCACATTACCCCCTATATTGTGGCTCATTACATATTATTAATGTCGACTTGGGTCTATTAGTGGTAATTTTTATTAGTATTATTATGTTTGTTATGTTGGCTTGGTCCATTAGTTGTAATTGTACCTCTTTGTATCCTATATATAGGAATGAGACCTTTTCATTTGAATCATCTTGTCTTGTGTTCTTAGTACATTGTATAAGGAGGTTTCCCCCTTGAAAAGGCTTGCTATGCATCTATTTTCTTCATTTAAGGCGTGGAGTACTCTTTTTGGTCTATTTATGCTCTTTTCATGCTCTCTTTGGAAATTTATTGCTTAACATGGAATCATTCATGGAAATTAATCATAGGAATCACTTGGAGCTAATTGTGCAAGTAAGTTCTCTACAAATATTGGTTGGAAAAATAGTATCCCACCTTGGACTTCCTCCTAAAGTTGTTACATCTCCCCCTAATGACTCTAGCCTTTCTAAAACTCCCTCCCTCTTTGTCCTTTCATTGTGCATGGAGAACAATAGGGACAAGTTGTGCTCTCAATCCATTAAACTAAACTATGGCTTAGGTGAGGTAAACGATGTTGTCAAACCAATGAAAAAAATCCACTTGAATGATCCTAAAATAAAGGGAAAACAAAATGTGTAAGACAAAGCCCATCAAGGGCAAGGAAAACAATGGTTTTATTTATAAACTTTTATGTGTTTAGTTGTGTCATTTTTTGCTTAACCAATATGTAAGGCAGTATATTTTCCGAGCCTTTAAACATATGAATAGGAAATCTAAACTCATTAGGAAAATTGATACACGAGTTTTCATTTTGGACATTCAACCATGGCCATATTTACTCCTTTTTGAATTACAAAGCTATCTAGTTTAGCCACAACGTTTTCTAATTTAAATTACATCCATTATTGTAAAAAAAATGATATTCCAAGTGATTTTTAGTTTTTGTATTTCATCATACAATATTTTTATAAAATATTAATGGAAAATTGGGAACTAGTATATTATTTGTTGTTAAAGTCACAAACGTTCTATGGTTATGGATTTGAGCAATGCATGCAAGTCAATGACCGACACCTTCCATTCCTAGGTTCTGACAATACAATCCTCTTGTCTTATTTGCTAAGAGGAGCTCCTCCCAGAGTGTTAAATGTCAACTAAAGTGTCTAGTTTTTTTTAGTTATATTGAAAATTTACAATTTTAAATGTGGGTTATTGGAAATTTTTCATTTATGGATGTGGGTTGTCTTTTGAATGACTCAACATTGAATATTAATATATCACATTTAAAACATATACCTAGTTCTCTCAAAATTTTAGTGATGTTGTAGCAAGCTCGAAGGTTACAAACCTCCCTAACTCTATTCTCTGAAAATGTGTAGTACTGCCTTCCCCACTCCAATCTCTCAAATTGTGCAATATTGTAGGAATCACTTAGGCACACATGTAATCAATCACACTGGAAATCAATCAAAACAATAGCTTTATGAATTGCAAACTAAAAGTTTCATGGATGCAACGTCAAGATATTCCAACTTTACAAGATAATTCAAGGTGCAAACCCTTTTAGTAAAGGATATCCACAGGTCTAATTCTTAGCTTGGGCATACAAAATACGACAAAATCCAAAAAGGTAATATCCATACACAAATATGCCATGCTCTCTTGAACATGCATTACGAGCTCCTTTTTAACTTTATTTTTAGTCTACTACAATCCAATTTAGGGTACAAACCATTTTCTTGCAGGATGCTCGTAGATCTAAGTATTAACTTGCGGCTATAAAAAGACTAGATCCACAAAGGGAATCTTCAAACCCAACTATGTCATAGTCTCTTCAACAAGAACCACGGGCTCTATTTCGCCCTTCATTTTCGAAGATTGCATTGTGGAAGACAGATGGAGAATTCAGTTGTTATAACCAAAATTGGCACTTATCCATCTGTGATGACACTTGGATGTTGATGCTCTCATTGTTAAATTTTGAGCATTAATTCACAATACTCTTGGATCTTTACTGAGAGAATAACATATATAGTATATCAATGAATAACAATCACAATAAGCATCACAAGCATCACAAGAATCAAAAGCATGAGAGATAAGAGACACAGAGTTTCCGTGGGGAAAACCCTAAGGTGAAAAACCCCACAACTTCCACGGAGATAGAGAGAGAAATGGCTCAACCAAAGTACAACCAAAATACACTTGAGATAGTCTCCTAGTAGCAGATGATACTCCTCCTCACTAGTGCGCCACTTTCTGAGTGTGAGAAGTGTGTCTTTCCGAATGATCCAAATAGAGATCTCTCAATCTCTATTTATACTAACCTGTTTGCCCAGTTACACTATGGGGCCGACTTGTCTATCTAGATACATCCACAATATAATATATATTTCAGGGCCAACCCCACACATGGTGGTCTAATAACCCATCGGCAAGTACACACACTTGAAACACTTGTCAATCCACATGACGACGCTTACTTATATAGGAATAACACATCTCTGATAAGGGTACAATAAATATATATGAAATACATAGATGAAATACATTCCGAAGTTACATATACATCAACACTCCCTCTTAACTAGGAAGGTATTTCTCGACACAGATATGCTATACAAGTCTTCTTCTCGAGATCATCGTCATCATCATTGTCACTGCTGCTGCTATCTCAACCAATCTCTGACTCTACTCGTCATAGGAAGTTCTACAGAGCCAGTCCTTTTTCATACTGGATGTAGGCCCACCACCTGCAGGTCTTCGTCATCACTGGCCATACTGTGGAATCCTCAGGACTTATTACGTGCATCACAAAACCTCGAAAGAGCATCCCAGGCTATTACGAGCACACGGCTCTACCTATAGGATCTCCCAGGGCCATATTATATGTGACCTCACCACAAAACCTCGCAAGAGCATCCCAGGCTGTTACGAGCACACAGCTCTACCTATAGGATCTCCCAGGGACAGATTATATGTGGTCACCACAAAACCTCGCAATAGCATCCCAGGCGTTTACGAGCACACAGCTCTACCTATAGGATCTCCCAGGGACAGATTATATGTAGTCATGGAAAAACCTCGCAAGAGCATCCCAGGACTTATTACGGGCATGCATCCCAACCTATCGGATCTCCCAGGGACATATTATATGCCATAGGACAAAACCTCGAAAGAGCATCTGCCAGATATCCTAGGGCTAGATTATATGCCATAGGAAAAACCTCGAAAGACTATCTGCAGATCTCCTAGGGCCAAATTATATGTCCTCCCAGAGCAAAACCTAGAAAGAGCATTTTCCAGATATCCCAGGGCCAGATTATATGCCATAGGAAAAACCTCGAAAGACTATCTGCAAATCTCCCAGGGCCAAATTATATGCTCATCTGCACAACCTGATCCACGTCCATAGAGTATCAACCTGACACTCACCATCCATCATCTTGATGTACACATGATCATCCTGATCATCATCACTACAACATCCTACTACATGTCATCTGGAGCAACATCCTGAAGCTCGTCATCCATGATCATCCTGATCATACAATGCATATACCTGATGCAAACCAAGTATCTACCTGATACATATCATCATACATGATCCACTTGATCATACAGTGTATCCACCTGATAAAAATACAAATACATGATACATATCACCATACATGATCCACCTGATCATACAATGTATCCACTTGATACATATACAGATACATGGTCCAAGCATCCAACATGATGCATATACAAAATACATACAAATGATCCTACTGATCATATCCAGCACCCAACATGATGCGTACATACATATACATATAAATGATCCAACTGATCATATCCAACATCCAACATGATGCGTACATACATATAAATGATCCAATTGATCATATCCAGCATCCAACATGATGCATACATACATATATAAATGATCCAACTGATCATACAAAGCAGAAACCAGAACATCATCCTGATGCTCATCATCCAGCGCTTACATCCACAGCCATGTGAAGGATCCTCCTTCCAACGTGCTTGGAATGGCTTCAACAAATTTGTCCATCACTTCTTCCTCGAAGTGTCATCAATCTGAATAATGCCAAGCCTCTCCCTGAAGTACTCGAACTTCACCCTAGCTAGTGGCTTCGTCAGCACATCTGCAATCTGCTCATCCGTCGCAACGTACAGGAGCTTCACAGCTCCTCTCTACACCATATCCCTGATATAGTGATATTTGATATGTATGTGTTTCGACCTGTCATGAAAAACTGGGTTCTCGGATAGCTTCACACAACTCTGGTTATCGCAGAAGATACCAGTAGCATCCAATGGGAGATCAAATAACTCAGACAGTAGCTTCCGTAGCCATACTACCTCACAAATTGATGAACAGGTTGCAACATACTCTGCCTCAGCTGTACTCAGTGCTACGCAGGACTGCTTCCTTCTAAACCAAGAGATCACACTTGATCCCATACTGAAGCAGCACCCAGAAGTCCTCTTCCTATCTATAGCACTACCAGCCCAATCTGAATCAACATAACCCTGCAGGTTAAACTTTTGATTCGCTTCATACTTGAGCCCATAATCCACTATACCCTTCAGGTACCTCAAAACATGCTTTACAGAAACCAGGTGAACACTCCTCGGATCTGACAGGAACTGACTCAATGTGTTCACAGCAAAGCAAATGTCTGGTCTCGTGTTCGTCAGGTACATCAAGGACCCAATCATTTGACGATACATAGAGACATCAACCGGCTCAGATGAAGCATCACATAGAAGCTTCATATTCGATGCCATAGGTGTGGCCATGGCCTTGCAATCCATCATCCCAAATCTCTTCAGGATATCTACTATGTACTTCCCTTGACCAAGGAAGATCCCACCTGCACTCTGCCACACCTCCATACCTAGGAAATAGTGCATCATTCCCAAATCTTTCATATCGAACTTAGCAGCAAGCTTTCTCTTTGTATCTGTAATCAATCTGTCATCTCCTGTTACAAATAGGTCATCCACATACAGGAGTAGAATCACAGGATTCCCTTCCTCAACCTTGTAGTAAAGGTTGGAATCCGCTTTACTCTTGGTAAAGCCCAAACTAGATGGGAAACTGTCCATCCTACATACCAAGTTCTAGGAGCTTGTTTCAAGCCATACAAGGATTTCTTCAATCTGCACACATATGATTCTCTGTCATGTATTTCAAAACCAAGTTGCTGCTCCACATATACTTCCTCTTCAACTACGCCATTCAAGAAAGCAGTCTTGACATCCATCTGGTGTATTTTCCATTTCATTGTTGCAGCCAGGGCAAGTACTGTTTTGATGGAAGTATACTTGGCTATAGGTGCAAAAGTTTATTCATAATCTATTTCCTCTTTCTGAGAGAAGTCACGAGCTACGAATCTTGCCTTGTATTTCTCTACACTGCCATCTGCAGCATGCTTGATTTTGTATATCCATTTGGAAGTCACAACAGACTTCTCTTTAGGTCTTGGGACAACATCCCAAACATCATTCTTCATTATTGATTGGTATTCCTTAACCATGGCATCCTTCCATTCTTTCTTTTCTGCTGCTTCTTCATAACTGGAAGGTTCTTTGTTCATAATGTCACAGAGTAAAGCAACATAGCTGGTATGATATCTAGTTCTCTTCTTTGCTCTGTGTTCTTCTTCTGGAATGCCAAATCTTTCTGCATCTTGAATGAGCTCTCTAGCCCATGTAGGTTTCCTCTTGTGAGAGTTATCCTCACGGGGTGGATCTACAGGTTCTTGCGGATCTTCAAACTCATGAACAACTTCTGGAATTGCTTCAGTCATGGTAGTGTCTTGAAATCTAGTTTCCTTAGGTTCTTCATAAACTTCGATAGGTGCCTTCCTTGATTTGATGAATGCTGAGTTTTCATCAAATGTTACATCCCTGTTGACATCAATCTTCTTGAACCCTAGAAAGTATATTCTGTAATCCTTCGAGCTTTCACTGTAACCCACAAAGATACCCTTCTTTCCTGAAGGATCTAGTTTGGTCCTCTTTTCCTTTGGGACATGAGTGTATACTGGACAACCAAATATTCTAAGATGGTTGACTTCAAGTTTCTTTCCAGAAAAGACCTCTTCTGGTGTCTTGTTGTCCAATATCTTGTGTGGTGTTCTATTCTGCACATATACAGTTGTTCTAGCTGCTTCTGCCCATAGGTGCATAGGTAGATCCTGGTCATGCAGAATTGCCCTTGCTCCTTCCATGATTGTTCTGTTCTTCCTTTCTGCAACTCCATTTTGTTGAGGATTATAAGGAGCAGTCAACTCCCTCTTAATCCCTAAATCACTACAAAGCTTCTTGAAGTCACCTGAGGTGAATTGTCCACCTTTTTTCGTATTTGAATGTTTTGATCTTCTTGTCAATTTGATTCTCCATCAAGGTTTTGAATTCCTTGAACTTATCAATCACCTCATCTTTGTTCTTCAAGAAGTATACCCAAGTCTTCCTGGATAAGTAATCAATAAATGAGACATAGTAAACATACCCACTAAGAGAACTGGATGACATAGGACTACATACATCTGAGTGGATGATTTCTAGGATATCTTTTGCCTTGCTTTCACTGCTTGGGAAAGCCTTCTTAATGTTCTTACCTTTTGCACATCCTTTGCAAACACCTTCATGTTTGGTCTTGATTTCAGGAAGACCCTCTACAGCCTTGCTTGCAATTGGAAGTTCCCTATAGTGCATATGAGCAAGTCTTCTATGCCATAGTTCACTTGGCTCCATGGATTCATGCACCATGGCATGTTCAGGTTGTCCCTTCAATTTATACAAACCTCCCTCTTGTTCTCCAATCACTACTGCATCATCTATGGTCTTTCCCTTTGGCCACATTAGGACTTGGCCATCCACAAATGCAACCCTCATACCTTTTGCATCCAATGCAGAGATGGAGAGTAAGTTCTTCTTGAGCCCAGGTACATAAAGGAATTCTTTCATCTTCAAAGATTTTCCAGAATCTAGGTTGTAGGAGGCTTCACCACTTCCTTTGATTGGGTATTGATAATCATCCCCAAGTTTCACCTTATGGGGTGATTCATGTTCAGATAGATTCACAAAAGATTCCTTAAACCCAGTCATGTGTTTGGAAGCCCCACTATCAATCAACCAATCATTACAACCATGGGAGATAGTACCTGTGAAAGCAATGATTAGAACATACTCTTCTTCACTTGATGAGTCATCATCACTATCATCACTTTCTGCCCTAGCCTTCTTCTTTGGAGGTTCATCATCCTCGGCAACATGAGCATGGAACTTTCTTTTGCTGCCCTTCTTCTTCTTGCTGGAGTTGTTGTTATTATCCCTTTTGTTCTTGGGACAATCTGAAGCAAAGTGACCCTTCTCATTGCATGTGAAGCATCTTAGATCCTTCTTATTCTTTTGAAAGGATCTTTTGTAGCTAGAGTGCTCCTTCTTGGGCTTGCTTCTTTTGGTGTGAGTTGCGAGAGCTTGATATTCACCTCCCATCTTTTCCTCATGAGCTACAAGTCTAGCTTCTTCTTGAGAGCATTCCTCCCATAGTTTACTGAAAGAGATCAATTTCTTTCTTGCACAGATTCCTTGAATAAAGGAGTCCCATGACCTAGGTAGGCCATTCAGAGTGGTCATAACAACTTCACCATTGTCCACTACTTCATCCACAGCTTCAAGTTGCTCCTTGATCTAAGAGACCTTGGAGAAGTAAGATTGAATGGTTTCTCCATTCAACATCTTGACCCCTTTCAATTGATTCCACAGAGTCATCTTCCGATTTATGTTCTTCCCTTCAAATAGCTTGGTCAAAGAGTCAAACATCTCCTTGTGTGTCTTTAGAGAAGACACATGGAGTATGAGATGGTCTTTGATAGAATCATCAATGATTCTCTTTGCCTTTACCAAGTTCTTCTTATGCAATACCTTGGCCTCTTCATCCTCTGGGATAGGGATGTCTTCTTTTATATATGAGTCCAATTCATTCTCTTCTAGGATTAACCCAATCCTATACTTCCAAGCTCAAAAGTTATCAGCCCCTTCAAGCTTATCCTCAAGCTTGGTGTGGTGAGACATCTTAGAGAGTACTTCAAATGGAAATAGAAAAGATTTAGGTCTTACCACTTGAAATGCTGAAAACTGGATCTGGTCCCAGATTAGGGTTTGTTGAAAAAAACCTAAAAATTCAGAATGTGAATTTCAACTTTCTGAAAGGATAGAAAGATGTGCCTTGATGAGCTGATCAGCTTGGTGTATTCAAACTTTGAGATCAACAAAAGCTTTACCCTTCAGATTTGTCTTTTTGTCCTCCCGGGTTCACTGGGGAGAGCCCTAAATTAGGGTTTGAGTTTCCCGGAGATCTACCCAGCCAAAAATCTCGATCCGAAGCTCTAAACTTCTATTTTTGCAAGGAGCTTCCAGCTATGTCTTCATATTCCAGAAATTTTTATTTTTGTGGAAACCCTAATTTTTAGGGCCAAATCTGAAAATGCTCAGAATTGAATTCTGATTGGACAGATAGATTCTCCTTGATGAGTAGAGTCAATCTACTATACTGTGTTTCCAAAATCTGTGGAGAGAAACCCAATAAACAAGAAACTCAAGTTTCCGTCACTGCAAAATGTCTTCTTCTCAGGTTATCTCTGATACCATGTTAAATTTTGAGCATTAATTCACAATACTCTTGGATCTTTACCGAGAGAATAACACATACAGTATATCAATGCATAACAATCACAATAAGCATGACAAGCATCACAAGAATCAAAAGCATGAGAGACAAGAGACACAGAGTTTCCGTGGGGAAAACCCTAATGTGAAAAACCCCACAACTTCCTCAGAGATAGAGAGAGCAATGGCTCAACCAAAGTACAACCAAAATACACTTGAGATAGTCTCCTAGTAGCAGATGATCCTCCTCCTCACTAGTGCGCCACTTTCTGAGTGAGAGAAGTGTGTCTTTCCGAATGATCCAAATAGAGATCTCCCGATCTCTATTTATACTAACCTGTTTTCCTAGTTACACTATGGGGCCGACTTGTCTATCTAGATACATCCACAATATAATATATATTTCAGGGCCGACCCCACACATGGTGGTCTAATAACCCATCGGCAAGTACAAACACTTGCGACACTTGTCAATCCACATGACGACACTTCCTTATAGAGGAATAACACATCTCTAATAAGGATACAATAAATATATATGAAATACATAGATGAAATATATTCCCAAGTTACATATACATCAACACTCATGACAACACTTTCATGACGACACTTCATGAAGCTACTGTTTTTCACACAAAAGAACACTATGGATGGAAGATCCATAATTTGGTGCTCAATAGTGTGGAATTAAATAATTTATTTATTATCCAGTAGTTAGGGAGCTTCTGACCATATTTGGAGACCAATACATCCCTTGAAAATACCTCAAAATGGATTTTTAAGCCTATTTATCCCCCCACGCGCATGTTGCACTTGGCTCACCTACGTGTGGTGTGTACCTTTCCATTGTATCATCTGCATGTGCCTTTAAAAATTCCAAAACATATAAAAATTCTAGAATTTGGGGCATTTTGGGTGGTTTTGGAAACTTCTTCCTTGGTTACAACTACTCCCTCCTTGATCCAACCATCTCCTTCCACCATAAAACACAGGAATATTGTCCATGAGAGGGACTCTTATCCCAAGTATTGTTATGCTAGAGAAATTATTGTTAAATATACAACATCAGAAGACATTCTCCAAACCAATCTTGTGCAGCCAATATTGATCCTCCCATATAGAGGTGAGCACTTTGATTTCCTTTCATGTAAATGTTATTCCTCCCATATAGAGGTATTAATTGATCAAAGTAATGATGTTGTAAAGTATTGTTGGACAATGCTATGGACTTGTGTGTCAAGTCATGATTCTTATGTGAACCTTATGTATAAAGGTATATTTGAGATGGACCTCCCGTATAGAGGTGAACCTTCCGTATAAAGGTCACGCTTTACTTGTTAAAAGCATTTAATGTTGTGTGATGTATTATTAACCATGATCACTAGTTGTTATTAAGTCTCCTGTTAGGAACCTGTGTCAACCCTTCTCTTTACTATGTTAGTATATTGTTGTTGGACGCATATGCTTTGTAATTCGTCCCGCAGTATTTGTTGATCCATAGTTTATATTAGCCCATAGTATTGACCCATAGCATTGGACGCATATGCTTTATAAGTCGTCCCGTATTATTTGTTGATCCATAGTTTATATTAGCCCATAGTATTGAGCCATAGTATTGAACGCATATGCTTTGTAAGTTGTCCCGTAGTATTATATGTCCCATGGTTTTGACTCATAATATTGGGCATAGACTTAGTATATAAGTGTGTGTTGAGGTCATTAAAGGCACCGTGAAGTTAATTGTATTGAGCTTGCTCAAAGGAGGTTTCCCCCTTGAAGTGGCCCGTGATCAATATAAAAGTGATTCTAAGTTCTATTGTTTCTGATATCTTGTGTATTTGCATTAATTAATTATTGCAGGTTCTTCACATCTGGTATCAGAGCACTTTCTTGGTCTCGCTGGGTGAAATTTCTGCCAAATTTTTTTTTTTTGCATTTGTTGCAGGTTCGGATTTGGGAATAATCCCTATCCGCTTAACTGTGGGAAGTACTTGGGCATAATCCCTAAAACGCATTGTGAGGAGTACCACAAGAACCCCGAAGTAGCTGGCCCATTGAGAGGACCTTCCAGCGAAAAGGGCAACGACCCCTACCTGATTGACTAGTTCCCACCCGTGAGGTAAACCAAGAGCTGTCGTTTGTGGAAAAGCGGTTATCAGTTTTACCTGAGCCGTGGAGTGAGGGGTACTGCCCCAATATGCAAGCCGTTAGACAGCATTGGTGGCCGAGTGAATCCCCTTAACCGATAGGAAGCCTCACATACCTAGGGTCCATATCTATTTTCAACTGAACTATTGCTGATCACTTTCGCTCTAGATCCAGCTGTTTTAGATCTATTTTGAAAGTCGTTCTAGATCCAGCCATTTTCAATCTCTTCTGCGTCGTTGCCGATCCATTTGTTGCAGATTATCCATTTCTGGAAAAAAAAAAAACCTTCACTGACATCCCTGCAATCCCATTCTGCATATTTCATTCCTGAAGACCCTATCCCAAATTCCACTTCCCAAGATCAGAAATCCCACATTTGTCTATTTTTAGGGTTTGCCATAACTCCTTCAATTTTCACCCAAACGCCTTCAACTTTTCCCACCATGTTCCTTTCTTAATTCTGCTTCTTTGTCCCTCTCTACCAAATTTTCTCATTCTCATTCTTAATTCTGCTTCTTTGTCCCTCTCTACCAAATCCCCATTTTTTGTTTCCCTGTCCATCAGAAAGTGTCCAAAACCTAATCAAACCCCAATTACCCATCCAAGTTTTTTCCAAATCCAAATCTTCCTTTACTAAATAAGCTTTTGTTTGTGTTTTTCTATCCATTTCCAAAAAAAACAAAAACAAAAACTCTTGGTTGTGGTTGTCACCCACGCAGGAGCAAAAACCATGGAGGAAGCACTTGCAGCCATCCAAACCAAAATCCAAGATTTGGATGAAAAATTTCTCAGCCTCCATCTTCAGCATTCAGCCATGAACAATAACTGACAGCCAAAATCTTTTGCAACCACCAGGTTCTCTTCTTTCAGCAATTTTCATGGGTTGAAGCTTGATTTTCCTCGCTTCAATGGTACTAATCCGACTGGATGGATATACCGAGCAGAACAATATTTCAGTCTGCATAATACTTTTGATGTCTAGAAAGTTCCACTAGCATCATTTCATTTGGAACAAGAAGCCCTTCAATGGTACCGTTGGTACATCAAAGCTCATCCCGAGCCAAACTGGACAGATTTTTGCCAACTCCTTTTGCCACGATTTGGTCCTAGTGCTTTTGATGACTTCACAGGAGCACTCACTAAACTTCACCAAATTGGCACAGTGAGAGAGTATCAGACAGAATTTGAGAAATTGGCCAATCACACAGAAGGATTATCTGATGAATTCTATAGGAGTTGTTTTATCAATGATCTCAAGGATGAAATCCGCTCAGAGGTCAAAATGTTCTGTCCCAACATAATGATGGAAGTCCTAGGGTTGGCTAAGTTGGCAGAGGACAAGATCGCAGCTCAACAACGCTCCAAAACCACCTTTGTTCCCTTCAGAAATATGGGTTCCCAATGACCTCCCATCACGCCTGCTCCTCAACCAACTCCTATCAAGCATTTTTCTGAAACAGAGATGCAGGCACGCCGAGAAAATGGGCTTTGTTATAATTGTGATGAGAAATTCACTCGGGGACATAGATGTGTTCAACCAAAGCTCTATCTCTTGGATGTGGATTCTTCGCCTGCCTCAGAACTTGATGAAGAAGCTCCAAATATAGTAGATGATCAGGTCGACATTCAACACCCACCTATTGACACCCCATCTCAGGACGACCCACCCACAATCTCTCTCCATGTTGTAACCGGTGTCACAACCCCACAAACAATGCAGGTCAGGGGATACTTCAAAAAGTTCCATCTTACCATACTCATTGATTTTGGTAGCACTCATAACTTTATTGACCCTCGAATTGCCAAACAGGCTGATTGTTTTGTCCATCCTTGCTCCAACTTTGAAGTCATGGTTGCCAATGGGGGCACCTTACCTTGCAATGGGAAGTGTCACAATGTGCGTATCTCTCTAGAATATTATAACCTGCTCTCTGACATGTTTTCCTTGTCCTTAGGCGGATGTGATGTGGTTTTGGGCGTTCAATGGTTACGCACACTTTGCCCCATCTTATGGAATTTTGTAGAACTTTGGATGCAGTTTTCAGTCAATGGGGCACAACACAAATTAATGGGCTTACAACCAGGGTCTCTCTGCATCATCAGTTCACATCGCCTGGAAAAAATCCTTAAGAACAATTCACATGGTTTCATCGCTCAGCTCCATTCCATTCAGATGCACCCATCAACGGTCTCCACTACTTCCTTGGATAGATATGCAGGTGTCTATGCTGAACCAATGAGCTTGCCACCTTCAAGAGACCTTTTCGGTAAGAATTTAGTCTCATCTACCTCTCAGCAGGAAATGCTGGCTATTTTGCATGCAATACAGAAGTGGAAGCCATACCTCTTAGGGAATTATTTCTGCATCAAGACTGATCTCCAGAGTCTAGAAAATTTTCTAGAACAATGGGTCTCCTCCCCAACACACCTAAAATGGGTTATCCAACTCATGGTTTATCCCTATGCGATCACTTACAAGAAGGTTAAGGACAATATGGTGGAAAATGCTCCTTCTCGCACAATTGATGACCCAGTTTCTCTTACAGCTCTTTCTCTGCTTGTTCCAAATTGGTTGCAATATGTTCAACAGGGCTATCTCTTCTATGAACTCCATGCTTCTTCATCAGAGAGCACTCTGGGTTCTTCAAAATATATGACTGGGAACAATGTAACTTCTTTTGGCAGGGACTGAAAATGATAATTCAATAGATGGTGGCTGACTGTTATACTTTCCAGGTCAACAAGGGTGAAACAAAACTCCTTTCGGGATTGCTCAAACCCTTGCCCATCCCTACACAGCTTTGGCCAATTATTTCTATGGATTTCCTAGCAGCGCTCTGGTGGTACAATACCACATTTCAAAGGACACCATATGAAGCAGTCTATGGACAGACACCGCCAATTCTTCTTCCATACACCCTTAGCAGCTCCCCAGTTCAGGAAATTGACTCGGTTCTTTGAAACCGTGATCAGATTCTTCTCATTCTGTAGGACAATCTTCACATGGCCAGAATTCACCTGAAACAACAAGACGATCAGCATCATTCTGAGCTCATTTTCCATGCAGCTGATAGGGTTCTTCTTCGTCTACAACCTTCCAAGCAATCCTTCCTAACACTCCAAAGGCATTAGTGGCCCGAAATGCAACCCAAGGATGCTACCGGGGAACCACTCCTCTAGATTCTGCAGCAATTTCTCCAACCAAAGCTTTGAGGACAAAGCTTTTTCTAAGGGAGAGGGGATGTTAGGAACCCATGTCAACCCTTCTCTTTACTATGTTAGTATATTGTTGTTGGACTCATATGCTTTGTAAGTCGTCCCGTAGTATTTGTTGATCCATAGTTTATATTAGCCCATAGTATTGACCCATAGCATTGGACGCATATGCTTTGTAAGTCGTCACGTAGTATTTGTTGATCCATAGTTTATATTAGCCCATAGTATTGAACGCATATGCTTTGTAAGTCGTCCCGTAGTATTATATGTCCCATGGTTTTGACTCATAATATTGGGCATAGACTTAGTATATAAGTGTGTGTTGAGGTCATTAAAGGCACCGTGAAGTTAATTGTATTGAGCTTGCTCAAAGGAGGTTGCCCCCTCGAAGTGGCCCATGATCAATATAAAAGTGATTCTGAGTTCTATTGTTTCTGATATCTTGTGTATTTGCATTAATTAATTATTGCAGGTTCTTCACATCTCCTTTAGAGATTGAGCACCTCTAAAGTGAATTAATTTATCATATGATCATTTGGTCCTGAATAATATACTATGATCACTACATCCGATAATTCTTCTTAGTATAATGTAATGTGATGGATAATTAAAGTTAGCACATATTGACCATGCAGTAAAAGATAAAGAGATAAAGAGAAGTGCATAGAGAAAAAGAGAATTCAATTTGACCAAGAGATGATTAAGTGAACTCAAATTGTCAAGCTTCAGTTAAAGCCACAATGTATTCCTCAGTTAACTAAAGAACTGACAATGGTCACTACATGTAAATCAATTAGCATGATTCTAGTTAATAATAGTTAACTAAGTGTTAAATAAGAAGGACTAGTTAACTAAAGTGTTTTCACTTTAGTTAAACTAAAAGATGATACTTTAGAAAATCAAGGAGAACTCGAATTGATCACTACAGTGATGTTATCAAGAATAAATTAGTTAAATACGACAACACTTATGTTACTTGTGTTGCGACACTTGCATGCTGACACTTAAGTTAGCCATATAACTAAGTGGGAAAGCTTTCAGTTAAGATCCGAGTTCATCCTAAAAGATAGTTCAGTGAGTTAACACATTACATGAGAAGTGGGGCACACTTCTTCATGCAAGATTGATACATCTAGATTGAGGGGGAGTTCATCATGAAGTTAGAAGCTAAAAATAGAAGTCGTTGCATGAGAATAATATACAATTATGTTATACGAGAAAAATGAATTCAATTTGAAGTAAATTCTCTTATCCCTTGAAGGAAAGGCGCTTCTCTTTGTGAAGGTTATTGTTCTTGCTTGTTATTGATGTGCTGGGCACATTGGAAAAAACATCTGATTGATATATATTCTCTATTGATTCTGTATCTTCACCAAGAGTGTTTGGTGATATCTTATCTTCCAAAATCATTCTACTATCCATTATATTTTACTGAGAAGAATTGTTGGGGTTTTTTATCTCATAGTTTTGAGGATTTTCCTGAGGGTATATCTTGTGTTATGGTTGTGTGAATTTCATGTGATTGAATTGTCTCATTCCTTCAAGTTTTGACATCTAAAATAATTAAAAATCAAAGCTCAACCAAATATTAAAATGGTATCAGAGCTCAGGGTGGGAAGGAGCTTAGTTTTTCATTCCATCTAGAGCCTACGTAGATCCTAAGAGGTTGAGCACAAGATTTGAAGACTATGGAATCAAGCAAAGCGGGAAGAAAAGTTTCATGCTTCTACCGCAATAGAAGATGAAAAGAATGCACCCGAAGAAAAGGAGAAAAGAATAGAGTATTACCTTGTCTCATCCCTTTCGGGATCTATAATCACAAGTGTATACAAATGGTTGATTGGTAGTGGCACATACAAAGATATGACTGGTTACAAGAGTGCGATCATTGACCTAAAGGACAAAATGTTCACATGCATGGTAGAGTTGGGGGATAAACCAACATATTCAATCCAAGGAGTTGGATCCACCTCATTCAAGCTGAGAGGTGATGATGTTTTACATATGGAGGACATTCTATATGTTCCAGTGTTGAAGAAGAACCTCATTTCATTTTCTCTTCTTGAAAACAAAGGCTTCCAAGTTATCTTCATGGATAACAGAACACTTTTATGGCACAAGAACAAAAACCTAGAATCTACTGTTGTGATTGGAGTTCGAGAGGGAGGACTCTACAAGGTACTCGCGAAGTACTTTCAAGATATGATTCACCACACTATCAGTCCATGTGAGCCATGTCATTGAAGGCTTGGACACCTACACTACAAATCTTTACAAGGACTTTAAAAGATGGTAAAAGGTATGCCGATATTTGATTTTGAGCATGATAGTGTATGTCGGGGTTGTGCACTTGGGAAGAATGTTAAGAAAAGTTTTTTCAGCAGTACTAATAGATCTAAAGGGATTTTAGATTTAATACATTATGATGTATGTGGTCCCATGTCATCCCCATCCTTGAGTGGTTTCTTATAGTATGTACTGTTCATAGATGATTTTTCTAGGAAGTCATGGATTTATTTCATGAAGGCTAAAAGTGAAACTCTTAGAAAAATTAAAGAGTTTAAATCCCTATTTAAAAATTAGAAAGAAAAGCACATCTGTGCATTAAGGTCTGATAATGGAGGTGATTTTGATTCGCATGCATTTATTGAGCTATGTAGTGATGCAGGAATATGTATAAAATTAACACTACCATACAACCCTCAGCAAAATGGGGTTGTCAGAAGGAAGAATAGAACCATATGTGAGGCTATGAAATCCATGATGCATGATCAAGATATGTCTACATCATTATGGGAAGAAGACACCTGTATAATTTTATACATCCAAAATAGAATCCCACATGCCATTCTAGATCAGAAGACACCTAAAGAAGTGTTTACCAGTGAGAATCCAAACATCTCACACTTGAGGATCTTTGGGAGCCCAGTATACATTCATGTACCGAAAGAAAAGAGAACACAGATGGAGCCTTCTGGAAATAAAGGAACCTTTGTGGGTTATAGAGATTCATCCAAAGCATACTGAATATATGTACCTAGTGAGCGACACATTGAAGTCAGCTGAGATGTCACCTTCCATGAGAAAGCTTCTTTCAAAAGATCAAAAGAGATTCAATTTGATTTAGATATGGAGGATCCCGAGTTTGATTCTCCCCCTTCAAATTTTGAGAGGGAGAAACCAGAAGATGCCTCAGATTCACTAGCTCTAGAAGAACCAATAAAAATGATTGAGAGGTCACATGATGAACCTCCCTCTAAAATAATATATGCTTGGTGCCGAGATATCTTACAATATGCAGAGAAACATGGAGCACCAACAAGATCATCTAGAGAGCGCAAGCAACCTGACAGATATTCAGGGTATGTGGCACTGATGAGTCACATCAATGATTCAAAACCATCCTTAGATGAAGAAGCTGCAAAGCATTAAGTTTGGAAAGATGCAATGACATAAGAGTAAAAATCTATAATGAAGAATGGTGTTTGGGAGGTTGTTCCCAAACCTGATGGGAAGTCCATTGTGACTTCCATATGTCTTTGCAAGATAAAGCATGCTGCAGATGGTAGCATTGAGAAGTATAAAGCCATATTCATTTCCATAGGTTTCTCTCAGAAATAAGGCATCAATTATGATGAGACCTTTGCCCCTGTGGCAAGGTACACCATAATCCTAACAATGATTGCACTTGCATCTGTTCTAGGATGGAAACTTCACCAGATGGATGTAAAGACAACCTTCCTCAATGGTGAGGTTGAGGAATAATTTTTTATTCATCATCCCGAAGGATTTGTGGTGCGTGGTAAGGAGTCCCATGTTTGCAAGCTAAAGAAAGATTAAAATGGATTAAGTAATCCCCTAGGGATTGGTACTCCTAAATTGATAGCTACCTTCAAAAACTTGGTTTTTGTAAGAGTGAAGTTGATCCAAATTTGTACTTCAAAGTAGTGAAGAACCAACCATTGATATTGGTTATGTATGTTGATGATTATTTCTCAATAGAGAGGAACATTTGATTGCTTGGTGCAAGAGGGAGACCACCTTAGAGTTCGAGATGACAGACTTAGGTATGATTCACTACTTTCTTGGCCTTGAGATATGGAAAATAAAAGATGATATGTTTCTATCTCAAGGGAAGTACAATGTGGATAAATTGCACATGTTTGGCATGATAGATTGCAAATCTATGACTACATCAATGGTTTCCAATTTGACGAAACTTCACGATTCAGAATCTGGATCATATCCAATAGATCCCACTTTGTATAGACAACTTATAGGCTCACTGATGTACTTGATACATTCAAGGCCTGATATATGTTATGCCATGATAATTTTGAGTCAATTTATGTCAGATGTGATACACAAACACTAGTTAGATACTAAGCATGTGCTTAGGTACCTTCGAGGTACAATTTCTTATGGACTCAAATATTCCTCTAGTGGAGGAGTCATGTTACTTGGTTATACAAACTCGGAATGGGGAGGAATCATTGAGGACCATAAGAGTACCTCTGGATATTTTTATACCCTATGATCACCTATGATATCTTGGTCCAACAAGAAGCAAGTATCTGTAGACTAGAGCACTACAAAAGAAGAATACATAGCTTCTATTGTTTCCTGCCGAGAAGCAGTGTGTCTCAGAAATATACTTGCAGGTTTGTTCAGAGAAAATATTGAGCCTACAGTTATTAGATGTGACAATCAGAGTTGCATCAAGCTTTATTAAAACCAAGTGTTTCATGACAAGTCCAAGAACCTTGAAATGAAGTATCACTTCATCCGAGACATGGTCCAGAAAGGCACAATGAAACTTTAGTACATTGATACAAAGGAGCAGATTGCAGATGTGTTAACAAATCCTCTATCAGTGACAAATTTCAGGTTCTTCTGAGACAAGCTTGGTACGAGAGAGATTTCCTCCCTCGCTGAGAGGGAGTTTTAAATATAAAAAATCATGAGACATTCTCCAAACCAATATTGTGCATCCAATATTGATCCTCCAGTATAGAGGTGATCACTTTGATTGCCTTCCGTATAAAGGTTATTCTTCCCGTATAGATGTATTAATTGATCAAAGTAATGATGTTGTAAAGTCTAGTTGGAAAAGGATCCGAACTTGTGTGTCAAGTCATTATTCTTATGTGAACCTTCTGTAGAAAGGATCCATGAGATGGACCTCCCATATAGAGGTGGGCCTTCCATATAAAGGTCATGCTTTACTTGTTAAAATCATTTAATGTTGTGTGATGTATTATTAACCATGATCACCAGTTTCTATTAAGTCTCCTTTAGAGATTGATCACCTCTAAAGTGAATTACTTTAGCATATGATCATTTGGGACAAAATAATATACTATGATCACACCATCCGATAATTCTTCTTAGTATAATGTAATGTGACGGATAATTAAATTTAGCACATATTGACCATGTAGTAAAAGATAAAGAGATAAATATAAGTGCATAGAGAAAAATAGAATTCAAATTGATCTAGAGATTAGTAAGTGAACTCGAATTCTCAATCTGTAGTTAAAGCCACAATGTATGCCTCAGTTAACTAAAGAACTCACATTGGTCACTACAAGTAAATCAATCAACACTATTTAGTTAATAATAGTTAACTAAGTGTTAAATAAGAAGGAATAGTTAACTAAAGTGTTTTCACTTTAGTTAAACTAAAAGACGACACTTCAGTAAATCAAGGAGAACTCGAATTGATCACTACAGTGATGCTATAAAGAAAGAATCAATTAAAGAGAGTTAAGTAAGTGACAACAAAGTAGATCTAGTTAACTAAGTGTTATTGCATGATGACACTTATGATAAACTAAAAGACGACACTTGTGTTGCAACACTTGCATGATGACACTTAGTTTGTTGGAATCGATTTAATACTGAGAGGGGGGTGAATCAATATTAGTGCAGTTATTAGCATATTTTTACCTTCTTTAACAGAATAAACTTTACTTAACATTCATAATCAATTATGCATCAGTAAATACACATTCACATGTACATACACCACATCATCAACACATAACACACATAATTTTTATGTGGACACCCAAACGGGAGAAAACCACATAATGATTCTTTATAGTATGAAAGAATACATTCAAGGAAGCACCAACTTCATGTGTTTACCACCACCACTATAAGGAGGATCCAACCCTCAGAGTTTTCTCCATCACCAATTGGAAGGAGGCACTAACCCCCTGTTGCTTTGTTTTGCAGGAACCAACCTGAAGGAATCCGCTACTCCCTTTCTCCTTGTTGTTTATAAGAACCAACCTGAAGGAAGATCCAACTCCTTGTGTCCTTGCCCCGTCCGACCGCCTGTATGTCTGATATATTTTACTGTCTTGCTGTCCTTCAAATCTGCGCACTTATTTAGGTCTTCTATTAATGATTATTTTGTGTGCAACTTTCGTATGCAAACTATTTTCTGTTACTACACTGCATACATCACTTGAATTCTCAATCTTCTCATTTCACACTTCTATTGATGGCAACTTGGATCATGTGCTCTGTTGATGTTACAGAATGCACTTTTTGGTTCAACATTCTTCTTTATGTGACTGCAATATTCAATTGATATTGTGCTTTCTATTGATGATATGTTGTACTAAAAAGAAGCACCAGTAACAGTGGTAACTATGCACCTTATGATGTGTCCATTATGAATAAGTGTTGCAGTTCTTTAGACAACTTGCGACCTCATGTGCATCAAATGATTGGTTCATTTAATATAACGCACTTGTCTTAAATCATATGCATCATGATGCGCTTTCATGACTCCGTTGTTGTTCTGATATTGCACATTAGATGTAATCTTCAACTTCACACACTTTCACTTCAGTTCATCTACATCAACAAGACATCTACGCAATATCCGATATCTATCGATTGTGTCTTTGTGCTTCCGTCTTTTCAAATTCTGTGACTATTGACGTGTTTATTGTGATATAGTCCTTCAAGATATGTAGCGCTTGTATATTCTTCAGTATTTATTCCTTTCATCATTTGTGCAATTTTTCACAAACTTACAACATCATTTTGCACACCATCAAAACTTTGTTCTAATGTATGTGCGCATTCAGATCTTCGCTAGATCATTATGTTTTGTCCACAAGACGCTTGATGCTCCAGAAAACAAATTGAAACTTACACTTGACTTTTCGTCTTCTTGTTTCTACTTCAACTCCACGCCCACTTTGGATCTCCAACTCATATCTTTATTTATACATGTCTTGCATGAATTGCATGCTTGCAAGTCGGTCGTGGCATCCCTTGTTCCATACTTCATAGATCATGCATATTCCACGTGTCATCATCTGTGCTATTGATGTGCCATCTCTGATGTATCAAGTGCCCTTAGGATCCACAACTTAGTGGGACTTTGCACTTTGGTGGTGTACCATTGTGCTCTATGTGTACCATTGCATTTTGGTATGTGTGCAATATTTCACCTTGTCCATGATCTTTGTTGTTTCAATGATGTTGTTGTACCATCCCTTGTGGGTAATGTGCCCTTGTGTTATTACCAACTTACATAGTCTGTGCATTCTTCGTCTTCTTCTTAGTGGGTTTGTGACCCATACTCATCATTGAATTTGGGTGATGCGCTTTTTTTGTATTGAAACATTTACGGAACCTGCGCACATGACTACATTTCATTTGTGGGACTTTGACCTCTTTCTTATTCCTACTTGTGCACTTGCTATTCATCGGCTGTGGTATTTTTTCATTATGGTATTCAACCAATTGTACCCATTTAGGAACTTGTGCACTTATCACGACTTGAAGGCATATTATGATTTGTTTTGCTTGCGCGCTTGTTCCTTTCTTCCGGCGCACTCCCAAGTGTCAACCAAGCAACACATAGAATTTCTAGCTTGCTTGTCCCTCTGGTCCAATCATCTTCTTGTTAGTTTGGGAACTTGTATCATTGTCCAACCAACTCCTTTGCATTTACTAACATGATAGAGTATGACATGGTGGACTTAATGTCTACTCAAGGACTTCATGATGTAAAGTATATTGCTTGTGTTCCTTCTTGAACTGTATCATCATGGAGTATCCTTTTGGATATGTATGAAGTGTCATCTTATGTACTTCTTCAGACTGGATCATGTACATTGTCTCTTGATATATTCTACATGGATACACCTCTTAGATATACTCCAAAGCTACATGCTTAATGCATCCTTGATTCACATCTTTTCTTATAGATAAGCTTCAAGACATTGTAAACATATTTAGACAGAATGGATGCAGTAACTAGATATATTTTTTCATATTGGAATCCATGTCTATTCAATCATTTTGCAAATAAATGCTTCTTGTCCTCTTCAGATGTTTATGCTTTTGGATGTACTCCAAAGTTGCATATCTGTCACCTTCAATTCTTGTGCATATGATTCTGATGTTCAATATTTCTTCATCATGCGCAGTAGACTTCCTCAAAGTGTCTTCTTCATATTTCTGTTGGATTTCCAATAGGCTTCCTCAAAGTGGATTCTTCATATTCTGTTGGACTGTTGTATCCACTTTGACTTGTGCTGATATCAATGACTCATACTAAATCAATTGACATTATCTTTGACATTGGATTATGGTCAAAAACTTGAAATCATCTTTATATGACATCAATGACAACCAACGCTCAACAATACCCCCCTTTGGAATTGATGTTAACACCTTATGAAGTTGTGCCTGATTTTCTTTGAGCCATGTGCTTCATCTATGTTCCGGTCATAGTGCTCCCCCTGAATTCTTTGGTATTTTTGGCTACTGCATTCTTGTACGAATTCTACAGTGAATCCTGTCATATTTGTGAAGATTATATCTATATGACATGTTGCAGTACTCAAGACTTCACATTCTTTCACATATAATCATAATTCATGCCATGTTTCATTTGATGTCTACATTCCTCAATACTTCATGCTCTTTCACTTTTGCTTCATCCTTTGCTTATATCCTATACAACTTCAACCGCTTCATGTATTTCTCAGCTTCATGCATTTCTCCCACTTTGACATAAATGGAAAAGAGGTCCATCTCTCTTTTAGAATTCTTCTTTTGTGCATTGCACTTGCTTTGTTCTAACTGTGGGATCACTCCCCCTATCTTTATTCTTTTTTTGAAGTGGATGTTATACTGTACCTTCCATTTTTTTTTTTTTTTCTATCACAACAAATCATCATACTTTGGGTAGTGATGTTCTGTTCCTGTATCACCATTTTCTTGCACAATAGTTTTTTCTATATTCCATGCTTTCCTGCTGCACAATGCATTCTCGTTAACTACTGATTTTGCATTATTTTTCGTGCATCATACTGCTTCACCTATTGTATTTACTGTGCTACCACTGAGCTCTATTGCACTTAATGTAGTCGCATCCATTAATAGATATGATACGTTTTCCATATAGTAGACATGACCCCAGTTCATGTGGAAAAAGTGACATGTCATTTTCGTACTAAAACCTTTTTGAGGCGACAATATTTGTCTCATGGTGCAATGAATCAAACTTCCCCCTTTTGTACTATTTCCAAGACTTCATCAAGTTCAACATTTAATTTTGGTGACTCCACTATCCTTTCCATCTTGTGCACCATTGAATACCTTTCTTATCAATTAACTACTTGTGCGTGAACGTCCTTCAATGACTCCTATAAAATATCTGCGAGGATTTTCTAGTTCATCACTTCTTGCATCCTTGCTCTTATCACACTACTCATTTGGTTCTTACTGCTTGTTCTTCCTTTGATTGCAATGGCCTCCTTTCATTGAAGAGTGACCAATTCCCTCAAGAATGTGCAAAATGTTGTTCAATATCAGGAGTCTGAATTATCATGCTTGCGAACTGATATAGACACTTGGAAACATCATATACAAAACAATAAAATCATCTACCAACATCGTCACTCTGAGAAGCTGAATCGTTTGATTCATAGAGTTGACAATCTGGAGTTTCAGCAATAGCAAATTCTGGATGAATTGTCTCGACTTTGACCTCATGCTGAACCATGATCGTTTGTGACTCTGCAGCTTCTTCCTCTACATCCTGCTCCTGAGTGTTCTTTCCTGGTTTCGGTGGATTTGGAATTGTGTCTTGCGAACCAACCGGATTCTGACCTTGACCTTGAGTTATGGCTGTAGAATGCCTTGGAATTTATTTTTTAATTTTTCTCTCTTGCATTGTATATGCCATTCATGGCTTCGGCATGTAGCTCTAGCTCATGTGATTTTGTAATCATGCCTCAATTTTGAGTATAATACATAGATCTCTTTAGTGTAATTCCATTAAAAAAAATTCAGTTTCCTTTTCATGAATGATATTTTGTTTGTAATAATGCAATTGAAATCAATGTGCTGCTTCTTTATTCTATAATATGTAAGCCATATGTAAAACTTTGTATGTATGCGAACTTTCCTTTCTCTGACATAATGGACTAAACACATTTCAACTTCATAAAGGCTTATTTGATTGGATTCACACATTCGTAACCATACTCCTAACTAACATGTCCTAAATTTAAGATGCATAGTGTTTAATTCAAGGGGTTCCCGTAGTCTTGATGGGAGAGGCAACAATTGCTTGTTGCTCCAGGATTATCTGCATCGTCTGCGCACTTCTGGAATATTTTATGATCTAATTTTTACTGTGCATTTTTCTGTTTTGCTTCTACTCTGGATATTTCCTACTGAATTCTCTTTAAGTGAAATAGCCTTTGCGTAGTTTTTCCTCATCTGGACGATTGGCAGTACTTTGAAAATACATATATTTGTGTTCAAATCGATCACATGCATAACAACTCATTGTTTGACAGTATTTTGCAATATGGCCAAACTGATTGTGTAATACCCCCATTTTGACCCTTCGGATGTATTGGATTTCAATGTAATTGTCGTATATATGTGATGTATGAATCCTAGCGTGGAGCTCAAGGCCAAGGCCTCTCTAGTGAATGCTCAGCCTTGAAGGGTTGGTATTTGATATTGTGTTATCCATGTGCTATTAAGCCATGGAAATTGTAAAAATGATATAAAAAATCTCATGCAATAAAAAAATACCAAGGGGTTGGCTATGGATGCAACTAAATGAAGGGGAATATGTATCCACTAGGGAGAGGTGAGGGGATTTTGGGATTGAACCCTAGGCTTCCATATGTCACCTTGGGAACCTCCTTTGACTGTCCTAGTTGTCATTTAATTATGTGTAAGGAAGTGGTTAGATAAATCAGTTCATTGGATTGATGGAGGATGGGCAGCCTGAAATTCGTAAGGAAGGGGTATGGGCTCTATTTTGATTTTCCCATGAGCCACCCTACCTGATGGGAGGACGTTTTCCTCATTCCCCATTCCATGGTGGAGGAGGAGGTATCAATTTCCGGGAGGACGCATTCCCAGCTGTGGAAGGACCAGGAAATGGCGACTTGGAGAGAAAGCGCGTTTTGGAGTGTGAAGATCACTCAGGAAATTCGTGTGGGAAGTGAAATCCAATGGAGGACCCATTACACAGATGCAACTATGAGGAATTTGGAATTTTTGGGATGGAGGACGAAGCCCAGTAGTGAAGAAAATCGAAAATTGTGATTCTGAGTGAAGCCACATTTGGAAGTGGGAAGATTGCCCAGAAATCTGCGTGGAAGGAGAAATCCGATAGGGAACCCATCAACCTTAACCCGAGGGTGAATTGGAGAGTGTGAGATGCCCTGAAACTTATGGAAAAGCCTAGATCTGATAGCCAAAAACCCAGCGCAGGACTGATCGTCTGGAAAACCAGTTGGGTGGTAAATCCCTTCGGCTGCAACGTGGAGGAAATCCCAGAGCGGATCACAGCGGGAATGATCATCTGGAACCCAGTTGCAGGGTAAATCCCTTGGAACGCAACACGGAGGAGATCCCTGAGCGAATCGTAGTGAGACTAATCATCCAGAAACCCGGTTGCAGGTTAAATCCCTTAAGCTACAACAAGGAGGAGATCCTAGAGCGTATTGTAGCGGGACTAATCGTCTGGAAATCCGGTTACGGGGAAAATCCTTTCGGCCACAACGTAGAGGAGATCTGAGATCGGATCGGAGCAGTTTTGATCATTCGAAAATCTGGTTGTGGGGAAAATCCTTTCAGACGCAACATGGAGGAGATATAGAGCATATCGCAGTGGGAGAGAGACCATGGGGTTTAGACTTCATGGAAGAGCTAGTGAAGGCTCATTTATCTATGGTTTAGAAGTCAAGACCAAACATACCTGCCCAGGTTAGTGCTGAGGGAAGGGGCACCCAAGGGACTGTGCAACAGAGAAGGGAACCTTACTTAGGCTGAGAGTGGAGGTGATGGGGTTACCTGGATTGTCTGAAGACAACTAGATATGCCTGTAGCTCTGTGGTTGAGTGTATTGGTTTAGAAACCACCTACCCTATCTCCCCACTTTCTTGACAAAGCCAGTTGTGTGCTGGATGTCCCTGAATGATTGTGAAACCAAGGCTGTGAGTGGACCTGAGTAGTCTGTCCTTAGTGGATACATATCCCCATCTCGGGGGTGGTATCTGAGTGCTAAAAGACATGCCGGGAAGAGACCTATGGTTGGGTTGGAATGTTGCAGTACATAGCCAGTTGCTTGGTGATTTCAATTAGAGGATAAGTGTTTCTTGTTGCCTCTGATTATGCCAATTTTTAATACATGAATGAGTGTTTGTTTAGGTCAGAATGCATAGATTGATCCAGTTGAATAATGGAACTGAATTCCTATGCATAATGTTGTTATTATGCCTATGATGAAATGCGTGTAAATGCATTATGTGTGTGTGTTAATATGGTTTAATTCATTTGTGTTTATTGGAGTATGCATATGCATCCATGTGTTGATTCATATGAATTTGTTCATTGATGAATTTGGATAAGTCTTGCTGAGGCCCAGGATGCTTAGAAGGTTTAGTCACGAAGTTGGGGAAGAAATAGACACCCCTTGTGGTGTTCATGTTCACTCTGTGGATTAGATGAAGGGAAGGACCATGAAAGAGTAGTATAAGAGCCCCTTACAGAGTGGTAATGAGGCCTTGACGAAGTTTGGGGACACATTTTGGGTTGGAATAAGGATAGAATCAGAGTCTTTGGGTTTGGTCGAGGATCATGAAGTTGCATAGGGATCTTCAAGATCTTTCCAATGGTACTGGGTTTTCCAAAAATGGACTTAGGATGAGGAATTTATTAGCCTGAGAAGTTGGCAGTGACAGGGGGATATGGATGACTTCCAAATCTCCGAACCCGCAGAATGGATTGCGAAAGTAGGGGGTGTGATTTATTCAGAGTTGCACGTTATGGTTCTGACCTTCTGACTCCTGCAAGGCGGATTGCGGATTTCGGAAGTCAAAGGAGTAATTTTCCCGGAGCTGAGAATTTTGGAGTTCCGACTCCCGCATCGCGGATTGCGGAAGTCGGAGGCATGATTTGGCAAAGCAGATAATTGGGTGTTCTGAATTTCCGACTCCCGCATTGCAGATTGCAGAATGTGGAAGTCGGAGGCGTATTTATTTGACGTCGTGTATTTTCCTTTCCTACTTTCTAACTCCCACATCGTGAAATGCAAAAGTCGGAGGTATATTTCATCAACGTCGTGTATTTTGCATTCTGAATTTTTGACTCCTACATCGCGTATTGCGTAATTCAGAGGTATAATTCTTGAAGTGGCGCATTGGGGTTCCGAATTCCGACTCCGACTTGCGGATTGCAAACCGAATTCATTACGGCTATGTGAAAGTGAAGAGTTGCAGACAGCTTGGAAAAAAAAATTAGTAGGTTGTTATAAGGAGCTCCCCCACCACCTCTAAAGGGAACCGAGGGGATCGGGGACGTGACAGATGGTATGAGAACCCAAGGTTGCAGCATTGGGGCTACTTGGTCCAAAGAAAGAGCTTACAGGCTTGTTAGAGCCGCAGAACGAACAAAGACTGAGAATGATTGACGACCGCGTAGCATTTTGCTGGGTGAATCATCCTTGTAGTCAAGTGCATGCATGATCAAAGAAGTTGAAAGATGTGAGTAAGTAAGGAGAATGGGTAAGACAATTCAATTCTGCCAAAATTTGTCACTCATGGGAATAAGGCATCCCAGTATGTGGAATTGGAATGTGGCTCATGATAGTGACATGGTGGCCATGCGAAGGTTGTTAATAGGGGAATGAGGCATTCCCGTGTGTGAGTCAATTGCGTGGCTCATAATTGTGGCAAATATTTCCATGAGAATGGAAAGAAAGTATCACATATGAATGAGGTGCAAGAGCATAAAATGTGCCTTGAAGGACTCCACATGGAGTTGGAATTGAACTGATTGCAATGCTGATAAGTGAAGGGAAGTCCAAGAAAGGTCAAGTTGAACTTGGCCATAATTCTTTAAAGCAATTGGAGCAAGATACCATGAAAGTGGATCATCTATGATGCGGAAGGGGAATTCCATGCTATGATGAGGGATTGGAAAGGGGAGAATTCATCAACTCTTCTCTTGCTGATATATTTATATTTTCTAAGTTATATATATATATATATAAATATGAAATTATGGCATAGGAAGGTTAAAAATACAAGAGATTAGGTAGTTGAAATGCATGTGCACTAGTGGGCATATTAAGAGATAATGCATAGTGCATGTGAACTTGATTGTGCATGAATATGATATTGCATATTGATAAAGGTAGTGAGGCTTTACATATGCAATGAGACACTTTTGATAATTATTGTGGTTGATAATAACTAATGTTGTTGGTATTGGTTGTAAGGCCAATGACAACATAAACATGGCTAAAGATGTTGATGATGATATTGCATATGACTAGCAGCCTTGTGAATAAAGGATGGAGCACAAATCCATGGTCAAGAGGTTGGTGGAAGGACTGTGTAGTCCTTGGTAAGAGGCCAACTGACCAAATAACATTAGATATGTGATGCTATCCATGCAGGTAATGATTTATTTATGTTAATTGTATAAATGTTGAATCCCTTCAACCATGTTTTAATCA
Source organism: Larix kaempferi (assembly GCA_027924585.1). NCBI lineage: Eukaryota > Viridiplantae > Streptophyta > Pinopsida > Pinales > Pinaceae > Larix > Larix kaempferi. Next base: position 9,880,164 of record BSBM01000072.1, on the reverse strand, counting down.
TCATAAAATGGTATGCATGTAATGTTGACTGCATTATGTGAATGCCATACCGCCATGGTTTGGTGAGGTATGGGGTAGTAAGGGAAAGGAGCCTCATACCATGTGACTGTTTAAAATTTAGATTGAATTCATATGAAAATGTATCATGCCATGTGTGTATGTCGGTTATGAGTTAATAACCAAAGCAAGTAAGGACTTATGGTCCTGTTGTGGTAGTGCATGACATATGAGATAGTCGTGGTTAAGGCCATAAGGTGGTTGGAGTGGTGATGCTATAGTGCTACACAAGTACTCGATGACCTTCCTATTGGTGTTAATTTGGGATGAAATCTATTTTCCAACAACAAAGGAGTGATAAAACTCCTAATGTGTTGTTCGAATGGAGAAGGAAGACACCAAATAGATAACCAAGATGATTGGGGATATGGATGGGTATGGTGTTGAAGCATTGGATAGGATGTCCAACTTACCATGGTAAAAAACCTGTGTAGGCACAAAACTATTTTAGACCAATGTTGTAGTGCATTGGGCATTAAGTAAATGTACATTAAAATATTTTGTAAATCTTGTGGTTATGCATTGTGTGAATGCATGGTAATGGTATACATTTCATTGCAAGTAGATAATAGATGAAATGATGAATTAGTGTCAATTCTGAGATCATTTCATGAGATGCTATGAATGCAAGGGAAAGAAATGCATGAAAAAGGTAGTCATGTTTGATGGCCTGCCATAATACTCTGTTGGGAGGATAGAGTTGCATGAAAGGATGTGATTGTGCATTCATGAGTATTTAAAATTTTATTTGATTGCATAGATAATGTGACCATGTCTTGCAATTTTACTATGATAATATGTACATAAAGTAGAGGTATTTCATTGTCTTTGAGATAATAACAATTGATAGTGTTTGATTTATTGAGTATTATAATTATGGGATCACTTCAGTGACTGTTGTAACAATGAAAATATTATATGCATGAATGCTCACAAAGTGCTTGGCTGATTGAAATTTCAAATTATAGGTAGAAATGTCTTAGGTATGGAAATGTGGGTAAGTCCATGATAAAGACTGGAATCTACCATATACAAGAGCCAAATATTGTGAGGATGATATCATCGTTGCGAAATCTGATTTTTGAATAAAACATATTTGTAATTTTTTTTTATTTAAGTTTATGAGAAGGATCTCATGGTGAAAAAAATCTAATTTAGGTACAGAACAGATTTGTAAATTTCATATTTGAGAATTTGCTAATAATTACTAATGGTTGTTTGGTTCTCTATGATTGTGTCAAGAGGACGTGTTGTAGGTGGATGTTTAGGTTATGGAAGAAAGTTTAAAACCATAATGGACAGAGTGATACCACTTACAAGAGCCAAACAATATGAGGACGACCTCATGGTTAAACAAATATAATTTATGTAGTGAACAGAATTGTAAATTCAGATTTGAATTTGATTTCTAATGTTGCTGATTTTTTGGTTGTTTTTGAAGTGTGTGAGGAAGACACATTGCAAGAAGACCATGTTCTATGGCCTACAGAAGCCAAACTCCATGGAAAGGTTCCCATGCTTTGGAAATGGGTTTCGGGTGAAACACCAATGTAAAATTTGATAATGTCTCATCTGAATTGCTTGTTGGTAAACAATGCGGGTGAGATGGTGAAGCTATGCCAATAGGGAATATGTTGTTTATGAAACGAAAAGGGATTGGGGTAAAAATATTGAGGGCTTGTTAACTCAGATAAGGGAGCCCCATTCCTCATGAAAGGAAGAGAAAATACATCTGCAAAACAAATAATTATTTTGTAACACTTGCTAAATAGTCATTAGAATTAATATCCAGAGCATGTTTTTTTATTTCAGACTGCTTTTGTGTGATTATTTGTTTTTATTTTAGACTGCTTGAGTGTGATTACATGCTTTTATTTTAGATTGCTTGAGTGTGATTATGTGCTTTTATTTCAGACTGCTTGAGTGTGATTATGCGTTTTTATTTTAGACTGCTTGAGTGTGATTATGTGTTTTTATTTCAAACTGCTTGAGTGTGATTATGGAATACATGGCTCACATCAGAAAGGGGTGCACACCTTTCGGGTTTTGTGTCGTTTTATGGTTGTCAACATTGACTACACCCTAAGGGAATGTACGCATTCCTGGTGTTTCAATATTAGAGACTGAATTTTTATGAAATATCTTACAATTTTATATCATGCCATTTGATGTTGCGTACTAAGAAGCAAAGTGAAGAATGGGTACCATCCCTATGTGTGTGGATGGATGTTGTATGCTTGATAAACCCAATTGGAGAACTAGCTTAGCATATTGATTAATGGAGTTCCTGATAAACCCAATCAACGTATTGGATTGACAATGCCTATTTGAATGTTATGGAGTAGCCTGCGTGTTGGCCAAACATTCGTTGAATGCTTGATAAACCCAATTGGAGAATTGGCTTAGCATATTGGTTAATGGAATTCCTGATAAACCCAGTCGGAATACTGGCTTGACATTTCCTATTTGAATGTTGTGGAGCAGCCTGCGTGCTGGCCAAACATTCGTTATTGTATCCATAGGTGATCCAAGGCTTGTAAAGCAAAGAAGGAGCATGTGGAATAACATGAAGACATCCAATACAGATAAGTATTTGGTTTATCTTGCATCTTCTTGCTTATTTAATATAAATATACATGTGTATATGATTTGGCTATGATTTTTAAACTCTTTTTTAGATATAAATCCTATGAAAATGAAATTGACATGTGAATTGAATCAATGTTGAGTGTAGGTATTGCTGGATGCAAGGACATTGAAGACATATTAAGGATGCATTTGGACATGTGATTGTCCTAGAAAGCTTGGTATGAGTAGCAATGGAAAGTTGTTCTAGTGGACTTTTGTGGGTCCTAATAGCCAAAGGTTCTGTAGGAAATCATGGGGAATTGTTCCCTGGTTGAGAAGCCTTGGACAGACCTTAGACACCAAGTGTCATCTCCAAAACAAGGAAAAGGTGAGTCAAGCACTCACATTTGAAGTGAAAGAGACCAAGGAGCATGGAACCACAGTTGTGGTGGGGCTACACATTGGAATGAGATTAAGAGGGGGGAACTCTTACTCTTCTCTTTCCTTTTGATGGATGCATTTTAGAAATAGAAAATTGTTGAATGCATGTTATGGCTGAAAGTTGACTGTGTTTATTTTGATTGAAATAAAGTGTGAATGTTGAATTACTTAATTTCATGTGAAAGTATGAACATGAATGAGTTCATTGTATGTTGGACAAGCATGAAATGTGTGGAAGTATTGTGGATAAATCATGAACTTTCCATGTCAATTGGGAAAATAATTGAATGATCGTAATGCTTATGTTATACTTGGCCTAAAAATATTTGCAATGATGAATCTCACAGGTGAAAATTAAACCAATTGGTTGCAGCTGTTACAAGGAAAGTGTTACTAGTAAGAAAAGTGTGGGCAGTTGTGCACATTGACCATGGCAGTAGACCAAAAGCTATCAACAGTGGAAAGGACAGAAAGAAGAATGGTAGCCATGAAGTTTCCAGACTTTTGGATCAGCTAGAAGGTAAAGAAAAGGAAGGGATTGTTGTGAAGCAATGTCCATATAGCTGAAAGGTCAAATCCAGTAGGAGAAACTTGTAGAAGCCAAAGGACTTGGTCCTGAAAACTGAAAGTAAAAGATGAAATGCAGGACAGACCTGCCACATTTTGTGAATTTTGATGTGTAAACAATGTGTATGTATTCCTAAGTATTGGAACACCGAGGACAATGTTATTCTAAGGGGAGGGGAATTGTAATACCCCCATTTTGACCCTTCAGATGTATTGTCTTTCAATGTAATTGTCATATATATGTGATGTATGATTCATAGCATAGAGCTCAAGGCCAATGCCCCGCTAGTGAATTCTCATCCTTGAAGGGCTGGTATTTGATATTGTGTTATATTCCATGTGTTATTAAGCCATGGAAATTGTAAAAATGATGCAAACAAATCTCATGCAATAAAAAAATACCAAGGGGCTTCCTATGGATGCAACTAAATGAGGGGGACTATGTATCCACTAGGAAGAGGTGAGGGGGTTGTGGTATTGAACCCTAGGATTCTATATGTCACCTTGGGAACCCCCTTTGATTTTCCTAGATGTCATTTAATTCTGTGTAAGGAAGTGGCTGAAGAAATCAGTTCATGGATTGAAGGAGGATGGGAAAACTAAAATTCGTAAGGCAGGGGTATGGGCTCTATTTTGCTTGTCTCATAAGACACCCTACCTGATGGGAGGACGTTTTCCTCATTCCCCATTCCATGGTGGAGGAGGAGGCATCAATTTTCAGGGAGGACACATTCCCAACTATGGAAGGACCAAGAAATGGCGACTTGGAGAGAAACCGTGTTTTGGAGTGCAAAGATTGCTAAGGAAATTCATGTGGGAAGTGAAATACAATGGGGGACCCATTACATAGACGCATGAGTGAGAAAGTTTGAATTTTTGGGATGGAGGACGCAACCTAACAGTGAAGAAAACCATAAATCATGATTCTGAGTGAAGCTACATTTGGAAGTGGGAAGATCGTCTAGAAATCTGCATGGAAGGATAAATCCGATTGAGAACCCATCGACCTAAACCCGGGGGTGAATTGGAGAGTGTGATACACCTTGAAACCCATGTAAAATCCCATATCTGATAGTTGAAAAACCAACGTGAGACTGATTGTCCAGAAAACTGGTTGTGGGTAAATTCCTTCGGTTGCAATGTGAAGGATATCCCAGAGCGGATCACAGCGGGACTGATCATCTAGAAACCTGGTTGTGAGGTAAATCCCTTCGACTGCAATGCGTAGTAGATCCTAGAGAAGATCACAGTGGGACTGATCGTCTGGAAACCCGGTTGTGGGGTAAAACCATTCGGCTGCAACACAGAGGAGATCCGAGAGCGGATCATAGCGGGACTGATCGTCCAGAAATATGGTTGCAGGGAAAATATTTCCGACTACAATGCAGAGGAGATCCCAGAGAGGATTGGAGCGGGACTGATCGTCCGAAAATATAGTTCCAGGGAAAATCCTTTCAGCTGCAACGCGGAGGAGATCCCGGATTGGATTGCAGTGGGAGAGAGATCAAGGGGTCCATACTTCATGGAAGAGCCAATGAAGGCTCATTTATCTATGGTTTAGCAGTCAGGACCAACCATACCTACCCAAGTCAGCGACGAGGGAAGGCGCTCTCCAGGGACTATGCAGCAAAGAAGGGGACCTTACTTAGACTGGGAGTGGAAGTTATGGGGTTACCTGGACTGTATGAAGCCAACTATATATGCTTGTAGCTCTTTGGTTGAGCGTATTGGTTTAGAAACCTCCTACCCTGTCTCCCCACTTACTTGACAAAGCCAACTATGTGTTGGATGACCTTGAATGATTGTGAAACCAAGGCTATGAGTGGACCTGAATAGTCTCTCCTTAGTGGATACATAGCCCTAGCTCGGGGATGGTATCTGAGTGCTGAAAGAATACAGGCTGGGCAGAGACCTATGGTTGGGTTGGAATGTTGCAGTCCATATCCAGTTGCTTGTTGATTTCAATTAGAGGATAAGTGTTTCTTGTTGCCTATGATTATGCCAATTTTATATACATGAATGATTGTTTGTTTAGGTCAGAATTCATATATTGATCCAGTTGAATAATGGAACAAACTTAGTCAAGGCCTCATTACCACTAATTTTGTGGCCACAATGTGGGTTGGAAGAAGGACATGATCAGATTATTTGGGTGTGGCCGAGGATCATGCAATTTCATAAGGCTCGCCGAGATCTTTAAACGATACCAGGTTTTCCAAAAATGGACTTAGGATGAGAAAGTTATTAGCCTGAGAAGTTGGCAGTGACAAGGGGATATGGCCGACTTCCAACTTTCTGAACCCGTAGTGCAGATTGTGGATTGTGGAAGTCGAGGGCATGATTTCTTCGGAGTTGCACGATGTGGTTCTGACCTTCCGACTCCCACAAGGCGGATTGCGGAAGTCGAAGGAGTAATTTTCCTGGAACTGATAATTTTGGATTTTTGACTTCCGACTCCCACATCATAGATTGCGGAAATCAGAAGCATGATTTGGCGAAGCATAGTATTGGGTGTTCCGACTTTCCAAATCTCGCATCTCGGATGCGGAATGCGGAATTCGGAGGAGTATTTATTCGATGCAGTGTATTTTCCATTCCGAATTCCAACTACCGCATCACAGATTGCAGAATGTGGAAGTCAGAGTCGTATTAATTCGACGCCATGTATTTTCCATTCTGAATCCCGTATCGCAGATTGCAGAATGCGGAAGTAGGAGGTGTATTTATTCAATGCAGTGTATTTTCCATTCCGAATTTTTGACTCCCACATCACGGATTATGGAAGTCGGAGGTATAATTATGGAAGTGGTGCATTGGGGTGTCGACTTCCAACTCTCGACTTGCGGATTGCTGATTGTGAACCGAAGTCATTGCGACTATGAAAAAGTGCAAAGTTGTGAATATTTTGGAAAAACAATTAGTATGTTGTTCTAAGGAGATCCCCCACCACCTCTAAAGGGAACCGAGGGGATTGGGGATGTGAAATATTTCATATTGCACACTTCACTCTATTGATCCTTCTTTGGTTAGCATATAGAAAATAATTGTAACCAAATAATTTGTCATACCTGGATGTTTTATCATGTCCAGAAGATTTTTATCTGTCACAATTCTTTCCTGAGGTATTTACAAATCCTAGACCAGTTTTGTCTTCTAGTGATCACTGATCTTTCAGAATCCTGTCAAAAATTGATGCACTATCCTTCAACTTGTTTTGCACTTCATCTTTAGAACCTAATTGTGCATAGATTTGATCAATGTTAACTTGTTTATTTCCCTTTATCTCGGTCAGCTTCTTTGTAAGTTGAAGTATCTCTTTGTCCTTTTCTTTGAGCTGAGTATACATCTTTCTGATTTCTTGCGCCAATTCATCGAGTGAATTTCTTAGTAATTTTTTTCTTCTCAAGCATTATAATCTTCTCTTGTGTGCAACTAAGTTGACACTCATAACTGGTTATCTTCTCACAAATGTCTGCTTCAACAGATAGCCTGTCCTTCTCTTCATACTTAAACAACTATTCCAGTAAGAGTTTTTTCTTATTCTTAGATTTCTTTAACTCATATAGGGAACTGATTAGTTCACCTTACCATTCAACGTCTGTATTGTCTTCATCATTTGAGTAATTGTCCTATTTGACCTATTCAATAGGTTTAGTAGGTGTGACTTATTTTGAAGGTGTCTTGAACGATCCACTGAAGAAAAACATATCCAGTGATCCTGGCTTGTTTTGCGTGATTGGATTAGTTCTTGGGTTTTTCTTCCTTTGTTAATATTTACTTTCTTCCACTACTTAGGCCATGAAGAGTACCTCTTTAATTACATCGTCGTAGTCACTCTCTTTAGATTTATTACTTCCTTCTTCGGTATACAGACTCTTCTTTTGTTTTGAAATTCTTCTTTTCTTCTGAGGTTAGTGTTGAGAATGCGCAAAATTTCGATCATGTAGTCCAGATTATTCATCACTGTCACTGTCTTCTTTCTTGTAACGGAATGTTGAGGAATAATGACCTACTCCTCCACATCTAAAACATTTAAAGGGTAGCTTGTTCTTATACTTGCCTCGTCCTCTTTTCAGCTTCTTGACAAATTTTGATTTTTCACCATCTAAATCACTACAACAGTATTTGTCATGATCATGCTTGTCCATTCCTGTGGCCTTGAAAGTTGCTTTCTCTTTGATGGGAGTTTCTTTTTTTATTCTCATCTCATATGCAGTAAGAATTCCCTAAAGTTCATCCTTTGTTAGTTCATCAATATTTTCTCGATTTTCTAACACGAAAAACTTTGAGTTAAATATTTGGGCTAGAGTTCTTAATATCTTTTGTACCACTAATTCTTCATCCAAGGTGACCCCAAGAATCTTGATAGCATTGAATACCTCATCCACTCTTAATAAGTAAGACGTAATGTTCTCTTCATCTTTCAGTCTCAGAGATTCAAACTCTCCAAAATAATTTTGAAGCTTTGATTTCTTTACCTTTCCATCTCCTTCATATATGCCTCTGAGTTTGTCCCAAATTTATTTGGATGATGCACAGTGCATAACCTTGACAAATTCATCACCTGTCAACCCACACAGTATAACATTTTTGGCCCTAGAAATGCTTTCATATAGTCTCCTTTGCACGGGATTGATATGAACTATTTTCGAGATGTTAGAACCATCAACTATAGATTGGTAGACTTCTGCACCTAAAGATTTTAAAAATACTTCCATATGTACCTTCTAGAAAATATAGTTGGTGTCGTCGAACCTTGGTGCTATGTTTGTAGAGAGGCCTTCTTGATTATCCATATCTTCTTTCTACGGAATGATATACCGCAATTATCTGCTTTACTGAAGAAACCCACTCTGATACCAATTGTTGGAATCAATTTAATACTGAGAGGGGGAGTGAATCAATATTAACGCAGTTATTAGCATACTTTTACCTTATTTAACAGATTAAACTTTACTTAACATTCATCATCAGTTATGCATCGGTAAATAAACATTCACATGTACATATACTACATCATCAACACATAACACACATAATTTTTATGTGGAAACCTAAACGAGAGAAAACCACACAATGCTTCTTTATAGTATGAAAGAACACATTCAAGGAAGCACCAACTTCCTGTGTTTACCAACACCAACTGGAAGGAGGCTCCAACCCCCTGATTTTTCTGCAGCACCAACTGGAAGGAAGAATCAACCCCCTGTTGCTTTGTTTTGAAGGCACCAACCTAAAGGAAGCTACGACTCCCTGTCTCCTTATTGTTTACATGCACCAACCCAAAGGAAGATCCAAATCCATGTCTCATTTCCCCGTTCGACCAGCCCGATGTATGATATATTTTACTATCTTGTTTTCCTTCAACTCTGCGCACTTCTTCAGGTCTCCTAATAATGATTCTACTGTGCACAACTTTCGTATGCATACTATTTTTTGTTATTTCACTGCATACACCACTTGACTTCTCAATATTCTCATTTCACACTTCTATTGATGACTACTTGGATCATGTTTTCTACTGATGTTGAAATCTGTGCTTTATGGTTTAACATTCTTCTTTATGTGACTGCATTATTCAATTGATATTGTGCTTTCTATTGATGATAAGATGTACTAAAAAGAAGCACCAGTAACTGTGGTAATTGCACACCTTATGATGTGTACATTCTAAATAAGTGATGTGGTTCATCAGACGATATGAAAACTCCTACGCATCAAATTATTGGTTCATTTAGTATAACCCACCTGTCTCATATCATCTGCATCATGATGCGCTTGTATGAATCCGCTGCTGTTACGTAGTTGCACATCAAATCTAATCTTCAAATTTGCACACTTTCACTTAGTTCATTTGCATTAGCAAGACATCCTTGCAATATTTTATATCTATCGATTTTGTCTTTTCAAATTCTATGAATATCGACGTTTTGATTGTGATACAGTTCTTCAATATATCCAACACTTGCACATTCTTCAATATTTCTTCCTTTCAGGTTTTGCGCAATTTTTCATAGACTTACGACATCATTCTGCACATCATAAAAAATTCATTCTGTTGTATGTGTGCATTTGAATCTTCACTAGATAATTTTGTTCTATCCATGAGCCCCTTGATGCCCCGAAAAAAAATTGAAACTTACACTTGAATTGTTGTCTTCTTGCTTCTACTTCAACTCCATGCCCACTTTGATCTCCAAATCGCATCTCTATTTATACATCTCCTACACGTATTGTATGCTTGCAAGTCAGTTGTGGCATCCCTTCTTCCATACTTCACAGATCATGCATATGCCACATGTCATCATCTTCGTTATTGATGTGTCATCTCTGATGTATCAAGTGCCCTTAGGATCCACAACTTCATGGGACTTTTCACTTTGGTGGTGTACCATTGCACTCTAGATGTACCATTGCATTCTAGTATGTGCGCAATCTTTCACCTTGTCCATGATCTTTGTTGTTTCAATGATGTTTGTAGTGCCATCCCTTGTGGGTAATGCGCCCTTATGTTCTTACCAACTTGCATAATCTGCGCATTATCTGGCTTCTGCTTAGTGGGTTTGTGACCCATACTCATCATTGCATTTGGGTTATGTTCTTTTGTTTTATTGAAACTTTTACGGAACCTGTGCACATGCCTACATTTCATTTGTGGGATTTTGACCTCCGCCTTATTCTTGCTTGCACACTTGTTGTTCATTGGCTGTGGTATTTGTTCATTGTGGTATTCAACCGATCATACCCATTTAGGAATTTGTGCACTTCTCACCACTTGAAGGCATCTTCTAATTTGTTGTGTTTGTGCGCTTTCAGGATTGTTCATCCATCTATTGTTCCTTTCTTCCAGCACATTCCCAACTGTCAACCAAGCAACACATAGACTTGCTATCTTGCTTGTCCCTCTATTCCAATCCTCTTCTTGTCAGTTTGGGAACTTGTATCATTGTCCAACCAACTCCCTTTCACTTACTGACATGATAGAGTACAACTTAGTGGACTTAATGTTGGTTGTGGAGCCTAATATTCCAGATTCAGAGATGTTGTTTAGCCTTGTTTGTACCCCAGTTTTATATGATATGCAGGTGAAATGTACACTCACCCCAGGGGGGGGCATCGCCCCCCCACGGGGTTCCAGGGGGTATCATCCCCTCTGGCTGGGGGGTCCGGGGGCCAGCAGCCTCCTGAAAGAAATGTTTGGGTTGTTTTCGCCAACAGATTATGGGCCCATGGTTTTGGGTAACCTATGGTATTTTCCCATTGTATTTTCCCTTTAAAAGAAAGACATTGTAATACAAATAGTGTTGATGCATTAGGTATTTTGTATTGTAAATATCTATGAGATCGTGTAAGATAGACTGAGAGAGTGTGAAGAGGAAGTTGCAGCGGCTGTGTTGCAGGTTGCATCCCTTCACTTTGTTGGATGGTATAATAATAAGGACTGGCAATTTCTGTGTGGATGTAGCCCATCTTGGGTGAACCATGGTATATTGGTGTCTCTCTTGTAATGTGTCTGTGTGATTATATTTGCATCTTGTTTATTATTATTGCTTTGGAGTACATTGCTTGTGTTCCTTCTTGAATTGTATCATGATGGATTATCCTTTTGGATATGTACGAGGTGCCATCTTATGTACTTCTTCAAACTAGCACATGTACACTGTGACCTTGATATATTCTACATGAATACACCTCTTAGATATACTCCAAAGCTGCATGCTCAATGCATCCTTGATTCCCATCTTTTTTTATAGATAAGCTTCAAGACATTGTTAACATCTTCAGACAGAATGGATGCAATAACTAAATATACTTTTTCAGATTGGGATCCATGTATGTTCAATCATCTTGCACATATGTTCTTATGTCCTCTTCAAATGTTTATGCTTTTGGATATACTCCAAATTTGCATATATTTCACCTTCACTTCTTGCGCATATGCTTATGATCAAAATTTCTTCATCATGTGCAGTAGAATTCCTCAAAGTGGCTTCTTCAATGAATCGTACATGACTTATTTTAGAAGAATGGTTTCTTTCATTTCTTCATTCTTTCCATGAGAGAAAGGTTTTCTTCTTTGATTCACACTTACTTGCTCTGGATTCACCCCTCCTCTTGGAGGAATTCATGCCACAACCTTTCGAATTTAGTTTTTACCTCTCGGCCATTTACTGAAACCAAGAATGTATCCCATGAGGATGGGAGACCATCAATAGAGGTTTGGAGAAGATCATATTCATCCACCACTACTCCAATACTAGCAACTTGATCTCAACTTGATCTCTTAATTGAGATATATTGGAGAAGGAGGAGGTCAATGTCTCATCCGTATCCATCTTTAAGTTTTGAATCTTATTCTTCAATTCCCTCTTTTAACTCAGGGCCTTCTTCTCATATAGATTAGCCAATGTATCATAACATTATTCTGTGGTATTCAACAGTGTGATTACGGGCATCAAGTTATATTTTACCACATAGATGATCCATTTGGCCTTAGCTTGATTCTTCTTTAAGTTGATGTTCCTTGCATTAGATGTAGGATCCTCCACCACAGTGGATATGCAGTCATCCAAGTCATGTTCCTATAGGATGTTGAGAATCCTATCCTTCCAAGTGTTGAAGTTTGAGGTTCCCTCAAGACAGTCTTTCGGTCGTACAGAGACTGATTCCATAGTCTTCAAATATTGTACTCAACTTCTCAGGATCAACATAGGCTCTAGCTGGCATGAAAAGTTGAGCTCCTTCATGCCCTGAGCTCCGATACCATGCTGAAATTTGGTTGAGATTTGATATTTAATTATTTTAGATGCAGAGACTTGAAGCAATGAGACAATTCAATTCATGAAATTCATACAACCATAACACAAGATATACCGTAGGGAAAATCCTCAAAATTATGAGAACAAAAACCCCATCAATTCTTTCTATACAATATAATGGATAGTAGAGAATGATTTCTTTTGCAACATAGCATATTTCTTTTGGAAAATAAGAGATCACCAAACACTCTTGATGAAGATAAGGAAGCAATAGAGAAGAGAGATTAATAGGATGTGTTCCAAACACAACAATAACCAACACGAACAATACCTTGCACAAAGAGAAGTGCCAGCTTTCCTTCAATGGAGAAGATAATTTGCTTCACATTGGATTCATCAATCTTGTATAACATATTTATACATTCTTCTCTTCTATTTTTAACTTCTAACTTCAAGATGAACTCGCCCTCAAACATGATGTATTAATCTTGCATGTAGAGGTGCGCCCCACTACTCGTACAATGCTTTATCTCATTGAGTTGTCACTTAGGATGAACTCACCTCTTAACTAAAATCTTTCCAACTTAGTTATGTGGCCAACTTAAGTGTCGACATGCAAGTGTCACAATGCACATGTCATATTTTATTTTAACATAAAATTCGTCATGCAATGACACTTAGTTAACTAGATCTTCTTTGTTGTCACTTAGTTAACTCTTTTTAACTGAAGTGTCATCTTTTAGCTTAACTAAAGTGAAAACACTTTAGTTAACTAGTCCTTCTTATTTAACACTTAGTTAACTGAAATCATGATGATTGATTTACTTGAAGTGACCACTATGAGTTCTTTAGTTAACTGAGGTATATCTTTAACTGATGCTTTAACTGAAACATTGATACTTAACTAAAGCTTTATAATTGAAGCTTTAACAATTCAAGTTCTCTTTAATTAGCTGAAGTGTTTGCATGGGAAATTTAGAATTATCTTGATCTCTATGCTTTATCTTTTATTTATTTATCTCTTACTGCATGAATATGTGATAACTTTAATTATCCATCACATTACGTTATACTGAGTAGAATTATCAGATGCTATGATCATATTATATTATTCCGGACCAAATGATCATATGCTAAAGTAATTCACTTTAGAGGTGATAAATCTATAAAGGATACTTAATAATACATCACACAACATTAAATGATTTTAACAAGTAAAAAATGAACTTTATATAGAAGGTCCACCTCTATACAGGAGGTCCATCACATTGATACCTTTGTACAGAAGGTTCACATGATAATCATGAATTGACACACAAGTTCGGAGTCTTGTCCAACAAGACTTTACAACATCATTACTTTGATCAATTACCTCTATATGTGAGGAATAACCTTTACATGGAAGGCAATCAAAGTGCTCACCTCTATACGGGAGGATCAATCTTGGCTACACAAGATTGGTTTGGAGAATGTCTCCTGACGTTGTACATTTAACAAACATAATTCCTAAGAAATCATGGAAGGCTATGGAGAGTCTTCCTTTAGAATAATCTCCCACATAATTGCATATGGCCAATCAATATAGGATCTTCCCAATAGGAAGAATGGAGAATGTGGAAGTTGATTTAGTAGGTGTCAAAACATTTTTTGCATTTCGAGTGATAGAGATATTGGATAAGACAAATCCTTATCCAACATTGTTGGAGATTGGTTGGGCCTTTGGAAACTACGTTTTAATAGATTTGAAGTGTGAGACAATGAATTTTGAAGATGGTGGCATGAAATTTTCCTATACCCTGGATCCTTATTAAGGACCTAGGTATATAGATCTTGTTATTGATGAAATGGAAAAGGATATCCTAGATCAAATTTATATTTTAACTGTTGAAAAAAGAGATGACTATGTCAACCCTTCAGTTGATGGATGCCTTAAAAAACGGTAGAATATGAGGCATGATATTTCTTCTAGGCATTGCACAACTATCCAATCAGTAAGATGGATTGGCACAGAAGTTCTTGACCATCCTATTTATGATGGAATTTCAAACTTCAAATAATTGTTGGCAGAAATGAATAACATAGTTGTAGAAGAATAACAAATCCTTGTGTTGGATATTGCACTTCTAGGAACTCCTGCTAGAAGGTGGGCCACTCAAAGAATTGATATTCCTACATGGCCTTTATTTCAGAAAAACCATGATCCGTAGGTTTGTTCCTTTACCATAGTTTTGTTGTTTGAATATATATGGAAGGAAAAATCAAAAGCATATAGATATAGCTATCTACAATGGAGATACATACCATTTTGAGTATGTGGAACAATGCACTCAATAATGGAAAATGGATGGACTACAACTCGACCTTTGGGTTCATATGTTTATTCATGGAATGGGTTGTATTCCGAAGGCTTGGTATTTGCATGAGGATACCAGAAGAGAAACAAAGAATTGGGCTACCTTGCAAATATAATTTGAAAAGACTTTTCTTATGTAGGGAAGTTTGATGAAGTCAAAGTTGTATTGAAATTGATCAAGAAATATTTATTTATAGATCAATTGTGGAATTTGTATAATCACACCATATGTATACATCATCAAGAATTGTTGAACTTGTAGCTATTGATCCATAAGCTTGAGTCTCCTCTCTATTGTGGGAAAATTGAACAAAATCAGGAGGGTGCAAATGACTTGGAAAGCATATGACAGTTATCATTTAAATAATCCAAAGGTTCTTGGATTGAGAAAGGGAAGGAGAAAGAGGGTCTTAATGAAACATATAAGCAAACTTTGAAGTTGCAAAAAGTTAACATCGAGATAGAGGAGAAACCCATGATGGAATCCATAGGATACTATTGTGATAAACAAACTATATCTAAAATTGTTGCTTTCCTTAGAAAATATGAATATCATCTTCCACAAGACTTCACCAAATTAAAAGGGATTAAAAGTGAATTGGGTGAGATGAAGATTGAGTTGTGACCTAATGCAAAAATAGTAAAGATTCAACCATATAGACTTAAAACTAGGGTCAAGGAGAAGATCAAAAAAGGATATTGACCACATGACATTGGTTGTGGGATTGATTTTTCTTGTGAATGAATATGAGTGGATTAACCCAATTGTCATCCAAAGCAAAAAGGATACAGATCATATCAAAGTATGTGTTGGTTTTTGTGGCCTTAATTCATCTTGTGTGCATGATATTTTCCCTACCCCATTTAATGATGAAGTTTTGGATCAAGTTGCAAGAAAGGAAGCCTATTATTTCATTGATAGATTCTTGGGACACCACCAAGTAAGAATTGTGGAAGTAGACGAGAAAAATACCACATTTACTACAAAGTGGGGTTCTTTTGCTTACAATGTGATGTCCCTCAAGTTTAAAAACTCCCTTGCAATATTTTCTAAAATTGTTGTTGTTTCCTTTAATGATTTTATACATAAGTGTTTGGAGGTCCATATGGATGATTGGACTATTTATAGTCTACTTAAGGACCATGTTAGACTCTTGAGGTCGATGTTAGCTAGATGTTTTCAACTTCAAATTTATTTGAACTTGAAGAAGTGAATTTTATGTGTTTCCTTTTGAAATATTCTAGGACACATTGCTTTCCATGAAGGAGTTCCAATAGCTCCTACAAATATTGTTGTTGTTGTGAACTTTCTAACTCCTACCTTTCGGGACCTTTTATAGTTATAGGATTAAGAGATTCTATTTTTGTCCTCTTAGCACAACTTGATAGTGTCCTTGGAACAAGATGGGTGAATGGTGCTTGCATAAAACCTTATGTCCCAACCCACTGACATAGATTTTGGGCAACTCCTATTGCAAGGAGTGAGGTAGGGTAGGTTTTCTAGATTTAAGTTTTATTTTTATTGTGTCATGATTCAATTGAATCAATTAAGTCAATTTATAGTTAACTCAGTGTGTTTGGATTAGCATGTCAAGAATGCCAATCATTTTTTTGGGGGTGTCTTGAATTTTTTGGTTGTTTAGTTGAGGAAAATGCATGTGGCCAAGGGGGGAGTTTATTTCAAAGTTATCATTCTATTTGGTCAGTATCCAATTGAATCTTTGGGTCATTATGGTAGTAAGGGTCATTGTTTGTTGATTTGAGGTTTTTAGTTCGTTGTATCAAAGCTTGGGTTCAAGAGTAAGGTTGAATGAGTTTAATCCAAGGACTTGTAGGAATCTTTATATGTTGATTGGATGTATGTAAAAGACATCATTGATCAAAACAATATTAATGGCTCATGTATGAATGGTTTATAAAGTGATACCTTCTACACATTTCGTTGATTGCAGTAGTTATTCCCCACATTCAATATGTATAAAGTGATGACAAGTTCCTAACTTCATCTCATTACTCACTTTGCTTCATTTGTGTTATAGTCAAAATTGGCACTTCTCCGTCCGTGATGACACTTACATCTTTTGGTCGCATGACGACACTTCATGAGATTATTGTGAGTCACAAAAAAGGACATTTGTGGATTGAAGAGCCATATTTTGGACTTTATATGGATGGAATTACCTAATTCATGGTCCATTTGATAGGTAATAACCTTAGGAACAATTTTCTAAACCAAAACTTCTCCAGAAAACCCCCAGAAAAGGCTGTTTTGACAATTTTTCCATAAAAACGTAGGTTGCATATGCTAAAAGTCTCGGGTTTCCTAAAAATTCGTAGGTTTCATATGGTAAGAGTCGTGGGTACCCGCTAGTTGTCCCTATTCAAAGCCGCGAACACCTCAGAAACACCAAAAATGCATAAAATCGCCAAAAAGGGTCGGTTTGGGTGGTTTTGGAACCTCATTTTCGGTTGTAACTAATTCCTATTCGACCATATCTTCTTCACTCACTATATAAGAGAGGAAGATGGACCATGAAAGAGAACCAAGCCCATTATATTGTTATGATGGAGGAATTGAGACTCACATCCCCCTCACTTATGCCCTAGTTTCTTTTTGCCGAGAGGCGCTCTATAGCCCAGTATGAGGGAGATCTTGTGAGTCAAGTGTTTGTCGATATTGTCGGCCATAAATAACATTTGTATGAGGGATATCTTGTGAGTCGAGTGTTTGTCGATATTGTTGGCCACAAATAATATTTATATGAGAGATATCTTGTGAGTTGAGTGTTTGTCGATATTGTCGGCCATAAATACCGTTTGTCTTTAACACAAAATAAGAAAATAATAAAAAATATTATGTCGACCAATAATTAAGATTAAAAAATAGATTTTATAGACAACCTCCCTCCCATCTCCACCGCAACCTCCCAGATCCTCCCCTCCATGCACCTCCCTCTGCATGCCTCTCCTCCTCCACGCGGACCCTCCATGCAGCCCTCCTGCGCGAGCTCCTCTCTCCTCCTTAGACCTCCCCTCTACTGCTCCACACAACCCTCCCCTCCCCGCAGCTCCCCCCAGCCTTCCCTCCTGCTCCTTCTCCCCTCCACATCGCCTCCCTCTTAGCCTCCCTCCTCTCCAGCAGAACTCCCCTCTGCAGACCTCCCCTCCGCAAGCTGCCCTCCCCAACATGCGCAGCCTCGAGCAATACTTGAAGGCATTCCATGCCATCCGAGACCGTGACGCCTACTATAAAATAATATACGAAGTGGAGGTTATATTTCTGCCTCCCATGCCAAAGAGCCTCCTCCAAATTGGAAAAGCCAGAATGACTGGCTTAGATTCTCCCTTACTTTGGCAGTGGAATCAACTCCAATATTCGTGAAAAGCAGCGTCCACTCCAAATTAGAGGACGTTCGTAGAGATTTGATAAAGATTTATGTGAATCAATTTGGAAAATTTGTGTCATATCATGACAGAAGACGGACCGCGCAGCGTTGAAGTTCTACCTGGGCAATATTGGACGACTGTAACCGTTTTAATGCCTTGCAGGAGAAGGATTTATCTTGAGCATTTTTTCAAGCTCTGGACCGGTAAAAATGTCGACATTCACTATTTTATAATTTTTTATTTTCCAGATGTTCGGATGAATCGAAATACATTCTTACTTTATTATGACTCTTAGACGACTCCCATTTACACAACTACTTTGTGCGTGGAGTGGAAGAAAGAAGAATTATTTTATTTCAAATGCAAAAGCCATTAGATTTGCCAATGAAAAACAACTGTGACAATGTTATTTGGCCTTATTGCAACCAAGTTGGGTTGTCATTTTTGCTTTCTTATTGAATGGTTGATGAGTCGTATGTTAATTTCAAAATTTAAATAAACGTTTTTTCATTAATTTTTAAAAGTGATTTTCAAGAAAATACAATAAAAGTTTTTCTTAATAAATGTCATTTAGCAAAAAATATTATTTTGAAAATATTATGAAATGTTTCATTTTTTATATGTTTTCAATAATAAAAGTTTTAAATCTATATATTAAAAAAATGATTTTATATTATAAATTTTATTTTTTATTTGATAGTATGAATGTTAAATTGTTGTGTTAATGTTTTTGAAATTTAGTATGTTAGAGTTTAAAAATACCCCAAATACACGCATGTTTAAAAAACAATGTTTAAATTGTTTTATTTTGAACTACATGAAATTATATTTAAAATTAAATTAACATTTAATTAAAATTAAAATATATATTAATATTTGCATATAAGTAAATAAGTTCTTTACTATGTATAATAAGAACTACATGTGGTATGGTGGTAAGGGTGTTGGGATAATGAGCATGAGGTCCAAGGTTCAATCCTTTCAGATCATCTACTTTTTTCTTTTAAAATATAGAATTTCGTAAATATATTGAATTTCATTATCATGTAAAGTGAGTTTTATACTTGCATAGATTTCAAAGTATGGGGTTTTTTTATTGCATTTTTTTAGTGTAGATGTTATTCCATGGACGCATTGATTTCAGTGTATGGACGCATAGATTTCAGTGTATGGGGTTTTTTATTGCATATTTTTTAGTGTAGATGTTATTTTGTGGACGCATTGATTTCAGTGTATGCGGTTTTTTTATTGCATAATTTTCAGTGTAGCTGTTATACCATGGACACATTGATTCAGTGTAGATTTCTTGGATGCATAAATCTTAGTGTGGATTTCGTCGATGCATAAATTTCCGTGTATATGTTAATGTTTGACTTTTTTAATATAGAGTCTAAACTAGAAATGGAAGATCTGAATGCGGAAGATGCTATGAGACAAATTGGCGAAGAACCAAAAATACAGAACGCCGAACGTCATAAAACATATCAAGGAAGAAAATATTACGAAATGACAACAAAAGAACGAGAAGAAGACTTGAAATGAAAAGCAAAAGAAATTTATTTTTTTGAAAAAGGAAGTTGGACGAAATGACAACAGAAGAACGAAGAAAAAGAAATGCAGATCGACAAAAACAATATCGAAAAAGAAAGTTAGACGAATTAACAACAGGAGAACGAGAGGAACAAAGAAAACGAAACGTTGATCAAGAAAGAGTGTATCGAAAGAGAAAGTTGAAGCAGTTGGAAGAACAAAGAAATCAAGTTGCAGAACAACAAATAAATCAAAATGTACAAAATGATGAAATGACGACAGAAGAAGGAGAAGAACGAACAAAACAAAACACAGTTCAACAAAAAGAAAATTGAAAAAAAAAGTTAGGCAAATTGACAGCAGAAGAAGGAGAAGAACAAAGAAAACGAAACGTTGATCGACAAAGAACGTATCGAGAGAGAAAGTTGAAGCAATTGGAAGAACAAAAAAGATCAGTTTGCAGTGTTTGTGCCAGAAATTGTTTCCAAGGCTAAAGAAACAAGCCAACACAATCTCAAATAAAACTCAACAAAATAAACTAGGTTTTGGGTTTTCTGGAATGTTTTCTTGGTTATGATTTTGGTAGCCAATCAGGGATTACATTCATCAACTAAGCAAGAAACTGAATTATAAACAAGTAAAGACAAAGATACATCATATAATCCACAAATAACAATCAGCATATAATCTTAAAGTTCATTCAGGGATGACAAGCATCACAAGTAAAAAAATCATGAACCAACAACGAATATATCAGTCCAGTAGTTAAACAAACTCAAAATAAAGCTAAAACATATGCTGAAGGGTAACAAGTGTCATATATTTCATAGTCTGTCATCAAATGCATACAAGAGTCATAGTACTTAGCTCTGAACAAGTCTGCAGACAAAGATAATCTAGAGACCTCCTGAAGCTCCCAAAAATCCAACCCTCTCAATGACTTCCTAACATGTCTAAATACTATCCTTTTACAAAATCAGTTAGGCCTCTAACGCTAACTGCCTTCCACCTATTCGATGAGGTAAAGTAAATGCAGAATATTTATGAAGTTACAAAATATGCTAAAAATAACACATCATTAACATATCTGTTTGCTAACTAATGACAACTAACTGAATGTGCAACTGTCTTATAGGTCTTTTGCCACCTCAGTCAGCAGAGCGATACCATCTGATGTTTGGCCTTTTTTCTTAGCTTTCTTCTGCTCCTGCTCTATGTCATTTATTCTCTTGATGAGTTCTTTGTTTTTTTGCTGCATCTCTTGGACTGTCTTCTCCAACTATGTGCAATGAATGTCAGCAGCTCTTTTTCTTTTAAGTGCTTCTTTTGCATCAGCTACCAGCTCCTGAAAATTATCATTTACATCTTGTAGATATTCTCTTAACCTTCTGTTGGCCATCATTAGTCCATCATTGACGTCTTGCATATAATTCATCTGGTGTTTGTATTGCTTGACAGTTTTCTGCAAATTTTCCCTGTCAGAGTTAGCTAATTTATCCATTGTAGAATCTTGTTCTTCGTCAGGTTTCCAAGGAATGTCAAGCTTTTTGAATATTTCTGTCTCTTCAATCAACAGTTCCGTAGGAGTGTCTTCAAGACTGGGCTTTGGCTTTTCTTCACCTGCTGCTTCTACTGAAGGAGTTTCTTCTTTAAATAGTGGCTGCATTTTATCTAGTTCTGATTTATCATCATCCATGGAGACTTCATCTAAAACAGTCACTTCATTTGTATTTAATTTATGATTCAGCAATTTCTTCATGTTTAATCTCAACTTGTTCTTTGACCTAGTTTTAGGTCTCCAAAATGATGTTGCTTCTCCCATCATCTTCAATTCTTTCCCTTGGTGCTGAATAGCAGCCAATTCTACTACTTCCAGCTTGTTCCTTTTCCTGTTAGGTCTTGTTGTTTTTCTATATGAAGTATGAATTTCTTCTATTTCAGCTTTGACTTCTATTTTGGAGATGGGCTGTTCTTCTTCCAATAGATATCCCTCATCATCTGAAAGAATGGTGATAGGGCTTCTCGGCTGAGTGTGAATCTTCTCTTTAGGTACAGCAACCACTTTTGTATCAACCTTTTTCTCTTCCTGAGGATCTACTACAAGTGCCAAATTTTGATTAGGATGTTCCTTCTTATCTTCAAACAGTGTATACTTGCCTTTAGAGCTGGCTGAGAATGTCTTTGTTTCATTATCTTCCTCCACAGGCTCTGTTGCTTCCTCAATTTTGATCTCTTCCTTATCTTCCAGCTTTGACTTATGACCTAATTTTCTCAACAAGACCTTACCCTTATCTGCTTGCCTCTTAGACTTTTGATCTTCAAAACCAAACCAAAAGATGAAGAAGTCCCAGGTCTTTCCTTCATGCTGCAAGACAGTACTAATAATCAACTTGATTAATCCATGATGAAAGATGGACTGAGAGGAATGATCTATTGGCCCTTTCACCTTGTTGGACATTTTCTGCAAACTTTTCAGAAAGAAGAATGGCAGGTTCATCTTGGACACCCCCACCATGTGCTGAAGGAATCTAAAATGATATTTGTATACAAAAGCATACCTGCCCTCACAAGTAACATAGCTCTGTAATATTCTGATTGGCTCAACCCATTCTTTTCTGACATTTTGGATCAGGATACCTTTATTCCAATCAGGTGTAACATTTGGTAAAAGAAATCTCTGAGGATCAAAATCAAAGGGAAGTTTCTTAAACCATTGTTCGCCCTCATCCTTAATCCCTGTGGCTTCTGAAATCAGTTTTACTGTCAATTTGAATTTCAGAGTATCAAAAATCACCATGTCATTTTTGAAACCCTGGGCAAATTTACAGGACACCGTTGTATTATACCCATTGATCTTCCTGAAAAAATCCATCCAACCAGCTTGATTGAACAGCTCCACACACTCAGGTAGTTTTTCAACCCATCCTACATCTGTTGGTTCAGCTCTATTTATTTTACCACTCCTGCCCATTATTCTTCAATCACTGCAAATTGAATGTATCCTCTTGTATTGTTTGTGAACAGGAGATTAATTTAGGAAGTTAAAAATACTATTGAATGTACAGGTTGTTCACAGCACTGACAGGGTTAACTTTCATAAAAAAAGAAACTGTTATCTTCAACCCTCATTCAGCCTGGCGTCGCAGATCATCAACAAATAGCTATTTCTCTGGTTAAAATTGCGTTTAAAAGCACAATTTAACCTATCCTTTGATCAATTTAAATAGAGTAAGCTCTGGCGAAAAAACCCCAAATTCACTGTTATATTGGTTTTTTAGGAATACCTGTAAATTGCTCCACTGTTGTTGTTTGAAATCACGACCGAACTGTCAGATGAGTCACCTTGGTTATACAGATGTCCTCCAACCTTCAATTTAGCTGTTAGCAACGGAATTAGGAAGCCCTAATTTCCCGTGAAGCCTTCAACACCTCTTGCTTGTTCAGTTGGCAATGATGCTCAGTTTTTTTAGTGGTTATGGTTACCTCATTAAGTCCTCCGTGTTTGAATATGCTTGTAAATAACAAATTCATGCCACATTACCTCAAACCATGTGGATATCTGTCAAAATGAATTACACCTGTGCTGATGATGAGCACGATTTCTTCACGACGTGCAAGCATTTGAAATCATGATGTTTTCTGCATCAACACGTCATGAATTCTCTAAAACACATAATCAGTCATCCATTAGCCCAAGCGTGCCAAAATTTGCTGAAAAATCAGAAGAATTTGGAAGCGCGATATTCTTGTAGCGCGCCTTTGGTGATTTTCAGCTCCAGCGCTACAAGAATATCATTAACACTGTTTTGGTGCTTTTAAGCAGCTTTGGATCATTTTGCATGTGGTTTAAAAGCTGAACCTTGCTCATGATGCTAAATATGACTTCATTATTCAATAATATGACCTTTTAAATACCCTTCAACGCCTAAATGGAAAAAAACAAAATCAATTTAAAGACAAGAAAAACTCAAAATTAAAATAAATATCAAAAATTTCCTATAGTAATTGAAGAAAATAAAGTCAAGAAATAAGCATATTTGATCAAAAAGGTTATCAAGGTGTTAAAAGGTAGAAACAAATTCCTGACATAACATCTGGCTCCAGCTGCGGGATGAAGACCTCCCTGTGAGGCTTCAAGAACCCGTAGACTAGTGCCTTCTGTCTGTTGTCTTATCTATTCTGCAAAACTTTCCATTGGGCTATGGAGTCTTATTGTGATTCACTCACCAGTACGTACAATGATCAGTGAAAATGCTCTTATAAACTGTAAAAATGTTTGAGGAATCGCCCATTAATAGGGTTGGACAATTCCTCACCTTCCAAGGACTGCAAAATAAAAGTATTGTTCTCTAAAACTTTTGATACCAGAAAAGGGCCAAACCAAATATTGTCAAACTTACCATGCTTACCCTTTTGCTCCTTTCTTGCGTCCCATCTTAGAACCATCTCCCCTTCTATGAAAGTATTTTCCTTAATATTCCTGTCAAACCTGTTTTTGATCTTGGCTCTGTACAGCTGTGCTTTTTCATCCACCTTCTCTCTATTTTGCTGTAACTCTATCATTTCAAATAGTCTCCTTTGCATATCATTAGGTTCCTCTTGAGAATTCTGGAGAAATTTCATCACTGGAATCCCCAATTGAACAGGGAACACTGCTTCTGTACCACAAACTAGCTGAAATGGAGAAGTTCCAATTGCTTGTTTCACTGTAATCCTATCTGCCCATAATGCATACTTCAGCATTGAATCCCAAGACCTTTTGTTATGCTTCAACAGTTTTTTGATGCTCTGAATGATGTTCTTATTGAAAGATTCAGCTTGACCATTGCCCTGAGGATAATAGGGAGTTGAATGCTTCAGAATGATGCCATTTCTTTCACAAAAGGCCACCATTGCCTTGGATTTGAATTCCTTTGCATTATCTGTTATTAATCTCTATGGACAACCAAACCGGCTCAAAATATTTTCTTCAATGAATTCCATGATTACCTTGTCTGTAGCATTCCTTGTGGGAATGGCTTCTACCCATTTTGTGAAAAAATCTGTTGCAGTTAGAATCCAATGATGCTGTCCTGAAGATGCTAGATTTATTTCTCCAATAAAATCCAAACCCCACTGCTGAAAAGGGGCATTGACTGCAATAGGTTTTAAAGGCAAAGACAATAATTTCTGCTTACCTGCAAATTTCTGACAAGGAATACATGCTCTTACCTGCTGATAAACATCTGTGAATAAAGATGGCCAATAATATCCAGCTCTTAAAATTTTGTAAGCTGTTGCTTTCCAGTACTTGTACCCTCCACATGCACCTTCATGAGATTCTGAAATCACCTCTCCTATTTCAGATTGGTCTAAACATCTGAGCAAAATACCCCCTGGATCCTTCCAGAACAATTGATCCTCATCTAAACAATATTTAGTGGCTTTGAGTTTTAAAGATCTGGCAGCCTTCTTATCCAAATGTTCAGGACATTGCAGAAACAACAAAAAATGAACAATGTCTGCATACCAGGCTGATGATGAATAAAAATCCATGATCTTTTCTTTCTCCAGTTGTACTTGATCTTCTTCAGGAACTGATTCTTCAGCCATGACATGCAGTCCTAGAGCCTGACAATTTGATTCAGCCAACAGCTTAGCTAAACCCTGTCCCTTGACAAGCTTAGTAGGCCTGATCTCTACATCATATTCCATAATTTTTGCAATCCATTTACCTCTCTTTCCTTCACTGTCAGGCTGTGTTAACACATCCTTCACAGCAGAATTTGGTACAAAAGAAACTACTTTTGAGTGCAGGATATAAATTCTGAAAAATTTCAAAGCCTTTACCAGAGCATAGGCTTGCTTCTCCAATATACTGTATTTAATTCAGAATCTCTGAGAGTTTTACTGAAGAAAGCAATAGGTTGTTCTAATCCCTCTTTATTCTCTTGAAGTAAAACAGCTGCAATTGTGTCTTCTGATGCAAATGAAAAGGTAAGGAATTCTTTGGTAAAATCAGGACTTATCAATACAGGTGCTTCAGTAAGAGCTATCTTGATTTTCTCAAATGCTACCTTGGCCTCAGCAGTCCACTTTACTTCTTGATCTTTTTTCAACATGGCTGTAATTTGTTTAATGGTTTCAGCAAAGTTGGGAATAAACTACCACAGAAAATTTATCTTGCCAATAAATGATTGAACATCTTTTTTACTCCTAGGTAAACTAATCTTCAGTATTGCTTTCACTCTTTCAGGATCTATTCTGATGCCATCAGCAGACACCAAATGACCAAGTAGTTTACCCTCTTGCATAGCAAAATGTGACTTTTTGGGATTCAGGGACAGGCCAAATTTTCTGCATTTTAGGAAGGTTTGCTCCAAATGCTTCAAATGTTCATCATCAGATTTTGAGAATACAGTAATATCATCTAGATAAATAACCACAAACTTATCTTTCTCACCCACAAATGCAATGTCCATGGCTCTCTGGAAGGTTGCTCCAGCATTCATCAAGCCAAAAGGCATCTTGTCATACATAAATGTCCCCCAGGGGGTTGTAAAAGTTGTCTTTTCCTTGTCATCAGGGTGCATGGCAATCTGATTGTACCCTGAGAAACCATCTAGCATAGAAATCCTCTGAGCTCCAACTACTTGCTGCAAAACCTGTTCAATCTTGGGAAGAGGATAATTGTCTTTTAATGATGATCTATTCAGATTTCTGAAGTCAACACATAATCTGATTTCCCCATTCTTTTTTCTGACAGGAACTAGATTAGCAACCCAGGAAGAGTACCTGAGAGGCACTATTATCTTTGCATCTAGTAGCTTCTTTAGTTCTTTTTCAATTATAGGGAACAAAGCTGGATTGATTCTTCTTAATTTCTGTTTGAAAGGCTTGACATTAGGTTTCAAAGGGACCTTGTGCTGAATAATTGATGTATCATAAGTTTTTAATTCCTTATAAGACCAGGAAAATGCATCTACATGTTTTTTCAAAAGCTTGATATATCTATTTCTTTGTTCCACTGTTAGAAATTTAGAAATTTTTACCATCCTGGGATGTTCTGCTGAACCAATATTGTAGTCCTCTACATTGTCTTCTGAAGATTGAATTACTGGCTTTGAAGGTGTATCATCCTTTGTGAATATTCTTTCTAAAGGTACTAGACCTTTTGGAATGAAATTGCTCTTTAATTCAATAATTTTATGTCCTGCTATCTCTTCTGCAGCAAACTCATTTAACTGTTCATCCCTTTCATCTTCTTCCTGATCAATTTGAGCATTTGAAAACTCATCTATAAGCTCAAGAATTTTTTTTATTTCAATGTCATCTTCAAAAACCCTCCAGTGCTTCACATTATCAGGGACACATGGTCTATACCTCACTTCTATAGGATACTTTAGCTGAGTGGTTTTAGGGATTCTGAAATGTGTGGCAGCCAGAGCTAAAGAATCTGCAGTCTCATTATGATTCCTTGGAATATGAGTGATATTAAATGCTATAAAATAGTTTTCAAGCATATCCCATACCTCATTTTGGTATACTTTCAGCAAACCCTGCTTTACTTGATATTTGTTCTTCACCTGCTGAACAACTAATTCGGAGTCATCAAATGCAGCAATCTGTTGAATTCCTAAATCTTTAGCAGCCTTCAATCCCAGTAGTAGAGCTTCATACTCAGCAGTGTTGTTAGTGGTAACAAACTCCAACTTATACATGAGTTTCACTATTTCACCCCCAGGGGAAATGAGTAAAACTCCAACTCCAGCACCCTCTCTGCATGAGGATCCATCAAAGTACAACTGCCACAATGCATCTTCCTCTTCTCTACTATGTTTTACGTGCTGTTCTTTTTCCACTTGTAACAGACCAGCAGAATTATCCTCTTCACTAAACTGTAATATGCATGAACCAAGGTATTTATTCACAGAGTACATTGGGTGATTTGTGGGGTTTTTATCATCTGTGACTATCTAAGCAAGCTGCAGCTCTCTGTAAAGTCTCATATTTTCTCCACCAAAAATAGGAATGGTGGCATAAGAGAGGTCCATCTGTAATGTTCCCCCAACTTTCTTAGCCCATGACCTAGAAAGAAGCAAGCCAAATTTTGGTGTGATGTCAGCTACTACAACATCCATTATCACACTTTTCATGGGCAACTGAGCAAGGTTGACAACCATGTCTTTTATTACTCCTATACACTTCACAGCTTGAGAGTCAAAGGCATATAAATCATGGTAAGGTTTGGTGACATTGAGGCCCAGGGCTTCCATTACAGCTTTTGGCATCAAGTTATAGGATGATCCTGAATATAACAGGCAATTATGAATCATTTGCTCGTGTACAGTCAAGGTTACATAGAAAGGAGGAGAAGCACCAGCCTCATTTTCAGTCTTCTCAGCCAGAGCTGATCCAATGAAAATTCTAGGGTTTTCTTCCTGCAAGTTAACTGTATCTGAAACAGGCTGATTACTGGGTATATTCATCACTTTCAGAATTGTATCTTTATATGATGGATTCTTTATTAACTCAGTCAAAGGTACAGGAATCTTTAACTTCCCCAGTTCATTCTCCAAACTAAAATTCTGGACAGATTTGTTTACCTCTTCAACTTCAGCATTCTTCTTTGATTTTTCTGCAGATTGCTTCTTCTCAATGACAGGATCAGTTATTTGTTTAGCAGGAACAGGTGCAGCAGGAACAGGTGCCTTCTTCTTCGGAGCTTGGGCCACTTGTTTTGGACATGATCTAAGATTTATGGTCTTTTTAGGTGGTCCATTCTGATGAACAGCAGCAGTTATAGCAGTATTTTCCAGGCCTAAATCATCCTCAGTTTCAAACATATCAGCATTGTAGCATTCTAAATTCAGAAAATCTTCTTGAGTAACAAAACCTGTAAACAATCTATTTCCAATATGATTCATATCCTGATCAGTCTTAGTCTCTTCAAAGAGCAACTGTTGATCAATTTCTTCTTCATCAACTAAATTATTTTGAAAAGGTGGGGGCACTCTTTGATCATCATTCTCCCTCCTTTCTTGCTGAATATCATTGTTCCTACGCTCTCTTGGTATAAATCTAGGAGAAAACTGCCTTCTGAATTGATTCTGGTTATTTGGATTTCGTTCAGCTTCTGGAGCAGGTTTGCTAGAATTCTTCTCAAGCTCTAACTTATTCAGTTTTGCAGTAAGAATCTTCACCAGCTTGGCCATCTCATCTATCTTGGCTTCAGCAGACTGAGGAGCAACACTTGCTGAAACAGCCTCTTTCTTTCCTTTCCTTTTATAAAGCTGCTGTGTTGTTTCTTTCTTAAGTCTGTTTGAAGCCAGCAAATTTGACTCTACCTCCAATGTTGCATCTTGCATGTTCAGCAGGGTGATAGGTCTTCTTTCTCTCAATAATAAGGAAAACTCGTGATCAAAGACATTTGCATAAGTAAGTTTAGCTGATGTTTCTGTGGGCTTTATTTCTGTAGGAATTCTACTGTACATCTTGTTAAATCTTTTTGAAAAGTCTGCAACAGTTTCCTCTTTTTTCCTACAGAGAGCTCCAAACTCAGTTATATAGTAGGTGTGGCCTTTTGTATCTCCCCATTGCCTCATGAAAAGATCATGGAGCTCTTCAATTATAGTGATTGAGTTGGCAGGCAAGTCTCTAAACCACTTTCTTACATCCCCATCAAGGCTCTGAACAAATACCCTCATCCACACATATTTAATCTCAATGTTCTGATTGTCAGCATAACTTAGGAAGGCCTCCCAATGTTCCTCAGCAGTGATTTCCCCCTGTCCATTGAACCTAGGCATATATTTCTGGTAATCACCTCCAGGAAATCCATGTAAAGGCTGAGGTAAGACTAATGGTGCATACCTAGCTGCAACTATGCGGTCCATCATATCCATGGGTGGGTTTTGGCCTGCCATTTTGGTACTGACTGGCTTGAAAGATGTAGAAGCTTGGCTAGAACCTTTTTGAAAGGGAGTCTTTCCTACTTTCAGCTGAAAGATAGGTATTTTATCAGGAGAAGAAGTCTTAGCTTTCAAAAAACTTCGAGGATTAGTAAAAACCTGAAACGTGCTCTCAGGGATGATAGGTTTTATCCAAGGTGAGATTTCAGCTGAATATAATGATACACCCAACTGGTCAGGGTCACAGGAGGATGGAAAAGATTGAGACTTTCTGAGTTTCCTTGCTATTTTCAAGATCTTTTATGGGTCTGTCACACCCAGTTTCAATGGAGAAGTAGGTCTATTCCTGGTTCCAATCCCTTTAGAAGCCACTGTGACAACTTTTCTGGTGAAAATAGCCTTAAAAAAGAGTTGATTTAAGTCCACCTCTTAAACCAGTAAAACTGATAAGTATCCCAGGGAAGATATGCTTCAGCTTCGTCCCCGGCAATGGCGCCAAAGATGTTTGTGCCATAAATTGTTTCCAAGGCTAAAGAAACAAGCCAACACAATCTCAAATAAAACTCAACAAAATAAACTAGGTTTTGGGTTTTCTGGAATGTTGTCTTGATTATGATTTTGGTACCCAATCAGGGATTACATTCATCAACTAAGCAAGAAACTGAATTATAAACAAGTAAAGACAAAGATACATCATATAATCCAAAAATAACAATCAGCATATAATCTTAAAGTTCATTCAGGGCTGAAAAGCATCACAAGTAAAGAAATCATGAACCAGCAACGAATATATCAGTCCAGTAGCTAAACAAACTCAAAATAAAGCTAAAACATATGCTGAAGGGTAACAAGTGTCATATATTTCATAGTCTATAATCAAATGCATACAAGAGTCATAGTACTTAGCTCTGAACAATTCTGCAGACAAAGATAATCTGGAGACCTCCTGAAGCTCCCAAAAATCCAACCCTCTCAATGACTTCCTAACATGTCTAAATACTATCCTTTCACAAAATCAGTTAGGCCTCTAACCCTAACTGCCTTCCACCTATTCGATGAGGTAAAGTAAATGCAGAATATTTACAAAGTTACAAAATATGCTAAAAATAGCACATCATTAACATATATGTTTGCTAACTAATGACAACTAACTGAATGTGCAACTGTCTTATAGGTCTTTTGCCACCTCAGCTGGCAGAGCGATACCATCTGATGTTTGGTCTTTCTTCTTAGCTTTCTTCTGCTCCTGCTCTATGTCATTTATTCTCTTGATA
This sequence comes from Larix kaempferi, assembly GCA_027924585.1. Taxonomy (NCBI): domain Eukaryota; kingdom Viridiplantae; phylum Streptophyta; class Pinopsida; order Pinales; family Pinaceae; genus Larix; species Larix kaempferi. The sequence continues at coordinate 9,849,338 of BSBM01000072.1, read as the reverse complement.
AGTTCTTTGTTTTTCTGCTGCAACTCTTGGACTGTCTTCTCCAACTGTGTGCAATGAATGTCAGCAGCTCTTTTTCTTTTAAGTGCTTCTTTTGCATCAGCTACCAGCTCCTGAAAATTATCATTTACATCTTGTAGATCTTCTCTTAACCTTCTGTTGGCCATCATTAGTCCATCATTGACCTCTTTCATATAATTCATCTGGTGTTTGTATTGCTTGATAGTTTTCTGTAAATTTTCCCTGTCAGAGTTAGCTAATTTATCCATTATAGAATCTTGTTCTTCGTCAGGTTTCCAAGGAATGTCAAGCTTTTTGAATATTTCTGTCTCTTCAATCAACAGTTCCGTAGGAGTGTCTTCAAGACTAGGCTTTGGCTTTTCTTCACCTACTGCTTCTACTGAAGGAGTTTCTTCTTTAAATAGTGGCTGCATTTTATCTAGTTCTGATTTATCATCATCCATGGACACTTCATCTAAAACAGTCACTTCATTTGTATTTAATTTATGATTCAGCAATTTCTTCATGTTTAATCTCAACTTGTTCTTTGACCTAGTTTTAGGTCTGCAAAATGATGTTGCTTCTCCCATCATCTTCAATTCTTTCCCTTGGTGCTGAATAGCAGCCAATTCTACTACTTCCAGCTTGTTCCTTTTCCTATTAGGTCTTGTTGTTTTGCTATCTGAAGTATGAATTTCTTCTATTTCAGCTTTGACTTCTATTTTGGAGATGGGTTGTTCTTCTTCCAATAGATATCCCTCATCATCTGAAATAATGGTGATAGGGCTTCTCGGCTGAGTGTGAATCTCCTCTTTAGGTACAGCAACGACTTTTGTATCAACCTTTTTCTCTTCCTGAGGATCTACTACATGTGCCAAATTCTGATTAAGCTGTTCCTTCTTATCTTCAAACAGTGTATACTTGCCTTTAGAGCTGGCTGAGAATGTATTTGTTTCATTATCTTCCTCCACAGGCTCTGCTGCTTCCTCAATTTTGATCTCTTCCTTATCTTCCAGCTTTGACTTATGACCTAATTTTCTCAACAAGACCTTACCCTTATCTGCTTGCCTCTTAGACTTTTGATCTTCAAAACCAGACCAAAAGATGAAGAAGTCCCAGGTCTTTCCTTCATGCTGCAAGACAGTACTAATAATCAACTTGATTAATCCATGATGAAAGATGGACTGAGAGGAATGATCTATTGGCCCTTTCACCGTGTTAGACATTTTCTGCAAACTTTTCAGAAAGAAGAATGGCAGGTTCATCTTGGACACCCCCACCATGTGCTGAAGGAATCTAAAATGATATTTGTATACAAAAGCATACCTGCCCTCACAAGTAACATAGCTCTGTAATATTCTAATTGGCTCAACCCATTCTTTTCTGACATTTTGGATCAGGATACCTTTATTCCAATCAGGTGTAACATTTGATAAAAGAAATCTCTGAGGATCAAAATCAAAGGGAAGTTTCTTAAACCATTGTTCGCCCTCATCCTTAATCCCTGTGGCTTCTGAAATCAGTTTTACTGTCAATTTGAATTTCAGAGTATCAAAAATCACCATGTCATTTTTGAAACCCTGGGCAAATTTACAGGACACCGTTGTATTATACCCATTGATCTTCCTGAAAAAATCCATCCAACCAGCTTGATTGAACAGCTCCACACACTCAGGCAGTTTTTCAACCCATCCTACATCTGTTGGTTCAGCTCTGTTTATTTTACCACTCCTGCCCATTATTCTTCAATCACTGCAAATTGAATGTATCCTCTTGTATTGTTTGTGAACAGGAGATTAATTTAGGAAGTTAAAAATACTATTGAATGTACAGGTTGTTCACAGCACTGACAGGGTTAACTTTCATAAAAAATGAAACTGTTATCTTCAACCCTCATTCAGCCTGGCGTCGCAGATCATCAACAAATAGCTATTTCTCTGGTTAAAATTGCGTTTAAAAGCACAATTTAACCTATCTTTTGATCAATTTAAACAGAGTAAGCTCCGGCGAAAAAACCCCAAATTTACTGTTATATTGGTTTTTTTAGGAATACCTGTAAATTGCTCCACTGTTGTTGTTTGAAATCACGACCCAAACTGTCAGATGAGTCACCTTGGTTATACAGATGTCCTCCAACCTTCAATTTAGCTGTTAGCAACGGAATTAGGAAGCCCTAATTTCCCGTGAAGCCCTCAACACCTCTTGCTTGTTCAGTTGGCAACAATGCTCAGTTTTTTTAGTGGTTATGGTTACCTCATTAAGTCCTCCGTGTTTGAATATGCTTGTAAATAACAAATTCATGCCACATTACCTCAAACCATGTGGATATCTGTCAAAATGAATTACACCTGTGCTGATGATGAGCACGATTTCCTCACGACGTGCAAGCATTTGAAATCATGATGTTTTCTGCATCAACACGTCATGAATTCTCTAAAACACATAATCAGTCATTCATTAGCCCAAGCATGCCAAAATTTTCTGAAAAATCGGAAGAATTTGGAATTGCGATATTCTTGTAGCGCGCCTTTGGTGATTTTCAGCTCCAGCGCTACAAGAATATCATTAACACTGTTTTGGTGCTTTTAATCAGCTTTGGATCATTTTGCATGTGGTTTAAAAGCTGAACCTTGCTCATGATGCTAAATATGACTTCATTATTCAATAATATGACCTTTTAAATACCCTTCAACGCCTAAATGAAAAAAAACAAAATCAATTTAAAGACAAGAAAAACTCAAAATTAAGATAAATATAAAAAATTTCCTATAGTAATTGAAGAAAATAAAGTCAAGAAATAAGCATATTTGATCAAAAAGGTTATCAAGCTGTTAAAAGGTAGAAACAAATTCCTGACATAACATGCAGAACAACAAATAAATCAAAATGTATGAAATGGCGGCAGAAGAAAGAGAAGAACAAACAAAACAAAACGCAGATCAACAAAAAGAGAATTGAAAAAAAAAGTTAGGTGAATTTTCTCTATTTTCCAGTTTAACAATTTACTCAATCCCAAATACTTATTACTTACATTATGATAATCCTCGTAAATGTATTTGTGTTTTCAACTTAACCTGTTCCTTACAATGTTGATCAAACTCCAGTTTTGTGTCACCGCCCACGACTGAAACCAGCCTAGATCCAAATCCTAGGCTCTATCAAGCACCAAGAGGGATCAAATCTCTCTAGGTGCAACCCTCTTCTCATGTATTGCACTCAAGGAGATTTTTGAGGAGAGGTTTGCACCTCGGGAGATTTGATCCCTCTCGGTGCTTGATAGACCCTAGGATTTGGATCTAGGCTGGTGTAAACCCTAGCACATCTTATCAGAGGTTGGGATCCTTTGAGAAGAGGTGCAGGAGACATTGAATCTTGGTTTCATGAAGTGCCATGCTTGAAGGAAGGTATAATTTTATGTACTTGCTTCATTCATTAATAAAGATCAAGACATTTCTTCCTTTCCCAATAAGATTGTTAATATCTATTGTTGTTTTGATTACTAATTGATGTTATGCTTTATTGTTAATAACAATAATTATTGGTAGTCAAACTGGTTTGAGGAGGGTTCTGGTTTGTTTTGCAGGTTGTTGCTATAGTATAGGACAAGAGAAAACCTTTGACCAACCGTCATAAATAGTGGATATGTTTCTCTTACTTCAACTCTATTTTCTAATAAAAACGTATACAAGCCCCTGTATGTATGTCTTATCAACCCCAGTATGTTGGTAGTCTCTTCCCCTACTATAAGGTAATTTCCCTAACAACAGAACTGGCGAATCTACTGGGGAGAAGCCTATTTGCTTTGGGGTATCCATGGCCATTTTTTCCAGTACATTTGAAGGTCTGAGTTTTATTTCATGTTAGGACCAGTCATTAAGCTTTGACGTTAGACCCTTTCCTTGCTTAGTTTTGAGTCGGATTTTGCATTTTTTTGGGGGGAATTTTCTACATACTCGCGAGTTTGTGGTACTTACAATCGCGGGTATGAGACATATTCATGGGTCTGATCCTTTTTAACCCGTGATTCACTCGCACTTGTCCCTTTTCACAATTGCGGATCCCTCCTGAACTTGAATTTTTCAAATTTGGAGCTTTTTGGGGGGTTTTCATCGCAATTTTTGGTCCCTGCTAATCCTAGGTCTATTTAGGACACCTTGGAAGTGGTGTCTTGTCTCTTGATTGATCTTAATTTGATGTTTGGGATATTTTTAAAGAAATTTGGGCTTGTGTGGAAGAATTTGGGGCTTGTTGACCCAAGTTGGGGGTTTGTGAACTAGTTTGGTGTTTTTACCCTAATTTGAGTCTAATTGAATTTACTTGCTCCAATTTGACTGGATTTGGAACCTATTAAGACTATTTGACCCTATTTATATCTATTTGAGTGATAATTTATCATTTATATTGGTTTCTGTTGATGTATATGTAACTTCGGAATGTATTTCACATATATGTATATTGTATTCCTATAGAGATGGTATTATTCCTCTATAAGGAAGTGTCGTCATTTATATTGTAAGTGTCGTAACTTATACTTTATGGGTTATTAGACCACCTTATTTGGGGTCGGCCCTGTATAAGTCATGTGGGTCAAAGGGTTATTAGACCACCCTATTGGGGGTCGGCCATGTGGGTTAAAGGGTTATTAGACCACCCTATTGGGGGTCGGCCCACTCAGCATTATGTTATGTGGTTAAGTTAGAGCCGACATGAGTTAGGTAAAAAGGCAAGTCAAGTCAAGTATAAATAGAGTGCGGGAGGCACTCTATTTACTCACTCACTTCTCACACATGCTCTCAAGGAGGAGAGGCGCACTTATGGAGGAGGAGGATTGATGCTAGGTTATGGCTATCTCTATTGGTTGGTTGTATCATTGCTCTATCTATCTCTGAGGAAGTTATTGGGGTTTTTCACCTTTATGGTTTTCCCCAAGTAAATCTTTGTGTCTCTTGTGTGCTTGCATTATTGTCTCCATGATTGATATGCTGTAGATATGCTGTACATGTTGTTCTCTCAGTTAAGATCCTAGATCATATTGAAGTAAATTCTGAAAATTTAACATGGTATCAGAGCTAGCCTGAAAGAAGGCATGATATGGCATGTATGACACTTGTTGCACTAACGATGCTAGGGCTTGATATAGCAAAAACCAGTCATCGTAGCACTTTCACTATAAATCCGTTTTGGCGAAGTTTTCGGATCTGAAATTGTTACAGGCCGAAGCTAAGATCTCCAGGTATCTTGTGTCCAAAGGACAACCTCTAATTCGTTGTACTTTGTGATTTATGATCTGTACAATATAGGGTTTCTGCCTCTTCCAGATCTGAGTCAAAATCAGGTGACCTTGGGAAAAAGGTCATAACTTGGGATAGGAAGCTCCAAATGAAATTTCGTGAAAAGTGACAGGTATTAAACAGGCCTAGCTATCTCAGAAAAGTTTTTCAGAGGCCGAAGGTCAAACAGTGACACGTGGCACACCGTACAAGTTCTCTCTCCTGTATTATCCCATAAACAGGTCACGTTGCGACACTTGGCATATCTCTCTCTCAGAGAATCCAATTGAGGTCATACCTGTCAGGATGGAAAGATAACAGGCCGAGGTATCTCAGAAAACGTTTTCAGAGGCCGAAGGTCAAACAGTGACACGTGGCACGCCGTACAAGTTCGCTCTCCTGTATTTTCCCAAAACAGGTCACGTTGCGACATTTGGCATAACTCTCTCTCAGAGAATCCAATTGAGATCAGACCTGTCAGGATGGAAAGATAACAGGTCAGGCTATCTCAGGAAACGTTTTCAGACCCTGTGGATCAAAATTTTTGGAGTTACACCAGAAACAATCAGGTACATATTTCTGTCAAAACAGAATTATTTTTTGGTACCTTCATTCATGGCTTTCGGAACTTAGGGCTTTGGAGAAATTTGGAATTTTTGTAATCGGAGACCACGGCTGGATGCTACTCATCAAAATAGAAATTTAGAGACCAAGATCAGAATTTTTGGTTGGGCAGAAGGCCGGGCTTGATTAGACCCTAGTTCGGGACTTTGATCAGAAAAGTGGAAAATTAGGGCTTCTGTAAAAATGGGAATTTTTGAAATCTGTGAACACGGCTGGAAGCTCCTCAGAAAAATAGAAGCTTAGAGATTTGGATCAAACATTTTGATGGGGCAAAAGAGTGGGCTTCATCAAACCCCAGTTCAGGGTCACGACCAGTGAATCCAGAAGTTTCAAAGGCAAAATTGAGGAGTGAAACTTTGCAGTTTTCAAATTCTGAATATACCAGTTTGATCAGTTCATCAAGGCGCATATTCCTATCCTTTCGGAAGTTTGAAATTCAAAGTTTGAATTTTTGGGGTTTCTCTTACAAACCCATATCCAGCTCAAGGTCCAGTTCTTGCAAATCAAGTGGATTGGGTTAATCCTAGAAGAAGATGGATTGATCATCTGCATGAGTGAAGAAGTTCCTATTTCAGAGGGAGATGAGGCTAAGGCCTTATATAAGAAGATTACAAGCGATCTCGACAGGTATGAATCATCGAGGTATGTTTCGATATTTGTCCATGATTAAGTTTATGGTATGTTTGTCTTCATGTTATTACGGTTAGTACAATTTTGATTTTAGATTTGTTGTATCACCTTAACAAAATTATGAATGCATGATAGAAGATATTCATTGGTTAGGGTGTTGACACTTATGATTGTACTAATGCATTATGGTGTTGTATGAGATTTATGTTGTCTACTAACATGAAAGGTACACCAAGAAGACAAATCATGTTCTTGTTCAAGAACATATGATCATGATGACATGAGGACAAAGATTAATCCATTGTCATGGATCTCATAAAAGATCCATTTACGAGGTATGTATAACTTGGTTTTATAATGGTTAACCTATGAGATATACAGGTTACCAGCACAAGTCATTGAAGAAGAACAAGAAGACATCATGTGAGTATGTTAGACATAATTAGCTAGCATGCTAATCCAGGTATGTTTTTCCTATATCAAGTTAGAATCTCACCTTATGATAAGATCCTTTATTTAAGTATACTTGGCATGATTGATTATGATTATTCATTGAAGTTAGTACTCATGGGTTTAGGCATATTATGATTTTTACTTTGATTGATGATATGACTAACCAGAAAAGTCCTATGGTCAAATAGGAATATAAGTAAAAGAATTATGTCTCTTATATTGATTGATTTGACTAACCAGAAGAATCATGAAGGTATAGGTTTGAGTAATTACAAGTTTAGACATGTTATGTTTCTTATGATTTGACTAACCATAAGAATCCTACATAAACCTTGAATGCTAATGCTTATTATTTTCTGTTTGAAATGATCATGACTATACATGCTTGAGATTATTGTGTTTTAATAGTATACTAATGAATGTATGATTTTATATGAGTTCACAAGGATAACACAATCATGATACTAATAAGCATGCATAGGGACCAAGGATGAATATGAGTTCAAAAATAGGTAATTTAGGAAGCAAAGATCAAGAGGGAGCACACTCCAGTTGTTCCTGCAAGAAAGCAAAGGAGCACACTTCAGTAGTTTCTGCAAGGATGCAGATATTCAGAGGGAGTTGACCATCTCTCTACATTCCACAATAGAAAGGTGTAGAAGAAGCTACTTCAGATTAGGACTCCAGCAGCTCCTGCAAGGAAGCAAAGACTTAGAGGGAGTCCACCCAATGAACAAACACAGATAAGTATTTTAAATTATCATTTCTTGCATATTTGTTTGTTTAAATAATACTGTTCAATAATGTATACACTGATGTTCCTAGAATTAGGTTGTGTATTATGCATATTAGAATAGTTGCATTGATGAACAGTATACTACTAATATACATGGGTAAGTGGCCTATGGCACTGTACAACATTCCATTGCTACTTATCTAGAATGAAACCTCTTTGCTGACATGTTGGGAGTTGTGCACACTCTTAACAATGTTCTGGTAGAGATTGGAAGGCATCTAGAAAGTTACGAGATATGGATAAATGTTGTATTGAAGCATTGGCTAAGATAATTGCATGACTGTATGACATATTTCTTTATGTGTAAGAATTTGTTCTGAAAACTATGAGATGTTTTCTAATCATGCAATTTAACTTGTTGTGTAGGAAAGATCGTATGTCATCTCCTACAAAAGAAGAACTACAACATTTTGTTCCAGCAACAAAGATATCTATTGAAGATATTGAAGATATTGAAGTTCCCAGGATCTGGGATGAATAAATGGAATGCCATGATCCGTCGATCATGAAGAATGATGTTTGGGATGTAGTCCCAAGATGTGAAGGGAAGTTTTTTTTATGACTTCCAAATGGAACTATCAGATCAAGCATGTTGCAGATGGCAGCATTGAGAAATATAAAAGTGATAAAATAGAAGATGCACCAGATGGATCTCAAGACAGCATGGTGTAGTCATATATGTGTGCAGAACTTGGTATGGTAGGATAGACAGCTTTCTATCCAGTTTGGGCGTTACCAAGAGTAAAGCAGATTCCAACCTTTTCTACAAGGTTGAAGAAGGCAATCCAGTGATACTATTTTTTTATGCAGATAACCTGTTTATTACAGGTAAAGATAGATTGATTGCCGACACGCAGCGGAAGCTTTCTTCCAAATTCGAGATGATGCACTATTTGTTTTTGGCATGGAGGTGTGGCAGAGTGATGGAATCTTCCTTGGACAAGGGAAGTATGCAGTAGAGATCCTGAAGAGGTTCGGGATGATGGACTGCAAGCTATGGCCACACCTATGGCATCGAATCTGAAGCTTCTATGTGATGCTTCATATGAGCTGGTTGATGTCTCCATGTATCGTCAGATGATTGGGTTCTTGATGTACCTGATGAACACGAGACCAGATATTTGCTTTGCTGTGAACACATTGAGCCAGTTCCTGACGGATCCAAGGAGTGTTCACCTGGTTGCTGTAAAGCATATTCTGAGGTACCTGAAGGGTACAGTGGATTATGGGCTCAGGTATGAGGCGAATCAAAAGTTTAACCTGCAGGGTTATGTTGATTCAGATTGGGCTGGCAGTGCTGCAGATAGGAAGAGCACATCTGGGTGCTGCTTCAGTATGGGATCAGGTGTGATCTCTTGGTTTAGCAGGAAGCAGTCCTGCGTAGCACTGAGTACAGCTGAGGCAGAGTATGTTGCAGCCTGTTCAGCTAGTTGTGAGGCAGTATGGCTACGGAAGCTACTGTCTGAGTTATTTGATCTCCATTGGAAGCTACTGGTATCTTCTGTGATAACCAGAGTTGTGTGAAGCTGTCCGAGAATCCAGTGTTTCATGACAGGTCGAAACACATAGAGATCAAATATCACTATATCAGGAATATGGTATAGAGAGGAGCTGTGAAGCTCCTGTATGTTGCGACGGACGAGCAGATTGCATATGTGCTGACGAAGCCACTAGCCAGGGTAAAGTTCGAGTACTTCAGAGAGAGGCTTGGCGTTCTTCAGATCGAGGACACTTCGAGGAAGAAGTGATGGACACATTTGCTGAAGCCATTCCAAGCATGTGGGAAGGAGGATCCTTCACATGGCTGTGGATGTAAGCGCTGGATGATGAGCATCAGGATGATGTTCTGGTTTCTGCCTGGATATTATCAGTTGGATCATTTATGTATGTACGCATCATGTTGGATGCTGGATATGATCGGTTGGATCATGTGTATGTATTTTGTATGAACGCATCATGTTGGATGTTGTTGGATACATTGTGTGGATCATGTATCTTTGTATGATCAGGTAGATCATGGATGATGATGGATACATTGTGTGGATCATGTATCTTTGTATGATCAGGTAGATCATGGATGCTGATGGATACATTGTGTGGATTATGTATCTTTGTATGATCAGGTAGATCATGCATACTGATGGATACATTGTGTGGATCATGTATCTTTGTATGATCAGGTAGATCATGTATGCTGATGGATACATTGTGTGGATCATGTATCTTTGTATGATCAGGTGGATCATGTATGTTGATGGATACATTGTGTGGATCATGTATCTATGTATGTATCAGGTGGATACTTGGATGATCGTGGATGACAAGCTTCTCCAGATGACATGCAGCAGGATGTTGCAGTGATGATGATCAGGATGATCATGTGTACATCAGGATGATGTTTGATGAGTATCAGATGATACTTTGTGGCCGTGGATCAGGTTGTGCAGGAAAGCATGTAATTTGTGCCCTGGGAGATTTGCAGATGGTCTTTCGAGGTTTTGCCAATGGCATGTAATTCGGTGCCCTGGGACATCTGGAAAATGCTCTTGCGAGGTTTTGCTTGGGAGGACATGTAATTTGTGCCCTGGGAGATTTCAGGTCGGAGTTGTGTACCCGTAACATCCTGAGATGCTCTTGCGAGGTTTTGTCCTATGGCATGTAATTTGCTCCTGGGAGATCTGGACAGGATGAAAAAGGCCTCAGATGCTTCAGCCAGGTTTTGCCATGACCACATGTAATTTGCTCCTGGGAGATCTGGACAGGATGAAAAAGGCCTCAGATGCTTCAGCCAGGTTTTGTGGTGGACCACATGTAATTTGCTCCTGGGAGATCTGGACAGGATGAAAAAGGCCTCAGATGCTTCAGCCAGGTTTTGTGGTGAGATCACATGTAATGTGCTCCTGGGAGATCCGACAGGTAGAGCCGCGTGCTCGTAACAGCCTGGGATGCTTCAGCCAGGTTTTGTGATGGGTCACATGTAATGTGCTCCTGGGAGATCCTACAGGTAGAGCTGTGTGCTCGTAATAGCCTGGGATGCTGCAGCCAGGTTTTGTGACGCACGTAATAAGTCCTGAGGATTCCACAGTATGGCCAGTGATGATGAAGACCTGCAGGTGGTGGGCCTACATCCAGTATGAAAAAGGACTGGCTCTGTAGAACTTCCTATGACGAGTAGATTCAGAGATTGATTGAGATAGCAGCAGCAATGACGATGATGATGACTCGATGATGATTATCCAGTGACGATGATCCAGAGAAGATGACTTGTGCTAGAAGAACTGTGCTGAGAAATACCTTCCTAGTTAAGAGGGAGTGTTGATGTATATGTAACTTCGGAATGTATTTCACATATATGTATATTGTATTCCTATAGAGATGGTATTATTCCTCTATAAGGAAGTGTCGTCATTTATATTGTAAGTGTCGTAACTTATACTTTATGGGTTATTAGACCACCTTATTTGGGGTCGGCCCTGTATAAGTCATGTGGGTCAAAGGGTTATTAGACCACCCTATTGGGGGTCGGCCATGTGGGTTAAAGGGTTATTAGACCACCCTATTGGGGGTCGGCCCACTCAGCATTATGTTATGTGGTTAAGTTAGAGCCGACATGAGTTAGGTAAAAAGGCAAGTCAAGTCAAGTATAAATAGAGTGCGGGAGGCACTCTATTTACTCACTCACTTCTCACACATGCTCTCAAGGAGGAGAGGCGCACTTATGGAGGAGGAGGATTGATGCTAGGTTATGGCTATCTCTATTGGTTGGTTGTATCATTGCTCTATCTATCTCTGAGGAAGTTATTGGGGTTTTTCACCTTTATGGTTTTCCCCAAGTAAATCTTTGTGTCTCTTGTGTGCTTGCATTATTGTCTCCATGATTGATATGCTGTAGATATGCTGTACATGTTGTTCTCTCAGTTAAGATCCTAGATCATATTGAAGTAAATTCTGAAAATTTAACAGTTTCTTATCCTTTCTTGTGCTTTTGGTCTTTCTTTTGTAGTGAAAGCTCAAGTGTCTTTTATGTTGTTTAGGACCTGAATTGCACTGTCTGTGTGCAGACCTAGCTTTACCAAACCATATTTCTTAGTAGGTGCTTTGCTTTGATTGGGTATAAAAATTCCTTAGGGTATGCTTTTACCAATTTTTGGCATGCTTACATAATAAGAATCTGAAGGTTTATGGCCGTTATCACTGTTTAATAAGGAGATCTAAAAGTTTTTACATTTGCTTTGATAGTATGTTAATTTGAATTTTAGTCTTGTTCTCACCTTGAAAAAGAATAAAAAATAATTTAGAGTTTTTAGAATACTTTGCAAGTGGCTTAAAGGATCTAGGAATTCTTTGCATAAAAAAAGAACTTTTCTTTTGCATAGCTAGTTGTTTGAGTAGTTGCATGCTTAGGTTTTAAGTTTGATTTTTGCACATTAGACTTTAAATTTTTACCTTTTGCATTCGAAAAGACTAAAAATTGCATTAGATACAAAAATTTTGAATATGCATTCCAGATTATATCTTTAGGACTTGCATTGAAATTAAATGGAGAGTGGGTGAGTGCATATTTGTGGTGATTAAGTGCTTCATATTTCAGTTAAATGATATCTTTCTTTAGTTGCACTTGTTTTAATTCTTCTGAAAGTTTTGAAGTACATTTTAAAGCAAGCAATGAGTAACTTGGATAGGATCTTAGGTTTTCTTCTAGTTTAGAAACACACCTAATAGCTTAAGTAGGATTGTGGAGATAGGTAGTTGTGAGTTGACTCCTCCACGATCACTCAAACTTGTCAAAACATAGGTGTCCTTCTTTTAGGTAGAAAATCCATCTTTGTAGAAGGTGAACCGGGAAGCTCCACTCAAACCAGAGTTAAGCACAAGGTCGTGCGAGATTGAGTAGAGGAGATACCCCTCAAATATTCAATTGAGCATCTACTAGAATCGGTGCGCGTATGGGGACGTATTAGTACCTTTTGGTGCTTTTGAGTTCCGGGATTTGTTATCGTGCCCATGTGCATTGATTCGAACTATGACTGTCCCCTTGGACCCTCTCTGCAAGCTTGGTAACCTTAGTATCTAGACTCTAGGTCTCTATAGTGGAAGGCTATTTATGTCGTACCTAGGACAGGCATGGGAGGAAACCCTCTACAAAAATTTGGGAAGGCGGTTTAGTGATTCAAACGCTTGCACACAGAGGACCTATATGTGGAGCCCAGGTAATTATTCTTCATCCTTTGTTGGTTTGTTCTGGGCCCTAATCATCCCAGAGTCCCCTTCGGAAGGAATCTGTTTTCCTGGTTTGGATTACTTAGGACCTTTCTAGTGGTGTGATCTTTGTGCTACTTGTTATTAGTTGTCCTTAGAGGTTTCTTGCTCGTTGAGTCGGAAACTATGGCTAACATTCCGATGAGTACCCATTAAGGGACCCCTGTTCATGGGGCTCCTTGTGCTTTTACATTCATTGGGAATGTTGGTACTCCCTTAATGGCTACTTTGAATCTTCTACGATTCACTGTAGGGATACCGTTTTGGTTGTTTTCCACTCCAAACGCTTTGCATTCTCCTGATTCTTCTCAAGTAAGCATTTCAAATCAAGAGCATCAGAACCCTGTTCCTTCTTCGTCAGTAACATATTCTCCTCCTCCCTCTACCTCATGTGGTGAAAGTAGTAATACTAGTAACCAACAGTCTAAAAGGAATAGACAGAGGAAGAATAGGGAAAAGATGCCAAAGCAAGGGGGAAGCCACCCAACATCTAGAGTTCATGCCAGGGGAATCTACCCAACCTCTGGAGGTCATGTTGGGGGAACTCATTGAGTCACTATAAATCATATTCAATCTATGCAACTAGCCTCTGCAAGTCATGCTGAGAGCAAAATTTCAGCCATAGCAAATCATACTGAAAGTATGTCTTCAACCATTGTTAGTCATGTTGAGGACACGTCATTGATCATTGCTGGTCATATTAATGACAAGTCACTAGTTATTGTGAGTCATACTAGACACACTAAATCAGACACCGCAAGTCATGCTGAGAAAGTTGACATTGTCGAAAAACCTAATAAACAGAAGCTTAAGTTCCCTTGTAAGTTTTGTGAAGGAGACCACCTAACCTATTTGTGTCATGTACTTCCAGAAGTGCGAAAAGTGTGGTCTGTAGTTAAAAATTCTTCTGCTTCTGAGCAACCAGCCACTGCAAGTAATGCTAGTGGAAAGTTGTCAGCCAATGCTAGTCATGTTGATAGTATTGATGTTGTAAAGGAGTCTAAACTTATGGGACGCAAGCCAAATTTCCCTTGTAAACATTGTAAGGGAGATCACGTTACTCACCTGTGCCCTATTATTCCAGAGGTGCGGAGAGTGTGGTCCATGTCTGGATGATCCTCTGCTCCTAAATTTTCAATAGATTCCCAACATCCTAGTCAACCTTTGGTTGATAAAGTGGTTGAACTAAAACAGTCTTTGGTCGGCCCCACTCTTCCTTCGGAGAGTGAAGTGATCAAATCGATGCAATCTTCAACCGATCCCATAAATCCTTCAGACACTAATGCACCTACCCCCGAAGTCTTATAGATTACCAGTTTGGATGTTTCTGAAAAAGGGGTCACTTTATTTGTGCTGAGTGAATCCCTACCAAGATCTAAGATCATTTCCTTTGATTGGAATAGTCTATTTGGGCCTCGTCTTCCTTCCTCTACACCTTTCCAGATAAGGGTTGATATTAGAAACCATACGGTTCATCGATGTATTGTAGATGAAGGAGTCTTTGTTAGTATCTTATCCCCTTATGCTTGGATATATTTAGGTTTCCCTAAACTTGTTCCAACTGTTAATTGGTCGTTGACTTTCGATAGAAGACCTAGTGCACCGGTGGGATTCCTCCCTTAGGTACTTGTTACTTTGGGTGGAAAAAAAGTCTTAGTTGATTTTATGGTTTTAAAGGACCCTTTGGACTTTGATATGATCCTCAGGCGTGATTATGTATATTCTATGCATGCTTTGGTGTCTACGCTCTTTCGTATGATGCATTTTCCTCACAATGAAAGCATTGTCACTATTGATCAGCTTGCATTTGTTGATCCTCCTTATTACCAAACTGTAGAACAAGTAGATCCCTTGTCAGTAGGAACTACCATGTCACATGAGACTTATGTGGCATATTGTTAATTGAGTCCAATTTCTACTGAGAAGAAGCCTCTGAGTTCATGCTTACCTTCTCGAGATTGGGTCTCGACAGTTGACTAGGTGATACCTTCATCTGAATGTTTAGATATGTGTTCTATCTTGGATGATATACTTCCTTTTGATGAAGTTTTACTAGAGTCTATAATGCAGTCTTCCATTCATTTGGATGTCGATCCAGTTGCAGTTATTTCCAACTCTAGTTTGACCTTAGAGTCTGATCTTCCTATTGTTGAGTCTTTAGACTCTCCCATAGACTCACAAATCAATGTTCCTGCTAAGTTTGATTCTTCTTTTAGAATTTTCAACTCCCGTGATGACAAATTTGTTCCTACAGATTCCATCACGTCCTTTAACTTTGATCTTCATCTTGAAGTTGATCATTTTGATTGTAATCCCTAAGGATTTGGTACTATAGAGTTTTCATTGGTTAACTCTAACTTATTTATGCCTATTGTTGATGATAGTGAAGTTGAAAGTATTTCTACGATAGTGAGTTGTATCAGATCTTTCTTTACATACATTTTAGATATGATCTTGGTACTAAGGTTTCTTGGAGACATGATTCTTAGATGGACTTATACTTGGTTGTTGCTCCTTTTTGACACATTGTTTGATCATTTCAGGTATATTTGGAACCTTGCATATAGGTTTAGGCTTCCCTACTAGTATTATGATGCATTTGAACCTTTTTCCATTTCAATTTGCAATAGGGTTGAAGCTGTTGGATCTTTTTGTGTTATCCATCTTTATATGCATTGTGCACTAGTCCAATAGTAGAGCCTACCTAACATGGGTCACCCTAGTTAGCACCCTTATGCCATTTTGGTGCCCATGCTGAGTTTTTATCATAGGATCTGGAGCCTTTTTAAATTTACCATGACTTTGAGAAGAAGTCTCGTATATTTCTTCCTCATATATTTCTGGCCATCCCTGATAAGGCTCCCATTTCTGTGTTTAAATCACATGTGAATTTATTTTGAGCCCGCTTGCGCTAATGAGCTCGATGCCGGCTTCCACACTTTTAACTCATTGTATAAGCCTATAGCTCTTATATCATTTATGTTAAGCCATGTATCATTGTGCCTTTGTGATTTCAAATCCTTTACCCAAAGGAGACACACCCCGAGTGCCCTTATCTTTCTTATGTTCCTTGCATTATGCTTAGCTTCGTTCCATGTGCTTGGAACTAGTCTCGCATGTCCTTGATACTCGTCTCCTCCCATTACCATAATTATTCCACCTTTCCTTAGAGCTCATTAAAAATAGTAAGGAGGTTACGAGCATTCTTCAACCTTCACTTCGAGCTCGTTAAAAACATTAAGAAAGCTATGATCAAGGTTACGAGCATTCTTCAACCTTCACTTTGAGCTCGTTAAAAACATTACGGAAGCTATGAGCATTCTTCCATCTCTCGTTTGAGCTCGTTAAAAACAGTAAGGAGGTCACAAGTTTAATTTTTTCGGGCTCGTTAAAATTTTACTGAAAATATTTTTATGGAGTTCTCTCTAAGCTCCTGTTAGACTCCTTAAAATTGACAAGATCGCCGAGTCTACTTGTTCACTTCAAAATCGCTAAAGTAATTGAAGGGACATCCACTTAGGTATAAGTTTACCCCTTTTCCGGACCTTTCTGGATTATTTATGAAAAAGGTATACTCTGTTCATACTTGGATGGAAGAGTTATTCTCTCATTGTTTTACCCTTTTTTTGGGAGAGGAGACTAAGTTTACAAAAAAGGACCCCTTTGGAGTCTTCTTTAGGAGTAGGTATATGGAGTCATTATTTAAGTTTTTCAGACTCCTTAAATATGAAAACACTGCCAAGCACGAACATATATGGGCTCGATATTAAAATCTACAGATCAGTATCTTATTGATTATTAGTCTATATTTTCTTCAAACTTGTAAAACAATGAAGAAAGTCTGGATTTTCCCTTCCATGGACTCATAAAATTACACATGGTTGGATCCTTATCGAGCATGCTTTAGTTCTTTTTCAAGCTCCTTAAAAAATGAAAAAGGTATCTAAAAAGAGAAAGGGAAGGGAAGGGTGTTAAATATCTTTGAATATGATGGCAGCAAGTCAACTATGTACTTGAACAAAGAACATGTTTTGAGTCTATCAAACAAGTTGGGTACTAGTTTTAGCCTTAGGATAAACCTGATCTCAGAGTTTTTACTCCTCCGATTGGTTACTCTTCCAATCATATGGAGAATCTGTTAATGTCTCCTACATTGTAGATTTATATCATGGTCCCTTTGTGTTCAAAGCGGCCTAAGTCACTCTTGTGTCGTGTGTTCGGATATCTGCATCATCTTTTTCAGGATCTTGCATGCAATTAGGGTTTGCATGCAAATTCTAGGGTTTGCATGCACTTTGCATGCATCCCAGTCACCAGGTTGATGCCTCCAGCACCTTAGCCACCTTGTTCTAGCACCTGGGAGCTTCTTACATCAATTCATTAGCCCTCCTAGTCAGGAAGGCCCACTTCTCACCTACTGCCATAGAAGGGCGTACTTCTTCACCTACCATTGCAGTTCCACTTCAGTTACACTCAATTAGCTTCGATTCTCCTTGATTTAAGGCTAGTTTCACTCTTGACTGACTGTTTCACTTCGATGGACCTCCAAATTGACTAGATGACATTTTCTGACTTCAGTTAAGCCTCCCATGCACCCTCCACTGAGTCTCCTTCCCTATATCAATGCTACACACTTTAGTTACACATGTTAGACTCAGTTAGACTCAGATTGACACCTGGATGACTGGTTCTTGTGCATTGATGACCACCACTGATTGATGATGAGGACTCCTAGTTGGAGCCAAGCTACACCATTTAGTAATTCGAATGTCCTACTTAGTCAATTCGAATTTCTCAGTCATTGTTACTGTATTCTATTGTAATCATTCACCCTTAATGGGATATTGAGCACTGATGCATGTTTTGCATAGTTTTACACCATATTTTCTATTTTCATCTATTGTGATTGATTTACTTGTTCATTAGATCTGCTGTGACTAATTTTACATGGTATCAGAGCCATGGCAGGGACAAGATTTCTTTTCTACAGGTGTTCTACATGAAGAGAGAGCGATCTTTGCTCACCAATATATTTCAGCAGCGGCATGCAAAATCTCATGTGCATTCGCTCATGTGCATGCAAGGTTGAAAACATAGTGTTTGTTTGTGTGTGATTTGCAGGTTTCTTACTTCTCCATGTGCATTCGCTAATGCAAAGATGGAGACTTCTTCTTCACAAAATATTCTTACTCCATTCAACTATGATGAATGGAAACCAAAGATGATTGCATTCTTGAAGAGACAATGTCTTTTTGATATGTGCATTGGTAATACAAGAGTTTTTTATTCCGATGAAGAGAAGAATTATTGGCTCAATGATTGTGACAGAGCTTTTGGAGAAATATGTCTTGCTCTGTCTCCTTGTATGCGCTACCTCAGTAAGACTGCTGAAAATCCAAGTGATCTATGGGTCCAACTTGACAGAGAATTTGGAAAGCAAGAAGAAGAGGATCATGCTATCCTTTTGGAGAACAAGCCCAGTGAGATCTCCTTATGTGTTCTTTCCAATCATGTGTTGGCCTCAACAATTGTTCAAGATGAAGAAGAAACTGTAGATTCAACACTCATTCTCTCAAAGTATTCTATTTCGAATTCTGAGCAAGATAAACCAACTCATACTCTAGATTCCGAAGAGGTTCTTGAATCCTCTCTTTCACATGAGTTTGCTGGCATGCAGAATAATGATCTACTTGAAGATTTGGAGGTAAAATCTGATTTTGGAGGTGAAGCATTCGCCCTCCTTGATTGCATGCCTCCTATAGACTTATGTTCTATCATTTGCAAAGTTTCTCATATTTTTAATGAAGATGAAGAGCACTACCATTCGCTTGAGTTCAATTCTCATGCACTTTTTGCTGATTTTGGTTTTGATCTCACCCTTGTTGGTTCAAAGGAGATCTCAAGAAACCATTCATCTATTTTTGGAGCTGATTTAACTTCTATTGATAAGAAGTTCAAGTTTAAAGATCTATTTGATCCGATTGGAGCTATTCCTACCTCACTTGGTTCGAATCACAAGTTCCAGGATCATCCTCATATTTTCAGATTTGTCCTCACCATTTTCGGTATGAAGAGCAAGTTCATAAAGTCTCCACATTCGCTTGCATCCACTGATGGAGAATTCAAGCACATGTTTTTGGAGCATGATCCATTTACTCCCAACAGTAAGATACCTCCAAACTTATCTACTTTATTTTGGAGCAGTTAAATCTTTTCGTGTGCTACAGTCTATTTTGAGGGGGGGTATTTTTCCCATGAGGTTTTCTCCATTTCCTAGGTTTATTGACTGTTATTAGTTTTGGATTATTGTATTGGGGTGACCTTTGGTCTTAGTTACCAGGGCCCCACATTATTTTTTTTTGCACATCATAGTCTAGCTTGAGGGGGGGTGTTCGGATATCCACATCATATTTTTTAGGATCTTGCATGCAATTAGGGTTTGCATGCAAATTCTAGGGTTTGCATGCACTTTGCATGCATCCCAGTCACCAGGTTGATGCCTCCAGCACCTTAGCCACCTTATTCTAGCACCCGGGAGCTTCTTACATCATTTCATTAGCCCTCCTAGTCAGGAAGGCGCCCACTTCTCACCTACTGCCAGAGAAGGGCGCACTTCTTCACCTACCACTGTAGTTCCACTTCAGTTACACTCAATTAGCTCCAATTCTCCTTGATTTAAGTCTAGTTTCACTCCTGACTGACTGTTTCACTCCGATGGACCTCCAAATTGACTAGATGACTTGTTCTGACTTCAGTTAAGCCTCCCATGCACCCTCCACTGAGTCTCCTTCCCTATATTAGTGCTACACACTTTAGTTACACATGTTACACTTAGTTAGACTTAGATTGACACCTGGATGACTGGTTCTTATGCATTGATGACCACCACTGATTGATGATGAGGACTCCTAGTTGGAGCCAAGCTACACCATTTAGTAATTCGAATGGCCTACTTAGTCAATTTGAATTGCTCAGTCATTGTTACTGTATTCTATTGTAATCATTCACCCTTATTGGGATATTGAGCACTGATGCATGTTTTGCACAGTTTTACACCATATTTTCTATTTTCATCTGTTGTGATTGATTTACTTGTTCATTAGATCTGTTGTGACTAATTTTACATTGTGCTCATTATTTAAGGATACATCCCGTGTCAAACATTCTGTAGTTTCCTTGAACTCATGTTTCGGCCATTCCTTGGTGTTAGTATGTTTGATCATGTATTCATTCCTACTCCAAATTAGATTAACCTTTGATAGTCCCTCATGTTGGATGATGGAGGATGCCTTAAGGCCTCGCTTCCAGTGGACTTCTTCCCATAGACTTCAACACATATTTCTCTGGGAACGAAGTTTAGATTTTTCTGTAGTACCTTGAAAATTGCAGTCATCAGTGGCAATTTCCCTCGGCATTGAGTTATGAAAATACATTAATGTCCCTTACTCGATGGATTCTTCAGGTGTTCAACTTCAAGAACATCTATTCTCACCTGTTAGAATGTATTAGGTACCTTGGGACCCATTTTCATTATCAGTGGGTTTCCCTCGCGTTTGTTAACTTTATACATTAATGATCGGTAATCAAACGGTGTCCTCCATGTTCGACCTCAACTCATTTATTCGCATGGTTAGGATTCGTACCTTGAGACGGTTTGGATGAAGACCTTGGGCCTATGATAGCATCATTATATTTGTTATTGCTCAAGTTGCGCAAGACTGAGCCACACTCTTTTTGGCTCTTGATGAGACATAGATCCAGTTTGTTCATTATGGCTATGTTCTCCAGTTTCGACATAGATCCACCTTTGGATTTTTGTGGCTATGTTTACACTTATGTTTCTGATTGATCCAAGCTTGTATTCCAGTGGCCATGATATATGCATCAGTATTGGATCATTATTGTATCCTCTTGGAGGTCATGTTCCACTATTTGAACATGGACATTTATCCCAAGGATGAGTTTGTCTGACATTTCCTTTCTTTCAGGTACTTCATTTGAGCCTACGATTCTTGGTTTCTCTAGTTTATCCAAATCCAGGACTCAACCCTTTATTATTTATAATGTATTTTGGCCATCGTCTTCCCCTTTAAACTCAAACATTAGGGGGCATCTGTTATAGCCAAAATTGGCACTTCTCCATCTGTGACGACACTTACATCTTTTGGGCACATGACGACACTTCATGAGATTACTATGAGTCACAAAAAAGGAAATTTGTGGATGAAAGAGCCATATTTTGGAGTTTAGATGGATGGAATTACCTAATTCATGGTCCATTTGATAGGTGATAACCTTAGGAACAATTTTCTATACCAAAACTTCTCCAGAAGACCCCTAGAAAAGGTTGTTTTTTACCATTTCTCCACAATAACGCAGGTTGCATATGCTAAAAGTCATGGGTTTCCTAAAAATTCACAGGTTTCATATGGTAAGAGTCACGAGTACCTACTAGTTGTCCTTATTCAAAGCCACGAACACCTAAGAAACACTAAAAATGCATAAAATCGCCAAAAAGGGTCAGTTTTGGTTGTTTTGGAACCTCCTTTTCAGTTGTAACTAATTATTATTCGACCATATATTCTTCACTCACTATATAACAGAGGGAGAGGGACCATCAAAGGGAACCAATCCCATTATATTGTTATCCTGGAGGAATTGAGACTCACATCCCCCTCACTTGTGCCCTAGTTTCTTGTAAACCCTAACACATCTTATCAGAGGTTGGGATCCTTGGAGAAGAGGAGCAGGAGACCTTGAATCTTGGTTTCATGAAGTGTCATGATTTAAGGAAGGTATAATTTGATGTACTTTATTCATTCATTAATAAATATTAAGGTGTTTCTTCATTTCCCAATAAGATTGTTAATATATATTGTTGTTTTGATTACTAGTTGATGCTATGCTTTATTGTTAATATCAATATTTATTGGTAGTCAAACTGGTTTGAGAAGGGTTCTGGTTTGTTTTGTAGGTTGTTGTTGTAGTAGAGGAAGAGAGAAAATCTTGGACAAACCGTCATAAACAAGGTACATGTTTCTCTTAATTCAACTCTATTTGCTTATAACAACATATACAAACCCATGTATGTATGTCTTATCAACCCCAATATGTTGGTAGTCTCTTCCCCTTCTATAAGGTAAATTCCCTAACAACATAATTGGAGACTCTGCTTGGGAGAAGCCTATCTGATTTGGGGTATTCAAGGCAATTTTTTCCAGTACATTTGAAGGTCAGAGTTTTATTTCATGTTAGGACTAGTTATGAAGCTTTGTTAGACCCTTTCCTTGCTCTTTTTTAGTCGGATTTTGCTTTTTGGGGGGGAATTTTTTTGCATACTCGCGGGTTTGTAGTACTTACAGTCACGGGTC
This sequence comes from Larix kaempferi, assembly GCA_027924585.1. NCBI lineage: Eukaryota > Viridiplantae > Streptophyta > Pinopsida > Pinales > Pinaceae > Larix > Larix kaempferi. Next base: position 9,826,938 of record BSBM01000072.1, on the reverse strand, counting down.
TGAGACATATTCATGGGTAGGATCCTTTTTAACCCGCGATTCACTCACACTTATCCCCTTTTATAGTCGCGGGTCCCTCCTGAACTTGAATTTTTCAAATTTGGAGCTTTTTGGGGGGTTTTGATTGCATGTTTTGGAGTCCCTGCTGATCCTATGTCTATTTAGGACCCCTTGGAAGTGGTTTCTTGTCTCTTGATTGATCTTAATTTGATGTTTGGGATATTTTAAAATAAATTTGGGCTTGTTGACCCAAGTTGGGGGTTTGTGAACTAGTTTGGTGTTTTTACCCTAATTTGAGTCTAATTGAATTTACTTGCTCCAATTTGACTGGATTTGGAACCTGTTGAGTCTATTTGACCCTATTTATATCTATTTGAGTGAAAAATTCTCTTTTAGATTGGTTTCTTATCTTTTTTTGTGGTTTTGGTCTTTCTTTTGTAGTGAAAGCTCAAGTGTCTTTTATGTTGTTTAGGACCTTGATTGCACTGTCTATGTGTAGACCTAAATTTACAAAATTGTATTTCTGAGTAGGTCCTTGCTTTGATTGGGTATAAAAGTTCCTTAGGGTATGCTTTTACCAATTTTTGGCATGCTTACATGATAAGAATCTGAAGGTTTATGGTTTCTTTTACTGTTTAATAAGGAGATATGGAATTTTTTACATTTGCTTTGATAGTATGTTACTTTGAATTTCAGTCTTGTTCTCACCTTGAAAAAGCATAAAAATTAAGTTAGTGTTTGTAGAATACTTTGCAAGTGGCTTAAAGGATACATGAATGCTTTGCATAAAAAAACATGAACTTTTATTTTGCATAGCTAGTTGTTTGAGTAGTTGCATGCTTAGGTTTTAGGTTTTATTTTTGCACATTAGACTTTAAATTTTTACCTTTTGCATTCGAAAAGACTAAAAAATTGCATTAGATACAATTTTTTTTGCATATGCATTCTAGGTCATATCTTTAGGACTTGCATTGAAAATAAATGAAGAGTGGGTGAGGGCATATTTGTGGTGATTAACTGCTTCATGTTTCAGTTAAAGGATATCTTTCTTTAGTTGCACTTGTTTTACTTCTTCTAAAATATTTTAAAGTACATTTTTAAAGCAAGCAATCAGTAATCTGGATAGGATCTTAGGTTTTCTTCTAGTTTAGAAGCACACCCAATAGCTTAAGTAGGATTGTGGAGATAGGGAGTTGTAAGTTAAATCCTCCAAGAACACTCAAACTTGTCGATCACTCAAACTTGTCAAAACATAGGTGTCATTCTTTTAGGGAGAAAATCCATCTTTGTAGAAGGTGAACCGGGAAGCTCCACTCAAACCGGAGTTAAGCACGAGGTCATGCAAGATTGAGTAGAGGACATACCCCTCCGATATTCAATTGAGCATCTACCAGAATCGATGTGCGTAAGGTTACTTATTAATAAATTTTGGTGCTTTTGAGTTTCAGGCTTTGTCACCCTGCCCATGCGCATTGATTCGAGCTGCGCCTGTCTCCTCAGACCCTCTCTGTAAGGTTCATAACCTTAGTATCCAGACTCTAGGGCTCTACACCGGTGACGACGGAAGGCTATTTCTGTCGTACCTAGGGCAGACGTGGGAGGAAACCCTCTACAGAAATTTGGGAAGTTGGTTTGGTGATTCAAACGCTTACACCTAGAGGACCTGTATGTCGAATTCGGGTAACTGTTCTTCATCCTTCGTTGGTTTGTTCTGGGCCCTAATCATCCCATAATTCCCTCCAGAAGGCATCTGTTTTCCTAGTTTGGATTACCTAGGACCTTTCTAGTGGTGTGCTCTTTGTGCTACTTGTTATTAGTTAGCCTTAGAGGTTTCTTGCTCATTGAGTTAGAAACTATGGCTAGCATTCCAATGAGCACCCATTAAGGGATCCCTATTCAGGGGGCTCCCTGTTCTTTTCCATTCATTGGGAATGTTGGTACTCCCTTAATGGCTACTTTGAATCTTTCGGGATTCACTATAGGGCTATCGGTTTGGTTGTTTTCCACTCTGAACGCTTTGCATGCTCCTGATGCTTCTCAAGTAATCACCTGAAATAAAGAGCATCAGAACCCTGTGCCTTCTTCGCCAGTAACATCTTCTCCTCCTCCCTCTACCTGATGTAGTGAAATTAGTAATACTAGTAACCAACAGTCTAAAAGGAATAAATGGAGGAAGAATAGGGAGAAGATGCCAAAGCAAGGGGGCAGCCACCCAGCCTCTAGAGTTCATGTTGGGGGAATCTACCGAACCTCTGGAGGTCATCTTGGGGGAACTCATTCAGTCACTATAAATCATACTGAACCTATGCAACCAGCCTTTGCAAGTCATACTGGGAGAAAAATTTCAGTCACTGCGAATCATACTGAAATTATGTCTTCAACCACTGTTAGTCATATTGAGAAGACGTCATTGATCACTATTGGTCATATTAATGACAAGTCACTAGTTACTGTGAGTCATACTGGAGACACTAAATCAGCCACTACAAGTCATGCTGAGAAAGTTGACATTGTCGAAAAACCTAATAAACATAAGCTTAAGTTCTCTTGTAAGTTTTGCGAGGGAGACCACCTGATCTATTTGTGCCCTGTACTTCCAGAAGTGCAAAAAGTGTGGTCCATAGTTCAAAATTCTTCTGCTTCAAAACAACCAGCCACTGGAAGTAATGCTAGGGGCAAGCTATCAGCTAATGCTAGTCATGCCGAGAGTACTAACGTTGTAAAGGATTCTAAACTTATGGGACGCAAGCCAAATTTCCCTTGTAAACTCTGTAAGGGATATCACCTTACTCACATGTGCCCTACTATTCCAGAGGTGCGGAGAGTGTGGTGCATGTCTGAAGGATACTCTGCTCCTGAATTTTCTATAGATTCCCAACAAACTGGTCAACCTTTGTTTGATAAAGTGGTTGAACCAAAACAGTCTTTGGTCAGCCCCACTCTTCCGTCGGAAAGTGAAGTGATCGAAATGATGCAATCTTCGACCAATCCCATCATTCCTTTGGACACTGATGCACCTACCCCTGAAGTATTATGAATTACTAGTTTGGATGTTTCTGAAAAAGGGGGCACTTCATCTGTGCTGAGTGAAATCCTACCAAGCTCTAAGATCATTTCCTTTGATTGGAATAGTCTAGCTGGGCCTCATCTTCCTTCCTCTACACCTTTCTAGATAAGGGTTGATATTAGAAACCATACGGTTCATCGATGTATTGTAGATGAAGGAGCCTCTGTTAGTATCGTATCCCCTTATTCTTGGATATATTTAGGTTTCCCTAACCTTGTTACAATTGTTAATTGGTCATTTAATTTCGATAGAAGACCTAGTGAATCGGTGGGATTCCTCCCTCAGGTACCTATTACTTTGGGTGGAAAAATAGTATTAGTTGATTTTATGGTTTTAAAGGACCTTGTGGACTTTGATATGATTCTTGGATGTGATTACGTATATGTTATGCATGTTGTTATCACCTAATATTTTCCTGGGTTGTGGCAGGAAATACCATGGGGTAACTATTGCAAACCAATCTTTAGTGGATGGAAACTAGCCCTTCCAACCATAGGGAGGGATCTCCATTTGGGGCTTCCAACAACAAGATGCAGCTTAAAAATGGCTGGGATATCGATCAAAGTGGTGGCTGGAACTTCAAACAATGAATTAAAAGGTGTTTTTTGGTTGGTTGGAGTTAAGAACGGGAGGATAGTTGGGCATGGAGTCAACTTCGGTGGGTTACTGTCATCAATGGCAGGTTTGGGCCGCAATTGCAGGAGCAGAAGGCAAGGTAGACATGGTTCTTTCACGTCGGAGTAATCGACAGATGAAGGTAGAGGAAGGAGACAATTTTGGACACAAGGCTAGAGCATTTAAGAATGAATTCTAACTTGCAATTTCAAGAGGAAAATGGTGGAATACCTAGTCATATGCATCTGGAGCATGGGGGCATGAATTCTAGACCATGTAATCTTGATCTTTAGGTGTTATGGAAGTAAAAAATTGATGGAAATATGGACCAAAAACACATACACATGAAATAACAGACATCAAAAACACACATCACAGGAATCTCAAGCTCCAAAATCGGGTCTACTCATTGAATTAAGAGGCTGATTTTAATACAGTGCAGAGCAGTAATCTCTCTAAAACAAAAACGTCCAACCCTTTGGTCTACTTCAGACCTTGCCTTTATAGGCTTACAAAACAACAAAATATCCTAACTAATTCAAAACAACTTGCACTGGTAATTATGAAGTCATTCTAACTAAGCTTCCCAAATCAACAACCTCTGATTCTGTCATGCATGGAGGGGAAGAATCACTGGTGCTGGCAATGCGCCATTGGGCCATGGAAACCACTTATTCATCTTGTGAATCAGACTGTTTTAGATTGAATGAGACAAATAACTGAAATAGGCCCCCTTTGTTGTCCCCCAATGCGCCATTTCTATGTGAAAATCTCCATTCCCCGCAACTGTAACTGGTTCTGCAAAACTTTCTTGATCCGCAATTTTCTTTTCCAAACTATGCTTCTGCAATTTTCGTTCCACAATGGCCATTCTGAAACGGGCCTTTCCATAATGTTCCTTTCCACAACCCACAATTATCCACGTGGCGTGCATGGATTGGACTATTGGCCTCTTGCTTTTCTGGGGAATCACCTTTTCGCAATCTGCAATCCGCAATGCGGGATGCAAAAACTTACATTTTTGTGTTTCTGAAGATGATCTTTCTGGAATCCGCAATCCATAATGCGGGATGCGAAAACTATATTTTTCGCCCCACTGGATGCGGGATACGGGATGCGGAAACTTGTCTTTTGCGCTCTTTGGGAAATTGCTTCCCGCAATCCGCAATGTGGATGCAGAGCTCAGAAACAGGCTTGTGGAACGCACTTTCAACCGTTGATATGATTTTCTACTTGATTTTAGCCACCCAATATTCTTTGGTTGCGGAAGAAGCTCTCACTACTAGTTTTTCCCGCAGAAGGGCCATCCTGCCTTGTATTTTCACATTTTCCCACTGTGTCTCGGTCATTTGGCTTGTATTTGTTTGAAATTTATCCAATTTTGGGTTTCTGGATTCTTTATTTGATGCAACCAACCAATGGGTGACCTCAGAGCTTTGAGTGGGATCTTTCCTTTGCATTCCATGGTGGAAACCATAATAAGTGTTAACAGCGGCTCCAACCGGGGATGCTATCCTCCTTGTGAGGTAGCAAGAACATGTAGAGTAATAGTGGCCCTTATTCCATTTCTTTTTCTTCCCCCGTATAACAAAACTAGAACAAGACTAACTGAAAAATAAAAATGACAATGTACAATGGGGGTGGGTCAACGGACTTGTTCTTCACATGAAATAATGCTTCAAGAACCTCCCATTGACGGCTCCCTTGCCAACTGGTTCATAATCTTCGTCCTGCAGGAAGAAAGCATTGTTCCCATGATAAGCGACGATTGTATAGGGCCCCTGCCAAAGGTTATCAAACTTTTGGGCCTGGTATTCTCTTCTAGCATCCCACTTTAATACCAAATCCCCCACTTGGAAATCATCCGCTTTGTGTTTCTATCAAACGTCTTCTTGATTCGGTGTCAAGCTTTCGTGGCTTCAGCCTGCACCCCTTCTCTAATTTCTTGCACTTCCACTAGATGATTAGCTCTCCTCAACTCGGGGTTTGGCTCTTCTTCTTGCTCCTATAGCAATATCATTGCAGGCCCTCTTAGGGAATTAGGGAAAACCACCTTTGTTCCATATACTAATTTGAAAGGAGAAGTTCCAATGGACATTTTGGAGGTGATCCTATCAGTCCACAGGGAAAGGGTCAGCTTGGTGTGCAAGCCCTTTTATTTTCTTGCAGCAGCTTCTTGATTATCCTCACCAGGATTTTGTTAGAGGATTCTACCAATCCATTCCCCTGGGGGTAGTAAGCAGTAGAATGGCCTAATTTGATGTGGAACTTGTCACAGAATTTGACCATTTTCTTAGATTTGAAGGCCTGTGCATTATCAGTGATTGTCTTAATAGGACATCTAGACCTGGACAAGATATTCTCCTCCAGAAACTTGCTGATGATTGTATCTATGGCTTTTCTGGTAGGCACTACTTCGACCCATTTGGTGAAATAATCAGTAGAAGTTAGTATCGATCTGTGCTGCCCAGGGGAGTTGGGGAAAATTTCACCAATGAAGTCTAGTCCCCACTGCTGAAAAAGGGGCTTCCACTGATATTTGTTTCAGAGGCAATGACAAGAGCTTCTTCTTTCCTTCAAAAAATTAGCATTCATGGCTGCTGGCTATTTCCTTATAAGCATCCTTGAACATAGTAGGCCAATAGAACCCTGCCCTGAGAATTTTGTTAACAGTGGCTTTCTAGTAATGATCCCCTCCACAGACTCCTTTGTGAAACTCCTTCAATGTTTATATTGCCTCATCTTCCACAATTCAATTCAAGAGGACACCCCCAGGGTCTTTCCAATAAAGACAACCATTCAGTATGCAATACTTCGCAACCTTCATCTTAGTGGATCTAGCTTTACTTTTTCTCATCTTAGGGGGTGCTTACAAGTTCTGCAAAACATATACAACATCAGAATACCAAGGAGAGGACAGGAATTTGTCTGATACCTAAGGTAGGGGATCTTGGGAAGTTTCTCCCTACATGTGTGACAGCAGGTTCATACTCATTGAATCCAAATTTGACTCAACCATGAATCTGGCCAGGCCTTTCCCCTTAATGAGCAGAGTAGGTTTGATCTCTAGGTCATATTCCAACAGTGTAGCTATCCACTTTTCTCTTCTACCTTCTGGATTAGGTTGTGTCAATATATCTTTCACAACATCATTGGGAACATAAGCTACAACGTGGGAATGTAGGACATAAACCCTGAAGTCCTTCATATTTTTTATCATGGCATAGGCTTGTTTTTCCATAATGTTGTACTTGAGCTCAACATCTCTGAGGGCTCTGCTGAAGAAAGCTATGGGCTGCTCATCTCCTTCCTAATTTTTATATAAAATCACGCCTGCTATGCAATGCTCAGAGGCAAAAGAAAACATAGAAATTCCTTGTCAAAATATGGGATGATCAGTATAGGTGCTTCAACAATTTCTCTTTTTATATCCTCAATTGCTTGCCTAGCTCCTCCAGTCCACCTGACTTGATTTCCTTTCTTAAGCATGCAGGTGTTTGACCTCATGATTTCTGCAAAATTGGGGATAAATATCCTTATGAAGTTCACTGTTCCTAGAAAGGATTGGATTTCCTTTTTAATCCCGAGGAGCTCAATTTTCTGTATTGAATCTATTATGTCTAGGTCAATTTTGATCCCATCTTTAGATATTATGTGGCCCGACAGTTTACCCTCTTGCATGGAAAAATTATACTTTTTAGGGTTCAAAGAGATTCCAAACTTTCTGCACTTGGTGAACAGTTGGTGCAAATGTTTTAGATTTTTTGCATCAGACTTGGAGTATATTGTGATGTCATCCATGTAGATCAACACAAATTTGTCTTTCTCTCCTGCAAAACCTATGTCCATAGCTCTTTGGAAGGTGGCTCCTGCATTCAACAGACTGAAGGGAATCTTAGCATATATGAAGGTTCCCCAAGGTGTGGTAAAGGTTGTCTTGCTCTGATCCTCTGGTTGTACCTTAATCTAATTGTATCCCGAAAATCCATCCATCATGGACATTCTTGCTGCCCCTATAACCTTCTGCAGGATGTGGTCCATTTTGGGTAAGGGGTAGTTATCCTTTAGGGACACCTTGTTGAGATTTCTAAAATCAATACATAGTCTGATTTCACCATTCTTTTTCCTCACTGGGACTATGTTGGACACCCACTGTGAAAACCTCAAAGAGACTATGATTTTGGCTTCATACAACCTCTTTACCTCTTTTTCTACCAGTGGGAGCAGCATGGGATTCATCCTTTTCATTTTCTGCCTGAATGGATTCTCCCCTGTCTTGACTGGTATGGTATGATGGATGATATATGTGTCATATTATTTTAGATCTTCATAGCACCATGCGAACAAATCAGAAAAATTTCTCATCAAATCCATATAGTCCTTTTCTATACATGGGGCCAGAGACTTTGATAGTTTGACAATTCTAGGTTCTTCATTGCTCCCAATATTATAGTCTTCTAGTTCCGTTGGGTTTGGAGCTACCTTGTGATCTCTAGCCACATCATTTTCATCAAACAGTCTTTCCAGGGGGACCAACCCTTTGGGTATGTAATTTCTCTCAAGTTGCAGAATCTCTTTGCCTCCCAAAGCGGTTTCGAGCCTTAGTGGATCAGGTTCCCATCCTTCCTCTTCACAGTCCTCCTTGTCAATCTAAATATTGTAAAACTCCCCAGTCATCTCCAAGAACTTCTTTATCTGTTGTTCATCATTAAATATCTACCAGTGCTTAGCATTGTCTGGGAAAGAGGGTCTATGCATTACATTAATCATGTGAGTTCTGGTAGGGTAAGCAGGGAGCTGAAATTTGCTAGCAGAACTGGCTACAGTGTCTGCCACTGTATTCTTCTCTCTAGGAATGAATAAGATATCGCGCTCTGTGAAGAAATTTTCAAACATGTTGGTGAGCTCTAAGTATGGGTTCTTAATGAGGGCAGCTAGACTAGGAGCCTACTTTAATTATCAAACCAGGGGATGTACAAACTTTAGAGGCACTGGCACTATATGTGCTCTCTAGGATAGTCTTTGTCGAAGTTGCGTGTTTGTATCAATGTTTTTAAGGAGTTGTCAAAAAAAGATTAAATGAACTATAAACAGGATGGTTTAATCTAGTGAGGAGAAATTCGTATGCTAAGAAATTCAAATACTGAAAGCAGGAAATCTATGGCTAAGAATTTGAATGCAGGAAACAGTAAATCTATTTTTTAAGAATTAACTTACTAAAAACAATAAAAATTATACTATGGAATTGAATGTTGGAATTATAACAGATCTATTCTAAAGTAATGAAAGCTTGATCTTTAATCTAAGGGGTATTTACTATAAATCGAATGCATAAAACTCAAAGTCTGATCTAACATAATCTAATGCTAAAGTTAAATTTGGAATGCCATTATCTAATGTTGCAATTTTTAATCAAATCATTAAGGAATGAATTTCATCATGTAACCAATAAATACTGAAAGAAATCAATCTCTATAAGTACTTCTAATAATGAAATTAATACATAGGATGAAGATCTAGATCGCTACTTCATCAGTAAATGCAAGTATATAGAGAAATAGATGTTTAATTATGCCTTGGCAGAATGTTGCTACAGGACTACAGACACAGCGTTATCATACTATAGAATGCGTTGTAATGAACTACGGAATCAAAAGTGATCAACCACTATAGAAATCAAATCATGTTATTTAGATGCTATTTAGAATACTCTCATCTGCAATATAAATTCAACCAATGCACAACACATAATGAGAAATACCTATACTGCAAGATCTCCTAACTTACTTGTTGGAGGGGCCACTCGGCGCCTTTTTCCTGATCTGTAAAGAACGAACTCCTATTCAAAGAGAATCAATAGTTAGACATTTTTTATTAGGTTAAGCATTAGGATTTTATAAATATGGACCTCTCGGGTAGCGAGAGGCCCCTGCTGCTATTTTGAAGAATTATCGTTTTACGTTTCAGACTACCAAGACAGTTGGGTTACAGACCTGGTTTTGAACTATGCAGTTTCTATTTTAAATAAAGACTTTATGTTACCTACGATTCAACATTTATAAGTTCTTTTCACTCCTGAGTACGGGTTGGAGAGGGCCAGTCTTTATTTAAAATAGAAACTGCATAGTTCAAAACCAGGTCTGTAACCCAACTGTCTTGGTAGTCTGAAACGTAAAACGATAATTCTTCAAAATAGCAGCAGGGGCCTCTCGCTACCCGAGAGGTCCATATTTAGAAAATCCTAATGCTTAACCTAATAAAAAATGTCTAACTATCGATTCTCTTTGAACAGGAGTTCGTTCTCTACAGATCAGGAAAAAGGCTCTGAGTTGTGTGATGTTCTTCCAGTTCTTCCCTTGATTCACGCGTTATCCTTTAGTAAACCTACACCTGCTCATTCAACCTCATTTTTCATGCAATTAGCTCATAGCAATGCTTTTCAAAACATAACAGAAATAATATTTTAAACACTTCATTAAATAATTAAGGTAAATCATTTTCCCACTAATGAGTGTATTTTTACAACCTTTCTTGTGCTTTACTGGTGGGAAAAGAAACTATCATATACCTGAAATGGGGACTCATCATCTCCCCCATGCTTGAAGGATTCACCCATCCTTGGGTGACATATTCTGCTCTCTGATGTCCCATGCTACCACCTTGGGCGTCCCTGCCTGCCTGTGGTAGCCCATACTTTGATCTTCCTTGACCCATGCCCTCCTCTCTTCTTCCTCATTGACCTGCTCCTTAATGACTGGAGGAAGGAAGAATGGGGGGTTTAGCCTTATCCCTATCCACCTAAGCTGATTCTTTATCAATGACTCCCTGTAGAGCTTAGCTTTTACGAGAGCATTTTTAAGTCTGGCAGGGGAGTGATGCTCTTTTATTTTCAGGTCATTTTCCACTCTGCGCCATCTTTCACCAATAGACTCTTGAACCTCCTTATGTGTGCTCTGAAGAGTAAGATCAAAGTGAACCACAGCCTCCTGTTGTTTCTCAAGGAGAATTGGGATCAGCTCCTCATCTATGGTGAGATTTCTATGGTCATAGATTATTCTTTCAGGTTGAGTCGCCTCTGCCTTAATCCATAATGGGGTCTGCCATTTTGTTGCTACATAAATGTGGTAGTCCTGATCTCGTTCAATTTCGTTTTTCATCCAAGAACATAATGCCCTTAACTGGAAATCGCCCATGTAAGGGTTTGGCGACCAGTTGGGCGAGCTAGGAGCTACAAAATTGTGTATGAAAAACTCACTGAGCTGGTCCTTCTCCGACTCAGTGGCTTTGAGAGATGCATCCACAAATTCCCTGGTTGTTTCGATTTCTATTAGGAGTCCCTGTGCCAACATTTGGAGTTGGAATTTGCCCCACTTTTCTTGTAGGTAAACTGCATATATTGTTGAAGATGGCCTGTGCTCCAATAGTTTACTGTATATTTTAGTGGTAGTAGCCAAAACATGTTTTAGTTGAACAATTTCCTGGTCCTTTTTGGCTAGTTCCCCTTGTGCCTCAGCCAACTTCTCTTGAAGTACTAAATTTCTTTGTTCTGCCAGTCTTAACTCCCCTGCATGATGCATTTTTAGGATTTGTGTCTTTTCAGATGAAAACGGGGGTGATGTGGGCTGGCTTACTGATCCAATACTCAATGTTTCCAATTCCTTTCTGAGATTTTCTAATTCTGCCCATGCTTCATCGAGTTGATTGACAACCCCAGGGTTTTCATGGTGCTCAGGAGGGTCCTCCTAGAGGTTTTCTTGCTCCTCTTGTTCCTCCTATTCTTCTTGTTCATCCTGCATTTATTGCTCATCCTACTCCTCTCGTTCATCTTGCTCCTCTTGCTCATCCTGCTCCTCTTCTGTAGTGGGATCCTCCTGATCTACCCAAAGATCATTGTCCTCATCCGACATAGTTTGAACTATGGGATTTGGTTCCCTACTCTCTTCCTTGGTAATTCGGATTCTGGACGCTTGTGTGAATCTTTTACTTCTTCTCCTCGGCTCTTGATTACTAGCAGGAATCCTTGGGTTTGTTTTGGCAGAGTCATCCCGTGAATGTTTTATTTTCACCAGGGTATCAGCCACACTGTCTAGGTCAATTTTCCTCTTCGCCCCTGATGTAGAGGTGTTTTTTCTCATTAATCCTAGTGGTAGGGGTACGCCGACTGTGGGTGTGCTCTTCATTCTTTGAACATCTTCAGCAGATACCAACACAAATTCTTCCCAAGAAAGCTCTAGTATCTACACTTTTAATTCCTCACAAACGATTAGTTTGATCACCCCATGATGGGCTAAGGCATTCTCCTTCCCTTTAATCACCTTCTTGCTCATTTCTGCTAGAGATTGGAGAAGGTAGTATGGAATACAAATGTTGTTGTTTAGTGGATGATGGACCCTATGCCTCAATAGTTCTAGGAATCGAAAATAAAAAATGGGGACGTAGCTCAACCTACCAGTGCATGTAATATATTTCTGGACAATGGCAGCCATTTCATCCCACGGTGCAGGCATGGAGAGGATTTTGACTCTGTTTTTATCTTCGTTGTAGGCCTCCCCTCTTTCGAAGAACACTTTCTTTGCTTCATTGACTCCCTGTCGTCCTTGACCCAATGCAGACTGATTGGCATACCAGTGTATTTGGCAATCACATCTTCATCCACCTTCATATGTAACCCCTTCACTCGAGTGACGAATTGTTCATCCTTGATATGTTTTAAGTTCCTTGCGAACTCCATAGCCACCCCTGCATTGTATCCTCTTAATCCCAAGATGAAAGGCATCCAATTCACACTGCAAATGACTGTTAAGATTCGTGGGTTCTGAAAAATAGCACTGTGTTCCTCTGGTTCACTTTTCTTGAAACCTTTCGTCATCTTAAAATCTCTTCTAAAATCAACAAAAACCAACTTTGAATGTGGCTTTTACCTCACTGATCTGGATTGAATATAGACTCAAGGCTGGATTGCTTGGTGCGTGACCACACTCATTTCTAATGGCTTGCTTCTAGAAAGTTCTGAGAGGTTTTTGTTTGCAAAAACCGGCTCTTCTTTGGACGGTCATGCAGCCTTACTTAATTATCTTCCTGCACTTATCCTTATTATTCTTCGTTGTACTTGCTGATTGATCCATTTTTTTCCATAATCAAGCTCTTCATTTCTCTTTATGCTTTTACTTTTCACTTCTGCTCCGATTATTGTGAAGTATGGTGGTTATATGCGGATTCATCATTTGCTGAAATGACGGGTGTGTGCAATCGTGATTTTGTAATCTGAACCTTTCCCCCGACTTTAGAAAAAAGCTGTCCTCAACTTAAAAAATAACCATTTTGGGGATAATGATTTGACCTTAAGAATAAAATGAAAATGTTCATAGATTACCTTGTTATATTTTGTTAGCGTACCTAAGTTCACGATCATGGATGATTTGTATGCGTGCTGGATGCTGTAGTAGATTTGGTGTAATTCGTAGTAATCTTCGGCGTGTCAGTAGCTATGTGTGCTGCCGGCATTTTCTTTTGGCTTGTTTGAAATTTGGTGTATCGCCTTTGTTTGAATTTTGTGCCATTTTTTATTTGACTTTGTGATGATGCTTTGTATGAATTTGATTGCTTGGTGCTGTGCTTGGATGAATGCCTGGCTCACTTGGATAAATGGAAACCTCACTTGAATAGATTGCAGGATCTCATGAAGATATTGCAGATTTGATTGAAATTTATGCTATGATGTATTCCTTTAGTGGTTGATATATTTGCTGGATCGCTTGAATACATGTCTGGCTCGCTTGATTGCTGTTGATGTTTGATAATTCCCAAGCTCGCTTGATTGTTGTGGATGTTTTGATACTTTTCTGGCTCACTTGCATATTGATGTTTCTTTTGCTTGATATTCATTTTTGCAATTTTTGATGCTCCATGTTCATAGGTGCGTATGTGGCCTTGTAATTTGGCCTGTTATTCATTCAACTATATTTATTTTTCTTTATTTTTTTTCCTTTTTTTCTCTTTTTTTCATCTTTTTTTTCATTTTTTCATTTTTTCTCTTTTTTTTCAATAAAATTCCATATTCTCTATCAGCATCAGTTGTTGCTGGTAGAGTAGTTGTGTAAAATCTTCCTTTGACTGTGGTTTCTTGTAGATTTTTAGTCGATGTCCATTCACTATCATGGGAAACTGTTGTTCATCTATTGCAACAATTTTGACTGCTCCATTGTCATAGATGTGCTCAATGATGTAAGGTCCTAGCCATCTAGTTGTTAGTTTTCCTTTGAATATGTGAAACTTGGAGTCATAAAGTAGTGCCCAATCACCTTCCTTGAACTTTTTATCCTTTAGGTGTTTGTCATGCCACTTCTTTCTTTGTTGCTGGATGATTTTAGTGTGTGCAAGTGCTTGTTGGCGTTGCTCATCCAGTTGATTCAATTGTAGCATGCGTTCTTGTTGTATTTCTAATAGTTCCATGTTCAAATTTGCTGCAATTCTTAGTGCTTTGATTTCAAATTCAAATGGCAACATGACTTTCTTTCCATATACTAACTCATAAGGTGTGAATCCTTTTGTTGTCTTCCATGTGGTGTTATAGGCCCAAACCGCCTCACTTGATCTATCAACCCAATCTCTTTTGTGGAGTTGGACTGTCTTTGTTAGAATCCTCTCTAATTCTATGTTGGTGACTTCTGCTTGACCATTTCCTTGAGGGTGATATGAAGAGGATTGTCTATGCTTAACCTTATTCCTATTCAGTAGGTCCTCTATTAAGTTGGATGTAAATTGTGGTCCTTGATCCGAAACTAGTTCCCTTGGAACACCAAACCTTTGGAAGATTTGCTTAGTGAAAAATTTTGCTACATTGTTTTCATTTGCTGCAGCAAGTGCTGCTACCTAAGTCCATTTTGTAAGGTAATCTGTGCATACTAGAATGTAGCTCTTTTGATTTGATGGTGGGTTGATTGGACCAACGAAGTCAAATCCCCATTTCTCGAATGCTTCTAAGGAGATCTATGGATGAAGAGGCATTTCTTCTTTTTGTGTAGGCTTCCCCATTCTTTGACAGTCATCACAGTGGGACACATACTCATAAGCATCTTTGTGGAGTGTTGGCCAATAATACCCTGTTTGCAAGATCTTGTAGGCTGTCCTTTTTGTAGCATAGTGTCCTCCAGAGGATTCATTGTGAGTGGCATGCATTATGTCATGTACTTCATCTTCCCTAATGCACCTTCTAAGTATTTGATCTGGCCCCTATTTAAAGAGCATGCCCTCTATCCATGTGTATGTGGCACTTTGCCTTATTACTTTTGTCTTTTCTTTATAACTGTAATGTTCGGGAAACTTCCCTAATACTAAGTAGTTTGCTATGTCAGCAAACCATGGGATTCTTGTTGATATGGAAAAAAGGTGCTCATCAGGGAAGTTATCATTAACCAACTCATTATCTTGTCCATGTGTGACTCTTGACAAAAAGTCTGCTACAACATTATGCTTGCCAGGTTTATCTATTATAGCAATGTCAAATTCTTGTAGAAGTAGAATCCATCTAATAATTATAGCACTAGTATTAGGCTTGTTCATAAGATATCTGATTGCTGAGTGGTCAGTGTGGACAAAACTTTGGTATCCTGTGACGAAATGCCTGAATTTATTGATTGCATGTATTACTGCTAAAAATTCCTTCTATGTGACTGTGTAGTTGAGTTTTGCCCCAGCCAAATTTTTGCTTATATAGTATATGGCATAGGGTTTCTTGTCTCGTTCTTGTCCAAGCACAGATCCAATGGCTTTATTTGATGCATCTGTGTGGATGTGAAATGGAATTTCCCAATTTGGTACTTGGAGTACTGGTGCTGTGATTGTTTTCTGCTTAAGATTTTCAAATGTTGTCATGCAATTGCTTGTCCATATGAACTCATTGTATTTTGTGAGAAGTGAAAACATTGGGGCAGCAATTCTATTTTATAATTTTCAATAAATCTTCTGTAGTACCCTGTTTTTCCAAGGAAACTTCTCACATCCCTTTGTTTGATAGGTGGTGGCAGCGTTTTGATTACTGAGACTTTTGCTTGATCAACCTCTATCCCCCTCTGTGATATATGATGTCCTAGAATGATGCCTTCTTCCATTAACATCCTGCATTTGTAATTGCTTAGGCACAAGCTCATCTCAATACATTGTTTTAATACTAATTCAAGATTATTCAATGCTTGCTCAAATTTTTGTCCATAGGGTGTGAAATCATCCATGAAGACTTCCATTTTTTCATTTATAAAATCAGAGAAAATACTCAATATGGCTCTTTGAAATGTTGTTGGGGCATTACATAAACCAAAGGGTAGAACCCTATAGGCATCAGTTCCCCATGGGCATGTAAAGGTCGTCTTATCTTGATCAGCAGGGTGTATTAAAATTTGGTTGTACCCACTGAAACCGTCTAAGAATGAAAAATACTTGTTTCCAGATAATGTATCTAGCACCTGATCTATAAATGGAAGAGGAAAGTGATCTTTCTTGGTTGCTTTATTCAGCTCTCTATAGTCCACACAAATTCTCCATTTGCCTCCTTTTTTAGGTACTATAACCAGTGGTGAGACCCACTCACTGTCAGATATTGGATAGATGAACCCTACATCTAATAACTTTTGTAGTTCCACTTTGACTATGTCTTTCAATGCAGGGTTGAGACTTCTTTGTGGTTGCCTGATAGGACTAGAACCTTCTTTGATGTAAATGTAGTGTTTGCAGATATCAGGATGTATTCCTTTCATGTCTGCATATGTCCATGCAAATGCTTTACTTTGTTCTTCTAGTATCTTCATTAATTTGTTTTCTTGTTTTGGTTTCAAATTGGAATTTATGTTGACTGTTTTGCCAGGCAGAATTATTTTTACCTTTTCAATTTGTTCGTCTAGTACTTCTGTCCATAACTCATCCATGTTCTGTTTTGAACTGTCACCTGTTTCTATGAAAAAAAATTCTTCAATAACATGATTGTTAGAAGATACATCTTGTATAAATCTATCTATATGGCCATCTTCGTTTATTGCTTTTAGTGATAGTGAAGCATCAATTGTTAGGATAGGTCATAGGTTGTGATTTGGTGTGTCATGATAATCATCAGTCCAATTTTGATATTCTAAATCTGAAGATTTCTTTGCTGGTGGGTAGATTGTGATTTTCTTCCTGGCATGTCCACCGATGATAGTCATATTCCCTGATCGGCAACCTATGTAAGTGTCTGCAGTTGCTAACCAAGGTATACCTAGTATGATTGGATAACCACTAAGTTTTCTCTTGACTTCAATTACTATGAAATCAGCTGGGTATTCCCAGGATTCAATATTGATCATAATGTCTTCGAGCATCCCTTCGGGTTTCACAGTGGATGTGTCAGCTAGCTGGAGTATTGTAGTTGTTGGTCTGATTAACGACTAGAGTCCTAGGTACATCATGGTTTCCTTAGTCATGACGTTAATAGAAGCTCCCAAATACTAGGATTTTATTTATTTGCTTCCTATTGATGGTGACGTTCACTATAGGATTACCCGGATCAAGATACTTAGGGTTAATGATAATACCCAGCATTAAATCAGCCAATTGTCCTACTACATTTATTGTTGGTGGGTCACGCTTCCTCCTCCCAGGTTTCTTCAGACAATTTTCTCTAATAAATTTGTTATAGATGAGCACATCCCTTATGGCTTGCAAAATCGGTATTTGGATGTTTAAGTGTTTTAATTCGTTTAAAATTGCATTTTCTTCTTCCTCTTTTGTACTACGTATGAGTTTATCTGGAAATAGAGGGTTTATGTTTCATGGGAGTGGTTGGGTTTCTTCTTCTGGCGGATTTTGTTCATCCGAATGGTGAATATAGGGTTCTTTTGTTTGTTCTTGAGCTTCAGGTGGTGGGATGTTTTGTGTTGATGTATTTTGCAACGTTTTTCCGGATCTGAGGTTTATTTCATTTATTTCCATGGTGTCTACGACATAGGTAGGGAATTGTGTGATATCCGCGTTATAGGTCTGTTGTTGTTGTGGAGGTTTGTTATTATTAGGGTTTGGGATGGGTTGGGATGGAATTGGTGGAGGTCTTGGGGGTGGGGGTGGCATGATAAGTGGATGTTGTGAAGGGGATCTCCAATTGGATGGGTGGGGGTATTGATTTGTATAATTATTGTTTGTTGGGGCAAAAGGTGGGGGGTATGGAGGGTAGGATGGTGGATAATATGGGTGCTGATAGGTTTGTTGATTTTGCTGCCACTGATTCTGAGTTGGCTGTGATTGCCAAGGGGTTGGTATAGAGTTCCAATTTTGCTGACCCTGAGTATAGTATGTTTGATTGCTAGGTTGATATGGTCTAACAAAGTTACTCCTTCTTTGATTTATAAAACAGAGCTGTTCTATTGCTCCTTCAGCTGCTAGATCTTGAATAACAGCCTTACATGAGGGTAAGAGGGTGCATTTATCAGTGGAGTGGTTGTCAGTGCAGAGACCACATACTTCTATGGTGTTTAAAGTGCACTGCCCCTTCTCATGTTTCTTTCTATAATGAGGACAGAATACTGCCAAGGCTTGGTTAATTTCATCCTGCTTCTTTTTTATCTGAAGCACATCAAGGTGCATGGCCATAGATTGTAAAATGTCTGTCTTCATATCATCTAACAGGTTTCCTAAATCAGATTTTGTAATATTGGGTCCTGAAGATGATGAGGATCCTATGGGTGGATGTGAATCTCTTATCCCATTCTTGCTTTTCCTAGACCTAGAATGGTTCTTGAAGATCTAGAGTATCTGGTCATAAGTCTTCTGAAATATGTCTCCATCTCCTAAGAGGTTTAAGATCTCAAAATTCTCTTCTTTGATCCCTCTAAGAAGGACGAGTTTTAGTGATTCGGGGTCTAGGGTGCAATCGTTGGCTCATTTGTAGCTGAGCTGGAAACGTTGGGCATAGTCTTCTAAGGATTCACGGTCTCCCTACTGCATCGTAAATATTTCATCCCTGGTATCTTTTGCCTTACAGTAGTCCCTGTATTTCTCTAGGAATTCTTGTTTCATCTAATCCCAACTGAAAATACTATTTCCCTATAAACTCATGAACCACCTAAGGGATAAATCTTTCAATGTGGAGGGAAAAAGTCTCAGTTTTGTGCATCCGTAGTGTAGTCAAAGGATCTACAAACTACCTCAAATTCGAACAGGAATGTGTCGGGATCTTCTGAAGTCAATCCATGGAAGTTTGGTAAATTGTTAGGGTTTATATTCTTCATCCTAGCATCTCCAAGAGGTATGCTAATGGGGAAGGTGAACAACTCCCTAGGTTCCTCTTCTTCGTCTACCATAGTGGTGTTTGAGTTGGAGCTAGTAGAGAAGTTGTCTCTGTTTGGATCGTATGTGGAGTCGTTTTTATAATTTAGAAATTCAAACTGAGAATTGTCAGAACTATTATTACCATTGTTACTCATATGATGCTGAGGCAGAAATCATCCAAACCTATCCCTCTGTCGGTGAGGCATTCATTGGTAAAAATTTTATGTTTTTGTTTTTCGTGTTTTATGTGTGTTTTTGTTTTGTTTTGTTTTTGAAGATGTCTCCTAAAGATTTAGCACCTCCCCGACAACAGCGCCAAAAAGTGATGAGCTCTAAGTATGGGTGCCTAATGAGAGCAGCTAGACTAGGAGCCTACTTTAATTATCAAACCAGGGGACGTACAATCTTTAGAGGTACTGGCAATATATGTGCTCTCTAGGATAGTCTTTGTCGAAGTTGGGTGTTTGTATCAATGTTTTTAAGGAGTTGTCAAAAAAAGATTAAATGAACTGTAAACAGGATGGTTTAATCTAATGAGGAGAAATTCTTATGCTAAGAAACTCAAATACTAAAAGCAGGAAATCTATGGCTAAGAATTTGAATGCAGGAAACAGTAAATCTATTTTTTAAGAATTAACTTGCTAAAAACAATAAAAATTATACTATGGAATTGAATGCTGGAATTATAACAGATCTATTCTAAAGTAATGAAAGCTTGATCTTTAATCTAAGGGGTATTTACTGTAAATCGAATGCATAAAACTCAAATTCTGATCTAACATAATCTAATGCTAAAGTTAAATTCGGAATGCCATTATCTAATGCTGCAATTTTTAATCAAATCATTAAGGAGTGAATGTCATCATGTAACCAATAAATACTGAAAGAAATCAATCTCTATAAGTAGTTCTAATAATGAAATGAATACATAGGCTGAATATCTAGATCGCTGCTTCATAAGTAAATGCAAGTATATAGAGAAATGGGTGTTTAATTGTGCCTTGGCAAAATGTTGCTACAGGACTACAGACACAATGTTATCATATTACAGAATGCGCCGTAATGAACTACGGAATCAGAAGTGATCAACCACTATAGAAATCAAATTGTGTTATTTAGACGCTATTTAGAATACTCTCATATGCAATATAAATTCAACCGGTGCACAACACATAATGAGAAATACCTGTACTACAAGATCTCCTGACTTACGTGTTGGAGGGGCCCTCTCCAACCCATACTTAGGAGTGAAAAGAACTTATAACTGTTGAATCGTAGGTAACATAAAGTCTTTATTTAAAATAGAAACTACATAGTTCAAAACCAAGTATGTAACCCAACTGTCTTGGTAGTCTGAAACGTAAAACAATAATTCTTCAAAATAGAAGTAGGAGCCTCTCGCTACCCGAGAGGTCCATATTTATAAAATCCTAATGCTTAACCTAACAAAAAATGTCTAACTGCTGGTTCTCTCTGAACATGAGTTCATTCTCTATAGATCAGGAAAAAGGCACTAAGTTTGGTGATGTTCTTCCAGTTCTTCCCTTGATTCACGCATTATCCTTTAGTACACCTACACCTGCTCATTCAACCTCGTTTTGCATGCAATTAGCTCATAGCAATGCTTTTCAAAACATAACAGAAATAATCTTTTAAACAATTCATTAAATAATTAAGGTAAATCATTTTCCCACTAACGAGTGTATTTTTACAACCTTTATTGTGCTTTATTGGTGGGAAGAGAAACTATCAGATACCTAAAATGGGGACTCATCACATGTCCCACACACCATTCCTGTAAGCCTTTAGCCTGGGATGCTTAGCCTCATAATTGCCTTTCACCTGCTAGATTATCAGCTCCGCATATCCATAGATTCTGGTATTCTTAGCTTTCATACCTTTGAGTACATCCAAGCCCAATAGCAGATCTTCATATCCCGCCACGTTGTTTGAATAGTCAAACATTAGTTTGAAAGTATGAAACCTGGCACATGCATTTCTTTTGTCTGGAGGGACGATCCATATCCCTGCTCCAAGTCCTTGTTTGTTCATAGCCCCATTGAACTTCATGACCCAGTGATCCTCTTTTCAGAGGGTGGCCACGGCCTCTGTTTCCAATTCTGATTTCTTGTTACCGCCCTCTTCCATATGTTTCCCATCATTCTCTATGCTAGATAAGCTTTCAAGGCATTGAACCCCCTTTCCATCGTTGGCTTCACCATTCGTTTCAAGTAACTTAGCAGCTTTTGCATCTTCTCCTTCTGAACCTGGATCATAGCAGAGAATTGAGGAACCTGCATCCATGTCTATGGAAAATATGGGGTGGTTCGCAGGCATGTCCTTGTCGCTCACCATGTATGATAGTCTATGCTCCCTGTACAGTCTTCTTCTTTCTCCAAAGACGGGGATGGTGGCATAAGACATGTCCATTTGCATGGTTCCCTTCAACTTTCCAGTCCATGACTTGGTCAACAACATCCCAAACTTAGGTGGAATATCAACCACTACCACATCCATGATAATATTCTTCTAAGGCATCTGAGTTGGTGAGACCACCATGTCTTTAATCACCCCTAAACATGGAACTCTTTTGGAATCAAAGGAGAACAAATATTTATAGGTCCTGGTTATTTCTAACCCAAGGTTCTCCACCACTAAACTGGGCATGAGGTTATGAGAGGATCCTAAATCAAACATGGCATTATGCAGGATATGGTCATGTATGTTGAGACTGATGTAGAAAGGAGGGAAATCAACTTCTGAAGCATTTTCTACATGGGGGGGAAATAGAAGGGTGGGCTTGTCATCTTGCAAATTGAGGGTATCACGCTGCTTTTCTTCCCCACCATTCACTACCTTTAGGATCTAGTATTTATACTCTGAGTTCTTGACCAATTCATTCAAGGGGTTGGAGATCTTAATCTTGGATATTTCATTCTCCAAGATGAAAGTAGTATGGACATTCTCTGCTATCTTTGTGTCACCTTCACCTCCCCCTTCTGGAATTTTCTTTGGAGTTTCTGCCTCCTTCCCAAGAGTCTCCTTAGAGATTGCATCCTTTGGGTCTTTTCTCCCAGGGATTTCATTTCTTTGTGGATGGGAAGAGGATGGATCGGCAGCAACCTTTCCTCGATCTACTTTTACTTTTCTACTTATCAAATTATGTTGCCTTTCGAATTCACAGATGGAATTGTGGAGCCCTCTTTGGTATTGGTCAGATTTTGATCCACCAGGGACATCATCTGATTGCAAGGAAGACCGGTGATGTTCATCTTTAGTTAAATAGAACTGGGGTTGGACTTGATCAAAGAGATGGATTTGCTATTCATCCTGTCTATCTTCTTCCTCTTCATCTATGAAATTCTCAGTAAAATTTGGTTTGATTGGATGATTGTCAGGGTTCCACGGTTCTCTTGGTCTTCCTTGTGGGGCAGGGGGTCTTTTGAGATTGTTATTTCGAGCTTGGGGCTATGGGTTTTTTCTGGCAGGAGGACTTCTATTAAGGGAGATCCTATCCACCAGTCTCTCCATAGTTTTCATCATATGTTCAAATTTGGCATCCATGGACTAGGATGTGGAGGGTTGCGCTGCTTCATTGCATCTCTTTTTCTTAGCTTCAGTCAAGTGTTTCACTTTACTAGAGGCCATCAAATTTGATTCTACTTCTAGTGCATCTTTCAGCACATCAGGGAGAGTGGGGGATCTTCTTTCTCTCAGCATGAGAACAAATTCATTGTCAAAAAAGTTGGAAAAATGAAGCTTGGCTGCTCCAACAGGGGGTTTTATGTCCACAAGGATAGAATTGTACATTCTCATGAACCTAGCTGAGAATTCTTGGACAGTCTCCACATTGTTTTTCTTTGTATGTTCATACTGAGTGAGAATCCGGGGAGGTTTTTTCTTATCCTGCCATCTAGCTAGGAAAGATTCTTCAAATCTTTTGTAGGTATCTATTCTTCTATTTGGAAGGGCCTTAAGCCATTTCTTCACTTCCCCTGCTAAAGTTTGGGAAAACAACCTCATCTTAACATCATCTTCATCTACCTCTTCTAGGTCTATGAAGTCATTGAACTAGTCTACATGTTGTTTTGCAGGGACTCTTCTCTCCCCATCAAATCTCATGAGGCATTGGGCATAGGCCACAGGTAGGTCATCAGGATTTGGTGGAACAGCCAAAGGAGCATATCTGGAAGCCATGGCTCTTAGGTTTTGTTTGGGAGTAGAGGGGGTTTTTGGAGCAACATGGGTGATACTCAGGACTTGGGTACTTTGGCCAACACCTTTAGCAAAGGGAGATAGACCACTAACTTTTTCCCAAGCTTGTAAATTTTCCTACCAGGCACTTAGGCAATGGGTCTAGAATTCTCTTTGGTCAAATAGGGTATCCCTTAGATCAGTCTCAGACCTAGATCTGAATGGGGAAGGCTCAGTCCTTAAACTTGGACCCCTCTTTCTTAGGTAAAGAGAAGGACCTAGTTAATAGAGAAATACTTGTCTGGCTTCTCTTTGCTTTCTTGATGACCTTCTCTGGGTATGAAGTAACTTTTGGTAGCTCAGGATCCGGATGAATTCTGGTAGGTATTCTCCTATGAGCCACACTTTCTTCTAAGGGTCCTCCAATTCAAAATATGGACTCACTACAAGAATAATGCAGGATCCTTTTAGCTTCTGACTATTGTTCTCTCTTAGTAATCAGCTCTGGTCTGATACAAACTTTTGAAGTAGGATCAATCTCCAATGGAATCGCCAGAATGTAAGTTAGAGTTGCCAGGGAAAATGATACAACCTCAAAATCTTAGACTCTCTATTCACCCTCAGAGGTCTGATTTTATACCTCAAAAACTAGAGATCTTCCCTAGTGGAGTCGCCTGAATGTTATCACCCAATATTTTCCTGGGTTGTGGCAGGAAATACC
The DNA here is from genome assembly GCA_027924585.1 of Larix kaempferi. Taxonomy (NCBI): domain Eukaryota; kingdom Viridiplantae; phylum Streptophyta; class Pinopsida; order Pinales; family Pinaceae; genus Larix; species Larix kaempferi. Next base: position 9,803,050 of record BSBM01000072.1, on the reverse strand, counting down.
ATGGGGTAACTGTTGCAAAACAATCTTTAGTGGATGGAAACTAGCCCTTCAAAACACAGGGAGGGATCTCCCTTTGGGGCTTCCAACAACAAGATGCAGCTTAAAAATCGGTTGGGATATCGATCAAAGTGGTGGCTAGACCTTCAAACAATGAATTAAAAGGGGTTTTTTGGTTGGTTGGCATTAAGAACAGGAGGACAGTTGGGCATGGAGTCAACTTCGGTGGGTTACTGTCATCAATGGCAGGTTTGGGCCGCGATTGCAGGAGCAGGAGGCAAGGTAGACATGGTTCTTTCACGTCAGAGTAATCAACAGATGAAGTTAGAGGAAGGAGACAAGTTAGGACACAAGGCTAGAGAATTTAAGAATGAATTCTAACCTACAAATTCAAGAGAAATAGGGTGGAATACCTATTCATATGCATCTGGAGCATGGGGGCATGAATTCTAGACCATGTAATCTTGATCTTTAGGTACTGTAGAAGTAAACAATTGACGAAAATACAGAGCAAGAACACATACACAGGAAATAACAAACATCAGAAACAAACATCACAGGAATCTCAAGCTCCAAAATCGGGTCTGCTCATTGAATTAAGAGGCTGAGTTTAATACAACACAGAATAGTAATCTCTCTGAAACATAAACGTCCAACCCTTTGGTCTACTTCAGACCTTGCCTTTATATGCTTACAAAACAACAATATATCCTAACTGATTCAAAACAACTTGCACTGGTAATGATGAAGTCATTCGAACTAAGCCGCTGAATCGACAGCCTTTGATTTTGTCATGTGTGGAAGGGAAGAATCACCTGTGCTGGAAACACGCCATTGGGTCATGGAAACCACTTATTAATCCTGTGAATCGGGATGCTTTAGATTGAATGAGACAGATAACTGAATAATGCCCCCTTCGTCGTCCTCCAATGGACCATTTCTTTGTGAAAATCTCAATTTCCCGTGACTGTAACTGGCTCTGCAAAAATTTCTCGATCCGCAATTTTCTTTCCGCAACTGTGCTTCTGCAATCTCCGTTTCACAATAGAAATTCTGCAACGGGCCTTTCCGCAACCCACAATTAACCACGTGGCGTGCAGGGATTGGTCTTTTAGCCTCGTGTTTTTCTAAGGAATCACCTTTCCGCAATCCGCAATCCACAATGCGGGATGCGGAAACTTAATTTTTTGTGTTTCTGAAGATGATCTTTCCACAATCTGCAATGCAGGATGCAGGATACAGAAACTATATTTTTTCCCCCCTAGAGGATTACTCTTCCACAATTTGCAATCAGCAATGCAGATTGCGGAATGCGGAAACTTGTCTTTTGTGCTCTTTGGGAAATTGCTTCCTGCAATTCGCAATCTGCAATGCGGATGTGGAGCTCAGAAATAGGCTTGCAGAATGCACTTTCAACTGTTGATCTGATGTGCTCCTTGATCTTAGCTGTAAAATCTTCTTTTGTTGCAGAAGAATCTCTTACTGCTAGTTTTTCCTGCGGAAGGGTCGTCCTGCCTTGTATTTTCACCTTTTGCCATTGCAGCTCGGTCATTTGTCTTGGATTTGTTTGACACTTAGACAATTTTGGGTTTCTGGATTCTTTATTTGATGAAACCAGCCAATGGGTGACCTCGGAGCTTTGACTGGGATATTTCCTTTCCATTCCATGGTGGAAACCATAATAAGTGTTAACACATGTTGTGGTGTCTACTCTTTTTCATATGATGCATTTTCCTCACAACGAAAGCATTGTCACTATTGATCAGCTTGCATTTGTTGATCCTCATTATTACCCAGACCAAGTAGATACCTAGTTAGTAGGCACTACCATGTCACATGATACTTATGTGGCATATTGTTCCTTGAGTCCAATTTCTACTGAGAAGCCTATGAGTTCATACTTACCTTCTCAGGACTGGGTCCCGACAGTTGACCAGGTGATACCTCCATCTGAATGTTTAGATATGTGTTCTATATGGGATGGTATACTTCCTTCTGATGAATTTTTCCTAGAGTCTATAATGCAATCTTCCATTCATTTAGATGTCGATCCAGTTGCAGTTATGTCCAGCCCTAGTTTGACCTTAGAGTCTGATCTTCCTACTGTTGAGTCTTTAGACTCTCCCATAGACTCACAAATCAATGTTCCTGCTGAGTTTGATTCTGCTTTAGAATTTTCAACTACCGTGATGACGAATTTTTTCCTACAGATTCCATCGCATTTTTTAACTTTGATCTTCATCCCGAAGTTGATCATTTTGATTGTAATCCATCAGGATTTGGTACTATAGAGTTTTCATTGGTTAACTCTACCTTATTTATGTCTGTTGTTGATGACAGTGAAGCTGAAAGTATTTCTACCATAGTGACTTGTATCGGATCTTTCTTTACATACGTTTTAGATATGATCGTGGTAATAATGTTTCTTGGAGACAAGATTCTTAGTTAGACTTATACTTGCTTATTGGTCCTTTTCGACACATTGTTCGATCATGTTAGGTATATTCGGAACCTTGCATAGAGTTTTAGGCTTCCCCGCTATTATGATGCATTTGAACATTTTTCCATCTGAATTCGCCATAGGGTAAAAACTTTTGGATCTTGGTGTGTTAGCCATATTTATATGCATTGGCACTAGTCCGATAGTAGAGCCTACCTAACATGGGTCACCCTAGTCAGCACACTCATTCCATTTTGGTGCCCATGCTGAGTTTTTATCATAGGCTCGGGAGCCTTTTTAGATTTACCATGAATTTGAGAAGAAGCCTCGTATCTTTCTTCCTCATATATTTCTGGCCATCCCTAATAAGGCTCCCATTTTTGTGTTTAAATCACATGTGCATTTATTTTGATCTTGCTTGCGCTAATGATCCTGATGCCGGCTTCCATGCTTTTAACTCGTTGTATAAGCATCCACCTCTTATATAATTTACGTTAAGCCATGTATCATTGTTCCTTTGTGATTTCACATCCTTTACCCTGAGGAGACACACCCCGAGTGTCCTTATCTTGCTCTTTTTCCTTGCATTATGCATAGCTTCATTCCATGCACTTGGAACTAGTCTCGCATGTCCTTGACACTCGTCTCCTCCCATTACGATCATTTTTCCACCTTCACTTGGAGCTCGTTAAAAACAGTAAGGAAGCTATCAGCATTCTTCCATCTCTCCTTTGAGCTCGTTAAAAACAGTAAGGATGTCACGAGTTTATTCTTTTGGGCTTGTTAAACTTTTACGTAATCTTCCACCTTGTGAGCATCAGCATTCTTTGGCCTGTAGGATCCATTTCACTGACTCAGATCCACTTTATATCCTTTCGACATATTTTTTCCTCATTTTTCCTCTGACCCACTTGTTGCGTCATTATAGCAGGCGTACCCGCGAGTTGCATCACTATATCCCACGAGTATCAAGTAAAATGGTAAAAATCACTAGTTTATTACTTTTTACTCCCAAAAAGTGGTCATTGGGTGACCTTTGTCTCTCCATCTGCCCAAGTAACATCTTGATGTGTCCTTTCACTTACCTTTGAGAGGACTATATACTGAGCACATATGGCTTATAGATGGGGGGAGAAAGAAGAGCAACAGAACTCTAGTGGATTTTTGCCCTATCTTGAGTCTACACTCATTGATCCTTGTAGTTGTGAACCCTTTATGCTCACCTTCCAAACTCCTATCTAGTTTGAGTTTTTCATTCATGGAGGATTAAAGTGGTGGAGGCACAAGTGGATTGATCTCGATATTGGTTCAGATTGGTTGCCGGCAAGAGGTCGTATCACTTTGTACTTCTTCTTGTTTATTAATAGAAATACTCATATTCTCGTCCATTAATGTTGTAAATGTTGTTTATCTTACATTGGGTTGCATTTACTTGTTATATCATGGACCATTGCTATTGATGATGTTAATGCCGTTTATATATTATATGTACTTGTTATATATTGGTTGTCAAGACTAATTTGCAGATTCAAGTGCATGGATTGAAAAGCTCCATTGGGGATCTACATCAAACGTTTGGATCGAGGTTGGTTATCTTCTTCATTATCTTAGCATTATCATTTATATAGCATAGTTCTGAGAATTGAGTTGATTTTTGGTAGTCATCTGTCTGTTGTGGTATACCCCAAGCCATAGTGAGTTTTCTCCAACACATCATTATGCATAGCTTCGTTCCATGCACTTGGAACTAGTCTCGCATGTCCCTGACACTCGTCTCCTCCCATTACGATCATTCTTCCACCTTCACTTCGAGCTCGTTAAAAATAGTAAGGAAGCTATCAACATTATTCCATCTCTCCTTTGAGCTCATTAAAAACAGTAAGGATGTCACGAGTTTACTTTTTCGGGCTCGTTAAAATTTTATAGAAAAAAGATTTTTATGGAGTTCTCTCTAAACTCTTGTTAGACTCCTTAAAATTGACAAGATCATCGAGTCTACTTGTTCACTTCAAACTTGCTAAAGGAATTGAAGGGACATCCACTTAGGTATAAGTTTACTCATTTTCTGGACCTTTCTGTATTATTTACAAAAAAGGAATACTCTAGTCATACTTGGCTAGAAGATTTCTTCTCTCATTGTTTTACCCTTTTTTTCGGGCAATGAGACTAACTTTATGAAAAATGATTGCTTTGGAGTCTTCTTTACGATTTTCAGATTCTCCAAATATGAAAACACCAGCGAGCATCTACCAACTCATGCTCGATGTGAAATCCACCAGTAGGTATATTTAGTCGTTGTTTAAGTTTTTCAGACTCCTTAAATATGAAAACACCGGCGAGCATGAACAGATCCGGGATCGATATTAAAATACATGGATCGATATCTTATTGAGTATTAGTCTATATTTTCTTCAAAATCGTAAAACAATGAAGAAAGTCTGGAGTTCCCCTTCCATGGACTCATACAATTACACATGGTTGGATCCTTATCGAGCATACTTTAGTTCTTTTTCAAGCTCGTTAAAAAATGAAAAAGGTATCTAAAAAGAGAAAGGGAAGGGAAGAGTGTTAAATATATTTCAATACGATGGCAGCAAGCCAACTATTTCCTTAAATAAAGCACCTGTTTTGAGTGTATATAACAAGTTGGGTTCTAGTTTTAGCCTTAGCGTAAACCTGATCCCAGAGTTTTTACTCCTCCGATTGGTTACTCTTCCAATAATATGGAGAATCTGTTAATGTCTACTACATTGCAGATTTATATCATGGTCCCTTTATGTTCAATGTTTCCTAAGTCACTCTTGTGTCGTGCTCACTATTCAAGGATACATCATGTGTTGGCCATTCTGCAGTTTCCTTGACCTCATGTGTCGGCCATTCCTTGGTGTTAGTATGTTTGATCATGTATTCAATCCTACTCCAAATCAGATTAAACTTTGATTTTTCCTCGTGTTGGATGATGTAGGATACCTTAAGGCCTCCCTTCTAGTGGACTTCTTCCCATCGAGTTCAACTCATCTTTCTATGGGAACGAAGTTTAGAGTTTTCGGTAGTACCTTGGGGATTGTAGTCATCAGTAGCAATTTCAATCTTCATTGAGTTATGGGAATATATTAATTTCCCTTACTCGATGGATTCTTCAGGTGTTCAACTTCAAGAACATCTATTCACACCTCATAGAATGTACTAGGTACCTTGGGACCCATTTTCATTATTGGTGGGTTTCCCTCGCATTTGTTAATGGTATACATCAATGACCGGTAATCAAACAGTGCCCTCCATGTGCGACCTCAACTCATTTATTCGCATGGTTAGGATTTATACCTTGAGACGGTTTGGATGAATACCTTAGCCCTATGATAGCATCATTATATTTTGTTATTGCTCAAGTTGCGCAATACTGAGCCACACTCTTTTTGGCTCTTGATGAGACATATATCCAGTTTGCTCTCTATGGCTATGTTCTCGAGTTTCGACATAGATCCACTTTTGTATTTATGTGCCTATGTTTACACTTATGTTTCTGATGGATCCATGCTTGTATTACAGCATCCATGATATATGCATCAGTATTGGATCATTATTGTATCTTCTTGGATGTCATGTTCCACTATTTGAACATGGACATTTATCTCAGACATTTATCCCAAGGATGAGTTTTTCTGACATTTCCTTTCTTTCATGTACTTCATTTGAGCCTATGATTCTTGGTTTCTCTGGTTTCTCCAAATCCAGGACTCAACCATATTATTTACAAGGTATTTCGGCCATCATCTTCCCCTCTGACCTCATACATTAGGGGCCATATGTTATAGCCAAAATCGACACTTCTCCGTTTGTGACGACACTTACATCTTTTAGTCGCTCACGACACTTCCTGAGATTACTGTGAGTCACAAAAAAGGAAATTTTTGGATGGAAGAGCCATATTTTGGACTTTAGATGGATGGAATTACCTAATTCATGGTCCATTTGATAGGTAATAACCTTATGAACAATTTTCTAGACTAAAACTTCTCCAGAAAAACCCCAGAAAAGGTTGTTTTTGACCATTTTTCCATAAAAACGCAGGTTGCATATGCTAAAAGTTGCAGGTTTCCTAAAAATTCACAGGTTGCATATGCTAAGAGTCATGGGTACCCGCTGGTTGTCCCTTTTCAAAGCCGCGAACACATCAGAAACACTAAAAATGCATAAAATCGCCAAAAAGGTTCGGTTTGGGTGGTTTTGGAACCTCCTTTTCTGTTGTAACTAATTCCCATTCGACCATATCTTCTTCACTCGCTATATAAGAGAGGGAGAGGGACCATGAAAGGGAACCAAGCCCATTATATTTTTATGCTGGATGAATTGAGACTCACATCCCTCTCACTTGTGCCTTAGTTTCTTGTAAACCCTAGCACATCTTATCAGAGGTTGGGATCCTTGGAGAAGAGGAGTAGGAGACCTTGAATCTTGGTTTCATGAAGTGCCATGCTTGAAAAAAGGTATAATTTTATGTACTTGCGTCATTCATTAATAAATATCAAGTCGTTTCTTCCTTTCCCAATAATATTGTTAATATCTATTTTTTTTTTTATTACTAGTTGGTGTTATGCTTTATTGTTAATACCAATATTTATTGGTAGTCAAACTAGTTATAGAAGGGTTCTGATTTGTTTTGCAGGTTTTTGTTGTAGCAGAGGACGAGAGAAAATCTTGGAACAACCTTCATAAACAAGGTACATATTTCTCTTACTTCAAATCTATTTTCTTATAACAACATAGACAAACCCCTGTATGTCTGTTTTATCAACCCTAGTATGTTGGTAGTCTCTTCCCCTACTATAAGGTAAATTCCATAACAATAGAACTGGCGAATCCGTTGGGGATAAGCCTATCTACTTTGGGGTATCCAAGGCCATTTTTTCTAGTACATTTGAAGGTTTGATTTTTATTTAATGTTAGGACCAATCTCTAAGCTTTGTTAGACCCTTTCCTTGCTCAGTTTTGAGTCGTATTTTGCATTTTTTTTGGACTTTTCTGCATACTCGCGAGTATGTGGTACTTACTATCATGGTTCTGATCCTTTTAACCCACCAGTCACTCGCACTTGTCCCTTTTTACAGTTGCGGGTCCCTCTTGATCTTGAATTTTTCAAATTTGGAGATTTTTTTGGTTTTTGATTGCATTGGTTGGAATCCTTGCTGATCCTAGGTGTTTTTAGGACCCCTTGGAAGTGGTGTCTTGTCTCTTGATTGATATTAATTTTATGTTTGGATTATTTTTAAAGAAATTTGGGATTGTTTGGAATAATTTGGGGCTTTTTGACCCAAGTTGGGGCTTTGTGAACTAGTTTGGTGTTTTTACCCTAATTTGAGTCTAATTGAATTTACTTGCTCCAATTTGACTGGATTTGGAACCTATTGAATCTATTTGACCCTATTTATATCTATTTGAGTGAAAATTTCTCTTTTAGATTGGTTTCTTGTCCTTTCTTGTGCTTTTGGTCTCTTTTTTGTAGTGAAAGCTCAAGTGTCTTTTATGTTGTTTATGACCTTGATTGCACTGTCTGTGTGTAGACCTAACTTTACCAAACCATCTTTCTTAGTAAGTCATTTTCTTTGATTGGGTATAAAAGTTCCCTAGGGTATGCTTTTACCAATTTTTGGCATGCTTACATAATAAGAATTTGAAGGTTTATGGCTACTTTCACTGTTTAATAAGGAGATCTAAAACTTTTTACATTTGCTTTGATAGTATGTTACTTTGAATTTCAGTCTTGTTCTCAACTTGAAAAAGCATAAAAATTAAGTTAGTGTTTGTAGAATACTTTGCAAGTGGCTTAAAGGATCTAGGAATGCTTTACATCAAAAAATAAAAACTTTTCTTTTGCATAGCTAATTGTTTGAGTAGTTGCATGCTTAGGTTTGAAGTTTGGTTTTTGCACATTAGAATTTAAATTTTTACCTTTTTCATTCGAAAAGACTAAAAAATTGCATTAGATACAATTTTTTTTTCATATGCATTCTAGGTCATATCTTTAGGACTTGCATTGAAAAGAAATGGAGAGTGGGTGAGTGCATATTTGTGGTGATTAAGTGCTTCATGTTTCAGTTAAAGGATATTTTTCTTTAGTTGCACTTGTTTTACTTCTTCTGAAAGTTTTCAAAGTACATTTTTAAAGCAAGCAATTAGTAATCTGGATAGGATCTTAGGTTTTCTTCTAGTTTAGAAACACACCTAATAGCTTAAGTAGGATTGTGGAGATAGGGAGTTGTGATCCGGATTTTATGAGCAGAACGAAATGAATACAGATTATTATCAGATGCTTAACACAAAATAACAGAGATACAGTAAAACTGGTTTTCTATTCAATAAGGAAATAAGCTAGAACTCTAAAATGCAGTGGAAAACAAGCTTGCTGGAATGGTGGCGGCTTATCTCTGAGAAGAGATGTGACGGCTGCGCTCATTTCGCAAGAAGATCGTTACAATGAGGCTCTCAAGGCCTTTTACAATAAACAGGAATGTCAAAAACCCTAGACATCCAAAAACCTAACCCTAGGAGATGAAGCGCCAAAAGTCATGTGGGCCCCATTTGGGTAAGTTAGTACATCAACTTCCCGGGGTCGTAACTTTTGCATACGATCTCCATTTGGGGCGCTCAGTAGCCCGTTGGAAAGGTCTCTCCAAGATTTACAACTTTCGATTGGAGCCAAATGTATGCCAAAGGCATACATTTGGCATACATTTGGCCCCCAAATTTCCAAAAAAGGTCGTTTAGGCCCTCAAAATGGCCCCAGAAGTTTAGGACCCAAAAAACTGCTAAAAATAGTACAATACCAAAATTGCCATAAAACTGTTTTGAGCCAGTTGGAAAGGTGGGTGGTCACCAATATCCACCTGGATCAATCCTCCCTCCTTAGGAAGCAATGGTCTCCATTGCGTTGAGTCCCCCCATCAAATGAGGAAATTTCTGCTGAATTTGGTCTTGGGTGAGCCACTTGCCTTGGTGATGGAGCTTCACTGCTTTGACAACTCGATAAAGCTGGATCCTTTGATGTCAAGTGCCCTTGATCTATGTGTCTGCAATATGATCACTAGATGCTTGTTGTAGGTAGTCAGGGTTGAGCTCTGTTGGTGTCAACTTCTCTACTATCTCCAAGGTGTCTAATAGTGGTGGGAAATATGGCTGAAGGAGAGCCACATTGAAGACTGGATGTAGACCAAGGAAGGGGGGAATGTTGAGCTCAAAAGCATTGTCACCCACCTCCTTGCTGATGGTGTGCGACCCATAACAGAGTGGGCAAAGCTTTCGATGGGGCCCTGTAAGGCATTCTTTCTACAAATGCAACCAAACTTTGTTGCGCACTTGAAACTTATGTGGCACCCGATGTTGATCATGGCGCTGCTTGTACTTGGCATTAGACTTCTGTAGAATATCCTAAACCTGTTGGTGGATATGCTGGATCCGTTCAATGAACTGGGAGGCTTTGTCAGCTTCTGGGGACGAGTCGGCTGAGGTGGTCACAAGGGGAAGTGCAACATCCATGGGGCCCAATGGTTGGAATCCCAACCCCACCTGAAAGGGGCTGTGGCCAGTTGAGCTATGTAGGGCTCGATTGTAGCTATGTTGGACATAGGGGAGACTCTAATCCCATGTGCGGGGGTGTGTTGAATTGTACATGCGCAGGATATGTACGACCATCCGGTTGATGACCTCCGTTTGTCCATCGGTCTGGGGGTGGAAGGCAGTGGATTTGGTGAGCTTGGTATCCAGCAGTGACTAGAGGCTCGACCAGAATGACCTGAGGAACCGACTGTCACAGTCTGAGATAATGGTCTGTGGGATCCCAAAATGTACCCATACTTGTTCAAAGAAGAGCTTGGCAGTGGCTTCTACTGTGATGTTCTTCTTGCAAGCAGCTAGAATCGCCATCTTGGAAAAGCGATCAACAACCTTAAAAACACAGTCGTTTCCCCTCTTGGTGGATGGGAGGCCTGACATGTAGTCCATTGAGATGGATTCCCACGGCCTATCAGGAGTAGGCAGAGGGGTGTATAGGCCCTGTTTCTTAGTGGTCGGTTTGGCAATAGCGTAAGCGGTGCAGGACCTGATATACTTGCTAACATCCTGTCGACGTTTCGGCCAGTAGAAATGTTTCTGCAACAATGCCACTGTCTTTTCGACGCCAAAGTGTCCTGCCACCCAACTATAGTGAGATTCCCAAATTAGCTTCGCGTGCTCGCTTGATGGAATGCAGAGATGGCCCAGATGACACAACAACCCGTCCTAAAGATGGAAATTAGCAACCACTGAGTTGGTGCCCAACATTTGATAGGTGGTGGAGAAGTCAGGGTCTGTCTCGTAGAGGTGGGGCCATCTGGAGGTCTCGTGACTGCAAGAGTCTAGCACCATGGTGAGTGCCATGATTGGAGGTCGACTGAGGCAGTCGACAACTCAGTTGGTACTCCCTGTTTTATATTTGATGTTTAGGTGGAACTGCTGTAAATATGTTGACCACTTTTGATGGCGGTCATTCTGCAACTTTCCTTGGGTTTGCATGAACTATAGTGGCTTGTGATCAGTGTGGATGACTGTCTCCTTCCAAAGAATGTAATGTCTCCACTGGCGGAAGGCTTGTACAATGGAGTACATTTCTTTGTTGTAGGTAGGGTACTTGCGGATAGCATCTAATATTGTCTCACTAAGATATGCCACAGGGTGGCCGTGTTGAGTGAGAACGGCACCCACAGCATAATCTGAAGCATCTGTCTCGATCTCAAAGGGATGTTGCAGGTTTGGTAATGAGAGTACCGGTGATGAGCACAAACACTTCTTCAAGTCATCGAAGGCTTGTTGTTGGGACATGCCCCACACAAATTTTTCCTTACCACCACCCCTGGTCACTTGGCTGAGGGCCCATGTGATATGAGAGAATCCCAGCACAAACCGGCGATAGAAATTGGCGAGGCCCAAGAAGCTCTGAAGTTCAGTGAGTGTGGTTTGGGATAGCCAGTCACAGATGACTTGGATCTTGGTTGGATCCACATTCAAACCATGTCGATCAACAATGTAGCCTAAGTAATGGACCCTATTCATGCCGAAGGAGCATTTTTCCAAGTTTGCATATAGTTTGTGCTTCCGCAGGGTGTGCAGAACCTGATGAATATGCTGCAAGTGTTCCTCCAAAGTCTTGCTATAGATGAGGATGTCATCCAGATACACCACTACAAAATTGTTGGTGAAAGGTCATAGGATATCGTCCATCATCCTCATAAAAGTTGCTAGAGCATTTGTCAAACCAAAAGGCATGACCAGCCATTCAAAAAGACCTTCTTTTAACTTGAAGGCAGTCTTCCATACATCTGTCTGTTCTATTGGGACCTGGTGGTCGCCAGACTTCAGATCAATCTTACTAAAGTATTTGGCCCCAGTGAGTTGATCAAGGAGGTCGTCGATTCGGGGAATCGGGTACCGGTTACGGACTGTGATTTTATTCAGGGCCCGGTAATCAATGCAGAGTCGCCAGGTCCCATCTTTCTTCTGCACCAGCATGATTGGGCTCCCACAAGGTGATGAACTGGGATGGATGTGCCCCTTGTGGAGCAATTCTTGGATTTGCCTCTTGATCTCCTCATTTTCCAACAGAGAGCGGCGATAGACTAGCCCATTGAGTAGCGGTGCGCCTGGGGTCAGATCGATGGGATGCTTGACTTGGCAGTGCAGAGGTACCCCAGTCGGAGAGGAGAAGATATCTAAGTATCCTTCCACCACCTTATCCACTTGATTCTATTGTGTGGATAGATCAGTCACGGAGGCCCTGGATGTGGCTACGATCTTTCTTTCACTCTAAGAGCGAATCACGAAGAAGACAAATTTCCTGGTCTGAGAGATTACCTTCCTGCATTGCTTCGTAGAGATCAAGGAAATAGCACTAGGAGGGACTGCCTCAGGTATCTTGTACAATTTCCTGTTCAAAGAAATAATAACACTATGAGGCCTAAACTCATATACAGTATGACGTTTCCATAAATAAGGTTGGCCCAAAAGAACATCTGAAACTTCGAGAGGAGCAACATCACACAATACCTTGTCCTTGAAGGGCTTGATGTCGAATGGCAGTCAGCACTGTTGGCTAACGCGGAGATCGCTTCCTTTGCGGAGCCATCCAATGGTGTAGGGTTGTGGGTGCAGTGTTGTCGGCAGGGCCAGGCGCTTGACGACCTTTGCTGAGATGAGATTCTTCTGGATACCACTATCAACAATGAAGTGCAACGGGGTGCCTTTTACCCACATCTGTGAATGGAAGAGGCGTCCTCCTTCTTCTGGCTCGTTTGGTTCATCAAGCTGGAGCTTGGTGGTAGCAATGGTGGCATTGGGTTCTGTGTCAATGATACATCTTCCCCTTTCTGGTTCAGACTCAGAGTCAGAACCCGCATCTGATTCAGATGCTTTCACTTCGGCCACCAGCGAGTTCTTTGAGCGGCAATCAACAGTGTTGTGCCAAGGGCTCTTATGGAAGTCGCACCACTTCCCAGTATCTTTCTTTGTTTTTCCGGTGTCCTTCTTTTCTTGCGGCTTGGACTGGTTGTCCTGATACTCTCCATCTTTGCTCTATCCTTATATTATATGGGTTGGGGCCGCCCTTTCCTGTCTTTTGCTGTGAGGAGTTCCCAGGACCAAATTGCCGCATCTTTTGTTTGAGCTTCAGCTCGATTTTGATGACATATCGGTAGGTTGCGCCTAAGGAAGAGATGTCCAGAAATTCCATTTCGGTATGGATGTATCTATGCAGACCACCACAATAATTGAGCACCAAATGTCGCTCTGAATCTTTGATACCCAGCTTGGTGTGCAAGGTATGGAAGATATTTGTGAACTCTGGCACTGCTTGGTCTCTTTCTTGTCGCAGTGTGGTCCATTTGGTATACAAGTCATCATAACTTCCAACAAGGTAGTATTGTTATTCAATAGCATCCTTGAAGGATTCCCAGGTGGCTGTGACTGAAAATATTGAGGCTTCTTCTGTGTCTTTTTGCTCGTAGAATGTTTCCCACCAATCTTTGACATGGGGAATGGCATTGAGGAGCGCAAAAGTAATCTTTTCTCTATTCGAAAAGTTATGGACAGAAAAATACCCTTCTAGTAGATTCAACCACTTATCTACCGCATCTGCGTCTATCTGTCCTTCAAATATAGGAATATCGAAGTTGATTTGTACCTTGAAGGGGGCGGCACCTCCGCTCGAGGAAGATGTGTCGCTTGTTGGTAGTCGTCGAAGGATTTGTGCAAAATTATCCATCATCTCGTTCCTCTACTGCGTGAGGGATTCCTCAAGCAACATTTTGATATGATCTCTTGTTCCATCATCTTTATTTTCTCCTGCCATGAGAGTTCGCTTGGGCGTGCGAGAGCTTTTGTCCTCAAGAGAAACAAGCTCGAGACCCAATTCTTTGTACCCTGACCTCGTTGGGGACATGCATTAAGACGAGAAGGAGCAGACCGCTCTGATACTACTGATCCAGATTTTATGAGCAGAACGAAATGAATACGGATTATTATCATATGCTTAACACAAAATAACAGAGATCTAGTAAAACTGGTTTTCTATTCAATAACGAAATAAGCTAGAACTGTAAAATGCAGCAAAAAACAAGCTTGTTGGAATGGTGGCGGCTTATCTCTGAGAAGAGATGTGACGACTGCGCTTATTTCGCAAGAAGATCGTTACAATGAGGCTCTCAAGGCCTTTTACAATAAGCAGGAATGTCAAAAACCCTAGACATCCAAAAACCTAACCCTAGGAGATGAAGCGCCAAAAGAAATGTGGGCCCCGTTTGGGTAAGTTAGTACATCAACTTCCCGGGGTCGTAACTTTTGCATACGATCTCCATTTGGGGCGCTCGGTAGCCCATTGGAAAGGTCTATCCGAGATTTACAACTTTCAAATGGGGCCAAATGCATGCCAAAGCCATACATTTGGCCCCCAAATGCATGTCAAAGTCATACATTTGGCCGCCAAATTGCCAAAAAAGGTCGTTTAGGGCCTCAAAATGGCCCTGGAAGTTCAGGACCTGAAAAACTGCTAAAAATAGTACAATACCAAAATTGCCATAAAACTATTTTGAGGCAGTTGGAAAGGTGGGTGGCCACCAATATCCACCTAGATCAATCCTCCCTCCTTAGGAAGCAATGGTCTCCATTGCATTGAGTCCCCCCATCAAATGAGGAAATTTCTGCTGAATTTGGCCTCGGGTGAGCCACTTGCCTTGGTGCAGGAGCTTCCCTGCTTTGAGAACTCGATAAAGCTAGATCCTTTGATGTCGAGTGCCCTTGATCTGTGTTTCTGCAATATGATCACTGGATGCTTGTTGTAGGAAGTCAGGGTTGAGCTCTGTTGGTGTCAACTTCTCTGTTATCTCCGAGGTGTCTAATAGTGGTGGGAAATATGGCTGAAGGAGAGCCACGTTGAAGACTGGATGCGGACCAAGGAAGGGGGGAATGTTGACCTCAAAAGCATTGTCACCCACCGCCTTGGTGATTGTGTATGGCCCATAATGGAGTGGGTGAAGCTTTCGATGGGGCCCTGTAAGGCATTCTTTCTACAAATGCAACCGACTTTGTCGCCCACCTAAAACTTATGTGGCACCCGATGTTGATCATGGCGCTGCTTGTACTTGGAATTAGACTTCTGTAGAGTATCCTAAACCTGTTGGTGGATATGCTGGATCCATTCAATGAACCGGGCGACTTTGTCAGCTTCTGGGGACGAGTCGGCCGAGGTGGTTGCAAGTGGAAGTGCAACATCCATGGGGCCCAATGGTTGGAATCCCAACCCCACCTAAAAGGGGCTGTGGCCAGTTGAGCTATGCAGGGCTCAGTTGTAGCTATGTTGGACATAGGGGAGACTCTCATCCCATGTGTGGGGGTGTGTTGAATTGTACATGCGTAGGAAATGTACGACCATTCGGTTGATGACCTCCGTTTGTCCATCGGTCTGGGGGTGGAAGGCAGTGGATTTGGTGAGCTTGGTATCCAGCAGTGACCAAAGGATCGACCAAAATGAGCTGAGGAACTGACTGTCACGGTCTGAGATAATGGTTTGTGGGATCCCAAAATGTACCCATACTCGTTCAAAGAAGAGCTTGGCAGTGGCTTCTACTGTGATGTTCTTCTTGCAAGCGGCTAGAATCGCCATCTTGGAAAAGCGATCAACAACCACAAAAACACAGTCGTTTCCCCTCTTGGTGGACGAGAGGCCCGACATTTAGTCCATTGAGATGGATTCCCATGGCCCGTCAGGAGTAGGCAGAGGGGTGTATAGGCCCTGTTTCTTAGTGGTCGATTTGGCAATAGCGCAAGCGGTGCAGGACCTAATATACTTGCCGACATCTTGTCGAAGTTTCGGCCAGTAGAAATATTTCTGCAACACTGCCACTGTCTTTTTGACGCCAAAGTGTCCTGCCACCCGACTGTAGTGAGATTCCCAAATCAGCTTCGCACACTCGCTTGATGGAACGCAGAGATGGCCCAGACGACACAACAACCTGTCCTGAAGATGGAAATTAGAAACCACTGATTTGGTGCCAAACATTTGATAGGTGGTGGAGAAGTCAGGGTCTATCTCGTAGAGGTGGGGCCATCCGGAGGTCTCATGGCCGCAAGAGTCTAGCACCATGGTGAGTGTCGCGATTGGAGGTCGACTGAGGCAGTCGGCAACTCAGTTGGTACTCCCTGTTTTATATTTGATGTTGAGGTGGAACTGCTGTAAATATGTTGACCACTTCTGATGGCGGTCATTCTGCAACTTTCCTTGGGTCTGCATGAACTATAGTGGCTTGTGATCAGTGTGGATGACTATCTCCTTCCCAAGAATGTAATGTCTCCACTTGCGGAAGGCTTGTACAATGAATTACATTTCTTTGTCATAGGTAGGGTACTTGCGGACAACATCTGATAGTGTCTCACTATGATATGCCATGGGGTGGCCGTGTTGAGTGAGAACGGCGCCCACAGCATAATCTGAATCATTTGTCTTGATCTCAAAGGGATGTTGCAGGTTCGGTAATGAGAGTACTGGCGATGAGCACAAACGCTTCTACAAGTCATCGAAGGCTTGTTGTTGGGACAGGCCCCACACAAATTTTGCCTTACCACCACCCTTGGTCACTTGGCTGAGGGCCCATGTGATATGAGAGAATCCCAGCACGAATCGGCGATAGAAATTGGCGAGGCCCAAGAAGCTCTGAAGTTCAGTGAGTGTGGTTGGGGCTGGCCAGTCACGGATGACCTGGATCTTGGTTGGATCCACATGCACACCATGTTGATCAACAATGTAGCCTAAGTAATGGACCCTGTCCATGATGAAGGAGCATTTTTCCAAGTTTGCATATAGTTTGTGCTTCCGCAGGGTGTGCAGAACCTGCTGAATATGCTGCAAGTGTTCCTCCCAAGTCTTGCTATAGATGAGGATGTCATCTAGATACACCACTACAAAATTGTTGGTGAAAGGTTGTAGGATATCGTCCATCATCCTCATAAAAGTTACTGGAGCATTTGTCAAACCAAAAGGCATGACCAGCCATTCAAAAAGACCTTCTTTTGACTTGAAGGTAGTCTTCCATACATCGGTGTGTTCTATTGGGACTTGGTGGTAGCCAAACTTCAGATCAATCTTACTAAAGTATTTGGCCCCTGTGAGCTAATCAAGGAGGTCGTCGATTCAGGGAATCGGGTACCGGTTACAGACTGTGATTTTATTCAGGGCTCGGTAATCAATGCAGAGTCGCTAGGTCCCATCTTTCTTCTGCACCAGCATGATTGGGCTCCCACAAGGTGATGAACTAGGACAGATGTGCCCCTTGTGGAGCAATTCTTGGATTTGCCTCTTGATCTCCTCGTTATCCAACAGAGAGCGACGATAGACTGGCCCATTGGGTAGCGGTGCTCCTGGGGTCAGATCGATGGGATGCTTGACCTGGCAGTGCAGAGGTACCCCGGTCAGAGAGGAGAAGATATCTAAGTATCCTTCCACCACCTTATCCACTTGCTTCTGTTGTGTGGATAGATCGATCACGGAGGCCTTGGATGTGTCTGCGATCTTTCTTTCACTCTAAGAGCGAATCACGAAGAAGACAAATTTCCCGGTCTGAGAGATGACCTTCCTGCATTGCTTCGCAGAGATCAAGGAAATAGCACTAGGAGGGACTGCCTTGGGTATCTTGTACAATTTCCTGTTCAAAGAAATAATAACACTACGAGGCCTAGACTCATATATAGCATGACGTTTCCATAAATAAGGTTGGCCCAAAAGAATATTTGAAACTTCGAGAGGAGCAACATCACACAATACCTCATCCTTGAAGGGCTTGATGCCGTATGGCAGTC
This sequence comes from Larix kaempferi, assembly GCA_027924585.1. Taxonomy (NCBI): domain Eukaryota; kingdom Viridiplantae; phylum Streptophyta; class Pinopsida; order Pinales; family Pinaceae; genus Larix; species Larix kaempferi. The sequence goes on along the minus strand of BSBM01000072.1, from coordinate 9,785,241 downwards.
GGCACTGTTGGCTAACGCGGAGATCGCTTCCTTTGCGGAGCCATCCAATGGTGTAGGGTTGTGGTTGCAGTCTTGTCGGCAGGGCCAGGCGCTTGACGACCTCTACTGAGATGAGATTCTTCTTTCTACCGCTATCAACAATGAAGTGTAGCGAGGCGCCTTTTACCCACATCTATGAATGGAAGAGGCGTTCTCCTTCTTCTGGCTCGTCTGGTTCATCAGGCTGGAGCTTGGTGGTAGCAATGGTGGCACTGGGTTCCGCGTCAATGATCCGTCTTCCCCTTTCTAGTTCAGACTCAGAGTCAGAACCCGCATCTAATTCAGATGCTTTCACTTCGGCCACCATCGACTACTTTGAGCAGCAATTAGCAGTGTTATGCCAAGGGCTCTTATGGAAGTCGCACCACTTTCCGGTATCTTTCTTTGTTTTTTCGGTGTCTGTCTTTGCTTTCAGCTTGGACTGGTTGTCCTGATACTATCCAGCTTTGCTCTATCCTTTATTCTATGGGTTGGGGCCGCCCTTTCCTATCTTTTGCTGTGAGGAGTTCCCAGGCCCAAATTGCCGCGTCTTTTGTTTGAGTTTCTACTTGATTTTGATGGCATATCGGTAGGCCGCGCCCAAGAAAGAGATGTCCAGAAATTCCATTTCGGTATGGATGTATCTATGCATACCACCGTGATACTTGAGCACTAGATGTCGCTCTGAATCTTTGATACCTAGCTTGGTGTGCAAGGTATGGAAGATATTTGTGAACTCTGGCACTGCTTGGTCTCTTTCTTGTCGCAGTGTGGTCCATTTGGTATACAAGTCATCATAACTTCCAACATGGTAGTATTGTTCCTTAATAGCATCCCTGAAGGATTCCCAGGTGGTCGTGATTGAAAATAATGAGGCTTCTTCTGTGTCCTTTTTCTTGCAGAATGTTTCCCACCAATCTTTGACATGGGGAACAGCTTTGAGGAGCGCAAAAGTAATCTTTTCTCTATTTGAAAAGTTATGGACAGAAAAATACCCTTCTAGTAGATTCAACCACTTATCTACAGCATCTACGTCTATCTGTCCTTCAAATATAGGAATATCAAAGTTGATTTGTACCTTGAAGGGGGCGGCGCCTCTGCTCGAGGAAGATGTGTCGCTTGTTGGTAGTCGCCGAAGGATTTGCACGAAATTATCCATCATCTCGTTCCTCTGCTGTGTGAGGGCTTCCTCAAGCAACATTTTGATAGGATCTCTTGTTCCGTCATCTTTCTTTTCTCCTGCCATGAGAGGTCACTTGGGCGTGCGATAGCATTTGTCCTCAAGAGAAATAAGCTCGAGACCCAATTCTTTGTACCCTGACCTCGTTGGGGACATGCATTAAGATGACAAGGAACAGACCGCTCTGATACCACTGATCCGGATTTTATGAGCAGAACAAAATGAATACAGATTATTATCAGATGCTTAACACAAAATAACAGAGATACAGTAAAACTGGTTTTCTATTCAATAAGGAAATAAGCTAGAACTGTAAAATGCAGCGGAAAACAAGCTTGCTGGAATGGTGGTGGCTTATCTTTAAGAAGAGATGTGACGGCTGTGCTCATTTCGCAAGAAGATCATTACAATGAGGCTCTCAAGGCCTTTTACAATAAACAGGAATGTCAAAAACCCTAGACATCCAAAAACCTAACCCTAGGAGATGAAGCGCCAAAAGTCATGTGGGCCCCGTTTGGGTAAGTTAGTACATCAACTTCCCGGGGTTGTAACTTTTGCATACGATCTCCATTTGGGACGCTCGGTAGCCCATTGGAAAGGTCTATCCGAGATTTACAACTTTCGGTTGGCACCAAATGAATGTCGATGGCAACCATTTGGCCCCCCAAATTGCCAAAAAAGGTCATTTAGGGCCTCAAAATGGCCCCGGAAGTTCAGGACCCGAAAAACTGCTAAAAATAGTACAATACCAAAATTGCCATAAAGTTGTTTTGAGCCAGCTGGAAAGGTGGGTGGCCACCAATATCCACCTGGATCAAGTTGTGATTTAAGTCCTCCACGATCACTCAAGATTTCCAGAACATAGGTGTCATTCTTTTAGGGAGGAAATCCATCTTTGTATAAGGTGAACCGGGAAGCTCCACTCAAACTGGAGTTAAGCACGAGGTTGTGCGAGATTGAGTAGAGGAGACACCCCTCCGATATTCAATTGAGCATCTACCAGAATTAGTGTGCGTACGGGGAGTTATTAGTACCTTTTGGTGCTTTTGATTTTCAGGCTTTGTTACCCTGCCCATGTGCATTGATTTGACCTACGACTGTCCCCTCGGACCCTCTATGAAAGGTTGGTAACCTTAGTATCCAAACTCTAGGGATCTACACATGTGACAGCGAAAGGCTATTTCATTCGTACCTAATATAGACATGGGAGGAAACCCACTACATAAATTTGGGAAGACGGTTTGGTGTATCAAACGCTTGCACCCAGAGGACATGTATGTGGACCTCGGGTAACTATTCTTCATCCTTCGTTGGTTTGTTATGGGCCCTAATCATCCCATAATTCCCTCCAGAAGGCATCTGTTTTCCTAGTTTGGATTACCTAGGACCTTTTTAGTGGTGTGCTCTTTGTGCTACTTGTTCTTAGTTGGCCTCTGGAGGTCATGTTGGGGGGACTCATTCAGTCACTATAAATCATACTGAACCTATGCAACCAACCTCTGTAAGTCATGCTGGGAGCAAACTTTCAGTCACTGCGAATCATATTGAAATTGTATCTTCAAGCACTGTTAGTCATGTTGAGGACACATCATTGATCACCGCTGGTCATATTAATCACAAGTCACCAGTTACTGTGAGTCATACTGGAGACACTAAATCAACGACTGCAAGTCATGCTGAGAAAGTTGACATTGTCAACAAACCTAATAAACATAAGCTTAATTTCCCTTGTAAGTTTTGCGAGGGAGACCACCTAACCTAGTTGTGCCCTGTACTTCCAGAAGTGAAAAAAGTGTGGTCCATAGTTCAAAATTCTTCTGCTTCTGAGCAACTAGTCACTGTAAGTAATGCTGAGGGAAAACTGTCACCCAATGCTAGTCATATTGAGAGTATTGATGTTGTAAAGGAGTCTAAACTTATGGGACGCAAGCCAAAGTTCTGTTGTAAACTCTGTAAGGGAGATCACCTTACTCACCTGTGCCCTGCTATTCCAGAGGTGCAGAGAGTGTGGTCCATATCTGAAGGATCCTCTACTCCTGAATTTTCTATAGATTCCCAACAGACTAGTCAACCTTTGGTTGATAAAGTGGTTGAACCAAAACAGTCTTTGGTCAGTCCCACTCTTCCTTCGGAGAATGAAGTGATTGAATCGATGCAATCTTCAACCAATCCCATCAGTCCTCTGAACACTAATGCACCTACCCCTGAAGTCTTCTGCATTACCAGTTTGGATGTTTCTGAAAAAGGAGGAACTTCATATGTGATGAGTGAACCCCTAGAAAGCTCTAAGATCATTTCCTTTGATTGGAATAGTCTATTTGGGCCTCGTCTTCCTTCCTCTACACCTTTCCAGATAAGGGTTGATATTGGAAACCATACGGTTTATCGATGTATTTTAGATGAAGGATCCTCTATTAGTATCTTATCCCCTTATGCTTGAAGATATTTAGGTTTCCCTAACCTTGTTCCAGTTGTTAATTGGCCATTGAATTTCGATAGAATACCTAGTGAACCGGTGGGATTCCTCCCTCAGGTACCTGTTACTTTGGGTGGAAAAAAGTCTTAGTTGATTTTATGGTTTTAAAGGACCGTTTGGACTTTGATATGATCCTTGGGCATGATTACATATATGATATGCATGCTGTGGTGTCTACGCTCTTTCATATGATGCATTTTCCTCACAACGAAAGCATTGTCACTATTGATCAACTTGCATTTGTTGATCCTCCTTATTACCCAACTGTAGACCAAGTAGATCCCTCATTAGTATGAACTACCATGTAACATGAGACTTATGTGGCATATTGTTCCTTGAGTACAATTTCTACTGAGAAGAAGCCTCTGAGTTCATGCTTACCTTATCGGGACTGGGTCCCGGTAGTTGACTAGGTGATACCTCCATCTGAATGTTTAGACATGTGTTCTATCTAAGATGATATACTTCCTTCTGATGAATTTTTCCTAGATTCTATAATGTAGTCTGCCATTCATTTGTATGTCGATCTAGTTGCAGTTATGTCCATCCCTAGTTTGACCTTAGAGTCTGATCTTCCTACTATTGAGTCTTTAGACTCTCCCATAGACTCTCAAATCAATGTTCCTGCTGAGTTTGATTCTACTTTTAGAATTTTCAAATCTCGTAATGACAAATTTGTTCCTACACATTCCATCACGTTCTTTAAATTTGATCTTCATCCCGAAGTTGATCATTTTGATTGTAATCCCTCAGGCTTTGGTACTATAGAGTTTTCATTGGTTAAATCTGCCTTATTTATTCCTGTTGTTGATGACAGTGAAGTTGAAAGTATTTCTACCACAGTGAATTGTATCAGATCTTTCTTTACATATGTTTTAGATATGATCTTGGTAATAATGTCTCTTGGAGACAAGATTCTTAGCTGGACTTATACTTTCTTATTGGTCCTTTTTGACACATTGTTAGATCATGTTAGGTATATTTGGAACCTTGCATATAGGTTTAGGCTTCCCCGCTATTATGATGCATTTGAACCTTTTGCCATTCGAATTCGCCATAGGGTCTAACCTTTTGGATCTTGGTGTGTTAGCCATATTTATATGCATTGTGCACCAGTTCGACAGCAGAGCCTAACTAACATGGGTAACCCTAGTCAACATCCTTATGCCATTTTGGTGCCCATGATGAATTTTTATCATAGGCTCATGAGCCTTTTTAGATTTACCATGACTTTGAGAAGAAGCCTCATCTATTTCTTCCTCATATATTTCTAGCCATCCCTAATAAGGCTCCCATTTTTGTGTTTAAATCACATGTGCATTTATTTTGATCCTACTTTCCCTAATGAGCCTGATTCCAACTTCCATGCTTTTAACTCGTTGTAAATCCTCCACCTCTTATATCATTTCCATTAAGCCATGTATCATTGTGCCTTTGTGATTTCACATCCTTTACCCGGAGGAGACACACCCTGAGTGTCCTTATCTTCCTTATGTTCCTTGCATTATGCATAGCTTTGTTCCATGCACTTGGAACTACTCTCGCATGTCCCTGACACTCGTCTCCTCCCATTACGAGCATTCTTCCACCTTTCCTTCAAGCTCCTTATAAATAGTAACGAGGTTACAAGCATTCTTCCACCTTCAGTTCGACCTCGTTAAAAACAGTAAGGAAACTATGAGCATTCTTCCATCTCTCCTTTGAGCTCATTAAAAATAGTGAGGGCATGAGTTTACTTTTTCGGGCTCGTTAAAATTTTACGGAAAATATTTTTATGGAGTTCTCTCTAAGATCTTGTTAGACTCCTTAAAATTGACAAGATCGTCGAGTCCACTTGTTCACTTCAAACTCTCTAAAGGAACTGAAGGGACATCCACTTAGGTATAGGTTTACCTGTTTTCTGGACCTTTCTGGATTATTTATGAAAAAGGTATACTCTAGTCATACTTGGCTAGAAGAGTTCTTCTCTCGTTGTTTTACCCTTTTTTCAGGTGAGGAGACTAACTTTACGAAAAAGGACCCCTTTGGAGTCTTCTTTAGGATTTTCAGACTCTCAAAATATGAAAACACCAGCGAGCATCTACCAACTCGGGCTCAATGTGAAATCCACGAGTAGGTATATGGAGTCATTGTTTAAGTTTTTCAGACTCCTTAAATATGAAAACACCAGCGAGCACGCACATATCCGAGCTCGATATTAAAATCCACAGATCAATATCTTATCAAGTATTACTCTATATTTCCTTCAAACTTGTAAAACAATGAAGAAAGTCTAGAGTTTCCCTTCCATGGACTCATAAAATTACACATGGTTGGATCCTTATCGAGCATGCTTTAGTTCTTTGTCAAGCTCGTTAAAAAATGAAAAAGGTATCTAAAAAGAGAAAGGGAAGGGAAGTGTGTTAAATATCTTTCAATACGATGGAAACAAGTTAACTATTTCCTTGAACAAAGCACATGTTTTGAGTCTATCAAACAAGTTGGGTTTTAGTTTTAGCCTTAGGATAAACCTGATCTCAAAGTTTTTACTCCTCCGATTGGTTACTCTTCCAATCATATGGAGAATCTGTTAATGTCTCCTACATTGCAGATTATTATCATGGTCCCTTTGTGTTCAAAGCTTCCTAAGTCACTCTTGTGCCGTGCTCACTGTTCAAGGATACATCCTGTGTCGGCCATTCTGTAGTTTCCTTGACCTCATGTGTCGGCCATTCCTTGGTGTTAGTATGTTTCATCATGTATTCAGTCCTACTCCAAATCAGATTAACCTTTTATTGTCCCTCATTTTGGATGATGGAGGATGCCTTAAGGCCTCCCTTCCAGCGGACTTATTCCCATCGACTTCAACTAATCTTTCTTTGGGAATGAAGTTTAGAGTTTTTGGTAGTACCTTGGGGATTGCAGTCATCAGTGGCAATTTCCCTCGTCACTGAGTTATGGGAATATATTAATGTCCCTTACTTGATGGATTCTTCAGGTATTTGACTTCAAGAACATCTATTCACACCTGTTAGAATGTACTAGGTACCTTGGGACCCATTTTCATTATCGGTGGGTTTCCCTCGCGTTTGTTAACGATATACATCAATGACCGGTAATCAAACTATGTCCTCCATGTTCAACCTCAACTCATTTATTTGCATGGTTAGGATTCGTACCTTGAGACTGTTTTGATGAAGACCTTGGGCCTATGATAGCATCATTATATTTTGTTATTGCTCAAGTTGCGCAAGACTGAGCCACACTCTTTTTGGCTCTTGATGAGACATAGATCCAGTTTGTTCTCTATGGCTATGTTCTCCAGTTTCGACATAGATCGACCTTTCTATTTATGTGGCTATGTTTACACTTATGTTTCTGATGGATCCATGCTTGTATTCCAGTGGCCATGATATATGCATCAGTATTGTGTCATTATTGTATCCTCTTAGAGGTCATGTTCCACTATTTGAACATGGACATTTATCCCAAGGATGAGTTTGTCTGACATTTTCTTTCTTTCAAGTACTTCATTTGAGCCTACAATTCTTGGTTTCTCTGGTTTCTCCAAATATAGGACTCAACCCTTTATTATTTATAATGTATTTCGGCCCTCATATTCCCCTCTAACATCATACATTAGGGGGCATCTCTTATAGCCAAAATTGCCACTTCTCCGTCCGTGACGACACTTACATCTTTTGGTCGCATGTCGACACTTCATGAGATTACTGTGAGTCACAAAAAGGAAATTTGTGGATGGAAGAGACATATTTTGAAATTTATATGCATCGAATTACCTAATTCATGGTCCATTTGATAGGTAATAACCTTAGGAACAATTTTCTAGACTAAAACTTCTCCAAAAAACCCCCAGAAAAAGGCATTTTTTCACCAATTTCCCACAAAAACGTAGGCTACATATGCTAAAAGACATGGGTTTCCTAAAAATTCATAGGTTGCATATCGAAGAGTCGCGGGTACCCGCTGGTTGTCCCTGTTCAAATCCGTGAACACCTCAGAAACACTAAAAATGCATAAAATCGCCAAAAAGGGTCGGTTTGGGTAGTTTTGGAACCTCCTTTTCAGTTGTAACTAACTCCTACTCGACCATATCTTCTTCACTCACTATATAATAGAGGGATAGGGACCATGAAAGGGAACCAAGTCCATTATATTGTTATGCTGGAGGAATTGAGACTCACATCCCCCTCACTTGTGCCCTAGTTTCTTGTAAACCCTAGCACATCTTATTAGAGGTTGGGATCCTTGGAGAAGAGGAGCAGGAAACCTTGAATCTTGGTTTAATGAAGTTCCATGCTTGAAGGAAGGTATAATTTGATGTACTTGCTACATTCATTAATAAATATCAAGACGTTTCTTCATTTCCCAATAAGATTGTTAATATCTATTATTGTTTTGATTACTAGTTGATGTTATGCTTTATGGTTGATATCAATATTTATTGGTAGTCAAACTGGTTTTAGGAGGGTTCTGATTTGTTTTGTAGGTTGTTGTTGTAGCAGAGGATGAGAGAAAATCTTGTACCAACCTTCATAAAAAAGGTACATGTTTCTCTTACTTCAACTCTATTTGCTTATAACAATGTATACAAACCCTTGTATGTCTGTCTTATCAACCCCAGTATGTTGGTAGTCTCTTCCCCTACTATAAGATAAATTCCCTAACAACAAAACTGGTGACTCCATTTGGGAGACACCTATTTGCTTTGGGGTATCCAAGGCCATATTTTCTAGTACATTTGAAGGTCTGATTTTTATTTCATGTTAGGACCAGTCATTAAGCTTTGTTAGACCCTTTCCTTGCTCAGTTTTGAGTCGGATTTTGCATTTTTTTTAGACTTTTCTGCATACTCACGAGTATGTGGTACTTATAGTCATGGGTATGAGACATATTGGTGGGTATGATCCTTTTTAACCTGGGAGTCGCTCATACTTGTCCCTTTTTACAGTCGTGGGTCCCTCCTGAACTTGAAAATTTCAAATTTGGAGCTTTTTCTGGGGTTTTGATTGCATTTTTTGGAGTCCCTGTTGATCTTAGGTTTGTTTAGGACCCCTTGGAAGTGGTGTCTTGTCTCTTGATTGATCTTAATTTGATGTTTGGGATCATTTTAAAGAAATTTGGGCTTGTTTGGAAGAATTTGGGGCTTTTTGGCCCAAGTTGGGGGTTTGTGAACTAGTTTGGTGTTTTTACCCTAATTTGAGTCTAATTGAATTTACTTGCTCCAATTTGACTATATTTGGAACCTATTGAATCTATTTGACCCTATTTATATCTATTTGAGTGAAAATTTCTCTTTTAGATTGGTTTCTTGTCCTTTCTTGTGCTTTTGGTCTTTCTTTTGTAGTGAAAGCTCAAGTGTCTTTTATGTTGTTTAGGACCTTGATTGCACTGTCTGTGTGCAGACCTAGCTTTACCAAACTGTATTTATTAGCAGGTCATTTTCTTTGATTGGGTATAAAATTTTCTTAGGGTATGCTTTTACCAATTTTTGGCATGCTTACATAATAAGAATCTAAAGATTTATGGTTGCTTTCACTATTTAATAAGGAGATCTGAAAGTTTTTACATTTGCTTTGATAGTATGTTACTTTGAATTTCAGTCTTGTTCTCACCTTGAAAAAGCATACAAATTAAGTTAGTGTTTGTATAATACTTTGCAAGTGGCTTAAAGGATCTAGGAATGCTTTGCATAAAAAAACAAGAACTTTTCTTTTGCATAGCTAGTTGTTTGAGTAGTTGCATGCTTAGGTTTTAAGTTTGATTTTTGCACATTAGACTTTAAATTTTTACCTTTTGCATTCGAAAAGACTAAAAAGTTGCATTAGATACAAATTTTTTTGCATATGCATTCTAGGTCATATCTTTAGGACTTGCATTGAAAGAAATGGAGAGTGGGTGAGTGCATATTTGTGGTGATTAAGTGCTTCATGTTTCAGTTAAAGGATATCTTTCTTTAGTTGCACTTGTTTTACTTCTTCTGAAAGTTTTTAAAGTACATTTTTAAAGCAAGCAATCAGTAATATGGATAGGATATTAGGTTTTCTTCTAGTTTAGAAACACACCTAATAGCTTAAGTAGGATTGTGAATATAGGGAGTTGTGAGTTAACTCCTCCACGATCACTCAAACTTGTCAAAACATAGGTGTCATTCTTTTAGGGAGAAAATCCATCTTTGTAGATGGTGAACCAGGAAGCTCCACTCAAACCAGAGTTAAACACGAGGTCGTGCGAGATTGAGTAGAGGAGATACCCCTACGATATTCAATTGAGCATCTACCAGAATCGGTGTGCGTACGGGGACTTATTAGTACCTTTTGGTGCTCTTGAGTTTCGGGCTTTTTTACCCTGCCCATGCACATTGAGTCAACCTGCAACTGTCTCCTTGAACCCTCTCTACAAGGTTGGTAACCTTAGTATCCAGACATTAGGGCTCTACACAGGTGACGATGGAAGGCTATTTCTGTCGTACCTATGACAGACGTGGGAGGAAACCCTCTACATAAATTTGGGAAGACGGTTTGGTGATTCAAACGCTTGCACCCAGAGGACCTAGATGTCAACCTCGGGTAACTGTTCCTCATCCTTCGTTGGTTTGTTCCGGGCCCTAATCATCCCAGAATTCCCTCCAGAAGGCATCTGTTTTCTTGGTTTGGATTACCTAGGACCTTTCTAGTGGTGTGCTCTTTGTGCTACTTGTTCTTAGTTGGCCTTAGAGGTTTCTTGCTCGTTGAGTCGAAATATATGGATAGCATTCCGGTGAGCACCCATCAAAGGACCCTTGTTCATGGGGATACTTGTGCTTTTCCATTCATTGGGAATGTTGGTACTCCCTTAATGGCTACTTTGAATCTTTTGGGATTCACCATAGGGCTACTGGTTTGGTTATTTTCCACTCCGAATGCTTTGCATGCTCTTGATACTTCTCAAGTAAGCACCTCAAATCAAGAGCATCAAAACCCTATGCCTTCTTCGCCAGTAATATCTTCTCCTCCTCCCTTTACCTTATGTGGTGAAAGTAGTAATACTAGTAACCAACAGTCTAAAAGGAATAGGCAGAGGAAGAATAGGGAGAAGATGCCAAAGCAAGGGATAATCCACCCAGCCTCTGGATTTCATGTTGGGGGCATCTACCCAACCTATAGATACCATGTTGGGGGAATTCATTCAGTCACCATAAATCATACTGAACCTATTCAACCAACCTCTGCAACTCATGCTGGGAGCAAACTTGCAGTCACTGCGAATCATACTAAAATTATGTCTTCAACCACTGTTAGTCATGTTGAGGACACGTCATTGATCACTGCTGGTCATATTAATGACAAGTCACCAGTTACTGTGAGTCATACGGGAGACACTAAATCAGCCACTGCAAGTCATGCTAAGAAAGTTGACATTGTCGACTAAATCACCAAAAAGGGTCGGTTTGGTTCATTTTGGAACCTCCTTTTCAATTGTAACTAATTCCTATTCGACCATATCTTCTTCACTCACTATATAATAGAGGGAGAGGGACCATGAAAGGGAACCAAGCCCATTATATTGTTATACTGGAGGAATTGAGACTCACATCCCCCTCACTTGTGCCCTAGTTTCTTATAAACCCTAGCACATCTTATTTGAGGTTGGGATCCTTGGAGAAGAGGAGCATGAGACTTTGAATCTTGGTTTCATGAAGTGCCATGCTTGAAGGAAGGTATAATTTTATGTACTTGCTTCATTCATTAATAAATATCAAGACGTTTCTTCCTTTCCCAATAAGATTGTTAATATCTATTGTTTTTTTTATTACTAGTTGATGTTATGCTTTATTGTTAATATCAATATTTATTGGTATTCAAACTGGTGTTAGGAGGGTTCTAGTTTGTTTTGCAGGTTGTTGTTGTAGCAGAGGATGAGAGAAAATCTTGGACCAACAGCCATAAACAAGGTACATGTTTCTCTTACTTCAACTCTATTTGCTTATAACAACATATACAAACCCATGTATGTCTGTCTTATCAACCCTAGTATGTTGGTAGTCTCTTCCCCTACTATAAGGTAAATTCCCTAACAACAATGTGTCTTAGTTGTCTATCCCACTAGCGCATACAACAATTTCCAAAGAGTGTGGACAAGATTCTAGAATATGGCTCAAGTCAGTAATCTAGTTTGTGTATCAGAGAATATCAATAGAGATGGGAAAATATTTTGGTAGTAAATCCTCGACGTTGAAGGCCTCTCATAACTCCAAGGATTCAATGCTCATAGATTTTTGTGATCCACAAGTGAATATAATTGGTGACTTGCATGGGAAATTCAAGCAAATTTGGCTAGTGGATAATGATTTTTCAGAAGGAGACCTATTTCAAGATATAAAACCATAGGTGTATCCCGACTATGTCCCATTAGACTATAGATAATTTACCATTGTATGGAAACCCTCATTTGAGCCTATGCAGAAGTCGACACTCAAATACTCTTAGACCTCCTAGTTTTTGGTACAACAGGAAAAATAACAAAATGCATGATGTTTCTTATCAATAAAGTGCATGGCCACTCTTTGTGGCTAAACCATGCCTATCTTATCCACACCAACGACAACCACCTAATGATAGGGATTTCCATGGAAGGTGAGGATGTGTCTAATGCATTCTAAGGTGCTATCATCACAAGAGAAAGAAGGATAATCCAAGCCTATACAACAAATGCATCACAAGAAGAGGTGATTGTAGCACAATAATTTCCTTAATCAACATTCCATGGGTTAAAATTGCATGCTAGTTGATCACCAGTTGGATACCGAGGAAGTACAAGAAAGGTGAGTGTATATTGGGCACTCTATCTATAATGGAATTCTGTGTCCAGGTAATTAAGCTAAATTGGTGCAAATTACTCATGGATTAGTTTCTCGAAACCTGTGTGGATGCTCCTAATGCATCCACATATTTTATTTTTGGATACTTGTTAGTAGCCTTCACCATGTGGAAATGGTTGATTGCAAAGGGATGGAAGCCTCACCCTACTCCATAGTAATGAATATTGGCTCTACAATTCAAGTCTTTAAAGTGTCACAATGATGCGTATAATAGTGCATTCAATGACGCAACGCTTAGTAAGTGGTATGACAAAATGATTGTATTCACCACCCAAATTTTGAGAATTCCCTAGGCCTTATTGGATGTGCATGTAGGAAAAATTTGGTTATGCAAGAATAGGGACCACAACTCTGTGTATCATTTTCCATCTGACCTTGACCTCTTTAAAGTTGCAGTGCTGCCCTATTATATGAATGAGAAAATATTTGATAGGGAAGTGTTTGTTTGGTCTAGTGTTAAGAAGTTCAAGATTACTCAAGGCCCTCCATACATCTTTCTTGATTCACCTACTAGGGATTCACAAATGAAACAAACAATGGCTACAAAAGAAGTGTCACAGAAAAGGAAGAAAGATGAAATTGAGAACCTTGAATCTGGCTCAAATAGGGAAACTTACGAACCCTCCTTTGTGCCAAAGTTTCCCACTACACTTACTACACCCATTCTAGACTCAACTCACAATGAAGGAGCTCAAGCATTACTTAGGTTTAGTGGCATGATTTATGTAGGGTGGTTCTTCGAAGAAGCCTAGGATGGTGTGACCTTTAAATCGACATCCAATTCAAATCGCTACTTAGGTTGGAGGTTCCTCAACTGTTGTGACCTATTCAATAGTTTCATCTTCAACTGCTTTAGCTTCCACATTTCCACACTAGCATTTGAGCAACTAGTTGATCCTTGCACGCAAGACCTTAAGGACTTTGGTCCTAAGCACAACTTGGATTCCGTCGATGAGACTCTCAAGTCATTCTAGGAAGTTAAGAAGTATAAGGCATTAGTTCCCATTATTACCATTGAGGATGAGAAACCATGATCTCTGTTGAATGTTCTTGGTGTTCTAGTTCATAATGAAGTTGCAGGAAGAGAGACTTCTATCTCAAGTCAATAATTTTTCCCCTAAGAGATGAGTATAGAGATGGAAGAAGGGGATGTTACTGACAATGCACAACCAAAAGGGTAACTAGCATAACATGGAAGAATTTTAGAAGGTGGTAGTGGTGTAAAAGAGACCCACATTAGCCCCATATTCAAGGCCAATATGACACGGTATGCGGGTGGAATTCTGGATATTGAAATGGAGGATGTGGAAAGGGATGAAATTACACATGGAATTTCTAGCACTCCCCCTTCCTCTTTGTCACCTCAAGATAGTATTTTGGTGATGGAATAGTTGTATATGCTAGCGCAAGATCCTGAGCATTGTAGGACAATGTTATAGATTTGTCAAGAGAACATGTATGTAGTCTCATTCATGATAGTAAACCTAGGCTAAAGTGTTGCAGCATCATTAGATGGTTATCTATTAAGTAGAAGCTAAAGTGGAGACTTTAGATAGTTCAGAACCATAAATTGTTAGTGGTCAAGCATTGAATTGATTGCATGTTTATTCTAGAAACCCCCCTATAGAACTTCAAACATGGTCCACTACACAGTTGATCCACACGATGAGGTTCTATGTTAGTTAGTTTAAGCAATGCATAGCTATGGTGGAGCATGACCATGAAGCTACACAAGTGGCCTCTTAGTAGTTGGAAGTGTAGCTTGTCTAGGTCATCATGGACAAGGATGCGAAAAGGCGAGTTAACGAGATATCAGGGTGAAGGATTGAGGTAGTGATGGTGCATTTAGAATTCATGTGGCTAGATATACACATAGTGGGCCCTTCACTGCCCAATTCATTTTCGAATACCAATCTAGAGGATAGAGTGGAAATGTTATGCTCTTGTATGAAACAATTGCAGGGTGCAATTGATGACTTGCAAGATAAATTAGGTGCTTCCTAGAATTATGGAAATCAACATAAAAAATATCTCATGGATAGGATTCCTCCTCTTATCGACAAAGTCACTACAACTTGAGCTCGGTTCCACATGGCAATTGAAAAAAGTAAGGTAATACTTTCTGCCCCGCGTAATTAGATGGATTTGTTGGAAAGGCGTCAAAAAACTATTGAGATATTGCGGGAGCATATTAAGGTCATTAATGTGGAGGCATAGGCCATGAGAAACCCTTTGGAACAACATAAGAAGTATGTTGAGATTCATGATGTTGATGATCAATTAGACGAGCTTCACAAGGAAACAATTTCCAAAAAGAAGGCCTTGCAATAATACCAACCTATGATGTAGTCAAAATACCTTACTTTGCAACAACTAAACTCATTTATAAACTCCGAAAGGGATACCCTCAAGAAAGACAATCCCACTATCCCAACAATGACCAAGCACAACCGTTCATTGTCGATGCTACACTCTTACTAGGGAAGTGGAAGTCTCAAGTCAACAATTTTAATTAATTCCACAACAAAGCTTTGATAGTGGTACCAAAATTGGCCCCTTCATTTGAAGGGTTAGAGGTGCATCAAAGTTGGCTCAAGGGTGAGTCACAATCCTGGTCAAGGCTTGTTGGCCCTTTTGTTATTGAAGATTGCATTGCAAAAAACAGGTGGAGTAGTCAATGCAGGGAGAGTTGTGCAAGAGGATGCAACACAAGATACACAAGATATTAATGTGTCCGAGTGGAAAAGTTGGATTGTAACCATCTTAGCATGGTTAGAAATGACCACTATATTTTGTATAAAAACCCTATCAAGGGTTAAGGGTCGGGGTTAGAGAGAGAGAGACTCTAGAGGGATTTGAGAGGTTGGAGAGATCTTAGAAATTTTTGGGAAATTGTTTGTACATATAAGAGATTTAAGCTACATGATATCTATCATGTGCAATGTAAAGGATGTATATTTTGTCATGCTGAAGGAATGCGAATAAAATGAGAAGGATTGGGAGCCACATTTAAAATTATATTTCATAACATGCATGTTGAATGAATTTTTTTCATGGTTTGTTCTAGTATGTGTCTAAGATGTGGAATTCTACACGTTAAGTTTCGTTCTTTAATAGTAATAGTTAATTGCTGAATGGATATTATGTTTTAGGTTGCATTCATCTACTAGGTTTATCCTCCCAACTATCATTGGTCTTGGTTACGCTTCGGGTGAGACTTTCTTCTCTATTTGAGAAGATAAAAAAAAACATTGCAACTAGACTACACTAAACCTTTGTTGGCTCTTGCTTAGGACCCTAGTCTCAACCTATCGCTAACAAGCTCCATTTCAACTTCAAATACAAATCTTAGAGAGTTATAAGCTCTTATTTTTCATGAATCAAATTGTAAGTTAATTGACGTGTCAAACTCTGTAGTTTTGTCTCAACTTCTCCTTCTTTGTCTTCTCTTTTTCTTAGGCTTATTGTCTTTCCCCTTTCTTTCATGAGATGCAAGCTTGCCATTTTTTTTACTTCTTGGCATGCTACCCAACATTGTCTTCTTGTTCTCTTATTCATGCAAGGCTGCTCAACCTTTTTGTCATTCGAACCACCTTCCTTTGCTATAAGAGGTTCCAAATAGTGCTTCCACTCAAACCACTTTGTATGGGCTACATGGGCCTATCTTCTTCTCTTGGCAATGCATAGTCATACCCAACACTATTGCAATTGCTTTCCTTCTTCTTCTTTGTCACATCTCATTTATGGTTAGCGCTTTGGATGACCCCTTGTCTTCTTGTGATTTTCCTATTTATTTGCTTGGCCCATCTACCATACTTTACTCGTTTATTTCCTCCACAAGCCATTCACTATCGAGGTTTTCCTTCTCCTCTCTTCTGTTGCCACACAACTTACCCTAACTGGCCACCTTAAATAAGTCAACCACCCTCTTCAATTATTCAATGCAATTGGTTGATCATTGGATCCTTCCTAGAGGTGTAATGGGGGATCGAAGGGCCCACTAAAGTAATAATAGTGTATTTATGATGACCATTTAATGTAAGGTGAACTAAGTCCACTATATAAAACGTGAACTTACAATAATTCGTTTAACTTCGGATTTAAAAAAATTCAAAAGATAAAAAGAAAACTTACAACAAATCAATCAACTTCTAATATAAAACTCATTTAATTTTATTTTCACACATATATATATAGTAATACAATAAAATTTCATCATACATTTATAATATATATATATATATTAACTGCCATAATGTAAAATTAATTGAAACAACGATTCAACAAAGCCATAAACTACATCAAAGTGATACACTTACAAAGCCAAAAACACACGCATTAAAATTGCAAATACAATAGTACAATGGTGACAATGCGTAAAATTTCGCCGTGGCTACCGGAAAAGTTGGGGTGGAGGAGAGCACATGCTCCGTGGAGGATGGCATCAAACATTTTTTGTAAGTTGTTGCGGAAGCAGTAAGATAAGAATTTTACTTTAACTTCCTACACCTCGTACCATTGTGTGAAGGAGAGACTTTTTCCCTTCATGAACACATTACTTCATAAAAGCTAGCAAGCTTCTCACAAGTTCAACTTCAATGAAATAAACCTTATTATATATACACGTATAATATACTTGATTCTTAAGTTAATAATAATTTTTTAATAATTTTATTTTGGATGCGATTAAATTTATTCTTTTATTTTCCATTCTTTTTAATACTTTTATTTTTAATGGCATTGACTTTATTATTTTATTTTTCATTTTGTTATAATTTTAGTTTAAATGGAAATAATTTTATTCTATTTAAGTTAATAATAATTTTTTAATAATATTATTTTGAATGCGATTATATTTATTCTTTTTAAGACTTTTATTCTTAATGACATTGACTTTATTATTTTATTTTTCATTTTATTATAATTTTAGTTTAAATGGCAATAGTTTTATTTTATTGTTTTCTTTCTATTTAAGCTATAATTTTATTTTTTTATGTGATTGGCTTTATTCTTTTATTTTCTTTCCTATCATACTTTTGTTTTTGATATGATTAGATTTGACAAATTCGAGATTTTTTTATTTTTTTAAAATATTTATATTTTAATGGTATTGTATGAATTTTTTTATGTTATAGATATTTTGTTATGTGGTAAAAATGAAATTATATTTAAAAAAAAATAGTTATAAAAGTAATTTCAAAACATTATATTAAATGGAAATTTTAATTAAAAAAATATTCATTATAATTAAGGAAAATAGAAAAACATTTTAATATATTTTAAAGAAAAATAATTAAATATTTGTTTTTAAAAAAAATAATTATACATTTATTTTATCATGTTTGTGGCTAAATTGATAATATAATTGAGATGCCATCAAATTGTTAATTCCCATAACAATAATAAAAAAAAATCCACATCATATAACTTTTAAACTATCTTTCAAAATACATGAACAAGAATGATGACCAATGACCAATATCTTAGAAAAAAGTGTGAAGAGTGCAAGCATAATTTGTAATGGTAAAAATGATTATCATAATTCCATAGTATATGGATACAAATATAATTTGGTAGGGAAGAACAATTCTACTAGCATTAAAATATAGAAATAGCATCTCATAAATATCACATAAATATAAAATATCAGTAAAAAATTATGTGTGTTCATTCAAAATTTAAAAATTAATATTTATTTTCTTATAAGTAACTTAAAACATATATCAAACATGAAAATAGAGTTTAATAAATAAATCATATCTGTAACTTTAATGTCCATTTAAAAGATTATGTGAAAATAATAATCAGAGATTTATTTGAAATGATCTTTTTATTTTATGATGGTGAAGTTACAATAGTTTGTTACTTAATTTATAATTAGATATACTAATATTATATTTCTATTTTTATATTAATAATCAATTAATAGTAGAATTGCTAAAAATTAAATTATTAATAAATATTAATTATTTTATTTGAAATTCCACTTTTATCTTAACAATAAATTTTAATAATAATTCTTAATAAATCATAAAAATTAGAAAACATAATTATATTTTTGTATTGAGTAAATATTAAATTCGAAAATGTTATTTCCAATATCAATTATTACATTCCTTTTCTTTTTCATGCTTATTTCTATTTACCAATAATAAAAAACAACAATACATACTTCATAAGCTTTGCGCTGTTTTAAACAGTTCACCGTATCTCTGCTGTAATCTTCATAGATTATTACAAAATACGAAAATTTGTACTTTATTGTGCACCTATACTGTACTCAGCGAGTCAGCAGTTCACCGACTATAATAATTCAAAATCTGCTTTGCACAGACAAAATTCAAAACTCTTTCAAAGTCTGCTATAAACGGTTATATTTTGCACACACAAAATTCAAAACTGTTTCAAAGTCTGCAATAAACGGTTATATTTTGCACAGACAAAATTCAAAACTGTTTCAAAGAAAA
Organism: Larix kaempferi; assembly: GCA_027924585.1. Taxonomy (NCBI): domain Eukaryota; kingdom Viridiplantae; phylum Streptophyta; class Pinopsida; order Pinales; family Pinaceae; genus Larix; species Larix kaempferi. Next base: position 9,766,240 of record BSBM01000072.1, on the reverse strand, counting down.
AAAAAATTATTATGACATTCCTTTTACCTAAACTCCCAATATAGCGGAATTTTACTACTAGACATAAGTCTTCCCAAAAAGAATCAAGTGCAACTGGTCATATCCTGCCAACACACCAGCCCCACCCAGAGAACGCAGGATATTTGCACCTGCACCCTTGAAGAGTGACTTGGCACCTTCTTTTTTAACAATCTGTGAGAACGCATCCATGGAACTCTTGTACTTAACTGCCTCACCAGAAGTCATCATCATTCTTCTGTGTACAGTATCGAAAGGATACGAACTAAGACTGGCACCAATTGTACAACCCCATCCAAGAAGAAAAGTGGCAAGGAAGCTTTTCTGCAAAAGTGACATTTCTAAAGAAATCAACATCTTAGAAGTTGTAAATTTAATTTCGATTCATAAAAATGTGGGTAGTCAATATAGTTCCAATCAGATTACAAGCACTCCTTCGAAATTACAAACAGATTTAAATAGGAAGTTGTGAGTGCCATTAGTACAAGGAATGCATCATACCTGAAGATCTCCAACCAAAACAACTGGTTTCAAAGAATCATACAACCCAAAGTACAAGCCACGATAGACTACAATTCCCACACAGGCAACGTTAAACCCGCGATAGAGACCAGCAAGACCCTCAGATTTCCATGTTTTCTTGCAAACATCAATAAGCCCATTAAATTGCCTCTCTTCTCCTTTCTTTGTAGGCTTGGCATCATTAGCCAGCCGAGTTCGAGCATAGTCCAGAGAGTAAACAAAAAGGAGAGAAGACGCACCAGCTGCAGCACCAGAGGCCAGATTTCCAGCAAACCATTTCCAGTAACCATCCCTCTCTTTGTTGAAATCAAATAGGCTCTTAAAGTAATCCCTAAAGGCAAAGTTCAAAGCCTGTGTTCAAACCACAGAGCCAGTTATAATCTAAAGTTCACATCTTGGCTCAAATGACAATAAAAAAACAAAAACTTATATTAGTCTGCATCGTCTTGTAATGCAAGCAGAAAAACATATATGAAAAATTTGTGTTTACCTGAGTATGAAAATAACGGATTACATTTGCATTGTTTCCTCTCCACAAAGAAATCACACCTTCTTCCTTGATTATCCTACCAAAACAATCAGTAATTCCTTTGTATGGCTCAGAAAGACGTCCAGATTTCAACATTTCATCCTGGTTTTGTATCAATAGTTTGATACGCTCAAGAGGGGCATCTGCAGTTTTTAACACTGCACCAGAAACCCCTCCCATCAGAAAATCAATCATAAAACCAGTAAAACCCTTCTCTGCCGGCGCTGGAATAAACACAGGTAAATGGCCTGAGGCCAAAGCTACATTAATGCTCCCATGAGAACCATGCAAAAACGCACTCCGCAAGCCACCACAATTCTGGACAGGAGCTGACAGTGTTCGATCTCCGGCATTCTGGAAATCCTGCCAGCTTGGTGTAATCCTTGAACCAAGATGGGTTTGACAAGACAACTTCTGTATAACAGACTGACAATTTGCCCAGTCTACCATTGTAACCTGTCAAAATTACTGCAATATGAGAAGCCCAGAGAATAAGTTAGAACGTGGAAGATAACAACAAAGCTGCATAATCCCTGTGCACCTGTGTCTGTATTGGCTTTGATCAGATATGTTAATTGCCAAATGGTCATGCACCGGTGTCTTTATTGATTTGCACTGTACTGAGAATTAATCAAAGACCATGTGTTACAGTGATTTCGTTTAGTTCTGTACGTCTTTCAAAGGTAAAGGGAGGGTGGTGGGGGCAGATGTAGATCTCAAACGCTGGATGAATATAAATATGCTGTGTGCACACCAGTCCAAAAAGATATACTCATGACATGAGATTGCAGTAGTACAAGATTCTCTCATTCTTTTGCCAAATGGAGCTTAATAAAGCTGTTTTTCTGTACTGTTTTGGAGTCCTCTTTTAAATTATTTTGCTCGAAGCAAAGTATTTTCTAAAAATCTAGAATGTTGTACACTGGATGAGAGATGAGAATGCCATTGTCGAGCTGGGAAAGCTGGTATATAGCTTAAGTTGGGAGACATTCACTAAGACCCAGTTTGAAGGCTTTTGCACCTACCTGTTACAAAATCTGATAGAAGCAATACTGGAGTGAGTATTCATGTGTGCCCTATGATTACAAACCAATAGTTATACAGATTCAAAATGAATTGTTACCACGAGATCATCCCGTTATGAAAATTGATACTTGAAGCTAATATATATAAAGATCAACGGAGCAATCCTAAAACCATATTAAAATAACCACAAAAACGAAACTTTCAAAACAATCTGCAGAAATTTATAGATTTGTCAGAGGACGTCAAAAACTCATACTACTTTTCACAATGCTGAGATTGCAACTTTTACATTCAAAAGTCCTGGTCTACTGATAAAACTTTACAGACAAGATTGATCCTAATGCCTAATAAAACCGTCCAGGAATCAAATTGGTAGACATCCACAGCTAAATGGACATGGATAAACAATTCTGCACATTCTAAAGCATTGAAATGAAATGCCGGCCGGATTACAGATCATTCAAAACAGCAAAGATTCAAAGCCTGTTAGAAGAATGCTCATCTCATGATCTTCCAAACAGTACGGAGATACGATAAATTAAGCCATAGAAATAAAGGGTTTTAAAGCCTGGTAACAAACTTCTCAGATAACACAACTTTCCTTAAAGATCGACCTTAAGCTCTAAGATGAAAAACAAACGACTTGTTAAAGACGGAGTATAAAGCCTTCTTTTTTCAGGATCAGACGCCTTAATATTTGGCATAAATTCTTCAAACTCTCATTATTTTTCATCATTCGATCGATTAAAGAGTGTAGGAAACTCATTCTATTTTTCAAACTCTATCTATTTTTCATCATTCTATCAGATGCCTTAATATTTGGCATAAATTCTTCAAACTCTCAATCTATTTTTCATCATTCTGTCGGAAACTCATTTGCAAGGCCAGCGCTAAAGGTAATCACGTCAACCACGGGTGTCTTGTGACAGTTTGACACGGCTCTGCGCAGCTGTGTTTTGACAAGTGGAGGAGAACCGATATTCATGGCATCTGGGCATTGCTAGTTTCCTACGTCAATCAATCTAAGAGAGTGAATCTCAATATCACAACAAACATTTCCGCATAGCGACAACACCTCAATACTCCACATACTTTGTTGGAAAGTGCTTTAAACGATGCAATAATTTACATACCTTGGTGAAAACACTTTGTTTAGGCGTGGGATAAACTCCAGACGTTTTGTACCTAAAATTTGGTGAGTTTTTTAGTTAAAATTTTCATAATGGAGGATGTTGAATCCATTCGTACGATGAGAATTGCAATCTCAACAACCGAAATTGTAATAGTAATTTCTTCATAGCTCCAACAAAAATTGTTGGAGAAGATGCAAATCGTCTAGAAATTAAGTTACTCTTTTTTATTATTCTTGATACAATAATCCACATACTAAAAATAATTAATTACTCTCATTACATACAATAACCTAGATTAACAAATACATCTTTCTAAAAATTGAAATTAATTAAAAAATACATTGTAATCTTAGTTATAAATCTTAACTTTAAAATAATTTAATTCAAAATTAAATAAATTTATGTTAATTATATTAGCATGATTATCATTAAAAATATGATTATAAAAATATATAAAAGATCATATCCTCATATAATGATAAAGGCTTAATATTAACACTTGGTTATGTTTTATGAGTCATCCATCTCCATTGTTCTCAAAAATAATTTACAATTCACGTGTCATTAACTATTTGTAATCTAGATATAATTGAAAAACTTGTCATGAAAAGAGGACACTTAGTGGCAAAAGAACCTTCATTAGTTGAATTTGTGTAAATTCATAAGAGGTGGGTCATATCTGTAATACATATGACTTGTGCATGGTTACTCCTTGGTGGAGAACTCGGAGGAATGGATGTACCAATAAGGATCGCGAGCTGTTATGCTCCATACATTGGTTGTCAAACATTTTGGGAGAAAGTGGATTGTAGTGGTATTTTGAATGACCCATAATTTTTTGTGGGGATTTAAAGTTAACTCTCTTTGTTAGTGATGTCTAGGGAGGATACATTGGTCGTCAAACATTTTGGGAGAAAGTGGATTGCAGTGGTATTTTGAATGACCCATAATTTTTTGTGGGGATTTAAACTTAACCCTCTTTGTTGGTGATGTCTGGGGAGGATGCTCTCGATTGGATGAAATGGTAGGTTACTTCAAACAACTCTTTATTAATTTGAACTTGTTGGATGTTATCCCAATTAAACTAGCTCCAACTTGGAGGAATGGGAGGGTCGGGTTTGCTGGGGTGAGTACGAGACTTGATAGGTTTATGTTAGTAGAGTTTTTGGCTGAAAAATTAGGGAGATATAGACCATGGATTGTAAACTCTGAGATTCCAGACCATTGTCCTTTGTGTCTTCAATTTGAAGTGGATCTTGCTAAGAAAAATTATCCATTCAAGTTCAATCATTGTTGGTTACAATATGAAGACTTTATTTCTCTAGTGAGGAATTCCTGGGTAAACTTTGAAGACTTAGAGGGAGAAACTGCTATGCAAAAGATAATGAGGAAATTGTTTGGGCTCAAGAGAATAGAAATTCAATGGGAAAGAGATAAGAAGAAAAGACTTGCTCGGGAACTTATATCTGTTAAATTAAGATGCAGCTTCAGAAGATATTCTTATTGTATTTGTCTGATCATATCATATTGTATTTGTCATATAAACACCTAAAAGAACAATGTTGTAATGTACTTGTACAAGATGTGATGTCAAATCAAGAAGATTCAAGAAGAAATGTAAAATAAACAATATTATGTTGTCCCCTAGAGAGGTCGACCCCATTGACCTAGTGAGGTTGGTCCCATAAGGAAAAGTCACCCATAAAACAGTAAAAATAGGAGGGTCGCCCCCTCATTTGGATATACACTCACAACAAGCAAATTCACTCAAGCAAAGAAGAAGAAGACTGTTCTGGGTTGTAGAATACTTGGAGGAAATCTATATCTTGATCTAGGGTTTGATCTATGCTTCTTGTTGATATTGTGACATTGTACTTGTTTGACAAATCTATACTAGAAGTTCTGCTGGGTTTTTCTCGTGAGAGGGTTTTCCAGGATAAATCTTTGTGTCTTTGTATCTAATGTTGAATGTCTTTCTCTCAATGATCCTAATGTATGCAATTATTGTGATATGATATGCTAAATGATTAAAATTCTAACATAATTGCTTGAAAGTCAAAATTCTAACATGGTATCAGAGTCGTACTGAAAGAATTCATTGCAACAACTACAACTGCCGGAGATTAGGGATTATTGTTTCAAGCTCTTCCATCCACATATCAAGCTCGACCTTAGCACCATTGAACTCACCCTAAGAGGGCGCAACTTGCTGTGGAGGTAGAATTCAGATCCAAGAAATTCATTTTTGACCTAATTACTATTGGATCGAGAAAACTAGGGTTTCCACTTTTTGTTTGTTCTGTCCACAGATCTGGAAGAAAAGAGGGTTTGCTCAACTCGCCTTGAGGAGGCACATCTTTCCAGTGGATCGGATTCTCCATTGAAGAACTTTCAATTTTGACCCTCCTCCTGCTAGGGTTTCCAGAACCAGACTTGTCAAGATGACAAGCAACAACAAGGTTGATGAGAAGCTTGAAGGAGCTGATAAATTCAGAGCATGGAAGTATAGGATGCTCCTCATCGTAGAAGAAAATGAATTGGAAAAATATGTTATAGAAGAGGTTGTAGATCCATAGGGAGATGAAGGTAAAGCAAGGCACAAGAAGAACATGGTTAGGGAAAAGAGAATCATTGCAGATTCTATCAAGGACCATTTGATCCCTCGTGTCTCATCCTCAAAGAATCCAAAGGAAATGGTTGATGTATTGACCAAATTATATGAAGGCAAGAACATCAATCGAAAGATGACGTTAAGGACTCAACTCAAGAATGTGAAAATTTAGAATTCAGAAATAATCCAGTCCTACTTCTCAAAGGCAGCTCAAATCAAGGAACAACTTGAAGCTATTGGAGATACAATTGAAGAAGCTAAAATAGTGATGACAACATTAAATGGTATTCCAAGGTCATGGGAATCATTTATTCAAAGAATTTGCTCTAGAAATAAACTAACAAAGTTCAACAGATTATGGGAAGAATGCACTCATGAAGAAGCTAGACAAGTAGCAAGAGAAGAGAAGTTGGGTAATGATGAAGATCAATCACTAGCTACTCATACAAAGAAAGAAAAGAGAAGAAAAGAAATTCATCCTTCTAAGAAGTCTCAAAAGTTTGAAAGGACTCAAAAGGCCGCAAGGGACTACTCAAAATTCAAATGTTACACTTGCTCGAAGATGGGACATATTGCAAGAAATTGTCCTCAAGGAAAAGATCAGGTCAGAAAAGGAAGGAATACAAGACATCATGCTCATGTTGCAAAAGAGGATGAACCAGTTTAGAAGAAAGAAAGAGAAGATTATTCAAGTGAAGAATAATATCTCCTAATATCCGCTCTTAAAGGAACAGTCACTCATGGAAATGACACATGGCTTGTTGATAGTGGTGCTTCTAAGCACATGACTAGTTACAAGGACTCTTTCTCAAATTTGATTAAAAAAGATTCACCTTACAAGGTAAAGCTTGGAGATGACTATCAATATCCCATTAAAGGGGTAGGAGAAGCCTCCTACAAGTTGGATTGAGAAAATCCCATGAAGATGAAGGATGTGTTATATGTACCTAGTTTGAATAACAATCTTCTATCCATTTCAGCATTTGATAAGAAGGGATCCAGAGTAGCTTTCGTTGATGGAGTAGTTCTCATGTGGCCAAAAGGAAATACCATTCATGATGCAATGGTGATTGGTGTTGAATAAGGAGGACTATACAAATTGAAGGGACACTCATATTCAACACTAGTTCATAGTATTGTGAATCCAAGTGAGCTATGGCATAGAAGACATCCTCATTTGAACTACAAAGCATTGCCAATCATAATCAAGGTGGTAACATGTTTTCTAGAGATCCAAGTAGAGAATGATGGGGTATGCAAATGATTTGCACAAGGAAAGAGTGTGAAGAACCTATTTCCAAATAGTGACAACAAAGACAAATGAATCTTAGACTTATACATTCATATGTATGTGGACCAATGTCAACCACTTCAATATTAAGCGGGTATGCATACTATGTTTCATTTATTGATGATTACTCTCGTAAAACTTGGATTTATTTCTTGAAAGCTAAAAGTGAAGTGTTTATTAAATTCAAAGAATTCAAAGCTCTTGTAGAGAATCTATCTGAAAACAATATTAAGACCTTGAGGTCAGATAATGGAGGAGAATTTACATCAGAAAGTTTCAAAGAATTTTGTAGAGACGCTGGGATTAAGAGGGATCTCACTTCTCCCTACTATCCACAACAAAATGGTGTAGAAGAAATAAAGAATTGAACAATAATGGAAGTAGTAAGGGCCATGCTACATGATCAAGACTTATCAATGCACCTATGGGTAGAAGCAGCTAGGACTGCGTATATGTGCAGAATAGAATCTCTCACAGTGCACTTGGGAACAATACACCAGGATAAATGTTTACAGGAGAAAAGACAAAGGTCAAACACCTGAAGATATTTGGTTGTCCAGTGTATGTAAATTTTCCAAAAGAGAAAAGGTGGAAGTTGGACCCTTCATGAAAGAAGGGGATTTTTTTTAGATACAGTGAGACATTGAAGGCATATAGAATCTATATCCCTGGTTACAAACATATTGATATTAACAGAGATGTTACCTTCGATGAGGATACAACATTCAACAGATCCAGGAAGACTCATTCAAATGAGGTCCATGATGAAGAGACTGTAGCTCCTAGAGTTGTAGAGACAGGTACAGATGATGGTGTTCTAGAAGAGCATGTTCTAGAGGACCATGATATGACAAAACCATAGAGACCTATATACCCACCTTAAGAAATGATTTCACATAATAGAAAACCAACTTGGGTTCGATATATTATTCAGGGTGTATAAAAGTATGGTGTTCTAGATGTATCCTCCAGAGAAACCAAAAGACCTTGACAATATTCCAACTATGTGGCACTATTATGTGACATCATTGATGCAAAACCTTCCAGTTATGAAGAAGCAACCGACAAGAAAGTATGGAAGGATGCCATGATCGAGGAATATCCTTCGATTATGAACAATGATGTTTGGGATGTGGTTTCACGGGGGGTTCACTAGTGAAGCAATATCATATCACGTCTATTCATATTGGGGGGTTGAATACTCTTAAAAACCTCAAAAATATATTGCCCTGTATTAAGGGGTCAAGGGGGGTTTTAATTTCACACAGTAATATAAATATTGGGGGTTATTTTATTTGGGTGTGCTGAGAAATAACCTCAAAACTGTGGGATAAATTCATACCTCCGAATCACAGGCTCAATTAATACCCACCTAAAACTTAAGGGCCTTCCATTTTTATTTGATATTTCTTATGACCCTAAGTTTTTCATAAATCTGATAATAGTGTACCAATGATAATATCGATGGAAGTCTCTTTGGATTATTGGCCTTGAGCAATTATCATTTAATAGCTTATTTAGGCTTGGTTTAAATTGATGTTATATTGTTTTTCATCTTTAAGTTAGGATATGTAGTTAATCGAGAGTTACACACTTGAACAATTGTATTGTATTTTTGTAGGCATTCAAGTAAAAGATTTAACTCTTCATTTTTTAGGTTGTTGTTTAGGTGGGCACTGAGATTAGATTAAACCTTGCTCCATGACAACCAATAAAAGTGAGATCAATCCTTCTTGGCTCACTGGAACCAAGAAAAGTTAGATCAATGTTTCTTGACTAATTATTTCTTTCAACTTTTTGTATTCTTTTTTAATATTTTCACATTGCCAGTTAGGAATAGTTGTTAGATTGAGTTATATTTGGCACATTCATAATTGTAATTTCAATTCTTATATGCAAGGCATCTATCTTAATATTGTATTGGAATTAACATGAACATAGTTGTTAGATTGAGTTATATTTGGCACATTCATAATTGTAATTTCAATTCTTATATGCAAGGCATCTATCTTAATATTGTATTGGAATTAACATGAACATAGGTGAAAATTTAAATCCTTATTTGCATACCCTATGTGTTCTCATTACCATGAAATGTTATCATATAAGTTTCACCATCTATATATCTTTATAACTATTGCATGCTTGAAACCTAACAATGGATATTTTTCGCTATCCTTTAAAGATTAAAAAAACTAGGTATAACCCAAGAAAATGTAACTAAATGTTGTTAATTCGCTTGATTGCAAGAATAAATGTAGAGGAAGTCGAAGCAATTCATTGGATCTTGTGAATGACCCAAATCCAAGCTATGCACATGATCATATGGTGTTATTGAAAAGTAAAAGGAATTTTTCTATGTTCATTTGGGTTCAAACATCAATGATGTTTGTTTTGATAGGAAGGTAGGGGCATCCATCCACAAAAGGGTTTCAATTTTGCATTTTTATGGAGTTTAATTTATTAAGCTCATAGAAAACATGAGTTCTCTATGGCTATATTCATATTTACAGGATATAAAATTGGTAGATCGGTAGGTTGTGGTGTGAAACATATGCAATTCTCATCTTTTCTAAGCATTGCACTAAAAATTGGACTATAAATCTTTTACATTGTTTTTTATGTTGATCTCTTGACTAGGTTGCGTTTTACGCATTTTGGCTTCCCCGGTACTATTTCTTTAGGTGTTCCACTATCCAATGCTACAAATTGACCAGTCAACCCCGCAATCCTAGTGAGATCATTATTATTGTTATACTATTATTTTATTTAGCATCTTGTTTGCTTATACTAAGATGTGTTAGGGATCCTGTTTGTTACAACTTGATAATATTATATAAAGGGGGTGTTAAAAATGGGTTGATAAAAATGGATACCTACAATAACTGGTGAAACTAGGGGTTTTCTTAATTCGAAAGGAATATTGGGAGGGGGGGTTCAACAATACAATTTTAGGATGAATTTTCCAATATTTAGTGAAATTAGGGGTATTCTTTAATATCATGTGAACGATCGTGCTATGTAACAAGTTCACTGAGTGAACCCCCTGTGTGTGGTTCTGATACCAAAAGATAATTCAATAGTAACTTCCAAATGGAACTATAAGACAAAGCATGCAACTGATGGTAGTATTGAGAAATACAAGGCAAGGTTTGTGACTTGTGGCTTATCCCAGAAAGAAGGAATAGATTATGAGGATACATTTTCCCCTGTGGTAAGATACACTTCAACTAGAGCTATACTTGCGATAGCTGCAAAGTTGAAGTGGAAGGTACACTAGATGGATGTGAAGACAAATTTTCTGAATGGTGTAATAGAAGAGGAACTATATGTGGAGCAACCACAAGGATTTGAGACACATGACAGATAAACACATGTGTGCAAATTGAAGAAACCCTAGTATGGGTTGAAGCAAGCACCCAGAGCATGGTATGGCAAGATTGAAAATTTCTTGACGAGTTTGGGCTTTACCAAGAGTAAAGCAGATTACAACCTTTAATACAAGGTTGTGGATGATGGACCAGTTATACTATTGTTATATGTAGATGACCTATTTCTGATAGGGATTGAGAAGCTCATCAGTGAATGAAATCGTAGAATCTTGCTGCAAAGTTCAAGATGAAATACCTAGGTATGATGCATTACTTCTTGGGTCTAGAGGTATGGCAGAGACCAGATGAGATTTTCCTTAATCAAGGAAAATATGTTGTAGAGATCCTGAAGAGATTTGGGGTGATGGATTGTAAGGCCATGCCTAAACCAATTGTGATAAACTTGAAGTTATTTAGTGATACTTCATCAGAGACATGGATGCCACTATGTATAGATAGATGATTGGTTCGTTGATGTACTTAAGATAAGATATATGCTTTGTCATGAACACTTTGAGTTAGTATATGGTTGAGCCAAGACATGTTCATTTGATTGGTGCAAATCATGTCACGTCTCCTCCCGTTGATCCGATGAAAGGGAGGAAACATGACTAACATTTCGGGGCTTATTTGGAGAAACTCAGCCCCATACATTACTAACAAATTCATAATTAATAAAAACTTATGTGTGTAGATTCATACTTCAAATAAACACAGCGGAACGATACACTATCCACACACAATTGCATCATGCATTCAACATATAATCATAACAATCATCAAATTAACATTGGATGCTGTATAGGGTTCTTGGATGTTGTTGGCATCATGCAAGAATGTCTACACTCTGTTAAGGCCAAAAAATTGGATGCTTTAATATTGAAAATTAACCTAGTGAAGGCATATTATAGGGTGGAATGGGTTTTTTTAAAGATTGATGCTTCTTTAGATTGGTATTCCACTGGTAGAAACTGGTTGGATCATGGCCTTTGTGACAAGTGCTTTCTTTGTTGTACTTATTAATGGCACCCCTACTAGTTTCTTCAAGAGTAGTAGAGGATTGAGACAAGGGTGCCCCTTGTCCCCTCTACTTTTTCTACTTGTAGTGGAAGGTCTTAGCAGATTGATAGACAATGCCAAGGGATAGGGCATAGATGTTGGGGTAAATATTACTACTAAGAAGTTCATCACACATATAATTTCTATTGACGATGTATTACTTTTTGGAAATGGTACTTTGGAGGATTGGCAAGCATTTTCAGACATTATTAAATTTTTTTGTGAAGCATCAGGTACGGAAGTCAGTCCCATTAAGTCTGGTTTTTTTAGGAGTGGCATGGAAGATGAGGTATTTGCACTTATCCATATTTTGTTTACTTTCAAATCTGATTCTATTGATATAGGCTTCAAATATCTTGCATATTTCTTAAAACCAAATATCTATTTAGCTAAAGATTGGCATTGGTTAGTAAAAAAAATAGAGAACATGATCGAACACTGGTGTTTTAGATGGCTATCATTGGGTGGAAAGAATACATTGGTTAAGTTTATACTGGTTAGTATTCCTTTTTACTCGATGTGATCCACCACAGAGAGAAAGAGAGAGAGCAAGGAAACTTATATCTCTGTAAAATTCTAAGATGAGATACACAATAGAAGTTGGAATCAAAACATCATTATCATCATCTTGCATTCAATTCAATAGATTCCTTTTACAATGGAGATGAAACAAAAAGAAGGAAATATTTCCAAAATGGAGACACAGATCCACATAGAATGTTTCTAAAACAAAAACAAAAATCTACGGAGCCCAAAAATAAGGAGATGCTCAACACCAATCTAGCTACTAGTTTATAAACTTATTAATTAAGACTTCATATTTAGAAACAAAACATACAACTACAAAACTAACACTAACTTTATGAAAAAAATGGAATTGTAATAAACGAGGGTTGGAAAAGCTAAAAATCATGGTGCACCCTGCTCCATGGGATGCCCATGTGGCTCAATTCCTCCTTGTTTGGAGTCAGTGAGGAAAACTTCTTTTGGGTTTGTCTGTTGAAATCCATCGTGCTTGTGCTGGAGTACCTCCTTTTCTTCCCACAAGATATGAAATATACTCAGTAGAATGAGTCTAGTGAATGCATTTCTCCATAACGGTGTCTTCTAGAAGAGGCAGTTGGAAATCTAGAATTTTATCCACCGGATGTTGCACTAGAACCACTTCTTCTAGAAGAGACGGTTCAAACAACTTCATATTGTTGACGTTGAGAACATCATGAATTCCCAACTGTGAAGGAAGATCTAGATGGTAGGAATTATCATCAATGTGTTCCATCACAGTGTATGGTCCATATCACAAAGGATGCAACTTATGATGTTTCCATTTGAATCTCTATTTTTGCAATTGAAGCCACACTTTATCTCCAGGTTGAAAAACCAAAGGTGTTCTATGCTTATCATGTCTTTCTTTGGCACGAACTTGGGCATCCTGCAATGCTTCTATTACTTGTGTATGACAGTGAGAAATTCTCTATATGTATTGCTATGTGGATATGTGCTCTTTTTGTTGATGCATTGATCCCTTTGAAGAGAGCATCAATGGAATCTTAGAAGGGACCAAAGGTTGGAAATTGAGACAAAATTCAAATGGGGAGTAACCAATCGATGAATGGGAATCTTGGTTATAACTATGTTGGATAATGTGCAGGTAGGTGTCCCATTGTTTTTTCTTCACAAAATAGGTGTGGAGAGAATGGAATAAAACTTGATTAACCACTTCGGTTTGGTCGTATGTTTGCAGATGGAATGATGTAGAGAATTTGAGGTTAGAAGAGACCAAAGGGTGTACCAAAAAATGCTAAGGAAATGAGAGTCATGGTTGGAAACAATGCTTTGAGGTAATCCAAAGTGTGGCCAAACATTTTGAAAGAATAGCTCATCAGTTTGGACAACAGAAGTAGTTTTGTGACAAGGGATAAAAAAGAGCCATCTTTGAGAAACGACAAACAACAACCCAGATCGCATCATGCTTGAGTAGAGTGGTGGGGAGACAACTAATATAATCGATCGATATGGGTTCCCAAGGGCGAGTAGGGACCGAGAGGGGTTGGTACAGACCATGCTTCCTATTAGATGGTTTAGTTTGAGACTAGAGAGCACAAGAGCATATGAATATTTCGACTTGTCTAGATAAGGTTGCCCAAAAGAAATGGCGGGTGATATTGAGGATGGTCTTTGTGGTGCCAAAATGACCCCCACATGCATATGCATGGGCCTCTTTAATGAGGAGAAGTCTATCTTCAGACTACGACACACACAACTGATTAAAATTATATAACCATCAATTTCTAATAGCATAATCAAGAAAGGGAGAACGATTGATTACCATGGTATTTTGAAGGGCTACCCAAATTTCTCCAAAGTCTGGATTTGATTCATACTTGGATTTCCATGCATCATACAAAGCACAACTCACATCCAAGATGTGAATTACTATTACCGGCGGGTGGCTCAATAGATCTACCATTTTATTTGTACTCCCCTTCTTATATTTGATCAACAGTTGGAAGTGTTGTATGTATGCTACCCAATTCAAGTTCCTTTGGTCCTATATCTTTCTTTGGGAGTTGATAAACATAAACGTATGATGGCTTGTATGCAGAATAGTCTCCTTGCCAAGGATATAGCACCACCATTGCTTGAGTTATTGAACCAAACTATAGAATTCTTTGTCGTATGTATTATAATTAATCTTAGCTTCTGCAAGAGCCTCTAAGTGATATGCCACAGGGTGTCCCACTTGTTTGAGAACCACGCCAATCGTGAAATGAGATGCATCCATCTCGATCTCAAATGGTTGCTACAAATAAGGAAATCTAAGAACTGGAGCAGAGCACAATGCTTGCTTGATTTGTGTAAAGTGATTCTTTGCATCTACATTCCAATCAAAATGTGTCTGGTTGGCCAACTGATGCAAAGGGTTTTCCAATTGGGAGAAATGGTATACAAATTTGCATTAAAAATTGATACCGCCCATGAAGCTCTTCAATTATAGTGCCGAGGTGGACGCTGGCCATTGTGCCAATGCTTGAACTTTTGTTGGATCAGGCCTGATGCCTTCCGTATTTGCAATGAATCCCAAATATCGCATGGACTTTTGTCAAAAAAATGATTTCTTCTCTTTGACCTGGAGCTTGTGAGCTCATAGTAACTCAAGGACTTGGTGCATATGTTGCATGTGTTCTTCCCACGATCTACTGAAGATCAAAATTTCATCCAAGTAGATCACCGCGATCTTTCCCAACAATGGAAGAAACACATCATTAATGAACCTCATGAATGTGGTTAGGGCGTTGGTGATCCCGAAGGGCATGACAAGCAATTCAAAGAGACCAAAATTGGTTTTGAATGTGGTCTTCCAAGTGTCTTCTGAGTGCATTCGCACATGTGATAACCCACAGTTAGATCCATATTTGTGAAGTAAATGGCTCTGTGCAGGTGATCCATGAGGTCCTTAATCCTCGGGAGGGGGTAACGGTTTTTAACCATGACCGTGTTTAAGGCTTGGTAATCAGTGACAAGCTTCCATTCGGGATCATCCTTCTTGAGGATGATGAAAGCAGGTGAAGCACAAGGTGAAGAGGATAGTTGGATATGTCCAAATTCAAGAAGTTGAGCGATTTGAAGGTCGATCTCTTTAGATTTGCGAGGGGATAAGTGATAGGTCGAAGCATTGGGTAATGAAGCACCTAGAATGAGTTTGATAGAGTGTTCAATAGATCTGAAGGGGGGAAATCCCATGGGTTTGGTAAAGACATCAACAAATTCTTTAAGAAGGGGCTCCATTTCGGGAGGGGCTGGATTAGTCAGACAATCAGGTTTGATAGGATGCACCAAGTAGAGAGAGACATATAGGTTAAGGGAACTCAAAGGATTTTTAAAAGATGGGAAATTGGATGAGGTGAGCATGTACATGCGTCCTTGATGATGGAGATGATATTGATGGGTATTTGCATGATAGATAGTGTGGTGGTCTTTTTGATATGAGATTCCTAGTAAAAGGTCTTCACAATCTAAAGGGGCAACATCAAAGGTCACCATATCTTGAAATGGTCCTATGGAGAAGGTGATCGTGCATTGTGTAGAGACTTGGACGCATGGACCACCTTGTTGAACCAAACCGAGCTGATAGGGGTGGGGATGTAGAGTAGTAGGTAATTGCAAATGTTGGACTAGTTTGCGAGATACTAGATTCTTTTGACTTCCATTATCAAGGATGAGAGTAGCGATGGTATTTTTTATTTGGAAATTGTGAGTGAAGAGATGAGGTGATAAAGAGGTTGGATTATTCGTGGTCATTAGTCCTAGTAAAGGGTCTGGTCTAGTAGGATTCGCAAGGGAGACCACGTTAACAGATTCATTTATGACTTCAGGTTCCACCTCTATTAACAATGTATTTTGGGTAGTTCAATTCTTTATGGCATAACAATCTGTGGTGGAGTGTGAAATAGTCTTATGGAAATTGCACCAAAGATTGGAACCGCGGGATTGAGGTGAATGAGCAGAAGGATTGGTGGGTGATACCTAGGTTGCAAGGGGAGGGAAAGAAGATGAGAATGCACTGGGGTTGTTGGGATTAGGATGGGGAAAGGGATTCCTAGATTAAGGATGTGGATTCACCTTTCGCTCGACTGCCAAGGCTCTGAGGAATTCCTTATCCAAGGATGCATTGTCAAACAAATCCACTTCACATCTTCGTGAAAATAAAAGACCATAATTAAATTTAATAACCAATACCTCCTCAATTTCAGACACATGCAGCTGGAAGCGGAGCTTGCAAATGAAATCTATGTAGGATTGAACCACTTGATTAGGTATCTTTCTGAGGTTTATCCAATGAGAAAGCAAAGCTTAATGGAAACCTGGGGGATAAAACTGATCTCAGAGGCCTTGAAAAAATTCTACCCAGGTTGTGATCATTTATGGTGGTGGATAAACATTTTGGCCAAACTCTATGAAGAAAGAATGCCTCTCTAATTGCATGTCCCACCATGTCTACACCAATCCTTCAAGTTGAAAACTCACAATCTACAGCTTTCACTCTTAATCTAGATGCAGGTGAGTGTGAAAGTATGTGGAGATATCGTGGATCCAGGAATCCACAACTTCTTGCTTAATCTAGCCTAGATACTTTGGAAATTGGATACGAGTATCCAACTGCATTGGTGTGAGAATTTTTTCGCTGATGCATGTGAAAAGCTCGTGGATCACATTCACCAAATCTTGTGTTAATGAGGACATGTTATTTGTTGAGGATTCTGTCTCTGTCTCTGGCCATTGAGGCATAATATTCATCCCCTTAGTGTGAAGCTTGAACTGAGAATGGCCTTGAGGAGGGTTCTTGACAAATATCTAAATACGGTTGAGGGTGCCCTTGCTGAAAGAGCACACCTAGTGCAAGAAATATGGTGTGGAATCTCATATTTATTTTTTTATTTTATTTTTTCTGAATCGAATGGTGTCTTCCGAAGCTCCAAGGGATCGACTAGGATTTGATACCAATTGATCCACCTGTTATAGCGTAATTTTCCACCTCGTGAGCATCAACATTGATTGGCATTCAAGATCCATTTCAATGACTCAGATCTATCATTTTCCCTCCAGGAAAACACAAATCCTTATTTTTGTTCCTGTACGCTAGCTATTCCACTATAGCCAGAATACACGCAAGTTGTTCCACTATAGCCCGCAGACACCAAGTAAAATGGTAAAAACCAATAGAAAATTACTTTTTACTCCCAAAAAGCGGTCTTAGGGTGACCTTTGGCCCTCCATATACCCCGAAACAACTCGATTCGACCTTTCACTTACCTTTGGAAGGCTATATATTGAGCCCTTAGGGTGTATGGAAGGGAGGAGAAAGAGAGAGCAAGATAACTCTAGTGGATTTTTGCCATGACTTGAGTCTACACTCATTGATCCTTGTTGTTGTGAACTCCTTTATGTTCACCTACCAAAATCCTTTCATAGTTTGAGTTTGCCAGTGCATGGGGGATTGAAGTGGTGGAGGCACAAGTGGAGAGACCCAGTTCTTGGTTCAGATTGGTTGCCGGAAAGAGGTCGTATATTGTACTTCTTATTATTCATTAATGGAAATACTCATTTTCTCGTCCAATTGATGTTGTGAATATTGTTAAATTACATTGGGTTATATTTGCTTATGATATCATGGATCATGCTATTGATTATGCTGATGTCATTTTTGTTGTGGGGAAAATGCACCTATAGTTCAGGGGAGAAACTACCAACTTACGGTGATAAAGATAGACTTACAAGCATTCTGCAAGTACGACAAATAAATGAAGAGATTAGGGTTTAGAGATATAGGCACCTCATTCAGAAGGTTGATCCTAGTTTTTTCCTCCCTCGCTCTTCAATGCTTATCCAATGTCGCAATGCCCAGACCTGCAAAACAACTTGATACCTTTCTCAAACACATTTGACTACATATATAAGACTGACATTCATAATA
The DNA here is from genome assembly GCA_027924585.1 of Larix kaempferi. Classification (NCBI taxonomy): domain Eukaryota; kingdom Viridiplantae; phylum Streptophyta; class Pinopsida; order Pinales; family Pinaceae; genus Larix; species Larix kaempferi. The sequence continues at coordinate 9,748,205 of BSBM01000072.1, read as the reverse complement.
GAAGAAGACATCAGATTATAAACAAACTGTAATCAAATCTAACACACATTAATAGGTCATATTTGGAAAGAGAAGAACGTCTGATCTTTATTGATGAATGAAAGCAAGTACATAAAGTTATACCTTCTTCCAAGCTTGGCACTTCACGAAACCTAGATTCAAGATCTCCTGCTTCCGTTCTCCAAGGATCCCAGCCTCTAAGCAATTTTACTAGGGTTTACCAAAACTGAAGCACAAGAGAGGGGGATGAGGGTCTCCATTCCTCCAGCATAACTTTGTAATTGGGCTTCGTCCTCTCACATGACCCTTCTACCCTCCTTATATAATCAATGAGGAAGAGGAAAAGAAGTTATAACCACTCAAGAGGTTTCCCAACCAACTTAACTTACTCAAATTTCGAGATTTTGACCAAAACAGGTGTGTACTCTACTCTATAGTAGACAAAGTCGCGTACACATGGCAATGGGCGCTACTTTGAATGAGGTAAAGTCGCATACACATGCTACTATTATAACAGTGGAGTCACGCTCATGTTGAAAAATGGCCAAAAACAGGCTTTTCTGCTCATTTTCAGGAGATGGTTTGGTCTGGACAAATGTTCCTAAGGGTCATATACATCAAATGGGTCAAGAATGAGGTAATTTCAACCATTTTTAGTGTCTCAAATGACTCCTCCATCCACAAATGTCCTGTTGTGTGACTGAACTTGATCTCAAGAAGTGTCGTCATGCGACCAAGGGAAGCAAGTGTCGTCACGGACGGAGAGGTGTCATTTCAAGCTATAACAGATGCCCCCTAATGTATGAGGTCAGAGGGAGTACGGGAAACGATGGCCGAAATACATTATAAAATAAAAAAGAGTTGAATCATGGAGGAACGGAGAAACCAAGAATCATAGGCTCAAATGAAGTACTTGAAAGCAAAGGCAAAGTCAGACAAACTTATCCTTGGGGTAACTATCCATGTTCAAATGGTGGAACATGACCTCCAAGAGGATACAATAATGATCCAAAATACTGATGCATATATCATGGCCACTAGAATACAAGCGTGGATCCATGAGGAACATAAGTGTAAACATAGCCACATAAATACAAGGTGGATCTATGTCAAAACTGGAGAACATAGCCATAGAGAACAAGCTGGATCTATGTCTCATCAAGAGCCAAAAAGAGTGTGGCTCAGTCTTGCGCAACTTGGGTGATAACATAAATGAGGTGATGCTATCGAGGATCCCAAGGTCTTCATCCAAAAACAACCCAAGTTACAAACCTATCCATGCGAATAAATGAGTTGATGTCGAACATGGGAGGTATCGTTTGATTACCGGTCATTGATGTATACCGTTAACAAACGCGAGGGTGTCCACCAATAATGAAAATGGAACCCAAGGTACCTAGTACATTCAAGCAAGTGCGAATAAGTGGTCTTGCCGTCGAACACTTGAAGAATCCATCGGATAGGAGACATTGATGTATTCCCATCTATCCAATAGCGAGGGAAACTGCCACTAATGACTGCAATCCCCAAGGTACTAACCAAAACTCTAAACTTCATTCCCAGAGTACAATGAGCTGAAGTCGATGGGAAGAAGTCCATTGGAAGGGAGGCCTTAATGCATCCTCCATCATCCAACACGAGGGACACTCAAACAAGTATGAGCTGATTTGGAGTAGGACTAAACACATGATGAAACATACTGACACCAGGGAATGGCCGACACATAAGGTCAAGGCAATTGCAGAATGGTCGACACAGGTTATATCCTTGAACAGTGAGCACGACACAAGAGTGACTTAGGCAGCTTTTAACACAAAGGGACCACGATGCAAATCTGCAATGTAGGAGACATTAACAGATTCTCCATATGATTGTAAGACTAACCAAATGGAGGAGTAAGAACTCTGAGATCAGGTTTATCCTAAGGCCAACACTAGAACCCAACTTGTTTGATAGACTCAAAACAGGTGCTTTGTTCAAGGAGATAGGTGACTTGTTGCCATCATATTGAAAGATATTTTAACATTCTTCCCTTCCCTTTCCTTTTTCATTTTTTAACGAGCTTGACAAAGAACTAAAGCATGCTCGACGGTATTTTCATATTTAAAGAGTCTGAAAAACCTAGAAGAAAACTCCATACACCTATCCGTGGATTTTATATCGAGCCCGGATTGGTCTGTGCTCGGCGGTGTTTTCTTGCTGATAGAGTTGAAAAAATTAAACAGTCCTCTATACACCATCTCGTGGATTTCACATCGAGCCCAAGTAGGTGAATGCTCGCTTGGTGTTTTCACATTTCGAGAGTCTGAAAACCCTAAAGACGACTCCAAAGGTCCTTTTTCGTAAAGTTAGTCTCCTTCCCCGAAAAAGTGTAAAATGATGGAAGAAGAACTCTTCTAGCGCATACAAGAGTATACCTAGAGTATACCTTTTCCGTAAATTATCCACCAAGGCCCGGAAAAGGGGTAATTCTATACCTAAGTGGATGTCGGTTCAGTTATTTACGAGCCCGAAAAGACAACTATGCTCGGCAAACTTTTCCTATTTAAGGAGTCTGAAAAGGGCTTAAAAGAACTCCATAGGGATCTTTTCCATAAAGGTTTAACGAGTCTGGAAAAGTAAACTCATGACCTCCTTACTGTTTTTAACGAGCTCAAAGGAGATAGGAAAATGCTCATAACTTCCTTACTATTTTTAACGAGCTCGAAGGGAAGGTGAAAGAAATGCTCGTAGCCTCCTTACTGTTTTTAACGAGCTCAAAGGAAAGGTGGAAGAAATGCTCGTAACCTACTTACTGTTTTTAACGAGCTTGAAGTAAAAGAAGAATGCTCGAAACCTACTTACTGTTTTTAACAAGCTCGAAGTAAAAGAAGAATGCTCAAAATGGGAGGAGACAAGTGTCAGGGACATGCAAAACTAGCTCCAAGTGCATGGAACAAAGCTATGCCTAATGCAAGGAACATGAGCAAGATAAGTACACTCAGGGTGTGTCTCCTCCAGGTAAAAGGTGTCAAATTGTGAGGGAAAAATGATACAGGGCTTAGCGTAAATGAGATCAGAGATGGAGGCTTATACAACGGGCTAAAAGCATGGAAGCCGGCTTCAGGCTCATTAGCGCAAGCGGGATCATAATAGATGCATATGCAATTTGAACACAAAGATGGGAGCCTTATCAGGGATGGCCAGAAATATATGAGGAAGAAAGATATGAGGCTTCTTCTCAAAGTCATGGTAAATCTAAAAAGGCTCCTGAACCTATGAGAAAAACTCAGCATGGGCACCAGAATGGCATAAGGGTGCTGACTAGGGTGACCCATGTTAGGTAGGCTCTGCTGTCGGACTGGTGCACAATGCATAAAGAGATGGTTAACACACCAATATCCAACAGGTTCGACCCTATGGCGAATTCGGATGGCAAAAGGTTCAAATGCAACATAACAGTGGGGAAGCCTAAACCTATATGCAAGGTTCCGAATATACCTGACATGGTCGCACAAGGTGTCGAAAATGACCAGTAAGCAAGTATACATCCAGCTAAGAATCCTGTCTCCAAGAAACATTAGTACCAGGATCATATCTAAAACATATGTAAAGAAAGACCCGATACAAGTCACTGTGGTAGAAATACTTTCAACTTCGCTATCATCAACAACAGGCATAAACAAGGCAGATTTTTCAAATGAAGACTCTATGGTACCTAAGCCTGAAGACTTACAATCAACAAGATCAACTTCAGGATGAAGATCAAAGTTGAAGGACATGATGGAATCTGCAGAAACAAATTCATCATCACGAGAGTTGAAAATTCTAGAAGCAGAATCAAACTCAGTAGGAACACCGATTTGTGGATCTACAGGAGAGTCCAAAAACTCAACAGTAGGAAGATCAAAATTTAAGGTCAAACCGGGGATGGACATAACTGCGACTGGATCATCATCCAAGTGAATGGCAGACTGTACTATAGACTTAGGAAAACTTCATCAGAAGGAAGTATATCATCCCAGATAGAACACATATCTAAACATTCAGATGGAGGTGTCACTTGGTCAAAAGCTGGGACCAAGTCCCGAGAAGGTAAGCATGAATTCAGAGACTTCTTCTCAGTAGCATTTGAACTCAATGAACAATATGCCACATGAGGCGCATGTGACATAGTAGTGCCTAATGACGAGAGATCGGACTGGTCTACAGTTGGGTAATAAGGAGGATCAACGAATGCAAGTTGGTCGATGGTGACAATGTTTTCGTTATGAGGGAAATGCATCACACGAAAAAGCGTAGACACCACAGCATGCATAGCATAAATGTAATCACGCCCGAGGATCATATCAAAGTCCACAGGGTCCTTTAAAACCATAAAATCAACTAAGACTGTTTTTCCACCCAAGGTAACAGGTGCCTGACGGAGGAATCCGATCGGTTCACTAGGTCTTCTATCAAAGGTCAACGGCCAATTAACAGCTGGAATAACATTAGGGAAACCCAAATCTCTCCAAGCATAAGCGGATAAGATACTAACAGAAGCACCTTCATCAACAATGCATCGATTAACCGTATGGTTCCCGATATAAACCTTTATCTGGAAAGGTGTCGAAGAAGGAAGATGAGGCTCGGCTAGACTATTCCAATCAAAGGAAACAATCCTAGGGCTTGGTAGGGGTTCACATGGCACAGATGAAGTGCCCCCTTTTTCAGGAATATCCAAACTAGAAATGCAGAAGACTTCAGTAGTAGGTGCATCAATATCCGAAGGACTGATGGGATCGATCGAAGATTGCATCGATTCGATCACTTCACTCTCCGAAGGAAGAGTGGGGTCGACCAAAGATTGCATTGGTTCAACCACTTTATCAACCAAAGGTTGATCTGACTGTAGGGAATCTATGGACAACTCAAGAACAGAGGTTCCTTCAGACATGGACCACACTCTTCGTGCCTCTGGAATGGCAGGGCATCGATGAGTAAGGTGATCTCCCTTACAAAGTTTACAAGGGAACTTTGGTTTCCGTCCTATAGGTTTAAACTCCTTTACAACGTCAATACTCTCAGCATGACTAGCATTGGCTGACAGCTTTCCCCCAGCATGACTCACAGAGGCTGGTTGCTCAGAAGCAGAAGACTTTTGAACTAAGGACCACACTTTTTGCACTTCTGGAAGTACAGGGCACAAGTAAGTAAGGTGATCTCCCTCGCAAAACTTACAAGGGAACTTAAGCTTCTGTTTGTTTGGTTTGTCGACAATGTCAACTCCCTCAGCATGACTTGCAGTGGCTGATCTGGTGTCTCCAGTATGACTCACAGGAACTGGTGACTTGTCATTAATATGACTAGCAGTGATCAATGACGTGTCCTCAACATGACTGACAGTGGTTGAAGACAAACTTTCAGTATGATTTTCAGTGACTAAAATTTTTCTCCCAGCATGACCTCCAGAGGCTAGGTAGGTGCCCCCTGCATGATTTGCAGAGGCAGGGTGCTTGCCCCCAGCATGACTCACAGAGGCTGGGTTGTTGCCCCCTTGTTTTGGCATATTCTTCCCATTCTTCCTCCGTCTATTCCTTTTAGACTGCTGGTTACTAGTATTGTTACTTTCGCCACATGAGGTAGAAGGAGGAGGAGAAGATGTTACTGGCAAAGAAGGCCTAGGGTTCTGATGCTCTTGATTTGAGGTGCTCACAAAAGAAGCGTCAGGAGCATGCAAGGCATTCGGAGTGGAAAACAACCAAACCGGCAGCCCAATAGTGAATCCAGGAAGATTCAGAGTAGCCATTAAGGGAGCACCAATGTTTCCAATGAATGGAACAGCACAAGGATCCCTCGGAATAGGGGTACCTTGATTGGCACTCGCCAAAATGCTAGACATAGTTTCCTGCTCAAATGAACAAGAAGTTTTCTAAGGCAAACTAAAAAAAAAAGTAGCACAAAAAGCACACCACTAAAAAGGTCCTAGGTAAATCAAACCAGGCAAACAAAGATGCCTTCCGGAGAAGAGTCTGGGATGATGAGGGCCCATAACAGATCAACGAAGGAAGAAAGACAGTTACCCGGGGTCCACAATACAATGACTAAGGGTGCAAGTGCTGGAATCACCCAACCGCCCTCCCAAAGACCTGCAAGGGATTTCCTCCCACGTCTATCTTAGGTACAGCAAATATACCCTCTGCTGTCACCTGTGTATGAACCTAGAGTCTGATACTAAGGGTACCACAACACCGAAAACTCCTGGGGGAACAGTCACCGGTCGAATCAGAAAGCGTGGGCAGGGTAGCTAAGCCCGAAACTCGAAAGAGTCCCCAATACGCAATCCGATCCTGGCGTATGCTCGAACAGCAAGTAGGAGGAGTATTCCCACAAACTGATCTCGCAATGACCTACTACATAGATCCCAGGCAAATTTTGAGTGAGGTGGGTTTACCTATGATAGTCTCACTACGATTTTTGCGCAATGTGTGATCTTGGGTGGTTTAAGGTGATTTAAACCCAAGACCCTAACCAAAACTAGTTGGTGTAGTGTAACCTAGAAAAGAAAATGTTACTAGTACATTTTATTAGAGTTCATTTTAAAGGTTACTTGATTACTCAAAAAGGTAGTGGGTGTGTGAGAGTGGTTATAGTAGAAATAGAGTACTGAAAATGAAAAACAAATCTTTTTCTTTTCAATGCAAGTCTTAAAATTCTGATCTAGAATGCATGTGCAAATGCAAATTTTTAATCTTTTGAATGCAAAAAAGGTAAAAATAAAGTCTAAATGTACAAAAATAAACTCAAAACCTAAGAATGCAGCTACTCAAGCAACTAGGTATGCAAAAGAAAACTTGTTCTTTTTGATGCAAAGCACTCTAAAATATTTTAAGCCACTTGCAAGGTACTCTATTCAGAAAATGAATCAAAATTCTTTATGCTTTTCAAAGGTAAGAAACAAAACTGAAACTAACCTACTATCAAAGCAAAGCAAAGAAACTTTCAGGTTCTCTTTATGAAACAGTAAAAGCTACCAAATATGACTTTCAAATTCTTATTGATGTAAGCATGCTAAACATTGGGAAAAGAGTACGAAAACTACTTTTAGACCCAAACGAAGCAAATAACCTACAAAGAAGTATGGTTTGGTAAAGTCAGGTCTACACATAACAATGCAAACAAGGTCTTGGACAACAGCCAAAACACTTGAGCTTTCACTACAAAAGAAAAACTAAAAGCATAAGGGAGGATAAGAAACCAACCTAAAAGAGAAATTTCACTCAAATAGATACAAACAAGGTCAAGAAGACTCAAGAGGTTTCAAATCTAGTGGAAATGGGGCAAGCAAGTTCAATCAGACTCAAATTAGGGTACAAAACACCAAACGGGTCCACAACCCCCCAACTTGGGTCAACAAACCCCAAAACTTTCCAAACAAGCCCAAAATGATCAAAAGAGGTTCAAATCATGAATGTAGGATCAGTACAAGGATGGGAGACCACTTACAGGGGTTTAACTCAGACCTAGGGTCATCAGGGACCCCAAAAAATGCAGCCACAACCCCCAAATTTGGGTCCACAACCCAAAAAAACTCAAAAAATCAAACCCAGATTTTGAGCGCTACTGTGTATGAAAGAAACTAGCGCTCATAGTAGTATGGGCGCTACTGTGCAGAGGAAAAGTAGTGTATGGGCGCTACTGTGTGGTACAAACAGTAGCGTACAAGAAAAAAAAGTCAAAAAAAATGGGGTTAAAACCCCCAAACTGAGTCCACAAAGGTTTGCAAGGGTTGGGAAGGGTTTGTGAAAAGCCCAGGAGGGTCAAACAGAGCCTACTAACTGATCCTAATCAAGAAAATGAACAAAGACCATCAAACAGAACTGAAGAAATGACCTTGGATACCCCTAATAAGTTAGGCTTTCCCCAGCGGAGTTGCCATTCTGTTGTGGGGAAAATGCACCTATAGTTCAGGGGAGAAACTACCAACTTACGGTGATAAAGATAGACTTACAAGAATTCTGCAAGTACGACAAATAAATGAAGAGATTAGGGTTTAGAGATATAGGCACCTCATTCAAAAGGTTGATCCTAGTTTTTTCCTCCCTCGCTCTTCAATGCTTATCCAATGTCGCAATGCCCAGACTTGCAAAACAACTTGATACCTTTCTCAAACACATTTGACTACATATATAAGACTGACATTCATAATAGAAGAAGACATCAGATTATAAACAAACTGTAATCAAATCTAACACACATTAATAGGTCATATTTGGAAAGAGAAGAACGTCTGATCTTTATTGATGAATGAAAGCAAGTACATAAAGTTATACCTTCTTCCAAGCTTGGCACTTCACGAAACCTAGATTCAAGATCTCCTGCTTCTGTTCTCCAAGGATCCCAGCCTCTAAGCAATTGTACTAGGGTTTACCAAAACTGAAGCACAAGAGAGGGGGATGAGGGTCTCCATTCCTCCATCATAACTTTGTAATTGGGCTTCGTCCTCTCACATGACCCTTCTACCCTCCTTATATAATCAATGAGGAAGAGGAAAAGAAGTTATAACCACTCAAGAGGTTTCCCAACCAACTTAACTTACTCAAATTTCGAGATTTTGACCAAAACAGGTGTGTACTCTACTCTATAGTAGACAAAGTCGCGTACACATGGCAATGGGCGCTACTTTGAATGAGGTAAAGTCGCGTACACACGCTACTATTATAACAGTGGAGTCGCGCTCATGTTGAAAAATGGCCAAAAACAGGCTTTTCTGCTCATTTTCAGGAGATGGTTTGGTCTGGAAAAATGTTCCTAAGGGTCATATACATCAAATGGGTCAAGAATGAGGTAATTTCAACCATTTTTAGTGTCCCAAATGACTCCTCCATCCACAAATGTCCTGTTGTGTGACTGAACTTGATCTCAAGAAGTGTCGTCATGCGACCAAGGGAAGCAAGTGTCGTCACGGACGGAGAGGTGTCATTTCAAGCTATAACAATTTTCACCTGCATTATGCATTTGACCTTTGATCATTTGTCATTAACCCTAGGTGCGACCCCACTTTGTAACTGACACGGAACCTTCACATTGTTATAGAAGTGTCTTTATTTTTCCGTAGGGCTTTTCCAAACATGGGTGCCCTAGTTAGAGCCTTGTTATGCCTTTTGGCGCCCATGCCATTGTTTCTCCCTAGGATCGGGAGTCCTTTATAGTTACGCCATGACTTTGTGATAAAGACTCATACTCTACTTTGTCTTATGCTGGCCATCTCCCATAAGGACTCCCCCATTTTTACCAAGTTGTGATTGCATTGCATCATCCTGCTTGCCGCTTGAGCCTTGTTTCGGCTCCCGCTTACTCAATTGTTAGCTTGGTGCCTGAGCACTTCCCTTATCGAGCTCTGCAGAGCTTTCATTTTCCTTTCGCAATTTGATGACCTTTTGACCCTGAGGGAACACCCCCCCGAGTGTCCACAACCTGCACATGCGTCCTTGCATTGATCATAGGTATGTTCCACTGCTTGGGACTAGTCTGCTCGCTATTTGACACTTGTTCCCTCACTTGTTGTACTATAAGCAATTTTATTCTTTTTTAAGCTTTCGAAATATGAAAAAGACCAAAAAAATCAAATATTTCAAAAAGCCGGACGGGAGAATATTTACTTCTTTTTGTTGGCAGTTGTTGTGTCGCCTTTGAACAGAGCATTCATTCCACTCCATCCATTATGAGTCGGGACTGTAGTAGTACCTTCGGAGCTGTACTCGTTTCTTGAATTTTACTCCACCGATAGGTTAAGATTCCAGTCACTATGGATCCCATTTGTTGATGCCTCCTACATTGCACAGTTGTTGTTATCTTGAGTCCATGCTTCCTAAGTCTATCCATCTTCTCATGCTCTTGTTCAAAGGAAGTCCTGAAACTAGAGTTGACCACTCCTCAGATCTCTTGACTATTGCATGTCGACCATCCTTATTGAGTCAGTTCGTTCATCCGAGTTCTTCCAAATCTTTCAGCGTAGCTGTTACCTCGTGCTGGATGATGGGGGATGCCTTAATGCCATCCTTCTAGCGAGTTTCATTCTGTCGAATTCAACTCATTTATTCTGGAATTGAGACTTAGAGTCAGTTGAGTACCTTGAGGCTTGCAGTCATCAGTGGTAGTTTCTCTTGCCATCGACAGTTTTGGGAATACATCAATGTCCCCTGATCGATGGATTCATCTTAGTGTTCGACCTCAACACATCTATTCACACTTTGATGATTGTACTATGTGCCTTGATTCCCATTTTCATTATTGGTGGGTTATCTCGTGTCTATTAACGGTATACATTATTGACCGGTAATCAGACGTTGTCATAGCAGGTTCGACTTCAACACCTTTATTCGCTTGATGGGACTTGCACCATAGATGATTTGAGTAGAAGACCCCAGACGTTAGTAGCATTCAGTATGCTGCTCTTGATCGTGACTGTACTCATGAGAGATTATTTCTCATACATCAGCAGTTTGTACCTCCAGTATTGCACCAGTTGTTTCCTTTTCAGCAGGAGACCATATCTTACTGTATGGGTCATGGCTATGACCACTCATGACATGTATTCACTATATACTGCCTATCATGGACATTGTATCATATTGTTGTACCAACATGTATTCAGAGATATGATTGTATTATGACGAGTGAGCTACTCTCTCCATTTGTGTCTCCATCACTCCACTTCTGAGATTTATAATGTATTTCGGCCATCGTAGTACCTTCTCTGACCTCACACATTAGGGGGCATCTGTTATAGCGTAATTTTCCACCTCGTGAGCATCAGCATTGATTGGCCTCCAGGATCCATTTCATTGACTTAGATCTATCATTTTCCCTCTAGGAACACACAAATCCCTATTTTTGTTCCTGTACGCTAGTTGTTCCACTATAGCCAGCATACACGCAGGTTGTTCCACTATAGCCCGCGGACACCAAGTAAAATGGTAAAAACCAATAGAAAATTACTTTTTACTCCCAAAAAGCAGTCTTAGGGTGACCTTTGGCCCTCCATATACCCCGAAACGACTTGATTCAACCTTTCACTTACCTTTGGAAGGCTATATATTGAGCCCTTCTGGTGTATGGAAGGGAGGAGAAAGAGAGAGCAAGATAACTCTAGTGGATTTTTTCCATGACTTGAGTCTACACTCATTGATCCTTGTTGTTGTGAACTCCTTTATGTTCACCTACCAAACTCCTTTCATAGTTTGATTTTTCCATTGCATAGGGGATTGAAGTGGTTGAGGCACAAGTGGAGAGACCCAGTTCTTGGTTCAGATTGGTTGCTGCAAGAGGTCGTATATTGTACTTCTTGTTATTCATTAATGGAAATACTCATTTTCTCGTCCAATTGATGTTGTGAATATTGTTAAATTACATTGGGTTATATTTGCTTATGATATCATGGATCATTCTATTGATTATGCTAATGTTTTTCACATGTTATATGCACTTGCTTGTATTTGTTGTTGAGACTAATCTGCAGGTTCAAGTGTAGAAGTTGAAAGCTCAACAGGAATCTACTTCAAACATCCGGTTAAAGGTTGGTCTTTTCCCCATTATCTTAGCATTGCCATTTATATAGCATTGCATTGGGAATTGAGTCATTTTTTGGTAGTCAACATACTATCTGTTGTGGTCTGCCCCAAGGCATAGGAAGTTTTCTCGATAACACCACCTCAGAGAGAAAGAGATATAACAATAGAACTCAGATCTCTATAAAATGCTCAAATGAGATACACAATAGAATTTGGAACCAAAACATCATCGTCATCATCTTGCATTCGATTCAATAGCTTCCTTTAACAATGGAGATGAAACAAAAAGTAGGAAATATTTCAAAATGGAGATGTAGCTCCACATAGAATGATGCTAAAACCAAAACAAAAATCTATGTAGCCCAAAAACAAGGAGACGCTCAACACCAATCTAGCTATTAGTTTATAAAATTTATTAATTAAGACTTCCTCTTTAGAAACAAAACACACCACTACAAAACTAACGTTGACTCTATGACAAAAATGGAACTATAATAAACAAGGACTGGCGAAGCTAAAATCATGGTGCACCCTGCTCCATGGGATGCCCATGTGGACTATGATGTATTTGGTAAAGGTTGTTGTTTCTATACTCAATCTATTGAGAAGCAATATCATGCATTGCTTATGGTATGGGTCTATCAACAATGCTAAAATACACTTGTATTCTTGGGATAAGATATCTCTCCCAAAAAAAATTGGGTGGCTGGGGCATCAAGAATTTGTAGTGGTTCAATGCATCACTTAGTCTTAAGATCTTTCAAAGGGCACTATTTGGAAGGGGGCTTTGGAATGAAATATTGAAAACTAATATATGAATAAATCCACTACTGAGGAGTGGATAATTAGAGATAACAAAAAACTATGTTACAAATGGGACAATTTGTGTGAGAGGATTTATACAACACTATCCTTGGCTGGGTAGATGGGTATCATGGAAAGTAGAAAGAGGATTTATACGAATTGGTATTGATCCTTATGTGGGAGGAGAATAATTTTATCTTCTTTTGGACACTTTAATTAATTGTTTATTAAAAAAAGGATATGTAATCTTGACACACATTATGAGACCAATTTTCTTGGATCTTGTCCCCACATAGTCGATGTCCTCAGAATATCTGGGAATTCAAGGAGAAATGGCCATTGAATGAAACAAATATTTATTAGGACTTAGACATGTTGGTATTAGACCATTTGAGGTAGAAGACTCTAGTGTTTGGAGCTGGAAAAATGATGTATATATTAGTGCAAGATCGCTTTATAATGACTCAATAACAAATTACCAAGCCCAAAATGTATCCTAAATACGAAAAACGTGAATATTCCAGGAATCTTTCGTAGTTTTGGGATAACTTTTCGTTCGTAACTCGGAATTGGGAGGACTTTGGACCGTTGGAAATCTCTTCAAATTATCTACAACTTTTATGTTTTGAGTTTTGTATTATTCTGTACATTTTGTCTGGGGTGGGCAGTTTAGTAAAAAAACATCTTTCAAAAGATGCTTTTCTAAAAGCATCTTTTGAAGGATGTTTTCTTACTAAACTGCCCACCTGGGACAAACGGTATGGAATAAGACAAAAACCAAAACATGAAAGTTGTAGATAATTTCAAGAGCTTTCCAACGGTCCAAAGTCCGCCCAATTCCTAGTTAGGAGTGAAAAGTTATGCCCAAAATACGAAATATTCCTGGAATATTCACGTTTTTTCTTAAATCGGATACATCTTAGTGTTGGGTAGTTTGTTATTGATATCTCATATACTTCTATAGATTTCAATGATAAATGGTGGTTGAGTTTTTTTTGGAAATGGAACCTACCACTTAAACTGAAATGTTTCATATGGCTATGCTTAGAAAACATAATACTAACTTGGGACAATTTATTAAAACGAGGTTGGAAAGGTCCAAATTTTTGCATTATGTGTCAACGAAATGCAGAATATGTCGAACATTTGTTCATTCAATGTTTAGTTACAAAGAGCATTTGGAGGCTGATCACAAATGACCTTCAAATAAATGCATGTTGGGATATGCTTTCCTTGGAATAGAATTTGGAACAATGGATAACGAAGGAAAGGAGTTTCAAAGAACTTCCCAATTTTATTTGTTGGGGAATGTGGAGATTTAGAAATGATTCCATCTTCAACAACATGAAACAAAACATTGTTGTTGTTTGCTAAAAAAATACTGCTTATTTTATGGAATCCATTAGAGGAGAAAAAAAAGACAAATTAGAGGAAAATTATTGAACCTATACTTATGGTACTATTGTAGTGGGCCATTTTGATGGAGTTGCATAGTCTAGCTACTATGGAGGTGGCATGATCATAAATATTAAAGATGATCATTAGTTTTCCTTATGGATGGGAAGTGGATTTGGGACCAACACTAGGGATGAACTTCTAGCTTTATGGGTTTTACTAAAGTTTTCCATTAATGTTGGTATCATGTCCTTGCAAGTATTGGGGGATTTAAAGGTAATAATTGATTGGGATTCAAGGAAATTAGAATTACAAGTGTTATCACTTGAGCATTGGTGTCAAAACATCAAGGACCTGTTTACTGCCTTTAATATCTTAACTTTCCATCATATTTAATGAGAATTGAACACATAAGCAAATACATTGTCTAAAAAAGTTGTTGACTTGGAGGAAGGACTACTACATTTTGAAGAACATATGGAGAATGTTGTTATCTCTAGTGGAATGTATTCCATGTATTGATGGTGTCACACAATACTTTATGACATATGGGGCTATAGATTTGTGACTTCAGTTTTAGTCTTCAACTTAGTTCATTTTTAAACAACTATGTATGCAAACTTGGTTTGTATATATATGTTTGTTTTGGAATACTATGGTCTATATAGCATATGATGAAAACAATTGTTTTTCTCACATATTGGGATATAATATTCTACAGTACAATAGCAAAACGTCTATGATGTAATGAGCATTTCTCTCTTTGATTCAATTTGAATATTAAGAAGCATGTGTTTTTCCTTGTTGAAAAAAAAAGAGTTGGTATTATAATCACTACTTAGTGTTTGTTTTAAAGTTTAAATCTCTTTAACTTTTTTTTATAAACAATTTGGATTGTTACTCTTCGACATAAAAATCTAGTCATTTTACGTGAAATATATTATTATAAACATAAAATAGGAAGTTAGTTTAGTTCAAATGTATTATTACAAGAAATTAGCTACTCAAATTCCAAAGAACATTTAGACTCCATTTCATCAAAACTTGAAACAACATGTATGCTTCATGTGACAACATGTGTCTTAAGACATATTGTTTTTTATTGGAAGCAGAAAGTACATATTCGAGTTTTAAAACTATTATTTCTACAGTTCTTTCATTTCAGGCTTATTGAATGCAAAATTCATATGGAAACAAAGTTGCTATTTGTATTGTCGGTGAAATTAGAAATAAGTAAACAAGTCATCGAAATTCAACAAGAAGCATGAGAAATAAGAGATGCAAAAAAAAGCATGAATGGTTTTGGAAAGCATGCACATAGTAACTTTAATGTACAAATAAAGCATCAAAGGTTTTGGAAAGCATGCAAGTCAAGCTGGACCTTGCAAATCAAAATTCAACATGTTTAACAAAATACAGATTTTTTGGGGGGGAGGAGAAACACTACTTCAAGAAACTTGCAGATGTTCCTTTGACTAAGTTGCTATGCTATATAGTATGAGGCATGGTTATTGAATGGCTAATTTATCATCAACTCTGATGACTAAAGTTTGCAATCAACATTCATTTTTACAGTTTCAATGTAGTATCTACCAAAATGCAACAATGAGCAATTATACATCACAACTCAAATTATTGAATGGCTAATTCATCATCAACTCTGAAAACTAAAATTTGAAGTCAACATTTCTTTTTACAGTTTCAATGTTAGAACATTATATACCAAAATACACCAATGTTCAATTACACATCACAAGTGAGATTATTGAATTGCTAACCCATCATCAACCTTGACAACTAATGCTTGCAATCAATATTCTTTTTTACAGTTTGGGTATTAGAAGATCATTTACTAAAATACACCAATCGCTTAGAAAAGAAAACAATGATAAGATTATGAAAATATGACAAGATTACAGAAGGAATACTATTGTTATATATGAATGAGTATTTTAACATCATCCATGAAAGTACTATGCTTGCTAAAGATTGAAAAAAAAGAAAAGTAGGTATAATGGTGATAGTATGAAAATTTCAAATGTGTGTGTAAAGAATCCAAATAATGCGGGAGTGGAATTCTTAGCACAACAAGTATGTAAGGATTAGGACAAGTAGACTTCGCCCAAGAGGTAGATTATTGAATTGCTAACCTACCATCAACCCTGACAACTAATGTTTTCCATCAATATTCGTTTTTATAGTTTGAATATTAGAACATCATTTACTAAAATACACCAGTCGCTGAGAGAAGGAAAGAATGATAAGATTATGAAAATATGACAAGACTGTAGAAGGAATACTATTGATATATAAGAATGAGCATTTTGACATTGTCCACCAAAATACTATACTTGCTGAAGATTTAAAAAAGGAAAAGTAAGCATAATGGTGATGGACTAAAAATTTGAAATGTGTGCGTAAAGAATCCAAAGAATGCAAGAGTGGAATTTTTAGCACAATAAGTATGTAAGGATTAAGTATGTACCACTCAAGAGGCTAGGAGTAGAACACTAGGATGAGAGGTCGAATCTATAGGAACTATTTATCAGATGGTACAAAGCAAAAAAAGACTTACTTTGAGCGAGGGATTCTCTTGCATCATGTTTTGTTAAACATAAAATGATTTACGAAGAGTTGTGTCTATATGGTGTTCTTCTATTTGATATCCATGGAGGCAAAGATGAAGCTGGTATGTTGCGTTTCTATAAAAAACAAAAAAGATTCACAAAGTTGTAACATTGGGATTAAAAGTATTGAGCTATTAACTAGTCAACATACAAGTAAGAAGAATTGTGAGAAATTGGAGGCACAATATATGAAGCAAGTTATTCCATGCATTAATACTTTAGATAGGAAGGAAACTGAAAGTGAAGCTATGCATAGCTATGGTTGTAATTTCACCGGAACGTATTTAAATGACCGTGTTTAAACCCTTTCCTTTACATGTATTTCAACATCCAATTTTCATTTTGACCATGAAAAAAAGTAGTTAATATAATTTAGAGAACTATGGAACCCCCTTTTCCGAAATTGATTTTGGTGGAGCATCTAGGTATAAATCTTGGCAAGGCATGAAAAATAAGTCTTTAGAGCTGAAGTAAGTAGGAAAACACCATTTCCTATAGAATTTAAAAGACTTAATGGTTAAAGGAGATTAAAAAATCAGCATAACCTAGCCTATATCATTACCAAAGGAAAATCTCATAAGTGGTGATAACTAGAAAAAGTATCATCCTTGTCATCATTAAGGTTCTACCACATGAAGAGATACAATCTTTGGAAAAATCAGATACAAACACACATTTTCACTAGCAATCATGTGTCTTTCTATTACAACATAATTTTTTTTACATCACAACAAAATAACTTCTCTCAAGCCTACAATGAAAATCAAACAATCAATAATCATTGTTACCACATTGCTCTTCACTATAGTTTGATTAATTAGAAAAATGTACTTAGATATTGAATTGATGTGCCACTCCTTACTTTTGCGGAATAAGTGGAGTGAGTTACAAGTAAAAAAGTCACCATGAAAAGTAACTCTTATCTGTATGGTAAGTGAAATCAGAAACAAATAAACTAGTGGTCAAAATCCAACACTGAAGCGCAAGCAATAAGAGATGGAATGCAACAAAAAAAGTAAAAAGAAATCATCAAACTAATCATGTTATGTTAATCAATAGTTTTGGAAAGCAAGATACAATTCTCTTCAATTTGATTTAGACATGAAGTGGCCCTAAACATGCCTTGTATACATAATTTATAGTTCCGCATGTTAATGTAACAAAGTAATGGAGACTGAAATTCAATCTCACACAAGGCCGTATAAGACACATAATCAACTCCTCAAAAGATCTACTCATACTCATTAAATATTGTTCTTGTATCTTAAAGAAAAATTGAAAAAAAAGCATTCCAATGAAACAATATAGGATTTGCAAGTTACATGAGGCATAAATGTCTTGTTTTTAATTTGTATAGACAATGTAGAAAATAAATATTCCAAGATGGGAGCAAGTTTCTTATGTATGCTTGAAGCACATGTGTTGAACTTGTTTTTAGCTCATCATTCTTGTTGTTTTCTATAGCTTAATATATCTCTTGGCGGGTGTACTCATGGAGTACATAAAAAATATGCTGCAAAAACCAATCAAAGATCAAAAATCAAAAATATTTTTTTGCTAAGAGAATATGAAATACATTGGTGAAAACTCATGGAAGAAAATCTCTGAATGATATCTACAATAGAATGTCGTTAGAATGGAAAAGATTCTACAACCAGATTTTATAGGAATATTTTTTTTTTAAACCTAGATGAAAGTTTATTAAAAGTATTTAATCCTAATTGAATTTACTATGAGTTCTTAAAATATCATAAGCAACTATGTTAAAATTCTTGTCAACATTAATAAACTAAAAACTATATGTCTATGCATAAGCTCACAACAACTGAATCTTAAGAAATGGAGTGTTCACCAAAACTAGTCCTCAACTTCATTTGAGCAATGACATACAACAACTGAATCTTAAGAAATGGAGTGTTCACCAAAACTAGTCCTCAACTTCATTTGAGCAATGGTCTAGTAGAAAAAACTATCTTGCTACATTAAAACTTTTATTAGATTCAATTGTTAGATTATGAAAACACTATTTCAAGGTTTATGATGTGTGATAGTACAAGACATTTTATAGTGTTAAAAAAGACTTTGCCAAACAATGGCTGAAAATGCTCTTATTCTTAATTTCTAAGTAACAAATGGGAAATGCTTCCAAAAAGTTAAAAGAAAAGTAATGAAGGCATAGTTGGTAGGAGGTTATAAGATTGTACAAATCATAAACACAAAGTAAGGGGTTCATACCCAAAAGAAAGCTACAAAAACCGAATTAGAGATTTTCAACAAAAAACTTAAAATAAAACATGGAAGATTGTTGTAGAAGATGGAAACAAAATTGGAGAGCTCGACTATGGAAGGGGCAAGTAGACACTAGTATAAAAATTCATATATATGACTAAAAATTCCATGTAAATGACTAAGTTTAGTCACTTGACTAATAGTCATTTATTACTAGTCACTTATAATGAGATTAAATACGTGATTAAAAAAATGTAGTCATTTATTCGATGTTTTGATTGGTCAATTTGGTCATATATTTAGTTGTTGTTTTCAGTCATTGATTGATATTAAATAGTCATTTATTTAGTCATTGATTGGGGTTAATTGGTCATTTAGTTAGTCATTAAGTGCATTTAACTCGTCATTGATTGTTGTTAACTGGTCACGTGGTCATTTATTTAGTCATTGATTGTTGTTATCTGGTAATTTATTTAGTCATTTTAATCATTAATTGTCACCAATTGCTAGTATGTTTATTTTTTTATTCACTGATTAATTTATGTATATATGGTACGAATGAATCTAACCACCAACCTCCTTCCTGTAAGGAAAGTGCTCTTCCATTGAGCTAGTGCCCTTAAATAAAATCAAAGTTCACACTGAATCAAAGTAATTAATATTGGGCACTTTCCCATACTTACTTCTTTGTACTACAGTAGGAAAATGAAAATATAGAATAATTTATAAAAAGGGAGATACTAAATATTTACATGATGAACATGAAGGAATAAATAGATCATTGAACTAAGAAACTTCTAGAAAATATCCATTCTCAAAAAACATGATAAAGACCCAAATATGATATCCTAAATGGACATACCTCCAAAACTTCTAGATTTGTAGGTCCCCATGAAAAAGATGACTCACCATATTGGTTCCATGTTTATGTGGGTCTCAGACTTATGAAGATTAAGGATTATAGCTTCCATTAAGGAATTGATAGGGCGTCACACCTCTTAGGATTTCGAAAGTATTGCTCCTTCCTTTCTTTTATTGCCATAGCTCATTTATAGTGCTTGTACTTTGATATCATTTTAGCTCTAGGAGTGTTCTAGGTGCTGTCACTATTTTTGTGGCAATAAATGTAATGTCTAGTCCCGTTGACCTATTATTCTGTTATTTGTGGAAATTAATAAAATGATCTGATCTTATACCCACATCTTATCAAATACTTTCAAAAATTTATCACTCAAATATTAAGCAATGTTCAACCTATTTTACACTCAGGATTAGCCATTAGACCTTCAGACGTTGAATCTATATCCTTCTACAATTCCTGACAGAGAGGCACTACTCCTGAAAAATGTTATGACCAATGAGGTTGATACAAGATGGATAAATTCAACATAGAAATTTGATTAGTTAGTGGCCCAGGATAATGTTGCATTGAACAAGCTGAATAATTCTGTACAGATTTTGGAAGGAGTTTAATTACCAGATGCTGCACTTAATCCAATCACACAGATATCTTTGATTGTCGATTCACTTTTGGATTATGTGAACAATGTCAAGTGGGATTATTTACATTCGATTGTGTTGTCTGAATTCTTGAAGAATCGTATCATTGAGGAGCATGATGACCTGAAGCAGTTCAGGACTATATTTCAACAACAAAAAGTGGGTTCCAATCATGCAACAACAGTGCTCAACAAGTGGACAGACTATTGCCGTGATGAAAGGAAAGATATTGAAATCAAACACGTGACCATTTAGGTACCTTGGATGAGTATGCCAGAGAGTCAAATACACAACAGAAATCTATTTTGAATTAAACACTTGACTTACATTACAAAGAGCTGGAGGAGCATGTACCGAAAGAAAATGAATGGTGCTATGAGGTTCGTAACCTTGCTTAAAGAATTGAGGATCCAAAGAATATTATGGGAGACGCTGAAAATTTATCATCCAAAACTAACTATAAGGTTCATCAAGTCTTGGAGTCAACTTTAGCCACTGATGCGGATGTTGCAATTGATTTTTTGTTTGAGATCCAAAGCATGAAGCAACATGTAAAAGATGATATTGATATGGTACAATTTTAAGGAAGTGATGCAAGTCAGAGCCACGAATGTCTATGAAGTCTGTTTGAGGGATGTTCCCACTATACATTGAGTTAGCTTCCCCAAAAATATATAGCATCTCTCAGCTTTGCATAATTTTCGGTGTCCAGAAACTGTGTGAAATCAATTACAATCTCAGACTCAACAATCTGTAGCAGATCAAGTTGATTCACTTCATTGTAATACACAACAACAAGAGTTTCCAGGCACACCAGCTTGTGAAATCTTAGTTTGATTGTTGTTTTAATTGATAATGCCGCAATTTTTTGCACTTTATGTAATTGTAGAACTGTAATTTTGAGATTGTAACTTTTTAACAAATTTGCTTCGAGAATGAAGCAATGTGTAAGGTCGATGGAGGGTCTAGTGTTGGATCGTTGACGAGATGTGTATGTCGGCTATAATGATGAATCTGAAGTTAGTTGAGTTGGTTCTAACCGACTGATATGTTGTTGACTATATAGTATATAATAAGTTTGTACTCCAACATATGTTAATTACTGTAATGTTTGTTGGTTAATCATTAGATAAATCTCTTTGTACATCTGCTACTATCAATTAAACTTCTTTTCTGCATCATTACTTTATGTGTGATGGATCAGCTATTGTATAGGTGTGTAGACCATAATGAGAATGGAACCTTGGTGGATAGTTTCACACTCTATTGACCTCACCAGTGAAGCGATTCCTGCTTGCTTATTTTTCTATTGTCAATTGCTTCTCTAGTTGTATAGACTATGATATTGATAATCATTCATGTTTTTTTTGTAGGGAATGGTAAATTTGACTAAATCCTTTGCTTTTTTCCTTAGAACGCCAGTGCTGCATAGACAATGGATGCCAACAGGTAACGCTTGAATATGTTGTATTTCTCCTTGGACATTACCTGATTGCATTAGGAACTGGAGGCATCAAACCCCATGTTCTCCTTTGGGGTGGACCAATGTCATGACACTGGTCCAACAGAAAGGAAGAAGAAGGGATATTTATTCAATTGGTGTATTCTGGTTTATGTTGATATATTATTGTTTGGCCCCATGGCTCGAACCTGTGAGTGTTTTTCTCCATCTAGTGTATAATTGGGTTAGTTTGATAATTGTTTGGTTGGCCTTGTGGCTCGAACTTGTGAGTGGTTTGATCCCTCTTGCATATAAATGGGTTATGTTGATTATTTTTATGTTATCCCTGTGGCTCGAATATGTAAGTGTTTTGCTCCATTATGAGTATAATTCAATTAGGTTGATACTATTTTGGTTGGATGTGGCTTGAACCTATGACTGGTTTGCTCCATTTTGATTATAATTCAGTGATATTGATAATATTTTGTCTGGCCCCATGGCTTGAATTTGTGAGTAGTTTTCTCCCTCTTGCGTATGATTGGGTTATGTTGATGATGTTGGAATCTTATTAATACCGATAGGGGGGTGAATCAATATTAGCGCAGTTATGATCAATTTTTTCTTCATATCAGATTTAACTTGAACTTAAATTATGCATTCACATAAACAACCACATTCATTCACACATATGCACAATACACAGAACACACATATTTTTACGTAAAAACCCAAACGGGAGAAAACCATGGAATTCTCTCTTATATTGAAATATTACATTCAAGGAAGCATCAAATTCCAAATTTCTCCAGCACCAACTGGAAGGAGGCACTGACCCCATTGTTTTATAGGCTAGAACCTGAAGGAAGCACTAACTCCTTGATTTACCAGCTTTAACTAGAAGGAGGCACCAAACTCCTGATCCTTGCCCTGTCCTACTGCCCTTGTATGAAAGTAGAATATATTGCCTTGTTTTTCTTCTGATCCACACACTCTTTAGATTAAATTTTGTTCGATTTTTTTGTGCACACCTTCTGTATGTTGTAATCTTAATATTGTTGTACTTCCTACTTCACTTGACTTCACATTTAACTTATCACTTCACAACAGTACGACTGACTTCATACTTCACAAAATGTGTGCTACTTCATCAAATTATGCAGTCTGCACTTAGGTTCAGTTTGTCATTCTATCTTTGCACATTTTCAACTTCAACTGATATTGTTCATCTTCTTGTATGTTGTTGTTCTAATTTTGTGCATTAGTAATAGATTATTCTGCATACCTTCTGTGATATTACCTTCTATCTTGGTGCATTAGTATTTTAGATAATATGCAACCTTTTGTGCATCATCTGTGATACAGAATTTCTATTCATAGAACTTGTCTCAGATCATCCTCATCATAATGCACATCCTTTACTGTGCTGCAATTATGTCTTTACGCATCAACTAAACCGCTTCACTTTGCACATCAATAGATGTGCTTCAATTATGCCTTTGTGCATATGTCTTAGATCATATGTGACTTTCTGCGTAATTTCTGTGACACTATCATTCTAGTCTCACGTACTTGCGCATCCTCTGTAGTTCTGCATTTCTATCGCCGCGCAACTATCACAAATAAACTACATCATCGTGCACACCATCAATAATTCCGTTCTTCTACTCATGCGCACTTGGCTCTCTGCTAGATCATGTCGTTCTGGTTCCACGAGCCCTTGATACCCCAAAATAAGAATCTTTCCAAATCTATCATATATTCCAATCTCGAGCTTACAAGCTTGCTGCGATTTACCAACTTGGCTTCTTATTTATACTTGTCCTACGTGGATGGTATGTCCACAAGTTGGTTGCAGCGTCCCTTCTTTCTTACTTCACACTTGTGCCACTTGTCATGTCCTGCACCACTGAGGTGTCATCACTTGTAGGTCTTGCACATACTTGGTCTTTCTCCTAGTGGGACTTGTACCCTTGCAATGTGGTCTTGCGCCCTTTATGTACCATCGCTTGTGGGAGTCGCGCACTTGACTTCTCCAACTGCTACTTTCCTTTTGGTACTCTTGCGCGCTTCAACAAATTGAATGCTTCTTCTGATTGGTGAGTATTTCACACTTCTAGGACTTGCATAAATGTTCAACCGCTTCTTGTTCTCAAGTCTCTTGTGCACTTCCAAGCTTTGACCAACCATCTCTTTCCTTTTACCTTTGAAGTAGTATAACTAGGTGGACTTGAGACTTGCATATGTACCATATGTACTGAATGTATTCCTTATGTACTTCTTCAAACTGGATATAGTTTATGTACTTTTGGATATACTTTTTATGTACATATTCAAATTGGATTTCATAAACTTGTTCAAAGTGGTATAGGAATACTGAATCCTCTTTGAAATCATTTGACATCAATGAAAACCAAAGTTTAACAATCTCCCCCTTTGGCATTGATGTCAACACCTCATAAAGTTGTGCATGTCAAACATCTCATGAATTTGTGTGCTCCATCTATGTTGGTCGCAGTACTTTCCCTGTGTTCTTTCCTGTTTGAGCATTTACTCATCTTTGCATCCTACCGTCAGTGTTCTCCTATTGTCCTTCATTGTGTGGAGCTCTTATATTGATGAATGCTTCCTAATATTTCTGCACTGATCACATGCTTCATGATATTTCTCCCCCTTTGACATCAATGAAAAAGATGTGCCTTCAATGCACAATTATAGGTTCTCTTATTTTTAGTTTTTGCGTTGGCCTCATAAATATGCTTCCTTTGAATTACTCCCCCTGTCTTCATGCTCCATTCTTTTTGTTGGGGTCTCTGGACATATTAAACTATTTCTGTAGCTATCTCGGATATGCTTCCCCTATACAGTTGCTATCTTTCTTCTATCAATCATCAATTGCACTTCTTCAGTATTTCATACCATCTTCCTATTGTATTCATTGTGCGTTGCAGAGTTACATCTGCTATTGATTTGCATTGTCTTCTATGTCGACCTCTTCCAGCCATGGTAGTTTTTAAGGATTCTAATATTATACTTAAGTATAGTATCCTAGGCGATTATTTTGGATTGGAAAAAACATGCATATAGATAGGTAGGTGAATATTAAATATGAAACATACAGTTTACTACTAAAATGTGTAAATTTTGGCAAATATTATGATAAAAAAAACGTATTTTATGTAAATATAGGCGATATTAGAAACTAAAAATGACCAAATAGCGATTTTTTTTTTTGAAAAAAGCCCAAATAAGTAGCCAATTGGCGAAATTTCGCCCCTAAAAATTACCCTACTTCCAGCATACAACTATTCATTTTGTCGCATTTACTACGATGTAACCAATCTTCATTACCATTTGATGTCGCATATCTAGCCAGAACAACCAAATATTTTTGCACACATTTCCATCTTTCATCCAACTGGATAATAAAGTGATGTGACAAACAATTCGTGTGAAAATTTGATGTATCACATTTGTACTCAAGCCTTTTGGGCAACATCATTCTAGTCACACAGAACAAGGAATTAGATTTCTTCTTTTTAAACTCTTTCCCGAATTCATTAACTCATTAAATAACTTTTGATGTATCCATAACCAACTTCGAATCACACGGACATGAATGCCATTAATCCTCAACGTCTCTTCAATTTATTTTCACACACGCGAAGAACCACCTTCTGATTCTATAAATGAGCTGAGAGTTCCCTTGTTCATCACCCTTGTTCATTTGTTGTCTAGATTTTTCTGAGTGTCGCAGTCTGTGAGTTCCTCAACTTCTTTCATAATGTCTTCCTTCTTCTAGCAGTTCAATGAGTCATTCGACAGTCTTCGCTTGGAAGTGTAGTCGTAGCATGTAGATTTCACTCGAATAAGAGTAGACATTGGTGTTTGGAAATCCCAATTGAATAATTATGAGTTCAATCACTAGTACGCGCAGTCACAAATTAATCACAGCATTGTTGAGGGATTATCCGGTCTGTGCAGATGAGTTGATTTTCTAGAACAACAACAACAACGGATTCTCGACATGATGGACCTGATTCGAACTAAACAGTCCATTGTACATGCACCATCTTCAACTCTGCAGCCATCCTCTGAAATCAATGAGCTAGCTCCAATGGATCTCGAGCTTTGTCTTGCAAAACAACCAATCAGCCATGACACAGAATTAGACCTTGAGCTGCGGCTCTAAATTGTCCTTGTAATTCTCAATTTTGCTTGATACGGATTATATCATCATTTTTTAACTTCAATTGTCTTTTGGCCTTGGCATTCTACACTTTTGTACTTCAACTTTGTTCTCTGTAATAGAGGACTCATGCAATTTTGTAATGACACAATTTTGAATATAATATAAGCTTTGTTTATGTATCTGCGCATATTTGAACTCTTCTTATGTTTTTTCATCAACAATTGTACTTTATATGTATGAGCTCTTTTATGTGACAATCCAATACAACAAATAATTAAACATATGTGCATAACTTTTGCAACATAACATTAATGTGACAACTAACTTCAAATATTCTCTAACTGCAATACTTCACTAACACACTCCTTGAATTCCTAATGAAAATCATGTTGAATTCAAGGATCTCACTCAATCTCTTAGGGATCAACAAGATGGGAAACAATTACTTGTTGATTGAGACGTACTTGGGTTGTTAGCTTCTTCTACGCATGCTTGAGGAGTTTTACTTATCCACATCTTCATGTGTGCACTTCCATCTTGATATTTCTCTTGACTGTCCTCCCTTTTGGTGCTTGTATTGCGATTGTTGTTATGCAACATGTTTCTATCTGGACAATTCATTGTTCTTCGACAATACATAGCGTTGTTTCTAAATCCATCACAAGCATAACATCTCATTATTTGACAATATTTCACAATATGACCAATGTAATTGCACCTTCCGCACTTCATTGTATTAATCCTTCTTCTAGTAGAGTAATGACAAGATTTGTAATCACTAAAAAAATTATCATACCTAAATGCCTTCATTTGCTTTGGACGATGCTTACTGTTACAGACCTTCCCAAATGTTATGTTGTAGCCAAGTCTTGACTTGTCTATTGGTGACCTTTGATCATTCATAATCTTATTTAGGATAGATGTGCTACCTTTGAATTTACTCGTCATTTATTCTTCAAGATAAGTCTTGTCACTTTCTGAACGTGTGCAGTTCGGGGTATCACTCATGATGTGATCTTAAACCAGTTTCTTCCCTTTTATCTCAGTCAATTTCTCTTCTAAATGAGAAACCTCTTTATCCTTCTATTCAAGTTGACTTGTTAGCAATTTATTTTTCTGCACTACTTCTTCTAGATATTTCTTCAATATCGACTTTTATTCTTCAAGCATTCTAATTTTGTCTATTGTGCAATGTAGTTGTTTCTCAAAATTCATTTCCTTTTCACTAACCTATTTTTCAAGAGATTCTTGAATCACATTGGCTTGCTTGACTTGTTCTTCATACATTGACAGTTGGTCATGCAAGTGTTTATTCTTCCTTCTTGACTTCTTCAATTTATCCAAGGAACTGACCGGTTCACCATCCTAATCAACCTCTATAGCTTCTTCTTCTTCAGATTGAATGTCAAATTTAATTTCTGCGACAGGCTTTAGAGGTGTATTGAAGGATCCACTAAAGAAATACTTATTCAGTGCTACCGATTGAATTTGCGCAACTAATGTGTTCTTTTTGACAGATGGAAAACTCTTTTTCTTTTCCTCGCTACTTTGATCTTCCAAAAAGGCCATGACAAGTACTTTTGGCTTATCGTTGCAATCACTTTCTTCGGATAAATTGATGTCTTCCTCAGTATACAAACTCTTCCTTTGTTTTGGAACTTTCTTCCTATTCTTAGGTATGTCCTAAGTATGCGCCATCCTTCGTTCATGGAAACTACCCTATTCCTCACTGTCACTATCTCCATCTTCCTTGTATGGACACTTCGAAGCAAAGTGGCCTACCCCTCCACCTTTAAAAAATTTGAAAGGAAATTTATTCTTATACTTATCACGTCCTATTTTCAACTTTGTCACAAAGTTTGATTCTTTCTCATCTTATTCATTACAAGAGTCTTTGTCATGTTCATGTTTATCCTTTCTAGTAGCTTTAAAGGCCACTTCTTTTCTAAATGAATTTTCCGTTTCAATTCTCATCTCATACGTAGTCAGAATTCCTTGAAGCTCATCCTTTGTCATATCTGCAAGATTGGATTTATCTTCTAACACATATACCTTTGAATCAAATATTGGAGGAAGAGTTCTTATTATCTTCTGTACAATTAATTCTTCGTCTAGTGTAACTCTAAGACTTTTGATGGAATTAGCTAACTCATCAACTCAAAGGAAATATGAGGAAATATTTTCTTCATCTTTCATCTTCAAGGACTCATATAATCCAGAGTAATTTTGCAGCTTTTCCTTCTTTGCTTTCTCAACACCTTCATAGACATTTCTAAGTTTATCCCACACATCCTTAGTTGAGGCAGAATGCATGACTTTAGTGAATTAAGTAGACATTAACCCACATAGCAGTGCATTCCTAGCTCTTGCATTACATTCATAATATCGTTTCTCGATTGGATCAACTCGTGCGGTTGCTGGAACATTATAACAATCGAAAATGGTCTGCCATACATCAACTTCGAGGGATTGCAAACATAATTCCATTTTTATCCTCCAGAAGGTGTAGTTGGTGCCATCAAATCTTAGTGCTTTGTTGGTGGAGAGACCTTCTTGCTTGTCCATATCTATGCACATATCTATCTTATATATGTTAAGTTGTTACTAAATACACCCACTCTGATACCAATTGTTGGAATCTTATTAATGCTTCGGGGGGGTGAATCAATACTAGTGTAGTTATGATCAACTTTTACTTCATATTAGATTTAACTTGAACTTAAATTATGCATTCACATAAACAACCACATTCGTCCACACATATGCACATATGCACAATACACATAACACACAGATTTTTACGTGGAAACCCAAATGGGAGAAAACCATGGAATGCTCTTATATTAAAATATTACATTTAAGGAAGCACCAACTTCTGAAGTTCTCCAGTACCAATTAGACGGAGGCACCGACCCCCTGGTTTTACAGGATACAACCTTAAAGAAGCACTGACTCCCTAATTTACCAGCTTCAACTGGAAGGAGGCACCGACCCCCTAATCCTTGCCCCGTCTTATTGCCCTTGTATGAAAGTAGAATATATTTCCTTGTTGTTCTTCTGATCTCTGCACTCTTTAGATTAATTGTTGTTCATTCTACTATGTGCACCTTCTGTGTGTTGTAATCTTACTGTCATTGTACTGTGTTGTAATCTTACTGTCATTGTACTGCATACTTCACTTGAATCCGCACTTAAATTATCACTTCAAAACATTACAACTGATTTCACACTTCACAAACTGTGTGCTAATTCATCAAATTCTGCAGTCTGCGCTCAGGTCCAGTTTTTAATTCTGTCTCTGTGCATTTGCAACTTCAACTAATACTGCATATATTTTGTTGTGTTGATTTTGCAACTCAATATTAGATTAGTTTGCACACCTTCCGTGATATTACTCTTATGTCTTGGTGCATCAGTATTTTATATAATATGCAACCTTATGTGCACCATGTATGATACAACATTTATATTCTTCGCACTTGTCTCATATCATCCTCATCATAATTCACATCCTTTACTGTCTTTCAACTCTATCTTTACGCATCAAATAAATTGATTCACTTTGGGCATCAAATAAATTGATTCACTTTGTGCATCACTAGCTGTGCTTCAATTATGTCTTTACACATCTATATTAGATAATCTATGACTTTCTATGTACTGTATGCAATACTGTCATTCTGGTGTCACGTACTTGTGCATCCTCTATAGTTCTGGTGTCACGTACGTACTTGTGATGTCTTAAATAATTTTGAGAGTATGGATCTCTAGAATGTTGTTTGGTGCATCCAACCATGGTCTCAGATTGTCCAAAGAGTCTCTGAGGAGGAAGATATGAATCTGCCAAAAGTGCCTCCCAACTTGATTTGCACTACTCCAGTAACATGCCCACTAATGAGAGAGAAAGAGGATTCAATAGGTGAAATTGGTTTATATGAAGTCACCTTGTTGGCCTCTATCCATTGGGTGTCTCACACTTCAAAATTGGTGAAAATAAAAATCTCATGTTACCCTAGGTTTTGACAATTTTTTGTCTAAGTGTTGAATTAGTAGTAAAGGCTATTTGGAAATGACCGCAAGGAGGTGTCCTTTTGTTAATAAAATTCATAGGGTGACATAGATTTGTTCCTTGTTGAAGTGGTTATCCACCCATGCTTTCAGTTTTCCTTATGATGGTCACATGTGCAAGAAATCAATCTACCAAAGTAGGAAAAATATTGTTTTGCATATTCAGAAATTTGGGTAAGTATTGACCAATATTCCAACAATACATAAATACTTTGGCATACCTCAATGATTTCTATTATATTCCAAATTCCATAGGTGAGGTGTCATTATTCATGGTTTTTTTCCATTCTCTTCTTTACCATTGAATTTTTCTTTGTCTGTAGTTCAATAACTATGGTTCTTAGGCAGAAAGTGCCTATACTCATCAAACACTTCCTTTAATAAACTCCTTGAACGAAGAGCTTTTATCCTGGGACTGCAAACTGGACATGCAAATTTGCCCTTTGTTTGAAGACCTACAAGATATATGAATTAGTGTAGTAAATTAGAATTACCATTTAAAATAATGCATGATATTTTCAATAGATATATATAATATTGAAGAACAAAATAAAGTAACAATATACCACAAAAATGTGTTAACCCGGGAGCAGCATGAATTGACCATGCAAGTATTCCATGGAATTGAAATCATTTTTGCCCTATTGGTCTAGAGATGTCATACATAGTGACGCCAACCCATAAATTCAACAAGTCATCGATAAGAGGCTCAATATATACGTTCATATCTTTAACCTGGTACTTACCTAATTGGCACAACATACATGATTAATTATATTTATCTATATGTCGTTATATATAAAAGACATAATTATCATGCACGAAACAAAGAAATGAAATATTTAGTGATTAGACTTTCAAGTAAAAAATTAAAAATTAATTAAATACCTAGAACAATCATTGCCAACATTGTCTTCTCTCTCTTGATCGACATCCAAGGAGGAAGGTTATTGTTTATAACAAAAAAAAGCCACACTGAGTAGGTAGAACGAATCTCTCCAAATGGATTGACACCATCAACGACCAACGAAAGTTTAACATTACGAGGTTCTTCTTTGAAAATTGGCCACTTTTCTTCAATGTACCTCAATACAGAACCATCTGTAGGCATTCGAAGAACATCGTCTCGACTTTTGTTCTTTGCATGGAAATCCATAAAATGTGCTATATTTGACACCTGAAAAACCGCTGTAAACGTGGAATTATCGGAATATAGCGAAGAACTTTGTGAGGCACCTTTTTTGTCACTTTATCGGTTCGATACCTACTTGTTTGACATTGTGGGCATTCATTTTCTAATGCATATTGTCCATAGTATATGATATGATCATTAGGACATGCATCAATAGCTTGATACTCCAATCCAAATTCTTTCATAATCACATATATCTTTCGATATGTGCATGGTAAAATATTTGACGTTGGTAATAGAAATTCACCTAACAATCTACAAATTAGATAACAGTAGCAATATAGGAAAAAGGTCAACCCTTTATGTACATGTGAACATGTACACATAAATAATTAACAAATTACATACCTTAGTATCTATGTGAGACAGGTGTTTGATAAACCATTCAAAACCTTCAAGTTCACTAACAACAATATAGCATATAGAAGATTTCTTTTCGAGCCTTCATAAAGAGGTTGACATGAATTCTCGAGTAGAGGATCAACATCATGACTATCATCCTGATTTTTCTCATCCATTGGAGAAAATGTGCCTTGGATCAATCTATCTATCTCATCTTCCTGATTTGTATCACTAACACTATCTCCATCCATATCATCATTAAGAAATTGACCAGCTTCAATATTCTGATCTAGATGTTCGTCACCCTGTAAATGAGTATTGCTGCTATTTATTGGCAAATAACTCTCTTGAGGGTGACATTTTGGGGGCATTGTCTATATATTTACAAACAACGTAGTAAAATTAGTGTTTATAGAACATATAATAAACGATAAGAAATTTTACTGAAATTCATGACATGATGACTATTACAGAGAATACATTAAAAACTGAATAACCTCTTACCAAGGGACGGTATTCATAACCCCCTTCGGCATGCCCCTTCTTCCTACAATGTATTTCAATTGTTGTTATTAAAAGTCTTGTTCTTTGCAAGCCCCTGCAATCAGAGCAAGCGAAATAACATTTTCCATCTCCCCTTGCCTCTAATGCCACTCTAAATTGAGCAAGCTTCCTTGCAGTTTCATTCATAGTGAGAAATACTTGTAGTGACAAGTAATTGTCTTACCTACACCATACCAAACAGTAACTTGTATCGATGAAAAATGCATGACTTGAACCATAAAAATCCAAGAACCATTAGAAGCTGACACGTGTGGTTTGGCGCGTTTGCAAAGATAGCCATATTTCTGTTGGAATATTCACACCATCATGTAGTCATGCAGTCATGCAGACATGAAATCATGCATTTGCATGCAATTGCATGCATCCAGTCATCATATGGATGGTCCTCCCAGCACCTAGAGCTCACTTTCAACTCTCTAGAGCCTATCTTTAGCCCCCATTTTTCCTCCTACCTACCTGATGCGCCCTTCTTGACTGTTCTGCATGGAAAGTGCGCCTTTCTCACCTACCACACTCAGTTAGGGCACCTTATCTCACCTACTGGGAGTATCATTCAATTAGTGCATTGATTGAGTAGTTCTTCCACTGATTTCTCATGATGACTGGTTGTATCCCCCCTTGGAGTCTCCATTCCCTTATTTATGCCTAGATGGTTTTGTTAGACTCAGTTAGATAGAATTGACTGACTATTACCATTTATGACTGATACTACTGACTGGATGATGTCTCCATAGTTATCCAAGATAGACTTTGAGCTCAAATTCGAATGCCCTGTTAAATTTTCAGAATTTACTTCAATCTGATCTAGGATCTTAACTGAGAGAACAACATGTACAGCATATCTACAGCATATCAATCATGGAGACAATAATGCAAGCACACAAGAGACACAAAGATTTACTTGGGGAAAACCATAAAGGTGAAAAACCCCAATAACTTCCTCAGAGATAGATAGAGCAATGATACAACCATGAGAGATAGACATAACCTAGCAGCAGATCCTCCTCCTCCATAAGTGCGCCACTCCTCCTTGAGTGCATGTGTGAGAAGTGAGTGACTAAATAGAGTGCCTCCCGCACTCTATTTATACTTGACTTGACTTGCCTTTTTACTTAACTCATGTAGGCTCGAACTTAACCACATAATATAATGCTGACTGGGCCGACCCCCAATAGGGTGGTCTAATAACCCTTTGACCCACATGGCCGACCCCCAATAGGGTGGTCTAATAAACCTTTGACCCACATGACTTATACAGGGCCGACCCCAAACAAGGTGGTCTAATAACCCATCAAATATAAGTTACCACACTTACAATATAAATGACGACACTTCTGTATAGAGGAATAATAACATCTCTATAGGAATACAATATACATATATGAGAAATACATTCCGAAGTTACATATACATCAACATGCCCTACTTGGCTAATTTGAATCCTATATGATGCCTCATCATATATTATTGTATCACATTCTTTACATTCATTATTCATTATATGATATTGTTATTGTTCATTATTCTGTGTTTATGAGTGATTATTGAGTGCATGCTTCTCTTCTTCTTTGCAACATTCTTGAGAGTTTGATTGTGAGATTGTTACAGTTGCTAGATCCCTGCAAATTATCACATGGTATCAGAGCAGTCAACAACTATTCGAATTGCATCCATTGCAGCATTTCTTTGAGTAGTTATTTTTCACTTGAGCACCAGAAGCCTCTGATTTTCCACAGCAAACCCTGGTGCTATTACTTGAATTCATTGGAGAAATCCAGTGAGGTCTATCCAGGTGTGAAGGACTTAGTCTATGTGATCAGTGTTCAAAAGGTACTGTTCAGTCGAAGTGTAGCATTCTCCATCAGTAAAAACTTCTCTTGTTTTGCAAGTTTATTCACTTGTTTGAATTCTTCTTCAACTATTTGACCTTCTATGTTTATATGGATCTAAATCTCACATATTCCAACTATGTTGAGTGGAAATCCAAGATGTCTCTCTTCATGAGAACCAAGGGCTTCACCCGAATACTCAACGGAATGATGGTAGAACCTTTCAGTGCAATTGAAAAGTACAAGTACTTGGATAGGCTTGATGTAGCCGTTGGCCTCCTCCTTCTCTCAATTTCTGAAGATCTTCACTTCCATGTCATCGATCTTACATCTCCTAAAGAGGTTTGGGACAAGCTCGAATCCATTTTTGCACAAAAAGATGATATGAAAGGACACAAATTGGAGAATGATCTCATATGTTTGAGTCCTGACAGCTTCGAATCTATCAATGCCTTCCTCACCAAGTTCAAAAGTTTGATATCACAGATGAAAATATATGAGATAGTGAAATAATGCACGCTTCTTATTCTTTCCTTTCTCTCAAAGTTGGGGGAAAACTTCTTAGTTTTTGTCTCTACTTTCCAGCCAGCTAAGATGTTCATTCCAAACTGGAAGTTTCCCTCACTTGATGACTTCATCCAATCTCTTACTCAAGAGGAAGAGAAGTTAATCTCCACGGGAATGATCAAACCCAAGTTGGATTCGGCCCTTACAACTGCTGAGGACAAAAGGGCAAATGGAAAAGACAAGAAAAAGATTTATGATAAGAGATCGAATGATACAAGGCCTACAGATACTCCATATCAGTCAGATGGGGCTTCGAACTCAAGGAAGACCAAGAATTCTCATAAGAAAAGATCCAAGTGCACATATTGTCTTAGAGGTTTACATCTTAAGAGTACATGCATGAAGAAGACTGTAGATTTGATGGCTCAGTTACTTGAGAAGAACAATCTTCTTATACCTTCATGTACAAGGAAGAAAGATACTGATACTGAACCTTCTAGATTCGACGACAAAGAAAGATGTCATGCCCTCATTGAAAGAGCATCGACATATTCTTCTTTCATCATAGATTCAGGAGCATCAAGACACATGTCTTCCTCCAAAGATCTCTTCTCCAACTTCGAAAGCTTAGTTGGCCATTCCATCAGATTGGGAAATGATTCAGAAGTCTCCTCTCAAGGGATTGGAAGAATCTATCTTGACCATGGTTATTTTTCTGATGTGCTTTATGTTCCTTCTCTTGCAGCTAATGTTCTTTCAGTGTATCAAATGACTCATATTGGAGATCCCAAAAGAGTGATCTTTTCTCCAAATGAAGTTGAGGTACACCACATGGTTTCAGGGGAAATCATTGCAAAAGGAGTTGCAAATCATGAGACAAAACTCTGTGAGTTTTCACACTTCTTACCTCTCTCAAAGGATTCTGCTCTTCGCTCTCATGCACGTGAAGAGAGTAGACTATCTCATCTCAACTACAAGCTAGCTCAAAATGTGGTTAATGGTCTTCTAAGAGACAAGATTGCTCATGGCACCTGCAAAGGTTGCTTGAAAGGCAATGATCGATCTAAGAAGATTGAGAAAAAGAGGACTCTTGAAGAAGTGCGAATGCTAGATCTAGATCCGGAAGAACCTAAAGATATAGCACCTATTGGTTCAACTCCTATGGCCAAATGGGCCATAACTACTACATCCACTAGTGATCTTGTTGAAGATCCATCATCATCATATTCTAGTTCTTTTGATTCAGAGTTTGGAAGTGATGATGAGCCAGTTTCACTTGATTCTTCACATGAGTTTTCAGATTCAGAGTTTCAGAGTGATGATGAGCTTCAAGAGAGCGAATATCCATCACATGATAGTTCAGATTCAGACTATGAGACATCAGCTTCACATGATTCTTCACATGAGATTTCAGATTCAGATTTTGGATGTGATGATGAGCCAGTTGTAGATGCATCTTCACATGGTATTTCAGATTCATAATCTGAAGATGGATATGATGATGATAGAATGCTAGCTCCATATGTACAAGAACCTGAAGGTCTAGCAACTGATGATGAAGATGAGCGAATGGGAGATCCAGATCCACAAGAACATGAAGATCTCTCACCTGATATTCCTCCTCTTCCTCAATGGGAAGCCACTACACTCCGATCTGCCAGTGAATTGGTTGGTGATCCACATGATCATAGAAGAACCGAATCAGATTTTCAGAATGGAAGGTTCCATCCTTCTCACATTGCTGATCCATTTCAGATTGATCGATCATTCTTCAGAAATGAAAGACACTTACCTCCTTCAGGGGTGGGTGATGATATGCTACATTAGAATCCTTCAGTCTATTTTGAGGGAGGGATTTCTTCCTAGTGGGTTTTCCCTCTTTCCTCACTTACTTTATTTAGATTGATTGTACGGGGTGACCTTTGGTCCTAGTCACCAGGGCCCTATTTTACTATTTTCAATTATCTCATAGTATAGCTTGCAGGGGGGTGTTGGAATATTCACACCATCATGCAGTCATGCAGGCATGCAGGCATGCAATTGCATGCATCCAGTCATCATATGGATGGTCCTCCCAGCACCTACAACTCAGTTTTAGGTCCCAAGAGCCTGTCTTTAGCCCCCATTTGGCCCTCCTACCTACCTGATGCGCCCTTCTTGATTGTTCTGCATTGAAAGTGTGCATTTATCACCTACCACTCTCAGCTAGTGCGGACTTTACTCACCTACCTTCAGTTATCACTCAGTTAGGGAACCTTTTCTCACCTACCGAGAGTTATCATTCAGTTAGTGCATTGATTGAGTAGTTCTTCCATTGATTGCTCATGTTGACTGCTTGTAGCTTCTAGTTAGATAGTTCTGGAGTTCCACTTGACTATTTGACAACCTCATGCGCCCCCCTTGGAGTCTTCATTCCCTGATTTAAGCCTAGATGGTTATGTTAGATTCAGTTAGACACACTTGACTGACTATTACCATTTATGACTGATACTACTGACTGGATGATGTATCCATAGTTATCCAATCTAGACTTTGAGTTTAGATTCGAATGCCCTACTTCGTTAATTCAAATCCTATATGATGCCTCATCATAGATTATTGTATCACATTCTTTACATTCATTATTCATTGTATGATATTGTTATTGTTCATTATTCTGTGTTTCTGAGTGATTATTGAGTGCATGCTTCTCTTCTTCTTTGCAACATTCTTGATATTTTGATTGTGAGATTGTTATAGTTGCTAGATCCCTGCAAATTATCACAATTTCGTCGATATAGAGACGAAAGTTCGTCGAAAATTAAAAAAAAAACGTCGATATTGCCACGATTTTTCCGCCATGATAAACAAAAAATGAAAAGACATATTAAATTCCATTGTATTAATCCACAAATGTTCAAAACATGGAAATATTTCATTGAAAAATCTGCCTGAATGTACTAGTGTCCAGAGATCTAACCTTTCATCTCTCCGGTCTGAAAACTTCCAAGGAGGTTTGGAAAAAGCACGAATCCTTATTTGGGAAACAAGATTATTTGAGAGGATGTCAATTGGAAAATGAGTTGATCTCTCTGATCCCCAACAGCTTTGAATCCATTACATATATCTTCACAAGATTCAAGAACTTGGTTGTGTAGGTAAAACTATTTGGAATTGAGAAGGAAGACATGCAACTTATTCTTTCTATTCTTTCAAAATTGGGATTAGACTATTCTATGTTTGTATCCACCTTCCAAACGAAAAAGCTATCCATCCCAATTTGGAAAATTCCCACTCTAGATGCATTTATCCTGTCTCTCACCAAGGAGCAGGACAAATTGGTACAAATTAGAGTAATAAAACCATTAAGGGATCAAGCTCTCGCTGTAGGAAAAGCAAAGAATGCAAATGGGAAGGAAAGCGCAAGGGAAAGGAGAAGAAACAACATGAGGAGAAGTCAAAGGAGTCTCCCAAATAGTCAAAGGGAACCTCGAATCCAAAGAGAGGAAAGAAAAACTAGAAGGAGAAGACCAAATGTCTATACTTCAACATAGGTTTTCACCCAGAAATTGCTTGCATGAAGAAGACCATTGATCTCATGGCCCAACTTCTAGAGAAAAAAACCTTCCAGTACTTGTAGGTTCCAAAAGGAAAGAAGTTGATCCTAAATTAGAGGATAAAGAGAGGTGTCATGCAATCATGGCTGGCACTTCGAATGCATCCTCCTTCATCATATATTCTGGAGCCTCCAGACACATGTCTACATCCAAGGATCTATTCTATGAATTTGAACCAATTGTTGGTCCTTCTATCCTAATGGGAGATGATTCTGAAGTTCCTTCAAAAGGGATTGGAAGGATCAATATGGATCATGGATACTTAAATGATGTGCTCTATGTTCCTACCTTGGAAGCTAACCTCCTTTCAGTTTATCAAATGACCCATATATGAGTTCCAAAGAAAGTAATTTTTACTCCTAATGTGGTTGAAATTCAAGAGATATCTTCTAGGAAGATCATTGCACAAGGCATTGTAGATCACCATTCCAAACTCTATGAGTTTTCTCATTTATTGCCTTAATCAAAACAAAGTGCACTTCTTACTCATGCAAATGAAGTGAGAATACTTTGGCATGAGAGGATTGGGAATCTCAAATACAAATACTTATAAGAAGTGCACAATCAAAAAATGGTTGAAGGCCTCCCAAACATCAGATTTGATAAGGGCACCTGTAGAGGTTGCTTGATTGGTACGCATCCATAGCACAAGTTTGAAAAGGGAAAGGAAAAGAGAGCCTCATCTCCTCTCGAGTTGATTCACAATGACATATCAAGACCTCTTCCTCTCCTATCTTTGAATAATTCTAGATACATCTTAACATTCATAGATGATTATTCAAGATTTAGTTAGGTATATTTTCTAAACTTGAAATCAAAAGTCTTTGAATATTTCAAATTTTTTAAATCTTATGTAGAAAAATTCACTAACAAGAAGATCAAGGTCCTTCGTACTGACAATGGAGGAGAGTATGTGAAGAATGAGTTTCAGTTATTTTGTGTAGATGAAGGTATTGAAATGGAGCACACTGTTCCTTACACACCACAACATAATGGTTTAGCTGAGAGAAAGAACAAAACTTTGAAAGAGATGGCTACATGTATGCTTGAGTTTAAAGCATTGGCTCCTAGGATTTGGGCAGAAGCTGTCAACTGTGCCACATACCTCCGGAACAAAGTTCCACATAAAGTTCTAAAAGGAAAAACTCCTTTGAAGAATGGATGGGATACAAGCCATATGTGTCTCATCTATGATTATTTGGTTCCAAAGCTTGGGGAAGGATTCCTTCAGAGAAGAGGAGAGCTTTAGAGCCTCAAAGAAAAGAGTGCATATTGGTTGGTTATGCAAATAATGCAAAGGCCTATAAATTGCTGGATCTGTCTACCATGTAGACCTTCCTTGAAAGAAGTGTCGAGTTTGAAGAATGGCCATTGCATGATTCCCACCATGTCGAAGAAGACAACTTACCAACTACTCCACCATAGCATGTTGAACAAGACAACGAATCATCCTCATGAAAGTTTAGATTCTGAATCAAAAAGTGAAGATGAGCAAATGCTAGATCCAGATCCACAAGAACCTAAAGATATAGCACCAGAATATCCACCACCACTTCCAAGATGTGCTGCCAAGACCATTGAATCTGTTGGTGACCTTGTTGGAGATCCACAAGATCCAAGAAGAACCAGATATGAGTTTCAAAATACATGTTTTGCACTCTCTCATACATATCCCTTTCTTCCTGACAGATGTTTTTTTTATGGTTGGATCATATCCAAAAAATTCTTTGAGGCCTCCCAAGATCCAAGATGGATATCAGCTATGGATGAAGAGTACCAATCTCTTCAAAAGAATGAGACTTGGGAGCTTGTTTCTCTCCCTCCTGGAAGGAATCTTGTTCAATGTAAGTGGGTATACAGAACAAAGATGGGATTAGATGGAGTAACAAGCAAGTACAAGGATCGCTTGGTTGCTAAAGGTTTCTCACAAGTTCAAGGAATTGACTATACAGATACATGAGCTCTTGTTGCAAAGATGGACTCCATCCGTATTGTTTTGGATCTTGTTGCATCCAAGCAATGGGAGGTGCATCACATGGATGTGAAGAGTTATTTTCTTCATGGATATATAGAGGAGGAGATCTACATGAAAAACTGAAGGATACATTGGTGATCCTTCATTAGTGTGTAGATTGAGGAAGTCCTTATATGGGCTCAAGCAGTCTCCCCGAGCATGGTATGCTAAGATGGACTCCTTTCTACTATCACAAGATTTTCAGACATGCAAGTTTGATTCAAATGTCTACATGAGGAATGATGGTAATTCTCTTCTCCTTATTGTCCTCTACGTTGATGATTCACTGATTACAGGGAGTCTCTCTTCATGCATTAGATCTATCAAAACAACCTTGCACAATTCCTTCTCTATGTCATATTTGGGACTACGAAAGCAATTTCTTGGTCTTGAAGTCTCTCAGAGTGATTCAAGAATCAAGATTGCAAAGTCCAAGTATGTATCAGATCTACTTGACAGGTTTCATATGACAGAATGCAAACCAACATCATTTCCTTTTATTTAAGGTATCAGTCTTGAGGATGGTTCTTCTTCACCCTTGGTGGTAGTAGCTTGTATTGACAACTGATCGGCAGTCGTTTGTTTCTTACACATACTCTCCCTGATCTATCCTATGCAGTGAGTGTTGTATCCAGATACATGCAAGAGCCTCATGAGATTCACTGGAAGGTAGCCAAAATGATCTTGCACTATCTACAAGGGAAAAAGACCTATGGTATTCACTATGCAGTTGGGTCTCCATTGAACCTAGTTGGGTACACAGATTCAGATTGGTCTGGAGACAGCTCATATCAAAATTCTACATCAGGTTTTGTCTTCATGATTGGATTTGGTCCTATCTGTTGGTCGAGCCAAAAGAAGACTACTCTTTCTCTTTCATCAGCTAAGCCCAAGTACAGAGGTTCAGTGAATGAAGCCACACAGTGCATCTGGTTCTAGGGCATCTTGTCAGAGTTTGGGATTCACTACAGTACTCCACCAGTCATCTACCGTGACAATCAAAGTTCCATCGGGATTTCCGCAGATCTGGTTCAGAGACAGAGAACTGACACATTTAGATACACATGCATTACATCCGAGGATTGGTGCATTATCGTAACATCACACTGCTCTATTGTCCTTCAGAAGAGTAGATTGCATATATTTTCACCAAGATGTTTTCAGTGAAAAAGTTCACTCATCTCTAATCCTTTCTTGGGGTGAGTGCTACCTTGGTTGATTAGTCTATTTTAAAATCTATCTTGAGGTGTAGTTTTGTTCCCACCAGGTTTTCCCTCTTTCCTCATTTCTTTTAGATTGTTGTACAAGGTGACCTTTGGTCTCAGTAACCAGGGCCCTAATTTTCATTTACTTATTTTTTTCCTCATAGTCCGGCTTAAGGAGGGTGTTGGAATATTCTCACCATATTATCTTGGTTTTTCATGCTTTTCATGCATTTTACATGCATGCATTCATGCATTCCATGTAGCACTCCATGCATCCATGCATTGGCAATTGAGTCTCCTAGCACCTAGTCCTTACTTTGACCCCTCTAGAGCTTCATTTTGGCCATCAGTATCCCTCCTATCCACTCATAGCACCTTTTTTGCATCACTGGAGTTCCAATGCGCTCAAATGCATGATTTTAGGAGTCTACACAGTCAATTCCATGATTTGGGGCGCATTATCCCCTTGATTTCTCAGTTAACTGACTGTTGCACCTAGTTTGACTACTACTGAGTATAGGAGCACCATTTGTTACCACTAACAATTAGTTATGTGCCCCCTTGGAATATCATTCTCTATTTTGGTTCCCACATGACTCAATCATGCTCAGTTCTACCTCAGTTAACTGATCATTCATCATCGGTGGCCACTAAACCTTATCGGGAGATGGTTCCAATGCAAACTAAGCCCATACTTGAGGTGAATTCGAATCCTATTAGAGGCTATCGAATTCATTCTATTGTAACATCTTTTGATTTCCATCTTATTGCTAATTAATGGATCAACAACAATTTTTCATATGCTTTTCAATTTTATGAATGAATTGATCAATGTTTCTTTCTAATTATTCTCAGTAATAACATTGTGAAGTTGGGGGGTTTGTTCAAGCTTAGTGATCTATCCCTGTGGAATTTCACACATACCCATGCTTGTGAAATGTTGTCAATTTGATTATAATAATAGAGGATAAAAGATGTCACTTGACTATATTGCTGGGACATGGCTAAAGGAAACTTCAAGCCATGTTTGACTAAACGACCCAGGCACTGCTGCAGAATGTTGAAGAAGTTGTACTGCTGACAATCATGATAACCCCACAAGGGTGGGGAACCGGTATGGTTTGTGAAGATGCTTGAGAGCTTCGGTTCGCAAGCTGGGATGTGACCATGATTTGTAAATGTGAACACTGCTACCTTCAAAAGTACGTTCCCCCCTGATGCGATGATGTTTTGACTTCGATCCTAGGGGAAATCACTTAGTTAGGGATCACTAATGACTCTCCCTACCAAGTTCGAGGTGATCCCTTATAGTGATTGAAAGGGATCCCAAGGTACAATTGAAATTACTACAGCTCTCAAAATATAGTGTTTTGATGTCAACAAGAGCTTAAGTACATGATAAGATGAGAATCTTAACCTGAGAATCGAGATCATATTGTAACCAACTGGTGGACGAATAAACTTGTCATAAAACTGGTTGATAAGCATGGGTCTCATAACTTCCTTTGATTGATGTAAACATGGGGAGTGGGGATGGAAAATTTCCTTTTGTAACAGAGCAAGTTGAAACGGACGGAGACATACTGCACATGAAAGGTCTTTGATGGAGACGCAAAACAAAGAGTAATGGTGATCGACAAAAAATATATTTCTGAGCATTATGGAGACTCAAATACATTGATCAAAGGAGACCATGGGTTGCTGCAAAAATAATATGGTGTTCCTACCATGTGAGGTGATGGGGGAACTGTTTGTACATAAAGAAAAATGGTGGGGTCCCCACAGTTTTGGGTGTATCGAGGGACAAATTTTGATGATGGGCAGAATTCCCACGGTTTTGAGTGGATTGGGGGACATTTTCCAAGATGAGGTGGAGGTTAACTTGTAGACGTAAAGATGGGTGCCCCATGAAACAATGCCATGTAGTATATACCTATGGGATAACTGAGTAGAAGTGGTGATTTCAGAGGGTGGGGGGGCCCCATTGGTTCCTTCATGGGGGTGATGATACGAAGAAGATTGTTGAGTATAAAGTGCTCATGGAGGTATGAGTGGGCTTTGTGAATCTTTCTGGTACCATGTGTCGAGGAATTTGACGAAGTCAACTTGGTGGAGTAAATGCACAATTATAAAATGATAAGATATGGGTGTTTTTTTCAAGTTATATTAGGATCCTCGGACTTGTGGGGGGTCGACATCATGGGTGTGAATTGATGACTGGGATGGAAATGACATGCACACCCATGGGGGAACATATTCTTAGTAATGATGTTGATGGCACATCAAGACTGGAAATTACGGCCCTATGGATATTAGTGGGGATACTGGTCGATGCATTATAAACAAAGGGTAAACAATGTCTATATTCTAGTTTTAGAATGATACCTGTGGTAGGGACTTTTGTGCCATTTGATGAAGCATGGAGCCTTGTTCTTACAAAAACAAGGGTTGTAGAATCATCTTAGTCAAGATCGTGCACACATGACACACATGACTAAGGTATTGATAATGCATAAATCATATAACAAAAACAAGGCGTACTTTTGGGGTAGGCAAGTAAAAATACAATCCTGATGACACTGGTGGAAATATGGACTAGTTGGATCTGTTTCGAAGAGCTCGAAGCATTGATTGCGACGGTGCCAACGGTTTTGGAAATGGAGTTACAGTTTGTCCACGGGGTCTGTTAGAAGTTTGTGTCAAATAATTATAAATACGAGAGGGGCCCACTTATCGAAATCATTTGTACTTCTTGCCGACGACCTCCTAGAGCACATTTTGAGCGATTCCGGGACATCTGGGTTTCCTTTCGACGAGCCGCAAGATCTAGGTATGCCATAACCTTACACTCATGAATTTTGTCCGGGTAAAATTAGGGTTAGTTGTCCCCTGGGTTGCCAGGGGGATTTTTTAGGTATTTTTGGGGCTGCCACGCGGGATTTTCAGAAAATCCCACGCTGTGGCACGAGATTTTTGGGAAATCGCGTGCTACCATAACGTGGGATTTTCCAAAACTCGCACGAGGTGTAGCGCACCTCTGTAGCGCGGGTAAAATGTATTGTACTGCATGTAGCACAGTACAATAACGCTTTGGCCACACACTGGTTTAGTGCGGTTGGTCCTCGGTCAACCGTGCTACCAGTGCAACTGAGAGTTGTATGTACCATGTGATTGTTCCGTGTCCCCGATCATGTTCATGTTTATCCTTTCTAGTAGCTTTAAAGGCCACTTCTTTTCTAAATGAATTTTTCGTTTCAATTCTCATCTCATACGTAGTCAGAATTCCTTGAAGCTCATCCTTTGTCAGATCTACAAGATTGGATTTATCTTCTAACAGATATACCTTTGAATCAAATATTGGAGGAAGAGTTCTTATTATCTTCTGTACAATTAATTCTTCGTCTAGTGTAACTCTAAGACTTTTGATGGAATTAGCTAACTCATCAACTCAAAGGAAATATGAGGAAATATTTTCTTCATCTTTCATCTTCAAGGACTCATATAATCCAGAGTAATTTTGCAGCTTTTCCTTCTTTGCTTTCTCAACACCTTCATAGAAATTTCTAAGTTTATCCCACACATCCTTAGTTGAGGAAGAATGCATGACTTTAGTGAATTAA
This sequence comes from Larix kaempferi, assembly GCA_027924585.1. Classification (NCBI taxonomy): domain Eukaryota; kingdom Viridiplantae; phylum Streptophyta; class Pinopsida; order Pinales; family Pinaceae; genus Larix; species Larix kaempferi. Next base: position 9,703,549 of record BSBM01000072.1, on the reverse strand, counting down.
GTAGACATTAACCCACATAGCAGTGCATTCCTAGCTCTTGCATTACATTCATAATATCGTTTCTCGATTGGATCAACTCGTGCGGTTGCTGGAACATTATAACAATCGAAAATGGTCTGCCATACATCAACTTCGAGGGATTGCAAACATAATTCCATTTTTATCCTCCAGAAGGTGTAGTTGGTGCCATCAAATCTTAGTGCTTTGTTGGTGGAGAGACCTTCTTGCTTGTCCATATCTATGCACATATCTATCTTATATATGTTAAGTTGTTACTAAATACACCCACTCTGATACCAATTGTTGGAATCTTATTAATACTTCGGGGGGGTGAATCAATACTAGTGTAGTTATGATCAACTTTTACTTCATATTAGATTTAACTTGAACTTAAATTATGCATTCACATAAACAACCACATTCGTCCACACATATGCACAATACACATAACACACAGATTTTTACGTGGAAACCCAAATGGGAGAAAACCATGGAATGCTCTTATATTAAAATATTACATTTAAGGAAGCACCAACTTCTGAAGTTCTCCAGTACCAATTAGAAGGAGGCACCGACCCCCTGGTTTTACAGGATACAACCTTAAAGAAGCACTGACTCCCTAATTTACCAGCTTCAACTGGAAGGAGGAACCGACCCCCTAATCCTTGCCCCGTCTTATTGCCCTTGTATGAAAGTAGAATATATTTCCTTGTTGTTCTTCTGATCTCTGCACTCTTTAGATTAATTGTTGTTCATTCTACTGTGTGCACCTTCTGTGTGTTGTAATCTTACTGTCATTGTACTGCATACTTCACTTGAATCCGCACTTAAATTATCACTTCAAAACATTACAACTGACTTCACACTTCACAAACTGTGTGCTAATTCATCAAATTCTGCAGTCTGCGCTCAGGTCCAGTTTTTAATTCTGTCTCTGTGCATTTGCAACTTCAACTAATACTGCATATATTTTGTTGTGTTGATTTTACAACTCAATATTAGATTAGTTTGCACACCTTCCGTGATATTACTCTTATGTCTTGGTGCATCAGTATTTTATATAATATGCAACCTTATGTGCAGCATGTATGATACAACATTTATATTCTTCGCACTTGTCTCATATCATTCTCATCATAATTCACATCCTTTACTGTCTTTCAACTCTATCTTTACGCATCAAATAAATTGATTCACTTTGGGCATCAAATAAATTGATTCACTTTGTGCATCACTAGCTGTGCTTCAATTATGTCTTTACACATCTATATTAGATAATCTATGACTTTCTATGTACTGTATGCAATACTGTCATTCTGGTGTCACGTACTTGTGCATCCTCTATAGTTCTGGTGTCACATACGTACTTGTGATGTCTTAAATAATTTTGAGAGTATGGATCTCTAGAATGTTGTTTGGTGCATCCAACCATGGTCTCAGATTGTCCAAAGAGTCTCTTAGGAGGAAGATATGAATCTGCCAAAAGTGCCTCCCAACTTGATTTGCACTACTCCAGTAACATGCCCACTAATGAGAGAGAAAGAGGATTCAATCGGTGAAATTGGTTTATATGAAGTCACTTTGTTGGCCTCTATCCATTGGGTGTCTCACACTTCAAAATTGGTGAAAATAAAAATCTCATGTTACCCTAGGTTTTGACAATTTTTTGTCTAAGTGTTGAATTAGTAGTAAAGGCTATTTGGAAATGACCGCAAGGAGGTGTCCTTTTGTTAATAAAATTCATAGGGTGACATAGATTTGTTCCTTGTTGAAGTGGTTATCCACCCATGCTTTCAGTTTTCCTTATGATGGTCACATGTGCAAGAAATCAATCTACCAAAGTAGGAAAAATATTGTTTTGCATATTCAGAAATTTGGGTAAGTATTGACCAATATTCCAACAATACATAAATACTTTGGCATACCTCAATGATTTCTATTATATTCCAACTTCCATAGGTGAGGTGTCATTATTCATGGTTTTTTTCCATTCTCTTCTTTACCATTGTATTTTTCTTTGTCTGTAGTTCAATAACTATGGTTCTTACGCAGAAAGTGCCTATACTCATCAAACACTTCCTTTAATAAACTCCTTGAACGAAGAGCTTTTATCCTGGGACCGCAAACTGGACATGCAAATTTGCCCTTTGTTTGAAGACCTACAAGATATATGAATTAGTGTAGCAAATTAGAATTACCATTTAAAATAATGCATGATATTTTCAATAGATATATATAATATTGAAGAACAAAATAAAGTAACAATATACCACAAAAATGTGTTAACCCGGGAGCAGCATGAATTGACCATGCAAGTATTCCATGGAATTGAAATCGTTTTTTTCCTATTGGTCTAGAGATGTCATACATAGTGACGCCAACCCATAACTTCAACAAGTCATCGATAAGAGGCTCAATATATACGTTCATATCTTTAACCTGGTACTTACCTAATTGGCACAACATACATGATTAATTATATTTATCTATATGTCGTTATATATAAAAGACATAATTATCATGCACGAAACAAAGAAATGAAATATTTAGTGATTAGACTTTCAAGTAAAAAATTAAAAATTAATTAAATACCTGGAACAATCATTGCCAACATTGTCTTCTCTCTCTTGATCGACATCCAAGGAGGAAGGTTATTGTTTATAACAAAAAAAAGCAACACTGAGTAGGTAGAACGAATCTCTCCAAATGGATTGACACCATCAACGACCAACGAAAGTTTAACATTACGAGGTTCTTCTTTGAAAATTGGCCACTTTTCTTCAATGTACCTCAATACAGAACCATCTGTAGGCATTCGAAGAACATCGTCTCGACTTTTGTTCTTTGCATGGAAATCCATAAAATGTGCTATATTTGACACCTGAAAAACCGATGTAAACGTGGAATTATCGGAATATAGCGAAGAACTTTGTGAGGCACCTTTTTTGTCACTTTATCAGTTCGATACCTACTTGTTTGACATTGTGGGCATTCATTTTCTAATGCATATTGTCCATAGTATATGATATGATCATTAGGACATGCATCAATAGCTTGATACTCCAATCCAAATTCTTTCATAATCACATATATCTTTCGATATGTGCATGGTAAAATATTTGACGTTGGTAATAGAAATTCACCTAACAATCTACAAATTAGATAACAATAGCAATATAGGAAAAAGGTCAACCCTTTATGTACATGTGAACATGTACACATAAATAATTAACAAATTACATACCTTAGTATCTATGTGAGACAGGTGTTTGATAAACCATTCAAAACCTTCAAGTTCACTAACAACAATATAGCATATAGAAGATTTGTTTTCGAGCCTTCATAAAGAGGTTGACATGAATTCTCGAGTAGAGGATCAACATCATGACTATCATCCTGATTTTTCTCATCCATTGGAGTAAATGTGCCTTGGATCAATCTATCTATCTCATCTTCCTGATTTGTATCACTAACACTATCTCCATCCATATCATCATTAAGAAATTGACCAGCTTCAATATTCTGATCTAGATGTTCGTCACCCTGTAAATGAGTATTGCTGCTATTTATTGGCAAATAACTCTCTTGAGGGTGACATTTTGGGGGCATTGTCTATATATTTACAAACAACGTAGTAAAATTAGTGTTTATAGAACATATAATAAACGATAAGAAATTTTACTGAAATTCATGACATGATGACTATTACAGAGAATACATTAAAAACTGAATAACCTCTTACCAAGGGACAATATTCATAACCCCCTTCGGCATGCCCCTTCTTCCTACAATGTATTTCAATTGTTTTTATTAAAAGTCTTGTTCTTTGCAAGCCCCTGCAATCAGAGCAAGCGAAATAACATTTTCCATCTCCCCTTGCCTCTAATGCCGCTCTAAATTGAGCAAGCTTCCTTGCAGTTTCATTCATAGTGAGAAATACTTGTAGTGACAAGTAATTGTCTTACCTACACCATACCAAATAGTAACTTGTATCGATGAAAAATGCATGACTTGAACCATAAAAATCCAAGAACCATTAGAAGCTGACACGTGTGGTTTGGCGCGTTTGCAAAGATAGCCATATTTCTGTTGGAATATTCACACCATCATGTAGTCATGCAGTCATGCAGGCATGAAATCATGCATTTGCATGCAATTGCATGCATCCAGTCATCATATGGATGGTCCTCCCAGCACCTAGAGCTCACTTTCAACTCTCTAGAGCCTGTCTTTAGCCCCCATTTTTCCTCCTACCTACCTGATGCGCCCTTCTTGACTGTTATGCATGGAAAGTGTGCCTTTCTCACCTACCACACTCAGTTAGGGAACCTTATCTCACCTACTGGGAGTATCATTCAATTAGTGCATTGATTGAGTAGTTCTTCCACTGATTGCTCATGATGACTGGTTGTATCCCCCCTTGGAGTCTCCATTCCCTTATTTATGCCTAGATGGTTTTGTTAGACTCAGTGAGATAGAATTGACTGACTATTACCATTTATGACTGATACTACTGACTGGATGATGTCTCCATAGTTATCCAAGATAGACTTTGAGCTCAAATTCAAATGCCCTACTTGGCTAATTTGAATCCTATATGATGCCTCATCATATATTATTGTATCACATTCTTTACATTCATTATTCATTATATGATATTGTTATTGTTCATTATTCTGTGTTTATGAGTGATTATTGAGTGCATGCTTCTCTTCTTTTTTGCAACATTCTTGAGAGTTTGATTGTGAGATTGTTACAGTTGCTAGATCCCTGCAAATTATCACATGGTATCAGAGCAGTCAACAGCTATTCGAATTGCAGCCATTGCAGCATTTCTTTGAGTAGTTATTTTTCACTTGAGCACCAGAAGCCTCTGATTTTCCACAGCAAACCCTGGTGCTATTACTTGAATTCATTGGAGAAATCTAGTGAGGTCTATCCAGGTGTGAAGGACTTAGTCTATGTGATCAATGTTCAAAAGGTAGTGTTCAGTCGAAGTGTAGCATTCTCCATCTGTAAAAACTTCTCTTGTTTTGCAAGTTTATTCACTTGTTTGATTTCTTCTTCAACTATTTGACCTTCTATGTTTAGATGGATCTAAATATCACATATTCCAACTATGTTGAGTGGAAATCCAAGATGTATCTCTTCATGAGAACCAAGGGCTTCACCCGATCACTCAACGGAATGATGGTAGAACCTTTCAGTGCAATTGAAAAGTACAAGTACTTGGATAGGCTTGATGTAGCCGTTGGCCTCCTCCTTCTCTCAATTTCTGAAGATCTTCACTTCCATGTCATCGATCTTACATCTCCTAAAGAGGTTTGGGACAAGCTCGAATCCATTTTTGCACAAAAAGATGATATGAAAGGACACAAATTGGAGAATGATCTCATATGTTTGAGTCCTGACAGCTTCGAATCTATCAATGCCTTCCTCACCAAGTTCAAAAGTTTGATATCACAGATGAAAATATATGAGATAGTGAAATAATGCGCGCTTCTTATTCTTTCCTTTCTCTCAAAGTTGGGGGAAAACTTCTTAGTTTTTGTCTCTACTTTCCAGTCAGCTAAGATGTTCATTCCAAACTGGAAGTTTCCCTCACTTGATGACTTCATCCAATCTCTTACTCAAGAGGAAGAGAAGTTAATCTCCATGGGAATGATCAAACCCAAGTTGGATTCGGCCCTTACAACTGCTGAGGACAAAAGGGCAAATGGAAAAGACAAGAAAAAGATTTATGATAAGAGATCGAATGATACAAGGCATACAGATACTCCATATCAATCAGATGGGGCTTCGAACTCAAGGAAGACCAAGAATTCTCATAAGAAAAGATCCAAGTGCACATATTGTCTTAGAGGTTTTCATCTTAAGAGTACATGCATGAAGAAGACTGTAGATTTGATGGCTCAGTTACTTGAGAAGAACAATCTTCTTGTACCTTCATGTACAAGGAAGAAAGATACTGATACTGAACCTTCTAGATTCGACAACAAAGAAAGATGTCATGCCCTCATGGAAAGAGCATCGACATATTCTTCTTTCATCATAGATTCAGGAGCATCAAGACACATGTCTTCCTCCAAATATCTCTTCTCCAACTTCGAAAGCTTAGTTGTCCATTCCATCAGATTGGGAAATGATTCAGAAGTCTCCTCTCAGGGGATTGGAAGAATCTATCTTGCCCATGGTTATTTTTCTGATGTGCTTTATGTTCCTTCTCTTGCAGCTAATAATCTTTCAGTGTATCAAATGACTCATATTGGAGATCCCAAAAGAGTGATATTTTCTCCAAATGAAGTTGAGGTACACCACATGGTTTCAGGGGAAATCATTGCAAAAGGAGTTGCAAATCATGAGACAAAACTCTGTGAGTTTTCACACTTCTTACCTCTCTCAAAGGAGTCTGCTCTTTGCTCTCATGCACGTGAAGAGAGTAGACTATCTCATCTCAACTACTAGCTAGCTCAAAATGTGGTTGATGGTCTTCTAAGAGACAAGATTGCTCATGGCACCTGCAAAGGTTGCTTGAAAGGCAAGGATCGATCTAAGAAGATTGAGAAAAAGAGGACTCTTGAAGAAGTGCGAATGCTAGATCTAGATCCGGAAGAACCTAAAGATATAGCACCTATTGGTTCAACTCCTATGGCCAAATGGGCCATCACTACTACATCCACTAGTGATCTTGTTGAAGATCCATCATCATCATATTCTAGTTCTTTTGATTCAGAGTTTGGAAGTGATGATGAGCCAGTTTCACTTGATTCTTCACATGAGTTTTCAAATTCAGAGTTTCAGAGTGATGATGAGCTTCAAGAGAGCGAATATCCATCACATGATAGTTCAGATTAAGACTATGAGACATCAGCTTCACATGATTCTTCACATGAGATTTCAGATTCAGATTTTGGATGTGATGATGAGCCAGTTGTAGATGCATCTTCACATGGTATTTCAGATTCATAATCCAAAGATGGATATGATGATGATAGAATGCTAGATCCATATCTACAAGAACCTGAAGGTCTAGCAACTGATGATGAATATGAGCGAATGGGAGATCCAGATACACAAGAACATGAAGATCTCTCACCTGATATTCCTCCTCTTCCTCAATGGGAAGCCACTACACTCCGATCTGCCAATGATTTGGTTGGTGATCCACATGATCATAGAAGAACCGGATCAGATTTTCAGAATGGAAGGTTCCATCCTTCTCACATTGCTGATCCATTTCAGATTGATCGATCATTCTTCAGAAAGGAAAGACACTTACCTCCTTCAGGGGAGGGTGATGATATGCTAAATTAGAATCCTTTAGTCTATTTTGAGGGAGGGATTTCTTCCTAGTGGGTTTTCCCTCTTTCCTCACTTACTTTATTTATATTGATTGTACGGGGTGACCTTTGGTCCTAGTCACCAAGGCCCTATTTTACTATTTTCAATTATCTCATAGTATAGCTTGCAAGGGGGTGTTGGAATATTCACACCATCATGCAGTCATGCAGGCATGCAATTGCATGCATCCAGTCATCATATGGATGGTCCTCCCAGCACCTACAACTCAGTTTCAGGTCCCCAGAGCCTATATTTAGCCCCCATTTGGCCCTCCTACCTACCTGATGCGCCCTTCTTGATTGTTCTGCATTGAAAGTGTGCATTTATCACCTACCACTCTCAGCTAGTGCGGAATTTACTCACCTGCCTTCAGTTATCACTCAGTTAGGGAACCTTTTCTCACCTACCGAGAGTTATCAATCAGTTAGTGCATTGATTGAGTAGTTCTTCCATTGATTTCTCATGTTGACTGCTTGTAGCTTCTAGTTAGCTAGTTCTGGAGTTCCACTTGACTATTTGACAACCTCATGCGCCCCCCTTGGAGTCTCCATTCCCTGATTTAAGCCTAGATGGTTATGTTAGATTCAGTTAGACACACTTGACTGACTATTACCATTTATGACTGATACTACTGACTGGATGATGTATCCATAGTTATCCAATCTAGACTTTGAGTTTAGATTCGAATGCCCTACTTCGCTAATTCAAATCCTATATGATGCCTCATCATAGATTATTGTATCACATTCTTTACATTCATTATTCATTGTATGATATTGTTATTGTTCATTATTCTGTGTTTATGAGTGATTATTGAGTACATGCTTCTCTTCTTCTTTGCAACATTCTTGATATTTTGATTGTGAGATTGTTATAGTTGCTAGATCCCTGCAAATTATCACAATTTCATCGATATAGAGACGAAAGTTCGTCGAAAATTAAAAAAAACGTCGATATTGCCACGATTTTTCCGCCATGATAAACAAAAAATGAAAAGACATATTAAATTCCATTGTATTAATCCACAAATGTTCAAAACATGGAAATATTTCATGGAAAAATCCGCCTGAATGTACTAGTGTCCAGAGATCTAATCTTTCATCTCTCCAGTCTGAAAACTTCCAAGGAGGTTTGGAAAAAGCACGAATCCTTATTTGGGAAACAAGATGATTTGAGAGGATGTCAATTGGAAAATGAGTTGATCTCTCTGATGCCCAACAACTTTGAATCCATTACATATATCTTCACAAGATTCAAGAACTTGGTTGTGTAGGTAAAACTATTTGGAATTGAGAAGGAAGACATGCAACTTATTCTTTCTATTCTTTCAAAATTGGGATTAGACTATTCTATGTTTGTATCCACCTTGCAAACGAAAAAGCTATCCATCCCAATTTGGAAAATTCCCACTCTAGATGCATTTATCCTGTCTCTCACCAAGGAGCAGGACAAATTGGTACAAATTAGAGTAATAAAACCATTAAGGGATCAAGCTCTCGCTGTAGGAAAAGGAAAGAATGCAAATGGGAAGGAAAGCGCAAGGGCAAGGAGAAGAAACAACATGAGGAGAAGTCAAAGGAGTCTCCCAAATAGTCAAAGGGAACCTCGAATCCAAAGAGAGGAAAGAAAAACTAGAAGGAGAAGACCAAATGTCTATACTTCAACATAGGTTTTCACCCAGAAAGTGCTTGCATGAAGAAGACCATTGATCTCATGGCCCAACTTCTAGAGAAAAAAACCTTCCAGTACTTGTAGGTTCCAAAAGGAAAGAAGTTGATCCTAAATTAGAGGATAAAGAGAGGTGTCATGCAATCATTGCTGGCACTTCGAATGCATCCTCCTTCATCATATATTCTGGAGCCTCCAGACACATGTCTACATCCAAGGATCTATTCTATGAATTTGAACCAATTGTTGGTCCTTCTATCCTAATGGGAGATGATTCTGAAGTTCCTTCAAAAGGGATTGAAAGGATCAATATGGATCATGGATACTTAAATGATGTGCTCTATGTTCCTACCTTGGAAGCTAACCTCCTTTCAGTTTATCAAATGACCCATATATGAGTTCCAAAGAAAGTAATTTTTACTCCTAATGTGGTTGAAATTCAAGAGATATCTTCTAGGAAGATCATTGCACAAGGCATTGCAGATCACCATTCCAAACTCTATGAGTTTTCTCATTTATTGCCTTAATCAAAACAAAGTGCACTTCTTACTCATGCAAATGAAGTGAGAATACTTTGGCATGAGAGGATTGGGAATCTCAAATACAAATATTTATAAGAAGTGCACAATCAAAAAATGGTTGAAGGCCTCCCAAACATCAGATTTGATAAGGGCACCTATAAAGGTTGCTTGATTGGTACGCATCCATAGCACAAGTTTGAAAAGGGAAAGGAAAAGAGAGCCTCATCTCCTCTCGAGTTGATTCACAATGACATATCAAGACCTCTTCCTCTCCTATCTTTGAATAATTCTAGATACATCTTAACATTCATAGATGATTATTCAAGATTTAGTTAGGTATATTTTCTAAACTTGAAATCAGAAGTCTTTGAATATTTCAAATTTTTTAAATCTTATGTAGAAAAATTCACTAACAAGAAGATCAAGGTCCTTCGTACTGACAATGGAGGAGAGTATGTGAAGAATGAGTTTCAGTTATTTTGTGCAGATGAAGGTATTGAAATGGAGCACACTGTTCCTTACACACCACAACATAATGTTTTAGTTGAGAGAAGGAACAAAACTTTGAAAGAGATGGATACATGTATGCTTGAGTTTAAAGCATTGGCTCCTAGGATTTGGGCAGAAGCTGTCAACTGTGCCACATACCTCCAGAACAAAGTTCCACATAAAGTTCTAAAAGGAAAAACTCCTTCGAAGAATGGATGGGATACAAGCCATATGTGTCTCATCTATGATTATTTGGTTCCAAAGCTTGGGGAAGGATTCCTTCAGAGAAGAGGAGAGCTTTAGAGCCTCAAAGAAAAGAGTGCATATTGGTTGGTTATGCAAATAATGCAAAGGCCTATAAATTGCTGGATCTGTCTACCATGTAGACCTTGCTTGAAAGAAGTGTCGAGTTTGAAGAATGGCCATTGCATGATTCCCACCATGTCGAAGAAGACAACTTACCAACTACTCCACCATAGCATGTTGAACAAGACAACGAATCATCCTCATGAAAGTTTAGATTCTGAATCAAAAAGTGAAGATGAGCAAATGCTAGATCTAGATCCACAAGAACCTAAAGATATAGCACCAGAATATCCACCACCACTTCCAAGATGGGCTGCCAAGACCATTGAATCTGTTGGTGACCTTGTTGGAGATCCACAAGATCCAAGAAGAACCAGATATGAGTTTCAAAATACATGTTTTGCACTCTCTCATACATATCCCTTTCTTCCTGACAGATGTTTTTTTTATGGTTGGATCATATCCAAAAAATTCTTTGAGGCCTCCCAAGATCCAAGATGGATATCAGCTATGGATGAAGAGTACCAATCTCTTCAAAAGAATGAGACTTGGGAGCTTGTTTCTCTCCCTCCTGGAAGGAATCTTGTTCAATGTAAGTGGGTATACAGAACAAAGATGGGATTAGATGGAGTAACAAGCAAGTACAAGGATCGCTTGGTTGCTAAAGGTTTCTCACAAGTTCAAGGAATTGACTATACAGATACATGAGCTCTTGTTGCAAAGATGGACTCCATCCGTATTGTTTTGGATCTTGTTGCATCCAAGCAATGGGAGGTGCATCACATGGATGTGAAGAGTTATTTTCTTCATGGATATATAGAGGAGGAGATCTACATGAAGAAAACTGAAGGATACATTGGTGATCCTTCATTAGTGTGTAGATTGAGGAAGTCCTTATATGGGCTCAAGCAGTCTCCCCGAGCATGGTATGCTAAGATGGTCTCCTTTCTACTATCACAAGATTTTCAGACATGCAAGTTGGATTCAAATGTCTACATGAGGAATGATGGTAATTCTCTTCTCCTTATTTTCCTCTACGTTGATGATTCATTGATTACAGGGAGTCTCTCTTCATGCATTAGATCTATCAAAACAACCTTGCACAATTCCTTCTCTATGTCATATTTGGGACTACGAAAGCAGTTTCTTGGTCTTGAAGTCTCTCAGAGTGATTCAAGAATCAAGATTGCAAAGTCCAAGTATGTATCAGATCTACTTGACAGGTTTCATATGAAAAAATGCAAACCAACATCATTTCCTTTTATTTAAGGTATCAGTCTTGAGGATGGTTCTTCTTCACCCTTGGTGGTAGTAGCTTGTATTGACAACTGATCGGGAGTCATTTGTTTCTTACACATACTCTCCCTGATCTATCCTATGCAGTGAGTGTTGTATCCATATACATGCAAGAGCCTCATGAGATTCACTGGAAGGTAGCCAAAATGATCTTGCACTATCTACAAGGGACAAAGACCTATGGTATTCACTATGCAGCTGGGTCTCCATTGAACCTAGTTGGGTACATAGATTCAGATTGGTCTGGAGACAGCTCATATCAAAATTCTACATCAGGTTTTGTCTTCATGATTGGATTTGGTCCTATCTGTTGGTCGAGCAAAAAGAAGACTACTCTTTCTCTTTCATCAGCTAAGCCCAAGTACAGAGGTTCAGTGAATGCAGCCACACAGTGCATCTGGTTCCAGGGCATCTTGTCAGAGTTTGGGATTCACTACAGTACTCCACCAGTCATCTACCGTGACAATCAAAGTTCCATCGGGATTTCCGCAGATCTGGCTCAGAGACAGAGAACTGACACATTTAGATACACATGCATTACATCCGAGGATTGGTGCATTATCGTAACATCACACAGCTCTATTGTCCTTCAGAAGAGTAGATTGCATATATTTTCACCAAGATGAGTTCAGTGAAAAAGTTCACTCATCTCTAATCCTTTCTTGGGGTGAGTTCTACCTTGGTTGATTAGTCTATTTTAAAATCTATCTTGAGGTGTAGTTTTGTTCCCACCAGGTTTTCCCTCTTTCCTCATTTCTTTTAGATTGTTGTACAAGGTGACCTTTGGTCTCAGTAACCAGGGCCCTAATTTTCATTTACTTATTTTTTTCCTCATAGTCCGGCTTAAGGAGGGTGTTGGAATATTCTCACCATATTATCTTGGTTTTTCATGCTTTTCATGCATTTTACATGCATGCATTCATGCATTCCATGTAGCACTCCATGCATCCATACATTGGCAGTTGAGTCTCCTAGCACCTAGTCCTTACTTTGACCCCCCTAGAGCTTCATTTTGGCCATCATTATCCCTCCTATCCACTCATAGCACCTTTTTTGCATCACTGGAGTTCCAATGCGCTCAAATGCATGATTTTAGGAGTCTACACAGTCAATTCCATGATTTGGGGCGCATTATCCCCTTGATTTCTCAGTTAACTGACTGTTGCACCTAGTTTGACTGCTACTGAGTATAGGAGCACCATTTGTTACCACTGACAATTAGTTATGTGCCCCCTTGGAATATCATTCTCTATTTTGGTTCCCACATGACTCAATCATGCTCAGTTCTACCTCAGTTAACTGATCATTCATCATCAGTGGCCACTAAACCTTATCGGGAGATGGTTCCAATGCAAACTAAGCCCATACTTGAGGTGAATTCGAATCCTATTAGAGGCTATCGAATTCATTCTATTGTAACATCTTTTGATTTCCATCTTATTGTTGATTAATGTATCAACAACAATTTTTCATATGCTTTTCAATTTTATGAATGAATTGATCAATGTTTCTTTCTAATTATTCTCAGTAATAACATTGTGAAGTTGGGGGGTTTGTTCAAGCTTAGTGATCTATCCCTGTGGAATTTCACACATACCCATGCTTGTGAAATGTTGTCAATTTGATTACAATAATAGAGGACAAAAGATGTCACTTGACTATATTGCTGGGACATGGCTAAAGGAAACTTCAAGCCATGTTTGAGTAAACGACCCAGGCACTGCTGTAGAATGTTGAAGAAGTTGTACTGCTGACAATCATGATAACCCCACAAGGGTGGGGAACCGGTATGGTTTGTGAAGATGCTTGAGAGCTTCGGTTTGCAAGCTGGGATGTGACCATGATTTGTAAATGTGAACACTGCTACCTTCAAAAGTACGTTCCCCCCTGATGCGATGATGTTTTGACTTCGATCCTAGGGGAAATCACTTAGTTAGGGATCACTAATGACTCTCCCTACCAAGTTCGAGGTGATCCCTTATAGTGATTGAAAGGGATCCCAAGGTACAATTGAAATTACTACAGCTCTCAAAATATAGTGTTTTGATGTCAACAAGAGCTTAAGTACATGATAAGATGAGAATCTTAACCTGAGAATCGAGATCATATTGTAACCAACTGGTGGACGAATAAACTTGTCACAAAACTGGTTGATAAGCATGGGTCTCATAACTTCCTTTGATTGATGTAAACATGGGGAGTGGGGATTGAAACTTTCCTTTTGTAACAGAGCAGGTTGAAATGGACGGAGACATACTGCACATGAAAGGTCTTTGATGGAGACGCAAAACAAAGAGTAATGGTGATCGACAAAAAATATATTTCTGAGCATTATGGAGACTCAAATACATTGATCAAAGGAGACCATGGGTTGCTGCCAAAATAATATGGTGTTCCTACCATGTAAGGTGATGGGGGAACTGTTTGTACATAAAGAAAAATTGTGGGGTCCCCACAGTTTTGGGTGTATCGAGGGACAAATTTTGATGATGGGCAGAATTCCCACGGTTTTGAGTGGATTGGGGGACATTTTCCAAGATGAGGTGGAGGTTAACTTGTAGACGTAAAGATGGGTGCCCCATGAAACAATGCCATGTAGTATATACCTGTGGGATAACTGAGTAGAAGTGGTGATTTCAAAGGGTGGGGGGGGCCCCATTGGTTCCTTCATGGGGGTGATGATACGAAGAAGATTGTTGAGTATAAAGTGCTCATGGAGGTATGAGTGGGCTTTGTGAATCTTTCTTGTACCATGTGTCGAGGAATCTGACGAAGTCAACTTGGTGGAGTAAATGCACAATTATAAAATGATAAGATATGGGTGTTTTTTTCAAGTTATATTAGGATCCTCGGACTTGTGGGGGGTCGACATCATGGGTGTGAATTGATGACTGGGATGGAAATGACATGCACACCCATGGGGGAACATATTCTTAGTAATGATGTTGATGGCACATCAAGACTGGAAATTACGGCCCTATGGATATTAGTGGGGATACTGGTCGATGCATTATAAACAAAGGGTAAACAATGTCTATATTCTAGTTTTAGAATGATACCTGTGGTAGGGACTTTTGTGCCATTTGATGAAGCATGGAGCCTTGTTCTTACAAAAACAAGGGTTGTAGAATCATCTTAGTCAAGAGCGTGCACACATGACACACATGACTAAGGTATTGATAATGCATAAATCATATAACAAAAACAAGGCGTACTTTTGGGGTAGGCAAGTAAAAATACAATCCTGATGACACTGGTGGAAATATGGACTAGTTGGATCTGTTTCGAAGAGCTCGAAGCATTGATTGCGACGGTGCCAACGGTTTTGGAAATGGAGTTACAGTTTGTCCACGGGGTCTGTTAGAAGTTTGTGTCAAATAATTATAAATACGAGAGGAGCCCACTTATCGAAATCATTTGTACTTCTTGCTGACGACCTCCTAGAGCACGTTTTGAGTGATTCCGGGACATCTGGGTTTCCTTTCGACGAGCCGCAAGATCTAGGTATGCCATAACCTTACACTCATGAATTTTGTCCGGGTAAAATTAGGGTTAGCTGTCCCCTGGGTTGCCAGGGGGATTTTTTAGGTATTTTTGGGGCTGCCACGCGGGATTTTGAGAAAATCCCACGCTGTGGCACAAGATTTTTGGGAAATCGCATGCTACCATAACGTGGGATTTTCCAAAACTCGCACGAGGTGTAGCGCACCTCTGTAGCGCGGGTAAAATGTATTGTACTGCATGTAGCACAGTACAATAACGCTTTGGCCACACACTGGTTTAGTGCGGTTGGTCCTCGGTCAACCGTGCTACCAGTGCAACTGAGAGTTGTATGTACCATGTGATTGTTCCGTGTCGCTGAACATGGGTTCAAACATGTTGCAAGCCTATATATTGGTGATAATCATGCTATGAGCAAACCTTCTTAAGGAAAATCACGCTGATCAATTTTATGGATTTATATGTTTAATGGGTGGGAATTGTCCTTGTGTATGTTATTGGTTGCTACTCATGGCTCATGTGGGATTTTTTAAGTGGAGGGAGAGGGAGTATGATGACCTCCGTGCTTTGGAGTTGGGATATCTGCAGGCTATGCATATGGTACAAGATGCAGGGCTCTTGAAATTCTTCAAGTGCCCCTTGATGCGATCCTCAGATTATCTACTATGGAGGTTTCTTCATACGAGGGTCCTAGACCGAGTGGTTTTCTGGGTTAGCGAGGAGGACCTGAGCATCACCGCTCATGACATATATTTTTTGATAGGGTTGACACACTAGGGGGTGAGGGATTCTTATCCTCTGTAGATGGTGGGGGAGACAATCCATAGTCTGGTGGATTGATTTTGTGATGGTGACCAGAGTGCTATTCACTCTGGTCAGATGTTGCAGAGCCATCCAAGGGATCTTCATGTTCAGGTTGTGGCGGCAGCTGTGGTACGAGTGTTTGTGTCTGCGTCCCCCAACTAGATTACAAGGGTTCATCTCCAGCTAGTGGAGAGAGTACTGGACGGTCGACCGATGGTGTGGGGTCCATTGCTGCTGCAGTCCATGAATTGACAGATTTCATATCTGCATTGGGGTGGGGTTCGGGCCACCTTTTGTTTTGGTAGTGTTTTTTGCTCATGCTTCTTCGAGCTTTATCCTTCACTGAGGCTCGTTGTGGTATTATAGTCGAGGGGGCCACAAGAGCCCTGAATGATGTATTGGGGGATATCATTCCTCATGATGGTGGGGGGGGGGGGCGTAGGGTCATATTTTACCCCACATGTGATGGATGTGTGGGAGGGCCACATCGATTAGATGGAGAGGTAACCATGAAGTGGTATCGACTACAGGGGGGATCTGGAGCTGCCTTCCCTTCCCGGGGGTTTCGACACTACATGTATGTTTTGTGGTTTGTATTTTTTGTGATAGCCATACATATATGTACATCTTTTTATTTCTCCACATTTATGATATATGTTTATCGGGTACTGATGATGGATTCCCCCTTTTTGATGCAGATATAGGTCCTGTGATGGAACCTCGTCGACCACATCCCAGGAGACACCGCCCTGCTGTTGGGGGTGCCACCTAGGGCTGGGAAGGCCATTGGAGGAGCAGGTGCATCTGAGGGTGGGATCGCTAGAGCATGTGTTGGAGGAACTACTGTAGGTGGGGAAACTATCGGGGGAGCTGTTGTAGGTGGGGAAACTGCTACAGGTGGGGCATCTTTCTACGACCGGATGGTAGCTTTCGGGGGAGCTATTGCAGGTGGGAATTTTTTGGGGATTGAATGGCATTTGTCCTTGTGGACTTTGAGCAATGGTTCAGTGCTTTATCTTCTGGGGTCGACGAACTAGGTGTTGTTGATCTAGAGGATGAGGATTTGGCCCTCAAATTTCACCTGCCAGTTGAGTGTGTGCCAGCTTGGAGGAAGATTATGCAACATGTAGTGGTGGCATGCCATGTAGCACATAAGGTTTAGGGAGGTACATCCCCTCCTCCGCGAAAAATACCATGGTAAGGACTAGAGCTGACACGAGGGGAGGTTGTAAGACCGCTAGCCATTATGGGACCCAGTGATCCACTAGCTGGTGGGGCAGCTTAGACTTTGAATAGGGCTATGGGCCCCATTTTGTATACTATTTTGATGAGCCTATGGGTGGTAGGTTGTATTTGATGAATTCCCCCATAAGGCTATTTTGTATACGCCCCAATAGGGCCATTTTTTGTACATGACATATATTTCTTGGCAATATATATATATATATATACACCATTTTTGTGGAACATGGTGTATATGT
This sequence comes from Larix kaempferi, assembly GCA_027924585.1. Lineage (NCBI taxonomy): Eukaryota > Viridiplantae > Streptophyta > Pinopsida > Pinales > Pinaceae > Larix > Larix kaempferi. The sequence continues at coordinate 9,686,142 of BSBM01000072.1, read as the reverse complement.
CTCTTTATGTATGCGTTGTATGGATGTTTGGTTTATGTTTCCTATGTGTCAATGTGATGCATATGTAGTAGTTGATACTAGCATATCTGTTTGGGCATGGTTGATCGAATTTTAGGACTTATGATGATGATATACATATATGTGTAGCTATAGATGTGACACATAGACACATATATGTTTTGATATACAGGATCATGTGGACAACTTATGTAGCAGGTTCCAGTTGAGAACCTTATTGGCGACGGAATTAGGGAATGCATTGGTGTTTCTCGGTATATGTGTGAAAGTGATGGTTTCAAACTATCGAATGAGAAGGCGCATGCACAAAAACTTTCGGAAGAGGAGGGAATTGAGGAGATTAAATACATTATTTAGATACGAGATGATTAGTTGTGAGTTGATGTGTAATCGTAAATGGTGAATTCCCAGGTAAACGACATCAACTAATAGACCAATTATGTCATCATATTCTACTTGGTTGTTTGTAAGTGCCCCGAAGCAAACTCTACCGGTGTTGTGGAGTGTATGGGACGGGGAATATATATCCCAGGCGGCAGATGCTAGGTTCTTGGACCATCGACTTGCACCGTCTGCATATCCTATGTAGATGTACTATTGGGAGGTCATATGCATGAAGAAGAGCTGGAATTACTTTCTTGATTCAAAATAGTATATTTAGAGAAAAGAAAGTACAATATGAAACAAATAATAAATTCAATAGATGGTGTTGGATGTCTTGGTTGTCCTGCGAGGGATGATCCCTTGTTGATTTTAATTATTGGGAAATGCTTGCAGGTGGCCTACGTCTTCGTCAGAAGACAAGGAAACACTTCAAGTGAGGACACCGGCTAAAGGAGATTCAACATTGATGGTATCTTGTAGAGTGGTTGTTAACTCCTTAGTGGGTGACCCTTGCGGGGTTGGATAGAGGGGTTGTAATTGACCTTGCATTTTCATTTGTTCGAGACGAGCTTCTCGTTCGGCATGCAAAATGGGGCACTGAAATGGGAAGTGGGTGTTTCTCCACAAGATCAGCAAGGTCATGATATGCGTGGTTGGAAGCTTTCTTATACTTCCTAGGTGTTGATTTGTTCGATAATGCAGGTGATGGCACTAGGAGGAAGCATATGTGTGGAATGCCTACAGGAAGAGCATTCATCGTGTGCCAGCGTTGTCGTAAGATTAGGAGGGGACGAGTCTTGCGATGTTATAGGCTCTACCACTATTTCTGCGGTTGGTGCAACTTATGTGGGAGTGGAAAGTGACAGTGTCTCTGAAGTGGTAAACACATTAATGGATGTTGATTCCTGGGTTGAGGAGGGAGGTTCCTTAATCGTCGATTGAGTGAGATGAATGGGTTCCAAATCCTCCCTGTATCGAGGGAGATAGGCGAAATGATGTGTATAGTGCCCATTGTTGGGCCTAGCCCAACTGGTCCAATTTTGGTAACATTTTTGAAGGCATAAGAACCTGAACTGAGCGCAGCTCCGAAATAGATTGAATTTTAGCTAAGAACTGAGGATGTTGCGAAGAGGCACGCAGTGACCATGTTTTGAGCGATGCTGCGAAGATCAGTACTGCACAGAAGTAGTGCTGTGAAGATAGGAGGCCATGTGGAGCCAGCAAAGCAGAAGGTTGGACGAAGGACAGGTATAGGTACTGGTCAGACCGGTAGCAGCCTATTTTTAGGAAAGATGCTCCAGGAGTGACAAGCGGCGGGCAGGAGTAAATCAGGAAGGAAACCAACGTGCAATTTTGTTAAGGAAAGTGACGTCTTGGCACGCCTGGTGGGAGAGACTGTTAGAGATGAACGGTTCTACGGAAGCAGCCCATTGGAACACGTGCGACAGGGAGGCCAGTAGCAATAGAATGAAGACGTGGAGAACCACCACGATGAACTAGATGCTACCAGGAGCCAGCAAACCGGTTTAGGGAAACCGGCGCAGTTTTGTAAACCCTAATGGTTTTGGGTTTAGGTCTTCAGCATTGTAAAGACATGACCTTCGGGCATGATTTACTTAAGAAGACAATTTTGTATGGGATTGGGTTACTCTTTACTTTTTCTATTACAATTTTGGATCGTTGTATTGTAAAATCTCTTTGAGCTAAGAAGATTGTAAAGGCTCTGTAGCTGTGTGCGCAGAGACCTATCTGAGAGGAAGGAGAGTCTGCAGCTGAGTGCGCAGACTAAGAATGGTTATCCCCATCCCTTTTAAAGAAATATATTACCAACCGTTCTTGTGGACGTAGCTTCCCACCCGAGGGAGTGAACCACGTTAAATCTTGTGTTGTGCGATTGTGTTTATAAATGAATGATTACTTGTGTTTTCTGTCAATGAATGTCTAGATGTTTCCTTGCATACTGTTATGGGAGAGATTTTATATGCATTTGCCATTAGAGAAGTATGGAAATGATATGTTAAGTTCCATATGAATAGTTGAATGGTGAACATTTAGTCTTGTGTATGAAGGCATCGAATCAATCATTTGGTTAAGTACTTTATTATACATAGTAAGGAATGTATAACAGTTGGATTAGATCAGTCATCTATGTTCAAATCATAACATCCCGAGTTAACAAATGAATGTTAGAAGAATAGTCAGTTAAGCGCCTGAATGGATGATGAGTGATATTCATTTTAGTGCCTTAAGTGTTTCAAAATAATCCAAGTATAGAATAAAGCTGCATTGTTCACAGCTTCAGCAGAAGTCCCGTGGTAGAAGAACATAGTGGTGCGGACCGCAACGTGGCCCATCAATGCACAGTCTCACCTCGCTGCACATACCCTCTGTTGTGTTGCGCAGTACATCTGTCCAAGAAACTTATCACTTACTGTGGAAACCTGATTCTGCAGTACCCCATAGATACACCTCGGGTTAGACCTCAACCTATTCATAGGTTGTTTCCGAAAGGGCCGGTGCAAAGGGGTTTTTTTGGTCAAAAGGAAACCACGAAGAACCTGGGTCTTATAAAAAACCTTTGGGTTAGTTATAGCCAACACCCATACTGAGAAGATACAGCACATGCGTGATTCGTATGCAATGTTTTAGACTTATATGTGGGTGAAAGAGATGTGCCCCCTTTTACTGTCAGTGGAGCATGGGTTATGCTAACGGGGGTGTTGAAAAAATTCCTTATCTCCGAAAAAGTAGGACATAAGTTGGTTGTGTGGCCTTGCTGCCCACAAAGAGAACACAATGGTGTGAACCTTTGATTGGGAGTATTGATCATAACTGGGGATTTTAACTCCTATTAGTTAATGCCCCCTGATTTAAGCCCTAGTGGTTTCCATTGAATTGGATGTTTGTTTGGGTAATAGGGGACCTTTCAAATTTGGTTGTTTGGTGCCCTCATTGTTCGTCTTTGTGACGCCTGGTTGCGGTTTAGTCGCGGATGTCATAGGTTGTATTATCGTAACTAATGGGGTTACAGGCCTCGAAGGTGTAGCAGCCTAAATAGGGATAAACTCATAGTGAGTGACTGGTTTGAAATCCATTTCTGGGTAGGGTGGTGTAAGGTACCATGCTAGGATTCCCAGAGTGATCACATGTAGAGTTAATTGAGCCATAACCGATGTCCCTTGTACCCTTATGGGAGGATACAAGAATGGGTTTTGGAATATTGGTGGAGCTGATGGACTTGACGTTTGTTCAATTCCATGGCTGAGCGGCAGTGTTGATGATGGTGTTGAGGTGGAGACGACTCCATTTTTTATGGTGAAATTTGTGCACATTAGGCCATTAGTCGATGTAGGGATCTTCGGTGGTGGTCTCAAATATAATCCTAACAAATTGGATTCCTTGTATATGCCGAGGGCGATGTCAACATAAGGTATATTATCACCTAGTACAATTAGTAGGACATTATTGGGATTGCTAATGGTGTTGGGATCATAATAGTTAAGTTGGTTGATGGTAACTACTTTCCCGTTTAAGGGAAACATCATGATACAGAAGACCGAGGAGGAAACCGCCTTCATGGAATACATATAAATACACCCCAAGAAGATGTTGTAGTCCAGTTCAGCATCGACTACTTTGATGTCGATTATAACCATATTTCCCCCTAGCTCTATGGGGACATTTTGGTACAATCCTCTTGGTTGGGATGGTCTCCCATCGTATGCGTGAAGAGAGATATATGAGGGGACCAGCTCAGGGGATCCTAATAATTTCCAGACTTTTGCAGACGTAACGCAAGTAGATGCACCTTCGTGGATGACACATCGATGAATCATGACATTCTCTATAGTGTCTGGAACTTGAAATGAGACTGACGACAGTAGTCGTCGATCACCTTTGTCGACATCAAAGGTCTTGAGGTGCAATTCACAAGGACGGACGACACCTAGTGCATTGAGTAATGCATTTCTTTGTGTTGGGAAAGACTGTAACACTTCTAACATTGACATGGATGCAGAGGATTGAGCCAAGTCATCCACAATAATGTAATTGTGGGCGAGTTTCATGTGATGATTATTGGGGGTACATTGAAGAAAAAATTTCGGAATCTGTGGGATTTTTTCTGTTTTCGGTCGAGGTATTTATAGAGGGGCCCCCGAGGGGATAGAAACGTCTTCCTCTTGGGGGGTGGAAATCTCATCATAACCCTTGGCTCATGTTTGAAGATTTATATCCAATGTGTAGATATTTTGGAAAGAACTGTCACTGGGAGAGAGAGGATATTGCTAATGTGTAACTACCCTTTGATTCACAAATGATTGTTGTAATATGGAAGTTTGCGGTTGGGGAGGGTTCGCAGCCCAAGGAGGGTTCGTCACCTTCTTATTTTTGGCTTACACTAACTATTGGAAGTCAAGGATAAGAGGAAAATGATGTGTGTAGTGACCATAATCGTTGTAGATGGAGCAGCAGTAATTGGTCCTCAGGTTGGGAGTCTTCCCTTGTTTGGGAGGATTATTAGTCCTTGTGTCTTGGTTACCCGTATTCTGGTTTTGATGGGGAGGAGGATTTCCCCCTTTCCCTAGCTATTGGTTCTGTTTGTTCTTTCCTTTCTTCTTCCCCAGAGTCTGGGGATTCTGGGGGTTTGCAGTGTTCAAATTGTTGAGCTTGTTGAACATAAGAAGGTTGAACTAGGTTAACCCCCATGTGGGGGACAAGTGGTTGACTAGTTGGGAATGGGTAAGGATAATATGGGTTATACCTTGGGGATGGTATACATGCGGTTTGCGTTCCATAAGAGGTGGATATCATAATGGTTTGTGCCATTGGCGGTGTAGGAACCATCATCGCTTGGCTAACGTTTGGGTAAGGAGGACTATACGGTCCATACTGTAATTGACCAATTGGTGGGGTTGGTACCAATGTAGGGGGTACTGACATAGGTGGCATGGATGGGTAGTTTAGAACCATGTTGAATGGACCTAATGTGGTAGGAGGAACCTTCCTTGAATGGAAAGCAAACCCAGTAAGCCCATCCGCTGAATGTGATGATCCTGAAGGTGTAGGATCCAACGATCAATGCTGAGGGGCATCAGGGAGGATATTATAGAGGTAGCTGGATTGTGCATATATGAGATTGAAATGTTGTGCTTTGAGAATGGCCTCTTCATTGATTTGCGGCATGGAGGTGGTGACATCTTTAGCTATGGCAGGTTGGAGTTATTTGATAAACCAATCCAACAAAAAGGGTGGTTGTATTTCAATTTTGCACAATGTGCGATGCCTACGCCCGTCATGGATGTGGTCCGCGATGTGGGCGGAAGTATTTTTCCGAAACTCCATGAGAATTTAGAGACCTAAGTCATGTCAAATCGGAAGCTAGAAGTAAGTGAGAAATGAAGTGGCCAATGTTGTGAATGTGGCATGGGTTGTGCTTGCTAAATTTACATACCATTTCACTAACGTGCTAGTGAGAATACGCTGGAAGAGTCAAAGTCTCACGGGATCATCCACTATGTTGTTAATGAACACCATAAGTGGAAATGCATGACATGGTTTGGGGGATAGTTCCCTTTCTTTACCTCAAATTTTTGGATATCAGAGGGAATTTTATCTGGCATTGCCGACCATGTTGGATCATGAGCTATGGGATCATTGGTTAGTTTGGCCAAATCCAGGAAATTTAAACTAGCCATGAATGGTAGGTTAGGGGGGTTATTCCTGCCATTGTGTGTGGGATGTGATTTCCACGAGGGGGAGACCTAGGTGGTGTCGTAAAAAATGGTTGACCTACTATGAGAGATGATAGATCGAAGGGAACTAAGGGATCTCCAAGGGGAGAAGACAATGGGGTACCTCTTCCGATGGGGGTATAAGTGGTGTAATTAATAGTTTCTGAGAGGATAAAATGCCCCTATCAAGGATTGGCCTTGACCAGATGATCTTATCAATGTGTCCCGGGAATGGACTCGACTGGAGTACCTTCCACATTTATCATGGGGGAAAGGTTAAAAAACACCCCTCGAGAGAGGGGATAGGCCTTGCAGTCTATGAGACTATCTCAGGATGTTTTTTTGTTCCTCAATGGTGAAGGATTTGTGTTAAATGAGAGTGATATTGAATAAAATAGAATTGAACAAATGCAAAAATATGCCAACCACAACAGATGCAAATATGGTGCAAGAAGTGAGTGATATGTGCGAAGTCAGTTTTAGTGCATGAGTTCCCACATGTAGGTTATTTTTACTTATGAGTTAATGGTATTTTAGTTAAAAAGAAAATAAATGTAAATTCCCTAAGAAGACCAAACGTCCTTTGTCTCAAATGTAACACGGCCTCCCAAAAGCACAATTGATGGTGATAATGGTATCCACACACCAATTGACTAGTGGAGGTAACAAAGAGCTAGTTCTATCGGCAATGGGTCCAATGTTCCAATCAAGAATACTTGGAAACACCTCCCAAAGGAAATAAATAACTTCAGGAGTCAATTTCACTCATAATTTCTCCTTGGTGATATCCTAAGTTGGGACACTAAGATACCTTGCATCAAGTGTGGATCAGTGGTTCAACCTGCACGGTATAGTGTCATCTCCCTACAAAATGATGAGTGTGTTGTAGGGGAGAGAAGGGCAGTTATAACTCGGCTTTCACCTCCTTGGTCATGACACACTTCTGATCCAGGTTTTCTTTTAACACTTTCTTATAGCAGGATTTTGTAAGTACCCTATGAGACAACAATGATATGTTTCAAAATATGGCTAATGAAACTAGATTGGTGGGAATTAATGGACGCCTATCCCAATCAATCCTACCTAACTAAAATGTTTATTTTGTGACCTCTTGTGGAGGATTTTAGTTGGTTTAGACTATTACAAAGTTGATTTTAAGGGGTTTTGAATTTTCACTTATGGAGTGTAAGAGAGGTATTTCACAATCCCTACCTTTCTGATTCACCAAGCTCACATGAAGTGTGAGGTGAAGAGCATACTAGGATGGGGAGAGTCTGTAGGTCTCTCAGTGTGTCCTAGTGGTGCAAATACATGTGCTGAAAGAAAATCTCATTATCGACAAATTAACTAGAAGATTATATCAAATAATACGTACTTTTAACTCTAAGAGATGCTCACGGTGCTTTGCAAATAAAAAAAATGATAACTAATAGATAAGTGTGCAGTGGAGCATACTTTGGGAGACACGAGTTTTTAGGTCCTTTCTTGTGTGAAAAAAGTGTATTCTACACTAGCATTGATACTAAAAACATGTTGATTATGTATAAACAAAAAATGGTCTTGGTCTAGGCGAACTAATTACTAAAAAATTAAGTAATTATGCGAATTAGCCTTAATTTAAGTTCACTAGAAAGAATTAATTGGACTAAAACTAAATTATGTTTATAAAAAGAAAATAAACTATGGCAGTGCGACTAAACCACACTCTTCCGCGTGGAACGTGTGGGAAAATTCAAACAGGTGCGCTAAATAGCACGGGGGGTACATTAACTTGCTACACAGCTCACCCTTTTGGGGTAGCAAGGGTATTGAACTAATTACCTACGCTGACTATGGGACTGTCAGAGTCATTTCCGCTCTATTAGCGTGATTGAGAAGCTAGGATCCACCCTACTGTATAAAAATAAATTGGGGCCGACTTGGGGCTAAATTCTGGAAGCAAGAGGTGGAATACCTGATCTCCTACAAGTGAAAAATACCCGTAATTAATTACTTAGCATAAGAAAACCTAGTTTAATGAGAAATGAACAAAAATAAGTATGGTCGCCATTATAACTATTGTGAAAAAAAATCCACAAGTGCACTCTTCCACTTGGTAAGGGGCTAGGCCTTGTAGGCTACAGTAATGCCTCAGTCCTTGGAGCCCCTATGGGTGGTTGGTTGGTATTCGCCCAAGTGATCCTGCAAGAGATTGTTAGTGTGGCTCACATAAAAACAAAGAAATATGGAAAAATACAAAATAAAAGAGATGGGAGGAGAATGCAAACTCCAATAACAATCCAAGATATGCTAAACCACTTTTGTATTTCCCAATGGTATAGATGTACAACACCTAGGAGGTGTGGGATTCAAGGGAATCCAGCAATCTCCCTTAGGGAGGCCTTTTTTGTCCAAACTAAATGCTAATTCAATGGTGGAACAATTGAAAGAAACTCTTTCCCCTTGAAGGAAGGTAGAAAGGGAGCTTGGGAATGCTCACAATGATAGTAAGTGGTGGGCTATGAGGAAGCTCCAACTCAAATCCAACAACATAACCTTTATCTTGATTTCTCTCTACCAAATGCATGCCAATGGATTCCTTTTATAGGCCAAGAGGTGGCAAACAAACAAATAGATCCAAATGTGAACTCATATTCTCCATGAATTAGTTCCAAGGTACACAAGGGGGCTAGTTAATGACACAAAGTGTGTGAGGAGCCGAATTCAGATACTTGGAGAGGATTGAGCCTTCAATACACCGTAGGAAGTTAGTGGTCCCGCCATTTTGACAGTAGCGTGACTATTGAAGGAATAGCCACGCGGGTGTAGCGCGGGAATTTTTCTGGTAACCTGCGCTATAACGTGAGTTGACTATGTATTACCCGCACTACCCCTTCTTTTGACTATTTTTTGGCACTTTTGAACTCATGATGTCTGTTGGATTTTTTGAGGATGCCTTTGGTGAATTGCATTATTTATATTGTTGATGCCTTACTGGAAGAATCATCGAAATTTCGCATGTGTGCGAATTTTTGGCGTTAAAAGGGCCCGACTATGCTTTGCTAACTTCTGTACTTTTGAGTTCTTGCTTGAGTGGAATGATAGTTTGTCTAACATTTGTAGCTCTTAGAACTATATCTCCTTTGGGTTGTTGTGAAACCTTACCATTATCTCTTCGATTCTAATTATAAGGTCAGTAGGGTTCATCTTGATTTAAATTATGAGTATTAGGTCAAGGCCTCAGGTCATATGGTCTCCTAACCTCTGCCATAATATTATCTGTGACGTATTTCAATTGGGAAGGAGATAGATATGGTGTCCTTTGTTATTAGTGTGCAGTATCTTCTTCGAGGATATACTCCTCATATTTTTCCATACACATACCTTCATATCCCAACAAGTCTTGTTTTCCTTGCATCTTATTTGAATGGAACAACATACTCAAGCTCGAGGAAGGATTTGATATATCTATCTATTCTGGCTCAGAGTATTCTTCATATCCTTCATCTACTAGAGGTACAGCATTGGGAGGATGCCTCAGATCACAGGGGGTTCACTGAGTGAACTTGTTACATAGCACGATCGTTCACATGATATTAAAGAATACCCCTAATTTAACTAAATATTGGAAAATGCATCCTAAAATTGTATTGTTGAACCCCCCTCCCAATATGCCTTTACAATTAAGAAAACCCTTAGTTTCGCCAGATATTGTAGGTATCCATTTGTATCAACCCATTTTTAACACCCCCTTTATATCATATTATAAATTTGTAACAAACAAGATCTCTGACACATCTTAGTATAAGCAAACAAGATGCTAAATAAAATGATAGTATAATGTTAATAATTATCCCACTAGGATTGCAGGGGCGACTAATCAATTTGTAGCATTGGATAGTGGAACACCCAAAGAAATAGTACCGTGGAAGGAAAAATGCATAAAACACAACCTAGTCAAGAGATCAACATAACAAAGAATGTAAAAGACCTATAGTCCAATTGTTAGTGCAATGCTTAGAAAATATGAGAATTGCAAATGTCTCACACCACAACCTGCCAATCTACCAATTTTATATCATGTAAATACAAATATAGCCATAGAGAACTCATGTTTGCTATAAGCTTAATAAATTAAACTCCATAAAAATGCAAAATCAAAACACTTTCATGGAAGGATGCCCCTACCTTCCTATCAAAACAAACATCATTGATGTTTTAACCCAAATGAACATAGAAAAATTCCTTTTACTTTTCAATAACACCATATGATCATGTGCATAGCTTGGATTTGGGTCATTCATAAGATCCAATGAATTGCCTCCACTTCCTTTACATTTATTCTTGCAATCACGGGAATTAAAAACATTTAGTTACATTTTCTTGGGTTATATCTAGTTTTTTTTATCTTTAAAGGATAAGGGAAAATATCCATTATTAGGTTTCAAGCATGCAATAGTTATAAAGATACACATATGGTGAAACTTATATGATACCATTTCATGGTAACGATAACACATATGGTATGTAAATAAGGATTTAGATTTTCACCTATGTTCATGTTAATTCCAATACAATATTAAGATAGATGCCTTGCATATAAGAATTGAAATTACAATTATGAATGTGCCAAATATAAATCAATCTAACAACTATTCCTAACTGGAAATGTGAAAATATTAAAGAAGAATACAAAAAGTTGAAAGAAATAATTAGTCAAGAAACACTGATATAACTTTTATTGGTTCCAGTGAGCCAAGAAAGATTGATCTCCTTTTTCTTGGTTTTCATGGAGCAAGGTTTAATTTAATCTCAATGCCCACCTAAACCCCAACCTTAAAAATCAAGAGTTAAAATATTTTACTTGAATGCCTACAAAAAATACGATACAATTGTTCAAATTCGGAACTCCCATTTAACTACATCTCTTAACTTAAAGATGAAAAACAATATAAAATCAATTCAAACAAAGCCTAAATAAGCTATTAAATGAGGATTGCTCAAGGCCAATAATCCAAAGAGACTTCCTTTTTTATTATCATTGGTACACCATTATCAAATTTATGCAAAACTTAGGATCATAAGCAATATCAAATAAAAATGGAAGGTCCTTATTTTTTAGATGGGTATGAATTGAGCCTATGATTTGGACTTATGAATCCATCCCGCTATTTGGAGGTTATTCCTCAGCACTCCCAAATAAAATAAACCCCAATATTTATATGACTATGTCAAATTAAAAAAACCCCTTGACCCCTTAATATGGGGCAATATATTTTTGAGGTTTTTAAGAGTATTCAACCCCCCAATATGAATGGACGTGATATGATATTGCCTCACTAGTGAACCCCCCATGCCTCAGATACTGCTAGGTATTAGGGTTTTCCTAACTTATTTCTTGTGGTGGAGCCATCAAAGGAGATCTTCTATATAGTGTCTAGCCATGAGTCCAAGGAATATGCATTCGAGGGAAATACCAACAAAAGGGTTTGTATCATGGAATTAATAAAAGGTCATTAGCCAAATTATTCAAGAGTTTGGTTACCTCCTCTAGACTGAGTGCATATTGGATCAAAGAGATTTCATGCTCTTTCCCTCTCCTCCTATTGGGATATATCCTATCCTCTGGATCTTCTGTTGTAGTTTTCATAGGAACCCCAACAACCTTCATATTTTCCTCCAAGTCTTCTGCATCAAAACAAAGCCTCTAGGTCGACCAAGTTTCTTTGTCTCGAGAGTAAAGAAAACTTGGAACCAAAAGAGGCAAAATATGTGAGTATGGAGGCTGCATCCGAGGGTCTGACGGTATCAGGTATTTGGTGATACAACTTGCAAAACCGAGTGGTGAACTTTGTGAGAGTTTCAAAATGATTCCTCTTCAAGGCATTGAACTCGGTTAGGATATGGCTATTGTATTTCTTCATGCCCCACTTCTTTGTAAAATTCTCAACAAACTGCATCCAATGGGTGATGGAATTATCAAGTAGATTTCTGAACCACTTTCTAGATTCCCCCTCTAAATAATGCGTAAAAATCCTCGACAAGACATCATCCTCTTCCACTACAAAGTTGTCCGTCAAATATTGAAAAGCAGAGAGGTGTTCTTCGACGAAGACACCATTTTATCCATTGAATTTAGCGAGTACCTTGAGATATCCATTAGGTAGATCACCTAGTTGATGTGCAGGAGGAAAAACCAATGGTTTAAATCTAGCCACAAACTATGGGTTGGGTGGATTAGGAGCTACAATATTAGGGTTTTGGACAGGCATATGCGTTTGACCAACGAGAAAATGACGAGGATTAGGAATGTTGAGGATGATGGATAGAGGACTAGACTTGACAGATGTATGAGTGGGATGCGAGGCTTTAGTGGGTGTAAGAGACCCTAGGAGGGATCACTCGCTATGCGGGGCGATATTATGCATATGAAGTTTTCATGATGATGGATATAAATGCTCAATTGGTGGGATGTGTGTAAGGACTTGAGGCGGGTTAAATAGTTCGAAAAAGAATGAGGTTATCGCAGAAATATATGAGCTTATGCACAGAACTAGAGGAGTTGTTTCTTTCCTCTTTTTCCAGACTAGACTAGGCTATGTTAGGGGAGAAAAAATATTTTCCTTAAATTTGGACATGTTTATTATGTTTCTTGATTCTATATTTTCAACAAATGAACATGCTTCCCTAGTGGAGTCAATTTTGGGGGTGGAGTCGCTAGTCAGAGACTACTTCTCAAGATTCCTCTTGGGCATAAGGATTTCTGGTCTCAAGCTCTTAGAATGAATTTATACTTCAAGTAAAGCGATTAAAATTTCTGTAAATAAAATATAAAATGCTTCTTGATTATCAAATAAAGAAGTAATGCTTTCTTACAAACCTTCTTCTCTTACCTAGAAAGGTTTCTGGATGTGATTATTTTAAATTGATATATTGATCCCTTGCAATGATGCTATTTTTCCCTATTGTCCCTTAGGTTATACCTCAATTAGATTTAGTATTTCTTCAATAGTTATTCCAACTAAATATTTTGATATCACAAAAGAGGCTATGGTTAAGATACAAATGCTAGGGAGGGTTGTGTAGATAACACTATCTCTGTGCCAATTTAGATCAGTAAGCCAGTCCTTTGACCAAGGGAGGGTACCCTTGGAAGTGAAAGGTATGAATCCTAGTATGTCACCCTAAGTACCTTTCAAATATTCTTTGCAAAATTTTTTACTAGATTTACAGCTAAAATCTGAGGTGAATGGGGGAAAATTTTAGTTGGGAAATGAACTGTGAGTGTTGAATTTAAGAGGGAGGCACAACTATCCCAAAATACAAAAAACTTAAATTAAGGGAAACCAGGGTGCCTTAATCATAGCCCAATTCTTGAAAAGAAGAATAGCATCATGAAATACAACTAAATGAGAAAGCATTGTCGACTATCCATTAAAATGCATTCAAGAAAACTATTGAAAATCACACGTGTAATAAAGTTCTGATCCATGTGACATAGGCACTCAAATAAAGTCTTGTCGACCTCTTTGAAAGAACATTAAACATCATATAAAAATGCTTTTGATTAAAAAACCTAGTGGCATCATTGCCTCGATCCTGGTTCCAAAATGCCTATCAATTTTATTTCATTGATATAACATAGTACAATCAAGGGGGATTAATTCATCATTGCCTTGGTCCTATCATCTATTTGAAAAACAACAGAATTTTTATGATCTTGTACACTGAAGAAGGAGAAAAGAAGAAAATAATGGGCTAATGTTGTAGATCCTAGCGACTTCTTTCATCTCTCAAAATTTTGAAGTGAATGAACCTCCTTGTGTTCTTCTCCGTGTCGAGCTTAAGTATGCTTGTGGATTCTAACTATGCCCTTTAGGTAATAGATACAAGGCATGGTCTCTCTACTGGAATATACATCTCCCTGTCGAGGTGGCCTCATTGATCTTGTAGACAACTCACCCATCAACATGGTCCATCTTCCAACTTTTGTTTTTTATCCATCTCTCGCTGTCAATCCATTGGAGGATGAAACTAATTATGGTATTGAACAACATCGATATACCCTATCTAGTACTGAACATCATTGGTGAGTAAATTTTCCCAATATGATACTAGAGGAAATTACCTGATGTTGTGTTGCAAAAGGTCATATGCAAGAAGGACTCCATCCCTATTTGTCATGGTGTGATATGAAACATACTTGGAAAAAGAAGCCCGGTCTTCAGTAGATTCATTCAAACCCACGAATAATCACTCTTTGATATTCCCATCGGATGTAGCAGTGGCAGTAAGGGGCATGAGAGAGTGAGATGTGGCAGGAGTATTATAGGACGCATTTTCTAGAGGAAAATTGCATTTCCTCGCAAGGTCCACTTAGAGTGGGATTCAAATCTCTCGCCACAATGTCAAGTTCACAAAGCTCACTTAGAGCGAGTAGTGGTTTGTAGCGATCGATGAGCTGCTCTACACCAAGGTAGCCAAAACTAATCTTGTGGGAATACATCACTCATAAAATAACAAGGGGAAAACTCTTGGGGAAGGAAATACTATCTGCATTATTATAGTAGAGCAGGTCAGGGGACAATGTTCGACGAGGTGAACGATGGCAATGAACTAAGGATAACCAAGGAGGATATACATTCATAATAGATGTGGAGGGACATAGGGCCTACCATTTTTATGCCATGGATTAGTCATGAGGTGATGAATCAGGGATTTGATGGCTTAGTCAGGATTTTCATAATGACACTTCGCGTGTGTAGGTATAAGATGAGGTTCAAAATTATACGTGTAAGAAGAGGGAAATGATGAACATGAGATCATATGAATGGGGCGATTATACTGTGCATATGCTATGATATTGAAGATGCATATTCTATCAAGATTTATGCACCACCTGATTCGGAGTGGTTGCAACTTCACATAGGTAATCAACCTTTTGATCACTCAAACCAATTATGCTATCATGGGGCGACATAAAGGTACTCCTGTGAAAATAAACCAGATCCATCATTGGAAGCTATGCATACTTCAATCATGACCACCGATGAGAAAACTCACCCTTTTTATTTACTTCTTGCAATGCAACCCCATTTATGATATGTATCCATTTTGAAAAGGTGGTGCAATTTGAACTTGACTATCGACGAGAAAAATTCCTCCTCATTTATGACTTGTGTCCCGATATCATTAACAATCATGGCTTGATTTGTGAAATCCACATGTTCTAATCCTGTCCTTTGATGATAAAGTCCCTTCTCTGATCCCATCTCATGTTGTTATGCCTCCGATGATCATGATATTTTGAAAAGATGCGAGAGTTGATCTGAACCGTTGATGGGATGAACACCTTTAGCTTCACTGCACGTTCCCTATGCCACTGATTGATTATATTTATCTTAGGGAGATGCTTTATTTGATATGATCCATGGATATAGAGGGATCGTTTTTAAGCTTTGCTACATGTCTTCATGCCGCTAATGACTGGGATTCACTTTGGAAAGATGTACAATTTAATATTGGTCATTGGAGGAGAGACTCCCCTTTTTGTCTTTGATGCATGACATGTTACCTTCAATGGTCCAGATCGATTCTAACGGGATGCAATATTTAATCTATGTTGTTAGCAGGGAGGGGCCCTTCTTATCTTGATTTTTCATTCTAATTCCTCAAATGATCTTGATTTATTTTGGGAAATTTCCATGTTTCATTTGGGTCGTCAGTGGGAAGCTTTGATTTTTATATCTGATGCATATTCCAAAGCCTCCAATTATTTTAGATCACTTTTAGATCTACCTAGGAAAGTTGGGCAGTCCAATCTAGATTGTTGGCAGGGAGAAATCACTTGTTATTCTTTTTGTTGTTTATTCCCCATGGATGGCTCATATTCTTCTAGGTAATTTGTAACATCCAATCATGACCATCGACCATTGGATCCTGACTTCCTTGCTGCTCAGATTTTAACTTCCATGTTCATAGAAGAAGAGATGCATGTACATTATAGGTACAAAGAGGGTGACAAAACTTACAAATATGTGTTTTTTTTTTCTTGCAACCCCCCTCGTCCATAGATATATTGAACCTTAATAACAAGGTCTCTTTATTTATTCCCTCTTGTACTCGTTACCAAATAGTATTCACAATGCATAGTTTCCTTCAAATATTCCCACTATTTGGGATTCAAACAACTCTCCCTATATTTTCCATCTAAGATTAATTTTTTCATTTGTCTTAAATTATTCATCAAAATTATCATTCTCTTCTTGTAAAATTTAGTTCGATACCCTTCCACCAATAGTATCAAAATTATTTTCCATTTTCTGTATCACTTGATCAACATTTATTGAATCTTGATTTAAAAAGTTGGATTTGGCAACATGCAAATGAGACCTGACTCTTGCGTCCAACTTTGAGGCCCTCCTTGAAGCATTGTGTCTAGTAGGCTCACCATATTTTACCTCTACCAAGTAATCCTTCTTCCCTCCATATTTTATTTCCTTGGCTTCCCTTTCTATAGACTTATACACAACTTATCTAATTCTTCATCTTTTGAGGACATTAGATACATTATTAGAACAAAAATTGAGTGATGAAAATCCACCAAGACTTGTAGATATAGAAGGTGTATCTTCTAGCTCCTTTCTTGCAATACATGTAGTCCATATCTATTATGTGGCAGAAGGATGAACTAGTTTCTCCTCAGCCACAACAGGTGTGGCACTAGGTAGCTCACCAATCTCCTTAGATGTGCCTTCAAATCCCTTCTTCAATTTTAAATGAAGTTATTGCAAATTTGATCCTCCATATACTATTCTGTGATCAATATATTGGACATGATCATGCGATATATCAAGCTAATGATCATTAGTATGGTCAACTTCATCTCCATATATTGATGTACCAATGAGTTGGATTCTACAAGTTGGAAACAATATGTCTTTCTATGATCCAATTTTTGCTCATTTTTTCTATGATCCAATTTTTCCCTATAAAACATAAAACTTATCAAATTAGTATCAAAATCATATATGGCCTACATTATTAAGCATATTATATAAAACTTTCATGAAATATACATAGAAATGAAAAGGTAAGGGGAGGACTACTTACTTATTTTCCAAACCAAGAGATGATAAATATTCTTTTTTTTCTTGTGATATGTTCTTTACAAATATGCTCATATTATGTCACATTTTCTTCATTGTTGCTGTCACTTTTGCACTTCGAATCCTTACTCTTCCTGGCCTTTATTTCCAACATTCCACATAAAAAAACGAGGAGAAGGTCATGGGAGGAAAAATCAGAAAATAGTTCTTGTGTATGTCAACGTAGGTAGGACTTTTTAACTGATGTACTTTGTCTAGCAAAATAAGAGAAGGCAAGAACACAAAATAGAGTTTTAAATCAATTGATGAGGCCTAAGAAGTGACTAAATTGTTCAAAATGACATTACATAATCTTGAAACATAACAAAATTTGCAGGTAAAGGACCATGTCACCATTTCAATCAACAGATCTCTAGCATACTCTTGAGGTCATTCCCATCAGGAAAAATGATGATCTTTACCCTATCTCTATGCTTCATTTTCAGTTGATTTCATAATAGTTGTGATAGTGGTAGGAATAGGGCAATAAAACAATTATTTCAACACTGAATTCAACCCTCTAAATAATCTAATAGTAGAAAGCATTATTCCATTTTTTGTTACCACTGAAACACAAAGACATCCATTGAAAACATTTCTTAGGAAAATTTTGATAGTAAGCCTAAAAACATGCAATCAAATTTGAAACAAGCACCCAACAAGAAAAAAAAACATTATACATTATTTATTTAACAAGCTAAAAAACATTGCACAGTGCTAAAAACAAGTTGGCCATGACTAAAATAACCCACATAAAATGTATGTAGAGATGCATAGAAACAAACATGAAAATGTTGGATATCCATTAGAGTGAAAAATGAAGGATATATTTCATATATATATTTTAGAACAACCATTTGGCTAATACCATGGTCAAAACAATATAATCCATTTGGATAGTGAAAATTTACTCCATAAAGTTAACGTGAGAAATCATCATCATCCTCATTTGCATTGCCATCAATATCACAATACCAATCACTCGTGTATGCATCTTATTGATTTTCTTTCTTGTCCTAATGCAATAGATTGTGTTATCATGTATTACATTCTCTCTCAAAATCATAATTGGGAATCAAAGTTTCTTCTTCAAATACTTTATTGTCATCTTTAGTTGCTTCTTCCAATGTTTGTCATAAAGTATTCTATTTCCCATCGAGCATTATATCAACATCTTCCATGAATTTTATTTCGAATGAGACTCTATTTGAATGACATACGACCATCCTAGGCTTGTTACAACATCAATTAGAAATGCCTAGTTAATTTGAAGAGAAGAAACATACAACTTATCAATCTTTGATAAATTTTGACGTGTAATTACACCTACAAATCCATACTCATCATGTTGTAGTGTAGATGCTTTGATCCATTTACATTTTAATGATATAGGACTAGTTTCAACGTAATCAACTTGAATAATTTCTTGTATGAATCCAACATAAAAGTTAATTTTCAGTGTCCTGATGAAATTCAACACTAACAATACAATCACAATTTTCCTTTCCTTTGTCGTTTTCGTACACTCTTAAATGACTACCATAGGCCCACATTCCGCTAAAACAACAAGCCCATACATGTGGAGGTTATGAAATCTCAATTTCCTCGGTTGTTATATCTTGAACTTCTTGTTGTGCATCATTGATCTTATCAAAAATCCAATCATTAGATTTTGGAAAAGAACCACCTCCAATATTCAACTTCTGAACTTTACGCTTTCGAGATGGACGCATACTTGTTTGAATCTCTTCTCTGTATTTTGTACATGGAATATGAACATTCAAGATAGTAAGAATGATAATAATTTAGCTATTATATGAAAATAAATAAATAAATTATCGTGTAAATAATATTTCACATGTTCCAATTATTGAATGAGGATTCATTTTTAAGAACATAGGCATGTATCGTAATTCTTTCCTCAAGTGATAGATTGAATCCATGCCCATTTCCTTCTAGTACTTTTCCTGCGACTCTCTCGTCTTCATCATCATCCCATACACATTGATTGGCATTACTAAAGTCCTTCATATATTCCATGTAAAATCGTATGGCCTCTTGCATTGAATATCCCTCAGACATGCTACCTTCTGGTTTTACCTTATTAAGGGAAAACGTTTTCAGAGCCTTCATATGTCGTTCTATAAGATACATTCATCTCGTTCTCATCAGGACACAATTTTCTAATTCATATTCTAGATGTATAAGAATATGCATAGAAATATTGAATATGTTTGGTAGAAATTCCCGTTCCAATAAGCAAAGGACTTCAACGACCTCTCCCCTCAAATTATCAAAGTTTGAAGGATATAACACATGCAAAATCATACTCTTCAATATTAAGCCCAACCTTATAATTGCCAATATTGGCCCCTTTTCCAAACATGATACGACTGCAATAGGTAAAACATCCTCAATTAAGACATAATAGTCATTAGTCTTGAGGCCTCTTAAGCTATTATTGTCATTTTGGCTTCTAATATTACTACTTACATATCTAGTAGGAAAGCAAGTCCGAGACTTCAACTTTAAGATACGTGCATGTTGTTCCTTTGTATACACATAAGGAGCAATGGGTTTTCTATATTTTCCATCACCATATTTTTCAACCCGAATATTTCAACCACTACTACATATGGCTCAAAAGTCCCACTAAAGTTTGCTGCAAAACAGTTAAAATTGATGTTTTCGTGGAAAAATGGTTTAAATTTTTGGAAAAAAATTGAAAATTCCCCCGACGTTCGTGGCTATAGAGACGAATGTACTTTTCGTCTCTATAGCCACGAACTTTCATCTCTGTAGCCACGAAAAGTACGTTCGTCTCTATAGCCACGAAAAGTACTTTCGTCTCTGTAGCCATGAAAAGTATGTTAGCTTAGCACCTTTACATATACACCATAAATCAAAACCATAAGCATATTATTGTGAAAGGTGTATTGTATCCCCAATGTTTCCCAGTTTAAGAATGACACCATAAAAAATGTTGTTGGAAAGTAGTAGAACTAGCTCTAGTGAGATGCAATATTGAGGCTACTATGTGCCTAATATCCAAAAAATGAGAAATATTTGTGTGCTATGAATAGGATAACTATGTAGAATGGTCCTCATGATATCCATGTAGATACATGAAGCTCAAATTTGAATGATGTACATTGCATGATCTGTATGAAGTAAGAATCAACTAGCTTGAGAGGAATAGTGAGGGATCATAAAAGTCCTCAATGTGTAGCTAGTCCACAAAAGGGCCACCGACAATCTACTTCCTCCATGTTTTCTTGAAGAAAATTTATGTTCATATCAAAATTTATTGGAAAAAATGATTTCCCATACCAATAAGAATATGGCCTATAATGTTTGTGTGATAGAGTAGGATTGTGGTGAAGGTAAATCACCTAATGAGAGAAAGACCTAATACTTTCCTATAGTTCTAGTTGCACTGGAGGGGATGGATGATGTTGAAATCGCTAGTACCTAAAGATGCTAATTATGAGAAATATGTGAGGCACTCTATAAAGCTTGGTGATGCAAAATTTCTAGGAATGTTTGGGATACAATCAATGTGTGGAAAAGTAATTGAAGAGTGTACAACCTACTAATAAAGATAGTGGAGTCTAGTAAATACAAATTTGAATTATTTAGTGTTGAGACAATTAGGGAAAACCCTGTTGGAGAGGGATAGGAACTAGTGCACTAGAGCTAGCAATCCCTTTGGAGTGAATTTGCTTGTTGTTGAGATGTAATGGTTGGGGCTGATTGAGGTGGAAGTGTTGGGTTTCCATGGAACAATTCCACATAAACACTATACTTTCCCATATGATAATTCCATTTCAATGTTGAACCAAAGTCGGGGAGAGCCTTATAGTAGGTGTCATTGTATATTTGGGTGGGAAGGCACACTCTAATGAAACAGATATGGAATTCTTCTTCTAAAGAATTAATTAGTTGAGAGAGATGTTGAACATATAATTTTGACAGAGATAATGTCCTATACCAATGATCCAATACCATTTGGTGTATTTCTAATCTATGAACCTATAAAAACTAGTTTAGAGAGGGAGTGCACCAGCTAAAGGAGAAATAACCTAGATAATATTCAATATTAATAAGAACAATAAAGAGCACACTAATTATATTTGGAAAGAAAATGGATTAATATTTTTTTGGAATACCAACTAGTATTATATAGAAATACAAAGTGTTCACACAAGGTGAGAATATTAAAATACTAATGCATGAATCCCTAGAGCTGGGAAGATACATTTATATGTCCACAAACGATTACATTGAAGTCAAACATGAATTGGGAATGAGGAACCCTCAACAATTGCTTCAATAATCTAGATAATGATAGATAGGTGAATGTTTCCTCCTTGGGGAGGAAGGGTTCTTACATGGTAACTTGGGATGGATGTGGCCTTTTGGAATAGAGAAAGCATCTTGGGGAAGGCACCTATTAAGTTTTCATTTGTTTGATACAATAAAATATAGGGTCTCTTTTCTACACCTTCATTGACCTTCCATATGACCACTTTTATTTCATGCTCCCGTGTGCACATTGGGAATACACTCCCGCGTTCACATCCATAGCTCGATTGAGTAGAGATTTTGTGGTTTATATTCCAAAAAAAAATGACTCCCGCGTGCACATCCAGAGAGCTGAGTGAGCAGAGACGTACTGTAGAGGAGGGAGGTGAGACCGCCGAGAACATTGCAGATGAGGGATTCCAGACTAAGAGATCAACACCATTACATAGGAGGCCGTCGAGATGTCGTCAGTAAGTCTGAAATGCACATTTTGTACACCAGGGTTGGGGGTTTGGAAATGAACTGTTTGTTAATGGGGTTATGTGTGTGCCCGTGTGTATGTGCAAATTTTTTGAAAATTTGTCGTATATGTTCCCCTCCTCATATCTGTATTTGTTTCCATATCCGTTTTAGTGCAACTTAGCTTTTCCATGACCTTTCAACCTTTGTTATGTTATTTTACATTTCCCTCAATACACCCATGAATGCCATAATACATTGCCCTTTCAATTCCTTTTTTAGGCCTCGACATCCTCTACACTAAGATTTATTTTTGATTGCCCAATGAAGTTTATTTTTGTAACCCCTTATTTGATGAACCCCATTGGTGGTGGATAGTGAAAGGAATAAGTGGAGCTTCTGCATCAATTCTACCTCTACGTAAACCCATTTGTTGGCTTTGAAGGAGTTGTGGCAACCATCAAAGAAAGATCAATACTTTACTTGAGCAAACAAATCCACTGGAGGTTGGGGATTAGCAGGGATTCTAGGAAAGTCAATCCATAATGGGCAATGTGCTTGAGACCTATCCTCGGGGTTAAAGTTAGAGCACCAGGTTTTAACATATGCTAATGAGCCTACAATGTTCCAGGTGTAATATTGAGTCACATTTTGTGCAACCACATCTAAATTAAATAGAAGGAAAAGGTACTTAGACTCGAGGCCCCAATACAAGTTCTAGAAAATCCCTTGGTCTCCTAGTTCAAAATAACACATTTATTAAAAGTCGCCTCATCAGACATTTTGTGAAGAAAGAACAAAATGACCCTCTTATGCTTGAGGTCATGACACTCCTATTCATACTTCTTGTTACTATTCATGAAAAATAAATCCCCATCAGATTCAGACACATTACCATGCGATTCACCATGGCTTGGGACTAATGCTTGACTTTATGTTTAGAAGGCTTACTTGGTCCTCAATAGTCTTTGAAGGTAGATTTGAGCCACAATGGGGCTTCTGTGGTTGAATGTGATTCCTCTGCAAGCCCATAACCTCTAGCATGAGATAGATTGAATGACACTCTGGCTAGCCTAGAAGGAATGACACCTTGGCTAGCCTTGCTCTGTTCCAGTTGGTTCATCTTAGCATCCCTATTGCGATTTGTAACAAAATCATCAATAGTAGTGGTGTTTAGAATTGGATCCCCCACGACCATGGGTGGTGAAATCTTCCATTTTGTGTAGTGACCCAAACTGTGGAGTACACTGGTGAAAGGGAATGCCTTTGTGAGGCAGAACCTGTTTAGGATTATGCGGCATCCTGTCTACAAAGAATGAGCTAGCATGAGAAGCTAAAAGACGTAATGGATGAATGGATACAATGACAGAAAAAATAGTTGTTGCAGAGTTGTTTATATGCTTATATACCTTTGATTGAGTTAAATGAGGGCATTTCTGTTGATATTGTTCTTTAGCAACCTTGGAAAATCTAATGGGAATGAAGCCATAATAGATGCCATTTTTAATGAGATGATCTAGGTTTGAAATATTGGACAACCACAACAGTCTCTCTTGATTAAGAGTTGGGCTCTCAGAAAAAAGAATGTTGGATGGAAAAAGATTCATTAGTTTTACCTGGATGGAACACATTAGATGTTTTATTGGATAGTCTGCCATTGGCTGACAGTGAGGAAACCTCTGTTCAAAAAATGTCAACAACATATGATGGTTTCATTATTTCAGGTGAAACAGGGCAGATGACTATACATAGTGCATATTTAGACCCTTTTGCTGGAGATAAGGTTCAGCATATGATCAACTGGAAAATTAGTGGTTATCTGCACATGGAGAAGAGTAATGGAAGAAGTTTAGGAGACGATTCTTTCATGGTTTCTACAAAATCCATGTTAAAAGATCAAGCAAGTAATGACATTCAATGTATATCTGTATAGTTAATAATTAATTGCAGTGGCAGCTCTGCTTCTCTATGATTATTGCTATGCTTCTTCTCTTTTGTATGACATCAATTATCCTCCTGTGATTTTGAATTCCTAACTGTTGTTCTAATAATTTTTGTCGGGCCTTCTTTGATGATTCACAATAGTGATACAATGCCTTTTCCTTTTCTTACGAAGTTTGAATTGATTATTATATGCAAATTTTGTGATTCTACCCTTATTTTATGTGTCAGTTTTTATCAATTGGTAGTAGAACGATTTCCATACCTTGCATGATGTTCATTGAGAACAATATGGCCAATATCCAGCAGTTTTGTTGCCAAGGGCAACGGAAATTTGACCAAAGATCAGGCAGGAGTGTCCTTACAATATAAACCCAAGTTTGGCTCTGATAGCACGATTCATTTTTTATGTGTGATGTATCCCTAGACATATTATGATTTTATATATCAGTTTTCTTTCCATACTCATGTGGCAATGTGTTTATATGATGTTAGTGTTGCTTTCGATGTTTAAAAAATAGAAAAAAGTGGATGTATTTGTATTTTTTTAAGTTGTCGATATATTTCCGATGTGTTCCTGAGATATTCCGAAATGATGTTTTCTGGACCCTGCCAAATTTTTTGCCGAGACGATGTTTGCAAAATTACTAGTATTCATATTTGAATTTCGTAATTTCGTAACTATGGCTGAAATATTTGAATTTGGTAACTATGGCTGAAAATGCCATTACCCTTACCTGCACAATTAACATACAGGTCTCTGGATAAACCTGCCCATGAATAAAGCAATACCTTGCAAAGGATTTATAGAATAGTACTTTTGTATGACTGAAGACATTGTTGTTCAAATATTGTTTTATGCGTGGTTGAAATTTGTTGTTTTCTTCTTACTAATGTTGGTACGAAACTGTCATTTCTCATTTAAATATTGCTCAAATCACTGTAAGCTTTTTATTTGTTCAATATTATTCTAATTGCTACATCATTTCATTGAATCTTAATCTGGTTGGTGATTGTCTTTTTCTTGACATGCAAGCTCAATGCCACTCTATTTTTACAGTGCCATATATGATGCTCATTCCCCTGGAAAAATCTCAAAGATGAAAATATTGCCATTCCTTGATACATAGTGCCATCTACAACAAGTGTTCTTTTAAGAAAAATAGACGTTTAAAATCCCCTGACTTCTTGATGCCTCTTGCTAGGTACACTTTTAATTTGTTTTCTGAATTGCTATTGGTATCTGCAAATATGGTGTGAGTGCTCATCTTAGTTGCTGTTATTTACGTTGGATCCATGTTAAGCTGCTAGTATTTACCTTGAGCATCCCAGGAAAGTTTCTATTAACTACAACAGGTCCATTGATCTGAAAACAATAAGAATAGGAAAACTGGGTATCATTTACCTTATGTGCACCCCAGGCAAGTTTCTGTTTAGTACAACAGGTCAAGAGTCTTAAAACAGGAAGAATTGGAACTCTGGACATTATTTACCTTATGCACATCTCAGCCTAAGATTCATAATGGTGCTTCATAGTAGAAACTGACCAGCATAATTTATTGACTAACATAGTTTCTATCTCTATTTTGTCTCTTTAAAATGCTTCTCTGGGATATGGTAGATGTTTGTACACTATTCTCATGATGTGCTTTGGAGAATTTTAGCAGGGCCAGCGATTGAAAGTTTCTCATTGTTGTACTTCAGGAAGTTTTGGGCCTTGGGAAACTTATTTGTGTGGAATGGCTGCTTGCAGCCTGACAAATGCTGTCAAATAAACATTCCTGATAGCAAATCAAACTTTGAATGGTGTCCTGCCAACTTGTATGTGTCTATTTGCTTCTCCATGATTGTACAACAAATGCACCTACCTGAGCTTTGAGTTAAGGAAGCTAGATTTGTTGAATACATGAATTTCTGTTGATGTTTTATATTGTAAGCATTGAGATTGTTGGCAATTTGCAAGCAACCCATGAACTTAATTGGCCAACTCACTTTGATTGCAAATTAAGCTGGCAAATGATCTTAATTGGTCAAACCCACTTGTGCTATATTTTTAAACATATTTTCATGGTCTGCTCGAGAATGTTATGCATGATAATCTAGTGATTTATTCACAATCTAGAACTTCAGTGCAAGTTGTCTGCAATGTATATCTATTTGTTGTTACATGACATCACGTTGCAGGTAAACTTAGTCCTATATCTACCCTTCTTGTCTTTGAATCTATATGTTGATGAATATTCAGTTTAGACTCTAGAGTTAAATTTTGACAATGGTTTGACATTCTAAATGTTGGTGTTGGCATTTCATGGTCTTGTGATACAATTGGTTCTTGTGCACATCCATTTATTTATTTGATATTGACCTCTGCTTTTATTTGTTTCTATTAAATGCAATCACCAAGTCCAGTCCCTTTTTCATGTGGGGATCACTTTGAATTCTTTCCTATATGAAGTAATAGGTGATAGGAAAGTCACTCAAATTAGCATGGACATAGGCATTATTTTTGCCTTCTCAATCAAACCTATATTGGTCGTATATGTTACAAGGACAAAGCCAGGTGGTTGCACCTTAAAATGCTTCCAGTCTAGATATCAGTAAGGATGATCAGAATCATTCGTCATGGTATAATCACTTCCTTGTTTCCCTTTGTTTATCTTCTATACTCGTTCTCCATTTAACATGTTTTTGGTGAGGCCATCCCTGTGTGGGTTGCTTGCTTTTTCTTCAAGGTAGGTGGAGGACATGAACTGGAAAGTGTCATAGGTAACTAGGTCCGGTATGGATTAACTGCAATGTTCAAAAAATCATGTCACTATTGCAAACCACCAAAGTCACAGTGAAAATGAGGATGCCTAATAAGGATGGAGTTATATTTGAGCACTGAGCTATGCCTGCTTAAAGTCAATTATACCTTATATAAATTTTTTAGTAGAAATGTGATCATATTAAGTGCAAGGTTTTATCTGAAACAAAAAATCCACCATATTTTAAGATGCTATATTAATCCCAAGCATTTGTTTTGCACCAAGAACAATAGATATGTACAAATGACTGCTAGATTGGTGCAATGTTGTGCTAGATTGGGACTAACCTCCATGGCTGACAAGCTTGACAAACCACTGTTTCCAAGGTACATTGTAAATTAGTATTTTTTTTTTATGTAAATGATGAAAACTTCATACATGTGAGGAAGATGAGAATGAATTTGATATACAGTTCAAATTGTTACCTTTTGAAAATGATGGAAGAATGTTGAATTTGGAGAGGCCATATCTCTATTGTTCCCCAAATGTATCTATAAATCACTTGTGCAAATTACTTACCCTTCAGCTTTCTTTGCTACCCGAAGACCTAGAAATTGTTGTGGAGAAATGAAGAAATCTTATCGAATTAGGATCAAGGAGTAAATTCCCACATCTGAGCAAGCTAGGAAAGGGAAACCCCAAAATTGGTGCTTCATAAAATTAAAGAGTTATTAGGGTCCTACAACAAGAAGCAACACTTGCAGAGGTTTTGGACCAAGAATGAATACTTGCAGAAATCTTTTCTGATTATACAGAATGTCGGGGTAACCTTGCTTTGATGTGTTGGTGTAAGCTGTGACATTAACACATGCAGGGATCTCATCCTGTTTCCATTATGTGGAAAATATTTCCATGGACTAGTTTGGATTGTTGTTGTTTGTAAACATTTTATATGGCATGTAGTTTGGGACTAACCTCCATGGCTGACAAGCTTGACAAACCACTGTTTCCAAGGTACATTAAGCATATTATTGTGAAAGGTGAATTGCATCCCCAATGTTTCCCAGTTTAAGAATGACACCATACAAAATTTTGTTGTAAAGTAGTAGAACTAGCTCTAGTGAGGTGCAATATTGAGGCTACTATGTGCCTAATATCCAAAAAATGAGAAATATTTGTGTGCTAGGAATAGGATAACTATGTAGAATGGTCCTCATGATATCCATGTAGATACATGAAGCTCAAATTTGAATGATGTACATTGCATGATTTGTATGAAGTAAGAATCATCTAGCTTGAGAGGAATAGTGAGGGATCATAAAAGTCCTCAATGTGTAGCTAGGCCACAAAAGGGCCACCGACAATCTACTTCCTCCATGTTTTCTTGAAGAAAATTTATGTTCATATCAAAATTTATTGGAAAAAATGATTTCCCATACCAATAAGAATATGGCCTATAATGTTTGTGTGATAGAGTAGGATGGTAGTGAAGGTAAATCACCTAATGAGAGAAAGACCTAATACTTTCCTATAGTTCTAGTTGCACTGGAGGGGATGGATGATGTTGAAATCGTTAGTACCTAAAGATGCTAATTATGAGAAATATGTGAGGCACTCTATAAAGCTTGGTGATGCAAAATTTCTAGGAATGTTTGGGATACGATCAATGTGTGGAAAAGTAATTGAAGAGTGTACAACCTACTAATAAAGATAGTGGAGTCTACTAATAGCAATGATGACTATGATGAAATAAATCATGGTCGAATAGAAGTGAGCAGAGAAAGCATTGGTGCCTCTCATGGACTGAGGGAAAACACATAAATATTGGTTTGGGATAAGGCTAGCGCACAAACCAATATGCGATATGGAAGTATAAGTGGCTCAAACAACAAGAATTCATGTGGCATGCGTGTAGCTAAGATGGTCAATTATCTTTTGTCTAAATCCTGTGAGGAAGATGAGAATGAATTTGATATACAGTTCAAATTGTTACCTTTTGAAAATGATGGAAGTATGTTGACTTTGGAGAGGCCATATCTCTATTGTTCCGCAAATGTATCTATAAATCACTTGTGCAAATTACTTACCCTTCAGCTTTCTTTGCTACCTGAAGACCTAGAAATTGTTGTGGAGAAAAGAAGAAATCTTATCGAATTAGGATCAAGGAGTAAATTCTCACATCTGAGCAAGCTAGAAAAGGGAAACCCCAAAATTGGTGCTTCATAAAATCAAAGAGTTATTAAGGTCCTGCAACAAGAAGCAACACTTGCAGAGGTTTTGGACCAAGAATTGTCATGATCTCTAGAGTCGAATCTACTGTAATAGCTTTTCATAGCAGCTTTTTAATCAACGAAATTACTAGACTTTTTCTTTTGAAAAGAAAAAAATAAAAAAGAATTCAAATTGCCTAAACCGTGATGATGGGTTGCTGATTAGTCGGACATGGCTCCCAGCTATCAAAAGTGCACTAATAAAAAATGAGCCACCCTGAAGTAATTTAGAACCTTGATGTGCTGAATAAAGGATACAAGCCCAAAAGAAATTACTTATTTTTTGAGACCCTGTTATAGGTTCTATATAGAGCCATTTGATTCAATGATTCATAAAAAATTGTGTTCAATTCCATCTTGAAGTTGAGGGAATAGCCAACTTTTTCATCCTTTGGTTCCCAAAATCTTATGAACTAGCTATCTATATACATAGCTAACATTTCCGTCAAGGCAACCAAGTTTCTCTTCTTGTCCATTGTGGTATATAGAGTGTGAATTCCAGCATTCTACCTATGTTAATTCATGGCATAAACATTTTGCTAATTGACATATTTTGTCGTGATAGTCCCAGCTAGAAGGGCCCAAAATGTTGACTATAATATCTAGAATAACAGATATTCCGGAAGTATCCAACAATGTTTAACTTCTGCAAGAATCAATCTCAATCCCACAAACAGATTTTCCGTGTAACAAGTACTTAATTTTTATTTTCCAATATTGCAGCTTGCTTTTATCAGTCCTAGTGGCATTATGGGAACAATAAACTGCTCTCAATATCACAAAAGACAATCATATTCAAAGCACTCTCCAGAGAGAAGAAATACCCTCCCAAATTCACCTCATTCATTTGATAGTATGTAAATACTTGGTAGATTGACAATTTCTTATAAACTGTTGGCTTTTAATTGTGAATTGTATTAGATTGACTTCTCAAGGCTTTTAAGTTTCCTCGCCTTACTTTATATCCATTCTTGTTTTCAATGCAATCAAATGGCAAGATGTTCAATCCTCGACCGGGAATCACGAGTTCCATTCTTAGTAAGCAAAACTGGGTCCACTATTGTCAGAATCCAGTGTACTGATTCCTTCTTATCTATTGTAATCTAATATCCTGAGCTGTAATGTCCAAGCTATGTAATATTAACTTCAGAAATACCTTGATTCAGATCACCATACCGTACCAAGTTTGATCTTTGACCGCCATTCATAATTTCACAGTATGCATTCCACTAGTCTGTAGGCACTGATGAATATGCTTCAGATATTATTCTATATATAAATAATACCTGTTCACAAGTAAAAAAATTCTGCTTCCCACTACTGAAAAATGCTTTTCGTAAAAGGAAAATGCTCCCTTGTTGACAAATGGCTTTCCACTGATGAAAATACTCCCACTCATGAAAATGTTATTAATTTGTTTTAGGGTTTTCATAAAAATAACCTGTATGACACCCCTATATGTTGAGTATATGTCCCCGTACAACACTAGTTTAGAGTTTTTCTAATATTGAAGAGAATCTTCATAGATATTTAGGAGCTAGCGCATCTAGGAGCTAGGGGCTAGATTTTCTAGAGAGTAGTCTTGACCAGGGGCTATATGTTTCAATGCCTAAGAATAGAATATGAAATCTTAATTTGGGAGCAGTGGCAAGTAGCCTTTACAGGTCGATGAATCACTTTATCATGAATTTATTGCGAAGAAAAAGAGGTAGCACGGGCATGCCCAGATTTAAATTTAACAATGTCAATTGTGGAAAATGGAGCACTTGATGTACCTTATTTAAGGGTTGAAGAAACAAATGATGAACATGTTGGGCTTATGGATGTTGATGACTTAAGTGTTCATTTAGAAACTCAGTCAGTAGAACAGGGCCTTTGCCTTTAGCTCATGTTAGGAACCTTTACAAGACATCTACCATATTATCCTTCATTTTGCTCATTGCATCGAGAATAACAAGGTGCTCTACAGCCTAGTATGGGGGAGATGTTGTCACATAAGGTAATGTAACGTGACATTACCGAAAATAAAATGTAATTAAAAAAATTCATGTCGGCTCATAAAATAAAATAAAAATCCAAATGAAAAGTAATTAAAAAAATCCATGTCCATTCATAAAATAATAAAAAATGTTAAAACCATCATAGATCCATTTTAAACCCAAATCTATTAAGCACTGAGAGGGATCAAAATTCACGAGGTGTAAATTTTTTTGAATGTGTAAAAATTTAAGATAAAAAAAATTTGCAGCTCAAGAAATTGGATCCCTGTCGGTGCTTGATAGACCCAGGTTTAAGATGGATCTATGCTGGTAGTAAGTCAGTCCCCATATGCATAATATTATATCATATGCTTTTTGTGCTTAATACAATTTGCTATGCTATCTTAAGAAATAACATAAAAATCCCGAGTCTACCTTCTCTATTAGGGCCTTGGGCTTTAGCTCATGCTAGGAACCTTTACAAGACATGTACTGTATTAGAGGATGCGTCTATATAGACTTAGCCAACATTGTTGGACACCCTTGCAAAAATTCCAAATACAGACTATTACACATTCACATATGTAGAATGAAGGGAGTCATAAACAGGGTCTTACATTAGAAAACAATAACATCAATATTGGATAAGAAGGCAAGGGAACTCAACCCAAATGAGCAATCAAATTTTGAAGATCTGAAGCAACCTCAGGAGAAAGGCCTTCATTCCACCAAGCAATTAATTCAAGGGTATTTTTATAGATCCATGGACCCTGCTACATGATAAACACAACTGGCAGTCCTTAAATCAAAACATGAAGAAGCCCTTGGTTAGATTCCAAATACTAACCACATGCCATCCAGGCCTCCCAGACCCCAGAGTGGATCATGTTTTCCAAAGATATACAACCAACAAAATAAATAATCAACAAGAGGATGCACACTAAATTCAAGACAAGCTTTTTCAGATTGATCAGGACTCGGGAGTAATTTTTAACAGGTTTCAGAAGGAGCAGAAACAATACCTTGTGGATTGGGTACAAATTTCCAGGCCTTCTTCGGAGCCATTACCCAAGGGCCAAGCTTGAGGGAACTTATAAAATCTGCTATTTTCCAATGAATTACCCCTATCTGCAGAAAATAGAGATCCCATAATTCTGAATGCTAACTGTTTTTAAAGATCAATTATGTTTGTAAACTTTGTATGTTCTAGTTCAACATCTAAATGTGTTCAAGCAATAACCATCCCCTAGTCAAGGAAATGCAATGTTAATAACCTTAATGTAAAACACAATGAGACTCCCGTAACAAATATATTTTCTGTCCTAAGTGGGATTAGACCTTGTAAATTGCATTGAGTCCTCGTGAATATTTATTTTTTCGATTCCAGATGTCAGAGAAACTTGAAAGAGCTCTGTTTGTAAATATTACCATAATTAGTCACGTTACTTGCCCCAGTCTCTATTCCTAATGCTTTTATTAAAACTATATTTAGGCAAGAACATTTTATCGAAGATGAATATATCCTGATGTGATTGTAGGAAAGGCATATATTTAGAGGCTTTGAAGCTGATTTTTGCATAGAATTACCCCTGTTTGCACAACATAGACACACAATAATCATGAATGTTGATTGTTTTTATAGACCAGTTATGCTTGTATGTTCTAGTCCAACATCTAAGCCCCGGTCCTTGTTTAAACTTGAGATTAATCATGGAGCCAACATTAGCAAGTAAGCTTGAAGGGGATTACCAAACAGGGAAGCAGATAAACATGAAGAAGGTAAAGATTTATTTCTCAATTATTTATTCTGTTCATGAAATAAGATATCCATTTAAAGTAAATTTCCTATTGTCCTCAAAATGGATTTGGACATTTAGCTACATTACAAATTTCAGGTGATTCCTTACATTGCAATCCAGTTTGAAAAAGATAAGATCTGACTTCGGCGCACAAAACCCAACAAGTGACAATACCAGGTTGTTTTGGCAATAGATGATTCACGAAGTATGTCTGAAAGTCACTGTGGGCACATGGCTATAGAATCTCTTGTTGCCATATGCAGGGGAATGTCACAGTTGGAAGTTGGACAGTTGGCAGTTGCAAGTTTTGGAGAGAAAGGTAATGTCCATATGCTGCATGACTTTGATCAGCCTTTCTCGAGTGAAGCAGGTCTCAAGGTAAACATGATAATGATTATTTCTTTTTAGTAATTACTAAAATGAGCTTTATTTCCTTTTGGCCACTTACAATATTGAGGGATAACCAACTGACTTAGCACTGATTTGGTTACCACAACTGTAGATTATTTCAAAGTTTTCCTTCAAGCAAGATAACACTATAGCAGATGAACCTGTCGTTGACCTCCTCAAATACTTGACCAATTTGTTGGATCATGTTGCAATGAGATCCCATGCACCTTCCGGTCGAAATGACATTCAACAACTTGTTTTAATTATTGTAGATGGCCATTTCCATGAAAAGGTATGGTTGGCATATCCTTAGTAGCAAATAGATAAGAGTCTTTAGGGTCATGTTATCAGTTCTGCAATCATTAAAAAGTCGAATCTTGGTTATTATTTATGTTAAAATGTATTACCCACCCATATAGTTTTCTATTTTTGTCAATTGTCAAGTAGTATTGCTGCATGTATAAATGTACATTTTTTTAGGCAATTGATATTCTTGTCACACAGGGATTTGTTTTTAATTTTTATATTTATTTATCTAATTTTTGTTTCAAGCCATATATACCTTTTTTCAATGAATATGATTTTCTTTTCCCAAAGTGCCTCATTTTAAGTCACTTTTAAGTTCCAATAGAGGTAACATATGAAATTTTGTAATTCTTATAAAGTCATTTGCCACATTACCTTTGCCTACGTGGAATTTCCTAGTCAAATCCGATGAATGGGTTTGGACCTGTCTTAGCCATTAACATTCTAGTCCTTGATCTCCCTCCAATTTTCTATTCTTGTGGAAACACCATGAATAAGAGCCTTGTTTGACCTTAATGTGAGATATAAAAAATGGCTCTACAGCATGATATTTTTAGCAGAATTCAGAGTACTAAATTCTCTTAGTGTTAAAATACAGGAGAATTTGAAGCGTTGTGTAAGGGATGCTTTGAGCAGGAAGCAACTACTGGCATTTATTGTCTTGGATAGTCCAGAAGAATCAATAATGGATGTGCAAGTAATGCTTCACATTGTTGCAATAGGATTATTATAATTATATCATTGTGTTATTTTGGAATTTAATGCACAGGAAAGCATCTGATTTTGTGCTTTATGGTTTTTTGCAGTCTGTGTCATTTACTGATGGAATGCCTAAGTTCTCTAAGTATTTGGATTCATTTCCTTTCCCATACTACATTATTTTGAAGGATATTGAGGCTCTACCAAGGACACTAGCAGATTTGTTGAGACAGGTATTTAAATGGAATTTTCTTTTCTCTATTCCATTATTTTTTGTAGCTTCAAAAACCCCAATGCAGTAGTTTGTTGATTGAATTAAGTTGTGATAACATTTGGGGAGGAGGGTACTAGAATAGTGGAATTTAGTTCATGCTTATGAAATGTGGAAGATGATTTTTTGGAAAACCTGTAGAGGACATATTTAGGCTTTTGGATGTTCATTTAACCCTTCTTTTGATTTCATTAACCTATTGCCTGTTTATCAAGAGTAAATTTGGCATATAATTTTGGGATTCATTGGTTCCTGCTTCAGGAAGTTATGAAGGGGTTCTGAACATAATTTGGTCTTTAATGGACATCAAAATAAATTCCAATTTCAATTTCAACTTCTGAAAGAGAAAACTTTGCAGTGTATGGTTGAAACATGAGATGGTTTCTTTAGGGTACCATTTATATCTTTATACAGGATGAATTAGTAGTCTCAGACATCCTGTTATGCATTGAATTTAATGCAACATATATCTCTGTGATTAAAATAGAAATAATTGTTTGTAGATGATCTCGAGTAAAAGTTGTTTCGATATAAGCAAAATTAAGAAAATTGTGCTTAAGGTAACAAAACTTCCCCTAAATCACATTTCTTGTTGAATATTATGAATTCTCGTACAAGATTCGCCAACCCTGCCCTGGGTGGTGGCAGTTGCTGTTGGCACAACGAATCATTTAGAAGCAATAAAGTTGGATGAAACTGGAAGTATCCTCTATGTCTGCCCACTCTTATTCATGTTTCTGGCATAGCAAATATGTTCAAGCAAATGATTGTGGCAACACATACCCTCTGGAGAATTGAATGTGTTTTTTGCAAGTTTCTGCAGATGAAGGTTACATTTGTTGGCATCAGAAATAGTTACTTCTAAGTTTCCCTCCAACTTTTGTGTGTCTAGGAGCTCTAAGGGGTTGTATATGGTATATTTGTAATTTATATTTGTCATCTTTTCTATTGATTCAGCTATCCAAGTCAGCATTCAAGTTTGTGTGCAACCCAGTTGTGCTATTTTAAATAACACTGTTTTGTAATTGAATTCATACTTCATAGTAGCCAGAATTTGGTGGCCAATAAATTGGGGTATGAATAGCTCCTGTCTTCTATACAATTTCCTTTCTAAATGAGGGTAGCGGATGAGTTTGTCTTGTATTACTTCTCTGATGTGTAAGCTCTTGAAAACAAAGTAACTAGGCCATTTTTCTGATGCGGGATTTACCTGTCGTCAATAATTAGTAATTATCCAGTGCAATGCATGGCCATTCAGACTAAAATCATTACTCATGAATATTTTTTCTTGTCATTACTTAGGAAATCTAAATGTTTAGAAGTATTTCAATATGTTGGACGAGAAGACTCATGTCAATGTATGTTTTGCAGTGGTTCGAGTTAATGCAGTTGAAAAACATCTAAGATGACAGAAGGACAAAATATTTCATCCTTCCACCTTATTACAAGCATCAATATCCAGTGGCTATATGCGATACATACTGCATGATTATACTTCCTATAATTTGGTCATACAGGCTACCTGTTACCTTCGAGAGTTTTGGGTTTAAGAAACATCATAAAATTTTGGGCACCATAAAGAACCAAAGCTATTCCCTAGTTCCTTACTACAACAGAGGAAAGTGGATTTTGAGTTCTTGTTCGGACAATTGTTTGTAAGATTGTTTCATTTAACAAAAAAAACATTCAGCAATTTTAGAACATTAGGCTTGACAAAATCAGGAACTGGAAGGATGGATGGAAGTAATGTTGCTGTTGGCCTTTTGCGTCAATTAAGTTCATATTAAAATTCGAAACATTTATTGCATCAATTACTGTTTTCTTTCATACTAAAGGTACTACATTCAGGATTTCTTCTCTATTTTTTATTTTGGATTTCTAAACCTGCATAGCTCTTATACTTCCATATACCCCTTCTTACTAATGTTTTAGTTGCATTAGGCATTCTCAATTATGTTTTTCACTACAGTCCCGTTGACTGCATTTTAGGTCATTAGTGGACATTGGGGAAGTTTCATTCGGTACATCCCCAATTGTAGTGTTTACGTTGGACTATATCTGAATTTCGGGAAGATATATCCTTGAACTCTCCCAATTGATGCTGCATAGCAAGGTACTTCAGTAGTGATCCCGGATACAAAATCTTAATAAAATTATGACTGACCCTTATTAGTGAATGTTGTCAAACCTTTTGATCTGCAGAGCTTAACTTAAAGTCAGATTTGGTAACTAAAGTAGTTGTAAGTTAAGGAGTGGCATGCAGGTATATTGAGGATCAAACAAATACGTCTTTGAATTCACCAACAAAGAAATGATGGTATTTAGTTCTAGTACCCCGTTAAATTTATACATAAAATTGGCCTTTGGAATGAAGCATTGCATCTATCTTGGACATCTGGGCTGCACAGGATTTTGAAGGACTGGCTTGATTGCTGTGTAATCTCTGGCATAGGTCGATTGTAATGGGCCTTAAGTAGGAACAATAATCATCCTTGGCTAGTGGTTGAAGTTCCATAAGCACATACTAAAGGGATGTCTCTTGCAGAAAATGAGAATGTTATAGGAATTTGGACGAGGACTTGCGAGACATATAGTATGAATTTCTCATTTCATTGCGAGAACAAGATATTGCCAAATATATTTGGTAACTCTAAGCTTTCATTTGTGGAAGTGATAGAGTTAGTTGATAACAAGAGAAAGGAATCTCAACAAAATTCTATAGGAGGAAATGTAGCTACTAATTTTACATGGGTTTCATATGAAACTGAGGCAGAAATTGAGTAGCTCCTTTGTTGGTTAAGAGACAAACACCTGTTAAAGAGAGAATTTAAGGAATCCATTTTACAATGGCAAGAATTAAGATCTCATCAAGCAAAAAATGATGTGTACAATGATATTCATAGGTTTCAAGTGAAGCAATTCAAAGATAATGGAAAATGTGGTGTTTTCCTTAGTACTAAGGTTGCTTTGCTTCTGGAAAAGAATTTTGCTCCTTGTCTAGAATCTGAACCTTCCGAAGTTCCCAGGTATTGTGAGAGGAAGCAAAAAATTCATTATGATGAGAGAAGGTATTGGTGTGAATGCTTGGAGCTTGTGTGGACATCCCGAAGATATTGTCTATCTTATCATAATACATTTCTTTCTATTTTAGAACTTCAAACACATAATGAGGAAAAATGTGCATTTAACAGAGCTTCAATTTAGGAGGAAGCTACAAAGAATAATTATGTAACAAGCGCTAAAAATGATGGGGTGGGGATAACAGATAATTGACTTTTGTTGTTGTAGATCTTTACGAGTGTTCTGTAGATCTTTAAAATGATGGGGTGGGGATAACAGATAATTAACTTCTATTGTTGTATGCAATCACCTCCAAATTTATTTATTATTTTTAAAAAAAAATAGACATGTCCGTCGCTATAGAGATGACAAGCGCTAGCAAGTTTCGACTAACTTGCTATACTAGCGACGGAAATTTTCGTCGCTAGTATAGCAAGTTTGTCAAAACTTGCCGGGGCTTGTCGTTTCTATAGCGACGGACATATTTTTTTTAAATATGTGAATCCGTCTCTATAGCCACGAACTTTCGGTGCTATAGCCACGAACGTTCATTGCTAAAGAGACGGAGATCGCTTTACTTATTTCTTTTAAATATGAATATCCGTCGCTATAGCCACGCACTTTCGGTGCTATGGCCACGAACTTTCGTTGCTAGAGAGACGAAGATCGATTCACTTATTTATTTTCAATATGATCCTCCGTCGCTATAGCCACGCTTTTTCGGTGCTATAGCCACGCACATTTGGTGCTATAGCCATGAACTTTCGGTGCTATAGCCACGAATGTTCGTTGCTATAGAGACGGAGATCGGTTCACTTATTTCTTTTAAATATGAACAACCGTCGCTATAGCCACGAACTTTCGGTGCTATAGCCACGAAATTTTGGTGTTATAGCCATGAACGTTCGTGGCTAGAGAGACGTAGATCGCTTCATTTACTTTTTTTTAAATATAAACATCCGTTGCTATAGCCACGAACGTTTGAAAGTGTTGCTACAACGGCGAAATTAGTGCCACGAAAACAAAGAGTCCTGTTTGTCGCTATAGCAACAGAAAAGTGTGGCAATAGCAACGATTTTTCATGGGAAAAATGTCCACATGTACTAGTGAACGCATCTTTAGTTCTTCAAAGTCTAGACGTGATGACTTTGTATCATATGTATGGACCTTAAAGTGTTTCTACAATGGAAAAAACTATGCTTTTTTCAGTATGCATAAAGTCAACAGTATGCATAATGGATATATGATTAAAGTATGGAAACTTATAGAATATGTACAATTTTTTTACATCACTTCCATTAAGTCGATCATTTTTACTACCATGAAAGCAACCCCTATCAATAAATTGCATTCTCTTTTCTACTTTCTCAATAATGTATTCACTTGTTATTGCTAATGGTGCTTCACAATTCTCTTCCTGACCATTGAAATGTGACTTTTGTCAATGATATGTATGCTCCATTTTAAGTTAAGCATGATGCCCACAATAAGTACACTTACACAAACTACTTGAGTGCCTCACAAAACCCTTAAATATGCAAGCAGTACATCCATGATATCCATGAACATTGAGACCGGTCAATGTGCCATATGCAAGAAGATAATGTATTGCAAACAATAATGAAGCTCTTAAAGTCATGAATTGTATTGAATCACCATCCCTTAAAAATTGATTTGCTTCAATTCCTTTCCACAATTCTACTATCTCATCAAATAATGGCTCTAAATAAACATCAATTGTATCTGAATTCATAGTTTGCTTTCTTGGTATAATCAATGATAGCATTAATAAAAATGGTTTGGTTTCTAACCATGGAGGCAAGTTATAATTTAATAAAAAAATTGGCCAAGTTGACCATTTAGTACATTGATGTGAGAATGTGTTCACCCCATCTAGAGTTAAACCCAACCTTATATTACGAGGATATTGGGAAAAATCAGACCATATGTTGTCAAATTCCATCCATATCTTAGAAATCAATATCAGCAATAGAAAGAAAAAAGTAGTAGTAGATTCCTTCTGACTCTCTTCCTCTTCTGTAGTTCTATCCTACCCTTTAGTGTTTTCTACTGAATCTATCTCCATTGTCTTCTATTCTTAACAACTCTATGGAGACTTCTTGGAGTCCAGAGGCAAAGAGGAGGCCAAAGGCTAACTCAAGGAACTTGACTAGTCAAGTGGGAATAAATTTAAAGACCTCATGGAACGACCCTAGTTTAAGTCATTTTGATACTAATGAGGAGTAAATAAAGTATCTAGGCCCGCACCTTAGATTGGTCCATCAAACATATCCTGGGAAACTAGTGATATGACTACTTAACTACATCCAAAATATGAGCAAAGCTAGACTTATTAAATTTTGAAACTCCCTTGGAGGTACCTCAAAACATAAAAATTACACCATGATTGTGGGAACTTAAAACTACACCAATAAATCCTTTCACTTTCCTGAGCATGGGAGTATCGAATTAGGGTACCAGGTGGTGGGTGGTTTGAGGGAATTTAAGCTCTAGTGCATGTGGGTTGGAGCGCATCAGATTCCTGTATACCAACACTGCCTTCTTTGCTTTCGTTTAAGTCAAGCTAAGCCAATCCTACATGCATTTTCCCACTTCAACCATGGTTCCATATAGGGTTTTCATCCAAAAGGTCTATGTAGATAAATATCAGAAGCCAAGAGAATTGGTACCCTAGTTGGTCTAAAGTTACGCAGAACATTCCTCATAATCTCCAATATCAGTTACTTGCAGTCAATTTTTTTTCTAGCTTCCACAACAACAATTTTATTATTTAACTTTAGTATCTAACCTATAATTGCATATATTTATAGTGTAATCACTAGTACAAAACAATGGCATAGTACATGTTATTGGGTGTGGAGACGTTGCAAAGCATAGCCAACACACCCATGGATACTGCAAAAATGAATTCAACATGAAAATCCCTAATCATCATGAACATGATAAATTAAGCACACTAAAATAACTACACAACCAAAACTCAAATACACATAAGTAAGAAATACCACTAATTTATATTCACATAGTCACTATCTAGTTGTATGAGTAGTTTACATTGGTCATTTATAGCTACATCACTTAAATTTGCTCAAATTTGGTTGTATGTAGCTTATAAAAAATGTCACGACTAACTTTTTTGGTCGCGTAGTCACAAATTTCTCATTTTGTACTAGTGTGGTGTTGTTGATGACTAGCTCCCATATGATGATTTGTTTAAAGTGAAGTTTGTTCTAGATTATTTATTAGAGATATTCTGTAGTTAAAAAGAGACATCTAGTGGTTCAATATGTAGATTATCAATGGAATACATGTCAGTGATAGAAGTTGGACATTGATGCATACTTAGGCGTTGTGTTATGGATCATGAGAGGTTAGATGTTTTGTGGGAATTCCATAGTGTATTTTTGGAAGGGAATGTTGGCATTAAGGCTATTATTCACAAAATGATACAAGTTAGGTTGTGGTGGTCAACTATGTTCAAAGATTCCAAGGATCTTTCTAGAACATGTGATGTGTGCCAACAAGGAGTTAGAACCTTGAGGTAGGATGAGATGCCCTTAAATCTAGTTAGGACTTTGTAGCCATTTGAGAAATGGATTATTGATCTTGTAGGACCAATTAACCCTCCTACTCGATACCAAATATCAGTACATTATTATTGCAATAAACTATTTAATAAGGTGGGAAAAAGTAGAACCTAGCTTTGAAGGATTTCTCTACTGATATTGTAGCTAGGTTAATTTTTTAGCACATCATCACCCAAATTGGATGTCCTCAGAGTCTTACAAGTGATCAAGGTCCACATTTCCTAACACACATGAATATTTGATTCAACATCATAAGAGTAGCCCTTACCATCCCAAAGCTAATGGTATAGTTGAAACATTCAATATTTGTTTTGGAGATGGGGTTGACAAAGGTCTATTCCACAAATAGGGATGATTGAGTTCTTGCAGTTTTATGGGCATACATAACTACTTCCAATAAATTGCATAAACACACACCAATATAGACGGCGTATGGGAAATAAGAGGTTGTCCCTACAAAATTTGTAGTTCCTATCATTTATATCACCATGCAAATCATATGACTGATCTAGCATCGATTGCGAACATGGATTAATAAAATTGGAAGAATCAAGGTTTCTCAAAGATTTCAAGTAGTCAGTCATAAAGGAAGGACATAAAGCATGGCATGATTGCCACATTAAACTTAATATATTTCATAAACGTGACCTAGCTGTGTTATATGACAATTGATATCTAAAAAAATCCAAGGAAAATTCAAATACATTGGCTAGGACCTTTCCTTGTTGTGGAAATCGAGGAATTAAGTGTTGTTTGTTTGGCCCAACTTGATGGTGCTCTTAAATCTAGATGGGTGAATGGTGCTTGTCTAAAGCCCTATATTGCAATGCACTGAAGGTATCAAAATACACTCTTGTCACAAGGAGTGGGGTAGGGTAGGTTCCTTTTTTCTATTCTTTATTAGTTTGGCATTTCTTCGGTAGTGATACTTTTACAACTAAGTTGCTAGTTTCTTTCAAGGTTTGTGTGACATGTCAAAAAAGTTTCTCATAGACTATGTGGTTGTGTGAAGAAGTAAATTATATTTGATTATGAGCAAAAAATTATGGTCGAGGGATCCAAATCATTGATCTATAAGTCCTTTTTTTATAATTTAAATGAACGTTGTGGTTGTGTCAAGTTTCTTCACAAGTAGTTAACTAAGTGGTTGTTGCACTATAATGTTATTATGTTACTTGTGTAAAGGAGAACAAGCAGTCACATCATGGGATGCAGATGTGTCAGTAATAGGTTATAATACGACCTTGCTATAAAGTCTTTGAGTTGATGTTAGGATCCTATCTAGTCAAGTAGATGTGTCTAGGTAGTTGTTCTCATTAACACTTTAAATGCATCAATTTGGATTGGTATGAGACATAGTGATAAATATTTTGCATGCACGAGGCAATATTGGAATTTGAAGGTCACATAAATACTATCGAGAATAGTTAAGTTCCTTAACTATTCATTATTTCCACACTTTGTTTCCTTCTGTGCATCCATCAACCACCTTGGAGCACAATAAGAGCCAAGATTTCCCCTTGAGTGTTTTCCTCCAGCTATTAGTTCTGCCCCCTATTTTATTTGTGTACTAGAGGAAAATTGTAGTTATGGACAAGAAATATATTAGAAAGACTATTTCCCCATGATCCAAGGATGCTATTCCAGTTGATATCGCTAATCGATGCATTGCGGCCTTGGGGATATGCATGGGAAAGTGGAGCAAACACAACTTGTTGACAACATTTTTGTAGACAAGGACCTCTTCCCATACATGATACCTTAGGTATACATGGACCATCTACGGATACAATAAGGAGAATTCATTGTTGTCTGGAATCCGACATATGAGTCCGTACAAGCATCCACTTTGCCACTTATATTGGACCTTCCCATTTTTGGGACCGTATGCGAGGTGATGAAGTGAACCAAGTTCCTTATCAACCGAGTGCATGGAGAATATTTATGGCTAGATAAGGAATACCCTATCCATGTTTATAATATCTATTGGTTGAAAGGCTTATCCACAAAGGGAAAAGATGTCACCAATGCTTTCTAAGGAGCAAGGAACCATGGTAGGAGAAAGGGAGATTCCAATCATTACCAAAAGTATGACACCTATAAGGGGTTTTAATACGACACTAAAATTGCCCCTATAAATTAGTACCAAGTTTAGTTTTACTACTAGATTATAGTAGGTCATGTAACAAGGAACTACACCAAAGGATAGTGCATGTTGGATGCTATCTATGTGGTAGAATCAAATGTGCAGGGGGTGAATTTGAACCCATGTCGGTTCCTTATGAACAATACGTTGCAGGATTTCACAAATACCCACAAGCGGGAAAATTACTTCATATTTTGGTATCTGTTGGTAAGTTTTGCAACGTGGAAGTGGGAACCCCCTTAGGGTTGAGAGTTGATCCCCATAGATAACCACACTATCATTGCATTGCAGTATGATTTGTGGAAATCATTCAAGGATGCTTGAAACATGACCTTCAATGATGTTGCATTTGGCAGGTGGTATGACAAATTGATCATGGCCATGTAGAGAATGAGGATTTTCAACACCCATGCATGTAAAATATAGTTTGAGATGTCATGATACCACACTTTTGTTTGGCCCTATAGTGTGGATATCAACACATTCAAGGCCACTACCCTTCCCTTTTATCTTTTCAAAG
This sequence comes from Larix kaempferi, assembly GCA_027924585.1. NCBI lineage: Eukaryota > Viridiplantae > Streptophyta > Pinopsida > Pinales > Pinaceae > Larix > Larix kaempferi. The sequence goes on along the minus strand of BSBM01000072.1, from coordinate 9,642,382 downwards.
AAGCATTCGTCAAGGAGATTATATCATGGGATAACATGAAAAATTCCAAGACCGTCATTGGTACCACGTATATTCTTCTTGAGAACCCTATTAAGGGCCCATGAATGAAGTATGTTGTTCCCAAGGAAGAAGTTTAGAAGAAGGGAAAGAGGTCGATTGGTGAGTTAGGGTCAAATATGGAGGAGGCTACAAAGTTAGGGAAGTTTTTGTTGCAACTATCACTCCTTGACGTCTTAACGAAGCCTATTTTTCTTTCTGCCAACTAGATGGGAAGGATTTTGTTAGAAATAATAATCATGCACAAAAAAAAGCACATAAGAGTAACACATGTTTTTACCGTGGAAGCACTATATAGGAAAAACTACCACCAATGAGATATCTATTAGTCTTGGCCACTCCAACAAACATTGGCCACTTTAGGAATCTTAGAATAGAGTTACTCAAGCCTTTAAATAGGCTCAATCACATGCTAAAACCATGGTAAAATACCATGGCTTACCCAAAACCATGGGCCCGCAAACAACCAACAAAAAACTCATTATTGACTGAATCAAGGTTATCTTAAATCACTTTTTAACCAAATCAATATTAACCTAACAGATGTGCACAAATATTTTCATTAGGTGGTTTACTACTTTCTTCCAACTAAGTATTAGCAGGGAGTGAAACCTATAAGAAGGTTTCCATCCAAGATCATTGTAGAAGAGCCTCATGTTGTTGCAGAGGCTTCTACATATGTTCATTTGTCCACTCCCAATGATTCCTTTCTATAAGGATTGGTGGATTTTGGAAACAAGAATGGGGTCATTTGAGGATACCCTCCAAGCATATAAGGCACTTAACAAGCCCTCTATCCCCATCATTACTATTATGGATGACCCTATATATAATATTGCAAATGTTCAGGGAGTCCCAATTACCAATGAAGCACAATGAGCATGCAAAGAAGCTGCTAAAACAACTAAAGTCGAGGAGACATTGTATTTCACCACCCCTAAGGATACCAAGGGAGAGGGAGTTATTCAATATAAACAACAACTAGAGGTTGCAAGAGTAGGTATTACAATGGGTGTCACAGGTGGAAATGGATATGAGGAACCACCAAAGGGAAATCTGGTTCTCTTGTGGTGTGGTCAATATATAGGTGTTTCTGAAGGGCAAACTGATCAAGATGTCTAGGACATTGAGGTGTAGGACATCTTGTCGAAGAAATCACTAGGGTCTTAGTCTCCCTCATATATTCTTTTATCTATGACACAGCTACATCAACTTGCAAAAGATCCATTTCATTTTCGATCTATGTTGCGCATATGTCAATGGCACATTGAATTTGTGCCTTTCTTATCATAGGATACCTAGTGTTATTTCATATTTTTCCACATCATTGAAAAGATGCTCAATTTGTCCCTTTCTATGATCTTCACCCCTTTTGCAAACTTTCTAGTCCCTATATGGATTAGAAAAAATATCCCTTGTTAGTGAAATCTTTGAAAACATCCCACTTTTGTTCACATACATGCCATGCTTTTGTACAGTATGCGTATACATGCCATGGAAGTGCATATCAATCGTATGACCTGTTTTGAGGGTAAAAAAAAATATTTATTGGGAAAAATGAAAACAGTTTCATGGGTTTCAACCTCCTTTTTCTCGTAGATAACTACCCAAAATTCCCTAAGTACCTCCCCAAAAGTATAAATTAAGAGGCTAAGGAAAGCATGAAAAGGAGGAGAGAGCATTATAGCATCCTTATGATGAAATATTTCCTATTGAATCCATAATCCTTACTCTTAGGTCCGTAAACGCTCCCCCATATCTAGAAATCTGCATTTCCAACAGCCTTAATTCCTTATCTAGTGATGAGAATTTATGCAAGTGTATCTCAAGAGGAGGAACTCAAATTCCGGTTGAAGAACAGTTCCACAACCAAGAACAAGTTTTCAAGGACATTTACGGATTAAAGTTTGAGAGCTAGGATTTTCTTCAGTCATGGGATTCCATGTAGGAATTTGATCTCTTAGTTTTCAATAAATTAAAAACTGTAAATCTATTTAATTTCATTTTTGAAAGGATTGTTTGAGTTGTTTATGGGCACCGAACTGTGATTGATCTGACCCATAACTATTAGGGGATTTCCCCTAAAATAGAATTGGTGACTCCAATGAGGATAGTCTAATTTTTTGGGTTATTTTAGAGTGTTTATGTGATTCTTGATTACATTTTGTTTTATCTTTTTTCTTTTTGTTTATGTTGTTTTCCTTGTAAATATTTAGTTATAGCAATTTCACTTCCATCTAGGAACCCTTAGAGTAGAGATTGGGATTTATTTGGAGCCCAAAACTTTTTTTTTTGTATTTTTCTACACTCATATGCATCCTATAGTGTTCACTGAAGTGTATATACACATAATACTATGTTCACATGTGCATATGTTCATGTAGAACGTAGTCTCTTTTTATTTTTCGGTGCTTTTGACCTCCTACATGAGATGCAGTAGGCTAGAGTGCAGATATACATGGGCTGCTGTGGGGCAAAGTGCGCATGACCCTGTGTGCTTCATTTTTTCTTTGTTTATATTTGAAAATTAGGATTTAAAATCATTAATTAGTTGATTGTGGCTCTATAATTAGTATTTTTAGCTTCATGAAACAACAATTATATAAACAAAAAGAAATGTTTTTTGATGAGGGTTTTCTACCGAGATTTCTTTTTCTTGTTTGTTTGGACTGCTTGGTAATTTGTTTATCAATATGAATTTTGTAAAGAACTCAGTCTTTTGATCTCTTTTATTTTTTGTTGATATCGCTATAGTAAAAACACAAAAATATTTTCTATTTTCTTTGAAAGTTTTTTTTATTCTTTGTTGCAAGAGGATTGTAAAAGAAGTTGGTTGTGTTAGATTGTTTCTTTACGTGTGACATGCTTTGTGCATTAAGCAAGTTTTATTAAACAAAGTTTATTCTAGCATATACATACTTCTCCTTTTCTTGCAAACATTAATAAAATGTAGTCGTTTTTCAATTTTGATAAAAAATAAGAAGAAAGGTTATTGTTTTTTTCTTTGCTTAAAGTTCATAAAAAAAAACATAAAAAAAAAAAAAAACGTTTTGAAAATTTTCTTTTAATTCCAAAAGTGTTTCTTGTCACTAAAACAATTAAAGAATTTTCTTTTCTTTATATGCATTTATATTCTCATAGTGCTTATTTCATGCAAGTGTCATAACGTACCACTTAGTTGCACTTCTACATCCCTGAGTAAAAAACAACGTATAAAATTAAGCGATTAATTAAAAATTATTAAAGTTTTATTTTATAGGGTTTAATAAAATGTACATTTTTGTTTTAGGTGTCTGAAAATAGTCATTTTTCAATTTTTATAAAAGAAGAAGAAGAAAGGTTATGTTTTTTTTTCTTTGCTTAAAGTTCATAAAACAAAAAGCATAAAAATTGAAACATTTTGAAAAAGTTGTTTGCATTTCAAAAGTGTTTCTTGTCACTAAAAACAATTAAAGATTTTTATTTTCTTTATATGCATTTATATTCTCATAGTTCTTATTTCTTGCAAGTGTCATAACATACCACTCAGTTGCACTTTCGCATCCCTCAATGAAAAAAAACATATAAAATTAAGCAATTAATTAAAAATGATTAGACTTTTATTTTATAGGGTTTACAAACTAGTCTATGTGTAGAAGCCGTGGATTAGGGTGAAATCAAACACTCCGAGGCTCTTGAATTGTGAAACATAGGTGTCCGACTAAGGATAGTCAAAATATAAGGGTCGTATAGGTGTGTCCAAGAAGATCCTCTCAAACAAGAGTCAAGCATGAGGTCATGTGAGGTTAATTTGAGGAGATTACCCCTCCGACTCTTAATCAAGCATCTGTGGGATTTTGCGTGTACAGGGGGTTTCATCTGTACTAACTTGGGCCATCTATGGTTATGGTACTTTTGAATCTTCGGGATTAGTTTCCCTTCCCATACATACTATCCTGATCATCAACTATTCCCACAAGTGCCAACTGTGAGTTGGTAACCTTAGTTATTTTTACTAGGGACCACCTACGTGATTGCAACAGGCTTACTGTGATACATGAGGTAGACATTGAACCAAACTATCAGTACCCTTGGAGGGTGTCCCATACCTTTCCGGGAGACATGTGCAAAGAAGGGATTCTAGTGTAGGTCTTCGTAACTGTTTCTCACACCTTTGTTTTTTGTTGGAGAACTTAATCAACTCGTACTCAGTTTCAAAAGGCCCATTGTTTGCTTGTTTGATATGTCTAGGATTTTTGCTAGTGGTGTGCTTTTTGTGCTTAATAGGCCTTAAGTTTGAGTATATTTTGAATATTCATTTAGGGTGGAATATAAACCACTCCATACATCTAGGAAGTCCCAGAATACTCCTCCGATTAGAGTGGAGCCTCCACCACCTCTTAAGTTAGAGGTGTCGATTAAACACAACTGATTCTTTTGACCCAGTAGGTTCTATTGATTTGATCGGTGAACCAAAAATTGTAATAACTAACACTTTTGCATCAGAATTCACTAAGGTTGAGGATATTCAAGCCGAAGGATTTTCTATACCCTTTAACCCTCTATTAACTAGACTTGACAGTCTAGTTCTTGTGCAAATTCCAAGTTCTTCGGAACCATGAATGATTTCTTACCGGAAAAGTAGAAGATTAATTATGGATAGTCCAGGAGAAGGATTATGTTATTTACATACTCCTACATCGGCTATAGTCACATAAGGATTATATCCTCCTTGATTTAGTGCTCAGATGCCAAATGCAACATAAGCCATCACATATCCTATTGTTACATTTGGTACTAATACTTTACCTATGGTCTCTGGAGTGACTCAACCTTTGAGTGCTTCATTCTCCTCACCCTCTGGGTCAAGTATTTTTACATCTAGGATGCTAGTTGTGAGTATTCCCAATATTCCTATGCCCTCTCATTCACTTTTTTCGAATCATACTACTATATTTGTAGGTTCTTTGATACCTTTCCAAGGTTTTCCTTGGAATGGAGGACATATTACCTTGGCCATCCTTGTAGTAGGGAGTGTAACTTTCCAATCCATTGGATCTATTTCAAGAGAAAACATGTTCATAGGTTGGAATACTCAAACAAGTGGTTTTCAATCATTCGCCATGCATGTTAGGTCTAACCCCTTTTCTCTATTTAGTTGAGGTGGTAGTAATTTCATCCCTTCAGTTGGAATGTCGGTTGGGGGTAAAACCTCTCAGGATCAATTGAATTGGTTACAAGGTAATTAGTTTTGGGCAATCCTTTACAAAATAAATGGAACCCATTTCAAGGAGCATTTTATTCACAAGGTATGGAAGGGAGAAACCCTTACCCATATTTTGGGAATCTTTCTAGTGGGAACTTCCCACCCCATGTATTTTATGCGAATGCGTTTTCTACACAACCTAGACTTCCTTTTCTAGCAACTATGAATTTTCCAAACATGTCAAAGTTGATGAATGACCAGGTGTGTCATGACCCAAGTTGGCTTCCAGTCCCAATCAAAATTCTTTCGGACATCCCAAATTTTGAAGGTGATACTAGTGAAAATCCAAGAGATCACATCACTAATCTTCATTTTTTATGTTCTTCAACTTCACTCAATGACGATTCAATTCGATTGAGACTATTTCAATTCACGCTCACTAGAGTAGTTGAGAAATGGTATATTGAATTGCTTGGTTCATCTTATCATTGCTTTCATGACTTAGAAACTATGTTTTTGAACCATTTAAAGCTTCTTGTCCTGTATGATGCCAGTACTGATTTGTTGTCATGGTTTTGACAGGAACAAAGCCACCCATATATTAGATCACATCAAGGACTGGCATATATGGAAGAGGTTAATAAAGGCTAGTATTCCCCATGAATTCCTATTGGAATGGTTTCTTAAATCTTGCTGCCATATATATCCAAGGATGTTTCTACTTCGGGGGTGACTACTAAGGAAGAAGCCATATTTAAGGCCCAACAATTAGACTTTATTTATTCTTAGTATAGGTTATTTTATGAAACTTTGTCAGATGTACCGAGACCTAATTCTGACCCTTCAAGACCTATACCAGGACCACATGCCGATGACATAGTTGGTGTTGTGCGGAATTCGTTGTAGAAGTAGTTAGTAATTATATGGAATTTTTTTTCTATTCAACGTTCTACAACAGGAGTAGTTAATTTTTCTCCCTCTCCTTCTTCTCAACTAGATTCTGTACATACTGTACATGCTAATCCAAAGGGTAACTAACAACCTAGAGGAAAAGAATAATACAAATAAGAAAGGAGAGGATAATACTAATAAACCAAAAAAAATAATACCGATGGGGCTAAGAAAGAGCGAAGATAAATCAAATTTCCTTGTAAAATTTGCAAGGGAAACCATCTTACCTATCCATTCCCTTTTATGGAAGAAGCTCGAAATTTGTTGAATCAAAATCAACAACCTTTTGTTTTAACCAATCCTTTTCCACAAGGACAACACATGGCTTGAGGAGTGGTATCCAGAATAACCCTATTATCCGTTATGTGTATGAACGTTTTAAACCAATATCAATGTTCATATTTAGGACAATAAGCCAAGTTGAGGAGTAGCATACTAGGTTCTATTAATATATTTATTTTACACCACACATTTGAGAAAACTAAGAAAATCAATAATGTCAACTACAAAACTAAAAAAATATTAACCCTAAACTTATTAACCTATATAGTTTAAGGAGAAAAAAATTAATAAGGAAGCCTAGATTATATATATATATACATATATATATATATGCAAACCCTAAAAATCTAAGTGGCCAAAACCTAGAAAATCCTAAAAAGCTTATGTGAATTTCCAATATTTTATATATACTGAATAAGTTCTAAAGTACTAGAGGTAAATTAATTTATTATAAATTATAAAATATATAATTCTAACCTAGGATCTCTAAAATATTTCTATAGAAGTTAATTTGGGAATCTAAAAATATATAATTAATTAATATGATAACTCGCCAAAATCTAGAATTATGAAGATTGCTTAAAAAACCTAAACTTTTAATTTAATTAAATTATTATTATTTTTTTCAATGGAACACATCATGGGAAACCTTCAGGTACTTCTCCTCATTTCGAGGATGGTACCCAAGGTAAACCACCCGCCCTGATTATGGGGCCTAACCTAGTGGGGACATCAAGTGAGGCCCTGCATAACCACCCGAGGATTTGACCCCGAGACCTTCTGCTTGCGATTACAACACTCAACCACTTGAGCTAACCCACCGGGATAAATTAAATTATATATATATATACAATTTTTAATATTAAACCTAAAAATATTCTAAATTCCTAAATTCATTATAAAATAAATTTTTTATTTTAATTTGTATTGTATTATTTGTTGTTAACCATATGTCTTATTTTTCAAACTAAAACCTAAATTGTTTATTTTGTTCACCCTAAATATTTTTATCATACTACCACCTAAACTATAACTTAGAAATTTTGATGAATCTCTTAATTTAAAAAGGGAAAATTAGGAACTAACCCTAACCAAGGGAAAATAAGGAATGTAAATAATAATAACAAAAAAATATTCTTCTAATCTTATTAGAAAAAATTAGGATCTGAAAGACTAATATGAACTAATTGAAACTTCAGATTCTTTATTGATTAGAGGAAGCCATGCATTGCTAATTTCAAGTCCTCCATCTCTATTTAGGTTCTTATGATGTTTAGCTATTTCTAAAGATTCTCTAATCTTGTGTTTAAAGTAACGACTCTCTTTTTCCAATATTTCAATGTTTTCAAGACAAATATGATGATTGGTGTTAAGGCAACGCTCAATTAAGGTCCAGGAAAAAAATATTTCATTTTGAATATCTAATCCAAGTTCTTTTATCCTAACACGGAAGGGGCACCCCATCTCCCCAATATAGCATTTCGCACAAGAATAAGTAACCTTATAGACACCCTGGCATTGTTGTTGATCAACAGGATCCTTAACTGACCTAATTTTATGTCCTATGGTTTCGGTTAGTTTGAATGAAGTAGAGATTTCCTTTTTCTTTAGGACTCTGGAAATCTTGTCTATGAATCCTTTAATGTAAGGAAGGTAGGATTTTAAGGATGTTGGTTAGTTACGAGCAAGGAGTTCATTTTCAACCTTAACTAAATCCTTATGAATGTCTCTTTTCTTGTACTTGATATTCTGAAAGACCTTCGACAAGTGGTATTTTTCTTGCTCAACATGTTCTTCCTCAAAAAATTTGATAGCCCTAATTTCCAGTGTTGAGGACACCCATATTTTGGGAGGGGTGGTGATGAGAATCAGAATGAAGGTAGATTTCTATATGAGTCTTCTTCGTATAGAATTGGTCTCCTAGAGTTCCATATGCTTTCTAGACATGCGTACAACGAGGAATGGAATACTCCCATTCTCTTCCAGCTCCATTGTGAACTTGATATCCTTGGACTAGTTATTAAGGTGTTCAAAGAATTTGTTGAGTTCAATTTGGCCATGGGGCCATCTTACATTGGTATCATCAACAAATCTATTCCAGTTATCTAGTTTTAGATTATATGATTCAAGAGCCCTTCTTTCAAAATGATCCATGAACAGGTTAGTGACTATGGGAGAGAGTGGGGATCCCATTGTTACACCATGTTTTCACATAGAAGCTTCCTCTGCAACTAAAGAAGGTTGATATAAGGCATAATTTTGCTGACCGAGATGTCTCAAGATACGTGACATCCTAACTAGCACACTCTTCAATTGTTTTCCCCTAAACTGCGACTGGAAGCGGAAGACTAGGGTTTGAGCAGTTGTTTGCGCTAGGTTTTTCGCCGCCCATGGATACGCCTACAGATCCTAGTCATTTGGGATTGGAGGGAGCTCGCCCTCCCATCTCTGACTTATTTATCTCTCTGTTAGCTTCCCAACCAACCTCTGCCAAGATTTTGACTCCAAATGCTTCCAAGTTAGTAAAAAAATCCGTTGTTCCTGAATTCAAACTCTCCTCAATAGCTTCGAAATGCAAGGCAATTGACCTCTCAGAAAAAGGTATGGTAGGTCATTTCACAGGCCTCTAGAATTCGCCCAGATCCATTGAAATATGGATAAACAAAAACTAGCGGCCACTCATCCAAGGAGAAGTCCAGTAAATATTCTGTGGTAAGGGATTCTTCGTGTTCTACTTTGAAAAAAAAGAAGACCGCGACCTGATCTTCAGGAATGGACCCTATTTTATGGGCCCTAGAGGAATGTACATAAACAAGTGGGATCTTTCCTTTGATCCATAGAAAGACATTGCCTCTGCCGTTCCAGTATGGGTAAATATCCCGCACCTTCCCCTCCATTGCTGGAATGCATTAGAGAGATTTTGAGGTCAAAAAAGGGCCTCCTAAGAGATGTACTACAAAAATATGAGATATATTAAAATATTATGAATTGGGGGTTTTATGGGGTAGGTATATATGACAAGTCACCTCCCACACTAATTTCTATGCACAATATAAATAACCATGGTTGAGTTACTTTTCAAAATTCACTAGAAATAAAATTAATAAAATAAGTCTACATTGATGTGACTAAGATTCATTGTAAATTCCCAAAAATGTATTGTCCTTTAACATTTATTTGTCTTGAACTTGCAAATGAAATTAAATAATAAAAAACATTTTTAAGAACTTTTTTTAAATTTTATGTTGACTTTTTATATTTAGTACTTTTCTCATTAATTTAATAATGTAATTTAATTGAGAATTTATTTACATGTAAAATGTCAATAATATTATTATAATCCACATTGCATTATTATTATTATTATTATTATTATTATTATTATTTATTAAATCTATTATTATTCTTTATTAGTTTGACATTATGTTATTAAATAGAATGGAGTGAATATATAATTTAAAATTAAAAACATAAAAATGATAATATATTATTTTATAAAAAAATGTGAAAGGACTTTCTTTATGAATTAAGAGTACTTCACTTGAAAATGACAATAATATTATTTTATGTGAAAATGTGAAAAGACATTCATTATGAGTACTTTACTTGAAAATGACAATAATATTATTTTATGAAAAGACTATCATTATGAGTACTTTACTTTATGACTTAAAAGTACTTACACCACTACCTTGGTTAACTATGTGTTTTCATCCACCATAGAAAATTTGACAAATAAGCATTCTTAACTCATGCAATGCCACCTCACCAAGGGGGATGATGTCATCTACTAGAATGTGATTGGTTGTATTTTATAGTACATTTTCTTTGTTTTGAGGCCCTTTTTTGACCTCAAAATTTCTCTAATGGAGGAGGATCCAAAGTCTATCGAGAACTCTCTAGGAAAACACATCGACAAATATAAGCCTAAACTTCCCATGTTCTCTTGTGCCAGGATTTGTGTCGAAGTAGACCTTGAAAAAGGTCTTCTAGAACCCATCAACCTATCAATGGATGGTTGGAATCATCTGCAAACTGTGGACTACGAACATATCTGTTTTAAGTGCAAAGTTTGTCACGAATACAGACATTTCGCCAAACTATCCCCTAAAAGGAAAACTCAGGAGGTCGAGGAAGTTCAAGGAGGATAATGGAACGAGGTTACAAGGAAAAAAGGAGGCAAGGCCAACAACAACAACCCTCCTCCATCCCCACCCAAAAACAAGGTAGCCACAAACAAGTTTCAAGTGCTATCCAATGAGGGAGCAGAGGAAGAACAGGCTCCACCAAACAGAGATGAAGAAAATAAAAGCACAGAGAAATCACAGGAGAAACCCATCCAACAGAAAGAGGTCAAAGATGACCAAGAAATCCCCATTCTTCAAATTGAAGAATCTAGGAACGAGGCATCCCTCATCTTAGGGGGTTCAGTTACTCGTTCAAATTCCAAGCTTTTTCATGAAGATACATCGGAAAGAAAGGAAGAGGACCTGGAACATCAATCCAAAAGAGGAAGAAAACAAAACAAAACAATCAAAGAACAGGAAGCAACCAGGGAAAAGGAGGCAGGAAAGCAAACCAACCTAGATCAACATATAAGGATAACATCTAGTGGGAAGCAGCTTCAGGGAGCACTAGAGGAAAAAAAAGAAAGAGAAGCGACCCAACCCTCCAGGAAATAATGAAAATAGTCTCCTGGAATTGTAGAGGATTAGGAGGAAAGCAAAAGGCAGAAGCAATCAAAAGAATAAAAAAGTTGGAAAACAACACAATCCTCATGATCCAGGAGACTAAAATGCAAGAGGTAGACATCTCCATCATTTTGAATCATATTTGGCCCACCGGTGAAGGGAAATACGTAGGCGCCTTATGAGCCTCTAGAGGACTCATCACCTGGTGGGATAAAGGTATTTATAAATGTCACTCCCACATCTCTACTCGACATTGGATTTTTATTGAACTCGAAGACCAAACAAAAAATGAAAGATAATGGATTGGAAACATCTATGGACCCACCATATATAGTCACAAATAAAACTTCTAGAATCAGCTCATGGTCCAACGACAAAGCAGAGAATCCTTCCTTGTATCCTGGCAGGTGATTTTAATGTCACCATATCTGCCAACGAACGGAGGGGGGGATCCAAAGTCAAAGACCCATTTGGGGAGCGCATGGAAGATTTGCAGTCCTCCTAGAGCCTAGTAGACAACAATTCAAATCATGGGAACTTCACCTGGAACAACAAAAGGATCGGCCTCGAGCACATTGCAACCAGAATCGATAGGTTTTTGATCAGTTCCTCCTTTTTATCCAAACCTTCCATTCCTGACTTAAAAATATTGGCCTCCGCTATTTCTGACCATCGGCCTATCTCCCTCTTCTTCTCAGCCCTTGGAAATCTTGGCCCCCTCCCCTTTAGGTATAACCCTACCTGGCTCGAAAATGAGAAATGTATGGAAGAGGTTAAAGCGGTCTGGAAAAAGTTTGTCCCCGGCTCTCCTGGTTTTATTTGGGAAACCAAGCTAAAAAATGTGAAAAGAATTTTAAAAAAATGGGCTAAGAAAAACGACAAGAAACATGGTGAGGAACTTTCCAAGCTTCAAATTGATCTAGACGTTCTCCAGAACAAGATGAAACATGCCACAATCACTGAAGGCATTCTATGAGAAGAAAGAGAGCTAGATGCTAAGGTGCATTAACTCTTAAGAAAGGATGAAGAGGAATGGAGGCTTCACTCCAGAAGTCTCTAGCTAAAGGCCGACGATAGAAACACCAAATTTTTTCATGCACAATGTAAGGAAAGGTATAAGAAAAGCACCATCCTAAATCTGACTAAGGAAGACGGAGAAAAAATGGAAGATAAAAATCTAGTCAAGACTGGAATCAAAACACACTTTGAGCAGTTGTATCAAGATGAAGAGGAAGCATCCAAGGAGGAAATGGAGAAAATGAGCCAAGAAATCCCCAACCTCATATCAGACAACGATAATAAAAAAATCATGGATTTGATTTCCGAAGAAGAAGTTAGAAAAGTTGTTTGGTCCCTGCACCCAGACAAATCCCCTGGTCTAGATGGATTTTTAATTCATTTATTAAGAAAGTGTTGGCACTAGCTTAAAAAAGACCTCATTAGAATGCTTAATTGGACAAGGAAAAGAGAAAGAATAGGAGGAGCAAAAAATTCCACTTTCATCGCCTTAATCCCCAAAGAAAAGAATCCTACCTCTATAGGGAGATACCGGCCAATATCTTTGTGCAACTCCTCATAGAAAATTCTAACCAAAGTTATCGTGAACAGAATCAAGGGCCTCCTTCCTAACATCATCTCTCCAAATCAGGGAGGTTTCATTGCAGGCTGACAGATTTATGATAACATTCTTCTAGTTCAAGAGGCTATCCACTCAAGTGAGTAGAATAAAGACCCAGGTATGGCCAACAAACTTGATATGGCAAATGCTTTGATAGAGTCAGACACACTTATTTATATACTGTTATGGAAAAGTTTGGGTTTGCTTAGGACTTTAGAAGCTAGATAAAATCCTGTATTTGTTCCCCTTGGATCGCCCCCTTGGTAAACGGTAGGCCCACCTCCTTCTTCCATTTGTCTAGTGGTATGAGAGAGGGATTCCCTCTCTCCCCCTTTCTTTGTGTCATCATGGCTGACTCTCTCAGCAGGAAACTAAACAACCTCCTCTCCTCTGGCTCCTTACCTGGTCTTGTTATTTCCAGAGGTGTCCCCCCAATAAATCATGCTCAATTTGCCGATGATACAATCCTTCTTGGCAGCACCTCCCCCTTGATATCCTCTAGATTTAAATCCCCCCTTGACCTTTATTTGAGAGTATCTGGTGGCAAAACGAACTCCACCAAATGTAACATTTATAGATGGAAATGTAACCCCCTTACTCTCAGAAATCTTGCCTCGATTCTTGACTTCAAACCTTGCATGGACCGGTCTTCTTTCAAGTATCTGGGTATTCCAATCTCCCACAAAAAAGCTCCCTCCTCCCTCTAGAATCCTATAATTCAAAAGATCAAGAGAAAAATCAACTCCTGGGGTTCTCGATGGTTAAATTTGGTAGGCAAAGACATCCGTATAAAATTTTTCCTCTCCTCTCTTTCGGTGTTTACTAGAACCATCTTGATGGACCCTAAATCAGTTATGAACTCCATCAACATGGAAATAAGGAAATTTATTTAGCAAGGAGGGAAAACACAAAGAAAAAAATTCCATCTCGTCAACTGGAAAATCATAAAAGAGGATCGCAGAAGAGGAGGGTTGGGAATCCGTGAACCTGCCTTAATGAGTAAATATATGGGAGCCAAACTTGCCTAGAGACTAGTCTCAGGCAAAAAAGAATGGTGGAAAGAATTTCTCAGGAAAAAATACACCAGAAGACCTCGACTAAGATGCATGGACAACATAAAAAAGAAAAAAGGCACAACAATATGGGATCTAGTTCTTTCCTCTGCTGATCTACTTAAAGAGAATCTCTATTGGATCCGCGTCAATGGAAAAAGAATCAACATCTAGACTGATAGTATAAATGGAGCTCAGCCGCTTGGTTCTATCCTGGATCTTATAGACATCAAGCTATGGATGCAAAACATAGGCATTCAAAAACTTGATGACTTTGCCTCCTAGAAGAACTCTGGAGCCTAAAAGGGTTGGAAACATTTAGATCCACTAGAAAATGTTAAGCAAGGTTGCATCACTCTTCTCAAACTCCTTCATGGGAAAGCACCTATAAGTCTAAGAACTAAATATTGTAGAGGATGGGGGAAAGATGGCAACTACACTGTCAAAGCTGGTTATGAAATTCTCACTCTCAATGTCGATCCCATACCAAAGATGTGGACGAAAGTATGGAGCCCTGACTGTATTCCAAAAATTAACTTCTTCTTCTGGTTATTGGTGCATAAAAAATTGCTAACCGCTGAAAACATAAGGACCAGAGGCATCGAAGGTCCCTCTAGATGCAATTTGTGCAAAAACTCTGAATAAAATTCCCAGCATATCTTCCTTGATTGCCATTTCGCTCAGCAAGTCTGAGCAACTGTCCTAGGATCTCAATGGAAGAACTCCACAGTTGCAAAGTACTTAAATCATATGATAGATCGTTGGGGAAAGTCTCTTCTGGGGAACGCCAAATCTAAACCAACCATGGCTCGCATTTAGAAGCTCCTCCCAATGAACATATGCTAGCAACTCTCGTTGGAAACAAACAAAAGTGTCTTCAAGAACAGGAAAGGTGATTGTACCAGAGTAGCCAATAAAGCTATAGTCATGATCTCCGAAGCTCTTGCCTCCAAAGGCGTCACTATCCCAAATCATGAAGCTCTTTCTTGGTCTAAATTTCAATGGTGTCAAGTCTTTGTAAAGACGAGCTCACTTCATTCCAAAATAAACAAAAAAATTTGCTCCGACTGGGAAATCATAACAGATCAGGCGCAATTTACCCAATGGTGGATCGATCAAGACAGACATACTATCTTCTTTGATGGGGATTCCAAAGGGAACCCTGGGGAGGCAAGTGTTGGTGGGATCATCTTTGATCCTGGTGGAAACAAAGTCACCTCTTTTTCATGGGGATTAGGAAAGAAAACAAACAATGAAGCAGAATGGCTAGCATTGCTTCACTCACTGGAAATTGTTGCTTCTCTTAACTTCTGCAAACTCAAGGTCTTCGGAGACTCAAGGCATGCTATCCAAAGAATTAGATCAGGGAATAAAACTCAAGGTTAAAAAAGCTACAGAATTCAAAAAAGAATCCCCTCCCTCACCCTACCTAAAGACACCCTTTATTTTCATATTCTCAGAGGGAACAACTCTCTAGCCGACGATGTTTCCAACAAAGGGGTCACCTTGGATATAGGCCAAGTTCTTTACAACAATGAAAAAATTGGGTTTTTACACATTCCCTAACTCTTGTACCATGCACCAACTCCTCATTCTAGGCTTCCTCGTCCACCTTTTGAATTGTCCCACCCTCGTCCTCCCGCAGTAGGTGCATGGCCTCTCACGTGCCCGCCACATGGCCAGTCCTTCTCCCATCAGCTCAAGTGTGATAGCCTTTATTGCTCTTCCCCTTCTTCAGGCACTTACCTTTGCAATGGTCCTCCCTCACTCCATTCCCTTGCTCCCTTTTGCGTTCGGCTGCCTCTCCATCAGCATGCCCCTGGAAAACGATCCACACCCCTCCAGCGACCACTCTGTTTCATCCCCCCTTCTCCCCCTTACCCGCAACTCCATGGACTGTGTAAAGGAAGCCTTGGCGGCCTTGAATTTTACCATGGAAGATATAAAGCTTCACCTGCGCAGAGAATATGAGGCAATTTGCACTAGTGTAAAGCAGAATGATGAACTTGCCTCAGAAGTTCGGTACAATACCACTCAGCTCTCCTGCCAAGACTCCAGGATCGATGACCATGAGAGAAACCTCTTTGAGTTAATGGGGAAGGTTGATACAATTCAGGAAGAAGTCTCAAGCTTCATCAGCAAGACTCAAGGCAACCACTTTCAGGAAGCACCCACGGTGAACCAAGAAATGACGGATGTTGCTTTTGTGCAGCAACAAAATTTCGGATAGTCCCCCTTCCTTTTGCAGGTTCTTCATTGTTGTAACAGCATTTAAATGTTTTTCTACATTTTGTTAAGTGGCCAATATGTAAGGGTTTATTCCACCTCTACTATAGAAAAGTTTAGGAAGCACCAGAACCGAAATTTCATAGTTAGGATAGGCACTACCATCCGCTATCTTCAGTTCTCTCTATCTGAAAAATTTATTCTTTTTTGTAACGTATGGTTGTGCACAGCCCTTTCGAATATATATATTTGTACTTTGTTCCTGTTAAAAAAAAAAAGATAAGTGACATCCGTGATGACCTGGATTTCCTAATCTAAGGGAATATTTGTTAAAATCAAGAGAACACATGGCTTTTGGATCATCCAGAATCCATGGTTTGAGGATATTTCCTCCCCAAACTATTCAACCCAAGAATATAAGAGAAAAGAACACATGGCTTCTGTATCTTCTATTCCTGCTAGAAACACGTAAGGGTGTTGGCAGGTGGTTTGATGAGGATGTGTTGCGGTACCGCCGACGTTGCGACACGTTGGATGAAGGCACGAAAGGAGTATTTGGTGCCAAAGTATACCACAGTTGACGGGTTTTGGGTCACTTGGACCATGTATTTTGTAATATTGAGTATTTTGTAATATTGAGTATTTTGTAATATTGAGTCAAGTATACTGCAGATGGCAGGTTTTGGGTCATGTATTTTGTAATATCGAGTCAATTGTACCACGGTATGCGGGTTTTTGGGTCATTAGACCGAGTCAGTTAGTCGATTGTCCACAAGTGTTGGCTAGGTAAGTGGACAAGTATTGTAATTGGCGGAATCCTATAAATAGATGAGAATTGTAAGTGTTAGGGGAGAGTCGATGGATAGAAGAGTGAGATAGAGCTATATGCGGAGATTGACAGAGATATAATGCGGGAGTTGCATAGAGATTCATGTACTGCTTTTGGTTTGCCACAGTAATATAAAGATGATGAATTGGTGCAATCTGTGTGTAATGTTGCTCGATACTTATGTTATTGTCTTGTCTTAATGCAATTATCTGTTTCTGTCACTATGATGTGGATGCCGCAATAGTATGTTATAGATATTTGTTTGCTGTAATGTCAAATGCTACGATTAAAGTGATATGCTATAACTTCATGATGAATACTTAGAATTGTTGTTGGTATCATATTGCCGCAACGTGCCTCCTCCCTCGGTGGAAACATGGTTCTGTCTGCTCTTCCTGGATGCCTCAGGTGAGATCTCATCCACTCTGCGGGTGTTGCTGGGTGGGCTCAAACCTGCCTGGGTCGGTGCCCAGGGAGATTGTGGTATGTGTCGACAGTTGGTGGACCCCTGTCGACTGTGAGGTCGCGACTTGGTCAACAAATGGTTCCATTGCTGGGACCATGTGCAAAGTAAGAGGAGGCCATGTTGTGGCACCCGACAAAGCCGGAGATACAGAGTTGGTTTGATTAGAGACTGCGGGAATTTGCTGAAAAGGAAAGTGGGAACACGCGGCTAATAGTAGATCACTAGTTGGGAAGATATATTCACGATGGTCCGCACGAGTGGTTCTTCTCTGAATTCCCAGTTGTTCTGTATGAGTGGTTGTCAAAGCTGACCTTCCAGAAGAGAAATTTCCAAGGTGGTGAACCGACGACTTGGACCCCGGAGTTGATCCAGGAGTTGCAGGAAGTTGATAATAAGGCATTGCGGGATATCGAAGTTTGGCTTGATTGCATCTTGGAAGGATATATCATTGAATTTGCGGCCGACACGAAGAAATCCTATATTGAAGCTGAAAGATACTTCTTTGACGAACCGAGGGGAAGGTTTTTGTTATCACTCCAACTGTCGATTAAGATGCTAATCTGCGAGAAAGGTATATTGAAGATGCACCTTGATCAGTAAGCAGCCTGGTGGGCGGAGGCCGTGGGTATCGCAACTATTGGGGGGCGGTCGAAGGAATGGTAAAGGGGTAGATGGGTGCATACCATGAGGAGACTGTGAGCGAAGCCGAGGAAGAAAGTGGCCTTACGAGGGGAGGAGCAAGGTTCTCACAGGAAAAGAGGCAGAGGATAGGAGAAGGTGCTGCTGCAATCGGACTGCAAGACCGTAAAGGAAGGCCACACGGGACGAAGTGACCTCACAGTCCTGACAGGGACAACCATGCTATGACCAGGATAGAGGAAGGACCAAACCCCGACACAAACATACCCACCCTTCCGCTCACTGACTCTCAACCAGCAAGAAATAATACTTCAACACCGCCAAGTTCGTCAATACCGCAGAAGTTAATTAGTAGTAGCGCAACGACATGAGGAAGGAAGCCCAAGATGGAGGGTGATGATGCTAAGCTACCATTGTTCCATGGAAGTGCGACATACAACATAGAACAATATTGGTTTTTGTGTGAAGTGGTCTGGACCGTGAAACAGATCACTGATGACAATACTAAGAAATGACAGTTAGCCACGACTCTGCGAGGTTGTGCCTTAGATTGGTTCATGAAGTTCATTTTAGTCCCTACAGGGACCCTAGAGAAGTCCCCGGATGAGATTCACGATGGGATGATTACTGAATTTAGACGGCCTAAGTCAGAGGCTCAATATATTACTGAACTGAAGGAAATTAAGCAGTATCCCAACGAGACAGTGTGGGATTTCGACCAGCAATTCAAGACATTGATGGGAAAGGTTAGTTTCGATATGAGCATTGTCCAACATAAAGAATGGTTCATTGCGGAACTGTTACCCCACATTCGACTGCTGCTGATGCAGCAAAACATATCAATGCCTAGCGAAGCTCTAGAGATTGCAATGCGATTGGAGGCATCGTCGATTGGAGATAATGCAGTCAAGATGTTGTAGATTCAGATGCAACTTGCCAACCTGACTATACAGTTGCAATATTTAAATAAGAACAAGGAATCGCGCGATGAAGTATGGTGTAAGCGATGTTGACGAGAGGGACATACGAAAGATGATTTCCCAGATTTTCATAATTATTTGGTCTCGGGTGCACCGAATCCATTGAATGGCGGTAGTATGTCGTGGTGTTGTGTTTGTTCGGTATTTGGGCACGGTCATGATAGTTTCCCGTATATGCAGAAAATGGTGACAACCCCACAAAATCTTTATTACACATTCTGCAAGTCGGTGGGTCATGATGACAAGGATTGCCGTGCATATGGGTTGCTACAGGAGAGAATGTGTGATACATTCTATGTCAAAGATGATCAGCGCGTTGCACCGCTACAGCCGCAGGTAGCTCAGCCGCAACCACAGATGCAGTTTCTACCGCAACAGTTCGTACCGCAATATACACGGGTGAACCCCCCGCAACCTCAGTACGTGCAACAACCACAGTATGTGTCGCAAGGGCAAGGGATGCCGCTAGCACCCATGCAGTAGCAATTTAACCAACCTCAGTATCAACAGTAGGGCGGCTATCCGGGAGGCTACAGGGGCGGACACGGTGGTGGATTTGGTCATGGAGGAGGAGGGCGAGGTGGTCGTGGACCTGTTCAATGTTACCACTGTGCGGTATGGGGACATTATCAGCGCGACTACACACTGCTACATAATCAGTGTACTTTTTGTTCCGGTAATGATCATACAGTCGAGAATTGTCCACAGTTTTCCGCAGCTACATAACCCAGTACAGCAACCGGTACAGAACCTGGTGCAGAACCAGCCCCTGCGACCATCGTCACACGCTAATCTGAACGTAAATCAACCAGGGAACCTGCAGTAGAACCAAATACAAGGTTCCAATATTGCGACTATTTCTACAGAACCGCAACCATAAGATGCTTTGGTGGCTGTTGTCACTCGTGGAGGCAAGACAACTGGGGAAGATGGTTCGCGACCACTCATTCGCTTGGCTGGTCAGAAGACAGTAAATTTTGACATTCATGTGGAGCGGGAGACGTTCCTGGAAGCACGTCACACTTTGGAGAAGGATCGCGGTAAGGTTGTTGTCTACGATATGCCGCCTGTCTTTGATACCAGATAGACGCCGATCGACCACCACTAGGGATATTGCAGAAGTTCCTTGAAAGATGTCTGTCATTGGAATGAGACACGGCTGCCCTGGGTGAGATTGAGGGATGGTTGCAGCGATTTTCGAAAGGACGGCAGGAGTCGGCAGTAAACTCCTTACAGCAACGGAAAAATGGAAAGGAAATGCGAATGACTATTCAGATTGGTGACTATGATGTTGACTCTGTGATTCTTGAACTTGGTTTGGATGTTAACATCTTAACCAAGCAGGCGTGGCAGAATATGGGGAGTCCCCCATTGAGCTGGTCTCCCGTGTAGCTCCTGTTGGATAACCATGCGAAGGTTACACCGATTGGGCGGGTTCCGCGACTCACGATTGATATTGAGGGCAAGAAGAGTTATGCTAATATTGACGTCATTGAAGTAGTTGATGGAGGAAGCTCCTATCCTGCGCTATTGGGTATAGGATGGGCTAACAATAGTGGAGCTGTAATCAACTTCAAGAAGCGCATGATGAATTTTGAGAATCACAATTTTTGAGTCATCGCTTCGTTGGATCCGACTGAAGGACACCGATATGTTGAGCCTGTCAAAGATGCCGATCACACTGGCTGGGATCATGCATTTAATATTTCTGAGGACTACATTCATCCCACGATCCACGGTGAGCTGGAGTGGTGCCGCGAGATTTCTGCGTCTTCCGACTCTGATGATGCATTAGAGAACTGGCAGAACCAGATGCATGAAGTATCGTTCCGGAAATGTGGCTTAGTTACGCAATCCTTATGTCGGGTTGCGATAGAAACAGTCACATTGCCTGTCTATGACGGGTTTCCTGACCTCACTAACTTTTTGGAGGAATTTGAAGAACGGGTCTCAGAACCCCAGCGATTGCTGGCCTTGGAGAAAGAACTGGAGGTTGTTCCAGCATGCTAGTGGGAGACACATAAGAAATTCATTAAAGATTGGTCACAGTGTCGCAGGTTGATGATGGTTCGATTTGGCAATACTGAGATTTATCACACCGGTAAGTATGGTGGTCGAACTGATCCCGGTGATCATGTGATGGAGTGTCAACGATTGTGGGTAATGCGAACCAGAGATGAGTGGGTTCATGCTTTTGTCCATACTTTGGAGGAGATACCGTGCTCGTGGTATACTGTAGCCAAGTTGATCCATGAAATTATAACATGGGGGGAGTTGACGATCTGTTTCACTCATACCTTCACATTTGTGGATGCCAACCCTGATGTCCATAACGCTCTGCAGCTCATCCGTGATGTGATATTTCAGGTTGTTCCGGTGGCCTGCCCTGTTGACTCGCACACCCACAGTCAGATGCGGTCTCTCATGGAGCGCTTCAACGTCAGTGGAGGGCCAGAGGACGATGATGATCCCCGGAATATCAACATCCCCGAATCCAAAGGAAGTCGCGATGTGGTACCACCTATTGCACCAAGTAATCCGTTCAATCAGTCGTTGCAGCTTCGCAAAACGAATATCGGCACTGAGGCTACTCCCAAGTTTTCTAATGTTGGGGATTATTGGGATGACGAGATGATGAGTAAGGTTATCGAGTTATTGCATGAGTTTCAGGACGTGTTTCCCATGAATTTTTCCGAAATGAAGGGAATCTTGGGTGATTTAGGAGAGATGAGGATTTCATTGAAACCAGACGCTAAGCCAGTCCAACAACGACCTTGTAGGATAAATCCGCAACATAAAGAAAAGGTCAAGGAAGAACTTGATCGGATGCTGGTATTATCGAACCTGTGGAAGAGTCAGAATGGATCAATCCTATGGTGGTGCAGGACAAGAAAATAGGCGAAGTGTGCATTTGTGTCGATTTGCGGAAGTTGAACGATGCCTGCTTGCATGACCCCTTTCCGACCCCATTTACTGATGAAGTACTTGAAGGAGTGGGTGGCCAGGAGATGTACTCTTTCACTGATGGATTCTATGGCTACTATCAGATTAACATTGCCAAGGAAGACCACCATAAGACAAATTTTGTTACTGAATGGGGTTGCTTTCAGTACATGGTCATGCCCTTTGGTCTGAAGAATGCACCTGGGATATTTTCCCAGGTCATTGTTGCTGCATTCAAAGATTTTATTCAGAAGTTTCTACAGGTATATATGGATGGTTCGACTATTTATGGCTTGATTCGTGATCATTTGGAAAATCCAGGGTTAATGCTTGAGTGATGTCGACAGCACCAGATATCGCTGAACTTGAAGAAATGTATATTTTGTGCACCCTTTGGAATACTACTGGGTCATATCGTGTGTAAGCAGGGATTGTTGGTTGATCCAGCCAAAATTGTGCTTATTTTGGGGTTGCAACCACTGACCACTGTTAAGCAGTTGCACGCCACCTTGGGTCGTATAGGATATTATCACAAGTTTATCAGGGGTTATGCTGCGATTACGGCCCCTATGGAGAAGTTGTTGAAAAAGGATGCGGCATTCCAATGGAACCCAGAATGCCAGGCTATTTTTGAAACGCTTAAGGCGAAGATGGCGTCGGCACCGATCCTGGTCTTTCCAGACTGGAGTAAGGAATTCCATGTCCATGTTGATGCTTCATCGGTTGCTTTAGGGGTTGTATTGGCTCAACCAGGAGAAGGCGACATTGATCATCCCATTGATTTTGCCAGTCGGAAGCTGTCCTCTGCAGAACGTAATTACACTACCACAGAATGAGAAGGTCTGGCCATGGTTTACACGCTGCAGAAATTCAGGCATTATTTGTTGGGTTGCCATTTTAAAATGTTCACTGATCATTCTGCTTTGAAATACTTGGTCAATAAGCCTGTGTTGGGGGGGAAGATCTGTCACTGGCTACTGTTTTTTCAGGAGTTTGATTTTGAGGTTGTTGTGAAGCCGGGGCGGTTGAATGCTGGACCAGATCATTTGTCACGGATTGATACCAGGGAGGAACCGACTAATATCGACGATGGGTTGTCGGATTCCCAAATATTTCATGTTGCCGCTGCTGATCACTACTTCGATGACATCCTTCAATTTTTGGTGACCTGCACCGCGCCCGATGACTTTACCACTACTCAGAAGAAGCAATTGGTCGTCAAGGTTGCTGACTTTCAATTGATCGCGGGAGAGTTGTATAAATTGGGTGCCGATGAGATATTGCACAGATGTGTCTTTCCGCATGAGCAGGCGTAGATATTGGCTAAGGCACATGGTGGAGTTGCGGGAGGACATTATGGCGGTCGGGCGACTGCCAGGAAAATACTATGCGTAGGTCTTTGGTGGCCTACATTACATAACGATGTGACATGCTATGCGCGATCTTACGATGTTTGTCAATGAAATGGCAAGCCGTCCAGACGAGATGAGATGTCGTTGCTACCTCAGGTAACATTGCAACCGTTCGAGAAATGGGCTGTAAATTTTGTTGGACCGATCAATCAGCCAGGGAAATGTACGGGTGCGCGATACATCATTACAACGATAGAGTATTTGACCTGATGGGCTGAGGCAGCGCCTGTAGTTGATTGCTCCGCTACAACAGCCGCTCGATTTTTGTTTGATCACATTATCACTCGTTTCGGCTGCCCCAAGATATTGCTGAGTGATCAAGGCAACCACTTTCTTAATCGCATTATTAGTGCATTGACGGAGGAATTGCAGATACAGCATAAGAAGAGTACACCCTATCACCCACAGGCGAATGGAATGGTGGAGGCTTTTAACAAGGTATTGGAGCATGCGTTGACAAAGGTGTGCAATGAAAACCACGATGACTAGGATTTGAAAGTTCCAACAGTATTATGGGCCTATCGCACTACATGTAAATGACTGACTGGTCAGACGCCTTTCAAGCTGGTATATGGGAAGGAAGCAATTATGCCGATGGAGCATATTGTCCCAAGTCTACGCATTGTGGCTATTACAGGTATGGATGATGTCACAGAATTAGATGAGCGTCTAGCACAATTGGTGGAGCTAGAAGAGGATCGATTTATCGCTGGCTTTCACCAAGGGGTAGAGAAGGACCGTAAGAAGGCATGGCATGATCGCCACATAAAAAACAAACAGTTTCAGCAAGGCAACTTAGTGTTACTATACGACAGTAAGTTTATGAAACATCCAGGCAAGTTGCAGATGCATTGGCTGGGTCCCTACCGCATCAATAGTATTACTTCCGGAGGAGCGGTTCAGTTGAAGCGATTGGATGGGGGGATGCTCCCCAAGCTGGTAAATGGTCACAAGTTGAATCCCTATCATGCGGGCGTGGAACAGTGCAATGTCTGAGTCGCATGGATAAAAACTAAAATAAATGATGATGGTTGTTGCAAGTTGATTGATGGCAGATGATGCACCAATAACAGACGTGCATGCGCAAGCGAGAGAGGATTGTTCCGCCATTCATAGAATCGTGACGATGTTTGCACTCATGCTGACTGACGAATTTTGTACGACGAATTTAGGAGGCTACGGTGAAGTGGTGTGATTACTGGCCACCCTCTCTACATATGATTGCCCTTGACTAATTTGGTTGGGTTCACACATGACGACGGTATGTTTTTCACATGGCACGCTGGGCAGGGACGATCAGTGGGGTTGTTCACGTGGTGGCACATGGGATATTTATTGGCAGCATGGTCGCCCCCTCCACTGTGACAGTCGGCTGGCTCTTACACACAGATGAGAGGTACCGGGGCATCATTCCCCTCGTCGTGACAAGGGAGAGCCCGGCTATAAGTAATCGAGTAAGTTGGTAGTTCACCATATCGAAGTTGTTCCAACATAGAGTGGTTATGTTGGTTAATCAATCTGGAAGTTGAGTTGTGAGGAATTCCAAGGAGGCTGTGGAAATGCTTCACTTCGTTTCCCGTGGAAGCACCCCAGGGGCCCTGCAGGCCATCACAATGAGTGTCCCTAAGCGCCTCGATATGGTCGGTGCACTTCCCCTACGTATGCTCGGGTCGGTTCCAGGGTGACTACGGTACGCGTCGGCAGTGAGATGGACCCCTGGCCGGTCCTGCATGATTCAGTATGCAGTAGTTGTTTGAAGAGTTGTGCTATTTTTTATCAAAATGCTGGTTGGGGAAGTCGCTCCCTGACTTCAGTCAAAGACAGGGCTGGCACGAAACAGATGTGCCAGAGTTTTCCGCCATTCTCAATCCTTGGTACTGTTCGTCCTCTTTTCTTTTTAATCTGCACTATTCCATGCAACTGGAGGATGAGTTCGCGACGGACCTGACAGTGAGTCGGGGGTTTCCTACTCTCGTGGAGGGCTTACAGAATTGGTAGCCGAGTATATGTACAGCCGAAAGAAGGAGACAACATTGCATGATCCAGACAGCAAGAACAGCTGCAGTTGACGTGGCTCAAGGGAGAGCCACAAGATTGTGTTGGGGGCCTGTTGGCAGGCGGTTTGATGAGGATGTGTCACGGTACCACTGACGTTGCGACACGTTGGATGAAGGTGCTAAAGGAGTATTTAGTGCCAAAGTATACCGCAGTTAGCGGGTTTTGGGTCACTTGGACCATGTATTTTGTAATATTGAGTCAAGTATACCACAGATGACAGGTTTTGGGTCATGTATTTTGTAATATCGAGTCAATTGTACCGCGGTATGCCGGTTTTTGGGTCATTAGATCGAGTCAGTTAGTTGATTGTCCACAAGTGTTGGTTAGGTAAGTGGACAAGTATTTTAATTGGCAGAAGCCTATAAATAGATGAGAATTGTAAGTGTTAGGGGAGAGTCGATGGATAGAAGAGTGAGATAGAGCCATATGCAGAGATTGACAGAGATATAATGCGGTAGTTGCGCAGAGATTCATGTACTGCTTTGGTTTTCCACAGTAATATAAAGATGATGATTTGGTGCAATCTGTGTGTAATGTTGCTCGATACTTATGTTATTGTCTTGTCTTAATGCAATTATCTATTTCTGTCGCTATGATGTGGATGCTGCAATAGTATGTTATAGATATCTGTTTACTGTAATGTCAAATGCTGCGATTAAAGTGATATTCTATAACTTCATGATGAATACTTAGAATTGTTGTTGGTATCATACTGTCGCAACGTGCCTCCTCCCTTGGTGGAAACATGGTTCTGTCTGCTCTTCCTGGACACCTCGGGTGAGACCTCATCCGCTCTGCGGGTGTTGCTGGGTGGGCTCAAACCTGCCCAGGCCGGTGCCCAGGGAGATTGTGGTATGTGTCGACAGTTGGTGGACCCTTGTCGATGTGAGGTCATGGCTTGGTCAACAAAGGGGGCACACAAAGTGCACCCTCATATGATCAATCCTTTGTCCATATGGTTGGATCAAATGTTCTATTATCTACATGAGCCAAATATTATGGTTTTCTTGAACCCTCTTCGAGAGACAAAGAGAATCCTAAACCACAGAACCCTCTTCATATAGAGAATCCTGTAGGAGAGACAATTCGTAGAATACCAAAATGTGTTTATAAGATAACATTGCACAATCCTAATGTTAGAGATGCACCCAACTACTCTATAATTGAAGACTTAGCTCAAACTCCTTGTGCCATGTCTCTATTGAAATACTCCAAATTTTTCCTTCACAATAGAGTGCTTTATTATTTGCTATCATAAGTCAAAATTCCTTCAACACTCAGGTTATTAATTCTGATGTGTGTGATGTTAAAACTTTCCTTCCCTATCATTTTTCCTTCCAAATCAACGTGGTTCATTCTGCAAAGACTATTGGACGAACTGTTGTGGACAAGGGTGCATCAACTTGTGTCATGGATTTGTCTTGCTTGAAATCCATTAGCTCTCCATAACTTGCTCCATCACCTACTTTACTTACTGATTTTGATGGATAGTCTTTTAGATCCCATGGAATATTTCCTTCATTTCCTGTTCAATTAGGAGGAAAAACTACATTGTACAGATGGAAGTGGTCGATGCCCCAATCGATTAAAATATTTTGTTAGGATGAAGTTGTACATATGCAATGAATTCCATTATATCATCGGTTTTTTGAGTGTTATGTTTTCCTTATGAAGGAAAAATCTTCACTATCGATCCATTATCCTTCACTCAAATTAATCCTAATGCAGCTCCAGGATCGAACATTCCATGAATTGATAAATTGCATCCAACAACTGAGAATATAGGAGTTGGAATGTATCCTTTATTGATGGAAACTTTTGATATCACAACTTCTACTTTATTTATTAGTTCTACCCCAATTTTGTCTCAAGAGAAAGTACCCATTTCGCAAGTATATTCTTTTTGGAAATCATATCTCAATCATTCTTGGATTCTTCCTACTCCATTGAATTCTGTGGAATAATCTCAACATTATGGAATGACTTCACATTTGTATGCAGTTGAAGTCACTTGTTAAGCAATTCAACATGCTACTGTAGACATTGATTCTTCACCTATTCAGGATTTGGACCAGGTTAGTGAGCCTATTTGGGCTATTGGTTCCTCCAATTCTCTTGATTGTATCAATATAATATTTCCTTCTTACGAGGATATTATGGAATCTTTGACAAGGATTGATAAGCCTTACGATGATTTGCATCATCATTCTTATTTCCTTCCAGCCATTGATAAGATAGAGAGTGGAGAGTTTCATGTGAATCTACCTAAATATGCTGATCGATCATTGAACCCTTTGGATCAACATGGAGTATACGCCAAAGGTAATATGGATAATATTTCAGAAACCATTCTGATCAATATCTCTAGGAATCTTGATGTTGTGGAAAATGTATACATTGGTGCGAACTGTTCTCCAGAAGAAGTTGGTATATATAATGATATTTTTAAAGAATTATGCGATGTATTTTCTTGTTCATTTGAGGAGACGTCAGGTATCGACTCCCGTATTGTTGAACACCAACATTGATCCACCTTAAATACATAAGCACTGACAGGGATCCAATTTTTTGAGGCGTAATTTTTTTTTTTTCTATAAATTTTTTACATGGATTTATTTATTTATTTGGTTTTAATTTTTTATTTTATGATCTGACATGATTTTTTAATTACTTTTTACTTTTGGTAATATTACATAATTTTGCGTTACGTGACAGCATCTCCCCCATACTAGGTTGTAAATCACCTCTCTAGCCATAGTGCAATGATATTTAAACATATGAGAATGTCAAACCTGTTCGACAGAAGCCCCCTCTAGTTAACCCTAGGAAAGCGTCATATATCAAAGATGAAGTTCCAAAATTTCTCAAGGTTGGTTTTATTTATCGTGTTTCTTTAACTGAATAGGTATCCAATCCCATCCCGGTTGATAAGAAGCAAGGTAATCTCCATATTGCATGGATTTTCAAGATTTGAACAAGGATTGTCCTAAGGACAATTTCCCCACACCATTTATGAATCAAATTATTGATGGGTGTGCTAGGAGTGAGATATTTTATTTTATGGATGGATTCTTAGGCTATAGTCAAATTCAAATCCATCCCGAGGATCAGCATAAAATTGCGTTTATATGCCCTTGGGGAACTTTTACATATCGTAAAATGTCATTTGGCCTTAAAAATGTTGGAGCTACCTCCCAATAGGCTATGTCTTTCACTTTTCATGCATCAAACACATTGTTGATGCATACTTTCATGATCTAGTGGCTCGTTCTTGAAAGATACGGGATCATCTAGCTCATCTTTGCCTTGTGTTTGAGTGATGTTGACACTATAAGATTCAATTGAATCCACATAAGTGTATTTTTTGTGTCGAGTCTAGACGAATTTAGGTTTTATTGTATCAATCAAAGGGATTATGGTCGACCCTTTAAAAGTTGAAGCTATTGTCAACTTGCCTCCTCCTTCCAATATTTGTCCACTTCAGAGTTTATAAGGAAAAGTGAACTTTCTCAGATGTTTTATTGTCAATTATACCAATATAACTAAAGGTTTTATGTAGTTATTAAAGAAAGAAGTTCCATTTGTATAGGACGAAGTTGCTCAAAGTTCTTTTGAAGCCCTTAAACAAGCTCTTATGTCAGCTCCTTTGCTTAGCTGTCCAGATTACATGAAATATTTTTTGTTATATATGGACACATTTGACTCCACGATTGGCATGGTTTTAGTTCACGGAGATGATACTCTCCAAGAGCATGTAATCTATTACCTCAGTTGTGCATTGGTTGGGGCTGAACTAAAGTATTCAGATGTTGAGAGATTAGCTTTGGTGATAGTTTTTTCCATTCAAAGACTCTGTCATTATATCTTGTTACACCAAACCACTATTGTTGCAGATGTCAACCCATTTCAATATGTTTTGACCCGACGAATAATCGGGGGAAAATTTAATAAATCGATTTTTATCTTGCAAGAATTTGACTTAGAATTTCAATATGATAAGTCTAATAAATATTTGGTGTTGGTTGAACTTATTTCAGAGTTTCTGAGTGAAATTTATGATAATAAGGGATATGACCCATTTCTAGATGAGCATATTTTTCTTATTTATTCATGATATCCTTGGTATGGATATATTCTTCAATATCTTCAGACTCTGAAGTGTCCTCAAACTTTTTCGCAAGATGAGCAATGATGTTTTTGTCGTATGCAAAGAATTACCTCATTGCAGGAGATACTTTGTATCGTTGTGGGGTTGATTCCAATTATGTGACATTGTTTGACTCACGAAGAAGCTGAGAGTGCTTTAAATGATTCTCACAGTGGAGCCTATGGTGGTCATCTTTCTGGGTTGGAGACAACCCATAAAATATTGCACACAGAATATTTTTGGATCATGATCTTCAAATACTGCATTGAAGTGGTAAACAAATGTCATGCTTGTCAACTATTTAACAAGAAAATGTGTGCACATCCTACTTTGTTATTTCCCATCATCATTGTTGGTCCCTTAACCAAATGGGGGGTTGATTTTATGACTTGCAACCCAACTTTGACTACAGGGAATAAGTCTATCATAGTGGTAGTGTACTATTTTACAAAATTGGGAGAAGCCATGCCTGCATTTTCTAATGATGGGGAAACCACCACATACTTTGTGTTCAATCAAATTATTACTAGGTT
Organism: Larix kaempferi; assembly: GCA_027924585.1. Lineage (NCBI taxonomy): Eukaryota > Viridiplantae > Streptophyta > Pinopsida > Pinales > Pinaceae > Larix > Larix kaempferi. The sequence goes on along the minus strand of BSBM01000072.1, from coordinate 9,612,313 downwards.
TGGTATTCTGCATGATATCGCTACTGATCATGATAGTCATTTTAAAAAAAGATGATGACCAAATTGACCACTAAGTTGGGGTTTAGACAAGAACATTCTTCTCCATTTTACACCCAAGCAAGGGTCAAGTCGAAGCTATTAATAAAAATTTCAAGACCATGCTTTAGACGAGTCACGACAGTTAACGCTAATAGGTATAATTGGCATATCATGCTATATACTGCCTTGTGGACATACCAAACCTTAACTAAGACTGAAATTGAATTTAATTCTTTTCAACTCGTTCATGGAGTTGAAGCAGTTCTTCCGATTGAGTGTGAAATTCCCTCGTTGAATTTAGATATTCAACTCTTATCCGATACTTCTACTTTAGAACAACGTCTATTTCACATAGAACATCTTGATGAAAAACATCGAGATACTGCTATAGAGAATGAAGTGCATAAGAAATGTGTGAAAAGTCAATATGATAAGTCTGTTCACCCTAGGGTTTTTTCTAAAGGAGATCTTGTTTTAATCTATGATCAGGATAAAGATCCCTTAGGGGCAGGAAAATTTAAGTATATGTGGCTTGGACCATACATTGTTACTAACGTATTGAAAATGGGTGCTTGTGAGTTGAATGATTACAAGGGCAATAAGTTGGTGGAGCCTAGAAATGATTTCTAATTGAAGAATTACTATGCTTAGGCATTCGCTTTCTTTTGTACATAATGTAAATATGTTTCAAATTTTTATGTATAGTTGTCTTGGATCTCTCTTTTTGCGTTGTTGTTTGTATTTATAGATACTTTCAAATTAATGGCTTACACAGGTTTCACAGATGGAGCTAGTCATCATACTAGGAATCTCGCCTCATTTACATGGGTGATTTATTCTCCTATTGTCCAGTTGTTTACATCAAGTGGTGCTTTTCTTGGGCCAACAAGCAATAATGTTGTTGAGTATAGTTCCATTATTGAAATTTTAAGCGATTCCATTCTACATGGAATTAAATGTATTGAAGTTCATCTTGATTCTCAGTTGGTCAATTTTTAGTTGAATAGGGAATTCCATGTTCATGATCCTTCGTTATTTCGACAATTTTTACAGGTGAGACTTCTTGAACGACAATTTATTCACATGTTTCAAGAAATCAAAATATTGTTACAGATGCATATGCTAACTATATTTTACACAGGCGTTTGTATCATTTGTAAAATCACAAACATTCAACATTGTGTATAATTCACAAAACCATATGTATAAACACAATATATATATATATATATATATTCCCATGATGTATCATCCTCATAAAACATCTATGTGGACCATATATAGTCCATGTCACTCAGGGTAACACACGATGGCATTTTCCACCCTCCTAAAGAGTTGTACCCAACAACGAGGTACTCCTACTACTCATCTCTACAACTTCTCTGGAAGGTCCTTGGCCTCCACCATGGGAACCTACTCGGTTAATGTAGTTAGATTGCCAAGGAAATTAGCTAATGTCTTATTGGAATCTATAGGTTTCTCCATTTGGAACCCATGTCTACATCATGGGAACCCTTCAGGTCAGACTTGTCCGGTATCTGTATATAATTAATGTTGAGTTTGTATCCACCACCAAAAATTTGTTGTTGATTTTATTAATTGTAATCAAAACATAAAAAATTTATAATCAAGAAAATGATTTAAAAATAAGAACTTACCAATTGCACCTAGTGCACTGCAGGGAGGGACTACCATATCTGGATCTTTGTTTAGGTTTATCCCTACATAGAAATAATTGTCGATTGATATCACTTGGTTCTCCCACCAAGCGAATAAATCATCCTCATATGGGATAGGACATCCTCCTCTTAATCGTAGCATCAACCTTGACCATCTAATCATCATAGGCTCTTGTAGCACCCTCAGATCTAGATATACCCATGGGATGATGGAAGATACCTACTCGAAAACAAAGCTACATCGGAGGCTTCCAAATCAGAAAATTTTCATCTTCTTGGTCTTGCATCCTATCAATTGGGATTTCAAACATCCTAGTAGTGCAGTACTCCAATTATATACTATAAGCAAACACAACACAACATAAAACATATGTGGCTAAGAGGCCTGGTGTATCGTTGTTGATCCCATCACTTGACCAATGGTTTTGGATATAATCTTGAGGCTTAAATCCTCAATATCTTTGATTGGCACCTGTGTACCACTATTTTGTGATCCAATTGTGCATTACATTGCCACATACTCATAGATGGTCATCCATCCAATACTTCAAGATTTTAAGTTCGACACCTCTCCTTGATGAGAGAGTCTGGTAAAAAAGTATATATATTCAACCTCTATTTCAAGAGGTTTACCATCTAGCATGAAGGCATTTTCCTCTAGATCCCAAGACCATATCAAAAGTTGCAACAAGCGATTTTGAGCGCGCATATTGTTCACTTCAAAAAATTTCACCAACTTGCAAATTTGAAGCGCTTCCATTGCTTCAGGTTCTTCAAGAACATGGTTATCAATGTTCTCATGTTCCCTTTCCCTCCATTCTATCACCATTCTACAAAACCCAAGCCAATTTTTAGTCTAAATTTTAAATTTTACCCCTTTGCATAGACATATGTGGGTTGTAGTGTACACAATGTGTATATGCGTGCCCTGTAGGGCACTAACACGCGTATGAACTAGCTCATACACACCTCATTCCAAAGCAGTACACAAATGATAATTTTTCTAAGTAGGGCTTCCTCAAAGATTAAAAACTGGAAATAAAATGCAACAAATGGACAATGGAATGAAAGAGGAGGTAAGATATCCTACCTGGATCTGATGGCACCTTAAACGGTTTCTCACGGCCTACGAAATACTTGCTTGAAGATCAAGGCTCAATGGACACCAAACACTCAATTTTTCCAATTTTCAAAATAATATGGTAAAAATGAAAATTTTCCCTAATTTATATTTCATTTTTTACCCACTTTTCTATAGTTGTATATAAAATTGTTTTTGGCGACTAATGGTGAATCGATTTTAGGGGTTATTGGGCGCATTATATTGGATTTTTGTACATGGAGATGATTATTTTTCAGCCGTAATGCCATTTTTTGATAGGTGTTGTTTTCATAATCTGGAATATAGGATAGGTTTTTCCTGCCTTTGAATTTTGCATTATCCTTCTCAGTTTCAAAACACCCTAGGATATGTTTGCAAAGTTATGACATTCAATCTTATACTATTTAATATATGTTATTTCTTCCGCAATAAAGCCTTCCTTCACATGGGTATCCTAGCTTTGATTCTTTATCTCTGATGGTACCCATTTTGATGTATTTTTTGGACTGAGACTCATTCTTATTCCTTACCTTGTTTTTTCGACCATTTCCTTGTGGGGGACTCACCATTTTGTTTAAGTTGTAAATGCATTTGTATCTTTTATGCTTGTGCTTTTGAGCCTAATGCCGGCTTCTCACTTACTTCTATTAAAAAGCCTCATTTATAATCTCATTACCATTAATCTTTGCATCATTTTTCTTCTGCAAATTGACACTCAATTACTAGGAGGAAAGACACCCTGAGTGCCCTTATCTTGCTCATGATCATTGCATTATGCATGGGTTTGTTTCTTGTACTTGGAACTATGTTACACGGAATTTTTGTACTCTTCATGATTACAAACCATGTACACTTTCTCCTTGCCTAAATACTTAAAGTACTTAGCCAAAAATCCTTGGAAGATGATTCATGAGGTTTTTTCACTGTAAAAACCTTGTTTAGAGAGGTCGATGCACCTTGTCTTACAATAGAGCACGTGTTTTCTAACCAATGCACCTTGCACAACTATAGAGCGCGTCGCTGGTGCATGTTGTTAGTTTCTAGGGTGCTTTGATGCCTATATGGAGGGAAAAAAGAGAATTTTCGAGAAGTCTCTCGAAGGAGACCCTCGTGGAGGCTTACCCATTTCATCAAGGGTGAATCCTAGTAGGATCCCACCTCCTCCTTCTCCCTAATCCTCTCCTCTCCTCCTCATCTCTTTTGGCCTATAAATGAAGCTCCTCTTCATGGGATAGGGGGGTTGAAATGAGGGCAGATAAATGCTGGAGAAATTGAGCCAGGAATCTATTCTTCCATGACTGGAAAATTGAGGCAAGGTTCCATTGGAAAGGATCTTCAACACTAAGGCTTCATTGGTTGTAATTCTTTCCTCTATTTTAATTAATACATCAATGTATTCCTTTCCCATAAATTATGTGTAATTTCATTTTTAGTAGTTCTCCTTCGTGAATTGATTAGATGTATCATGTTACCTTATAGTCTCTCGTATTTTCCCTTTTGAAACTTTTGCAAGTAATCTCTTCATCAACAAGCAGGATTACAAAAGCTTCAAGCTACGAAAATGACCTTCGTAAATAAGGTATGGATTGGACTCTTTGCATTCAAGTAATTTGATGGATCTAGGGGAAGGTTTTCATTTTTGTTTTGCTTTGTTATAGATCCGAACCATTCGTACTAGGGAGATCGATTGGTGTCCGCACCGACGGATTTATCCATCGCTAAAATTGGAAACCATACTGGGGATCACGTGATTTAAGTTGTAAATATACTTGCTTGCCTTATTTATGATTAGATGTTCCTTAGTTTTCAATTGGTAGGTCACATCCAATTGGTAGATATGATTATCTATATGTCATTGTTTAATCTCCTTTAGGTCTCAAATCCCAAAGTTTGTTGATTGGATTAAAAATATTTCTTTTTTCAATTTTTTGGGTTACCTGATGCACTTTACCTTCATGTACAGTGTGTCGTTGTCGGCCTGACGTGTTTTTCCTTTGGACAGAGTGTGTATATGTAGTGCTCTTCTCTTTAGAAGACAACGTCGATCCCTACTAACGCTCTAGTGTGTACTTACAACCTGCGTCGACCTGTTGATTTTTAGCTTGATTTTTCTGCCCAGACCTTTCGGTGCCCTGCTGCTTGGTTTGTGACTGGGTTGGTATAGTGTTTTCTGCTTTTTGCATTTGAAAAGAATAAAATCTTTTGTTTCCATCTTAGTTTAAAGAGGGAGATTTATTTTCACTTTCTTTCTTAGATTTGAAATATTTATGAAAATTCCAAAAAGAGTTATGCTTTTAGCTAGTCTTGTTTTGGTTTAGATCTGAGTTTTATAAAAGAAAATAAAACTACTTTTAGCTTTTGCATTGTTAGGGGTTAGAAATGTTCTTTCTTGTTTGTAAACATTGATTAGATCCCTTATTATTTTCATTAAAGATATACTCTCTCATTATTTGTTAAAGCAAAAGAATTTACCTCTTTTCTTGGGTCTTCTTGAGATTTGGAGCCATGTTTGGCCCCTTTAGTCAAAACTGATATTTTGCGTGCATTTTTAAGCGAAATGAATTGCATTTTTTAAAAAAATTCCCCCCTCATGGAAGAGGCGGGCCATGAATTACGTATCCTATAGTCTCTTTGACCCATATTAAGGTTTCAAAATAATTTTTGGTTTGGTGTGGATTGGCTTGTTTCTACCATTTTTGAAATATTTAAAATGGCATTTGCATAGGGTTGTTCATTTGGGAAGAAAATATATCTCTCTCCTTCTTAAGTAGGACATCATCGATGATTTTTAACATTTGAGAACAGTTTCTAGTTGCAATTATTATAACAGAGGGGAACTTGATAGTGTTGTAATCAATATTGAGGTGGTCTGCGCGAGACTAGGGTTTGTGTTGATGGATCCGCCGCCTGACCCGGGCCGTGCGCCTCTGAATGAACTATTTCGCCTTCTGGTAGCGTCCCAGCCCTCGTCCTCTAAGACCTCGGGTCCGGGGGACTCCAAGTTTGTCAAAAAATCGACCATTCCGGAAGTAAAACTCGGCTCTACTGCGTCAAAATGCAAAGCGCTTGCCCTTTCAGAAAAAGGCTTGGTTGGCCACTTTACTGGGCTTTGGCCAACTCCGAGGTCAATCGAAATCTGGCTCAGCAAAAACTGGTGCCCTCTTATTCAGGGAGAAGTTCAGCAAATCTTCTGTGGGAGGGGCTTCTTTGTTTTCTACTTTGAAAAGAAGGAAGACAGAGATTTAATATTCAGGAATGGACCTTACTTCATGGGTCCTAGGGGAATGTATATCAACAAATGGGACCTCTCCTTTGACCCCGAAAAGGACATTCCTTCAGCTGTCCCTGTTTGGGTGAAGTTGCCCCACCTCCCGCTACATTGTTGGAATGATGAAGATCTAAAGGCCATTGGCAACTCATTGGGGAAATACATTGATAAATATGAGCCAAAACCCCCAATGTTCTCCTGTGCCCGGATTTGTGTGGAAGTGGATCTTGATAAGGGGCTCCCTGAAGCAATAAGTCTGTCGATGGATGGATGGAATCATCTCCAAACGGTGGATTACGAACAAATCCCTTTCAAATGCAAAGTTTGCCACGAATATGGCCATTTTGCAAGGTTATGTCCCAAAAAGAAGATGCAGGAAGTAGAAGAAAATCAAGATGGAGAATGGAACGAGATAAGAAGGAAGGGCGGGAAGTCCTCAAACTCCCATCCCTCTCAAACTTCTCCTAAAAGAAAGGAAGCGGCAAATAAGCAGCAGAACACAAATAGGGAAGCAAATAAGTTTCAGCTTTTAGCAACGGACATGGGGGGGGAAGAGCAGACCCTTCCATCAGACCAAGTTCACCAGGTTCAAGAGGAAATGATAGGAAATGCCCGAGAGGGAGAAAGAAAGGAGAAAGCCTGCCAGCAACACGAAGAAGGAGAAATATGTATAGCGTCTCCAGCACATCAGGAGGACCCAGAAGATGAGGCCCCCAAAATATTGATGGGCTCGGTCACTAGAGCAAAAGCCAAACTGTTTCATGAAGAAACCTCAGAAAGCAAGGAAGAAGAAGTAGAGCCTCAAAAAAAAAAAGGCAGGAAGCTGAACAAGGTTGTAAGAGAACAAGAGGCTGCCAGAGACAAAGCGGCGGGTAAGCAAACCAGCCTTGACTCGCATGTAAGAATACTTCCCAGCACCAAGCAACCTCAGGGAACAATGGAGGAAAAGAAGGAAAGAATAGGATCTAACCTCTCCAAAAAATAATGAAGATAGTCTCCTGGAATTGCAGAGGATTAGGAGGCAAGCAAAAGACGGAAGCAATCAGAAGAATAAAAAAGCTGGAAAACCCCTCAATAATCATGCTCCAGGAGACTAAAATGCAGGAGACGGACTGTCTCAAAACCCTATCTCAAATTTGGTCCAAAGGAGAAGGAAAGTCAGTTAGTTCGGTAGGAGCCTCGGGAGGGCTCATCACCTGGTGGGAAAAAGGTATGTACAAATGCAACTCCATCTTAAGTAGCAGAAACTGGCTATTTGTAGAACTCGAAGATTTGACAAATAATGAAAAATTTTGGATTGGAAATGTGTATGGGCCTACGCTCCATGGCCATAAAGAAATTTTTTGGGATAAACTAATAGATCTTCATTTAGGAAGAAACTCCTCCCCCTGCATAATTGCCGGTGACTTTAATGTCACCATAAGTGCTGATGAAAGAAGAGGGGGTTCGAAGGTCCGGGACCAGTTTGGAGAAAGGTTGGAAGACCTGCAGGCCTCATGGAATCTGGTGGATATTAAGCCTCTGCAAGGAAAATTCACCTGGAACAATAAGAGAATCGGGCTTGGGCACATAGCAGCTAGGCTCGACAGATTTTTACTCAGCTCTTCCCTTCTTAACAAACCCCTTCTGCCTGACTCAAAAATCTTGGCCTCTGCTGTTTCAGATCACCGACCTATTGCCCTCTTCTTTTATGTCCCTGGAAATCTTGGGCCTCTCCCCTTCAGATATAACCCCGAGTGGCTGGAAAATGACGCCTGCTATGAGGAAGTCAAAGGAATTTGGAAGCAATTTATCCCAGGCTCTCCGGGGTATATTTGGGAAACCAAAATCAAAAATACCAAAAATTTTCTAAAAAGATGGGCAAAGCAAAGTTCGAGGGGATCAGGGGATGAAATTAACACCTTGCAAGAGGAACTGAAATCTTTGCAAGAGCAAATCGAAAAGGAACAGATAACTGAAGCTATGTTAATGCAGGAGAAAATGCTAGAAGCTAAAATTCAACAAGTGAATAGGAAAGAAGAGGAGGAATGGAGACTCCGGTCAAGATGCCTTTGGCTCAAAGCTGGGGATCGGAATACCAAGTTCTTCCATGCTCAGTGCAAAGAAAGGTACAGAAAAAACAATATTCTCAGTTTAACCAAAGAAAATGGAACCAAGATAGACGACCCTACTGAGATAAAGACTGAAGTCAGAAATCATTTTGAGTCTCTCTACAAGAAGGATGAGGATCTGCCTACTGCAGATTTGGAAGGAATGTGCCGAGAAATTCCCAGCCTTGTCACTGCTGAAGAAAATAAAATGCTCATGGAGAAGGTTACTGAGGAGGAAGTCAGGAAAGCGGTGTGGTCTCTTCATCCGGAAAAATCCCCGAGACCTGACGGATTCTCCATTCACTTTTATAGAAAGTGTTGGTATTTACTGAAAGCCGACCTCCTCAGAATGATTAACTGGACCAGAAACCGGGAGAAAATTGGAGGGGGAACCAATTCCTCTTTCATAGCTCTTATTCCGAAAGAGAAAAAAGCTAACACTATAGGGAGGTACAGGCCTATCTCGCTATGCAATTCTTCTTATAAAATCCTCACCAAGGTCTTAGCAAACAGAGTCAAGAAGCTTCTTCCTAAAATTATCTCCCCAAATCAAGGCGGCTTTGTTCCAGGCAGACAAATTTATGATAACATCCTTCTAGTGCAAGAGGCCATTCATTCAAGCAGGCGAAACAAAGACGCAGGTATGGCTATAAAACTAGACATGGCCAATGCTTTTGATAGAGTGAGGCATGTTTTTATTTATACTGTCTTGAGAAAGTTCGGTTTTGATGAAAAATTTATCAGTTGGATTAAAGCATGCATTGGAGCCCCTTGGCTTGCTCCCCTCATAAATGGAAGGCCAACCTCCTTCTTCCGACTTTCACGCGGACTGAGACAAGGGTGCCCCCTTTCACCCTTTCTCTTCGTAATAATGGCGGATTCTCTAAGCAGAAAGCTCAACTCTCTCTTAGCCTCAGATTCTCTGCCTGGCATCTCTTTCACCCGCAATGTTCAAGCAATCAATCATGCCCAGTTTGCCGACGACACTATTCTCCTAGGTAGTGCCTCACCTCAGATTGCTGCAAGATTTAAAACTACTCTTGATCTCTTTCTCAGGACTTCTGGGGGAAAAACAAATGACCAAAAGTGCAATTTTTATACTTGGAACTGCCGCCCAGCCACCATCAGACTTATTGCAGCCATTCTAGCCTTCAAGCCTTGCATGAATTGGACGTCTTTCAAATATCTAGGCACTCCTATCTCTCTCAAGTACCCCCCTTCCTCTGTCTGGACCCCTATCCTTGACAAATTCAAAGCAAGATTAAACTCTTGGGGCTCTCGATGGCTGAATCTGGCTAGGAAAGTTACTCTGATAAAGTCTATTCTGTCCTCCCTCCCTGTCTTTACCTCTGCCATAATGCTCGCCCCGGCCACAATCCAAAAAGCTTTCAGCATGGAGATTAGAAACTTCTTGTGGCAAGGTGGAAAAACACAAAATAAAAAATTCCATTTGGTGAATTGGAAGACTGTTAAAGAAAAGAAGGAGCGAGGAGGGCTTGGAATTCGGGAGCCTGCCTTAGTAAGTAAAGCGCTGGGGGCCAAACTAGCCTGGAGGATTGTAGCTGGGAAAAAGGAATGGTGGAAGGAGGTTATAAGAAAGAAATATACCAGAAGTTCCAGGCAAAGATGTCTGGACAAGCCTATCTCCAAAAAGGGAACAACAATATGGGGACTCATCAACTCCTCAGCGGCCCTAATCTCTGAACATCTTTACTGGATACCTGGAAATGGGAAAATAATAAACCTCTGGATGGACAGTATAAATGGTGACATACCGCTTGGCAAAGTTCAGGGGATAGAGGCCATCAGAGATTGACTGAAAAATATGGACATCAAAAAGTTAAAGGATTTGGTGATCTGGAAAGACAATGGAGATTGGAAAAGCTGGAAGAGATTGGATCCTCCGGCCACCCTAAAAGGGGAATTCGATCTACTCCTTTCTCATCTGCATGGGAAAGCCCCGATCAGTCTAAACGAACAAGACTACAGGGGATGGGGGAAACCTGGCTCGTACTCGGTGAAAGCAGGGTATGAGAAACTTGCTCCCCCCAATCTCCCGATCCACAGAAAATGGAAGAAAATTTGGAACTCTGACGGCATCCCCAAAGTCACTACCTTCTTCTGGCTTTTAACTCATGGTAAGTTGCTAACTGCTGAAAATCTTAGAGTAAGGGGAATCACTGGTCCTTCTAGATGCAAACTGTGTAAAAACGAAGAAGAAAGCTCCCATCATATTTTTCTGGAGTGTCCCTTTGCAGGAAAAGTTTGGGCCCAGGTCCTGGGTAGTCAATGGAGACCAGCCACTCTCCCCACTTCCCTCATCGACCTTTTCGATCATTGGGGACGCACTTTTCCAGGAAAATCAAAAAAGACTATGTGGAGAATCTGTAATCTAATTCCAATGAATATATGTTGGCAGATTTGGTTAAGTCGAAACAAAAGTATTTTTGAGGACAAGAAAGTGGATAGTAACAGAGTAGCCATAAAAGCTATTGCAATGATCGAAGACTCACTCTCCACTAAAAAGGTCTCTCTCCCTGCTCAAGAGCCCCTAACTCTATCGGAATTTCAATGGTGTAGCATGTTTGTGAAGGGCAGCTTCCTTCAGTCCAAAAAAGAACGCTTCAACTATGTTTGGGAAATCAGAAAAGACCCTGATACATTTGCCAGGTGGTGGAAGGAGCAAGAAAGTCATAGCATATTCTTTGATGGGGCTTCCAAAGGGAACCCCGGGGTGGCAGGTGCGGGTGGGATTCTTTTCGATCCCGGCGGAAAAAAAATCACAGAATTTGCTTGGGGATTAGGCAGGAAAACTAATAATGAGGCAGAATGGTTAGCTCTCATCCTCTCATTAGAAATGGCCTCCAACTACAGCATAGCCAATCTCAAAATTTATGGAGACTCCAGGCACGTCATCCAAATCATGCGAAGAGGATATGCCTCGCTAGGCTCAAAAGCAGATAGATACATGCAAAGAATTAAAACCAATACATTATCTTCAAAGGCCTCCTTCTTTCATATCCTCTGAGAGAACAACAAGGTGGCGGATCAAGCGGCAAATCAAGGAATTAGGCTCGCAGTCGGGCAAACTAAGGATCACAAAGGAGTCTTGGGATTTCATTTTATCCCTTAATTTAACAATGTCTTGGCCCTTTGATTTTTTAACGTGGATGTTGGTTAGGGTCTTGGCCTTGAGGGACCATCCACTCCCTCTAAACTTTGGCCTCCCCCTCTTTTTATTCTTATGCATGAAATCACCCTCCGAGTACCCTCCCACACGCTCCTCCATCTGCCTCCCCGTCCGACCCACCACCTGTCTCCTCGTTCTCTCCCCCGGTGTCAGCTCCCACGGGGCTTCCTTAACTCCCCCATCCACCCTCCTTATTCCTCCCTCCGCGATGGCTCTCCCTCCCCATCTCCCCGAAACTCTGAGCCGTCTATCCCTCGGGGAGCTCGTTTCTTCTGCTCCTCGTCTCTCGCAGGCGGATAATTGGGAAACAATGCCGTCAATCAGGGCAGCCATTGCTGCTTTAAACAGAACCTTGATTGACATCAAGTTTGCAGCCAGGAGAACTTATGAAGCGGTCTGTTCCAGCGTGAACCAGAATGCTGAAATGGCGTCGGTCATAACGCACATTTGCACTCAGTTATCCTGCCAGGATTCCAGAATTGATGATCTGGAACGAAATATTTTAGAATTAATGGGAAAAATTGACAGAATGCAGGAAGATATGGCCGATTTCTTCAGAGCGACGCAGGGAAGCTGGGTACACGAAAATCCAACGGTGAATCAGGAAATAAAGCAAGTGATGGTGGACGCTTCGTCCGTCAAGCTTAGGAAGAAAGGCTAGCCCAGCCCAGGTTTCAAAATTTTTGTTTTTGGTTAATGTATTTTTGTAAACTCCTCTGTAGTCAGTTTGTAAAAGTTTATGCCAGCTCTATGCTGGACAATTTCAGGAAGACCAAACTCAGAGATTATAATGTAATGCAGATAGTTATGGTAGTGTTAGTTGGTCCTGACACCTCAGCACTGTTAAAAACTCTGTTTGCAAGTCTGTAATGAATAGCTGTGCACAGCTTTATAAATATAATCTTTTCTCTGTTACTGTTAAAAAAAAAGTAGGACATCATCAAAAGGAAGATTTGCATCTCATACTTGCATGGTTTTGAGTCAGGTCTAAATTTCCATTTGTCCACTTAATCGCATAAGATAAAATCAAATGGTAGTTAAGTTAAAATATTTAGCAACTTGAATGATAGATTAGAGACGTGTTCCGACATCTTAAAGCATAGGAGCTATCGTTATTTGTCTACACTACATTCTAGGGTCTATGTAGTTCTTCCACGTACTCGTTGGTATATTGAATGACCTTTCACATACTTTTATGGTATATTGAAAGGTTGTTTCACATACTCGACGATATATAGGAAGGCCCCTTTCGTACGGTTGTGCATTAGACAACACTACTACAGATTTGAGATCCCACATACCTTGTGTATATCGGGAGACGCATTTAGGATCTTGGAACCATATGAGTAAACATATTTTCCATCTTATTGTTGCAATACACTGAGAACAACACTCGGGGAGATTACTACTCACGTACTTCTACGTAGTTGGGTTAACGTTCAGGGGTATGGTCCAAATACTCCATGGTTAGTGCTCTGAAATATTGGGCCAAGTATAACTATTGGACCCTACAATATATCGTGAGTTGCGACGATTTGAAAATCCTCTGAGAATCCGGCTTATTTATCCATCTCTTTCACAGACTGCTTGTTGCTTTTAGATTTGAGTTGTGTGGTAATTTTCAGGTTCTTAGAGAGTTTATATATGATAAACTTTTCCGGGACTACCAACCAAGAGACCCCCTTTCAGGGTATGTCTTTTGTTTTTCCTCAAGATTGAGGTGTTGGTCCTCCCTTCATGGCCACATTGAGCCTTCCCAGATTGACTATAGGATTACCAGTATGGTTATTCTCCAATCCAGTTATCCCAAGTTCATAAATTGTTTCGGATCACAGTCCTCCCCCATAAGAGCATCAACCTCACATTGATCATTTTTCTTCTTCATCAAATGTTGAGTCTGCTTCCCTTTCTTCCCCTTCGCCTACTAAAAAATATGACGTTAGTAAACATGTGGATAAGAATAAGAACACTAAGTAGAAGGTCAAAGCTCCAACCTATAACCATCATGTTGTAATCCCACTAGCCACTGATCATCATGTTGGGAGTATTCATGAACCTGTTTCGAATCTTCATAAACCTAAGTTCCCTTGCAGGTTTTTCGAGGGGCCCCATTTTATTAAGTATTTCCATGGTATTCCCAAGGTCTTAGAAGTATGGTCGTAAGATTCTGAATGGCTCATGTTGTCAGCCTATGGACATCATATTTATGATACCTTCTCAACCAATGAATCTATGGTTAAGAGTCAGGAAAGTAAAGTCAAGAATCCGTGCTTATTATGTAGGGACATGCACCGTACTTGCCTTTGTCCTCGCATGGAGGAATATTCCCAATTATTGGAGGGAATTTATGTGTCTCAATCATAACCTCCAACGAGTTCTAGTAAATTTCCTCTTGACTTGTTGTCGATTGATCAAGAGGTTGATCTAGTTTCATCCTCGATCGATCCCACTCTTCCCTTGAAGAGTGAAACCCAATTAGTCGATCTGGTTTCATCCTCAGCCGATCCCACTCTTCCCTTAAAGAGTTAAACCCAAATGGTCAATCTATTTTCATCCTCGGTCGATCCCACTCTTCCCTCAAAGAGTGAAACCCAAGCAGTTGATCTAGTTTTATCCTTGGTCGATCCCACTCTCCCGTTAGAGAGTGAGTCTAATACCACTCAGGTTCTTATTGATAATACAGATTCTACCATGCATGGGGGAATTCCTCATTCTATTATAAGACCCCCCAAGTAATGAGGCTTACGATATTCCACCTTTGGTTCCAAATCAGTCGCTTTTTATCGATTGGAACAAACTCTCTACACCTCGCCTTCCTTCCTATCTGCCTTTTGAAATCATTGTGCAGGTTGGTCATATAGATGTACCTCATACTATAGTTGATGAAGGTGTCGCAGTTAGCATTTTTTCCCCAAATGATTGGCAGGATATGGGTTCCTTACAGCTTGTTCCCATTAGTCAGAATTTGTTAGCTTTTAACAGGGGAATCAATAAACCTCTGGGGGTTGTTCCTCAGTTGCCTATTTCATTAGGATGAAAAATGGTCTTTATTGATGTTTTGGTAGTTCCAGGTCCTTTGGATTTTAATCTGCTCCTCGGATGAGATTATGTCTATGTGATGAAAGATCTTGTGTCCACACTCTTCCGAGTTTTGTCTTTCCCTCATGACAGACGCATTGTGACTATCGACCATCTTTCGTTTGTTGAATCTCATCCGACTACCGATCTTCCAACTTATGTACAAGCAGTATATTACCCTCCACAGGTCAATTATGTGGCGTTATATCCCATGATGTAAACTCCCGCTGAATACGGGCCTCTCTTTGATTACTCGTCTTCTTTAGCCTTAGATTCAAGAGTTTCCATGTTTTATCTTCCTTCCAATGAGGACCTCTTAGAAGCCATGACCAAGGCTTATCATTCGATATGTATTCCTTCTAGAGTGGTGTCCTCTTGGGAGCCATGAAGTGGTATGAGCATAGTTCCCTTTCTGTGTCAAGATCGTTAAAAAATGAAACAGGTCATATAAGCAGAGTTCTATTCCTATGTCAAGCTCATTAAAAAATGAAATTGGTCATTATGATCATGGTTCCTTATCTGTGTCAAGCTCATTAAAAAATGAAACAATACCCCACGAGCATAGTTCTATTCATGCGTCAAGCTCGTCAAAGAATGAAACAGATCCCCTCCCTTTGAGACGAGTCTTTCGACAAATTTAATATACAAACCTTCATTTCATTCTCCTATTCTATTTAATCCTCTTTTTTCTTCCTCCCATGGTGAATATATTCCTATTTGTAACCATGATTTTGATTGGATGAAAAAAAAGAGTAGGTGAACAAAACGAAGCTTGGGGGGAATGTATACAGCCTCTGGACATCAGACTGGAGGTAAGCCGTCAAATTCTTATGCCAGGGGAATGTCACGTACCCACCCTTCTATCCCATGTAAGGAGGGGAACATGGCACTAAAATCTGGGCTTTTTTTACATAAAATCAGTCCATTCATTAGGTTCATACACATAAAAGAGATGTGTGCAGATGGAAATCAAACAAACATGCACAGCGGAAATGAACTCATCCACACACATATTACATGACTATCATTCAATTTAACACAGTCAACAAATTAATACATTTGCAGAAGTAATTACATAAGAAAATACTCATCTTGATGTAATGTTGTCCCAACAACTAGCTATGTCACTGCAACGTTCCTCCCAACCGTAGGTCTCTGCCCAGCCTGTATTCTTTTAGCACTAAGAGACCACCCCCGAGCTGGGCATGATATCTACAAGGAACTTGGGACTCTCAAACCTTGCACGGCCAAAGCAATGGATACCCATCTCAACCCCAACATTCTTTTACACACAGTAGCTCAAAACTGGCATGGATACATAATTCAACCATGGATTCACAGAATAGGGTCAGTGGGTTTTCCCCAAAACGTGGGCACACCAAAAATGGATTGTGGGAAGAGGGAATCAACCCCAGGGAAGAAAACCGATTTCTCCCACAGATGTATGAGCATTAAGTGGGCCAAAACGGCCTCAATTAAACCCCAAATAATTTCCCCTCTCTTCCCCACTGTTAGCCACAACAAAAATGCCCTTCCCAGCTAGGAAAACGAAGGTAAACACAGGAAAGTCATGGAGGGAAATGCCCAGGAAGTTCTAAACTCATGAGAGAGCAAACTGATGGTTGAATAATAGCTTGGGGAGCAATTTCGTGGCCCTTTTCTTTCCCAAGAAGCCAAACACGAAAATATAGGAAGGGTGGCTTTCCCATACTCGAATTTGGACAGCCATACCTCTCCATTCCCAAGGCATTAACTACCTCAACCAACTCTTGGGAGAAATGAATGATTGGGTACAAAAGTCAACATGGGTAGTTGAGGGTTCATGGGTTCTCTCATTGACACTTGGCTTGACTCAATTGGCTCAAGGGTTTGAATATCCTCCTACCAATTCCTTGTAATATCATGCCCCCATCTCTTGTTGCATTGCATAGCTAGTTGTGGGAATTTATATTAAAATGCATAATTACAATTCCCATGGTTCACTAGCACATGGGTAGCATAATATCAAATACTTGCCTCTAAGTGTTCACTAGAGGGGCCTTGGCCTTGAACTCCACGCTAGGAATCATACATAATATGCATACATTATTTACATTATAGCCCAAAATATTATAAGGGTCAAAATGGGGGACGTGACATTCCCCTCCCCTTGGAATAACACCATCCTCGGTGTTCCCGTACCTAGGAATACATACATGCTATATACATGTCCAAAATTCACAAAATGTGGCAGGTCTGTCCTGCATTTCACCTTTTACTTGGGTTTTCAGGACCAAGTCCTTTGGTCTTCACAAACGGCTCTTGCTGGATGGGACCTTCTAGCTCTGCATGAGGGCATTGTTCCAAAATAATCCCTTCCCTTTCTTTACCTTCCCACTGATCTACAAGTATGGAACTTTATGGAGGCTACCCTCTTGATGTTCCATTGTTGGGCAGTCACGGAGGTAATGATTTCCTCCACATCCCCAACATTTCATTGGTTGCTTTACCCTTTCCTGCTCAAATTCCTTTGAGTCTTCCCACCTGGAACGTTTCTTAATCGGCTGATTGGATGAATGCTTCTTCATGGATCCACTTTCCTTTCCCTTACTGATTGCTCCCAGAATGCTTTTTACCTCTTTTTGCAGGCGAATAGAGTCCTGCAAAACCTTTTGGTTCATCTCATTCTGTTGCCTCTGCAACTTGATCATTTCTCCAAGATTTTCTTAGGTCCTGGCAATTGTTTGAAGAAGACTTTAAGCCAACTCTAATAGCCCTTGGTCTACTGCCATGGTCAATGGAAACAACTGACCATTCTTTGCTCACTAGCAACACTTTCTTGTTCCAGCTACAACCAATTGTTTCACCTTCTTACCTGTGAAATTCATAATGGAAATCCTTTGTTAGGACAAGCATAATATAAACATTAAAATTAGTCAATTATTTTCCCAATTGACATGGAATGTCCATGATTCATTCATGGGACTTCCACACTTTCATGCTTTCCACATACACATGAACTCATTCATGTTCATTCTTTCACACGAAATTTACTATTTCAGCATTCACAATTCATTTTAAGCAATTAAACACAATCTATTTTCAGCCATGACATGCACTCAACAATCTTTTGTTTTATGAATGCATCAATTGAAAGGAAAAAGAGTAGGAGTTTCTCCCTCTTAGTCTTGTTCTATTATGGAGCTACACCATTTCCGTGGTTTCATGCTCCTTAGTCTCTTTCACTTCACGGTGAATGCTTTGACTTTCCTTTCTTGGCTATGACACTTAGTGTCTAAGGTCTGTCTAAGGATTTTTAACTAGGAACCCTCCTCCATAGTTTCCTACAGAACCTTTGGCTGCTATGACCCACTCATGTCCACTAGCACCATATTTCATTACTGCTCATACTGAGCTCTTTAGGATGGTCATATGTACATCTGCATCTCTAGGATGCCTTCATAATCCTTGCTTCCAGCAATACCTACACTCAAACATTGAATCAATTCACATGTTTAGTTCATTTTTATAGGTTTTATCTCTAAACAAGAGTTTAGGAAATCATAACCAAATCATATACACACGTATATTAATAAGCAAGAAGTTGTAAGGTAACCGAATAATTATCTGTATTGGATGTCTTCACTTTATTCCATGAGATCCTTCTTTGCTTTGCAAGCCTTAGATTTCTCGTGGACACAATTATGAATGTTGGGCCAGCACGTAGGCTACTCCACAATCATTCGAATTGGCAATGCCAGGCCAGTACGCTGACTGGGTTTATCAATCATTTCCTTTAGCAATATGCTAGGCCAGTGCTCCGACTGGTTTTATCAATTGTTTAAGGGGTGTTGGGCCAGCGTACATGTTGCTTTACCATATCAAGTAGTTAATTCCCAACTAGTCACTCTCTGGACTTATCAAGAACTTTATAGCATTCAACCAGCTACTCCCTAGATTTCTCAATAATTTATATTGCCCACTCATTTACTCTCTGGATTTACTAGCAAATTATATCGCCCACTCATTACTCTCTGGATTTACCAGCAACTTATAGTTCTTTTAGGGTGTTTCTTTCCTGCAATGACCAAGGTTTTCAGCAAAGAAACAATAGTGTATCAGCTTAGCTGTTAGAAGACTTATACTTGAAATCTTCATTATTCCAAACAAGACATAAATGAAAACGAATACTTATCTGTATTGTGCGTTTCTCCTCTAGTCCACAGGGTCCTGCTTCGCTTTGCAAGCCTTGGAATCGCCTATGGACTTGGATGTAGTTAACGCTTAACCAGTACACCTCCCCATCGGTTGGATTTACCAAGCATTTGGTGATTCCCAACCAGTCCCATACCTGGTTGGCCCTCTCGAGTGCCGAGCCAGCACATTCATCTGGGTCATTAACCAATGGAAGGAAACAGCATCACCTGACCATCATAGGTCAAGGCTCTACTATGGATCCATAGGCATCTCAGGGTTTTTAGTCAGTCTTGGCGCCCGCCCTCCTACTGCTGACCCAATAGGCATCTCAAGGTTTTCAGTCAGTCTTGGCACCCACCCTCCTACTGCTGACCCAATAGGCATCTCAGGGTTTTCAGTCAGTCTTGGAACCCGCCCTCCTAATGCTGACCCAATATAGATTTTATGCCTTCACTAATGTCACCACACCTTCTTGCACCATAACCCTTCACACACACATCAACTCTTCATTCATACAAGGACGCCACTCCTTCTCTTGTGCAAATCGGTGGTTCCTTTTAGGAACTTTATAGGTGACTTTCTTGACTGCAGGTTAGCATGGCCCCACTCACATAAAAATGATACCCCTTTTCACTACACAGATCCCTGATTTTTTCCATCCGTTCCGGTATTATTTAGTGTGAGCATAGAAAGGTTTCCAATTCCTATACAGCCCTTCTGCGTACCCTTCTTCACTTTGCCTCTTAACGTGTAGTACCAATTGGCATCTGTGTAGGCTGACAACACAAAAAGGATAAGCAGGCTTATCAGTATTGCTTCTCAAAATCGCAACCACATTCCATAACATTCACTATCAAGTATTGAAACACCAAGAATGCATCCATTCCCTTAGGGTGTAGTCAATATTGACAACCCTATCATGACCCGCCACCAAAAAAGGTGTGCACCCCCTTTCCAATGTGATCCATGTAGGCCCTAATCATACTCAAGTAGTTTGAAATGATATAAATAAATAAAATAGAGCATGCTTTGCATATTAACCCTAATAATTTAGACATGCATGTTCTTATCTAGGGTCACAGAATACTCATTCATGTTGCAGATGTATCTTTTCTTCATTTGCGAAGAATGGGGGCTCCCTTCTCTGATTCAACAGTTCTTCGGTTTGCCACCCTAATCTTTCCACGTTCCATAATCCACTCATGCCTTCTTGGCATAGCTTTACCATCTCATTCTCATGGTTTTCCAGCATAAAGCTTAGCTAAGATGTCATCTTTAATAGATGTAATGGTGTTTTACCCGAAACCCATTTCCAAAGAATGGGGTCCTTCCCATGGAGTTCGGCTTCTGTAGGTCATCACACATGGTCTTCCTACAATGTGTCTTCCTGGCACATTTATCAAATAGACAAATAGTCAGCAGCATTTAACAATAATCATTCAATGGCATTAATAATTAAATTCAAGTATGAATTTGCAATTCTGTTCTCTACAGAAATTGATTTGCTTAGCCACGAGTCTGTTCTCATATCGTTTGGCTCTTGCTCATGGTAGATTCCAATATTCGTCATGGACTTACCCACATTTTCCATGCCCAAAACAATCTACCTGAAATCTGAAACTTCAATTAGCCAAACGCTTTGTAATTATCTTGTGCATATAATATTTCATTGTTGCAACAGCCACTGAAGTGATCTCAGAATTATAACACTCAATAACTCAAACACCCTCAACTATTAACATTTGAAATGCAACGAAATATATATATATACACATCATCATCATAATAGAATTGCGAGACACAGTCACATCATTTATGCAATTTAAATGAAGCTTTAAATACTCATCACTTCATAGTTGTATCATTTTATGCAACTCATGTCTACCTTCTTATATATTCAATCCTTCTCCTGCATTCCCAGCAGCTCATGAAATGGTCTCAAGATTAACAATAGTTCACCATTTAGTCTACCATCTAAATGTAATGAAACATACACCACAACCATGCATTCACATTCAGGCACTCAATACCATATGCAAACCAAATCAACATAGTTGAACATAGTTGAAGGGATCTTACCAAATCCTCTTTCAACATTCATGCAATTAAGCACAAATAACCATTACCTGCATGGCTGTCATTAACATCATTTGATGTTACCTGATCAGTTGGCCTCTTACCAAGGCTTCACAGTTCTTTTTCCAACCTCATGCTCATAGATTTGTTGCACCATCTTTTCCTCATAAGGTTGTTGGTCATATGCAACAATCATCATCCATGCCCTTAGTCATGCTTCGGTTGTCCTTGGTCCTATAACCATTGCAAACATGACTAGTTATTTAGCAACCACCATAATCATCTTTAAGTGGCTCATAGCATATGCAAAACTTCACTATTATACCAATATGCAATATCATATATATACACAAGTATTTTTACATGCACTGTGCAATGTTTATCAATATGCTATCTAGTGCATATTCATTTCAGCTATCTAATCTCTTACATTTTCAATCATGCTTCTATGGTCAGATTCATACAACCATTATCAACAACATTACTGGTGATCAACCATAAGTAATACCATTAATGGGCTATTGCATGTGTAACTTTCACTACCTTTACCCATATGCAACATCATGCTTTATGCATAAGTGATTCACATGCACTATGCAATGACTCCTTAGTCATGCCCATTAATTCATATGCATTACTCTCTTGCATTTCCAACATCCCTATGCCATAATTTTCAACTTATGAAACTTAGGAAATATAAATACAATAGCAAGAGAGGAGTGAAGGAATTCCCCCTTTCCAATTTCCTCATTGTAGCATGGGGTTTCCTCTTCCACATCATAGCTGATCCAATTTCATGGGCTTTCCTACCAAGCACACAATCATTAGCTATGATATTCTGATGAAATAGCAATTCAATATATACATATGTGTATAACATTCATTCTTGCTATTTTCCAAATATACAATTCCTATGCTATAACATAAATAGTTAAGGTGAGAAGCTTCCCTCTTATCAATGTTGCCTTACTGCTCCCATTGCTCTTCCGCAATGCATATCACAGCCAATTACTTTTAATAAGGCTTCCACAAACCTTCCATGCAATTCCTGTTTCTCATCCCAAGAATGCATTTTACACTTTCAATGACTGTCTCCGGGGGACGATGGGGGTCAAGGGGGCTTTCAATTTTGCGTAATCTGGCGCATGAGTTCAAAGCGATTTTTCAACTTTCGGCACCTGAAAAATTTCCCTGGAAAACGACTGAAATTCCCTGTTTCGGAGCAACTCACTGAGTCTTTCCATCATTGTGGACCAACTCATTGAGTTCTTCCGCCGTTGCGGACCAACTTGCCGAGTTCTTCTGCCGAAAGACACTTAAAAAAAATTTCGGACCAACTCGCCGAGTCCTTTCGCAGTTGCGGACCAACTTGCTGAGTTCTTCCGCCGTTGCGGACCAACTTGTCGAGTTATTCCGCTGTTGCGGACAAACTTGTTGAGTTCTTCCAGTCGAAAACTCAGCTTTCCTCCTGTCACTGCGGCGGAACTCACCAATTCCTTCCGACACTACGGTGGAAACTCACCAACGTTTTCCGCCATTGTGGCACAAACTCATCAATTCCTTCCGACACTCCGGCATAAACTCACAAACTTTTTCTGTTGTTGCGGCGCAAACTCACCAACGTTTTCCACCGTTGCGGACAAACTTGCCGAGTTTCGTCGTCGTTGTTGACGAACTCGCCGAGTTCTTCCGGTTTGGCGAACTTACAAATTTCCGGTCGACCATTTCGGAAAAAACTCATAAGTTCCTTTCGTCGTTGCAGACGAACTCGTTGAGTTTTGCCGTCATTGCGGACGAAAAATCGTAAGTTCTTTCCAATACAGACTTAGACAATTTTTCAAAAACACTTAGAAAATTTTTCAAAAATTTGAAAGTTTGAAAATTTTCTTAATGGTCTATAATGAGCAAGAAGCATACTTACCCCTGCAAGCTATGTTAGGTAGCCCATGAAGGCCCAAATGTTGCAACCTTCGCTCTGATACCATCTATCACGTACCCACCCTTCTATCCCATGCAAGGAGGGGAACATGGCCCTAAAATCTGGGCTTTTTTTACATAAACTCAGTCCATTCATTAGGTTCATACACATAAAAGAGGTGTGCATATGGAAATCAAACAAACATGCACAGCAGAAATGAACTCATCCACACACATATTACATGACTATCATTCAATTTAACACAGTTAACAAATTAATACATTTGCAGAAGTAATTACATAATAAAATACTCATCTTGATGTAATGATGTCCCAACAACTAGCTATGTCGCTGCAATGTTCCTCCCAACTGTAGGTCTCTACCCAGCCTGTATTATTTCAGCACTCAGAGACCACCCCCAAGATGGGCATGATATCTATAAGGAACTTGGGACTCTCAAACCCTGCACGGTCAAAGCAATGGATACCCATCTCAACCTCAACATTCTTTTACACACAGTAGCTCAAAACTAGCATGGATACATAATTCAACCATGGATTCATAGAATAGGTTCTATGGGTTTTCCCCAAAACGTGGGCACACCAAAAATGGATTGTGGGAAGAGGGAATCAACCCCAGGGAAGAAAACCGATTTCTCCCACAGATGTATGAGCATTCAATGGGCCAAAACGGCCTCAATTAAACCCCAAATCGTTTTCCCTCTATTCCCCACTGTTAGCCACAACAAAAATGCCCTTCCCAGCTAGGAAAACGAAGGTAAACACAGGAAATTCATGGAGGGAAATGCCCAGGAAGTTCTAAACTCGTGAGAGAGCAAACTAATGGTTGAATAATAGCTTGGGGAGCAATTTCGTGGCCCTTTTCTTTCCCAAGAAGCCAAACACAAAAATCTAGGAAGGGTGGCTTTCCCATACTCGAATTTGGACAGCCATACCTCTCCATTCCCAAGGAATTAACTACCTCAACCAACTCTTGGGAGAAATGAATGATTGGGTACAAAATTCAACATGGGTAGTTGAGGGTTCATGGGTTCTCTCATTGACACTTGGATTGACTCAATTGGCTCAAGGGTTTGAATATCCTCCTTCCAATTCCTTGTAATATCATGCCCCCATCTCTTGTTGCATTGCATAGCTAGTTGTGGGCATTTATATTAAAATGCATAATTACAATTCCCATGGTTCACTAGCACATGGGTAGCATAATATCAAATACTTGCCTCTTCTAGATCGAGCGTTCACTAGCGGGGCCTTGGCCTTGAGCTCCATGCTAGGAATCATACATAATATTCATACATTATTTACATTATAGCCCAAAATATTATAAGGGTCAAAATGGGGGACGTGACAGGGAAAACTTCCAACCTTTGGATATCATGTTGGGAAGAAACCTGCCAATGGGAATTATATTGAGAATAGTTTATTTTCTGTTACAAGCTTGTTGAAAAATGAAGCAGATATCATGAGCATTCTTTTCACCTGTCTTCGAGCTCGTTAAAAATAGCAAGATGGTATTTGAGGTTACTTTTTATTTTTTCATGCTCTGGTTCAAACATGAAAAATATTCCGAGTGATTTTGAAACCATTGTCGTGCTCATTAAAAATTGAGTAAAAAGGTGTGTATAACGAGTATAGGTTTATCACTTTATCCGGCCTCACTAGAATACTTACGTAAAAAGAACTGTGTCGAGTTTACTTTTTTCTTTGTCATACTCGGTCATCAACCATGACAAATTTGTACATGGATTTCTCTTTAAGTTCTTTTCAGACTCCCTAAATATGAAAAGATTGTTGATCGAACTTGTTTATTTCACGCTTGTAAAAGGATTTGAAAGGACGTCTATTTGGTGATAGTTTATCAATTTTTTGGACTGTTTAGACTATTTATGAAAAATTAATACTCTAGTCAATCATGATTAGAAGAGTTCTCTCTCATGTTGTTTTATCCTTTTTCGGGTGAGGAGACTAAATTTTACAAAAAAGAACCATTAGGAGTCTTCTTTTGACCATTTCAGACATTCTAAATGTGAAACGTCACCAAGTTTACCTTATTTGAACTCATAAAATTACACATGGAAGGACCCTTTTTGGGACCGAACCCCTCCTTTCTCGGGTTCGTAAAAAATGTGATATTGGACTCATCATATGATGAGCTACATCGAGCATTTGTTACCCTCTTCCATCTTGTTAAAAATAAAAGAGGCACTCATCCATCGTGATGGGGAAACTAAGGGAATGGGAATATGTATTTGAGTCTATATTAATGGAAGCTTAAATTAACCTTTTAACATGGAACCTGTCAACATTCTAGTCAAACAGTTGGATAGTCAACTAGTCTTTGAGTCATACCAATTCCATGAGTCATTCTACTCCTTTGGGTACTCCAAATAATGATTCATTCATTTGTTGCATTATGTCTTGGTCTCTATGATGTTTATTGAATGATTCCAAGTCACTTGTCGTGAAATTAAAATGTTCAAAGGAAGTCTTTGGTCGGAATCAATATTCACAGTCATTAATCCTTCCATTGTGTCAGTCGTCGTTGTTTACCATTACACCTTTGTGTCAGTTCACACTCATTTTATATAACATCTTATATCACTTCCTTTTTTAGTTTCGTGTTGATGATGTGGGATACATCGTGCCCCTCATTTGATGGGTCTATCCTTGTCGACTACAACACATCATCCGAGGATTGGACCTCGAAACTAGTTAAGTACCTTGGGCCTGCATGCCTTAATGGCAGGTTTCCTCGCTTTCGACGGTAGGTTCTCATCATTGACCTCTGATCGAATGATTACACATATGTTCGACTCCAAATCATTTATTCGCATTCGTTGGGATGTACTAAGATACCTTATGGATCATTGTCATCATTGGCGGTTTCCATCTCACTTGTTAACGATGTACATAATTGATCGGTAATCAAGTGGTTTCTACCATGTTAAACTTCAACACATTGTAATCACATGGTTAGATTCGTATCATTTCAGGAACAAGTATAAGACCCTGGGTTGTTCTTATTATTACACCCAGGATGCAATGGATATTTTTTTGTAGGTTCCCACACAAATGTTATGGTGGAAACCTCATTGATGTACTATCACATAGATCATCTCTTGTATTGATCGTGGTTGTATCATTATCTCATAATGGATCTACGCTTGTATTTTAGTATCCATGATTGTGTTCAGTCATTCAGATATGGATCCAAGCTATATTTTGGTGGCCATATCATCGATCAATATCAACATGGATCTGCAATGTATTGGTCGACAACCATGTTGTGATTCGTTGGGATGATAAAATTATTGTACTCCAAAAGATCCTTGGTTATTGTTGACAGATTTCCAACCAACGGTTCCTTTCCTCGATCCTTTATACTTTATCCATCAAATTATTTCACCTATCTTGTTACTCTAGCTTCATACTTTTGGGGGCATTATGTTACATGGAATTTTTGTACTCATCATGATTACGAACCATGTACACTTTATCCTTGCCTAAATACCTAAAGTACTTAGCCAAAACTCCTTGAAAGATGAGTCATTAGGTTTTTTCCCTATAAAAACCTTGTTTAGAGAGGTCGACGCACCTTACCTTACAACAGAGCTCGTCTTTCCTAATCGACACACCTTGCTCTACTACAGAGCGCGTCGCTGGCGCATGTTGTTAGTGTAATACACCTAGGAACCCTAATGATTATTATTTTGTAAGACCTTATGTTATTATTTGATTTGACATTATTGACCAAGTGAGGTCAAGACATTGTAAAAGAATTATTATTTTTAAATTATTAAATAACTAAGAGAATCAAAACTGAAAGCATTGTTGAAGAGTGTTTGCTGGCCCACAAGGAGAAATGACAAATGTTAAGAGGAAAACCATTGTGGCAATACATCCTAGTAAAGTTGCACATGATGCAGGAGGAATCCTCCCCAAAATTCAGGTCATGACTCCTGTTGGACCATTACAAGCAGGTGGTTCATGAATGACCTAAGTCCTAGGAAAATGATATAAAGCATCGATTTAATCCACTGAGCAGGAGGCTTATGATGAAAGGGGAGAATACATTGAGTATTGATTCATCCAATGAGCGGGAGGCTTATGATGAAGTGATATTTGTGACCTAGCTTATGCAAGAGGAACGCTGTGACCCGTCTTTGTCCTTTTGGTTCAACAAACATGCTCGGGGGTTTCTAAACAAGTAGTTTGGTTGTTCTGGAAGTTGGTTGGGAGGAACAATGACCCTCAGGTTTGGTTCGCCTCTTCCAGTTCAGGTTCTATTTATTTAATTTATGAACTATCTAATGATTGCTTTGCTTATATAAGGTTCTTTGTATTTATTTCTGAATTGTCTATTCATTGTAAATGATATCTAATGATTGCATTGCTTAGATCAGGCTCTGTTTATTTATTTTTGAACTGTCAATTTACTATAAATGATATCTAATGATTGCATTGTTTAGATCAGGTTCTATTTATTTATTTTTGATCTACCTATTTACTGCAAATCACATTGCATTGCTATAAATGATATCTAATGATTGCATTGCTTAGATCAAGTTCTAGCTATTTATTTTTGAATATCTGGTTACTGTAAATGATAACTAGATTGTTAAGCAGAACGATTTCCTTGTTTAGTTCAAGTTCCATTTATCTTATTTCTGAAAATGCCTGTTACTGTAAAATATATCTAAATCGTTAAGCATAATGAATATATTGCTTAGTACATGTCCCATTTATTTAATTATGCAATTATCAATCACTTTAATGATTCCTAAGCTGTTATTCAAAATTATTGTATTGATTCAGCTATCTTTTTATCATTATGCATTTACCCATTACTGTAAATGATCCCTAAAATAATATTCAGAATGATTACATTGCTATTTATGTTATTAACTGTCTTTTATCATTTTGTAAAGATTGATTTCTGTAAGTGAATCTTAAGTCTTTATCCAGGAGGATTACAAGGTTTAGGCATGTTTTCACAAGATGTTTTACAGTACAGTACTGCTTATTCTTGCTTATGCATGTTATCGTGTTTATGTATGTTATAAAAAATGATTACCTTGCTCATGCATGTTAGCATATAAGGTTTTACTGTACATTACTATTTTATTCTTGCTTATGCATGTTATCTTGTTTATGAATATTATAAAAAATGATTACCTTGCTCATGCATGTTAGCATATAAGGTTTTAATGTACATTTCTGTTTTATCTTGCTTATGCATGATTATCTTGTTTATGCATGTTATCATATAAGGTTACTGTACATTATTGTTTACTATAATATTTATTATTCAATTTCTTTATTCAAAAGTATATATATATATATCAATCATGTATCAATGTCTGTTTAAATCCCTTATTGTTATAAGCAAAATAATGTACATGGTTTATTGCAAATGGGTTTATAAATTAGGCGTTTTGATCTATAACTCTATTATATATATAAATATGGTATTTATATAGATTTAAAAGTGGATTTATATAGAACATAATGCTTGCATATTATACAGATCCGAATGGCTTAATGAAATAAAAGTCTATAACAAAAGCATACGTTTATAGAACATATGCGACCGGTTTTAGGCGTTTTTCTCTTACATAGATTTGAAATATAATATTACAGTTTCCAAACCCTAGATATTGATTTAATATGTAAAAAAAATACAAGTTCAAGCTTTTATCTAAGTTCTGGCTTACCCTGTAAGCGTTTCCACAATCGTCGAATCCACCGATTCCACAAGGCGAAATCGTTGTTTTTAACACTTGAAATATCGGGGTTCCACAACCCACATCCACAATTACGGAAGTAGGATTGTGGAACCATTGAAATAAATGGTCGGAAACAGGGTTCCACAACCCGCATCCGCAATTGCGGCAGTCAGATTATGGAATCCTTGAAATAAACGGTCAGAATCGGGTTCCGCAATTGCAAAAGTTGGATTGCGGAACCGTTGAAATAAACGGTCGGAGTGTTAAGATTCAATATGCTAAGACATAAAATATCAGCATTACATTTCATTTCAAAACAATAACATATACAGGATCACTGAAGAAACAACAAGCACATCATAAATACAAGAGACATAGATTTATCCTGGGAAACCCTCATGGGGTATAAAACCCAGCAAAGCTTCCTCAATATAGATGACCAGCAAATACAAATATGTAAACCAAAGACATGAGCTCCTCTTCCTCCACAACAGACTTCTCTCACACAAGTGCACCACTCACAAGTGAATGAATGAGTGAGATAAGTGAGGAACATCCTCCTCTACTTATACTTGTTCCCTGACTGAATTTTACACAAGCTAGGTCAGCCCCAACTTAATTACTGGGCTAAACACCCCATTACAACTGACTGGGACGACCCCTCTAGAGTGGTCTAATAACTCTTTGACCCACATAACACATACAGGGCCGACCCCCACTAGGGAAGTCTAATAACCCAAGTTACAACCATCCAACGGAGGAATAAACATCTCCGGATATACAATAAGATCTTCACGGAGGAATAAAACATATTCAGAATAATAAAGTACAAATATAATATTCTTAGAAGTTACAATATCTCAACACTCCCCCTTAACGAGAAGGATATTATAACAACATTTGTAGGAGCAAAGAGTCATCAACATCATACATGATACATCTATAAATCATTGGAAGCTTTCTCAACATCATCAGTAACTCAACCGGTTACTGGAATATCTTCAAGATCTTCAATACTGAAACATCAACATCTTCAGTACCGAATCTTCTGCAGCACTTGAACAGCTACAACAATATCATCATCTGGATCCTCACGATCAACAGCATCGTCGTCACACGATCATCAGCATCATCATCATATGATCATCATCAACATCATCATCATACGATCATCAACATCGTCATCACACGATCATCAGCATCGTCATCACACGATCATCTCGATCTATAACATCTGGATCATCATCTTGATCTACTGCATCTGGATCATCAACGTAGCATATACTGCACTACACACGATCATTTTACAGGATGATCAATCCTGCTCTCTTTAGGACATAGGTCCATGGATGATACAATCCAGATCAAGTTCCAGGATGATCAATCCTAATCACGTACCTTTTGAACCGAGGTCCAGGGATGTTCCAGTCCTATCATGTACCTTTTGAACCGAGGTCCAGCGATGATTCAGTCCTATCATTCAATTCTCGGAGACCTCTTTCTACGACTCAATTCAAGGGACCAAAAATCCAGGGACGGTCCAATCCCATCCTGTCCACTAGGGACTTCATTCTCGGAGACATCATGTCTACGGCTCAATTCAAGGGACCAAAAATCTAGGGACGATCCAATCCCATATCATCCTGTCCACTAGGGACTTCATTCTCGGAGACATCATGTCTACGGCTCAATTCAAGGGACCAAAAATCCAGGGATGATCCAATCCCATCCTGTACACTAGGGACTTCATTCTCGGAGACATCATGTCTACGGCTCAATTCAAGGGACCAAAAATCTAGGGATGATCCAATCCCATCCTTGTCCACTAAGGACTTCATTCTCGGAGACATCTGTCTACGGCTCACTTTAGGACTGAAGTCCAGGGATGATCCAATCCCTACTTGGCCACTAAGGACTTCATTCTCGGAGACATCTGTCTACGGCTCACTTTAGGACTGAAGTCTAGGGATGATCTAATCCCTACTTGTCCACTAAGGACTTCATTCTTGAAGACAACTGTCTACGGATCCTTTTAGAACATGTGTTCAAGGATGATGCAATCCCCTTGTCAACTTAGAACCTATCTAAGGAACATCCACCAACCTCTTTGTCGACATCACCAATATAGGTACCCACATCATCAACCTCACTGTCGATGCAGGCAATCTCATCATAAGTGACCACATCACTCCCCCTTTCGAGGAGGGTCCTACCAAGATTGTCTTAGAAATACTCAAACTTTACTTGAGGTGGAGATTTGGTTAGTACATTGGCAACTTGTTCACTTGAGGTAGAGGTTTGGTTAGTACATCGGCAACTTGTTCACTTGAGGTAGAGGTTTGTTTAGTACATCGGAAACTTGTTCACTTGAGGTAGAGGTTTGGTTAGTACATCGGCAACTTGTTACAAATTTGAACTTTATAGTTACTTTCTGCACCATATCTTGTATATGTTGAATATTGTAACTTCTAAGAATATTATATTTGTACATTATTTATTCCGGAGATGTTCCATCCCTCCGAGGTGATTCTATTATGTATCCGGAGATGTTTATTCCTCCGAGGAGTTGTGGCAACTAGGGTTATTAGACCCACCATGTGGGGGTTAGCCCAGTCAGTTATAATAGGGTATTTAACCTAATGGTTAAATACGAGCCTACATGTACTTGTGTAAAATATATGAAAAGTAGTGTATAAATAGAGGAGGTGTGTTCCTCATTTGATACACTCACACACTTGAAAAGAGGAGCACTTGTCTGGGAGATTTGCTAAAGAGGATTAGAAGGAGGGAGCACATATTGTATTTTGGTTTATCATCTTATTGAGGAAAGCTTTGCTGGGTTTTCTACCCCATGAGGGTTTCCCAAGATAAATCTGTGTCTCTTGTGTTTATGCTATGCTTGTTGTTTCTTCAGTGATCCTGTATATGCTATTATTGTGAAATAGAATGTAATGCTGTTATTTTCTGTCTTATCATATTGAATTTTAACATGGTATCAGAGCTAACCTGAAGGAAGACAAGGTATGGCACTTACGACACTTGCTTTACTTACGACAATTTGAAGGTTAGGGTTTTACATAGCAAAAACCAGTCATCGTGGAACTTTCGCTATAAATCCATTTTTGCGAAGGTTCAGGGTCTGAATATCTTACAGGTCGAAGATAACATCCCCAGGTACCTTGTGTCCAAAGGGAACCCTCATATTCGTTGTACTTTATGAGTTATGATCAGTACAAGTTAGGGTTTCTGCCTCTTCCAGATCTCAGTCAAAATCAAGTGACCTTGGAAAAAAGGTCATAAATTGGGCTAGGAAGCTCCAAATGAAATTTAGTAAAAAGTGATAGGTAGTACACAGACTGTAATATCTCAAAAAACTTTTTCAGAGGCCGAAGATGAACCAGTGACACGTGGAACGCCGTACAAGTTCGCTCTCCTGTTTTATCCCATAAACAAGTCACGTTGCGACACTTGGCATAACTCTCTCTCAGAAAATCCAATTGAGATCAGACCTATCAGGATGGAAAGATGATAGGTCAGGCTACTGCAGAAAAAGTTTTTAGACCCTGTGGAGCAAAAATTTCAGAGTTATAGCAGAATCAATCAGGTGCATATTTCTATCAAAACAGAATTATTTTTAGCACCTTTATTCATGGCTTCCGGAATTTAGGGTTTCGGAGAAAGTTGGAATTTTTGAAGTCTGTAACCACGGCTGGAAGCTCCTCAGAAAAATAAGAGTTTAGAGCCTTGGATCGAACCTTTTGATTGGACAGAAGGGTGGGATTCATCAAACCCTACCTCGGGTTCCTGTCTAGAAGATCCAGAAGTTTCGAAGGCAATTTTGAGGGGTCAAATTTTGGAGATTTAAAAATTGAAGAATGCTAGGTTGATCAGCTCAGCAAGACACATTCTTCCATCCATTCAGAAGTATGAAAGTCAAAGATTGAATTTTTAGGGTTTCTCTATCAAACCCTAATCAAGCTCCAAATCAAGTTTCAGGGGGAGTTGAGGCTAAGGCCTTACATAAGAAGACTACAAAAAGTCTCGACAGGTATGACTTAAGGAGGTTCAGGTATGCCTTGAAATCTGATTCTTGATTAAGTTCATAATGTGTTTGTCTTCATGTTATTTATTAGTACAATCTTGATTAATGTTATTAATTGTCTTATCACCCTAGTAACAATATGAATGCATGTGAACAATCGAAGACATTCATTGATTAGGGCTATATGATTGTACTTATGCATTATGGTGCTGTGTGAGGTTGATGTTGTCTGCTAACAAGACACAAGTACATTACAAAAGACAAATCAAGTTCCATGACCATGCCAACATGAAGACAAAGACTCACGAGGTATGTATGACTTTGTTATATTATGTTTAACCTACGAGACATGCAGGTTCTAGCTCAGGATCTCTAAATCATTGAAGAGATTGTTTAGGTATGTTGTACATAACTAAGCAGGTATACTAATCCAGGTATGTTTTCCTATGTCATGTTAGAATCTTACCTTGTGTAAGTATACTTGGTATGATTGGTTAGTAATCAAGGGTTTATGCATATTATGTATCTTATCTTGGCTGATGATTTAGCTAACTAGATCAAACAAGAATATGCATGAGTAAAAGAAGACTTCCTTGAAACCCTGAATACTAATGATCATGACTGTACATATTCAAGATTATTTAGAATTATAATGTTTTGATAATATTGAGAATATACTAATGAATGTATGTTTGTGTATGAGATCATGAGGATGACACTAGTGTACACTTGAGCATGCACAGTGGTACAGAATGAATAGAAGTTCAGAAGACATACAGAAGATCAAGCGGGAGGCAACCACACAAACATAAAAGATAAGTATTTGAGTTGTTATTAGAAATAGTAAATGATATTGCTTGTATGCATATTTATATTCCTAGAATATATCATGCTGAGTGTAAACATTCATAAAGCATTGAACAATATACTACTAATATGCATATGATTGGTAAGTTGGACAAACATTCCATTGTTGCTTGTCTAGAATGAAACCTCTTTGCTGACATGCTGAGAGCTGTGCACACTCTCGATAGTATGTTCTGGTAGAGATGGAAGGCATCTAGATAGCCACTGTATGCATACAGGATATGGGAAAGTTTTGTGCCAAAGTATTGGTCAAAATAGTTGCATAACTATGTAAATGATATCTGTATGCATAATAGGTTATCATGTCAATATGATTTGATGACTATGAAGTATTACTAATCATGTACTTACTTTTGATTTGTAGGAAAGATCATGATGAATGATGAACTCTGAACAAGCGATGGATGTTCAACAAAAGATTTACAAATCAAACACACTATAGAAAGCTTGTGGTTAAGAGATTCTCTTAGAAAGAGGAAGAGAATCATGATGAGATGTTTTGCTCCAAGGGACTAGATAAGACCATTCTCTTAATAATGTAATCAGGTTCTGTATGGGTTCCCAGGATCGGTAGTCAATTGATGAGCTTAATGATCATCATGGGCGATGTGGATCTCAACCTTTGCTACAAGGTTGAATATGGGTTCTATACACATATGACATGGATGCAAGAAGGAACTCACCACAGAGTTCGAATGATTTTGAGGCTTATTTTAGTAGACCCATCTGACGAGAGATGGCACAGATAGATATGTAGAAGATCACTCAATGCTGAGTGTGAATAATGGACAATTGACAGCTTCATGACAAAGCTTGGGCTTTACCAGAAGTAAAGTTGTTCCTAACCTTTACCTTAAGGTTGTGGATGATGAACCTATCATACCATTATTGTATGACGATGATCTCTTTCTGACAAGGAATGAGAAACAGGTCATGAAAATGGCTGCAGAAATGAAAATGAAAGATCTCGGATTAATGCACTACTTCTTAGGTCTAGAAGTATGGCAAGATCCAAAAGGAATCTTTTAATTCAAGGTAAGTATGCTGTGAAGTTTATAAAAAGATTTGATATGTTGGAGTATAAAGCCATGGCCACTCCCATGGACTCCAACTTGAAGTTGTTAGTTAATGACTCATCGTATTTAGTGGACCTAACCCTATATAGACAAATCATTGGTTCATTGATGTATTTAACAAGTACTAGGCCAGATATATGCTTTGCTGCAAATACCCTAAGTCGATATCTAGTAGAACCTAGAAAGGTTCACTTAATAACTACAAAGCATGTAGTGAGGTACCTAAAAGGTACATTAGATTTTGGTCTATATTATCTTGGAGGTCATGAACTCCGTTTACATGGTTACTCAGATTCTGATTGGGCAGGAAGTGCCTCAGACAGAAAGAGTACATCAGGTGGATGTTATAGTCTTGAATCTGCCATGATCTCATGGTTCAGCAAGGAACAATCTAGTGTGGCTCTCAATACTGCTGAAGCAGAATATATATATAGCTATCTTCTCTGCCAGCTGTGAAGCAGTGTGGCTTCAGAAGCTATTATATGGAGTGTTTGACTTAGAAATGAATTCCACTATGATTATATGTGACATTCAAAACTGCATCAAGATAGAAAATCTTGTATTCCACGATAAGTCAAAAACACATAGAGATTCGATACTTCTATATACGAGATATGGTGCAGAGAGGAGCTATCAAGCTCGAGTATATAAGCACTAAGGATTAGATTTCTAATATCTTGACTAAACCTCTGTCTCGAGTAAAGTTTGAATACTTCCGAGACAAGCTTGGTATAGTCCAGAGGACCCTCCTCGAAAGGGGGAGTAGCATAGTATCTGATAACAAGTCTGTCTCATCAATGATGAGGTTACCTATTTACTGCACCTAGTTACTTAGAATTATTTAGATTTAGGAATCTTATATTTTTTCTTTTGATGATAGATGTATACATGCTTTTGATTATAGATGTATACATGCTTTTGATGATCGATGTTATGCATGTTTTGATGATGAGGATACATGTTTTGATGATGAGGATACATGTTTTGATGATGAGGATAAATGTTTTGTTATACATGTTTTGATGATGAGGATACATGTTTTGTTATACATGTTTTGATGATGAGGATACATGATTGACACATGTTTTGATGAAGTTCTTGGTAAACATGTGAGGGGATTGGATCATCCCTGGACTTTAGTCCAAAAGAAGATCCGTAGACATATGTCTTCGAGAATGAAGTCCTTGGTGGACTTGAGGGGATTGGATCATCCCTGGACTTCAGTCCTAAAGAGAGTCGTAGACGTATGTCTTCGAGAATGAAGTCCTTGGTGGACTTGAGGGGATTGGATCATCCCTGGACTTCAGTACTAAAGAGAGCCGTAGACGTATGTCTTCGAGAATGAAGTCCTTGGTGGACTTGAGGGGATTGGATCATCCCTGGACTTCAGTCCTAAAGAGAGCCGTAGATGTATGTCTTCGAGAATAAAGTCCTTGGTGGACTTGAGGGGATTGGATCATCCCTGGACTTCAGTCCGAAAGAAGAGCCGTAGACATATGTCTTCGAGAATGAAGTTATTGGTGAACATGTGAGGGGATTGGATCATCCCTGGACTTCAGTCCAAAAGAAGAGCCGTAGACGTATGTCTTCGAGAATGAAGTTCTTGGTGAACATGTGAGGGGATTGGATCATCCCTGGACTTCAGTCCGAAAGAAGAGTTGTAGACATATGTCTTCGAGAATGAAGTCCTTGGTGGACTTGAGGGGATTGGATCATCCCTGGACTTCAGTCCTAAAGAGAGCCGTAGACGTATGTCTTCGAGAATGAAGTCCTTGGTGGACTTGAGGGGATTGGATCATCCCTGGACTTCAGTCCTAAAGAGAGCCGTAGACATGATGTCTCTAAGAACAAAATCCTGAATGAACAGGTAAGGGGATTGGATCGTCCTCGGACTTTGGTCCTTTGAATTGAACCGTAGACATGAGGTCTCCGAGAATTGAATAGGACTGGATCGTCCCTGAGCTTCGGTTCAAAAGGTACATGATAGGACTGGATCGTCCCTGAGCTTCGGTTCAAAAGGTACATGACAGGACTGGATCGTCCCTGGACCTCGGTTCAAAATGTACATGACAAATCCTAGAATTGTTCTAGGTTACATCCAGCATGAAACGGGGCTGGCTCTATAGATATGATACATCCAGCATGAAACAGGGCTGGCTCTGTAGATGTGATACATCCAGCATGAAACAGGGCTGGCTCTGTAGATGTAATACATCCAGCATGAAACAGGGCTGGCTCTGTAGATATGATACATCGAGCATGAAATAGGGCTGGCTCTGTAGATATGATACATCCAGCATGAAACAGGGCTGGCTCTGTAGATTTTATACATCTAGCATGAAACAGGGCTGGATCTGTAGATGTGATACATCCAGCATGAAACAAGGCTGGCTCTATAGATATGATACATCCAGCATGAAACAAGGCTGGCTCTGTAGATGTGATACATCCAGCATGAAACAGGGATGGCTCTGTAGATGTGATACATCCAGCATGAAACAGGGCTGGCTCTGTAGATGTGATACATCCAGCATGAAACAGGGCTGGCTCTGTAGATGTGATACATCCAGCATGAAATAGGGCTGGCTCTGTAGATGTGATACATCCAGCATGAAACAGGGCTGGCTCTGTATATGTGACACATCCAGTATGAAAAAGGACTGGCTCTGTGGCGGTAAATCCTAGATCTGATCTAGGTCACATCCAGTATGAAAAAGGACTGGCACTGTGGTTGGGATTGGATCGTCCCTAGACATGAGACTTGTCTTAAAGAGATAAGGATTGATCATCCTGGAACTTGATCTGGATTGCATCATCCATGGACCTATGTCCTAAAGAGAGCAAGATTGATCATCCTATAATATGATCGTGTGATGACGATGCTTCCGATCGTGTGATGACGATGTTGATCGTATGATGACGATGATGATCGTGTGATGACGATGCTGCCGATCGTGTGATGATGATGTTGATCGTATGATGACGATGCTGCTGATCGTGTGATGACGATGCTGATCATATGATGACGATGCTGATCGTATGATGACGATGCTGCTGATCGTGTGATGACGATGCTGATGATCGTATGATGACGATGCTGATGATCATGTGATGACGATGCTGATGATCGTGTGATGACGATGCTGATGATCGTGTGATGACGATGTTGATGATCGTGTGATGACGATGCTGATGATAGTGTGATCGTGTGATGACGATGATGATGACGATGCTGATGATCGAGTAATATCAACTCTGATGATGTTGATGTTCCAGTAACTAGTTGAGTTACTGATGATGATGAATTGAAGAAAGCTTCCGATGATATATAGATGATGTAGTCAATGACTCCTTGCTCCTGCAGATGTTGTTATAATATCCTTCTCGTTAAGGGGGAGTGTTGAATATTGTAACTTCTAAGAATATTATATTTGTACATTATTTATTCCAGAGATGTTCCATCCCTCCGAGGTGATTCTATTATGTATCCGGAGATGTTTATTCCTCTGAGGAGTTGTGGCAACTAGGGTTATTAGACCCACCATGTGGGGGTCGGCCCAGTCAGTTATAATAGGGTATTTAACCTAATGGTTAAATACGAGCCTACATGTACTTGTGTAAAATATATGTCAGAGTAGTGTATAAATAGAGGAGGTGTGTTCCTCATTTGACACACTCACACACTTGAAAAGAGGAGCACTTGTCTGGGAGATTTGCTAAGGAGGATTAGAAGGAGGGAGCACATCTTGTATTTTGGTTTATCATCTTATTGAGGAAAGCTTTGCTGGGTTTTCTACCCCATGAGGGTTTCCCAGGATAAATCTGTGTCTCTTGTGTTTATGCTATGCTTGTTGTTTCTTCAGTGATCCTGTATATGCTATTATTGTGAAATAGAATGTAATGCTGCTATTTTCTGTCTTATCATATTGAATTTTAACAGTATATAGAAATGTCAAATCTC
Organism: Larix kaempferi; assembly: GCA_027924585.1. Classification (NCBI taxonomy): domain Eukaryota; kingdom Viridiplantae; phylum Streptophyta; class Pinopsida; order Pinales; family Pinaceae; genus Larix; species Larix kaempferi. The sequence goes on along the minus strand of BSBM01000072.1, from coordinate 9,574,005 downwards.
TATGTGCTTTGACTTATCATGGAACATTGGATTCTCTACCATCTTGATACAACTCTGTTTGTCACATAGGATCACAGTTGGGTCTATCTCTAAGTCAAACAATCCTTAAGCCATACCGCTTCACAACTAGTAAAGCAAGCATCCATATATTTCGCTTGTGATGAGAGCCACACTAGAGTGCTTCCTGCTAAACCATGAGATCATGGTCGATCCTAGACAATAACATCCTCTCGATGTGCTCTTCTTGTCCGATACACTTCCTACCCAATCAGCATCTATGTAGCCATCTGAAGTCATGATCTCCAAGATAACATAGATCAAAGTCTATCGTACCCTTTAGGTACCTCATCACATGCTTCTTTGCAACTATCAGGTGAACACATCTAGTTTCCACTAGATACTGACTCAAGGTGTTCACAGCAAGGCATATATCTGGCTTGGTATTCGTCAGATACATTAGTGACCCAATAATATGTCTGTACAGATTCACATCCACTAACTCTGATTTCAATTTGGAACCCATGAGAGTGGCTATTTCAACACATCAATTCTTTTCAATATTTCTCAGCATACTTTCCCTGGTTGAGAAAGATTCCTTCTAAGCCATGCCATACTTCCAGGCCTAGGAAGTAATGCATCAATCTGAGATCTTTCATTTTCAATTCTGTAGCCATCTTCTTCTTGCTTTTCATGATCTATTTGTAAAAATAGATCATCCACATATAGTAATAGTATGACAGGTTCATCATTCATAATGGATCAGCTTTACTTTTGGTAAAGACCAAGCTTGTCAAGAAACTATCAATTCTCCCTCTGTGACTGAACATCATTCACACTCAACATTGAATTATCTTTTGCATATCTATCTGTGCCATCTCTCGACAGATGGATCTACTGATATGAGCCTCGAGATCATTCAAACTCTGTGGTGAGTTCCTTCTTGCATCCATGTCATTTGTATATAGAAACCATATTCAACCTTGTAGCAAAGGTTGATATCCACATCACCCATGGTGATCATTAAGCTCATCAATTGACTATCGATCCTGGGTACCCATATAGAGCTTTCTTCAATTGAATCTTGGGAGTTTTCGCACTTCTTCTTCAATCACACCATTGAGAGAACAATATTATCTAGCTACTTGGAGCAAACATCTCGTCATGACTCTCTTCCTCTTCTTAAGAGAATCTTCTAGCCACGAGCCTTCTATATTATGTTTGATTTGTAAATCTTCTTGTTGAACATCCATCACTTGTTCGGTGTTCATCATTCTTCATGATCTTTCCTACAAATCAAAAATTAAGTACATGATTAGTAATACTTCATAATCATCAAATCATGTTGACATGATAACCTATTATGCATACAGATATGATTTACATATTTATGCTACTATCTTGACGAATACTTTGGCACAACACTTTTCCATATCCTGTATGCATATAGTGGCTATCTAGATGCCTTCCACCTCTACCAGAACATACTATCAAGAGTGTGCACAGCTCTCAGCACATCAAAGAGGTTTCATTCTAGACAAGAAACAATGTAATGTTTGTCCAACTTACCAATCATATGCATATTAGTAGTACACTGTTCAATGTTATATGAATTTTTACACTCAGCATGATATATTCTAGGAATACAAATATGCATACAACTATTACAAGCAATATCATTTACTATTTCAAATAACAACTCAAATACTTATCTTTTATGTTTGTGTGGTTGCCTCCCGCTTGATCTTCTATATGACTTTTGAACTTCTATTCATTCTGTACCACTGTGCATGCTCAAGTGTGCACTAGTGTCATCCTCATGATCTCATGCACAAACATACATTCATTAGTATAATCTCAATATTATCAAAACATTATAATTCTAAATAATCTTGAATATGTATAGTCATGATCAGTAGTATTCAAGGTTTCAGGGAAGCCTTTTTTTACTCATGCATATTCTTATTTGATCTTAGGACTCTTCTGGTTAGTTAAATCATCAATCAAGATAAGAGACATAATATGCATAAACCCTTGATTACTTACATTTCTAACTTTATGAATAAGCATAACCAATCATACCAAGTATACTTATATAAGGGATCCTAACACAAGGTAATATTCTAACTTGATATAGGAAAACATACCTGGATTAGTCTACCTAAACAATATCTTCTTTGTTCTCTTCAATGATTTAGAGATCCTATGCTGGAATCTTCATATCTCATAGGTTAAATAGAACAAAGTCATACATACCTCGTAAGTAGACCTTCTATGTGATCAAAGATTATGGATGTGTCTTTGTCTTCATGTCATCATGGTCATGGAACTTGATTTGTCTTTTGTGATGTACCTGTATCTTGTTAGCAGACAATATCAATCTCATACAACATCACAATGCATTAGTACAATCATATAGCCCTAATCATTGAATGTCTTCTATCATGCATTCATACTTTTACTAGGGTGATAAGACAATTCTATCATTAATCAAGATTGTACTAGCCTAAATAATATGAAGACAAACATATTATGAAATTAATCAAGAATTAGATTTCAAGACATACCTGTATTTCCTCAAGTCATACCTGTTAGGAAATTCTTGTAATCTTCTTATGTAAGGCCTTAGCCTCGACTCCTCCTGAAACTGGATATGGGGCTCGATTAGGGTTTGTCACAGAAACCCTAAAAATTCAAAATTTGAATTTCACACTTATGAATGTATGGAATAATGTGTCCTGTTGAGCTGTTCAAACTAGCATACTTCAATTTTTGAAATCTCTAAAATTTGACCCCTCAAAATTGCCTTCGAAACTTTTGGATCTTCTGGACAGGATCCCGAACTAGGGTTTGATGGAGCTCACCCTTCTTCCTAATCAAAAGGTTTGATCCAAGGCTCTAAACTCTTATTTTTCTGAGGAGCTTCCAGCCGTGGTCACGGACTTCAAAAATTCCAACTTTTGTTGAAGCCCTAATTTTCCATCTTTCCGATCAAAATCCCGAACTGGGGTTTGATCAAGCACGGTCTTCTACCCAACCAAAAAATTCGATATTGGTCTCTAAATTTCGATTTTCTTGAGTAGCATTCAGCCATGGAATCTGATTCCAAAAATTCTAACTTTCTCTGAAACCCTAAATTCCGGAAGCCATGAATGAAGGTGCTCCAAAAATAATTCTGTTTTGACAGAAATATGTGCCTGATTGTTTCTGCTGTAACTCCGAACGTTTCGATCCAAAGGGTCTAAATTTTTTTTTTGTGGTATCATGACCTTTCATCTTTCCATCCCGATAGGTCTTACCGCAATTGGATTTTCTGAGATATATTTATTCCAAGTGTCGCAACGTGACCTGTTTATGGGATAAAACAGGAGAGCGAACTTGTACGGCGTTCCACGTGTCACTGGTTCAACTTCGGCCTCTGAAAACATTTTCTGAGATAGTACAGTCTGTGTACTACCTGTCACTTTTCACTAAATTTCATTTGGATCTTCCTATCCCAAGTTATGACCTTTTTTTCGAGGTCACCTGAATATGACTGATATCTGGAAGAGGCTGAAACCATAACTTGTACTGATCATAACTCACAAAGTACAACGAATATGAGGGTGTCCTTTGGAAAAAAGGTACCTATGGATGGTATCTACGACCTGTAAAGGTTTCAGATCCTGAACCTTTTCAAAAATGGATTTATAGCGAAAGTTCGACGATGAATGGTTTTTGCTATATAAAACCCTAACCTTCAAATTGTCGCAAGTGAAGCAAGTGTCGTAAGTGCCATACATTGCCTTCCTTCGGGTTAGCTCTGATACCATGTTAAGATTCAATATGATAAGATAGAAAATATCAGCATTACATTTCATTTCACAACAATATCATATACAGGATCACTGAAGAAACAACAAGCACAACATAAATAGAAGAGACACAGATTTATCCTGGGAAACTCTCATGGGGTAGAAAACCCAGCAAAGCTTCCTCAATATAGATGACCAGCAAATACAAAGATGTAAACCAAAGACATGAACTCCTCATCCTCCACAGCAGACTTCTCTCACACAAGTGCGCCACTCACAAGTGAATGAATGAGTGAGATAAGTGAGGAACATCCTCCTCTACTTATACTTGTTCCCCGACTGATTTTTACACAAGCTAGGTCAACCCCAACTTAATTATTAGGCTAAACACCCCATTACAAATGAATGGGACGACCCCTCTAGAGTGGTCTAATAATCCTTTGACCCACATAACACATACAGGGCTGACCCCCACTAGGGAAGTCTAATAACCCAAGTTACCACCATCCAACGGAGGAATAAACATCTTCGGATATACAATAAGATCTTCACGGTGGAATGAAACATCTCCGGAATAATAAAGTACAAATATAATATTCTTAGAAGTTACAATATCTCAACACGGATTTGGGGTTCCGCAACCCGCATCCGCAATTGGGGAATTCAGATTACGGAACTGTAAAAGTAAACAATCGTATTTCAGGGTTCTGAAACCCGCATCCGCAATGCGAAAGTCGGATTGTGGAACCATAAAAATACACAGTCGGATTTTGGAGATCTGCAAGGGTTTGGATAAGGGTTTAAACCCTCATTTTTCTAATTGTGTTAGGTTAAAATCATATTAATGATGCTTATAATATTAATCCAAATACTCATGTAATGATGCTCGTAAAAGAAGTAAGGCTTAGAGATTTTACCCTAGAATGCAAATGTAACAAATGGATTGAGTCCTAGACCTTGGATGCTATTCAAGAACAAAACCTTGAATTGCTTCTAACTTTGGCTTAGAGTCCAGTATGTAATCAAGTAAAGTATTTTGTTTTCCATAATACTAGAAGTACAAAAGAATACATGCATGTGTTCTATTTATTCATCCTATTTAATTTTTTTTAATATAGGTATTTCAGGGTATGTGACATAATGGTATCAAAGCATGGTTACAACACTTGGCCTAAAGGGCTCAACAATGAAACAAGTACACACATAAAACTAACTTATGTGTTATGGTTGACTCTCTTATGATTCAGAAGAGAAGTATAACCTTGACTTTGCAGGAACTATGGCAGATGTTGAAATGTCAGGTGAAGAATAATTCCATCCTAAAGAACAAGTGAACATTGAGCAAGAAAAAATTAATGATGATAATCTGTGGGTGCATCTAAACGAGAACATATTTGATAGCCCATCTGAATTGTTACAAACAGTAAAAGATTTAAAAGCAGAATTACGAAGTGTTAAGAAAGATAATGAACGAATTATGAAAGCACAAGAGGAATTAAACAATGTTTTGTTAACAAAATTACATAATCAGGAAACAAAAAGGAAGAAAGGATATGAAAAAGAAACATCAAGATCTGCATCTTATAAACGCAAGGCAAGGAAGTTAATTTTTTCATATAGTGAAACAAATTCTTCAAGTAGAATTTCACCTAAACAGAGTAAACATAATTACAAGGAATCTAGTGAAATTAGTGATGGTGATAAATATAGTAGGAAAAGTAAACCTTATGAAGAAATTTCTGGTGAATTTAAAAAGATAAAACCTCCTATATTCAATGGTGAGATTGAAACCGAAGAAGAAGCATAAGCTTGGTTTTCAGGAATGAAAAAGTACTTTCAAATTTACAACTATTCTAATGAATTAAAAGCAAAGATGACGATCTATAATTTAACAAGAAAGGTTGACATTTGGTGGCAAGACATCAAGAAAGTAAAATGCATTAAATAACATCACTTAACTTGGCAAAGTTTCAAGAAATACTTTAAAAGAAAATACTTGTCGGAACAGTGTTATGAAGAAAAAGCTAAAGAGTTTTATGATTTAAAACTAGGAACTTTTACAATGAAATAATTGTGCAGCAAATTTCTGAGTTTATTACGTTCTGTACCTTATATTGCTGATGAAAAACCTTAAGTACAACATTTTCTCAGTTGTTTACCAACAATTTACAAAGAAAGAATTGAATATGGTAATCCAAAGACATTGGATGAAGCTATGAGAAAAGCAAATTTTTGTTATGATCAAAATAAGAACAAAAGAGATAATGTACCAAGTTGGAAGAACAAAAAACGTGAAAGCTTTGAACACAAAAGAAAGGTTATGATATTTAATAATACTTATGAAAATAATCATCAAAACTATCAGAGAAACAATTTCAGAAGTTTTAAGCCACAAAATCCTACAGTAATGAAAGAAAGAGAAGCACCTGCTGGTTATAATAAAAATATTGTTCAGAAGGAGCCTTTAAAATGTTGGGAATGTGGTGAACCACATTATTTTTCACCACATTATTTTAAATACTATCCAATAAGAAGAAAAAGTTTTAACAACGTTCACAATGTTCAAGAAGATACTACAGTTGGAGATGTAGCAAGGAGCATGCCCATAATTTGCGCAGCATTGGAGAATAGGCAAGCAGACCATCAAACATCAATGGTAGAAATTGAAGGTATTTTAGAAGATAAAACAATCTCTATATTAATTAATCCAGGTGCAAATTTAAGTTATGTTTCACCAAGAATCTTAGAACTGTGTAAATTACAACAAAGTAAATTTGAAAAGTCTTGGTTAGTTCAGCTTGCTACAAGCACAAAAAGTGTTAGTTTTTCAGAAATTTCAATCTGATCTAGGATCTTAACTGAGAGAATAACATGTACAGCTTATCTACAGCATATCAATCATGGACACAATAATGCAAGCACACAAGAGAAACAGAGTTTCACCGGGGAAAACCAAGAAGGTGAAAAACCCCACAACTTCCTCAGAGATAGATAAAGAAATGATACAACCCAATTACAAGAGATAGTCCTCCTTGCAGCAGCTTCTCCTCCTCCACAAGTGTGCCACTCTCCAATGAGTGTATGAGTGAGAAAGTGAATGATGAAATAGAGTGCCTCCTGCACTCTATTTATACTGCACTCTATTTATACTTGACTTGACTTTCCTAATAACCTTTACTAGGTTGGCCTTAACTTAACCACATAACATAATGCTAATAGGGCCGACCCCCAATAGGGTGGTATAATAACCCTTTTAACCCACATGACTTATACAGGGTCGACCCCAACAAGGTGGTCTAATAACCCATCAAGTATAAGTTACGACACTTACAATATAAATGACGACACTTCTGTATAGAGGAATAATAACATCTCTATAGGAATACAAACACTTCTGTATAGAGGAATAATAACATCTCGATAGGAATACAATATACATATATGAAATACATTCTGAGGTTACAAATACATCAACAAAAAGAAAAGTTAATAGTTTTGTGAAAGAATGTGAATTTAATATGAATGGTCTTATGATGCATGCTGATTTAAATATTCTTCCTTTAGGATCTTATGATTTATTGATAGGAATGAATTGGTTAGAAAAGCATAAAATAATTCTGAACTGCTATGATAAAACTTTCTCATGCATAGACGAAGAAAGTGGACCTATAATAGTTAAAGGAATTCCGAGGAAAACTACTATTAGAGAAATTTTTGCTTTACAAATGAAAAGATCTGTTCGCAAAGGCTGTAAAGTATATGTTGTTCATATAATTGATGACAGAAATAAAAATAATGAAATTAAAATAGATGATTTTCCAGTTTTAAAATATTTTAAGGATGTGTTTCTGGAAGAAATTCTCGGATTACCTCCGAAAAGAGAGATCGATTTTACTATTAAATTGGTACTAGGAGCAGTACCAACGTCAAAGCTCCATATTGTATGAATATCTTGGAACTTAATGAATTAAAAGTACAAATTCAAGAATTGATTGATAAAAAGTACATTCGACCAAGTGTTTCTCCTTGGGGAGCACCGGTGTTGTTTGTGAAGAAAAATGATGGAACATTAAGGTTGTGCATAGACTACAGACAACTTAATAAAATGACAATTAAAAAAAGATATCCTTTACCTCATATTGATGATTTATTCGACCAATTTAGAGGAGCAACGATATTTTCAAAAATAGACTTGAGATTTGGATATCATCAAGTCAGAGTTAAAGATGAAGATATATAAAAGACAACTTTTAGGACTAGATACGATCACTATGAATTTGTCGTAATTCCTTTTGGGTTGGGAAATGCTCCAGCATCTTTCATGTGTTTAATGAATAGTATATTAAGTAAATATTTAGATAAATTTTTAGTTGTCTTCATTGATGACACTGATCCACTCGGGGCCAGGAATCACAAGGGGGACAACAGTTCGACTGAATGAGTCGGATTTGTTATGGCGGAAGCATAAATAATAGAATAAGCAAAGTAGGATTACACTACACAGATAAACACATACGCACAGACAATATGCAGGAATGCAAACTGATATCTCTATTACTAGATGTAAAAGATCATGACTTCTAATCTTTTATATTACAGTATTTTACATGCTTATATAGAAAGTGTTGAGACGCATGGGTGCCTTCACGTTACGTTCAGTTACAAAAGAAGTTAGAATGGTTTCGGAAGTTCAACCGTTACAGTCGACTGGAAGACAGAGAGACATTTTGTCGAAGTTCGGCATTCGCAAGTTTCAAGTTGGTGTTGCACAAGTCGCAAGGCAACACTGCATGTTGATGTTGCAAAACTGTTGAGGTCACTGAACTTGTCGAAGTTGCGGAGTTTGTCGAAGTCATGTTGAATTCAGAACTTGTCGAAGTTGTGTCGACGTTGATGACTGCCAACTGTGATATGGATCAGACCTCCTTCCTTAATAAACAATGGTCCCCATTGGTTGCTTGTGAAGGTGAGGAGACTTGTCGGTCAGTTCAGCAGCAGAGTACCATTTTCCTTGTGCGGGGATCTGTCCAACTTTAGCATCCTGAAACAAGGGAATTGTGTTCATCCTTGTATGCGTACTCGTCGTCCCACAATGGTGTCGCAAGGAAGAGGCTCCTGAACATATGGATTGATGTCATCGGGTTCTGCTGTCTGCAATTCATTCTGTTCCAACAATGGTGTATGGTATGGTCGAAGTAGATCCACGTTGAATACTAGATGTAGACCCAAGAATGCAAGAATGTCGAGCTGGAAAGCGTTTTCGCCAACCTGCTGAAGAATACTGTATGGACCATATCGCAAAGGTTTCAACTTCTGGTATGGACCAGTGAAGCGCTCCTTCTTAAGATGTATCCAGACCTTATCCCCAATTTGGAATGAATGAGGGATACAATGCTTATCGTGTTGGGCCTTAGGTTTCTCGTTTTCTCGTTGAAACATGTCATGTGCTTATCGTTGGATGTCGCATATTTGTTCTCGAAACTTAAATGCTTTATCAACTTCTTACTGGTTGTGGTCGGTCTCATTCAACTGTGTTGATGAAATGATCAAGTCGATAGGCGTTGAGGGTTGAAATCCATAAAAAATATCAAATGGACTCTTTCCCGTAGAGTTGTGCTGAGCACAATATATTATAGCTGTGTTGTATGTATGGAAGACTATCATCCCATGTTCGTGGATTCTTGTGGTTGTACATGCGAAGCAATTGTACTACCAAGCGATTCACAAAGTCTGTCTCTCCATTTGTCTGAGGATGGAAATATGTCGACAATGAGAGTCGTGTGTCTAGCTGCTGCCAAAGATTCTTCCAAAATATGCTGACAAATCTGGCATCTCAGTCGGAAATAATGGTTGTTGGTAAACCAAAGTGTTTCCAAACATGTGTGAAGAAGAGTTGATCAGTCTACTGCATTGTTGTCATTTTCTTGCATGGAATGAGAATGGCCATCAGGGATGATTTTAGGGGCGAAATTTAGCCCAATGGAGAAATTAAAGGGGTTTGAATTATTGAATGGGCGAATTTTGTATATTAAACCAATTTTTTATAAAATAAAAAATTCTTCCCCTTTTTATTATTAAAATATTTTCTTAAAACCAAATAGTCGTCTCTTATATTTATGAAAAAAATCAAAAATGTATTTTTCGTCCTCTGAAATTCCCCGAGAATGGTCGAATCACCTTTGATTTCTAACAAACTTTGAGTCGGATCCTTTTCTTGCCCCCAAATTCCAGTAAAATTCCCTTCAAATATTGGACATCACCCTCGGTTTCTACCAGGTTTTGACTCAAATCCTTGGTTCGCCCTCGATTTTTACCGGGTTTTGACTCAAATCCTTGGTTCGCCCCTGATTTCCAACATATTTTGACTTGGATCCCTGGCTGGCCCTCGATTTCCAGTAATGTTGAAGTGTAGTGTCTATTTCGCCCTACATCTTTGGTGTAAATCGCCTTTACGGTTACGTTTATGCTCGAATTCCTTGTGTAAAGATTTTTTTAATCCTAAATCCGTCCACATTTCATGGAATCCAAATTGAGGGGGACGATTTCAGCCATATAAAATGTGTAGGAACTCAGTGTATCACCCAGCCACACATAGCTCGCAGAGATTCGAGAATTGGGTTTCAGGGTTAATCACTTAATCCCGTTTTGTTCAGTTTCACAGTTCAAGAATCAATGTTCCTGGGGTTTGGGGCTTGCATTGGATGGACATAGTCAGATATTACACTATACAGGTATTTATTTTGTTTATTTTTTGCAATATGTTGAATGAGTACTAGGAGAAGACTGTAAGCATCTATTGTTTCCCTAGTAGAACCAGTGCCACCATCTAACCTATTACTAATGCCATTATTAAATGCCATCATTAAGGTTAGTAAGGTCATAGGAGTTTGGTTAATCCATTGATTAAGCTGTTGATGATGTATTTTATTTTGTTGGCCGATGGCCATCCTCATAGCCAAATACGTTACAGCTAGAGTAAATCGTAACGGGCAGCTAATTGTGCACATAGTGATGATAAATTTTGAAAGTCACCAATGTTAGTTCTAATCTTTTTTATATGCTTGACAATATTTTGTTCATTTATGCAGTCGAGGAATAACTAATAGAAGGTACTGAAGGGGTGGCAGCAGTTGTTGGTTGTTGTAGTAGAAGATGAATGAAGAGTAGTTAATCACCACTGAAGTCTCCATTCGAAGACCTCAATGTCTCTACTTTCCCCTTAATCATTGCCTTAAAATAATTGTTGTTACCTACGTCTTTACCTCAAGTTGCAATAATGAGGTTATGGTTGTATGTGTTTATTTTATTATATAGAAGTTGGAGAACTTGCTTCATTGAAGGCCCTGCTTTACCTTCTTTTTGGGTACACAATTTTACAATGCTGATGAGACACTGAAGCTGTTCAAAGTTGTAATTATCTGGCAAATTAGGATCTACAATTTTAGGCAATCTAGAACACATTGAAATATATTGTTGGGCCCATTCTACAATATTTTTGGTTTGTGTGCTTCCTGCCTAGCTATGATAAGTTCCAGAAGCAACACCCCATATTTGCATATATCACTCTTTTCCGTCAACTCCTGAGTGGTAACATATTCAGGGTCCATATACCCTGCAATGTGGGACAATATTTAAAAAATAATCATAAGCTCCATTGGCTTGACAATTTTTTTTGTCCTTGTTAACTTGCTTAGAGAGAAAAAGTTATTAGGAGTTCCACAAATATATGTGTTGATTGGTTCAAATTTAAGTGCTCCAGAGTCCACTTGGTGTAGCATGTGCAAGGCCAAAATCTGCTACCTGTAGTAGTTCAATTTTAGTACATAGTAAGCTGAATAATTGTGGTTAGCCCCATGTATTTTGTATAGTTTGTATATAATCAACTTAGAATGTTAGGAACAAAGGATGGAAGATTATCTTGCTTTTATGTTAGATTATCTTGCTTTTATGATGTGAGGGAAGAGGTGAAAAATAGAGTTAGTGTGGCATAAATAGTAGGGAAGGTCCTATACTAGATTTCGATTTAGGGACAAAAGTTATTAAGGGTCATGGATTTAGGGACAAAATTTTTGGCTTACTTCTTGTTAAATGCCAAATATAACTTGTTTGGAATGTTGATTTGTACAACAGATTGAAGCATGTAACGGTAATAGTTGGTTCCTTTACTAGATGCTCCCTGCATGTTTAAAAATAGAGAGTACCCTTTAATTATGCATGCACCTAATTGAATGTTGTTCATAAGCAGAAAGTAACTTCACTTTACTTTAGCTCTGCCTCTTTGCAAGAATAATAACTCAAGATAACAACCAATTGATGCATGCATCCTCAACCTATGTGATTGTTGTTGGCCTCCTATTTGCACGAGTCTAAAAGTAGCACTAAAGTCAATGTTTATTTAAATATATTTTGTTCTAGGCATCACCTCTACTTCTGTAGTGAACCGTAATTTCCATCATTAGTTTGCAACCTCTACATAGTAATCCCATTTTGTATTGACATCCTGTTACCTAACAGTCCCATTGACCTACTTTTGTGGTAATTTGTTGGACATTAATAAAATTATCTTACCTTATCTTATCTACTTACCTTTTTCAAGGCACCCTCTTGCACAAACTCACCATAATTTGGATTCCTTTACTGCTGAATTGAGCATTGTCTCTGCCTTGTAAGAAAACACCATTAACACAGGTTTCTTTTTCACTTGCATGGGTGCCAATTATTGAATTCATATGGATCTCACTAGCCTTCAAAGCAGACACTTCGCTTCTTCTCTATTGACCTAGATAATTCTGTCCCAGACCTATCAATGACTTTATGCAAGCTAAAACTCTATTTGCGGTGTTTTCTTTGCTTGTGTAGTCTTTCCTGTATTCATAATTTGCAAGGAAGCATACATGCAATTATTCTGACCATATATATGTATGGATATCATTCTTAATTACACAATGCCAATCAACATCATTAACATCCAAAACACAATCTGCACCTGTTTTCCTAGGAAATGTATATCACATTACAAGAATGGGATAACATCGAAAATGCTGACACATCAATATGAAAATACTAATACCCACATTAGTGGGAACATATTGTTTTCTGTAGGTTGGGAAACAACCATCTTGTTCAACAATTCTTTTGTGACAGAATGGGAATAGGTGAAATATATATGCACATTGCTTAAGGCACCAAGTTTGAATAGGTTGCATCAAGATCCTCATAGTAGATTGGGAACAAAGGGGATATTGTGGAAGGAATAGAGCTAGGTCCATTCCTATTAGTTGAACCCCATGGGGATAGCCTCTCAGAGTATGTTGGTAAGTTGTGCTTTTAGAGATTGAGCAGTGAGACAAAATGAGAAACATCATCAGTTCTCCAAGCTCTACCATTTCCAATTTTCCCAACCCTTTCTGGACTCAATATGGGTTTGATTTTATATACTAGTTTAAGAATTCCCTTGTTTGTTGCGTCCCTCTAAGTGTTATTCACTATTTATAAAGCAAATATGAATAGTCATAGTTTTATGGATTGTTTTCATGCTTCATTTGTCTTTGTAATAAACCTGATTGAAGCATCATATATAAACATCATTCTAGGGTGACATACTAGGGTATATAACTTTAGGATAAGAAAGATTAACCCCTGGCTTGGGAATAGGATTAACAGCCTAAAGTGGCATGGGAAGGTGCTTCTGCACATTATGCCCTAACATTGAGACCCTAGTGGGAGAGGGAAACAACTTATGACTCCTCAGTGACCCCCATGACCAACTCTTGAGCTATGGCAATGTTGATACGAATCTTCTAGGAAAATTCTAGAGCAATTTGACAATTGTATCCCTGAAGTCACTTGAAAAATGTCTTTATTCTACTTTCTCCAAAATCCAAAATACTATGGGATTGGTGTGGACAAGTTCTATTTTGCAACTTTACACATGTTTAGTCCTCCACCCATCTCTGCTATCAAATTATGTTCTTTGGCTACTTATCAAGGATGTTTCTCAGTCTCCCTCTCTTTTCAATCCACATTTAGAAGATTTTCCCTCAAAATTGGAAGAGGAAAATGAAATCATAAAAAAATATAGTTTGATCTCATGCGAGAGAATTTAAGGAAAGATATTGCTTCTAGTTCTTTAATAGAGGAGATTGTAAAAGACAATGATGCAAATTCATAATAGAAGGTTGAGAAACTCTTGAAGGAGATTGGATAGTGGAGAACAAACTTGCAAAGCATTAGGAAATCCTACTTGCAACTACCATTTCTCAAATCCTAGTAGATAAAAGAAAATAAGAGATAGATAAGCAAAGGAAAAGATGGATGAAGTCCAAAATAATGGCATGAGGAAAATAAGCAAACAACAACACTAGTTGAATAAAGAGATTCTTAGAGAAAGAGGTATTAAGAAACGTTGGTAGATGCCAAATTGCTAGCCACAATGAACATTGAATACCATTAAGAGAATAGTTTGGGGATATGAGTTTGATGACATCCCCAAGCTAAGAGGCCACATTCAATATTTTTTGAAGTTCAATGTCTTTGAAAAGTAGGTAAGGAAATACCTAGAAGATGTGAGGGAAGAGGTGAAAAATAGAGCTAGTGTGGCATAAATAGTAGGGAAGGTCCTATACAAGATCTCGATTTAGGGACAAAATTTATTAGGGTTCATGGATTTAGGGACAAAAGTTTCGGCTTACTTCTTGTTAAATGCCAAATATAACCTCTTTGGAATGTTGATTTGTACGACAGATTGAAGCATGTAATGGTAATAATTGGTTCATCTACTAGATGCTCCCTGCATGTTTAAAAATATAGAGTACCTTTTAATTATGCATGCCCTAATTGATTATTGTTCATAAGTAGAAAGCAACTTCACTTTACTTTAGCTCTTCCTCTTTGCATGAATAATAACTTGAGATAACAACCAAGTGATGCATGCATCCTCAACCTGTGTGATTGTTGTTGGCCTCCTATTTGCATGAGTCTAAAAATAGCACCGAAGTCAATGTTTAGTTAAATATATTTTGTTCCAAGCATCGCCTCTACTTCTGCAGTCGCCAAAATCATTTGTAGTCACCAAAGTCAACAATTAGTATAAAAAATTACAGTCACCGAAGTCAATGTTTAGTATAAAAAATTGCAGTCACCAAACTCATTTGCAGTCACCAAAGTCAATGTTTAGTATAAAAAATTGCAGTCACCAAACTCATTTGCAGACCATGTTACCGTGTTACATTTGCACTGTACTGGTTTGCAATCACCAAACTCATTTGCAAATTGGTATCATGAAACTGTGTTACATTTGCAATCAGATGTGAGCAGAACAGAGCTGCCTAAAAGCAACACATGGAAGAGATTCCATAAACAACATTGACATTGAAAAGTCTATATATGTCTCTTTGGAGATGGGTTCAAGTAACTGTAGTAAATTTGCCCCTTCCAATGAAATTATAAATGGGACTGCAACATATGCCAAGTTTTCCTAGCCCTTCTACAGTTCCAATGACACTCTTAACTGATTCCATGTATCCACATTGCTATAGTTGCCACCATTTAAATTGTACTACACAATTTTATGCTAATTGGCATAGCTGTTAGAGAACTATCTAACTCGGTTCTCCAAAGGTTTTTAAGCTTTTGTTTCCTTCTTCACTGCATGAGATACCCCTGTTGTCATTCCTGTAAATTATGTTGTTAGTAGAAAGTACACCTTTCAGAAGACATGGGAACTGTCCCGTCACACTAAGTCCTTCCAAACAGGAATGTACAAGCCAATGTGCAATCTAAGCTCAAGATGCCTACTATTAATGTAGGACTAGTTGTGGCTGCTAGTTTAACCTCTATGAATGAGTATTTTTGCATTTCCTCCTGTTGTCTCTAGACCCTAATTTCAGACTTAATTTACAAAATCTAGGCCCACACTTTCCTAGAGATATCATCTACAAATGTTCTGAAATATATTATATTTCCTAGAGATTGTGTTCATGGGTCCAAAGAGTCAGTGTGCACATGTTCAACTTGTCTTTAGTACTTCCATGCAATGTAATTTTCATTTCTCATACTGATTGATCAGTATTCATTTCCCAGTTGATTGTTGTCTGTACCGAGAGTTGATACAACCCAGGCCATTCTAAGAAGAAAATTTAGTGATTCCCATAATAAGTCCTTAACAAAAATTAATTGTAAAATGAAATCAAGTAAGCTTGACAATATAATGCTGGGCATATTTTGAAAGCCTAATGTGTAGTCGTCTGCTATTACTTGTATGTTTAATATTTAAAGTTAGTATTTGATCATGTTTGTGACTTATCTAGATGAAAGAGTGCTTACTAATACTAACTTGGGCATATAATTTTCACTGCAACAGTTTTTGTCTCCTAGTAAGTTGGGCCTTCCATTCCATGTTCTTTTTGCCATTCCCCATACTTGTTTTCACTGCAAGTAAACAATGCACAAAATTGTAGTGTTGCACTTAACAAAGTAGGCTTCTATTTCGCAAATCTTGCATGTATGTACCATAAATGTTTGTGGTAGGACTCTTAAGCATGTTATTGCTTAGAAGATTTTAAAGTACTCTTTTTCTAGATTGTTACATCACTACATGGCTTTTCGACATTTGGAAGAGATGGATGATGATGACCTTGTAATCTTCACATTAGTGGATTCCACCACCCTTTGGAAATATTTATATTTCCTTGTCAATCCCTTGAAACAGTGCTGGATACTCTAGGTCACCATTTATGCAGTCTATATTTAATAGTTCACCCATGGGCCATGATTTAACAATTCTCCTAATAATTCGTAGAGCGCCAAGTCACCCTCCATAACTAACCCTTTCTATGACATGTGTGAGAATCCACCCATTTGTGTAATGAACCTTCAACCACTTCCTTTCTTGATACATGCTCTAGCAAGTCTGTCAATGCCATCAACCTCCAAATCTACTTAATGCTTGTGAAAAGTCTAAGTGCAGAAATGCACTCCATGCATGCAAAAAGGGATTCCATTACCTTTGAATACACACTTGAAGAGGTCTAATGAAAGGTTCATGTGTAAATCTCATGAAAATGCATCTCCCATCACTATAATGCAAATTAAGTGCTAAGAATCTCCATTGTCTGCTTAAGAAAAATCCAATTATGGGCCCAAAAACAAAGTATTGAACCAACCTGAGTTGGATTTTCAAAATGCTTGCACATACATATTAAATGCACATGTATTTGAATATGAAGCCACATTCATGTATAATTTTACATGGTTCACAACCCTATAGATTCAGAATTCATCAATTATGTTCTCTAATGAGATTTATAGACATGCCAAAATGGCACTATAACTATTTCATCATCTTCAGCCTATATGAATTAATCTTGACAAAAAATGAATGCTCAACTCAAATTATGAACTCAAACGATTAAATTAATCATGGATATGAAATATTCAACCATTCATGATGTTCCATTTATGATGTTCCAATAAATGACTTTTGTTGCAACATGAGAAAAATTGCCTTCAAATCTGGTTTTAGGCTTTTAGCAAATCAACCTGATAGGGATTTGAAAATGCATACAAGGGGCACACAAATGATGAATTGATGGAATATGAACCTTTGGAGATGTGGTGCTTCCTCCTATATGTTAAAATATTCCAATATTGTCCTCATCTGGAAGCTAGAGGTCTTCCAAAATGGAAATTTTGTCTCCTAGTAGGTTGGGCCTTCCATTCCATGTTCTTTTTTCCATTCCCCATACTTGTTTTCACTGCAAGTAAACAATGCACAAAACTGTATTGTTGCACTTAACAGAGTAGGCTTCTATTTCGCAACTCTTGCGTGTATGTACCATAAATGTTTGTGGTAGGACTCTTAAGCATATTATTGCTTAGAATATTTTAAAGTACTATTTTTCCAGATTCTTACATCACTACATGGATTTTCGACATTTGGAAGAGCTGGATGATGATGACCTTGTAATATTCACATTAGTGGATTCCACTTTGGAAATATTTATATTTCCTTATCAATCCCTTGAAATAGTGCTGGATACTCTAGGTCACCATTTATACAGTCTATATTTAATAGCTCACCCATGGGCCATGGTTTAACGATTCTACTAATAATTCGTAGAGCGCCAAGTCACCCTCCATAACTAACCCTTTCTATGACATGTGTGAGAATCCACCCATTTGTGTAATGAACCTTCAACCACTTCCTTTCTTGATACATGCTCTAGCAAGTCTGTCAATGCCATCAACCTCCAAATCTGCTTAATGCTTGTGAAAAGTCTAAGTGCATAAATGCACTCCATGCATGCAAAAAGTGATGCCATTACCTTTGAATACACACCTGAATAGGTCTAATGAAATGTTCATGTGTAAATCTCATGAAAATCCATCTCCCATCACTATAATGCAAATTAATTGCTAAGAATCTCCACTGTTTGCTTAAGAAAAATCCAATTATGGGCCCAAAAACAAAGTATTGAACCAACCTGAGTTGGCTTTTCAAAATGCTTGCACATACATATTAAATGCACATGTATTTGAATATGAAGTCACATTCTTGTATAATTTTGCATGTTTCACAATCCTATAGCTTCAGAATTCATCAATTATGTTCTCTGATGAGATTTATAGACATGCCAAAATGGCACTTTAGCTGTTTCATCATCTTCAGCCTATATGAATTAATCTTGACAAAAAATGAATGCCCAACTCAAATTATGAACTCAAACGATGAAATTAATCATGGATATGAAATATTCAACCATTCATGATGTTCCAATAAATGACTTTTGTTTCAACATGAGAAAAATTGCCGTCAAATCTAGTTTTAGGATTTTAGCAAATCATCTTGATAGGGATTTCAAAATGCATGCAAGGGGCACACAAATGCTGAATTGATGGAATATGAACCTTTGGAGATGTGGTGCTTCCTCCTATATGTTAAAATATTCCAATATTGTCCTCATCTGGAAGCTATAGGTCTTCCAAAATGGCAATTGTGTCTCCTAGTATGTTGGGCCTCCCATTCCATGTTCTTTTTGCCATTCCCCATACTTCTTTTCACTGCAAGTAAACAATGCAAAAAACTGTAGTGTTGCACTTAACAGAGTAGGATTCTATTTCGCAACTCTTGCGTGTATGTACCATAAATGTTTGTGGTAGGACTCTTAAGCATATTATTGCTTAGAATATTTTAAAGTACTCTTTTTCCATATTGTTACATCACTACATGGCTTTTCGACATTTGGAAGAGCTGGATGATGATGACCTTGTAATCTTCACATTAGTGGATTCCACCCCGCTTTGGAAAGATTTATATTTCATTTCTATATTTCCTTGTCAATCCCTTGAAATAGTGCTGGATACTCTAGGTCACCATTTATACAGTCTATATTTAATAGCTCACCCATGGGCCATGATTCAACGATTCTCCTAATAATTCATAGAGCACCAAGTCACCCTCCATAACTAACCCTTTCTATGACATGTGTGAGAATACAGCCATTTGTGTAATGAACCTTCAACCACTTCCTTTCTTGATACATGCTCTAGCAAGTCTGTCAATGCCATCAACCTCCAAATCTGCTTAATGCTTGTGAAAAATCTAAGTGCAGAAATGCACTCCATGCATCCAAAAAGGGATGCCATTACCTTTGAATACACACCTGAAGAGGTCTAATGAAAGGTTCATGTGTAAATCTCATGAAAATTCATCTCCCATCACTATAATGCAAATTAAGTGCGAAGAATCTCCATTGTCCGCTTAAGAAAAATCCAATTCTGGGCCCAAAAACAAAGTATTGAACCAACCTGAGTTGGATTTTCAAAATGCTTGCACATACATATTAAATGCACATGTATTTGAATATGAAGTCACATTCATGTATAATTTTACATGGTTCACAACCCTATAGATTCAGAATTCATCAATTATGTTCTCTAATGAGATTTATAGACATGCCAAAATGGCACTTTAGCTATTTCATCATCTTCAGACTATATGAATTAATCTTGACAAAAAATGAATGCCCAACTCAAATTATGAACTCAAACGATGAAATTAATCATGGATATGAAATATTCAACCATTCATTATGTTCCATTTATGATGTTCCATTTATGATGTTCCATTTATGATGTTCCAATAAATGACTTTTGTTGCAACATGAGAAAAATTGCCTTCAAATCTGGTTTTAGGCTTTTAGCAAATCAACCTGATAGGGATTTGAAAATGCATACAAGGGGCACACAAATGATGAATTGATGGAATATGAACCTTTGGAGATGTGGTGCTTTCTCCTATATGTTAAAATATTCCAATATTGTCCTCATCTGGAAGCTAGAGGTCTTCCAAAATGGCAATTTTGTCTCCTAGTAAGTTGGGCCTTCCATTCCATGTTCTTTTTGCCATTCCCCATACTTGTTTTCATTGCAAGTAAACAATGCACAAAGCTGTAGTGTTGCACTTAACAGAGTAGGCTTCTATTTCGCAACTCTTGCGTGTATGTACCATAAATGTTTGTGGTAGGACTCTTAAGCATATTATTGCTTAGAAGATTTTAAAGTACTCTTTTTCCAGATTGTTACATCACTACATGGATTTTTGACATTTGGAAGAGCTGGATGATGATGACCTTGTAATCTTCACATTAGTGGATTCCACCCCCCTTTGGAAATATTTATATTTCCTTTCTATATTTCCTTGTCAATCCCTTGAAACAGTGCTGGATACTCTAGGTCACCATTTATACAGTCTATATTTAATAGCTCACCCATGGGCCATGATTTAACGATTCTCCTAATAATTCGTAGAGCGCCAAGTCACCCTCCATAACTAACCCTTTCTATGATGTGTGTGAGAATCCACCCATTTGTGTAATGAACCTTCAACCACTTCCTTTCTTGATCCATGCTCTAGCAAGTCTATCAATGCCATCAACCTCCAAATCTACTTAATGCTTGTGAAAAGTCTAAATGCATAAATGCACTCCATGCATGCAAAAAGGGATGCCATTACCTTTGAATACACACCTGAAGAGGTCTAATGAAATTTTCATGTGTAAATCTCATGAAAATCCATCTCCCATCACTATAATGCAAATTAAGTGCTAAGAATCTCCACTGTCCGCTTAAGAAAAATCCAATTCTGGGCCCAAAAACAAAGTATTGAACCAGCCTGAGTTGGCTTTTCAAAATGCTTGCACATACATATTAAATGCACATGTATTTGAATATGAAGTCACATTCTTGTATAATTTTACATGTTTCACAATCCTATAGCTTCAGAATTCATCAATTATGTTCTCTGATGAGATTTATAGACATGCCAAAATGGCACTTTAGCTGTTTCATCATCTTCAGCCTATATGAATTAATCTTGACAAAAAAATGAATGCCCAACTAAAATTATGAACTCAAACGATGAAATTAATCATGGATATGAAATATTCAACCATTCATGATGTTCCATTTATGATGTTCCAATAAATGACTTATGTTTCAACATGAGAAAAATTGCCGTCAAATCTAGTTTTAGGATTTTAGCAAATCATCCTGATAGGGATTTGAAAATGCATGCAAGGGGCACACAAATGCTGAGTTGATGGAATATGAAACTTTGGAGATGTGGTGCTTCCTCCTATATGTTAAAATATTCCAATATTGTCCTCATATGGAAGCTATAGGTCTTCCAAAATGGCAATTGTGTCTCCTAGTATGTTGGGCCTTCCATTCCATGTTCTTTTTGCCATTCCCCATACTTGTTTTCACTGCAAGTAAACAATGCAAAAAACTGTAGTGTTGCACTTAACAGAGTAGGCTTCTATTTCGCAACTCTTGCATGTATGTACCATAAATGTTTGTGGTAGGACTCTTAAGCATATTATTGCTTAGAATATTTTAAAGTACTCTTTTTCCAGATTGTTACATCACTACATGGATTTTCGACATTTGGAAGAGCTGGATGATGATGACCTTGTAATCTTCACATTAGTGGATTCCACCCCGCTTTGGAAAGATTTATATTTCATTTCTATATTTCCTTGTCAATCCCTTTAAATAGTGCTTGATACTCTAGGTCACCATTTATACAGTCTATATTTAATAGCTCACCCATGGGCCATGATTCAACGATTCTCCTAATAATTCATAGAGCACCAATTCACCCTCCATAACTAACCCTTTCTATGACATGTGTGAGAATATAGCCATTTTTGTAATGAACCTTCAACCACTTCCTTTCTTGATACATGCTCTAGCAAGTCTGTCAATGCCATCAACCTCCAAATCTGCTTAATACTTGTGAAAAGTCTAAGTGCATAAATGCACTCCATGCATGCAAAAAGGGATGCCATTACCTTTGAATACACACCTGAAGAGGTCTAATGAAAGTTTCATGTGTAAATCTCATGAAAATCCATCTCCCATCACTATAATGCAAATTAAGTGCTAAGAATCTCCACTGTCCGCTTAAGAAAAATCCAATTCTGGGCCCAATAAACAAAGTATTATGGGCCCAATAAACAAAGTATTATGGGCCCAAAAATAAATAATTTAACAAGACTTTCGTTAAGCAAGAATGGGCTCATTCTAGTACATGAAATCGTGTTAATGTCTAGCTTTGATACCTTGGAAAGTTTCTATGGATTGTTTATTGCTTATGTTTTTAGTATTATGTCGATTGTGGAAGTTTGGGTTTATTTTGTTTAAAGATTGTGTTAGTCCCTTGAGTGCTTCTAGTTCTTATTTGATGCTTGACTTAACCATTTGTTAGCTTCATTTGTTTCTTTTGATTTTCTTTGATTCAACAGTTTGAAGAAAGATGTTTTTATTTCCTTTCACTTGTATGAATTAAGCATCTTCACTTTTTAGAATGTATTTACTTATTTCATATTTTCTTTGAAAATATCAGTATTCAGAAAGGGAAATGAGCTCTGCATAGCTAAGCGAAGAGAAAAATGGTCTATGTATAGGTTCCTACACATTCATCGTAGGATACATATTGGCACGGGACCGACATTTCTCTAATGTAATTGGTATAATTTTCATATGTCCACAGACTGTCAATACAGTATTCACTTGAATCTCGGCATCTACAGGGAAACATACTGTAAAAGGAGCATTCCAAACCTTGCTACTATACAGGTTAGCATGTTTCTTGTCTTATTTGGTGGTGTGTAGAAGTCATATTGTTTTGGCTTGTTGAAGGTTAGTCAGCTCCTACCCAACTTGGAGGTCAATGCGGAGAGTGTGACCTTCGTGGGATTGTTGGCTATTCTTGCAAGGGTTAATAGGAGACTTAAGTGCATCTCTATTTGCATCTTTCTATAATGTTCTTACGCATGTTTATGGAATGGAAAGGGTGCAAAATGGTGTTTGATTCTTATGAGAGGAAAACTATCATTCCATTTGATATCTTGATGAATTGCTCATTATTTTTGGAAAATGTTTCTATAGAGTTCATGATTTGTATTTGAAGTATGACTTCACCTTAATTGTAAGTGTTCAAAACCATATCTACTGTCTTTGAATTTTCTTATATATACTGCATAAAAATGTTTTGTGGATGTTGCTTTATGATATGCATGTTAGCTTTTAAAAAACCAATTATAGATGGTCATGTCCACCAATATTTTGAAGTCTATATTTCAATAATTGAGAAATGAATTTATTTATATCTATACATTGATCGGATTGCAATAGAACGAAGTTTTTTTTCACTCTGTTCAATTTATTTGAATAACATCTCTTATTATGGTCATGCAATTGTCAATAGTTATTCCATATTTTACCCTTTGTTTCTCTCTAGGATCCCAGTTATTCATGTCATGCAGATGAAGCAAGATACTATCTTAATGGAAGAGATCTGGATGGGAGATTCATTCTTGTGGAGTTTACAACATGGGTAATGTTGTTAAATTTTGTTTGTTGTGTTTACTTCTTTTCTATGTGACTTTTGGGCTAGAGAATTTTTGTATGTTTAATTTTTAGCCATGAAAATAAGCTTAGCAAGATATTTGTGGTTGTTTATGCCTAATTTTGATCATTGTTGGACTTCTTCAACTGATTTATATACCATTTTTATTACTTTCTTGTATAGGGACCACATGGAGTTGGTTGAACTTGAGAATATCTAGGAAGGGGCCCTCCACTTGGGTCTCGAAAGTGCTTCAAATGTGGGAATGATGGCCATTGGGATTAAGACGGTAAATATGGGGATTGGAAAATCCAAAATCAACTAGCAGGTATGTTTTAGCACTTTTTTTTGGGCCATGTCTATGAGCTCCATCTTCTGGGCCAGAGAGTTTGCATTTTTGCAAGTTTAATTTTTATCCATGAAAAATGACCTTGGCAAGATATTTGTGGTTTTTTATACCTAATTGTGATCATTGTTGGATTCCTTCAACTGATTTATATATCAATTTTTATTACTTACCTATATAGGGACCACATGGAGTTGGTCGAACTTGAGAATATCTAGGAAGGGGCCTTCCACTTGGGTCTGAGCAATGCTTCAATTGTGGGAAAGATGGCCATTGGGCTCAAGACTGCAAATACGGGGATTGGAAAATTAAATGTTATCGTTGTGGTGAGTGGGTTTGTATTGAAATAAATTTTCAAAATAATCCAAAATCAACTAGCAGGTATGTCTCAGTACTTGTGTTTGGGCCATGTCTGTGATCTCCATCTTCCTGTGAACAAACAAAAATGTTTTTATTTTATTTAAATCCACGGGTTAAGCTTGATTCATAATGCATTGATGATTCATTTGGAAAACACTATTGTAATAAAGGTTGATAATATATATTGGCGTATTAATGTGCATGACTTGAAAATAATATATATTGGTGAGCTTGAAGAACTGGATAATATGTTGGTGGATATTGTTAGGTTTGCTCATTTGCGGATATCTCGGGATCATAAATCATAGAAATAAAGGTTTGTCCTTGTGAATGAAGCTTTAGAAGCACATGCTCATCTCTATAGAATCCCTTGTTGGACAGAAAAGCAGAGCCCTTGCCATGCTGAAAGGTTTCTACAATTCTAACTGGTAAGTTGTTTCTTTGAGGGAGATTTATTGACCAACCACTCATTCATTTTTTCCTAGGGAAATTTGATATTAATTTATATCATCTATTGGTTGGATTTGTTATGGAAGCAAAATGTGAGGATACTTATATACAACCTAAAACACAGACCCTTTTTTTTATTTTCAATTTTCTCAAGTAGGGATGTATCTTTGGATTGTTGTGGTGCAGAAAATGTTAAGGAGATAGATACCAAAATCAAGTAGCTTCTCGTTTCTCATAAATTAGATTATGTCTAATGAGGATAACTTATGGGTTTCTTCAAATGCATAACCCTCTTTGGACAGCCATAGTGCAGAGAAATGAAATTAAGTAAACCCGTAGAAGATGTGGCCTCTTAAACAAGAGTATGTCTCCTTAAATGAATTTTACTTGTATTGCTTGAAAATTTTTCCAAGTTTCTTGTTAATATTGGGTGCTGAACTCAAAAGATTTTGATTGTTTGTTAATGTTGTCTTTTTTCAAATTTGAAAAACCAAGTAGATTCGTGGATAATTATTGACAGTTGGATATTTGGAGATATTTGGGTATATTTGACTTAAAGGTTGAATAAATGGTATTTACTCTGCCATCTATGCAGTGACGTCAACTGGTTGTGTTGCGTTTGGGCTTTAATTTCATGATGAAATATAAAAATTAACCTTTTCTATAATGGGATAAAATTGGCACTAGGATAGTGATTATTTGTCCTTATTAAATGAAGCTGAATTGGTTGTGCTTCAATTCTAAGGGCTATTTATCATTCTACATGATAGCATTCAAAATAGTGAAGCACCTGGAATATGGTTTGAAGTGCTAAACTCAACAGATTTTGTTGAGGTCATTACACCTTACAGTAAATATATTCTTGTGTGTACTGAGGTGAAATGTGCAAGATAATCTTTTTAAACTGGTTTCTTAATCTTCAGTGACTTGTTGCCTTATTTGATATCCTCTTGCATTTCTGGCAGCTTTACAAGCAGCTTGGTCCTCTCCTTAGTCTGTCTATTCGATATCATTGTCAAGCCAAGTTTCAATCTATTTGTGCAAGCATTGCAACTTTTGTAATAATAAGGAACTGGATTATCCACTTCAATAAAAAAAAAATGAACATCATGTTGCATACTAGCATCTGAAATTGCATGATTGGGGGAGGGATGTGTTGAATGGGATGGTTTGTGAATCCTCAGCATGTTTTGTACTCTCTTAAAAATGATCAATACATTTTTTGGGACATCAAATCTATACTCCCTATGAATGTTGAATTTTGTGCATAATACTGATATGCCTTTTTTCATAATTGTCTAAAGAAACAAAAATTGTGGTTAGCAATAGTAGTGTCAATCCTTGCTTTTGTAGTCAAGACTGTGTTATTTTTTGTTATCTCTATAATTCTCTTCTTATAATATAAATAGCAACTATCACATTAAAATACCATATCTATGATACAATAATGTTGATTTAGTTGATTTGGAAGCACGAATCTCACCTTGCTGCTAAAGAAGAAGATGACAATGTGTCAGAACTTGTCGAAGGAGAGACCTTTCAGGAAGAAGCTAAGCAAGAATCCTCTGCCTAATTGAGTTGAGCATTTAGAAATGAATGGAAGTTAAGGGGATCACTCGATAATTGGTTTTGAATGTAATATTAGTTAAGTACTATATTGTATTTTACTGTGTTGATGTATATGTAACTTCGGTATGTATTTCACATATATGTATATTGTATTCCTGTAGAGATGTTATTATTCCTCTATACGGAAGTGTCGTCATTTATATTGTAAGTGTCGTAACTTATACGTGATGGGTTATTAGACCACCTTGCTTGGGGTCAACCCTGTATAAGTCATGTGGGTCAAAGGGTTATTAGACCACCCTATTGGGGGTCGGCCCACTCAGCATTATGTTATGTGGTTAAGTTCGAGCCTACATGAGTTAGGTAAAAAAAGGCAAGTCAAGTCAAGTATAAATAGAGTGCGGGAGGCACTCTATTTACTCACTCACTTCTCACACATGCACTCAAGGAGGAGTGGCGCACTTATGGAGGAGGAGGATCTGCTGCTAGGTTATGGCTATCTCTCTTGGTTGGTTGTATCATTGCTCTATCTATCTTTGAGGAAGTTATTGGGGTTTTTCACCTCTATGGTTTTCCCCAAGTAAATCTTTGTGTCTCTTGTGTGCTTGCATTATTGTCTCCATGATTGATATGCTGTAGATATGCTGTACATGTTGTTCTCTCAGTTAAGATCCTAGATCAGATTGAAGTAAATTCTGAAAATTTAACATGGTATCAGAGCTAGCCTGAAAGAAGGCATGATATGGCACTTGTTATACTTACGATGCTAGGGCTTGATATAGCAAAAACCAGTCATCGTAGCACTTTCGCTATAAATCTGTTTTGGTGAAGTTTTCGGATCTGAAATTGTTACAAGACGAAGCTTAAATCTCCAGGTACCTTGTGTCCAAAGGACAACCTCTAATTCGTTGTACTTTGTGATTTATGATCTATGCAATATAGGGTTTCTGCCTCTTCCAGATCTGAGTTAAAATCAGGTGACCTTGGGAAAAAGGTCATAACTTGGGCTAGGAAGCTCCAAATGAAATTTCGTGAAAAGTGACAGGTAGTACACATACTGTACTATCTCAAAAAACGTTTTCAGAGGCCGAAGTTGAACCAGTGACACGTGGAACTCCGTACAAGTGCGCTCTCCTGTATTATCCCATAAACAGGTCACGTTACGACATTTGGCATAACTCTCTCTCAGAGAATCCAATTGAGGTCAGACCTGTCAGGATGGAAAGATAACAGGTCAGTATATCTCAGAAAACTTTTTCAAACCCTGTGGATCAAAAATTTCAGAGTTACACCAGAAACAATCAGGTACATATTTCTGTCAAAACAGAATTATTTTTTGGTACCTTCATTCATGGCTTCCGGAATTTAGGGCTTTGGAGAAAGTTGGAATTTTTGTAATCGAAGACCACGGCTGGATGCTACTCATCAAAATAGAAATTTAGAGACCAAGATCAGAATTTTTGGTTGGGCAGAAGGCCGGGCTTGATTAGACCCTAGTTCGGGATTTTGATCAGAAAAGTGGAAAATTAGGGTTTCTGTAAAAATGGGAATTTTTGAAATCTGTAACCATGGCTGGAAGCTCCTCAGAAAAATAGAAGCTTAGAGCTTTGGATCAAACATTTTGATTGGGCAGAAGAGTGGGCTTCATCAAACCCCAGTTCAGGGTCACGTCTAGTGAATCCGGAAGTTTCAAAGGCAAAATTGAGGAGTGAAACTTTGCAGTTTTCAAATTTTGAATATACCAGCTTGATCAGCTCATCAAGACACATATTTCTATCCTATCAGAAGGTTGAAATTCAAAGTTTGAATTTTTGGGGTTTCTCTGACAAATCCATATCCAGCTCCAGGTCCAGTTCTTGCAAATCAAGTGGATTGGGTTAATCCTAGAAGAAGATGGATTGATCATCTGCATGAGTGAAGAAGTTCCTGTTTCAAAGGGAGATGAGGCTAAGGCCTTACATAAGAATATTACAAGCGATCTCGACAGGTATGACTCATCGAGGTATGTTTCGATATTTGTCCATGGTTAAGTTTATGGTATGTTTGTCTTCATGTTATTACGGTTAGTACAATTTTGATTTTAGATTTGTCGTATCACCTTAACAAAATTATGAATGCATGATAAAAGATATTCATTGGTTAGGGTGTTGACACTTATGATTGTACTAATGCATTATGGTGTTGTATGAGGTTTATGTTGTCTACTAACATGAAAGGTACACCAAGAAAGACAAATCATGTTCTGTTCCAAGAACATATGATCATGATAACATGAGGAGAAAGATTCATCCATTGTCATGGATCTCATAGAAGATCCATTTACGAGGTATGTATAACTTGGTTTTGTAATAGTTAACCTATAAAATATACAGGTTACTAGCACAAGTCATTGAAGAAGAACAAGAAGACATCATGTGAGTATGTTAGACATAAATAGCTAGCATGCTAATCTAGGTATGTTTTTCCTATATCAAGATAGAATCCTACCTTGTGTTAGGATCTTATACTGTTGTTGATAATGATTATTCATGAAGTCATAGGTTTGAATAATCATGATTGTATGCATATTATGTTTCTTACCATAATTAATGATATGACTAACCAGAAGAATCATGATGGTATAGGTTTGAATAATCACAGGTTTTATGCATTTTATATCTCTTATCTTGATTGATGATTCAACTAACCCGAAGAGTCATAGGTTTGAGTAATTACAGGTTTAGATATGTTATGATTTGACTAACCATAAGAATTCTACATAAACCTTGAATGCTAATGCTTATTATTTTCTGTTTGAAATGATCATGACTATACATGCTTGAGATTATTGTGTTTTTAATAGTATACTAATGAATGTATGATTTTATATGAGATCACAAGGATAACACAATCATGATACTAATAAGCATGCATAGGAACCAAGGATGAATGTAAGTTCAAGGACAGGTAATCCAGGAAGCAAAGATCAAGAGGGAGCACACTCCAGTTGTTCCTGCAAGAAAGCAAAGGAGCACACTTCAGTAGTTTATGCAAGGATGCAGATATTCAGAGGGAGTTGACCATCTTTCTACATTCCACAACAGAAAAGTGTAGAAGAAGCTACTTCAGATTAGGACTCCAACAGCTCCTGCAAGGAAGCAAAGACTCAGAGGGAGTCCACCCAACAAACAAAGAAAGATAAGTATTTTAATCATCATTTCTTGCATATTTGTTTGTTTTAAATAATACTGTTCAATAATGTATATACTGATGTTCCTAGAATTAGGTTGTGTATTATGCATATTAGAATAGTTGCATTGATGAACAGTATACTACTAATATACATGGGTAAGTGGCCTATGGCACTGTACAACATTCCATTGCTACTTATCTAGAATGAAACCTCTTTGCTGACATGTTGGGAGTTGTGCACACTCTTAACAATGTTCTGGTAGAGATTGGAAGGCATCTAGAAAGTTATGGGATATGGATAAATGTTGTATTGAAGCATTGGCTAAGATAATTGCATGACTGTATGACATATTTCTTTATGTGTAAGAATTTGTTCTGAAAACTATGAGATGTTTTCTAATCATGCAATTTAACTTGTTGTGTAGGAAAGATCGTATGCCATCTCCTACAAAAGAAGAACTACAACATTTGTTCAGCAATAAAGATATCTATTGAAGATATTGAAGTTCCCAGGATCTGGGATGAAGAAATGGAATGATCCGTCGATCATGAAGAATGATGTTTGGGTTGCAGTCCCAAGACGTGAAGGGAAGTTTGTTATGACTTCCAAATGGAACTATCAGATCAAGCATGTTGCAGATGGCAACATTGAGATGAAATAGAAGATGCACTAGATGGATTTCAAGACAGCATGGTGTAGTCATACATGTGTGCAGAACTTGGTATGGTAGGATAGACAACTTTCTATCTAGTTTGGGCTTTACCAAGAGTAAAGCGGATTCCAACCTTTACTACAAGGTTGAGGAAGGCAATCCAGTGATACTACTTTTGTATGCGGATAACCTGTTTGTTACAGATGAAGATAGATTGATTGCCGACATGCGGCGGAAGCTTACTGCCAAGTTCGAGATGAAGAACTTGGGGATGATGCACTATTTATTTTTTGGCATGGAGGTGTGGCAGAGTGATGGAATCTTCCTTGGACAAGGGAAGTATGCAGTAGAGATCCTGAAGAGGTTCGGGATGATGGATTGCAAGGCCATGGCCACACCTATGGCATCAAATCTGAAGCTTCTATGTGATGCTTCATCTGAGCCGATTGATGTCTCTATGTATCGTCAGATGATTGGGTCCTTGATGTACCTGACGAACACGAGACCAGACATTTGCTTTGCTGTGAACACATTGTGCCAGTTCCTGATGGATCCGAGGAGTGTTCACCTGGTTGCTGTAAAGCATGTTCTGAGGTACCTGAAGGGTACAGTGGATTATGGGCTCAGGTATGAGATGAATCAAAAGTTTAACCTGCAGGGTTATGTTGATTCAGATTGGGCTGGAAATGCTGCAGATAGGAAGAACACATCTGGGTGTTGCTTCAGTATGGGATCAGGAGTGATCTCTTGGTTTAGTAGGAAGTAGTCCTGCGTAGCATTGAGTACAGCTGAGGCAGAGTATGTTGCAGCCTGCTCAGCTAGTTGTGAGGCAGTATGGCTACGGAAGCTACTGTCTGAGCTATTTGATCTCCCGTTGGAAGCTACTGGTATCTTCTGTGATAACCAGAGTTGTGTGAAGCTGTCCGAGAATCTAGTGTTTCATGACAGGTCGAAACACATAGAGATCAAATATCACTATATCAGGGATATGGTGCAGAGAGGAGCTGTGAAGCTCCTATATGTTGCGACAGACGAGCAGATTGCAGATGTGCTGACGAAGCCACTAGCCAGGGTGAAGTTCGAGTACTTCAGAGAGAGGCTTGGCGTTCTTCAGATCGAGGACACTTCGAGGAAGAAGTGATGGACACATTTGCTGTAGCCATTCCAAGCATGTTGGAAGGAGGATCCTTCACATGGCTGTGGATGTAAGCACTGGATGATGAGCATCAGGATGATGTTCTGGTTTCTGCTTGATATGATCAGTTGGATCATTTTTATGTATGTATGTACGCATCATGTTGGATGCTTGGACCACGTATCTGTATTTGTATCAGGTGGATACATTGTATGATCAGGTGGATCATGTATGGTGATATGTATCATGTATTTGTATTTGTATCAGGTGGATACATTGATGATCAGGAGGATCATGTATGATGATATGTATCAGGTAGATACTTGGTATGCATCAGGTAGATGCATTGATGATCAGGAGGATCATGTATGATGATATGTATCATGTATTTGTATCAAGTGGATACATTGATGATCAGGAGGATCATGTATGATGATATGTATCAGGTAGATACTTGGTATGCATCAGGTAGATGCATTGATGATCAGGTGGATCATGCAGCAGGATGTTGCAGTGATGATCAGGATGATCATAGATGACGAGCTTCAGGATGTTGCTCCAGATGACATGCAGCAGGATGTTGCAGTGATGATCAGGATGATCATAGATGACGAGCTTCAGGATGTTGCTCCAGATGACATGCAGCAGGATGTTGCAGTGATGATCAGGATGATCATAGATGACGAGCTTCAGGATGTTGCTCCAGATGACATGCAGCAGGATGTTGCAGTGATGATCAAGATGATCATAGATGATGAGCTTCAGGATGTTGCTCCAGATGAGATGCAGCAGGACGTTGCAGTGATGATGATCAGGATGATCATGGATACATCAGGATGATGTATGGTGAGTATCAGGTTGATACTCTGTGGCCGTGGATCACGTTGTGCAGATGAGCATGTAATCCGGTGCCCTGGGAGATTTGCAGATGGTATTTCGAGGTTTTGCCTATGGCATGTAATTCGGTGCCCTGGGACATCTGGCAAATGCTCTTTCGAGGTTTTGCTCTGGGAGGACATGTAATTCGGTGCCCTGGGAGATCTGCAGATAGTCTTTCGAGGTTTTGCCTATGGCATGTAATTCGGTTCCCTGGGATATCTGGTAGATGCTCTTTCGAGGTTTTGTCCTATGGCATGTAATTCGTTTCCCTGGGAGATCTGATAGGTTGGGCTGTGTGCCCGTAATCAGTCCTGGGATGCTCTTGCGAGGTTTTGCCATGACCACATGTAATTCGTTGCCCTGGGAGATCCTATAGGTAGAGCTGTGTGCTCGTAACAGCCTGGGATGCTCTTGCGAGGTTTTGTGGTGAGGTCACATGTAATTCGGTGCCCTGGGAGATCCTATAAGTAGAGCTGTGTGCTCGTAACAACCTGGGATGCTCTTTCGAGGTTTTGTGACGCACGTAATAAGTCCTGAGGATTCCACAGTATGGCCAGTGATGATGAAGACCTGCAGGTGGTGGGCCTACATCCAGTATGAAAAAGGACTGGCTCTGTAGAACTTCCTATGAC
Source organism: Larix kaempferi (assembly GCA_027924585.1). NCBI lineage: Eukaryota > Viridiplantae > Streptophyta > Pinopsida > Pinales > Pinaceae > Larix > Larix kaempferi. The sequence continues at coordinate 9,541,107 of BSBM01000072.1, read as the reverse complement.
GAGTAGATTCAGAGATTGATTGAGATAGCAGCAGCAGTGACGATGATGATGACTCGATGACGATTATCCAGTGACGATGATCCAGAGAAGATGACTTGTGCTAAAAGAACTGTGCTGAGAAATACCTTCCTAGTTAAGAGGGAGTGTTGATGTATATGTAACTTCGGTATGTATTTCACATATATGTATATTGTATTCCTATAGAGATGTTATTATTCCTCTATACGGAAGTGTCGTCATTTATATTGTAAGTGTCGTAACTTATACTTGATGGGTTATTAGACCACCTTGCTTGGGGTCAACCCTGTATAAGTCATGTGGGTCAAAGGGTTATTAGACCACCCTATTGGGGGTCGGCCCACTCAGCATTATGTTATGTGGTTAATTTCGAGCCTACATGAGTTAGGTAAAAAAAGGCAAGTCAAGTCAAGTATAAATAGAGTGCGGGAGGCACTCTATTTACTCACTCACTTCTCACACATGCACTCAAGGAGGAGTGGCGCACTTATGGAGGAGGAGGATCTGCTGCTAGGTTATGGCTATCTCTCTTGGTTGGTTGTATCATTGCTCTATCTATCTCTGAGGAAGTTATTGGGGTTTTTCACCTCTATGGTTTTCCCCAAGTAAATCTTTGTGTCTCTTGTGTGCTTGCATTATTGTCTCCATGATTGATATGCTGTAGATATGCTGTACATGTTGTTCTCTCAGTTAAGATCCTAGATCAGATTGAAGTAAATTCTGAAAATTTAACATACTGTTAAGTCAAACCAACAGGGCATCTTGTTATTATGATACAGTTCAAATTTTGTTTTTCATTTCATGTTGTTGCATAATTTTTTCTTCGTGCAAGTAGATTCATTTAAACGTGAGATTGGTTTGAGTTATTATTATGCAAAAACATAGGACTGCTGAAATTGTATATATGTTTGACTTTCAGATGCTACCATGTGAAGGTTTTGTCACCTTCCATTGTATGGTTAAAATGTTGGAGTGCAAACAATGCACCCAATTAGTTGCATCTTGCTTGGATCGTGTATGTGATTGCATTTTTTGGTATTATGTTTTTTGCTTGTCTATAATATATCAAGGGGAATTTCTTATTCATTTCATCAATCAAGTTCCATTGTCTCTTTGCATTCTCTGGGAAGATGTGTCCTCTATTCCTATAGAATGGGTTATTTTCTCTTTCCAGAATGTCTTTGAACTATTCTTCTCTTATTATTAAAGTTGACCCTTGAGTGTTGGGGTTGTCCTACCTAAGGAGTTTGTCAATAATATTCATCTTCCCTTTTCCATGCTCTACGATCCACCTCCACATCTTGGGCATACTATAAAACTTGGAATTCTTTATCAATTCTCTTCAAAAACTTATCCCAAGTAACCTTGTGTTTGTCTTACTAGGGATCATGCTATTGGATTTCCTCTTTTTAATTTTGGGGGCATTCAGTGCATTATGGAGGATGGCTCAAAAGATAAGAACTTGAAGTGGGTTTAAAATGAGTCAATTTGCATTCTATAGAAATCTATATTGTTGGAAATGCACACTTTTGTAGAAATCTATATTGCTGGAAATGCACACTTTTGTAGAAATTTATAGTTCTAGAAATGCACACTTTTGTAGAAATCTGGTTGCAGATGGAGACTTTCATAGACTCCTATAAAAGTCTTTGTATGGATTAATATGTTCATGATGATTGGGGGAGGGTATACTATATGATGTTATTTATGGGTGAATGGGAAATGGGAGGGTGGGATAGATGTAACATGGCTTAATAAATGATATTATGGATGTAGGAAATGAATATATGTAGGGAATTAATGGAAGGAATCATGTGGTGAATGTAGGGTAATATGAAAATTTTGGATTCAAGTGGTCATATAGTCAATATGTTGAATAACTTAAAAATTAAGTTCACCTCTTCCTTGTGCTTTCATATGATTGCATAAGGTAACAATAGTTCTTAGAATGTGTGTAATTGTAAGGTTCCTCAAGCTGTTTGTTTCAGAGTTAGAACATTTGGTATGAGAAGATTTGAAATGATGAAATGAAGTGGATTTTCAACAGATCCAATGATTGTAATATTTTATTTATTGTTTACTAAATTTGGTATTTTACATTATATTTCATTTGATGTTAAACCTTGAGAATAAGAAATTTCCACTGATATCAAGCTGAGTATCTTAATGTTGGGATATTGATTGGAAAAGATCTAGAGATATATGGTATGAACACAAACTCTTTCTTTCTTTTTATTTATTTATTATTATTCTATTTTTTCTTTCATATACCAAATACCATTCTTGGTTTTCACTTGTGCTCTGCCTCATGGTTCATTAGAGAGGTTTTCACCATGATTAGGACTTGAATTAGAAGAGGTTTCCAAGCCAAGAAATGTCCTAGATGCCTCATAAGAATTTTTCATTTTCTATGTTTTTTTCTATTTTTATTGAGATGGTTTTTTACTTCCATATTGATGGTAGGAATGCCAGCAATCATAGTGAGCTATCATTGTGCTTGAAAAAGTCACAGGCCTTATTGTTGTTGGATTTGTGTCAACATATACCTTCTATGATGAGAGAATGAAAATCTTGAAATTATGACGAGGGTGTTGCATAGTAATTCCTATGTATGCTCAACAAATTTGTGACCATCATGATAACAATAGAATGTGACCATCATGATAACAATAGAATGAGATAAATCTTGAAACTGTAATTTGTTGTATTCTGAAACTATAATTCCACTCCCTCTATTTGTTTTTGAAGTTCACACCATGGATTTCATTGTTTAGACTATGATGAAACCTTGTCAAAAATGTTTTGTATTGTTTCTTATTTGAGTGTATATTTTCCAATGCTAGTGAAGAGAGTGTTTGTTGGTATTCAAAATTTGATGTATATGATAAGCCTTGAGAATAGAACCAATGCAATTTGGAATTATGTGTACAACTTTGTTGTTGAAGAAGATTTTCTAATGTTAATGCCACATTATATGCATTTCTATATGCATTTCTGTGATTTGACTTTGATATGTTCACAAGATTGAACTTGAGAACGTGGTTTAATCATCATACAAATATTTAGAGGAGAAGACTCTTATTAATACACTATTTTTATCCTTTGTTGAAGATACCGATGTACTTTGAAATTATATGCTTTCAGTTTGAATCGACCCCGAAAAGGCATGATCGTATACAAGGCTACTTGTAGTTAACATTGTTTCTTGCATTTTAGAATATACCACAAGGCACTACCTTAAGACATTGCTATGCATTTGTAATCCAAAATAGGAGTTTCCAACTCATTATTTTCCTGGTATGCATTTGCACAATACCCTTCCCTATTTGTTGCATATTCTTGTAAGATAAGAGAAAGCTAGATTAGCCTCTTGAGACTAAATTAGTGAAGGATTGATTTGGGACATATGGCTGGAGACATTCTTTATATTTGAAAATTGTAGTGAAATATGTGCTATCATGAATGAATAATTGGTTGGGTATAAACAATGATGTGCTAATTTTGACTAGAGTTGAGTGTTGATGCAGAGTTCTAGGACAACATGATGACACTCTTAAGAACATGTAGTATAGAACGAGGCATTTTCCTTTTGAGGGTAATGTAGCATATGATCATTCATTGTTATTTTTAAGCAATAATTAGTGGTGGCAAGTTGAATTCATGGTAGCCTAGAGAACTTAATGAATTCACTATCTTAGTATGGTATGCTTACTTGATTGGTTTTTGTTAGGGTTGGTTCAAAATCAGAAAATTTCGTAATATGAAGAAGATGGAAAGAGGTCTTAATGTTTGTGGAATGGATGACAATTCATTGATTACCCAAACTTGTTCCTCATTCTCCCTTGCTCTAGTAGCACTTGAAAGTGGCATTGAATGATTCTCTATGAAACTGAAAACAAGTTCAACATATAGATAACTTGTATATGTCATCATTTCATGTGTAAGTTGACTTACTAGTATGTCTTAGAAGTGCTTGGGGTTGTTGTTTATCAATGTATGGATGCTTTTATAGTGTGAGATGTTTTAAAACAGTGATGTCCAAAGTTATCACATGCCGAGGAAAATTTGTGTGGATTGGGGCATTTTTATGATTGACTGGGTGATTATATCATTGTTGGGTGTTTTTCTCCCTTTCCTAGGGAAAGTATTGAAGTGCCTAGGCATATTTATCATCATTGGATGAATTTTGAAGTGTCTAGGGCAAGTAATGAAGTGCCTGGGAAAATATGGAAGTGGATGGGGGTGTTTTTATCTTCGTTGCAAGAATTTTGAAGTGCCTGGAGCAAATATTGAGTGTCTGGGCATTTTTATAATCATTGGGAGAATTTTGAAGTGGCTGAGGCAAGTATTGAAGTGCATGGATCATTTCTATCATCATTGGGTTAATTTAGAAGTGTATGGGGCAAGTATTGAAGTGTCTGGGTGCAATTTTGAAGAGTGTGGGGAAAATATTGAAGTGTATGGGTGTTTTTAACATCGTTGGGAGAATTTTGAAGTGACCGAGGCAAGTATTGAAGTGCATGGGGTGTTTTTCTCATCATTGGGTGAATTTAGAAGTGCATGGGGCATGTATTGAAGTGCCTGGGGGGGATTTTGAAGTGCTTGGGGAAACTATTGAAGTGCATGGGAGTTTTTTATCATCCTTCGGAGAATTTAAGTGCCTGGGAAAATATTGAAGTGCTTAGGCATTTTTATCATCTTTCGGAGAATTTTGAAGTGCTTGGGGAAAGTATTGAAGTGCATGGGGTGTTTTTCTCGTCACTTGGTGAATTTAGAAGTGCATGGGGATTTTTCTCATCACTAGGTGAATTTAGAAGTGCCTGGGGTTGTTGTTTATCAATGTATGGATGCTTTTATAGTGTTGGGACGTTTTAAAATAGTAATGGGAAAAGTTATCACTTGTCGAGATAAATTTGTGTGGATTGAGGCATTTTTGTGATTGCCTAGGTGATTATATCATTGTCGGGTGTTTTTCTCCCTTGCCTAGGGCAAGTATTGAAGTGTCTAGGGCATCTTTATCATCATTGGACGAATTTTGATGTGTCTAGGGAAAGTAATGAAGTGCCTGGGAAAAAATGGAAGTGGATGGGGGCGTTTTTATCTTCGCCGCGAGAATTTTGAAGTGCCTGGGGAAAATATTGAAGTGTATGGGTGTTTTTATCATCCTTGGGAGAATTTTGAAGTGGTCGAGGAAAGTATTGAAGTGCACGGGGCATTTTTATCATCACTGGGTGAATTTAGAAGTGCAGAGGGAAAGTATTGAAGTGCCTTGGGTTGAAGTGCTTGGGGAAAATATTGAAGTGCATGGGGAATTTTTATCATCCTTGGGAGAATTTTGAAGTGCCTGGGAAAATATTGAAGTCCTTAGGGAATTTTTATCATCTTTGGGAGAATTTTGAAGTGCTTGGGTCAAGTATTGAAGTTCCTAGGGATTTTTTCTCATCACTGGGTGAATTTAGAAGTGCATGGGGTTGTTATTTATCAATTTATGGACAATTTTATAGTGTTGGGACGTTTTAAAACAATGATGGGCAAATTTGTCACTTGCCGAGGAAAATTTGTGTGGATTGAGCCATTTTAAGTATTCATTGACAAATATGCAACTCTCCTACCATTCAACAGCAAAGAGAAGAAAATTTGGTGAGAAGATTAGTTGGAAACTTGGAATTGGTCCAAGAACTATCTCTCTATATAAAGGAAGTGGCCCGCTACTAGGATATTCACTTAATTCTATCAGTTTTTTGGCCTGTCAAGATTCATGACCCCACATGTCCATTGGAGCATTAAGGGATGAGATAACAAGTAGAGTCCCTACATGCCCTAAATCTAGTTAGTGCAGTTGTGTTCGGTCGACACCTTCTAGTTGTGAGTGATCAAATATTGCTTGTGAAATGTATAAATAAATCCATCCTCTCCTCATTCATACATGTTCATTCAAGAGTCTAGGAGTCGAGAGAGTCCAGAGTTGAGCTCTGGTGTATGTTCTTTTGTTGCACTACCTTAGTAATCTACATAATAAAAAATTGGCAAAATATTCTCCAAATTTTTACTATATTTTATAAATCAGTGAAAGATTCACCAAGTTTTTACAATTTTTTATAATTAAGTGAAATATTCGCCAAGATTTTACAATATCTTATAATTTAGTGAAAGATTCGCCAAGATTTTACAACATTATATAATGAAATGAAATATTCGCCAAAAAAATTATATATACATATTATATTATTGATAAAATCACCTTCAAGTTTTCCTATATATCGGGGAGATTCGCCCATTTTTTATACATGTAAATTTTGGGGGGGTTCTTAAAATCATCCTTGATGGCCATCTTGGAAAATATGTCGACTACTACTAAGATCGCGTCATGTTGATGTTTGATAGTAGGATATCTTGTCAAGTAGTCCATAGAAATAGATTCCCATGGTTAACTAGGAACTGGAAAAGGTGTGTACAATCCCTGTTGTCGATTAGGTGGTTTAGCATTGGCACAAACCATGCATGATCGAATGTCCTTGTTGACGTTGGTTTTAAGTGTAGGCCAAAATAAATACTTCTGCGAAATAGAAAGTGCCTTTGCTACTCCAAAGTTTCCTACAGTATTGTCGTAGTGCGTGTCCCAATTGAGTTGTTGTCGATGCTCACTGGTCGGTACACAAAGATGTCCAAGCTTGTATAGCAAGGTATCTTTCAGGAAATAGTCATCGTTCGATGACATGTCAGTTTGAATTTGTCGGTAGACTGGTGAAAATTCGATGTCTTCCTGATACAACTAAGGCCAAGTAGTGGTGTCATATCCCTGCATACTCATCACTGTAAAAATGAGAGCAATGGGTGGTCTACTTAGACAATTGGCGGAGGCGTTAGCTTTACCTTTCCGATACTTAATTACCAACTGGAATTGTTGCAGGTAATTAATCCACTTAATTTGTCGAGTTGTTTGTATTTTCGACTGGGTCAAAGCGAACTGAAGAGGATTATGGTCAGTGAGGATGGCCGTTTCCTTTCCAAGGATGTAATGCCTCCATTTCTTGAGAGCTTGCACAATGGTGTACAGTTCTTTTTCGTATGTTGAATATCTTCTAAAAGTGTTAAAAGTTTCAGAATGAAAAGCGACTGGGTGACCATACTGAGTGATCACTACGCCCAAGGCATAGTCCGATGCGTCCGTCTCAATATCAAAGGAATGATGCAAATCAGGTAAGATAAGTACTGGTGTAGTGCAGATCTTGTGTTTGAGCTGTTCAAAAGTTGCTTGTTGTATTGGTGTCCATTTGAAGACAGTTTTCCCACTTCCTTTCATCAACTGATTCAAGGGCCAGGCTATGCGACTGAAGCCGAGTATGAATCATCAATAGAAATTCGCCAAACCAAGAAAAATTCTTATTTATTGAATGCTGTGAGGAATGGGCCAATCTTTGAGAATTTGTACTTTGTCTCAGTCTACATGAATGCATATAGAGTCAATTAAAAACCCCAAATATTTGATGCTGCTCATTGCAAAGGAACATTTTTCCATGTTCAAGTAGAGACCATGTTGTTGGAGAGTGTCGAGGACTTGTCAAAGCTGTCCGACATGTTCTTCCCATGATCAACTGAAAATAAATATGTTGTCAAGTTAGACAATGAACCATTTGCCGATGAAAGGTTGAAGAATGTTATCCATATATCGCATGAAGGTCGCAAGTGCATTTGTAAAGCCGAAAGGCATGACTAACCATTCAAACAATCCTTCCTTGGTATTGAAAGCAGTTTTCTATACATCTGATGGCTCAATTGGAATCTGACGATATCCTGACTTGAGGTCGAAATTAGTAAAGAATTTAGCACCTTTCAGACAGTTGATGAGCTCTTTTATCCACGACAGAGGATACCGATTCTTCACCGAAATTTTGTTGAGTGCCCTATATTCGATGCACATGTGCCAAGTCCCGTATTTATTTGGAACGAGGACGACTTGACTTCCACAAGGGGAGGAGATGGGTCAGATATGACCTTTTTCCATCAAATCTTGGATTTGTCTGCGAATCTCTTCATTTTCGAGAATGGATATTGTCACCTACCCAAATTTCTGAAAATTATTATTTTATTTGTAAAATACTTTATGTTAAATTTAATTACAAAGTTTTGTAATTATGATCAGTTTTGATCAAGGATGAATGTAATTACTGAATATTATTATTTAAATAAATTAATTAGGAGACAAACACCCAAGGCGACTATTACATGAGTGTTCACTGACCCACTAGGAGGAATGGAAGTTGTTGGAAGGTATGGGTCAGATGGCAACAATTGCATCACACCACTAGCTGTTGGTTATGGGACAAATACCCCTAAAAATGTGGCATTATCCCCCAGGTGGAGGGAGTGAGCAGGAAACTTATTTAATGACCCAGTAACATCTGAAAAGGCCTAGGCAGCCTCCAAAAGGCAAATTCGAATTGAGTAGGCAGCTCTTACACAATATTTTCTGCAGAAATATTTCCTCATGTGCATCAGGTGATCACTGAGAGATTCAAATAGGGAGGCTAGTTGTGAGTGCAATCTTAAGTCTGCATATTGCTGAGAATAACCAGAGATATTGGTGAAGGTCTATTGGATTGTTAGTTCTTGAAGATTCAACAGTTAGTGCTACTACAAGTGGAGATCCTAATTCCTAGAGTTTCTTCATCCTGGTGGTTCAGCGAACAGGCTCGGGGGTCCTAAGGCAAGTACTTGATTGCTTTCAGGAATTGGTTGGGTGGAATAGTCTTCTTGGGCTGTTTGTTGCCCTACATATTTACCCAGGTTTTAAAAATTTTCTACTTTATCTCAGCTGGTAGTTCTGTTCTGTATAGTTAGTAATTTATGTTTTCTGTTTCAAAAAAGAATCTAATCCTAAATTTGTTTAAAGTCTGAATGTTAAAGTTTAATGATGAATTGGAATTGATAAACCAATATCTATATTTTTCCACATGTTGTTTTATGCATCATACTCTAGTATATATACGCAAATTAAGAATAGATTACAGGATAGGCAATTTGCCATTGAATTCGACAGATAAAGATAGTAATTATATGTTTATCAGTATCTGTCCTATAGTTAGTAATAGTAGAAAGTTCTGTACAAAAATTAAATATTATAGATTATTTCATTATTTTTAGTTTAGACAAACATTGTTTATTTTCCTGTACAAATATATTGTAAACTCTTATCTCTATTATGCACATAAGAAACAAATGAAATTCAAGTTTCCTTACATCATATCATGTCTGCATTGTAAAGAGTTTTACTATAAATAGATAAAGGTGTAGACTAGTAATGTAGATTATAAAACTTTTCAAAACACACATTGTGGTTTTCATCACTAAATAACAGGTAGAATAATTCATATATTCTTACAAGTATTAACATAACTGAAATCAAAGGAAATGTATGTATTATTCACTTATCGTTCACTTTACAAAATGTATGTATTATTCATTCTGAAGTATTGTAATATCTATTATATTACGAACTGCGTTTATGCACTAAAACGTAGTATCCTACCAACTGTACAAACCCTAGATTACATTTCCAGGTTTCTATTATTATTATCAACAGAAACATGACATGATTGTACATCACATTTAAATTACATTACAAAACCTAGTCAACACCAGAGTTTTTCTTTAGAAGTTACATACATAATATCTTTCACGATTCTAGAACAAAACTAGAATTCGGCGTGACCCTATTCTATTTCTTTTCAAACACCAAAAAAAATTACATCATTATAGATTTACAGAGTTACCATCCACGAAAATCATTTAAACCTTGACCTAGCTCGAAAGTCCCAATATCTACCTACAGCACTCAAACCCATAACATAGACGTTTTTCACATAAATAAATAGCTTACATTTCTATTGTCAAGAAGAAAAAGATTGTTTTCACTGTAAACAAGCCTCGGCTCTACTCATCTTTTTATAACTTAAACAGCAGGTTGTGCTCAATTATTTACACCATTACAGGTTCCAACTTAAAGAAGGATAAACGATGTTCTCAAAAGCAAAAACAATTACAACATGTTTCCAAATGAAAACCCATAGGGTTTAAGCCCAAACTTTAAACATTTCCAATCAAATACAAAGAACCTTCTGTTCTTACGAGCTTATAACCCACAGTTCGACGAGATATACATCATAGTCAAATGATTAAGTATCATGCAAACAAAATGAAGGTCGCATCCCTATACAAACACCATTCGATTAACAAAAGAATTATTTTAAGTTTTTCCAACTAAAGACAACGATGAGGCACGGTGAGGAATTGGCCACTCATCCCTTGAAACCACTTCAACACACAGACGGAGAGCACCTACGAGGTTTTTGGAAGACCTGAAGCTTACCATTTTGGAAGCACGCCTTTCTTTCCAAACCCTTGCTCGAACCATTCCTTCACAACCTACAACTGACAAGACAATCGTTTGGATTTAGACAACTGAAACTTTTCAAACTGAAAAACAAAATACAACATAGAAAATCGCTATTCTCTATAAGAATGTTTACCTTTTTGTAAGCAACTAAAGCTTTCCACTTTCACCAGTTAAATGATGATTTTCCACGTTGTAGACATGACAGGAAAACCCTCTGTCCATTTACACCAGGGTGTATCTTTCACTCAAACTAAAACAAAAAGTTCCAAAAACTATCAACCATTGAAACTTCAACTAGGGACTCAAGCTATTAACACGATGCCTTTACAGAAGGAAGGAACCTGCAACCTTTCCAAACCAGCAGGTCTCGAGGTCAAAACCTCATACAACTTTCTAAACCAAAATTTCGGCAGCCTGTCGGCCCTAACAGTCCGAAATAATAAAAAAAACATAAAACACAATAACTTCTATCAACCCAACACCCGACGCAATGTTAGGGTTTGATCCAACGAACAAAATCAAAGTTGATCAACGATCGAAATCATGCCAACACTTTTTGCATTGGAGCGAACAACCATCACTTTATTGCTCATTCAATGTCGTAGCACGACCTTACCAACGCATTTACACGGTGGATAATCATACAGCCAACTCGGAGGAATAATCAACGAGGAGTGTTACATGGCAGTGTCCACATTCACCTTTTGCATTAGATACATTCACATGGAGCTTGAAGTTCCTCATCATATAGCACATGATGGATGGCCATTCTTATAGACTTGTAACGCAATGACTCACGACGATTCGTATCACACGCAAACCTCCAACCTGTCCATCAAAATTTAATGCTTGTCAGTGCTCTCTTTCCAACGCTATAATTTCATTTTGGATACATAACAAAATAATATGACATGTTACGTTAATTTGATTTCATGGTTCGTATGGTTCTAAGCCATGTTACACAACACATATTAATGTGTTGTGTTGACCCATGATGATATATTGGTCCACCAAGTTTCAAAGTCTAGGTCGCATTTAGATTTATGTTATTACATAGAAGTTTATTTTTCCAAATGTAAGCCTTGTAGTTTTTTTATTATTAATTATTGGTTTATATATTAGTTGCTAGGATAGCTATAGTCACAAGGTTGACATAGATTTTAATTCATAGGAAACTCATACTTAAAACGATACTTCACATAAGCCTTAAAAGCTTATAAGTATCACGTATAGTTCAACATTATAGAATTATAATTGGTGTAGTCCATACATAAGAGACTTTACCACTAACTTGGTGACATTGTTGGCATTCATATAAATTCTATTATCGCAAGTATAGATAGTCTATATGGTAGACATTTCAATGAATCCATTGGCAAAAGATTAACATAAAAGTTAACTAAATGTTATGGGTGCTTACCATATCCTCTCACTACAAACATTAACTATTGCAATATATCAATTACATTAGAAAGATGAAGGTAATTAATTATCTCAAGACGACAACAAGCCAGCTACTATAACAATGAACATCACAGCGACAAACCTATCAGCTTGAAGACGTCATAGATAACTATGTTTTAAACATTGTCGAGTAGTAAGACAGCATTTGAAATTAGTATTTATAGAAATGCATGTCATACCTGCGTACTTGGTGAGTCGCAACAGAATTTCTAAGTTTTTATTTAATTATGACGTTGAAACTGAACTATACACGTACTTTGTTCTTACATGTTGTCTGCACAATAGAACATTCAATTTTCTTTAGCATTGTAGATAAGTAAGCTCTAGGGTACCTCGTAGGAAACCCTTATGCATCAAAATTCAAATCTATCAGTATCGTCACAAAAGAAAAGTGTCACATCATTTTTCCAATCTGTTAATTAATTTGTCATCATAATCATGTTCATTAATTATTTTATTAAAATTTGTCACTGTCTTTTTGCTGCTAAACAAAAATTAAAGTATGTTTAGTGCTAACAACTTTTCATTTACTGCTGTCATAATCAACAATTATTACTTCCGCACTTATAAATATCATAATTAATGTTGTTATCAAAAATTTAATTTTTTATGAAATTATGGGATGTTACATGTGGTATCAGAGCTTAGATTCGAACTCTGGGCCTAAAAGAGGTCCAAAAACACGCAACAGAAAATTTTATATAGCAGAAAATTGTACTAATTTGAAATTTTAATTATTATGTTATACAGAAATTATTTTCAGTTACAGGTATGGAGAACTCAGCTGAACAATTAGACGACAGATATCAGCCAAACAGTCACAGCTTGGGACAACACTATGTAGCAGAAGGTCACGGTGAACTAAATAATAGTTCGACAAACTGTTATGTGCTTTTCATGAATTAAAAGTAGAAATCAAATCTGTGAAAAAAGACAATGAAAGAATTCTGCAAGCACAAGAACAATTAAACCAAGTGTTGTTTGAACAGTGTCCAACTGAGGAGCAAGAGAAGGATAATGAAGATATATCCAAAGTTGAGGATATGCCTCATGCTGGTAAAAACAAGAGAATGAAAACCAGTAAGGTGAACAACAGTTCAACCTCATCAGGAGATGCTATTGAAACACGCAGAAAGAAACGTAACTACACTAGTGATAGCAGTGAAGGAGATTTCAAACCCAGAAGGAAAAATCATAAGGAATATGAGCAGAATTTTGGGGAGTTCAAAAATATTAGACCTCCAACTTTCAATGGAGAAACTAAGAAGGGCGAGACAGATAAAGCTTGGCTGTCCAGTATGAAGAAATACTTCCAGATTTATAACTATTCAGAGTCTTTGAAGGCAAAAATGGCTATATATAACTTGACCAAAAAAGTGGACATTTTGTGGCAAGACATCAAAAGAGTAAAGGGCATTAAAGATAAATATGTAAGTTGGAGTACCTTTAAATGATACTTTAAAAAGAAGTACTTGTTTGAATAGTACTATGAAGAAAAATCCAAAGAGTTCTACGATTTGAAGCTAGGAGGTATGAACACGAAGGAAATGAACAGTAAGTTTCTGAACTTACTAAGATATGTACCATACCTCATAGAAGAGAAACCCAAAATTCAAAGGTACTTGAGCTGTTTAGCTTTCAATATTAAGGACAGAATCGAGTATGACAGTCCCAAGACCTTAGAAGAGGCAATGAGAAAGGCAATTTTCTGTTATGACACAAATTGGAAAAGAGAGGGAATGCCAAACTGGAAGAGTCATAAGCCCAACAACTTTGAGTTGTTTACCTTTCAATATTAAGGACAGAATCGAGTATGACAGTCTTAAGACCTTAGAAGAAGCAATGAGAAAGGCAGTTTTCTATTATGACACAAATAGAAAAAGAGAGGGAATGTCAAACTGGAAGAGTCATAAGCCGAGCAACTTTGAGCATTAACGGAAAAATTTCAAGTTCAGTGGAAATTCCGGGTTTCAAAAGAAAAAAATTCAGAATCGGAATTATCAAGGGAACAACTCCATAAACAATTCACATCAGAATTTTACATCACCCATAAATGCACCTAATAATACCAAAACCAGTGAGCCAAAGGCACCTATCAAATGTTTTGAATGTCAAGGCCCCCATTACGCATCAGAATGTCCCTTGAGGAAGCGGAAAGCAAACAACATAAACTCTATACATACTGAACCTACAGTTGGAGATGTGGCGAGGGAAATGACCAGAATCAATGTTGCACTTGACAACAAGCAAGCAGATCATCAAATCTCCATGGTAGATATTGAAGGTATGCTACATGATCATCCTATTATTGTTTTAATTGATCCAGGTGCTAGCTTAAGTTATATATCACCAGACATTGTGGAAAGTCTTAAATTGAAAACTGAAAAGTTTAGTAAATCTTGGCTAGTTAGACTAGCAACTGGAACAAAGAGAAAAGTATCATATTTTATAGAAAACTGTGTTTTGTCCATGAATCATTTACAAACACAAATCAAGTTGAATATTCTACCTTTAGGTTTGTATGATATTATAGTTGGGATGGACTAGTTAGAAGCCCGTCATGTCATCCTGGACTGTTATGGAAAAAGTTTTACATGTTTAAATGATGAAGGGAAAACTATAGAAATAAAAGGCATCCCAATGAAGGTAACCCTTAGGCAGATTTTAGCCATGCAAGTTAAGAGGGCAGTTAGGAAAGGATGTCAGTTTTTTGTAGTAAACGTGGTAAATGATGAGTTTATGGATAAAGAGGACAAATTGAAATTAGAGGACATACCTGTCCTAAAAGATTTTAAGGATGTATTTCCTGAGGAGATTCCAAGATTACCTCCTAAAAGAGACTTAGACTTTACCATGGAGTTAATACCAAGAGCAGTACCAAATTCTAAAGCTCCATACAGAATGAACATACTGGAGTTAAACGAATTAAAATCACAATTGAAGGAGTTGATTGATAAGAATTATATTAGACCCAGTGTGTCGCCTTGGGGAGCACCTGTCATCTTTGTTAAGAAGAAAGACGGAACCTTAAGATTGTGCATAGATTATCGCCAGCTTAATAAGATGACAATCAAGAATAGATATCTATTTCCCCGCATAGACTATCTATTCGATCAGCTGCGTGGAGCAACTATATTTTCAAATATTGATCTAAGATCAGGATATCATCAGGTACGGGTTAAGGACGAAGATATTTTCAAGACAGCTTTCCGAACTCGGTATGGACATTACGAGTTCGTATTCATGCCATTTGTCTTGACTAATGCCCCGGCTATATTTATGTGTCTGATGAATAATATTCTACATAAATACTTAGACAAGTTTGTTGTTGTGTTTATAGATGACATTTTAGTGTACTCCAAAAGTAAAGAAGAGCATGATGAACATTTACAGATTATCTTACAAGTTCTAAGAGATCATCAACTATACGCCAAGTTTAGTAAGTGCGAATTTCACAAAGACAAAATTCAGTATCTAGGACACATAATTTCAAAAGAAGGAATCTCGGTTGACCCCGACAAGATAAGGGCCATTAATGACTGGCCGGTTCCTAAGGATGTGTTAGATAAAAGATCATTTATGGGCATTACTAGGTATTATAGAAAGTTTATAGAGAAATTTTCAAAAATTGCCAACCCCATAACTTCCTTGCAGAAGAAAGGGAAGAAATTTGTTTGGGATCAAAAATGTTCCGACAGTTTTAAGAAATTAAAGGAATTATTGACGACAACACCTATCTTAAGGATAGAAGACCCCAACAAGGATTTTGTAGTTTGTACTGACGCATGCAATGATGGACTCGGTGGAGTCCTGACAGAGGAAGGGCATGCGGTGGCATATGAATCTAGAAAGATGAAAGTACATGAAAAGAACTACTCTACCTATGATTTAGAGTTATTGGCAGTTATTCATGCCTTAAAAATGTGGCGTCACCACCTTATTGGCAGGAAATTTACATTATTGACAGATAACAGGGGTTTGAAATATTTATTAGATCAGACAAACCTGAATGCTAGACAAGCTAGATGGTTGACGTTCTTAAGTGAGTATGATTTCGAAATCCAGCATATTAAAGGGAATGAGAACAAGGTTGCAGATGCCTTGAGTCGTAAGGCAAAACTAAATTTTATTTCAGCAATCAGTACTTATTCAACTGATTTGGAAAATCAGATTCTGGAAAAGACTGAAACAGATGAAGAATACAGAAAAATGAAGGAAAAGAAAACAAACAACAGTTCTGAAAATTATATGGCAGATTATGAAGGAAAACGGTTTATTACTGTATAAAAACAGATTATATGTACCAGACATACCAGAAATAAAATTTCTGATATTAAATGAGATGCATAAAAGTCACTATTTTGGTCATCCAGGCTATCAAAAGACCATTACTATGTTGAGAAAATAATACTGTTGGCCCAGAATGAAGGATGAAGTAGCAGAGTACATAGCTAAATGTTTGGATTGTCAAAAAGTGAAGGTTGAACACCAACATCCTGCTGGATTGTTGCAACCGTTACCGATACCAAGTTGGAAATGGGAAGTGATTAGCATAGACTTTATTACTGGATTACCTAAAAACCAGAAACAGCATGGTTCTATCATGGTGGTAGTGGAAAAACTCAGCAAGGCAGCACATTTCATACCCGTAAAGACTACTCATAAAGCTCCAGATATTGCAGAGATCTTTATGAAACAGATTTTTAGACTACATGGAATACCGAAAGTAATAATTTCAAATCGTGACTCGAACTTTATAGGAAACTTCTGGAGGTCACTGTTTAAGGGGTTGAATACAACTTTAAATTTCAGTACAGCATTTCATCCACAGATAGATGGACAGACAGAAAGGGTAAATCAAGTTTTAGAAGATTTATTAAGAATGTATGTTAATGATCAGCCTGGTAAGTGGGAAGACTACTTGCACTTAACAGAATTTGCTTATAATAATCATTATCGTGCATCAGCCAGACTTAGTCATTTTGAAATTATTTATGGTAGGAAATGTAATACACCTGTTTCGTGGAATGATCCAGTAAATAGAGTTGTTTTAGGACCTGAATTATTGCAGGATTTAGAACTAATTGTGAAACATGTGCAAGGACATTTAAAAGTTGCCCAAGATAGGCAAAAGAGTCAAGCAGATTCAAAAAGAACTCATAAAGAATTCCAGGTTGGTGAACATGTATTCCTCAAGGTAAGACCGAAAAAGAGTTCACTGAAATTGGGGATCTATGCCAAGTTGGCACCCAGGTATTGTGGTCCTTTTGAAATATTGTCTAAGGTTGGAGTAGTGGCATACCAACTGGATTTGCCACCAAACTTAAAAATACATAATATTTTTCATATATCATTTTTAAAGAAATATGTGCACGATATTACTCATGTTGTAAACTGGAATGATGTACAAGTGGGACAAGACGGAGATTTTCCGGTGGAACCGGATTGTATCCTTGGAAGGAGGGAAACTATTCTCCGAAATCGCAACATTGGGCAAGTGAAGGTGCAATGGAAGCACCTTATCCCAGAGGAGCCAACCTGGGAGTTGGAGATTAGTATGCAGGCAACATACCCAACTCTGTTTTAGGAACACTCAAGGATTGACTAACCAACATCGGGGACGATGTTGAAACTTAGGGGGGGTGTATGTCACCTACCCAAATTTTTGAAAATTATTATTTTATTTGCAAAATACTTTATGTTAAATTTAATTACAAAGTTTTGTAATTATGATCAGTTTTGATCAAGGATGAATGTAATTACTAAATATTATTATTTAAATAAATTAATTAGGAGACAAACACCCAAGGGGACTGTTAAATGAGTGTTCACTGACCCACTAGGAGGAATGGAAGCTGTTGGAAGGTATGGTCAATATGGAAACAATTGCATCACACCACTAGCTGTTGGTTATGGGACAACTACCCCTAAAAATGTGGCATTATCCCCCATGTGGATGGAGTGAGCAGGAAGCTCATTTAATGACCCAGTATAATCTGAAAAGGCCTAGGCAACCTACAAAAGGCAAATTCGAATTGAGCAGGTAGCTCTTACACAATATTTCCTGCATAAATATTTCCTATGTGCATTAGGTGATCACTGAGAGATTCGAATAGGAAGGCTAGTTGTGAGTGCAAACTTAACTATGCATATTGCTGAGAAGAACCAGAGATACTGGTGAAGGTCGATTGGACTGCTAGTTCTTGAAGCTTCAACAGTTAGTGCTACTGCAAGTGGAGATCCTAATTCCTAGAGTTTCTTCCTCTTGATGGTTCAGTGAACAGGCTCGGAGGTCCTAAGGCAAGTACTTGACTGCTTTCAAGAATTGGTTGGATGGAACATTCTTCTTGGGCTGTTTGTTGCCCTACAGATTTACCCAGATTTTACAAATTTTCTACTTTATCTCAGCTGGTAGTTCTGTTCTGTATAGTTAGTAATTTATGTTTTATGTTTCGAAAAATAATCTAATTCTAAATTTGTTTAAAGTCTGAATGTTAAAGTTTAATGATGAATTGGAATTGATAAACCAATATCTATATTTTTCCACATGCTGTTTTATGTATCGTACTCTAGTATAGATACACAAATTAAGAATAGATTACAGGATAGGCAATTTGCCATTTAATTCGACAGATAAATATAGTGATTATATGTTTATCAGTTTATGTCCTATAGTTAGTAATAGTAGAAAGTTCTGTACAAAAATTAAATATTATAGATTATTTCATTATTTCCAGTTTAGACAAACATTGTTTATTTTCCTGTACAAATATATTGTAAACTCTTATCTCTATTGTGCAAATAAGAAACAAATGAAATTCAAGTTTCCTTACATCATATCATGTCTGCATTGTAAAGAGTTTTGCTATAAATAGATAAAGGTGTAGACTAGTAATGTAAATTATAAATCACAGTCAATACACTTTTCAAAACACACATTGTGGTTTTCATCACTAAATAACAAGTAGAATAATTCCTATATTCTTACAAGTATTAACAGAACTGAAATCAAAGGAAATGTATGTATTATTCACTTATCGTTCACTTTACAAAATGTTGATGTATATGTAACTTCAGAATGTATTTCACATATATTTATATTGTATTCCTATAGAGATGTTATTATTCCTCTATACGGAAGTGTCGTCATTTATATTGTAAGTGTCGTAACTTATACTTGATGGGTTATTAGACCACCTTGTTGGGGTTGGCCCTGTATAAGTCATGTGGGTCAAAGGGTTATTAGACCACCCTATTGGGGGTCGGCCATGTGGGTCAAAGGGTTATTAGACAACCCTAGTGGGGGTCGGCCCAATTAGTATTATGTTAAGTGGTTAAGTTGAGGCTGACCTAGTTGAGTAAAGGTCAAGTCAAGTTAGTGTATAAATAGAGAGTGTGTCTCTCTCATTTTACACATTCTATTCTCTCACTAACACTTTGGAGAGTGGCACATTTGTGGAGGAGGAGGCTCTGATGCGAGGAGAAGACTATCTCTTGTATTCTGGTTGTATCATTGCTCTATCTAACTCTGAGGAAGTTATTGGGGTTTTTCACCTTTATGGTTTTCCCCAAGTAAACTCTGTGTCTCTTGTGCGTTTGCATTATTGTGTCCATGATTGATATGCTGTAGATTTGTTGTACATGTTGTTCTCTCAGTTAATATCCTAGATCAGATTGAACTAAATTTTAAAAATTTAACATGGTATCAGAGCTATCCTGAAAGAAGGCATGATATGGCATGTATGACACTTGTTGCACTTACGATGCTAGGGCTTGATATAGCAAAAACCAGTCATCATAGAACTTTCACTATAAATCCGTTTTGGAGAATTTTTCAGATCTAAAACTTTTACAGGTCGAAGATCAGATTCCCATGTACCTTGTGTCCAAAGGACAACCTCTAATTCGTTGTACTTTGTAATTTATGATCTGTACAATATAGGGTTTCTGCCTCTTCTAGATCTAAGTCAAAATTAGGTGACCTTGGGAAAAAGGTCATAACTTGGGCTAGGAAGCTCCAAATGACATTTCATAAAAAGTGACAGGTAGTACATAGACGGTACTATCTTAAGAAAAAATTTCAGAGGCCGAAGTTGAACCTGTGACACGTGGCACACCGTACAAGGTCGCTCTCATGTATTATCCCATAAAAAGGTCACGTTGCGACACTTGGCATAACCCTCTCTCAGAGAATCCAATTGAGGTTAGACCTATCGAGATGGAAAGATAACAGGTAGAGATATCTCAAGAAAAATTTTCAGAGGTCGAAGTTGAACCAGTGACACGTGGCACATTGTACAAGTTCGCTTTCCTGTATTATCCCATAAATAGGTCATGTTGCGACACTTGGAATAACTCTCTCTCAGAGAATCCAATTGAGGTCAGACCTATCGGGATGGAATGATAACAGGTCGGGCTATCTCAAGAAATGTTTTCAGACCCTATGGATCAAAAAGTTCAGAGTTACACCAAAAACAATTAGGTACATATTTCTGTTAAAACAAAAGTATTTTTGAGTACCTTCATTCATGGCTTCCGGAATTTAGGGCTTCGGAGAAAGTTGGAATTTTTGTAATCGGAGACCACAGCTGGATGCTACTCATCAAAATCGAAATTTAGAGACCAAGATCATATTTTTTGGTTGTGCAGAAGGCCGGGCTTGATCAAACCCCAGTTCGAGACTTTGATTGGAAAGATGGAAAATTAGGGCTTCTGCAAAAATTGGAATTTTGGAAATCTGTGACCACGGCTGGAAGCTCCTCAGAAAAATCGAAGCTTAGAGTTTTGAATCAAATATTTTGGTTGGGTGAAGCTCCGGGAAACTCAAACCCTAATTCAGGGTCCTCCCTAGTGAATCCAGAAATCTAAAAGGTAATTTCGAGGGGTGAAACTTTACAGTTTTCAAATTCTGAATATACCAACTTGATCAGCTCATCAAGGCACATATTTCTATCCTTTCGGAAGTTTGAAATTGAAAGTTTGAATTTTTGGGGTTTCTTTGACAAACCCTAATCCAGCTCCAGGTCCAGTTCTTGCAAATCAAGTGGATTGGGTTAATCCTAGAAGAAGATGGATTGGTCGCCTGCATAAGTGAAGAAGTTCCTGTCTCAGAGGGAGATGAGGCTAAGGCCTTCCATAAGAAGATTACAAGCAATCTTGACAGGTATGGCTTATAAGTATGCTTCATGGTTAATTTTATCATATGTTTGTCTTCATATCATTACAGTACAATCTTGATTAATTACTAGACTTGTCGTATCACCTTAATAGAAGATATTCATTGATTAAGGTTTTGACACTTATGAATGTACTAATGCATTGTGATGTTGTATGAGGTTTATGTTGATCACTAACATAAAAGGTACACCAAGAAAGACAAATCATGTTCTACTTCAAGAACATATGATCATGGTGACATGAAGACAAAGATTCATCCATTGTCATGGATCACATAGAAGATCTACTTTCGAGGTATGTATAACTTTGTCCTACAATGGTTAACCTATGAGACATGCAGGTTACTAGCACAAGTCACTGAAGAGAACTAGAAGACATTATGTGGGTATGTTAGACATAACTAGCTAGCATGCTAATCCAGGTATGTTTTTCCTATATCAAGCTAGAATCCTACCTTGTGTTAGGATCTTATACTGTTGTGTTGTTGATAATGATTATTCATGAAGTCATAGGTTTGAATAATCATGGTTGTATGCATATTATGTTTCTTACCATAATTGATTATATGACTAACTAGAAGAATCATGAAGGTATAGGTTTGAATAATCACGGGTTTTATGCATACTATATCTCTTATCTTGATTGATGATTCAACTAACCAGAAGAGTCCTATGATCAAATAAGAATATGTATGAGCAAAAGAAGACTTCCTTGAAACCTTGAATACTAATGTTTATTATCTGTGAATGATCATGAATATACATGTTTAAGATTATTGTGTTTTGATAGTATTAAGATTATACTAATAAATGTGTGATTATGTATGAGACCTCAAGGATAACACAATGATGCTACTAATAAGCATGCATAGTGATTAAGGATGGATGTAAGTTCAAGGACAGGTAAGCCAGGAAGCAAAGATCAAGAGAGAGCACACTCCAGTTGTTCCTGCAAGAAAGAAAGGAGCACACTTCAGTAGTTTCTGCAAGGATGCAGATATTCAGAGGGAGTTGACCACTTCTCACAATCCACATAAGAATGGAGTTGCAGAAAAGAAGCAAAGACTGAGAGGGAGTCAACCCAACAAACAAACAAAGATAAGTATTTGAAATGTCATTACTTGCATATTTTATTGTTTAAATAATATTGTTCAATAATGTATATACTGATGTTCCTAGAATTAGGTTGTGTATTATGCATATTAGAATAGTTGCATTGATGAACAGTATACTACTAATATGCATGGGTAAGTGGCCTATGGCACTGTACAACATTCCATTGCTACTTATCTAGAATGAAACCTCTTTGCTGACATATTGGGAGTTGTGCACACTCTTAACAATGTTCTGGTAGAGATTCGAAGGCATCTAGAAAGTTACGGGATATGGATAAATGTTGTATTGAAGCATTGGCTAAGATAATTGCATGACTGTATGACATATTTCTTTATGTGTAAGAATTTGTTCTGAAAACTATGAGATGTTTTCTAATCATGCAATTTAACTTGTTGTGTAGGAAAGATCGTATGCCATCACCTACAAAAGAAGAACTACAACATTTGTTCAGCAACAAAATTATCTATTGAAGATATTGAAGTTCCCATGATATGGGAAGAATGCCATGATTCGTCGATCATGAAGAATGATGTTTGGGATGTAGTCCCAAGACCCGAAGGGAATTTTGTTATGACTTCCATATGGATCTATCAAGATCAAGCATGCTGCAGATGGCAACATAGAGAAATATAAAAGTGATGAAATAGAAGATACACCAGATGGATTTCAAGATAGCTTTCTTGAATGGTGTAGTTGAAGAAGAAGTGTATGTGGAGCAGCCACTTGGTTCTGAGACACATGACAGGAAATCATATATGTGTAGAACTTGGTATGGTAGGATAGGTATCTTTCTATCCAGTTTGGTCTTTACCAAGAGTAAAGGGGGTTCCAACGTTTACTACAAGGTTTAGGTAGGCAATCCAGGGATACTCTTATTATATGTGGATGACCTGTTTGTAACAAGAGATGATAGATTGACTATCGACACGCAACGGAAGCTTGCAGCTGAGTTCGAGATGAAGGACTTGGGGATGATGCACCATTTTCTTAGTATGGAGGTGTGGTAGAGTACAGATGGAATCTTCCTTGGACAAAGGGAAGTATGCAGTAGAGATTCTGAAGAGGTTCGAGATGATGGACTGCAAGGCTATGGCCACACCTATGGCATCAAACCTAAAGCTTCTATGTGATGCTTCATCTGATCCGGTCGATGTCATGATCTATCGTCAGATGATTGGGTCCTCTATGTACCTGACAAACACGAGACCATATATTTGCTTTGCGGTGAACACATTGAGCCAGTTCCTGACGGATCTGAGAGATGTTCACTTGGTTGCTGTAAAGCATATTCTGAGATAGGAAGAGCAGTTCTGGGTGCTGCTTCAGTATAGAATCAGGTGTGATCTCTTGGTTTAGCAGGAAGCAGTCCTGCGTAGCACTGAGTACAGCCAAAGCAGAGTATGTTGCGATGGATGAGTAGGTTGCAGATGTATTGACCAAGCCATTGGCCAGAGTGGAGTTTGAGTACTTCAGAGAGAGGCTTGGTGCACTTCAGATCGAGGTTCCTTCCAAAGGGAAGCGATGAGTTCAGAAGATTCAAATGCACATGAGCTTTTCTGACATGGTTGATGTGTTATCCCTTGGTCGTGATATAATTGTTGAGCCATTTTTCACATGGTGGTAGATGTGTTCTCCCATGGTGAAAAAGTAAGGGCTGGAGCCTTCCCCGAATGGTGGTAGATGTGTTCTCCCATGTCGATGGTGTAAGTATTGTATGATGTGCATCTGGGCTGTGCTTCGTGGATGATGAGATGATCTAAAGAGGACGATGCTATGATGATCAGGAGGATCATGGATGATGAGCATCAGGACGATGCTCCAGTTACTACTCTGCATATGCATCAGTATGATGCTAGATATGATCAGTTGGATCAGTTATATGTATATGTATGTACGCATCATGTTGGATGTTGGATATGATCAAGTTGGATCATTTGTATGTATTTTGTATATGCATCATGTTGGATGCTTGGACCATGTATCTGTATATGTATCAGGTGGATACATTGTATGATCAGGTAGATCATGTATGTTGATATGTATCAGATATGATCAGGTGGATCATGTATGATGATATGTATCAGGTAGATACTTGGTATGCATCAGGTGGATGGATTGTATGATCAGGATGATCATGATGACGAGCTTCAGGATGTTGCTCTAGATGATATGTATCAGGATGGTACAGTGATGATGATCAGTGTGATCATGAGCATCAGGATGATGCTTTGTGCGATGATGATCTGTGGGATCATGAGTATCAGGTTAATACTTGGAGGTCAGAGATGATATGTGGCAAGTTGTGCAAATAGCATGTAATCAGTCCTGGAAGATCTTGCCGGTCATGCTGCGGCACATAAATGTTCCTGGGATACTCTTTCCGGTATTTCTATGTAGTATGTAATCAGTCCTCATATATCCGATAGGTTGAGCTGTGTGCTCGTAATCAGTCCTGGGATGAGGTATTACTACGGAGACATGTAATTAGTCCTGGAGATCTGAGAAGTTGAGCTGTGTGCTCGTAATTAGTCCTGGGATGCTCTTTAGAGATCTTGTCGGTCATGCTGCGGCACATAAATGTTCATGGGATGATCTTTAAAGGTTTTGTCTATCCACATGTAATCAGTCCTGGAGATCCGAGAGGTTGAGCTGTGTGCTCGTAATAAGTCCTGGGATTCTCTTTAGAGATCTTGTCGGTCGTGATGCGGCACATAAATGTTCCTGGGATGCTCTTTAAAGGTATTGTGGAGGAGATGCATGTAATCAGTCCTGGGAGATCTTGCCGGTCGTGCTTAGGCACATAAATGTTCCTAGGATACTCTTTCTGGTATTGCATCCGCACATAAAATTAGTCCTGAGAGGCCACCTCTATCAGACCATTCGCACAGATGATGAATACCTGCAGGTGGTGGGCCTACATCCAGTATGAAAAAGGACTGGCTCTGT
This sequence comes from Larix kaempferi, assembly GCA_027924585.1. NCBI lineage: Eukaryota > Viridiplantae > Streptophyta > Pinopsida > Pinales > Pinaceae > Larix > Larix kaempferi. The sequence goes on along the minus strand of BSBM01000072.1, from coordinate 9,515,991 downwards.
AGAACTTCCTATGACGAGTAGATTCAGAGATTGATTGAGATAGCATCAGCAGTTACGATGATGATTATCCAGTGACGATGATCCAAAGAAGATGGCTTGTGCTAGAAGACATGTGTCGAGAAATACCTTCCTAGTTAAGAGGGAGTGTTGATGTATATGTAACTTTGGAATGTATTTCACATATATTTATATTGTATTCCTATAGAGATGTTATTATTACTCTATATGGAAGTGTCGTCATTTATATTGTAAGTGTTGTAACTTATACTTGATGGGTTATTAGACCACCTTGTTGGGGTCAGCCCTGTATAAGTCTTTTGGGTCAAAGGGTTATTAGACCACCCTATTGGGGGTCGGCCATGTGGGTCAAAGGGTTATTTGACAACCCTAGTGGGGGTCGGCCCAGTCAGCATTATGTTAAGTGGTTAAGTTGAGGCCGACCTAGTTGAGTAAAGGTCAAGTCAAGTTAGTGTATAAATAGAGAGTGTGTCTCTCTCATTTTACACATTCTATTCTCTCACTCACACTTTGGAGAGTGGCGCATTTGTGGAGGAGGAGGCTCTGCTATTAGGAGAAGACTATCTCTTGTATTCTGGTTGTACCATTGCTCTATCTATCTCTGAGGAAGTTATTGGGGTTTTTCACCTTTATGGTTTTCCCCAAGTAAACTCTGTGTCTCTTGTGTGCTTGCATTATTGTGTACATGATTGATATGTTGTAGATTTGTTGTACATGTTGTTCTCTCAGTTAAGATCCTAGATTAGATTGAAGTAAATTCTGCAAATTTAACACAAAATGTATGTATTATTCATTCTGAAGTATTGTAATATCTATTATATTATGAACTGCATTTATGCACTAAAACGTAGTATCCTATCAACTGTAAAAACCCTAGATTACATTTCCAAGTTTCTATTATTATTATCAACAGAAACATGACACGATTGTACATCCACATTTAAATTACATTACAAACCCTAGTCAACACCAGAGTTTTTCTTTAGAAGTTACATAGATAATATCTTTCACGATTCTAGAACGAAACTAGAATTCGGCGTGACCCTATTCTATTTCTTTTCAAACACCAAAAAAAATTACATCGTTACAGATTTACAGAGTTACCATCCACAAAAATCATTTAAACCTTGACCTAGCTCGAAAGTCCCAATATCTACCTACAGCGCTCAGACCCATAACATAGACGTTTTTACACAAAAATAAATAGCTTACATTTTCATTGTCAAGAAGAAAAAGATTGTTTTCAGTGTAAACGAGCCTCGGCTCTACTCATCTTTTTATTACTTAAACAGTAGGTTGTGCTCAATTGTTTACACCATTACAGGTTCCAACTTAAAGAAGGATAAACGATGTTCTCAAAAGAAAATAAAGATTACAACATGTTTCCAAACGAAAACACATAGGGTTTAAGCCCAAACTTTAAACATTTCCAATCAAATACAAAGAACCTTCTGTTCTGATGAGCTTATAACCCACAGTTCGACGAGATAGACATCAGAGTCAAATGATTAAGTATCATGCAAACAAAACGAAGGCCGCAGCCCTGTACAGACACCATTCGATTAACAAAAGAATTGTTTTAAGTTTTTCCAACTGAAGACAACGATGAGGCACGGTGAGGAACTAGCCACTCATCCCTTGAAACCACTTCAACACACAGACGGAGAGCACCTACGAGGGTTTTGGAAGACCCAGAGCTTACCAGTTTGGAAGCACGCCTTTCTTTCCAAACCCTTGCTCGAACCATTCCTTCACAACCTGCAACTGACAAGACAATCGTTTGGATTTAGACAACTGAAACTTTTCAAATTGAAAAACAAAATGCAACATAGAAAATCGCTATTCTCTATAAGAATGTTTACCTTTTTGTAAGCGACCAAAGATTTCCACTTTCACCAATTAAACGATGATTTTCCTCACTGTAGACGAGACAGGAAAACCCTCTGTCCATTTACACCAAGGTGTATCTTTCACTCAAACTAAAACAAAAAGTGCCAAAAACTATCAACCATTGACACTTCAACTAGGGACTCAAGCTGTTAACACAACGCCTTTACAGAAGGAAGGAACTGTTATAGGTTAAACTTGCACCTCTCTGTCCGTGATCACCTTGAGCTGTTGATCACACAAAAGGACAACTTGGATGGAGGAGCATGTTGACCTTCGATGATACTTTGACTTACTCCATTTCCTTAATTTACTGGAAAAACCCTCAACATATCATTCTGAGATATGAGTGCTACTCTACCTAGAGAGACTAGCGCCCATACGCTACTCCAATGTACAATAGTAGCACCCAAAGCCTTATGGGCGCTACTCCTTCTCAGCATAGTAGCGCTCAACATTTAAAATTGAATGAGCACTAGTTGGTAAGCACTAAAGTAGAGCCCTATACGCTACTTCATTGTATAATAGTCGCGTACATATCAAAAGATGATTAAAAAATAATTAATTTTCTCGAGGAGGATTAGTTGTTGGTAGTTTCCCAACTTCCCCAACTTCCTCCATAACCATACATCGACCTGAACTACTTCTCTAATCCTATAAATACAAGGAAGACTAAAGAGAAAGGTTAGATGGATTAATTGAGAAACTTTGAGACATAGAGATCTAAAGAAGAAGCTTGCATTTGGAGGAGTTGATTCTGAAGATATCTAAGCCAGAGAAGAGCCAGAACCCAGAATCAAGTTGCAGGAGCCTATCATAGAGTCAGGTATACTTGTACATCAATTTACTTTTGACAATAAAGGTTGAAGTGTCTTTCTTATTCCAATTTAAATGTGTTCTGAAATGACATCTTAATTTGGATCTGTTTTGGTCAATTTTGAATGTTAAACATTGTTTTTGTTTCTTTCAAGCTTTATATATTTCCCAAAATGCTTTGAGAAAGGTATTGTTATTGCAGGTTTACTGAAAGGAAGGTGGATTTGAAGGTTGAGCACAAGATCAAGTCAAGGCTAGGATCAAACTTCGATTGAAAGGTGTGTTCTCGAAATCCATAACTTATTTCTTTTCATAAATATCTTTGTAATATCATCAATACACTTACCTATCACCCCACTCCAATTGATAGCATTAGTTTCCTTGCTATAGGGTAGATTTGCCCGCCAACAGGAACCTGCAACCTTTCCAAACAAGCAGATCTCGAGGTCGAAACCTCATACAACTTTCTAAACCAAAATTCCGGCATCCTGTTGGCCCTAACAGTCCGAAATAATAACAAAAACATAAAACACAATAACTTCTATCAACCCAACACCCGACGCAATGTTAGGGTTTGATCCAACGAACAAAATCAAAGTTGATCAACAGTCGAAATCATGCCAACAATTTTTGCATTGGATCGAACAACCATCACTTTATTGCTCATTCAATGTCGTAGCATGACCTTACCAACCCATCTACACGGTGGATAATTGTACAACCAACTCAGAGGAATAATCAACGAGGAGTGTTACATGGAAGCATTCACGTTCACCTTTTGCATTAGATACATTCACGTGGAGCTTGAAGTTCCTCATCATATAGCACACAATGGATGGTCATTATTTTAGACCTGTAACACAATGACTCACAACTATTCGTATCACACGCAAACCTCCAACCTGTCCATCAAAATTTAATGCTTGTCAGTGCTTTCTTTCCAACGCTATAATTTCATTTTGGATACATAACAAAATAATATGATATGTTATGTTAATTCGATTTCATGGTTCGTATGGTTCTAAGCCATGTTACACAACACATATTGATGTGTTGTGTTGACCCGCGATGATATATTGGTCCACAAAGTTTCAAAGTCTAGGTCGCATTTAGATTTATGTTATTACATAGAAGTTTATTTTTCCAAAGGTAAGCCTTGTAGTTTTTTTATTATTAATTATTGGTTTATATATTAGTTGCTAGGATAGCTATAGTCACAAGGTTGACATAGATTTTAATTCATAGGAAACTCTTACTTAAAACGATACTTCACATAAGCCTTAAAAGATTATAAGTATCACGTATAGTTCAACATTATGGAATTATAATTGGTGTAGTCCATACATAAGAGACTCTAACACTAACTTGGTGACATTGTTGGCATTCATATAAATTCTATTATCGCAAGTATAGATAGTCTATATGGTAGACATTTAAATGAATCCATTGGAAAAAGATTAACATAAAAGTTAACTAAATGTTATGTGTGCTTACCATATCCTCTCACTACAAACATTAATAATTGCAATATATCAATTACATTAGAAAGATGAAGGTAATTAATTATCTCAAGACGACAACAAGCCAGCTACTATAATAATGAAGATCACAACGACAAACCTATCAGCTTGAAGACGTCATAGATAACTATGTTTTAAGCATTGTTGAGTAGTAAGACAGCATTTGAAATTAGTATTTATAGCAATGCATGTCATACCTGCGTACTTGGTGAGTCGCAACAAAATTTCTAACTTTTTATTTAATTACGACGTTGAAACTGAACTATACACGTACTTTGTTCTTACCTGTTGTCTGCACAATAGAACATTCAATTTGCTTTAGAATTGCAGCTAAGTAATCTCCAAGGTACCTCGTAGGACACCCTTATGCATCAAATGTCAAATCTGTCAGTATCATCGCAAAAGAAAAGTGTCACATCATTTTTCCAATCTGTTAATTCATTTGTCATCACAATCATGTTCATTAATTATTTTATTAAAATTTGTCACTGCCTTTTTGCTACTAAACAGAAATTAAAGTATGTTTAGTGCTAACAACTTTTCATTTACTGCTGTCATAATCAACAATTATTACTTCCGTAATTATAAATATCATAATTAATGCCATTATCAAAAATTTTAAATTTTTATGAAATTATGGGATGTTACAGATATTCTGTAAACAGATGCGTTAGCCAAAGAAGAACCAGGAGCAAGTTCAATAGAGTGTTTTACCTAACAATGCAAAGGTACTTCGTCTAGAACTTGGAATAGGTTCTAGTACTCATCAAGAATATTGTCGATCTGTTGCTTCTGTCGGGAGCTGCACTGGTCGGTGACTCGACTAGTTGCTGCATTCTTCCTAGAATGTTGCGGATTTATCATAATAAATGCGAAATTATGAGCATTATTGATGAGCTTCTTTGTCTGTTTAGAAGATATTATTGCAACCGTTGGTGTAGGTCATCGTTTTGGTATGTTGTACCATTGATTCTGAATTTGACAATCATCTTCTGCGGTCGTGACTAGTAACTTCCATGGTGATCCCATAGGTAAGGCTTCCCAATCAGGGAGTCAGCTATAGAGAGAGGTGCCATGTCACAAAGTACTTCATCTTGAAAATGCTTTATGAAGTATGCAAGCTTGCATTGCTGGGTGATCCTTACCTCTTGTTCGTCCTTCATCCAACCGATGTTGTAAGGCTAAGGATGCAGAGTGGTAACAAGACCTAGTTTCTTCATAAGTTCTTCGGAAACAAAGTTATTTTGGCTCCCATTGTCCACAATCAAATGCAATGGATTATTTTGAACCCATATCTGTGTATGGAATAGGCACTCTCGTTCCTCCTTGTCGACGATAGTCGAGGATGCTATATTTGTCGATATCAAAAGAGTCATTGATTATGGGTCAGATTCTACCACAGTCTTGTTGAACATGTCAGATTTCGACACTTTTTCCAAAAAGGTCTTATGATCTTTTCATTCAGACATATCATGCCAAGATGAGTGATGGTAGTCACACCATTTCTTGGTAGGTTGCTTGCTACGTTCCTTTTTGTGAAAATGTTTTTTGTCATGATCTGGCTTTGGTGGAGTTGGCTGAGAAGATTTTGACTTGTCAAAGTCAGCTGGTGTCTTCTTGTCGGGTGGTCGTCCTGATGTCAGCTTTGTCGCGAAGCGTGCTTTTCTCTTCTGCTTGGTTTCAAGTTTGCTGGCATAGTGGAATGCATCTGCAAGCATATTAACAGTCATAAAATCCATCTCTTGCTCAATGTACTGGGATAATGTGCTAACGTACTTCAGAAGAAGCAATTTTTCTTGTTCTTGGACTCCAAGACTAGCCATGAGTCAATAAAACTCATCGGTGTAGCTTTGCACGGACTAGTCTTTCCATCGCCTTAGCTGCTGCCACTTCTTCTACTGCTGCTTAAGGTACTTGAGCGGGTAAAATTCCTTCCGGTTGTGTTCGACAAATTTATCCCATGTGTCAATAGGGTCTCCGCTTTTCTCCATCTTTGTCGAGAGGTTATCCCACCGGCAGTGCACAGATGTTGACATCTTTAAGGATGCAATGGTGAGCTTGTCAGCTTCTGAGAGTTGATTCACAGAGTAATAGGATTCCAATTGTTGTACCCAATTTTCAACGGAATCCGCGTCAATCTTGTCTTCTAGATTCAATATGTCCAAATTCATTTGCACTTTGAAGGGGATTATTTTGTTAGAGTTAGTTCTTATCGGAAATGCTCCTGAAGTCGAAGCAAATCGCGTGAGAATTTCGTTGAACTAGGTGAACATCTCAATTCGTTGCCGAGCTAGCGCTTTCTCTATGAGTCATTGTGTCTCGTCGATTGCATGTATATCGCATGTTTCTTCTGCCATCTCTGGAGGTAGTGTCTACTAGGATTGTTGAGTTTGCGAGCCTGTGTTTGAACCGACATAAGTCAGATAACTTCACTGGAAGTGTCTACGCAAAACTTAAGCATGAACAAAGCTAATGCACTCTGACGAAGCTCTGAATAAGCTAATTTTCTAACTTTCTAACTGCTCTGATACCAATGATCCACTCAGGGCCAAGAAGCACGAGGGGGACAACAGTTCGACTGAATGAGTCGGCTCCATTATGGCGGAAGCATAAATAATAGAATAAGCAAAGCAGGATTACACTACACAGATAAACACATATGCACAGACAATATGCAGGAATGCAAACTGATATATCTATTATTGGATGTAAAAGATCATGACTTCTAAGCTTGTATATTACAATATGTCACATGCTCAGATGCTTGGGTGCCTTCCCGTTACGTTCAGTTACAAAAGAAGTTAGAACGGTTTCGGAAGTTCAATCGTTATAGTCGATTGGAAGACAGAGAGGTAGTCTATCGAAGTTTGACAGTCGCAAGTCGCAAGTTGGTGTTGCGCAAGTCGCAAGGATACGTTGCGAAACTGTTGAGGTCGTTGAACTTGTCGAAGCTGTCGATTTTGTCGAACTTGTGTCGAAGTCAGAACTTGTCAAAGGTGTGTCGAATTCGATGACTTTCGCAGTCGATGTTACCATTCGACAACAATTCCAACTGTGATATGGATCAGACATATTAATCTATTCTAAAAATCAACAAGAGCATGAAGAGAATTTAAGAATAGTCTCACAAGTATTAAGAGAACACAAACTTTATGCTGAATTCAATAAATGTGTTTTCTTTAAAGATAAAATTCAATACTTGGGACATGTAGTGTCTAAGGATGGTATATCGGTGGATCTCGGTAAAATTAAAGCTATCATGGAATGGCCAGTTCCTAAAGATGTATCTAATGTTAGATATTTTATGGGGATCATTGGATATTATCATAATTTATTGAAGGATTTTCAAAAATTGCATATCCTATAACTTCATTACAAAAGAAAGGTAAGAAATTTGAATGGAATGCGAAATGTGAAATCAGCTTTAGTAAACTGAAATATTTATTAACAACATCTCCTAACCTAAAGATAGCAGACCCCTATAATTTTTTTTTATATGCACAGATGCATGCAAAGAGGGTCTAGGTGGAGTATTAATGCAAGACAACTATGTGGTGGCCTATGAATCAAAAAAGTTTAAAGAACATGAAAATAACTATGCTACTCATGATTGGGAGTTAGCTTCCATTATTCATGCACTTAAAATGTGGTGACATTATCTTATTGGAAGAATATTCTTACTAATGACTGATAATGTCAGTTTAAAATATTTATTTGACCAGCATAATTTAAATGCTAGACAAGTTAGATGGTTATCTTTCCTAAGTGAATATGACTTTGAAATTAAACATATTAAAGGAAAGGAAAATAAAGTGGCTAATGTGTTAAGTCGTCATGCAAATATGCTATATGTAATTGCAATTAGCGGCTATGAAACATATTTGGAAGATAAAATCATAACAACAACAAAATTTGATAAAGAATATCAAAAATTAAATGAAAGGACAGCAGAAAATAAAACCAATAAAGTAAAATCAGAATTCAGTCTTAACAGAAAAGAAATGTTGGTATATAAAAACATATTGTATGTACCTAATTCAGAAGAGGTCAAGTCATTAATCATGAATGAAATGCAGAAAATACCATATTCAGGACATCCTGGATATCAGAAAATGATTACTATGTTAAGAAAATAATTCTTTTGGCCTAATATGAAAAATGAAGTAGTAGAATATATTGCTAGATGCATTGAATGTTAGCAAGTTAAGGCCGAACATCAAGAACCAGCCGGATTGATACAACCTTTACCCATTCCAAAATGGAAGTGAGAAGTTATTACCATGGATTTTATAACAGGTTTGCCAAAGAATGCTAAACATAATGATTCAATTATGGTTGCGGTAGATAATCTTAGTAAAGCATCACATTTTATTCCTATCAAATCTACTTACAAAGCTATTAATATTGTTGATATTTTAATGAAAGAAATTTTCAGATTGCATGGGATACCTAAAGTTGTAATTTCAGATAGGGATGCAAAGTTTATGGGAAATTTCTAGAAAGATTTATTTAAAGGTTTGGATACTCAATTAAATTTTAGTACTGCATATCATCCCCAGACTGATGGACAAACTGAAATGGTGAATCAAATTTTAGAAGACATGCTTACAATGTACGTAATGGACAAACCTGAGAAATGGAAAGAGTATTTACATCTTGTTGAGTTTGCATATAATAATAAGTTTAAAGCCTCTGCAAAAATGAGCCCATTTGAGATACTTTATGGACGAAAATGTAATACTCCAATTTCTTGGAGTAGTCAAGTTGATAGACTAATGTTAGGTCCAGAAATATTGAAGGATATGGAACTAACAATGAAACAGGTACATCACAACTTGAAGATATCTCAATATGGACAAAAAAGTTATGCTGATTTGAAAAAAACTCAACGAGAGTTCCAGGTAGGGGATCGTGTTTATGTGAAAGTGAAACCCAGAAAAAGTTCATTAAAATTGGGGAAGTGCACAAAATTGGCACCCAGGTATTGTGGACCATTTGAGATATTGGCCAAGGTTGGGCCAGTGGCTTATCAATTAGCACTACCACCTACAATTAAAGTACATAATGTTTTCATATTTCAATTTTAAAAATATATGTTAATGATGCTACTCATGTGGTTGACAGGAATGCTATCCAGGTGGAACCCGAAGGAGAATTTAAGGTGGGATCATAATGTATTCTCGAGAGGAGAGAAATTTTACTCCGGGACCGCACCATCGGACAAGTCAAGGTGAAATGGAAGCACCTTATCCCAGAAGAGGCTACTTGGGAATTGGAAAGCAAAATGCGGGAGATATATCCAATTCTTTTTCAGAATGATTCAGAGGAAGTTTAAAAGTAACACCGAGGACAGTGTTAGACTTTAAGGGGGGGTGTATGTAATACACCTAGGAACCCTAATGATTATTATTTTATAAGACCTTATGTTATTATTTGATTTGACATTATTGACCAATTGAGGTCAAGACATTGTAAAATAATTATTATTTTTAAATTATTAAATAACTAAGAGAATCAAAACTGAAAGCGTTGTTGAAGAGTGTTTTCTGGACCACAAGGAGAAATGATGAAAGGGAAGAAAACAATGAGTATTGATTCATCCAATGAGCAGGAGGCTTATGATGAAGTGATATTTGTAACCTAGCTTATGCAAGAGGAACTCTGTGACCAGTCTTCATCCTTATGGTTCAACAAATAGGATCGGGGGTTTTCAGAACAAGTTGTTTGGTTGTTCTGGAAGTTGGTTGGGAGGAACAGTGACCTTCAGGTTTGATTCACCTCTGCTAGTTTAGGTTCTATTTATTTAATTTATGAACTATATAATGATTTCTTTTCTTATATTAGGTTCTGTTTATTTATTTTTGAACTGTCTATTCACTATAAATGATATCTAATGATTGCATTGCTTAGATCAGGCTCTGCTTATTTATTTCTAAACTGTCTATTTACTGTAAATGATATCTAATGATTGCATTTCTTAGATCATGTTCTATTTATTTATTTATTTTTGATCTATCGATTTACTGTAAATCGCATTGCTTAGATCAGGTTCTATCTATTTATTTCTCAATATCTGGTTACTATAAATGATAGCTAGATTGTTAAGCAAAACGATTTCCTTGTTTAGTTCAAGTTCCATTTATCGTATTTCTGAAAATGTCCGTTACTGTAAAAGATATCTAAATCGTTAAGAAGAATGAATATATTGCTTAGTACAGGTCCCATTTATTTAATTATGCAATTATCAATCATTGTAATGATTCCTAAGTTGATATTCAGAATGATTGTGTTGATTCAACTATCTTTTTATCATTTTGCATTTACCCATTACTGTAAATGATCCCTAAACTAATATTTAGAATGATTACATTGTTATGTATGTTATTAACTGTCTTTTATCATTCTATAAACATTGATTTCTGTAAATGAATCTTAAGTCTTTATCCAAGATGATTACAAGCCTGGTTTAGGCATGTTTTCATAAGATGTTTTACTCTACGTCACTGCTTATTCTTGCTTATGAATATTATATTGTTTATGCATGCTATAAAAAATGATTACCTTGCTCACGCATGTTAGCATATAAGGTTTTATTGTACATTACTGTTTTATTCTTGCTTATGCATGTTATCTTGTTTATGAATATCATAAAAATTGATTGCCTTGCTCATGCATGTTAGCATTTAAGGTTTTACAGTACATTTCTGATTTATCTTGCTTATACATGATTATCTTGTTTATGCATGTTATCATATAAGGTTACTGTTTATTGTAATATTCATTATTCATTTTCTTTATTCAGAAGTTTATAGATATATATCAATCATGGATCAATGTCTGTTTAAATCCCTTATTGTTATAAGCAAAATAATGTACAGGGTTTATTGCAAATGGGTTTATAGATTAGTCATTTTGATCTATAACTCTGTTATATATATAAATCTGGGGCTTATATAGATTTCAAAGTGGATTTATATAGAATAGAATTCTTGTATATTATACAAAGCCGAATGGCTTAAAGAAATACAAGTCTATAACAAAAGCATACACTTATAGAACATATGCGACTGGTTTTAGGCGTTTTTATGTTACATAGATTTGAAAGATAATATTACAGTTTCCAAACCCTAGATCTTGATTTATACTGTAAAAAACATACAAATTCAAGCTTTTATCTAAGTTCTAACTTACCCTGTAAACGTTTCCGGAACCGTCGAATCCAACGAATCCGCAAGGCAGAATCGTTGTTTTTAACCCTGGAAAATCGGGGTTCCCCAAATTGCATCTGCGATTGTGGAAGTCAGATTGTGGAACCGTTGAGATAAACGGTAGGAATAGGGGTCCCTCAACCTGCATCCGCAATTACGGAAGTTGGATTACAGAACTGTTGAAATAAACGATCGAAATCGGGTTCCGCAACCCGTAACCGCAATTGCGGAAGTCAGATTGCGGAACCGTTGAAATAAACAGTTGGAGTTGGGGTTTCGCAACCCACATCTGCAATTGCGGAAGTCGGATTGCGGAACCGTAAAAGTTAAAAATTGTATTTCGAGGTTCCGCAACTTGCATCCGCAATGCGGAAGTTGGATTGCGAAACTGTAAAAATACACAGTCGTATTTTGAAGATCCACAAGGGTTTGGGTAAGGGTTTAAACCCTCATTTTTCTAATTGTGTTAGGTTAAAAACTTATTAACGATGCTTATAATCCTAAGCCAAATACTCATGCAATGATGCTCATAAAAGAAGTAAGGCTTAGAGATTTTACCCTAGCATACAAATGTAACAAATGGATTGAGTCCTAGACCTTGGATGTTATTCAAGAACAGAACCTCGACTTGCTTCTAACTTTGGCTTAGAGTCAATTATGTAATCAAGTAAAGTATTTTGTTTTCCGCAATACTATAAGTACAAAAGAATACATGCATTTATTCTATTTATTTATCCTATTTAAATTTTTATTTGTCTATGGTGAGTCGATGCCTGTACGGAGGGAAAAAAGAGAAGTTTAAAAAATCTCTCGAAGGATACTCTCATGGAGACTTACCCCTTCCATTAAGGGTGTATCTTACTCACCTCCCAATTTAGTAGGATCCCACCTCCTCCTTCTCCCTAATCCTCTCCTCTCCTCCTCGTCTCTTTTGGCATATAAATGAAGCTCCTCTTCATGGGATAGGGGGGTTGAAATGAGGGTATCCAAATGCTAGATAAATTGAGCCAGGAATCCATTCTTCCATGATTGGCAAATTGATGCAAGGTTCCATTGGAAAGGATCTTCAACACCAAGGCTTCATTGGTTGTAATTCTTTCCTCTATTATAATTAATACATCAATGTCTTCCTTTCCCATTAATGATGTGTAATTTCATTTTTAGTAGTTCTCCTGGGTCAATTGCTTAGATGTATCATGTTATCTTGTAGGCTCTTGTCTTTGTCCTTTTTAAACTTTTGCAGGTAATCTCTTCATCAACAAGCAGGATTACAAAAGCTTCAAGCTGTGAGGAAAACCTTCGTAAATAAGGTATGGAATGGACTCTTTGTATTCAAGTAATTTGATGGATCTAGGGGAAGGTTTTCATTCTTGTTTTGATTTGTTCTAGATCTGAACCATTTGGACTAGGGAGATCAGTTGGTGTCCACACCGATGGATTTATCCATTAAGAAACTAGTTCACTTGTCCCTAACACTCATTTCCTCCCATGTATTTTAGCATTCTTTTATTCCTTTTTAGGATTTTACAATATGAAAAAGACAAAAAATTCAAATATTCCAAAAATATGATGGGAAAGAGCCAGTTATTATTTATCTGTGGCAGCAAGTTGCGTCGCCGTTGAACAAAGAACACTGTCTTGATTCATTATCTCTACAATATGGGTTTTTAGTGTGGATTTAGGAAACTAAAATCTTTTATACATTGTCTCCTTTGACCGGTTACTCTTCTAGTCACTATGGATAAGTATGTTGATGTGTCATATATCATAGACTTATTTCTTATTCTTTCTTGAGTCTATGCTACCTTAGTCACTTATTGTGTCATGCTTATGTTCAAGGGAAGTCTTAACCTGTGTCGTATACTACTCAGAACTCTTGCTTTAGTATGTTGGCATTCCCAAGTGTTAAGTACGTTTCAGAATCAATCAATTTGTTCCATCAAATCTTCGGCCTTCTATTACTACCTCGTGTTGTATGATGGGAGATTCCTTAATTCCCTCCTTCTAACAAATCACTTCCCATTGACTTCAACTCATCTACTCTGGGATAGTGATACACACTCTTTTTAGTACCTTGGAAATTGCAGTCATCAGTGGCAGGTTTCCTTGCTACTGACATTGGGAATACATTAATGTCTCCTGATCGTTAGAGTCTACAAGTGTTCAACGTCAAAACATCTATTCACACTTGTTAGATTATACTAGGTATCTTTCTTCTCATTATCATTATCAATGAATTGGCTTGCAGTTGTTAATAGTATATATCAATTACTGAAAATCAAATAGTGTCTTGTTGTGTTTGACTTTAGGACATCTATTCAAATTGTTTAGACTCATACTTTTGTTGGTTGGTTTGAAGACCTTGAGTCCATTATATAGCATCACATTTTTTTTCGTTATGACTCTAGTTGCATTGGTTTGTCATTTACTCATTTTATGACACTGAATCTTATGGAGATCGATCTGTCTAGTACTTATGTACATATATCTTCATTTGATTATGAGACGTAGATCCACTGTGTATTGCTTCGTGTATATGATATCTTTTGACATGGATCCAAATTGTATTCATTTTTCGTGGCCGTGATCACTTCTTACATATCACATGGATCAACAACGTACTTGATTTGGAGGCCATGCTTTTTATTACTTATGAGCAAGGGTTGCTTGACTCAAGAAGATAAAATTATGACTTGTTTTGTTGCAGGTTCATTGCCTATGGCCGATGTTTGACTACTTTTGGGTTCACCTTGCATGACTTGTTTTTGAACATTTATAATGTATTTCGACCATGATTTTTCCTTCTAATCTCACACATTAGGGGGCATCTATTATAACATATTTTTCCACAACATTGCAAAGATGCTTGAAAAATTGATGAGATTGCACGCAATTCCACCATAGGATGATTGCACTTACTTTAAATTTGGTGAGATTTAAGATCAACAAAATTTAAAATTCTGCCTATTGAATCACTTACTAGTAATTGCACCAAGTCAATTCATTTGTAGAGTCTGAGTGGCAAGTCCTCGTTCAAAAGAAACCAACTAAGTTGGAAAATGAGAAGGATTAGGCATTTTTTTTCAGGTGAATCCCTTCTCAACAAATGGAATGCACATCTTTCACACTTCAACTCTGTCCATAGGCAAGCACTTCAAATCGTCCCCAAGTTGGCCCCTTCATTTGAAGGAAACAAAGAGCAAGACCATATGGGTTGAATCAAGGTGAGTCAATGGCTATGGTTGGGTCTTGTCAACCCCTTTATTTTTGGATAAGAGGATGTAAAAGTATGGACATGTCAAGGCACAAAGAGAAAAGATATAGTGATAAGCATTTAGAGCATGCAAGAACAATTGAAGAAAATGGTGCAAGCTAGGAACCGATAGTTATAGGGAATGGATTGCAATAAATGAATGGACCAGTCTTACCTCTTTGTAACTACCTTAATGTAGTCAATATTAGCAACTATGTTTTGTATAGAATCCTATTAAGGCTCGAGAAAAGGGTTTAGGAAGACAAAGTGAGAAAGAACAAGTAGGATGAAGAAAGACTGTGGATATAGCGGGTAAAAGGGTTTTCTAGTATGATAGCAACCCTAGTGTTGATGTAAAAATATATGAATGGATGAATAAAGAGAGAGATTCTACCCCCCCCCCCCCCCCCACCTAAAAAATATATTTTCATAATGGTTTGATCTAAATGTATGTTTCCTCTTTGTTTCAGTTGCTTTTCCTATCATGTTTGCTTATACATAATTGTTAATTTGGAATGAATGCTTTCTCTAGTTTTGTTGGTTTTTGTTTAATATAAATGTGGTTTGTGATATGGATGTGGATGCTTGTACTATGTTGTGACTACCTTATTATACCTCCCTATATTTATAGGTCTCGGTTGTGCTTTGAGTGAGACTGTATTCCCTTTCAGGAAGGATGAAAATGCCAACATAACTAGACTACATCAGTACCCTTTTGTTAGCAAACCCTAGAGAAACCTAGTCTCCACGTTTTGTACCGACAATCATATAAAGTGCCTCTTGCATGTTGAGCATAAGGATGGATTCCCCTAGGAGTTTGAAGCTACGAGGCCTAACATAACTACCATCAAAGTATGAACAATGACCGCTTAGAGACCACACAACAATTAAAATCTTACAACTTTGAAAGAATATTTAATTGATAGACAATATTCAATCTCGTGTGTGAAACCTCAAGGAGGCTTGAAGTGTTACATCAATCTCTAAGTGCCTCACAACTTAGTGTGAGTGAAGAAGGGTAACAATGTGGATGTAAAACCTAACCAACCACATGGTGGGATGTACTATGTTAAAAGGATATCATACTATGAACTCATAAGCCCTGAGTAACGAAACTGAAAAGGAGAAAGGATTCCACAAATGATTCCATCCCCACCACTCGACATGATGTCGTCGTTGTGAGATGTATAGATCAAAGATGAGGATCCAAAATATTTTTAGAAGGATTGGTGAGGAGTATAAGGATATGCGAATGTTAAGAAATGTGGGAAAAATTTAGGATCATGATCCAAAAGATTGTTTTGGAAGGCTTGGTGAGAAGTATGTGGATATGAGAACATGAGCAAATTATTGGCTGGGAAAATATTTTGAAAAGAGGAGGAGCTAGACCTATTGTGTGCACCCTATTTTTAAAGTCTGTTGAGACCACATATCACCTCCTTGTATAGTGTGAGTTTTCCAGGTTTGTGTGGGCTGAGGTAAGGATTGTTTTGAAGATTATCAGAAATTGGTACTCAGGGATCATTAATATCCAACATTAACTCTTGGAGAGCTACTGTTCCTTTCCACAAGTCTCTTCCTAGGTTTGTTATTTGGATGGATACTCAAAAATAAGGTCCTCTTTGAAAATGTTCCTCCCAATGTTCAAAAGATGGTTTTTTCTATTATTGGTTCATGTAAAGAAGGGACTAGGCCCCCAAACCTCATTAGACTAGACTTCTTCTCCCCCCCTTCCTTTTTAGAAGCTATTCCTGTAGGTTTGTTTTGATGGAGCCTCTCAAGAAAATCAAGAGAGAGGAGGAGTTGGTGGTCTTTTGGTTTTAGAAGAAGGCCATTTCTTCAGGTAATAGATGGGTTGTGGCCATAGTACAAATTCAAGGGAAGAAATTTTAGCTTCGTGGGCACTTCTGTCTGTAGCTCGTGACAATCATATTGATTCATTATAGGTAGCAGGTGATTCCAAGGTCATTATACACTGGGAAAGAGACAAGTGCAGCCCTTAGGTGTCACTTTTGGATTGGTGGATGCTCAAGATTAGGGCTTTGCAGGAGACTTTTGTAGAGATATCTTATGTTCACATCTTTAGAGAATTCAACAGGGAGGTAGATTTTTTGTCAAAGAAGGCATTGTCATATCCGGAGGGCATTATTTTTATTAAGGAATCTATGCATGGTTCTGTGGCAAATGTCTCATCCTATCAGCTATTTTGAGATGTTTTTGATGTAGAGGCCTCTCATGTATTTTTCTGTATATTTATTTGATGTTTTTATGATATTTCAGACGTGCCAGAGAGACCTTATGACAGTTTCATGTATGATTGTCTATTAGCACTGTTCTAGTGATCATCACGAAGTTATATTGCTTACTTTGATTCAATATGAATATGAATATGAAGTATAGTTTTTTTTTAATGTGTGAAAAAAAAAAGAGAACATGATCAAATATGGAAAAATAAGTATTAGTGTCATAGGAGGGAAGATTAAAGTAAAGTGAACCAAAGATTTTGGTAGAGAGTGTGAAGAGATCTTATGATGTGATAGCTCGAGGAAATGCTAGAAAAGTAGAGTCTCAAGAGGGAGCGAGGGAAGAATAAAGAAAATGTTTTAGTAGTTACATTTCAGAGTAAGTTAAGCCTATAGTAAAGTGATATTTTTTTTAGACCACAAATTTGATACGGCCTGGTGAGGAGTATGTTTATATGAAAGCATGAAGAAATGTGGAAAATACTTGCCTGGTGAGGAGTATGTTTATATGAAAGCATGAAGAAATGTGGAAAATACTTGTCACTGTCATTAGGCACAAGTGCGCTACTCACAATCATCACAGCGTCATTGCATAGATCTTCGCTTGGGAAACACAATTAACTAAACAAGCTTTGTCAGGAACAAAATACAACAGCCAATCAATGGACAATAATAGCACAGCTATAATATAGCGATCCATGATTGCTCCATTCTTTAATAAGACAAGCAACAACACCAGCAAAGCCAACCAGGTTCTGCATGTTCATGTTAGAATTGAGTCCTGAAAACACAATCAAATTCTGGCTGCATTTGTAACACATTCAAACAAGCAAAAACACTTGATCAAATTCAAATGCAGTTCAATACTCCGCCTAAAATTGTACTATAATCCAAAAATCATTATTGAAAAAAATGAGCCAGAGCCATGGCAAAATCCTAGTTTTCAAACATTAATATTAAATATTTATCGCCATTATCAAATTTATAGTATTAGCCACCACCGCCAGAGCCAAACTTTTTGCCCAGAAGAATTAACTGCAGCTGGTCATATCCAGCTAACACACCAGCCCCAGCTACAGCACGCAGGATATTTGCACCTGCACCCTTGAAGAGTGACTTGGGACCTTCGTTTTTTATTATCTGTGAGAATGCATCCATGGAACTCTTGTACTTAACTGCCTCGCCAGAAGTCATCATCATTCTTCTGCGTACAGTATCTATTGGATACGAAGTAAAACTAGCACCATTTGTACAAGCCCAACCAAGAAGAAAACTTGCAAAGAAGTTATTCTGCACAAGAGACATTTTCAAAGAAAAGCAGAGTTTTAGAGGTTAGAAATTTTGTGTTGATTCATATTTTTATGTAGGCAGAAATAACCCACAATTCCACCTACAAACCTAGAATAAATCAACGAATCTAGGAAATTGAGAGGCCATTAATACAAAAAGATGAATCTTACCTGAAGATCTCCAACCAAAACAACTGGCTTCAGAGAATCATAGAGTCCAAAGTATAAACCGCGATAGACTATAATTCCCATTAATGATACATTAAACCCACGATAGAGACCAGCAATACCATCAGATTTCAATGTTTTCTTGTAAACATCAATAAGCCCATTAAATTGCCTCTCTCCTCCTTTTGTTCCAGCTTTGGCATCATTAGCCAGCCGTGTTCGAGCAAAGTCCAAAGAATAAACAAAAAGTTGAGAAGATGCACCAGCGGCACCACCAGAAGCCAAGTTTCCAGCGAACCATTTCCAGTAACCATCCCTGTCTTTCTTGAAATTAAAGAGACTCTTATAGTAATCCTTAAAGGCAAAGTTCAAAGCCTGTGTTGAAAGTTCAAAACACAGAGTGAGTTACTGTCTAATTTTCACATCTGAGCCCAAACGAAAGCTCAAAACAAGACCAATGAAAAGTTGTATTTACCTGAGTGGGAAAATAACGGATTACATTTGCAGTGTTTCCTCTCCACATGGAAATCAAACCTTCTTCCTTGATTATCCTACGAAAACAATCAGTAATTCCTTTGTATGGCTGAGAAAGACGTCCAGACTTCAACATCTCATCCTGGTTCTGTATCAACAATTTGACACGCTCAATAGGTGCAGCTGCAGTTTTTGATACTGCAGCAGAAACCCCTCCCATAAGAAAATCAATCATAAAACCAGTAAAATCTTTTTCTGCAGGCGCTGGAATAAACACAGGTGAATGGCCTGGGGCAAAAGCTACATTGCTTCCACGAGAACCATGCAAAAATGCACTCTCCAAGCCCCCATAATTCTGGACAGGAGCCGACTGTGTTCCATCATACTTAAAAGGCTGAAGAGCACCATTCTGTTTACCCTGCCAATTTGGTGTAATCCTCGAACCAAAATAGGTTTGACAAGACATCTTCTGTATAGCAGAAGGATAACTTGGTCGCTCTGCCATTGTAAACCTGTCAAAATTACTGCAATACCAAAAGCCCAGAAAAAAGTTAAGTAACCAAAAAAATTGAAACAAATTTGCAATCTAAATTACATAAATAAGAGCAAAGGATAGTGATTCCCAAACTCAATGAATATGTAGGATTTAATGTAGAACAGTATACCTAACAGATAGACAACTTTTAAAGAGAAACAAGGCCTGCATCTTCTTAATGAAAGCATCATCAAAAAAATTAAACAGGGGATTGATGTAAGAAACTAAGCTTCATTTCTAAGATCATGTTTAGCGGAACATAATTTGTTCTGATCAAAGAAACTCCAGCGGTATAAGGTCGGAGATATTCATGTTGTCCTCTATGATTACAAACAAATAGTTATACAGACATTCAAAATGAATTGTTACCACGACATCATCCGTTATAAAAATTACTTAAAGCTAATATACATAAGCATCGACGGAGCAATCCTAAAACCATTAAAAATACTACAAAAATGAACCTTTCAATACAATCTGCGGAAATTTCCAGATTTGTTAGGAGACGTAAAAAATGCATGCTACTTTTCATAATGCTCAGCTTTTACATTCAAAATCCTGGTCTACTAATAAAACTTTACAGACAAGATTGATCCTAATTCCTAATAAAACCGTCCAGGAATCAAATTCGTAGACATCCACAACTAACGGATCAACAATACTACACATTCTAAAGCATTAAAATGAAATGCCCGGATTACAGATCATTCAAAACAACAAAGCTTCAAAGCCTGTTAGAAGATTGCTCATGTAATGATCTTCCAAACATGGAGATATGAGAAATCAGGCCATAAAATACTCACTTAACACAACCTTCCTTCAAAGCTAAAGATCTACCTTAAGCTCTAAGAAGAAGAGCAAACAATTTATAAAGGCCTTTTTTTTAGGAATATCATAAATTTTTAAAATATTGATGATTCTATCTGTGTTCATTAAATCAGTATAGATTCGTTGTAAACTTAAAAGTTATTAAATATAAAGATGGATTTAAGTTTATGAGGTATAACGTTTTTTTATGTTTAAAAAGATTAAGATAAATTGATAAATCAAGATTTAAAATGGGTTTATGTTCCTTTTAAGTAAGAACATCAATAAATTATACAGCACCTCATTACTATCTATGCAAATAAGGTACACAGTCTATAAAATCTCATCTTTTAACAGTGAAAAGAAAAATGAAAGAAACAATCTCTTAGTTACTAAGGCACAAAGTTGCATTCAAATCTCATCTTTCTACAGTGAAAAGAAAAATGAAAGAAACAATCTCTTAGTTACTAATGCACAAAGTTGCATTCAAAGACTATAGAAACATATAAATTAAACCACTAAAACTCTTCTATGAATCAAAATTTGAATACGAAAGGATTTGAAAAGTAATACATGAAAAGTTTGAAACAATAAAGAATGTTTTCAAAGAAACTATACAAGCATAATAATTTAAAGCAACTACAACTATTCTCTTAA
This sequence comes from Larix kaempferi, assembly GCA_027924585.1. Lineage (NCBI taxonomy): Eukaryota > Viridiplantae > Streptophyta > Pinopsida > Pinales > Pinaceae > Larix > Larix kaempferi. The sequence continues at coordinate 9,495,116 of BSBM01000072.1, read as the reverse complement.
TGTTCTCATAATTTGAAATCTAAGAAAGAATCCATTAAAGGTCTGAAGCAACAAAGATAGACTACTTACAGAAGCGAAATTTGAAACGGTCCGCGGTTTCGTTATTGCCTTGAGTTTCCACCATGTACATTTTATAGCCTTGAGTTTCCGCCAAGAAAACTCATTTCCAACGCCAGCGCTATAGATAATCAGGTCAACGACGGAAACTCATTCCACTCTAGCAGAGTCCTCGGCGGCTAAATGCCGGTCGGAAGATTCCACAAAGACTGATTCTCACGATATGAACCAAAAAGTATGCGCAAAACTAAATAAAGGTGTCTTGAGACAGTTCGACACGGCTGTTCGCAACTGTTTACAAGTGAAGTAGACCGATGTTTATGACATGTGGGCATTGGTAATTTCCTACTCCATCAGTCCCAGGAGACTGAATTTCAATATCACAAGAAACATTGAAATAAATAAATATACTAGCAATTGTCTCCAAAAGAGGTGCAACGTGCTACGTTGAAGGAGAAAAATTGGGAAATTTGAGTAGATGTGATAAAGTGAAAATGGCAGTAAAAGAATGTCATAGAAATTTGTTGTGTGATTTATTTTAAGTAATTTCACGATGTTTGAATTAAAGTTTGTATGAAGTATGATGTTAATTTATTTGCAATCTATTACAATTCTTAAAAATTTCCTTTTAAAGGAAGGGTGTTCTATTATAATTCTAATTTTCATGGTTGTGTTGAAAAATAAATTTGTATTTTGATTCCTTTGCTCAGCCACCATAGATGGAAATTTTGACTTTAGAAAAATCTCCTCTTTTTCCTTTAGCAACCATAGATGGAAATATTGACTCTAGAAAAATTTCCTTTTTTTTCTCCAAACTATCCTATGAATATTTATCAAAATAAAATATTCTTATTTTTAAAATATAATAAATATTTTAAATACAATACATCATTTTTTGGATAGTAATAATAAACTAAATGCCATATAATTTTTTCATACCGTGAGGTGCCAAAGACAATATTAACTACAAATTTGTAGTGCTTCTTTCCAAAAATAAAACATGTCAAGTCTTTTACATCTACGAATGTGTTGAGTTAAATGAAATGAAATTTTACATATTTTTATTAAATTAAAATAATTCACATGTTCATAAAACAATGAATATGAATTTGATTGTTATCTAAAGCTTTATTTGTCATAAATGATCAAAACTTTAGGTTATATTTAAGTATTAAAAGTTTGAAGCTTTATTTTAAACACACATGGTTGGATGTGAGGAGATTTTATCTTCAAAACCACTTTTTTCAGAAGAAAAAAAAACGTATTATTGCTATTCATCAGAATCAAATAGTACAATGATATATCCAGTCTCATAATCTTAAGACATCCCATCATATACATAAGCACGCAGGCTCAAAATATCTAAGCAGAAACCCAACAAAATTCTAAGTATAACAAAAACATCCCTCAAAATATTGTCTATACGATCTCAGAGGTCCCTAAAAAAGTAAAGAGACCCATCATCCAGGATCTCATTCTCAAACCACTCTTCCCAAAGGAGAAATCCCTCATTTCCATCGAGAGCTTGCTTAGATAACCTGTTAGCCATATCATTATGTTCTCTATAAATATGCTCAAAGGAGATCAACTCACATTTATCAATCTCATCTCTAATGCATCCGCACCAATGACGAAGGGCTAGCACATGTGAGCTAAACTCCCTTTGAGCCCACTTGATAGTTACCTGTGAGTCACCATAAACCTTTAAGTCAACAAGCCCAAAGATATTTGCAGACTTCAAAACACACCATAATGCCATCATTTCTGCCTTCATGTTTGACCCTGAGCCACAATTTAGTCGAAGTGTGAAATAATGATCTTTGTTTAAATATATAACACCTCCTGCTGCACACATTCCATGTTGTGTTACCCCGTCAAAGAAGAGTACAGGCTGATTAACAATAAAGGAAAATGACTGTTCCTATTATTACTTGGCTTCAATATTTCATTTTTATAAAGTTTTGCCATCTTCAGTGCAGTAATCCCACAGGGTTTTACCTCAAGTACTTAGAGACAACTACACTAAGATGAGAGAGACCACCATCCAGAACCAAGTCGGCTACTATTAAAACTTTATGTCGGTCATGTTAATATCTCCAGCGTTGACAAGCAATTAAGACATGACAAGTATGTGCCGCCATATCGGATCGCAGATCACTATGAGAGATCCCGCATAATCCTCACCATAATGGCGAAATCAATTATTAACATTAATGTCCAGAGTATTTCTCAATTACCGAGGAGGGCGGAGGAGGAAGAAACGCATGGTTGAAGAGGAAGACACGTGGTAAAAGAGCATTGGTTAGGAGGGCGATGAAATTGTTACAATACTTTTCAAACTCGCCCTCGAAAAATAATGTCTTCGACCTAATAAAAATAACCATGTCAAATCATTTAAGTCAAATAATTTAGAGGAAAAATCAAAAGAAAAAAATTAACCAAAACTAAAATAAGAAAGAGCATAAATTTATTTATGATTTGATTTTTCCATAGAAGTTAAAGTGTAATGAGGGTAGTATTTGTTTTCATGTATGAGACTAAGGTTAGATGCTACAAATAAACATTTGATTTCATTGAAGGTAACTTTGGCTATGACCACAAAGTTTGTTGGGTTTCTTGTGGATATTATTTAAAGTGCCATGGTTTTCCTTGAATAATGATGATGAGTCATCTTACTTTTATGGGCAACAACAAATTATGGCTATGCTTACTAACGCTTGACCATTGATATTTCATAGGTTTTGTCATCTTTGGAAAACAAAACAACTTCTCATTAAAAAGAAGAAAAAATATCAATCATTTTTTCATCGTTGAATCTAGATTCCTAAGTTTTGAGGACCTTACTTGTAGCGAAGCTCTCCTTCATCTTTTAATCGACCATGTTAAAATATGTTAGTGAAGCCAACACACTATATTTATACAAAGGTCTTTCAATCTGGATAGATAAAAGGGTTTGCAAAGAAATAATGGTACGTGACTCCACGATAATCATCAAATCTCCACATCATAAAAGTCCTCCATAGAACTTCAGACTTCATGATTACATAAAGGATCTATTAAGAGGCACATTACTTGAGAGAATTGAGTACTATCATGTCTTATCATGTCTTACGAGGACAAAACAATCTCGTTGATGAGAAAATTAATAAAGGATCTAGCTTCACAAAAGGAGTTTGTGATAAAAGTGGGGGGATCACCACCTTATCCCCCACCCACCACTTCCCACAACCATCGAGCTTCTATCACTACAACACGTCTTTCCATGAAAAGTTGTGGGATAACACTTTATTACATCATTGTCTCCCTCCTTATTCCTTACCTCAATGCACATGGAAAAAGATTACAAAGAGAACAATGGTAGTGCTAAAATAAAGGCATGTGGGTTAAGTGGGCTCATAATTTGGGATTGGTATGAATTGTACGTGATCACTTCACACTATAGCCCCCTCATCGAGTGCAACCATTGTGTATTGTGTGGACAAATGAAACGAAGTGAAATGCGAAATGTTGTGAAAAGGAAACAATATAAGCACAATGTAGCATAATGAATTTGACCAGGTGGAAAGATGAATTTGAAAAGCACATTCAAAAGGAGAACTATGCCACAATGAATTTGAAAAGCACATTCAAAAGGAGAACTATGCCACAGACCCTTGTGTTGTTGACACAACAAGACACATTCTAGAAATTTAAGAATGGGAGGAAGAGGTGGAATGTTAAGCACTAAATGTTGGAACATTACCCTTATATTGTGGCTCATTACACATTATTGATGTTGGATTGAGTCTATTAGTGGTAATTTTTATTAGTATTATTATATTTGTTATGTCGGCTTGGGTCCATTAGTTATAATTGTACCTCTTTGTCTCCTATATATAGGAAGGAGACCTTTTCATTTGTATCATCTTTCCTTGTCTTGTCTTGTGTACTTAGTACATTGTATAAGGAGGTTTCCCTCTCGAAGAGGCTTTCTATTAATCTATTTTCTTCACTAAATGCATGGAGTACTTTTTCTAGTCTATTTCTGTTCTTTTCATGCTCTTTTTGGAAATTTGTTGCTTAACATTTGGTATCAAAGCTTGGATGCTTCCAAAACAAGACATCTTGGAATTTTCGCTATAATTTTTTTTTACAAATATTTAGACAGTGAAACTTGGAACCCATACAGAAAGCAGGCCGAACTATCTATGGTAAAATTTTCAGATCCTAAATCATTACATGTCAGAGTTATACCTAGTGGAAGTCAGGGTTTCTGACTAGTCCAAAAAATAGTCTAAAATAGGTGTTCTGGGAAAAACGGTTATATATGGAGTATACAAGATCCAAATTGAGTGAGACCTATTGCATCAGAAAGAAGAAATACCATAGTACATTGGGTAGCAATTTTAGAACTAGAATCAAAATATTGGACACATGGAAATTTGTACACTCTCGCTCTTCTGGATAGGCCAAAAATAACAAGTGTTGGAAAAATTGTCACAATGTTTTTTTGGCACATCCAAATTCAACGATGCCTAAATAATTGGAAAGAGGACATATCAAGATACAACAAGATGATATTTTAGACTCAGGTGGGTTAAAATTCCAGGGTTACCTCAGTTGAAAGGTTGGCTAGCAAATCAGTCTTCAAATCGGGGTTAGAAAAATGACGTCATTTTAAATTTGAATAAATTTTAGTAGAAGGATCAATTTAAGGTGATCCAAATGTGTGATATCTATTTATATTGTTCAAAATTCAACCAAAAGGTAGTGGAAAAAATCACACTCCACTCAAACCACCATAGGATTCATACCTTACCTACGATGAAAGTGAAGACCTATCTTTTAGGGTGTCCAAGTTGGAAGATGTGATGAAAGGGACTCTGAAAATGGTTGATTTAGTTAACTTGGAAAATGAGATGGCTGGTAAAGAGGATCTCAAGGGGATGGCTAGAAAAGAGGATCTGGAAGATTTGAAGATACTACTAAATGAGATAAGACTTAGCTTTCCTACACATTCATCTACTCAAGAAGAGGATAAGGAGGAAAAACAAGACTTATTCCAATCATGTATTGAGAAAATTGAAAAACAATTAGAGAATAAGAGGTTTGAATCCCCAAAATATAATAATCTACTCCATCATCACGGGTTCAAATCAGGTCCAAAGAACTACTTAATTCCCAAGATTGACCTAAGAAAGTTTGATGGCAATTATTCAATAGCATGGATATTCCAGATGGAGCAATTCTTTGATCTACACCAAGTGCCAACTTTGCAAAAGGTAACTATTGCATCATTCTATTTAGATCTTGGTAAATTTGTATGGTATCAATGGCATTGTGACCGTAAAAAGACTCTCTTAAATCTCTTGGTCTATATTCACGGAAGACTTGATTGCATATTACAGCGATATTAATAGCAACACTTTATTTAGTCAGTTGATAAATCTCAAACAAAAAGGTCTAGTTTCAAAGCACATCAAAAAGTTTCAGAATTTAAGTCTTAGAGTGAAGAATATTTCAGAAGATAATTTGTTGGATCTCTTTATGGGCACTTTAAAGGAGAATATTCAATATGAGATACATATCGTTGAACCTAAATCATTGGAGAATGCTTTTAGTTTGGAAAGGAAAATTGAAAGTAAAAATATGGTGATGACTACTAGAAGGATCACCTCCAACACATATAGAGAGAATAATGTTCCTTCTTCTAATCCACCTCAAAGGTTGACACCTCAACAACTGGATGAAATAAGAGCAAAATATCTATGCTTTAATTGTGACAACAAGTATAGTAAGGGACATAAGTGTGGCGAGAAGAAATTATTCTACATAGATTGTGAAGAGGAACAAGCAAAAGAATAAGAGCCATATCAAGATAAATAAATAGAAGAGATTACTTCCGAAGAGATTACTCCCACCATATCCCATCATGCATTGGATGGAATTAGAACTCCTCAAAATCTCAAGATTGAAGGATATATCAAAAAGAAAAAGGTAACCGTGTTGATTTATTCTAGTAGTACTCATAATTTCATTCACTCTAAATTAGCCAAAGCTCTCAATGGCTTTATATATCCAACACCAGAGTTTCAAGTAATGATTGCAGACAGAGGAACTATCAATTGGTTAGGTAAATGCCATAATATCAATCTTACTATGGGGGATTATGTATTGAATAGTGCAATGATTTATATCCCAATGGGTGGTGCTAATGTTGTATTAGGGGTTCAATGGTTACCATCATTGGGAACATTGGATTTTAATTTTCAAGAACTTTTCATGAAATTTTCTTAAGAATGAAAATAATTTGAATTAAGGGGTATCATAGGGAATCCAAACAAGCTGATAAACTCTAATGATATGAAAAAATTGTTGAAAAAGGGACATTGAGGCGTAATTTCACAATTATGCTCATTAGATTTTCAAACATATAAGCCTCCTATTCCCCTGGATATCCAAAGGGTCATTGACAATCACTCCAAGGTATTTGAAGATATTCCAAAAGGTATTCCACCTACTCAATATTTTTATCATGTTATTCAATTAACTCTAGGAAGTGTTCCTCCTAACAACAGGCCTTACAGATACCCTTATGTCCAAAAGACTAAAATTGAGCGCATGGTTGAATAAATGTTAGAGACTGGGATAATTAGGCCTAGCCAAAGTTCTTACTCTACACTAGTGGTAATGGTATACAAGAAGGAGGAATCATGGCGTATGTGTCCATATTATAGAGAGCTCAACAATATCACGATTAAAGATAAGTTTCTCATTCATGTCATTGATGAATTGTTAGATGAAATACATGGAGAAATTTAATTCACAAAGTTGGATCTCCACTAAGGGTATCATCATATTAGAATGAAGGAAAAAGACATCCCTAAAACAAAATTCAGAACACATGAAGGTCATTATGAATTCCTGGTCATGCCTTTTAGCCTCACAAATGCACCTTCCACATTTCAAGGTTTGATGAATTCCATTTTCAAGCCCTTCCTTAGAAAATTTTTATAAGTATTTTTTGATGATATACTAATCTATAGCAAGTCTTGCGAAGAATATATTGAACATGTTGACAGGGTGCTACAACTACTAAAGGAGAAACAACTATATGCAAAACCTTCCAAATGTTTCTTTTGGGTGAAGGAGGTACAATATTTGGGTCATATTGTATCTCATGAAGGTGTCAAGGTAGACTATAACAAAATTAAAGCCATGTTGGAATGGCCTATTCCCAAAACCTTGAAAAATATTAGAGGATTATTAGGTTTGACAGGGTACTACCGCAAGTTTGTTCGGATCTATGGAAGAATAGCAGCACCTATGACAAGATTATCAAAGAAGGAATCATTTTTGTGGACTCCAGAGGCAACTCAAGCATTTGAAAAACTTAAAGAGGCAATGTGAAAAGGTCATGTTTTGACCACACTAGACTTCTCAAAACCTTCATTGTGGAATGTGATGCCTCAAGAAATGGAATTGGTGTTGTTCTAATGCAAGAAGGATGGCCCTTGCTTTCGAAAGTCAACCAACCAAGGGAAATAACTTACAGAAACCAATTTATGAGAAGGAAATGATGGAAGTACTACATCAACTTAAGTGATGATGTCATTACCTATTAGGTAGGCACTTCAAGGTCAAAACAAATCATGATAGTCTTAAATAATTCTTGGAATAGAGACTATCTTCATAAGAGAAACAAAAATGGGTAACCAAGGTGTTGGGATATGACTTTGAAATCATCTATAAAACAGGGAATCAGAATGTGGTGGAAGATGCACTTTCCAAAAAAAATGAGGATGTGGAGGCATTACTTTATGCAATTTCGATTATACAACCTGATTGGGTAGTAGTAGCAAGGGAAGAATGAAAGAATGACCTATTTGTGTGGACACTCATTTAAAAAATACAAAAGGATCCCAGTGTATTAGATACTTTGCGTGGAAAAATGATTCACTATGATAGGGAACGATTATATATATATGTAAGAACTCCCAACTCAAACTAAAGATCCTTTTGTAATTACACACCTATCTTATAGATGGGAAATCAATATTCATAAAAATGTACCACAGGGTCAAGAAGGAATTATTTTGGGAAGGTCTTAAATCTGACGTTCAAAATTTCATGGCAGAATGTTTGGTTTTCCAACAAAACAAGGTTGAAACAGTTAGGACTCCGGTTCTTTTACAACCATTAGAAATACCTTGTTAGCGTTGGTAGGAAGTCTTAATGGATTTTATCACATGTTTACCCAAGTCAAAAGGGAAGAATGTTATTATGGCGGTTGTTGATAGGCTCACAAAGTATGCAAACTTTTGTGCACTCTCTCACCCTTCTAATGCAAGTACAGTTGTTGCAACCTTCATGGAATCAATTCAGAAGTTACATGGAAACCTGAAGATTATTGTAAGTGATAGATATTAAATCTTCAATGGAAAATTTTGGACTGAATTATTTTCTTGTTGGGGTACCTAGTTGGATCATAGTTCTTCTTATCATCCTCAATTCGATGGGAAACATGATATAGTGAACAAATATTTGGAAGGATATATTCGCCGCTTTGCATCTAGTAAATAGACATAATGGGTGAAATGGTTATCTTTGGCAGAATGGTGGTACAATACTTCCTTCCATGCGTCATAAAAAAATCTCCATTTATGGAACTTTATGGGTACCATCCTCCATCTATCACATCTCCCTTAAAGGAAAATCTAAAGTTCAAGCTGTGGAATATCACCTAGAGCACTAGAAAGAATTTCTCTAGTTACTGAAGGACAACCTGACTATGTCAAAAAAAATGATGAAACAAAAAGTAGATCAACATTGCAATGAAAGGAGTTTTAAAGAAGGGGATCGGGTATTTCTGAGGCTGCAAACATATTTCCCTCAAGCAACTAAATAAATACAATAAATTAGCACCCAAGTACTATGGTCCTTATAAAGTGTTGCAGAAGATTGGTAGTATGGATTACAAATTGGATCTACCTTCATCTTCAAGGGTACACCCAGTTTTCCATGTTTTTTGCTTAAAGAAGGTAATTGGAGACAAGATCCCAATTCAAACTATCTTTCCCAAGCTTGATGAAGAATGAAAATTCATATTGGAACTTAAAAAAATCAATTGAAACAAGGTCCAAACAACTACGCAATCGTGCTATTACTGAGTACCTCATCAATCGGAAGAATTTACCATTTGAAGATTCGACATGGGAAGATGAGTCCTTCATACATAAGCATCCACAACTAATCAAGCATTGAGGACAACCCTTTTCTGAAGGGGATGTGCATGTTAAGCCCTAAATTTTGGCACATTACTCCCTATATTATGGATCATTACATATTATTGAAGCTAACTTAGGTCTATTAGTGGTAATTGTTATTTGTATTATTATATTTGTTATGTCGGCCTGGGTCCATTAGTTGTAATTGTACCTCTTTGTCTCCTATATATAGGAAGGAGACCTTTTCATTTGAATAATCTTGTATTGTGTACTTAGTACATTGTATAAGGAGGTTGCTCCCTCAAAGAGGCTTGCTATGCATCTATTTTCTTCATTTAAGGCATGGAGTACTCTTTATTGTCTATTTATGCTCTTTTCATGCTCTCTTTGGAAATTTGTTGCTTAACATGGAAGCATTCATGGAAATTAATCGAAGGAAGCACTTGGAGCTAATTGTGCAAGTGAGTGCTCTACAAATATTGGTTGGAAGAATAGTATCCCACCTTGGACTTCCTCCTGAATTTGTTACATCTCCCCCTAATGAATCTAGCCTATATAAAAATCCCTGACTCTTTGGCCTTTCCTTGGGGTTGGAGAACAATAGGGACAAGTTGCGCTCTCAATCCCTAAAAAAAAACTATGGATTAGGTGAGGTCAACCATGTTGTCAAACTAATGAAACAAATCCACTTGAATTATGCTAAAATAAAGGCACAACAAAATGTGTAAGACAAATCCCATCAATGGCAAGGAAAAAATGGTTTTCTTTATAAAATTTTATGTGTTTAGTTGTGTCGTTTTTTGCTTAATCAAAATGTAAGGAAATATATTTTCCAAGCCTTTAAACATAGGAATAGGAAAGCTAAACTCATTAGGAAAATTGATACACGAGTTTTCATTTTGGACATTCGACCATGACCATCTTTACTCCTTTTTTAATTACAAAGATATCTAGTTCAGCCACAACATTTTCTAAGATAAATTACATCCATTATTGTAAAAAAAATGATATGCCATGTGATTTTTAGTTTTTGTATTTCATCATACACCATTTTTATAAAATATTAATGGAAAATTGGGAACTAGTATATTATTTGTTGTTAAAGTCACAAAAGTTCTACAGGGATGGATTTGAGCAATGCATGCAAGTCAATGACTGACACCTTCCATTCCTAGGTTCTAACAATCCAATCCTCTTATCTTATTTTCTAAGAGGAGCTCCTCCAAGAGTGGTAAATGTTAACTAAAGTGTCTGGTTTTTTTTAGTTATATTGAAAATTTACAATTTTAAATGTGGGTTAGTGGAAATTTTGCATTTATGGATGTGGGTTTTCTTTTGAATGAATCGACATTGAATATTAATATATCACATTTAAAACATATACCTAGTTCTCTCAGAATTTTAGTGATGGTGTAACAAGCTCGAAGGTTTCAAACCTCCCTAACTCTATTCTCTGAAAATGTGTAGCACTGCCTTCCCCACTCCAATCTCTCAAATTGTGCAATATTGTAGGAATCACTTAGGCACGCATGTAATCAATCACACTGGAAAGAAATCAACACAATGGCTTTATGAATTGAAAAATGAAATTTGCATGGATGCACCCTCAAGAGATTCCAACTTTATAAGATAATTCAAGGTGCAAACCCTTTTAGTAAAGGATACCGACAAGTCTAATTCTTAGCTTGGGCATACAAAAATACCACAAGATCCAAAAAGGTAATCTCCATAACCAAATATTCCATGCTCTCTTCAACATACATTACGAGATCCTTTTTAACTTTATTTTCAATCTACTACAATCCAATTTAGGGTGCAAACCATTTTCTTCCAGGATGCTCATAGATATAAGTCTTAACTTGGGCCTATAAAAAGACTATATCCAGAAAAGGGAATCTTCAAACCCAACTATGTCATAGTCTCTTCAATGGGAAATACAATCTCTATTTTCCCCTTCATTTTCGAAGATCACGTTGTGGAAGACAGATGGAGAAGTCAATTTTTATAACCAAAATTGGCACTTCTCCGTCTGTGATGACACTTGCATGTCGATGCTCTCATGACAACACTTTCATGAGGGAACTTCATGAAGCTACTGTTGTTCACAAAAATGAAACTATGGATGGAAGATCCATAATTTGGTGCTCAATAGTGTGGCCTTAACTTATTTATTGATTATCCAATAGTTAGGGAGATTATGACCATATTTGGAAACCAAAACACCCTTTGAAAAGACCTCAAAATGGAATTTTTACCCTATTTTTCACCCCATGTGCATGTTTCACTTGGCTCACTTACATGTGGTGCGCACCTTTCCATTATATCACGTGCGTGTGCCTTTAAAAATTCCATAAAATATAAAAAATTTTGAATTTGGGGCAGTTTGGGTGGTTTTGGAAACCTCCTCCTCTGTTACAACTGCTCCCTCCTCGATCCAACCATCTCCTTCCACTATTAAAGAAGGGATATTGTCCAAGAGAGGGAATCTTAGCCCACGTATTGTTATGCTGGAGAAATTATTGTTAAATATATAGCATCGGGAGACATTCTCCAAACCAATCTTGTGCAACCAAGATTGATCCTCCAGTATATAGGTGAGCACTTTAATTGCCTTATGTGTAAAGGTTATTTCTCCCGTATAGATGTAATTGATAAAAGTAATGATGTTGTAAATTCTTTTTGGACAAGGCTCCAGACTTGTGTGTCAAGTCATGATTCTTATGTGAACCTTCCGTATAAAGGTATCCATGAGATGGACCTCCCGTATAGAGGTGGACCTTCCATATAAAGGTCATGCTTTACTTGTTAAAAACACTTAATGTTGTGTGATGTATTATTAACCATGATCACCAGTTGCTATTAAGTCTCCTTTAGATATTTATCACCTCTAAAGTGAATTAATTTAGCATATGATCATTTGATCCAGAATAATATACTATGATCACAACATTTGATAATTCTTCTTAGTATAATGTAATGTGATGGATAATTAAAGTTAGCACATATTGACCATGCAATAAAACATAAAGAGATAAATATAAGTGCATATAGAAAAAGAGAATTCAAAATGATCAGGAGATTACTAAGTGAATTCAAATTGTCAAGCTTCAGTTAAAGCCACTATGTATGCCTTAGTTAACTAAAGAACTCATAGTAGTCACTACAAGTAAATCAATTAGCATGATTTCAATTAATAATAGTTAACTAAGTGTTAAATAATAAGGACTAGTTAACTAAAGTGTTTTCACTTTAGTTAAACTAAAATATGTCACTTCAGTAAATCAAGGAGAACTCGAATTAATCACTATAGTGATGTTATCAAGAAAGAATCATCTAAAGAGAGTTAACTAAGTGACAACAAAGAAGATATAGTTAACTAAGTGTTATTGCACAACAACACTTATGTTAAACTAAAATACGACACTTGTGTTGCGAGACTTGCATGATGACACTTAAGTTAGCAACCTAAATAAGTGGGAAGCTTTCAGTTAGAGGCGAGTTCATCCTAAAAGATAGTTCAGTGTGTTAATGCACTGCATCAGAAGTGGCGCACACTTCTTCATGAAAAATTGATACAGCCAGATGGAGGGTGAGTTCATCATGAAGTTAGAAGCTAAAAATAGAAGGCGATGCAGGAGAAGAATATAAAAATATGTTATATGAGATTAATGAATTCAATGTGAAGCGGATTCTCTTCTCTCTTAAAGGCAAGGCGCTTCTCTTTCTTCAGGTTATTGTTCTTGCTTGTTGTTGATGTGGTGGGCACATTGGAAAACACATCCGATTGATCTCTCTTCTCTATTGCTTTCATATCTTCACCAATAGTGTTTGGTGATCTCTTATCTTCCGAAAGCAATCTGCTATACATTATATTATACTGAGAATAATTGTTGGGGTTTTTTCCTCATAGTTTTGAGGATTTTCCCTGGGGTATATATTGTATTATGGTTGTATGAATTTCATGTGATTGAATTGTATCATTTCTTCAAGTTTTGACATCTAAAAGAATTAAAGATCAAACCTCAACCAAATATTAACATGGTATAAGATCTCAGGGTGGGAATGAGCTCAATTTTGCATTCCAGCTTGAGCCTACGTAGATCATGGGAAGTTGAGCACAATATTTGAAGACTATGGCATCAATCTCTGTAAGATAGGAAGACAATCTTGAGGGAACCTCAAACTTCAACACTTGGAAGGCTAGGATTCTCAACATCCTAGAGGAACATGACTTGGATAGCTACATATCCATTGTGTCGTAGGATCCCACAACTAATGAAGGGTGCCTCAAATTCAATAAGAATCAAGGTAAGGCCAAACAAATCATATATGATTCAGTAGAAGATAGCTTGATGCACGTGATCACACCGCTGAAGACCACAAAAGAATGTTATGATACATTGACTAATCTATATATGAAGAAATCCCAACTCAAAAGAGGGAATTGAATAACAAGCTACAAAACCTCAATATGGATAAGGACGAGACATTGGCCTCCTTCTTCACTAATATCTCTCAGGTAAGAGATCATCTTGTTAACATTGAAGTTGCAGTGGATGAAGATGATCTCATCCAAACTGTCATTGACGGTCTTGCGTCTTCATGGGAGACATTCTTGGCTACTATCAATGGTCGATAAATGAAACTTGGGTTCGAAATATTGTGGCATGACTGTATCCAAGAGGAAGGGCGAATCCAGAGCAAAGATATGTGCACTAAAGAAGAAAATGTTTCCCTCACGGAAAGAATGAAGAACTGAAAGAAACCCTTCCTCCAAAAGAAGTTCTCTCATCCAAAGAAGAAGGAGTTCAACAAAGGCTTTGAAAATTCAAAATCTAGATGCTTCAATTGCAACAAGAAAGGCCATTTCTCAAGAGAGTGCAAAGCAAAGTGGAAAGGAAATTTTCATACTTCTACCGCAATAGAAGATGAAAAGAATGCATCCAAAGAAAAGGAGACAAGAAGGGATTATTACCTTGTCTCATCCCTTTTGGGATCCGTCATCACAAGTGCAGACACATGGTTGATTGACAGTGGCACATACAAACATACGATTGGTTACAAGAGTGCCATCATTGACCTAAAGGAGAAAATGTTCACATGCATGGTAGAGTTGGGGGACAACTCAACATATTTGATCCAAGGAGTTGGATCCACCTTATTCCAGCTGAGCACCTGTGATTTTTTACAAGTGGAGGAAATTCTTTATGTTCTAGGCTTGAAGAATAACCTCCTTTCAATTTCAAATCTTGAAGACGAAGGATTCCAAGTTACCTTCATGGATAACAAAGCACTTTTATGGCTGAAGAAGAAAAACCTAGAATCTACTGTTGTGATTGGAGTTTGAGAGGGAGTACTCTACAAGGTACCCTGGAAGTACATTCAAGCTATAATTCACCACACTATTAGTCCATGTGAGCTATGGCACTGAAGAATTGGACACCTACACTACAAATCTATACAAGGACTTCAAAAGATGTTAAAAGATATGCATGTATTTGATTTTGACCATGATAGTGTATGTTGGGGTTGTGCACTTGGGAAGAATGTTAAGAAAATATTTTTCAGCAGTACTAACAGATCTAAAGGGATTTTATATTTAATACATTCTGATGTATGTGTTCCCATGTCATCCCCCTCCCTGAGTGGCTTCTTATATTATGTACAGTTCATAGATGATTTTTCTTGGAAGTCATGGGTTTATTTCATGAAGGCTAAGGGTGAAACTCTTAGCAAAATTAAAGAGTTTAAATCCCTATTCGAAAATTAGAAAGAAAAGCACATCCGTGCATTAAGGTGTGATAATGGAGGTGAATTTGATTCGCATGCATTTAATGATCTATGTAGTGATGCAGGAATATGTAGACAATTAACAATACCATACAACGCTCAGTAAATGGGGTTGTTGAAAGGAAGATTAGAACCATATGTGAGGCTGCAAAATCCATGATGCATGATCAAGATATGTCTACCTCATTATGTGAAGAATCCACCCGTACAACTATGTACATCTAGAATAGAATCACGTATGCCATTCTAGATGAGAAGACACCTGAAGAAGTGTTTACGAGTGAGAAGACAGACATCTCACACTTCAAGATCTTTGGGATCCTAGTATACAAATTCATGTACCAAAAGAAAAGAGAGCAAAGATGGAGCCTTCTGGAAAGAAAGGCACCTTTGTGGGCTATAGTGAGTCATCCAAATCATACCGAATATATGTACCTAGTGATAAACACATTGAAGTCAGTCGATATGTTTCCTTCCATGAGGAATATGCTTTCAAAGGATCGAAAGAGATTCAATGTGATTTAGAGATGGAGGATCCCGAGTCTGATCCCCCCCTTCAGAGTTTGAGAGGGAGAAACCAGAAGATGACTTAGATTCACTAGCTCTTGAAGAACCAGTAGAATTGATTGAGAGGTCACCTGATGAACCTCCCTCTAAAAGAATATCTACTTGGTGCCAAGATATCTTACAATATGAAGAGAAACATTGAGCACCAACAGGCCCATCCAGAGAGCACAAGCTACCTGACATATATTCAGGGTATGTAGCACTGATGAGTCACATCATTGATTCAGAACCATCCTCATATGAAGAATATGCAAAGCAGTAAGTTTGGAAAGATGCAATGACAGAAGAGTACAACTCTATAATGAAGAATGATGTTTGGGAGGTTGTTCCCAAACCTAATGGGAAGTCCATTGTGACTTCCAGATGTTTTTATAAGTTAAAGCATGCTGAAAATGGTAGCATTGAGAAGTATAAAGCTAGATTCATTTCCATAGGTTTCTCTTAGAAAGAAGGAATTGGTTATGATGAGACCTTTTCCCCTGTGGCAAGGTACACCACAATCCGAGCAATGATTGCACTTGCATCTGTTCTAGGATGGAAACTTCACCAAATGGATGTGAAGACATCCTTCCTCAATGGTGAGGTTGAGTAATAATTCTATATTCATCATCCTAAAGGATTTGTTGTGCATGAGAAGGAGTCCCAAGTTTGCAAGCTAAATAAATATTTATATGATCTTAAGCAAGCCCCCAGGGCTTGGTACTCCAGAATTGATAGCTACCTTCAAAAACTGGGTTTTTGGGGACATTGGCTTTTAATTTTCAAGAAATTTTCTTAGGAATGAAAATAATTTGAATTAAGGGTTATCATAGGGAATCAAAGCAAGGTGATAAGCTCTAATGGTGAAAACTATTAACTAGCTTGTCCTCATGAACTAACTCACTAATTAGCATTCAAGCAACGTCTTAAGGTGTTTTTACTTTTACTACAATAATATATTTTATATATTGTGTAATATATATGTTTATTAAAATAAATTATTATTATAAAAAATTAAAAATTTAACATTAATTTAGTACTTTAACTATAATAAGAGGCATACATATTATACAAAATTTATATTGGATTCAACGATTCTTTTGATTAAGGTATCCATTTCCATTACTAGTAAGAAAAATACATAGACTAATCATCGAGACATATATGGAATAATTTTGTATGCAATCGTAGGTAGTCCCTAATTATAGATGTTAACCCCTTGCATATGAGCTATATTAAGACCGTCAAGGTGAAGGGAAACAATTTCATGACTAGTTTCAATTCAAACAATATTTATCCAGCTTCCCAAATGCTTCCATCATCAACTATCTACTCATGGTTTTTATCCCATGACTAAATTAGTCATCTCTTTTATTCCATGACTAAATTAGTCGTCTTTTTTATTCCATGACTAAATTAGTCATTCATTTTAGTCATTTTTAGTTGTGATCACTTAAAATTGCTCAAATTTGGTCATATTTCACTTAAAAACACTGTGGTGACCAACTTTTTTGGTCGCCTGGTCACTAATTACCCATTTTTATACTAGTGTATTCAAGCCCTTTATAAGTTTGATATAAACCATTATAAGAAGCATATAGATAGTGATTAAAAATTGTCAAACTTACCTGATAAAGACCATCTTTTGCAACAACCAAAATTTTAAGAGTCCGACAAGTGAGATACTTGAAGAACATTGAGATTATTCGAGATCATAAATATGTATGATTAGGAGTTTTAACATCCACTGAGGACATGGATGTGCATAGAATCTCAATACACACCGTTCGAAGCTTGGTCAATGTAACAACAAACTTTGGATTCATAAATTTCCCAATTAAAACAGTTTCATCTACCTCCACAAATTGCAATGCTTCTTGCAAAATATTTACAAGATCTTGAGTCATCTTTAGAAGTGGTGGATGTAAGTCTAGGAAAATGTTTAAAAAGTCATCACAGTTCCTACTTGCATGAGGACCAACATTAATTTCCTACAGAAAATACACGTGTGTGTGTGTGTGGATTTGTATAATAAAAAGAGACTAAAGATAATTCAAGAATTTTAAAAGACATAAGATTTGTGGTAGAGCCCACTTTAATAACATTAAATGCAAATCGGTTTACAATGTGATTGTCTTCAACTGAACGCCATTGAAGACAAGAAGGTAAACTGTAGGATGCATTTCATTAAATTTTTGTTGCTATACATGTTGTTCAATGTGCTTTTTATGAAGAAGACGTGTTATAAGAGGTTGCAATAGTGGTTAATACAGGGGTTCAAGTAAATTTGAAGACTCACTGCCTATTCGGTTGGAAAGTAATGCTAGGCATGACTACACATTTTTTCTCACAATTAGTGTCGCATTTGGATTAAATAGCTTTGCAACAAGAAAATCTGCAACTCTTTGGAAACTTTGATTGCAAAGTTCACTGTTTGCTTTATCAGAGAAACTCCATATTATATTTACCCATCTATTGTTCCGAGATTAATGGTATCGCAACTTTCCTTTGGTAGGAAAACAAAGAAAATTAGGACCGTAAGCATTTCAAAGTTGTCAAGAAACGACTTAAGGGAACACAAGATAAGTAATATAGATTGTACAGAGGGCATCAACAAAAGGGAAATAATAAATATTAACATCAATAGAGACATAGAGGTGGAATATTTAAAAGAAATATTTGTTCCATTTGGAGAATAATCGTTCAAGTAACAATACCCTGAAAGAGACCACAATTCTAGAGCATAGTCACAAACTTATCCGTGAAAGATTGACCAACTGCATGTAAGCACATAAATTTCCATGAAATACACTAACTTAAACTATTCGATTTAGAGATTTCGATACAAGGTGCACTAAAGTCTATAGTAAATGCAGCAATGGAGAAGAGAAGATACCATCGATGGGTCCTGGTCGGGTATAGCAAGGCCTGCCTTGGGAATACTTGAACCTACGTTAATGACTACTGCCTCCATGGTTCAATGCTCTGATTGTCATTATTTTTTTCCCATATCCTAGCTCAATGGTACTCTCTACATGATACTGAAAAAAAAAAAACAAGGGAGGGTTTAAAACAAGGTTTAATTGTAGTTTACTAGTTTAATACAAGGTTTAATTGCAATAAAAAATTTATCCATGAAATATTGAGCAAATGCATTTAAACACATAAATTACCATGAAATACACTAACTTAAACTATCCAATGAGATATTTCAGTACAAGGTGCACTAAATTGTATAATAAATGCAACAATGGAGAAGAGAAGATACCATGGATGGGTCTTGGTTGGGTATAGCAAATACTGCATTGAGAAGGATCGAACATGCATCGATGACTACTACCTCCATGATTCAACACTTTGATTTTCACTATTTTTTTCCAGATCCTATCTCAACGGTACTCTCTGCGTCCTGCTAAAAAAGTGGGGGGTTTAAAACAAGATTTAATTGTAGTCTACTGTTTCGAAAACTTGTTTAAAATATTTGAGTGCTTGGGAAACAATGATGTTATACCCTCTCTCCTGACTCAAAATAGGGTAATAGAAGTTGTATTGTACATGTAGTCTATGGAAGATATCATCCCCTCACTTGGAAATAAAATGTGAATTAGCTAGTGAATGGTCGCAAATATGAGTTTCTATTGTAAAAATCCGCCAATTTTTCTTTCCCGTCAATTTCTTTTCTCCCAATTTATTTCCCTCAATGTGAATTTGTTTTGTTTTATTTTTTATTTTTTAATAATATCTAGTGGTATTTGTTATCCTATGACTAAATTAGTTATTTAATTTAGTCATTTTTTGTTTTGTTGCTCAAATTTAGTAGTAGTACGCTTAAAAACACTCTCGTGACTAAATTTTTAGTCACCTAGTCATTTATTTGTTGAATTATATTAGTGGGGCCACTCATTGAGTTGATCTTCTTACATGGCCTTTAGTGCAGACAAACATGATCCACAGGTTTGTTCCTTTACCAAAGTTTTGTTGTTTGAATAAATCTAGAAGGAAAAATAAAAAAATCTATAGCTTTAGATATCTACAATGGAGATACAAACCCTTTTTCACATGTGGAACAGTGTTCTCAACAGTGGAAAATGGAAGGACTGTAGTTTGACCTCTGGGTTCATAATTTTATTCATGGAATGGTTTTTATTCCAAAGGCTTAGTAATTACATGAGGAGACCAGGACATAAACAAAGAATTGGGCTACCTTGCAAGCTCAATTTGCAAATATTATTCTTATGTAGTGAAGTCTGATGAAGTCACAATTGTGTTGAAATTGACTAAGGAAGATTTATTTACTGATCAATTGTAGAATTTGTCTAATTTTCCCATATGTCTGTACCATTTGGAGTCGCTCAAATTGCAGCTACCGACCCACAAGCTTGAGTCTCCTCTCTATTGTATGAAAATTGAACAAAATGAGGAGGGTGTAGATGACTTGGAAAACCTACGACATTTATCATTTAAATAATTTGAAGGTTATATGATTATGCAAGGGAAGGAGCAAGAGGGTCTTAATGTGTTACCGGACAATCTACCGAAAGCGGACTTAAGGCATGATCTCCCTAGTTCAATGTGAATCTAGAACAAATAGAGTAGAATACAAATCTACCTTCCTAGATCAAATTAGAGATTAAGGGACATGAACATCTTACCTTTCAAATCTGCAGATCTCTTTCTCCCTCATCGCTCCAAGCTCCACAATCGTCAGATCCAAAGCTGCAAGGCCTGTCAGAACATGCAAGAGACACACAAGCAGTAATAGCACATCTACACAATAATTGATCTAAGTAAACGGTTAAGGAAGTAAACTATAAATATCAATGAATCAACAAGACATTTATGGAAAGAGTTTTGTATTACTGTATTAAAGTGGGAATACAAAGAAGAGATAAAATTAAAACCAAGCCCTAACGTCGCAATCTTCCTCCAACAAGCCAAGCCAATGCCTCTAAGGAGAAATGGGTGCCTCCAATGGATGAATGATGATCTCCTAAGCTTATTCCACCAACATATGGATGCTATAGCCTTCCTCCCCTTGGAATGGAGAAGAGCTTCATATATATAGGACTAGTAGGATAGGATAGGTTGAGAAATAGTGGGAGAGGGCTAAGGGATCCTTCCAAAGGGTTAGGGAACAGAATTCCAACTCAACTACAAGCTAGGGATAGAGATCCAAGTCACACACCTTCGAGAAATTGCTCGAAGATTCCCTTTATCCACATTAACTGACATCGGCGCATGCTAAACAAGGGTGTCATTAACCATCGACGCAAGTGGTCAGGCAACCACCCACGATAGACCTAGTTGGGTGCAAGTTGCTAGGGAGCAACCTGTGATGACCCAACTAGACCCTATGGAAAGGGGGTCAGTAACTTCTCATGTTTGGCCTCTTAGTCATGGAAAATTCAGGTATGTTTACACTGAGTCGTATGGTGGCAAGATTTAGGTGCAATAGAATGCCCCCCAAAGAATGAAGTTGTTGAAACTAGACAGGTGAAATGCTTTGATAGAAGAATGGCAAGGACTTGTTGAATGGAAGATGTCGTTGCAGTACAACTGACTCTGAGAACACAATCATGTATGACTCACAACATGGATGCTAACCAATACAATGCAGATCCATGGTAGTAAAGACGGACTGAACACAATCATGGCTATTAGACACAATTGTAGATCCACGATGACATGATAACACATCCACGACCAATACAAAGTGGATCCGTGTAATATAACTCAAACAATATCCATCGCAACCTGGGTAAAACATAACTACCAAGGTCTTCAAAGTCGAACCCGCAATGATACGAATCTATCCATGTGATTACAATGTTTTGGAGTCAAACATGGTAGAAACCACTTGATTATCGATCATTAGTGTATACCATTAACAAGTGCGAGGGAAATCACCATTGATGTCGATGACCCCCAAGGTATCATAGTACATATCACCAACCGCGAATAAATGAGTTGAAGTCGAACGCTTGGTGAAATATTTCAGTCAAGAGTCAATGATGTAAACTCATGGTGAAAGCAAAGTAACCTGCCATTGAGGCATGCAGACCCAAGGTACTCGATTGGTTTCTAGATCCAGTCCTCGGATGATGATTTGAAGTCGACAAGGATGAACCCGTTGAAGGAGGGCCTTGATGAATCCCCCATCATCGACATGAAACTTGATAACAGATGTGTGGAGTAGATCGGATGGTACAGTAACATGCAAGACTGACTCATAGTAGACCAACATGATAAAGGGTGTACTGACTACAAAAGATGAGCGGTGAATGGATCTTGAACATGGGCATGGCATGGCTTGGCAGTATTGACATGACGAGAACAAAGCCAACCCCTAATGCAACTGATGATGGAAGTATTCTTTAGATGACCCAAAGGATCAACAAGACTCATGAACTTAGCAGGACTTGAGGACAAACAGATGACCCAAGTACTGTATGCCAATGCAAATGAGTACCATGTTCAAGAACGACTAAGTACTGCCACAGGTAAAAGTGTAACACAAAAAACTTTCATTTTTCCCCATCATGACTGATGAATGCCTCATGTGTTTTTAACGAGCTTGATGAGGGTAATCAGATGCTCGGTATAGCTCATCTCATAGATGATTCCAATCCCAAACGTTTTTTGAACCTGGGAAAGGAGGGGTTCGTCCCATGGCGGGCCCTACAATGTTGAGTTTTAACAAGTCCATAGAAGGTAAACTCAGCGTCATTTCATGTTTAGAGGTTCTGAAAAGAACTAAAGAAGACTCCAAAGGTTCTTTTTCATAAATTTAGCCTCTTTGCCTGAAAAAGGGTAAAACGAGGCGAGATAGGACTCTTCTAGTCATGATTGGCTGGAGTATTCCTTTTTCGTAAGTAGTGCCTCCTGGTCCGAAAAAGGGGTAAACTATCACCAAAAATACGACCTTTCAAATGCTTTTACAAGCATGAAAGAATCAAGTTCGCTTAGCGATCTTTTCCTATTTAGGAAGTTTGAAAAGAGCTTAAAAGGGACTCCATGAACAACTTTGTCATGGTTGGTGACTGAGTGTGACAAAGGAAAAAGTAAACTCGGCACAGTTCCTTTTCTGTAAATATTCTAGCAAGGCCAGATAAAGTGATAAACCTATACTCGTTAGACATACCTTTTTACTTAATTTTTAACGAGCATGATAATGGTATCAAAAGCACTCAGAACCTTTTTCATGTTTGAACCAAAGCAGGAAAAAAGTGAAAAGTAAGCTCCATGCCATCTTACTGTTTTTAATGAGCTTGAAAACAGGTGAAAAGAATTCTCATGATGTCTACTTCATTTTTTAACGAGATTGGAACAGAAAATGAACTATGCTCGGGATTATTTTCATGGTCTAGCGAGCTCAAAACCTAAAAGAAAGTATGCTCGAAAATATTCCCATTGGTGGATTTTTTCCCATCATGATATCCAAAGGTTGGCACATGCCCCTAGCATGATTTCTAGAAGTAAGTGACTTAAATCCACTGTAGTGTGGAGAGGCGATCGAGTTGACTTCAACATAACGTCCATAGGTTGAATACATGCCCCCAAGCTTCATTTAATTCTCCTAAACTTCACTCGATTAAACCCTCGGTTACTAATATGAATATGTTCAACAGATACGAATGAAGATTAAAATGGAATAGGAGGATGAAAAGAAGGTTCAAGTACTAAGTCTATGGGAAGAGTCAACTCAATGGAAAAGGATTTGTTTCATTTTTTAATGAGCTTGACACAAGAATAAAAATCTTCTCATGACTTGTTTCATTTTTTAAAGAGCTTGACACAGAAAGGGAACTATGCTCATGAAGCTGGTTTCATTTTTATGCAAGCTTGAAAACAAAGGTCAACTATGCTTGTAGGGGTCTATTCCATTTTTTAATGAGCTTGGAATCAAAGACTAATTTGTGCTTATGGGAACCTATTTCATTTTTTAACGAGCTTGTCATAGAAAGGGAACTATGCTCATGGTTAAGTCCCATTGACGGGTTCCTTCCCAACATGATATCCAGAGGTTGGTAGATGCCCCCAACATGATTTCTAGCGGCATGACTTAACATGCCCCCCAAGCTTCATTTCGTTTGACTACTCTTCTTCCTTACCGAATTAAAATCCTGGCTACTAATATGAATATGTTCACCAGGGAGGTAGGAAGAACGAGGACCAAGCGACCCAGGCAAATGAAATGAAGGTTCAAGTCCTAAATCTAGTGGGAGACTCAACTCAATGGGAGGAAGGTCTATTTCATTTTTACACAAGCTTGAAATAGACAATAAATATGCTTGAAGGGAGCCATTTTATTTTTTAATGAACTTAAAACAGAAAGAAACTATGCTCATGACGCTGGTTTCATTTTTACACAAGCTTGAAACAAAAAGTAAACTATGCTTAAAAATGGTTCTACCCAACATGATTTCCAGAGTTTGGCAGAGTTCCCCATAGCATAAAAATCTAGGGGAATAACTCCAGCATGATTTCCAGAGGCTGGAGACGTGCCCCCCATCCCTAGGGGGAAGAAACCACTAAAACATGTGGAACATTCAGGGAAGTCTGATGACTAGGAGTCATGTGATGAGTGGGTGTCACAAAGGAAAGTTGATCAATGGTCACGATCCTCCCATCATAGGGAAAATACATCACTCGAAAGAGTGTGGACACTATGGCTTTCATTGCATAAACATAGTCTCGTCCAAGGAGTAGATTAAAATCTAAAGGACCTTGGACTACCATAACATCAACACGGACAGTTTTCCCTCCTAAAGTGATAGGTAACTGAGGAAGGATCCCTAAAGGTCCAGTAGGCCTTCTATTAAAAGCCAATATATGGTCAGTGACTAACACAAGCTGAGGAGAACCTATAGCTTGCCAAGCAGTTGAGGACAAAATACTAACAGAAGCTCCCTTATCCATTATAGTGCAAAATATTTCCTTATCATAAACTCCTACAGATATCTGGAAAGGAACACTCGAAGGAAGATGAGATTTTGTTAGACCATTCCAATCAAAGGAAATGACCTCAGTACTTGGAGAAGATCCTATGGAAATGGACTGGGTTTCCCCTCACCTAGAACATTCCGAACTGACCAGAAAAACATCTGGGGTTTCTAATTCACTCTCAAATGGAAAAGTAGAATGAGACGAAGATTGTGTCATGGTGACTGCTTCAGTCTGGGCATTCTCTAATGAAAGAGTGGTATCGAGTGGAGGTGATATCAACTCAACCACTTCAACTTCACTCTTTGAAGAAAGAGTGGGATCGACCAAGGATGGAGCTGGATCAACCACTTCATCAACCAATGGGGGGTCAAGGGACAACTTACGATATCTGGTTGGAAGGTGGTTATGAGATACAGTAATGTCTTCCAACAATTGCGAAGCTTCATCCATGCGTGGGCAAAGGTAAGTAAGGTGCATACCCTTGCATAACAAACAAGGATTTTTTACTTTACCTTTCCACCCTTAACCATAGAGTCACTAGTTGATGGGGTATCATCAGTGTGATGTCCAGAGGCTGACGATGTAGGTGGTTTGGATACTTTAGACCACTCTTCTAACCATTTGGAAAGACCGGGACAATCCTTGAGGAGGTGATCACCCTTGCAAAGCTTGCAAGGGAACTTGGGTCTACGAGGTGTTCAAATAGAACGAGTTTCGTCAGAGGCAGATGGTTGACACTTGGTCTCTTTCTTATCCTTCTTCTTCTTAATCTTCCTTTTCTTTTTCTTCTTGTCCTCCTGATAACTAACACCACTGCTTTGGTCAGGCAAGGAAGAAGAAATAGAAGAAGATGCATCCGATGAAGAAGGGGAAGGATCAATTTGGGATTGACACTCTCGCGGTGGAGAGTTAACATTTGAAACATTGGGTACAGTCGGAATCACTAGATTGAATAACCATACTGGTAATCCTATGGTTAATCCAGGAAGATTTAAAGTGTCAATAAAGGGAGGACCAATATCTCCAACTGGAGGAAAATTAAAAGGTATCCCTTGAAAATGGGTCTCTGGATTGGTAGTCCCAGAAGGAGCTTGGGTGCATGGAGATGGATCCATGGAACAAGACCAAGTGATGTGGACTAAGTCTTGCTAAAAAGAACTCAAAAACCCTCAGGAAACCGAGCGTGCAAAAGGGGAGCTAGAAGAAAAAGAGGCACACAGGCCAAAAAGCAAGCTAAAAAAACTTTATTGTAACCGATGCCACAACAAGAGAGCTATAACAAAGAGGCCAGAAAGCTAATAAGCATCATTAAGAAAATAAAATACCCTCTACAAGGTATAAGAGAAAGCAATCATCCTATCTAAGATCCAGGGACCTCAACAGATTGTATCCTCCGCAAGGTGATGAAATCCAAGTCGGACAATACGAAGTGAGAGACCAATATGTCTGAAAGGATATCCCTCTACCGAAAGGGATCCAGGATAAAAGATCCCTAGAAGGATGATCACTAGGATACCTCGTTCATGACACGTCCGAGAAGGATAGTGGAGCTTCTGCCTTTGAGCCCTTGAATCACCTATACGGAAAATACAAGGAAGACAATGGATAGATGTCCTTAGGTGCTAAGTGGAGTGTGGAATTCCACAAAGTATGTCTGGAACCTATCCTCGCTGCTTACCCCCATGGAATGAGAGGCCTTCTCAACAAATTGGTCGATGACCATGTCAATAAGTATAAGAGGATTTTAGCACCCTAAGAGAAAACAACTATGTCTCATATGTAAAATGACAAGGGGGAATTATTTGGATTCATATCCCTGGTGTCCTACCTAAATACCAAATTCTTTTTATCCTCAAGCGAGGTTAAAGTGTGTTGAGTTAGGGAGATGAATTTTAATGGCTATTGTATTACTCAATCAGGTGATGGAAGTGCAAATTGATGGTGTGAAGACCTGACTCAAACCATGCATGTAGAATGAATCAATGCAACTTTTTCTTTCAATGAATTTCTAGCTATGGGAGAGAGAGTTCTTTTCCGTTCCCAAATGCACAACCCAATGCAAATGCAATTTTATCTTTTGTAATGAATGATAATCAATCATGTAAAACGATACCCAAACTATCCTAAAGTGACAAAATAGATCTTCTTATGAACACCAAATGCTATGATTCTAATCCATTTCCCATCTGTTTACACTCGGAAAAGACACATCTAAGCTACGGAAAGAAGGATTCCCAAACGTTTCCAATCAAATGAAAGACAGAAAAAAACTTAATAATCTTATCTAACTCAAATGCACACAAATCTGGAACAAGCCTTTCTTCTTCTTATGAGTGTGAGTCCAAGAATGTCAAATGATCAAATTAAAATAAGAAGAATATTTATGTTTTCCAAATTTGTCGATCTATCAAAAGAGAGACAAAAAATAAGCTTTTCTTTGAACTAAAGTGGACACAAAGAATCAATCTTTTCAAAAAATCACAAGATAGCTCAACATGTAAGGGAAACAAGATGCACAACCCAAGGAAAAGAGGCTTAAAATCCAAAACAAACAAGCCAAACAAAACACTGTTGAACAAAAATGTCTCTGCCAAGAAGGTACAGCGCAGAAAATGTTTGTTGATCAATCCAAAAACTCAAAAGTTGGAGTAAAAGACCCAAGCAACAAGTTTGAAAACTCGGTGCAGGTGTTGTTTGGGCACAGAGCGCCCGACGCAGGTTGCACACAGAGGAAAGGCGATGGTGGTACAGGATGTCAGAACGAAAAAAGCGTATGTGGCGCAGTATAACCATAGGCAAAATGCGTTCCTGATTGGACATGCACCCTGGATGTAATGCCCAGGTGCATCGGGCAAAAAACTCAAATGCAAACAATAAAAACTCCAAACAAAGATCAAATGAATGGACTGAGAATGACCCAACAGAGTTAGAGAAAGTCAACAAACCCTTTCAAAAAAGAATTTGATGGTGAAAAAAGGCTTAAGAGGCAAAATGATGGCTTATAGAAAACAAATCAAGAATGACATACTTAACTTGAAATCAAAACAAATGTAAGATCCCCAGTATGGTCGCCAAATTTGTTACCAGACAATCTACCGAAAGCGGACTTAAGGCATGATCTCCTTAGTTTAATGTGAATCTAGAACAAATAGGACATAATACAAATCTAGCTTCCTAGATCAAATTAGAGATTAAGATACATGAACATATTATCTCTTAGATCTGTAGATCTCTTTCTCCCTCGCTGCTCCAAGCTCCACGGTCATAAGATCCAAAGCTGCAAGACCTGTCAGAACATGCAAGAGACAACAAGCAATAATAACACATCTACACAATAATTGATCTAAGTAAACGGTTAAGGAAGTAAACTATAAATATCAATGAATCAACAAGACATTTATGGAAAGAGTTTTGTATTACTGTATTAAAGTGGGAATACAAAGAAGAGATAAGATTACAACCAAGCCCTAATGTCGCAATCTTCCTCCAACAAGCCCATCCAATGCCTCTAAGGAGAAATGGGTGCCTCTAATGGATGAATGATGATCTCCTAAGCTTATTCCACCAGCATATGGATGCTATAGCCTTCCTCCCCTTGGAATGGAGAAGAGCTTCATATATATAGGACTAGGAGGATAAGATAGGTTGAGAAATAGTGGGAGAGGACTAAGGGATCCTCCCAAAGGGTTATGGAACCGAATGTCATCTCAACTACAAGCTAGGGATAGAGATCCAAGTCACACACCTTCGAGAAATTGCTCGAAGATTCCCTTTATCCACATTAACTAACATCGGCGCAAGTTGCAATACGACAACCTGCGATAGATAGGGTCGGTGCATGATAAACAAGGGTGTCATGAGCCATCGGTGCAAGTGGTCAGGAAACCACCTGCGACATACCTAGTTGGGTGCAAGTTTCTAGGGAGCAACCTGCGATGACCCAACTAGACCCTATGGAAAGGGGGTCAGTAACTTCTCATGTTTGGCCTCTTAGTCATGGAAACTTCATGGATGTTTACACTGAGTCTTATGGTGGCAAGATTTAGGTGTAACATAATGCAACATATAATCAAGCTTTAAATTTGCAAAAAGTTAACATCGAGATAGAGGAGAAACCCAAAGTAGTAGTAGTGAATATAGTTCTAGCTTAATGATAGGTAATTAGAGTAGTAGAAGTAGTTCATCTATAGTTGAGGCTTCGTATCTAGTTTCACAACTAGACCCTAAAGGATTTATTTTGGTAGGATCTCCATCAAATATGATGGTTAGGGTTTGTGGTGGATCTACCATGAAATACCCAATGTTTTGGGGTAAAGGAATTGAAGAAGATGCAGAACAACATTTGTTTATGTGTGAATCTATTTGTAGATCAAAAGGAGTTCCATATTTTTCTAAACTAATGGAATTTCAAACAACGTTGAGAGGAAAATATTTGCAATGGTATGTGAGGCTTGTGGAGTATCCTGCTAACGTTCCACTTCTTCCATTGTTAGAAGTCAAGAAGATATTTATCATAGAATTCCAATTTCCAAATCATAGCAACATGGTATAGAAAAGCAAAAGGAAATCCAAAAGTATGAGTGAGAATCTATGTGGCAATATGCATAGAGGTTAAAATATGTGATGAGAAATCCCACATTACCTATTCATGATATTGATCAAAAGGAATGGTTCGTTCAAGGATAATTGTCGCTGACCGGAATCCCTTCGACTCAACAAATCGTTGATACAACTAGAAATGATTTGGAGCAAGATATGAAGATTGAAGTCATGGATAATACCCAGGAGGAAGCAAAGTTGGAGTATCTACAACAAGACCTAACCTAAAGCAAGTTCAAAATTAATATAATGCCCTCAAATAAAATATTCATGAGTTAACCATCCCAAAGGTAGGTTGAACATGTATTGCATACAAGGTGTAGGATAAAGAGTCATCGTGCTTTTGGATGTCCAAGGTTAAGAGGAGTACATATTTATAAACACCCAACAAGACCATTTCCAAGAATACCTTATGTTGGAGTTTCAAGTAGGCACTAACCCATTCCATGGACCAATGTAGTATCGTGCCTTTCCAAATGTGCAAAATTCCCATCCAAATAATATTATGGGATTTGCATGACATAAGGACACACTCTTAGGAATTTCCCTATCTTACAGAAGTATTATTCCATTCCGAACATAGTCTATCATGAATTTTGCAGTATCTCTGCACATACCACTGACAAATGTAGGATCTTGAATGTTTTAGTGGATAAATTGAATCAATCTACGTTCAAGGTATTTGACAACCCACAACGTCAAGGAGGAGGAGGAGGTCACAGACATGGATATCACTGTAGGGGAGGAAGAATAGGTGGAATATGCATAGATATACATTGTTAAAATTAAAACAAGGTAATTCATGTTGCTTAAGGCTACCCTTTACCTAGACGACCATGGTGTTTTTATTTCCAAGTGAATACTCAGAGTACCAAAGATTTCCTATAATTGATTTGAAATGTGAGGATAGGGTCAGGAACCAACCAACAAACATAATCAATTTAGAACCCCTGGATGTTACTGAAGCAACCTGTCTAGGAATCAATGTTGTCACTCATGGAGGAGCTTGGATTAATGCAAACAATAACAACCTTGTTCTTCCAAAAACCAAGAAGGTGGGTCTGTGAGCACCAAATTTTTATCATGCCCAACATTTTTTTTGAAAAAAACTTCCTCATGGAAAGTAACATCTCGGCTGACTTCAATGTGTTTCTGACCAGGTACATATATTCGGTATGCTTTGGATGACTTGCTATAACCCACAAAGGTGCCTTTCTTTCGAGAAGGCTCCATCTTTGTTCTATTTTCTTTCGGTACATGAATGTGTACTGGGCTCCCGAAGATCCTCAATTGTGAGATGTCTGGATTCTCACCGGTAAACACTTCTTCTGGTGTCTTCTCATCTAGAATGGCATGCGGGATTCTATTCTGGATGTACATAGTTGTACGGGTGCCTTCTTCCCATAATGAGGTAGACATATATTGATCATGGATCATGGATTTTGCAGCCTCACATACAGTTCTATTCTTCCTTTAGGCGACCCCATTTTGCTAAGGGTTGTATGGTAGTGTTAACTATCTACATATTCCTCAATCACTACATAGCTCATTAAATGCATGTGAATCAAATTCACCTCCATTATCACACCTTAATGCACGGATGTGATTTTCTTTCTGATTTTAAACTTGGGCTTTAAACTCTTTAAATTTTCTAAGAGTTTCACTTTTAGCCTTCATGAAATAAATCCATGACTTCCTAGAAAAATCATCTATGAACAGTACATAATATAAGAAGCCACTCAGGGAGGGGGATGCCATGGGACCACATACATCAGAATGTATTAAATCTAAAATCCCTCTAGATCTAGTAGAATGCTAGAAAAACTTTTCTTAACATTCTTCCCAAGTGTACAACCCCGACATACACTGTCATGCTCAAAATCAAATACAAGCATACCTTTTACCATTTTTTGAAGTCTTGGTAGTTCTTTGTAGTGTATATGTCCAAGAATTTGGCACCATAGCTTGCATGGACTGATAGTGTGGTGAATCATAGCTTGAATGTACTTCCTGGGTACCTTTTAGATTCCTCCCTCTCGAACTCCAATCACAACAGCAGATTCTAGGATTTTGCTCTTCGTCCATAAAATTGCTTTGTTATCCATGAAGATAACTCGGAAGCCTTTGTCTTCAAGAACCAAAACTGAGAGGAGGTTCTTCTTAAATACTGGAACATATAGAATTCCCTCCACATGTAGAATATCACCGGTGCTTAGCTGGAATGAGGTGGATCCAATTCCTTGGATCGAATAAGTTGAGTTGTCCCCCAACTATACCATGCATGTTGTTGTTAGGGAAAAGTACTTATAGTAGGTGAAGACTACCAACATACTATGGGGTGACAGATAGACACATAGATCTTTGCATACATTTCTATAAACAAATAGGATCAAAGTTCAAAGAAAATGTACCTTTTTTATGATGGTCGGTCCAAGCTTTTCTCCTACGATCTCTACTGCAACAAACCTACAAAACACACACAAACCCTCCTCAAACAAGTTTGACTATAAATAATATTGATATTAACAAATGGCATAACATCGAATTATAATCAAAGCACAATAAACATTAACACTTTTATTGGGAAAGGAAGAGTGTCTCAATCTTTTATTGTCAAAGAATGCAACAAGTACAAATGTTATACTTGAATCTGCATCAAGCACCTTTGCAACTAGGCCCTAGGTTCCTGTTCCTCTCTATTGACTTGGAATTCTTCAGCATAACAATATCTCTCTCCAATTGTGTGTGTCTTTCTCATGCCCTGCCCTTGTATTAATGACAAGGAAAGGAGGATTGGTTCGAAAGATGGTTGAATTGGGAAGTTGGGGAAGTTGGAATACCTAACTCAACTAATCCCAATTCGTATTCTTAATATATTTTTTCAACTTTTCTTAAGATACCCACGACCATGACATCTAGAACCATGCGAGTGACTTGCGACTTACTAGCTTAGCAGCTCGCAGGTGCAACTTTTAGTTGATACCTGCGGGTTTTCAATATAGAGAGCCGCGAGTGACCCACGTTATGTCAAGTATAAAGGTCGCAGTTTTATACTAAAATTGTCAGAAAAAATAAGTTTTTAAGCTGAAGATGGTAGGGTTCAGCTCATAAATCATCTAATGCCAGGTAATCTCTTCCATCCATAATGTCTTTTTGTGTGACCGACAAGATAATGTGGTCACGGACACAGAAGTGCTAATTTGATCGATAACACATGTGAATTCTTTCTCCCGGTGATGGCACTCTTGTAACCAATCATATGTTTGTATGTGCCACTGTCAATCAACCATGTGTCTACATTTGTAATGACAGATCCCAAAATGGATGAAACAAGATAAAAATCCCTTCTTGTCTCCTTTTCTTCGAATGCATTACTTTGAGTGATTTCATCTTCTATGGTAGTAGAAGAATGAAACTTTCCCTTCCACTTTTCTCTGCAATCTCTTGAGAAATGGAATTTCTTGTTGCAATTGAAGCATCTATCTTTTGACTTGTCAAATCCTTTGTTGAACTCCTTCTTCTTTGAATGAGAGAACTTATTTTAGAAGAAGGGTTTCTTTCCTTTCTTCATTCTTGCCGTGAGGGAAAGGTTTTCTTCTTTGATGCACACTTACTTGCTCTGGATTCACCCCTCCTCTTGGAGGAAGTCATGCCACAACCTTTCGAAGTTAGTTTTTACCTCTCGACCATTTACCGCAACCAAGAATGTATCCCATGAGGATGGGAGACCATCAATAACAGTTTAGAGAAGATCATCTTCATCCACCACTACTCCAATACTAGAAAGTTGATCTCTTACTTGAGAGATCTTGGAGAAGAAGGAGGCCAATGTCTCATCCGTATCCATCTTTAAGTTTTGAAGCTTATTCTTCAATGCCCTCTTTTGACTCAGGGCCTTCTTCTCATATAGATTAGCCAATGTATCATAACATTATTTCGTGGTATTCAACAGTGTGATCATGGGCATCAAGTTATATTTTACCGCATAGATGATCCATTTGGCGTTAGCTTGATTCTTCTTGAAGTTGATGTGCCCTACATTAGATGTAGGATCCTCCACCACAATGGATACGTAGCCATCCAAGTCATGTTCCTATAGTATTTTGAGAATCCTATCCTTCCAAGTGTTGAAGTTTGAGGTTCCCTCGAGACAGTCTTTCGGTTGTACAGATATTGATGCCATAGTCTTCAAATCTTGTGCTCAACTTCTCAAGATCAATGTAGGCTCTAGCTGGCATGCAAAGTTGAGATCCTTCATGCCCTGATCTCTGAGACCATGTTGAAATTTGGTTGAGATTTGATATTTAATTCTTTTAGATGCAAATACTTGAAGCAATGAGACAATTCAATTTATGAAATTCATACAACCGTAACACAAGATATACCCTAGGGAAAATCCTCAAAATTATGAGAATAAAAACCCCATCAATTCTTCTCAATAAAATATAATGGATGGCAGAGAATGCTTTCTTTTACAACATAGCATATTGATTTTGGAAAATAAGATATCACCAAACAATATTGATGAAGATAAGGAAGCAATAGAGAAGAGAGATCAATCGTATGTGTTCCCAACACAAAAATAATAAGCACAAACAATACTCTGCACAAAGAGAAGCGCCTGGCCTTCAATGGAGAAGAGAATTCAGTTCACATTGGATTCATCAATCCCGTATAACATATTTATACATTATTCTCTTCTATTTTTAACTTCTAAATGTAGGATGAACTCACCCTCAAACATTGTGTATTAATCTTGCATGCAGAAGTGCGCCCCACTTCTCACACGGTTCTTTATCTCATTGATTTGTCACTTAGGATGAACTCACCTCTTAACTAAAAGCTTTCCAACTTAGTTAGGTGCCTAACTTAAGTGTCGACATACAAGTGTCACAACTCACGTGTCATATTTTAGTTTAACATAAGTGTCATAATGCAATGACACTTAGTTAATTAGATCTTCTTTGTTGTCACTTAGTTAACTCTTTTTAACAAACGTGTCGTATTTTAGCTTAAATAAAGTGAAAACATTTTAGTTAACTAGTCCTTCTTATTTAACACTTAGTTAACTGAAATCATGTTGATTGATTTACTTGAAGTGACCACTATGAGTTCTTTAGTTAACTAAGGCATGTATTTAACTGAAGCATTGATACTTAACTAAAGCTTTATAATTGAAAATTTAACAATTCAAGTTCTCTTTAATTAGTTGAAGTGTTTGCATGGTCAATTTCGAATTCTCTTGATCTCTATGCTTTATCTTTTATTTATTTATCTCTTACTACATGAATATGTTCTAACTTTAATTATCCATCACATTACATTATACTAAGAAGAATTATTGGATGCTATGATCATATTATATTATTCTGGACCAAATGATCATATGCTAAAGTAATTCACTTTAGAGGTGATCAATCTACAAAGGAGACTTAATAGAAATCCGATGATCATGGTTAATAATACATCACACAACATTAAATACTTTTAACAAGTAAAGAATGACCTTTATACAGAAGTTCCACATTTATACGGGAGGTCCATCTCATGGATACCTTTATACAGAAGGTTCACATGATAATCATGACTTGACACACAAGTTCGGAGTCTTGTCCAACAAGACTTTACAACATCATTACTTTGATCAATTACCTCTATACGTGAGGAATAAACTTTACACGGAAGGCAATCAAAGTGATCACCTCTATACGGGAGGATCAATATTGGCTACACAAGATTGGTTTGGAGAATGTCTCCTGATGTTGTACATTTAACAAACATAATTCCTAAGAAATCATGGGAGGATATGGAGAGTCTTCCTTTAGTATAATCTCCCATACAATTGCATATGGCCAATCAATATAGGATATTCCCAATAAAAAGAATGGAGAATGTGGAAGTTGATTTAGTAGGTGTCAAAACATTTGTTGAATTTCAAGTGATAGAGATCTTGGATAAGACAAATCCTTATCCAACATTGTTGGGGATTGGTTGGGCATTTGGAAACTACATTTTCATAGATTTGAAGTGTGAGACAATGAATTTTGAA
Organism: Larix kaempferi; assembly: GCA_027924585.1. Classification (NCBI taxonomy): domain Eukaryota; kingdom Viridiplantae; phylum Streptophyta; class Pinopsida; order Pinales; family Pinaceae; genus Larix; species Larix kaempferi. The sequence goes on along the minus strand of BSBM01000072.1, from coordinate 9,459,923 downwards.
GATGGTGGCATGAAATTTTCCTATCCCCTAGATCCTTATTAAGGACCTAGGTATATGGATCGTGTTACTGGTGCAATGGAAAAGGATATCCTAGATCAAATTTATATTTTAACTGTTGGAAAAAGAGATGACTATGTCAACCCTACAGTTGATGGATCAATGAGTTGGATGAGTATTCATTATTTTGATAGTGATTCGAAGGATGCCTTACAAAAATGGTAGAATATGAGGCATGAGGTTTCTTCTAGGAATTGCACAACTATCAAATCAGTAAGATGGATTGACGGAGAAGTTCTTGACCATCCTATTTATGATGGAATTTCAAACTTCAAATAATTGTTGGCAGAAATGAATAACATAGTTGTAGAAGAATAACAAATCCTTGTGTTGGATATTGCACTTCTAGACACTCCTGCTAGAAGGTGGGCCACTTGCAGAATTGATATTCCTACATGGCCTTTATTTCAGAAAACCATGATCCGTAGGTTTGTTCCTTTACCATAGTTTTGTTGTTTGAATATATATGGAAGGAAAAATCAAAAGTATATAGCTTTATATATCTACAATGGAGATACATACCATTTGGAGTATGTGGAACAATGCACTCAATAATGGAAAATGGATGGACTACAACTTGACCTTTGGGTTCATATGTTTATTCATGGAATGGGTTATTCTGAAGGCTTGGTAATTGCATGAGGATACCAAAAGACAAACAAAGAATTGGGCTACCTTGCAAACACAATTTTGAAAAGACTTTTCTTATGTAGGGAAAGTTTGATGAAGTCAAAGTTGTATTGGAATTGATCAAGGAATATTTATTTACAGATCAATTGTGGAATTTGTATAATCACCCCATGTGTATACATCATCAAGAATTGTTGAACTTGTATCTACTGATCCATAAGCTTGAGTCTCCTCTCTATTGTGGGAAAATTGAAAAAAATCAGGAGGGTGCAAATGACTTGGAAAACCTATGACAGTTATCATTTAAATAATCCAAAGGTTCTTGGATTGTGCAAGGGAAGGAGCAAGAGGGTCTTAGTGCAACATATAAGCAAACTTTGAAGTTGAAAAAAGTTAACATCGGGATAGAGGAGAAACCCATGATGGAATCCATAGGAGACTATTGTGATGACCAAACTATATCTAAAATGGTTACTTTCCTTAGAAAATATGAATATCATCTTCCACAAGACTTCACCAAATTAAAAGGGATTAAAAGTGAATTGGGTGAGATGAAGATTGATTTGTGACCTAATGCCAAAATTGTAGAGACTCAACCATATAGACTTAAAACTAGGGTCAAGGAGAAAATCAAAAAAGGATATTGACCACATGTTGGTTGCGGGATTGATTTTTCTTGTGAATGAATATGAGTGGATTAACCCAATTGTCATCCAAAGCAAAAAGGATACAAATCATATCAAAGTATGTGTTGGTTTTTGTGGCCTTAATTCATCTTGTGTTCATGATATTTTCCCTACCCCATTTAATGATGAAGTTTTGGATCAAGTTGCAAGAAAGGAAGCCTATTATTTCACTGATAGTTTCTCGGGACACCACCAAGTAAGAATTGTGGAAGTGGACAAGAAAAATACCACATTTACTACAAAGTGGGGTTCTTTTGCTTACAATGTGATGTCCCTCAAGTTTAAAAATTCCCTTGCAATATTTTCTAAAATTGTTGTTGTTGCCTTTAATGATTTTATACATAATTTTTTGGAGGACCATATGGATGATTGGACTATTTATAGTCTACTTAAGGACCATGTTAGCTTCTTGAGGTCGATGTTAGATAGATGTTTTCAACTTCAAATTTCTTTGAACTTGAAGAAGTGAATTTTATGTGTTTCCTTTTGAAATATTCTAGGACACATTGCTTTCCATGAAGGAGTTCTAGTAGATCCTGCAAAAATTGTTGTTGTTGTGAACTTTCTAACTCCTACCTTTTGGGCCCTTTTATAGTTATGGGATTAAGAGATTCTATTTTTGACATCTTAGCATAACTTGATGGTGTCCTTAGAACAAGATGGGTGAATGGTGCTTGCATAAAACCTTATGTCCCAACCCACTGAAATAGATTTTGCGGAGGCTTCACTAGAAGGCAATATAATACCACGTTCATTCATATTGCGTATTAAATATTCATGAAAACCTAAAAATTATATTGCTTATATATTAAGGGGAAAAGTTTTTTTTTATTTAATGTAACAATACAAAAATACTTTGGGGTTTTTTTTATATGGGAAGGCTGACAAATATCCACCAAATGGAGATGGCAGGATCACGACCGGATGAGAAATCGAGTTGAGGCAAGGCTCGGGCTTACCAGTACGCAAGGAAATCGTGTCTTGAGGCATGCTTAAGGCCAGGGGTTTCGTGGTGAAGTGGGTTTCCAGTCGATCATAGTTGATAGACAGTGGTCATTGACAGCCAATTGTTACCAATAGCACTAAGCCAGTTGTTACCAATAGCCTTGGGAGGCTCTAAGCCTCCAGGGCCTGTTATAGGCCCTCGATAGGCCTTGGGGGCTTGAATACCCAACCACTCGTGCTTATTACAGGCCTTGGGATGTTTAGTCAGCCTCCTAGAGCTTGTTACAGGCCCTGGGGGCTTGGATACCTAGCCCACAACAGGCTTAGTCAGCGATTGGGGAACTACAACATGCAATCTAAATGTTGTACTATGTGCATTGGCTCTAGTGACATACAATAAGTGATCTCCTATCTCTTCATTAGACCATTAGATGTTGCAAATCATAATGATATGTGGTTGAGTAATTGCATTGTGGGTGAAGTAATGTGCATCCACGATATACATCGAAAGAAGCAAGGTGCATTGTAGAATGCATGTGGGGTCATAAGAGGGGTATCATATCAATATACTAGGTAGAAATATAAAGGGGTATAAAAAATGTTAATGAAAAAGTTGATACATACAATATCTAGTGAAAATAGGGGTTTTTTAAAATTAGGAAGGCATATTGGGAGGGGGTTAAAAAAACTGATTTTGGAAGGTATTTTCCAATATTTAGTAAAATTAGGGGTATTATTTCATATGCCACGATCGAACGTGCTATGATAGTTGTTTATTGAGTGAATCCCCCGTGACATTTTGGGGAACTCCTATTGTAAGGAATGAGGTAGGGTAGGTTTTCTAGATTTAAGTTTTATTTTCATTGTGTCATGATTCAATTGAATGAATTAAGTCAATTTATAGTTAATTCAGTGTGTTTGGATTAGCATGACAATAATGCCAATGATTTTTCTTTGGGGTGTCTTGAATTTTTGGGTTGTTTAGTTGAGAAAAATGCATGTGGCCAGGGGGGGAGTTTATTTCAAAGTTATCATTCTATTTGGTCAGTATCCAATTGAATCTTTGGGTCATTATGGTAGTAAGGGTCATTGTTTGTTGAGTTGAGGTTTTTAGTTGGTTGTCTCAAAGCTTGGGTCCAAGAGTAAGGTCGAATGGGTGTAATCCAAGGACTAGAAGGAATCTTTACATGTTGATTGGATGTATGTAAAATATGTCATTGATCAAATCAATATTAATGGCTCATGTATTAATGGTTAATAAAGTGATATCTTCTACAAATTTCGTTGATTGCAGTAGTTAGTCCCCACATTCAATATGAATAAAGTCATGACAAGTTCCTAACTTAATCTCATTACTCACTTTGCTTCATGTGTCTTAGTTATCTATCGTACTGACGCATACAACAATTTCCAAAGAGTGTGGCCAATATTCTAGAATATGGCTCAAGTTAGTAATCTAGTTTGTGTATCAGAGAATATCAATAGAGATGGGAAAATATTTTGGTAGTAAATCCTCGACATCCAATTTAGATCGCTACTTAGGTTGGAGGTTCCTCAACTGTTGTGACCTATTCAATAGTTTCATCTTCAACTGCTTTAACTTCCACATTTCCACACTATCATTTGAACAACTAGTTGATCCTTGCATGCAAGAGCTTAAGGAATTTGGTCCTAAGCACGACTTGGATTTTGTTGATGAGACTCTCAAGTCATTCTAGGAATTTAAGAAGTATAAGGCATTGGTGCCCATTATTACCATTGAGGATGAGCAACCATGATATCTGTTGAATGTTCTTGGTGTTCTGGTTCATAATGAAGTTGCAAGAAGAGAGACTTCTATCTCAAGTCAATAATTTTTCCCCTGAGAGATGATTGTAGAGCTGAAAGAAGGGGATGTTACTGATAGTGCACAACCAGAAGGGTAACTAGCATAACATGGAAGAATTTTAGAAGGTGGTAGTGGTGTAAAAGAGACCCACATTAGCCCCATATTCAAGGCTATTATGACTCGGTATGCGGGTGGAATTATGGATATTGAAATGGAGGATGTGGAAAGGGATGAAATTACACATGGAATTTCTAGCACTCCCCCTCCCTCTTTGTCACCTCTAGATAGTATTTTGGTGATGGAATAGTTGTAGATGCTAGCGCAATATCTTGAGCATTGTAGGAAAATGTTACAGATTTTTCAAGAGAACATTTATGTGGTCCCATTCATGATAGTAAACCTAAGATAAAGTGTTGCAGCATCATTAGATGGTTCTCTCTTAAGTAGAAGCTAAAGTGGAGACTTCAAATAGATCAGAACCATATATTGTCAGTGGTCAACCATTGACTTGATCACCTATTGCTTCTAGAAACCCCCCTATAGAAATTCAAACATGGTCCACTACACAGTTGATCCACATGATGAGGGTCTATGTTAGTGAGGTTAAGAAATGCATAGTTATGGTGGAGCATGACCATGAAGCTACACAAGTGGCCTCTTAGTAGTTGGAAGTGTAGCTTGTCTAGGTCACCATGGACAAGGATGCGAAAATGCGAGTTAAGGAGATATGAGGGTGAAGGATTGAGGTAGTGATGGTGCATTTAGAATTCATGTGGCTAGAGCTCCACACAAGGGGCCCTTCACTGCCCAATTCATTTTTCGACTACCAATCCAGAGGATAGTGTGGAAATGTTATGCTCTTGTTTGAAACAATTGCAGGGTACAATTGATGACTTGCAAGAGAAATTAGGTGCTTCCTAGAATTATGGAAATCAACATCAAAAAGAGCTCATGGATAGGATTCCTCCTCTTATCGACAAGGTCACTACAAATTGATCTCGATTCCACATGACAATTGAAAAAAGTAGGGTAATACTTTATGCCCCTCATAATTAGATGGATTTGTTGGAAAGGAATAAAAAAATTGTTGAGGTGTTGCGGGAGCATATTAAGGTCATTAATGTGGAGGCATAGGCCATGAGAAACCCTTTGGAGCAACATAAGAAGTATATTGAGATTCATGATGTTGATGATCAGTTAGATGAGCTTCACAAGGAAACAATTGCCAAAAAGAAGGCCTTCTAAGCATTTCAACCTATGACGTAGTCAAAATACCTTACTCTGCAACAACTAAACTCATTTATAAACTCCGAATGGGATACCCTCAAGAAAGACAATCCCACTATTCCCAACAATGACCAAGCACAACCATTCATTGTCGATGCTACACTCTTACTAGGGAAGTGGAAGTCTCAAGTCAACAATTTTAATTAATTCCACAACAAAGCTTTGATAGTGGTACCAAAATTGGACCCTTCATTTGAAGGGTTAGAGGTGCATCAAAGTTGGCTCAAGGGTGAGTCACAATCCTAGTCAAGGCTTGTTGTCCCCTTTGTTATTGAAGATTGCATCACAAAAAACAGGTGGAGTAGTCAATGCAGGGAGAGTTGTGCAAGAGGATGCAACACAAGATACACAAGATAATAATGTGTCCGAGTGGAAAAGTTGGATTGTAACCATCTTAGAATGGTTAGAAATTACCACTATATTTTGTATAAAATCCCCGTCAAGGGTTAAGGGCCGGGGTTAGAGAGAGAGAGACTCTAGAGGGATTTGAGAGGTTGGAGAGATCTTAGCGATTTTTGGGAAATTGTTTGTACAGATAAGATATTTAAGCTACATGATATCTATCCTGTGCAATGTAAAGGATGTATATTTTGTCATGCTAAAGGAATGTGAATAAAATGAGAAGGATTGGGAGCCCCATTTAAAATTATATTTCGTAACATGCATGTTGAATGAATTTGTTTCATGTTTTGTTCTAGTATGTGTCTAAGATGTGGAATTCTACACGTTAAGCTTCGTTATTTAATAGTAATAGTTAATTGTTGAATGGATATTATGTTTTAGGTTGCATTCATCTACTAGGTTTATCCTCCCAACTATCATTGGTCTTGGTTACGCTTTGGGTGAGACTTTCTTCTCTATTTGAGAAGATACAAAAAATCATCACAACTAGACTACACTAAACCTTTGTGGCTCTTGCTTAGGACCCTAGTCTCAACCTATCGCTAACATGCTCCTTTTCAACTTCAAATACAAATCTTATAGAGTTATAAGCTCTTATTTTCCATGAATCAAATTGTAAGTTAATTGACGTGTCAAACTCTCTAGTTTTGTCTTAACTTCTCCTTCTTTGTCTTCTCTTTTTCTTAGGCTCATTGTCTTTCCCCTTTCTTTCATGAGATGCAGGCTTGCCATCTTTTTTTACTTCTTGGCATGCTACCCAACATTGTCTTTTTCTTCTCTTATTCATGCTAGGTTGCTCAACCTTTTTGTCCTTGGAACCACCTTCCTTTGCTATAAGAGGTTCCAAATAGTGCTTCCATTCAAACCACTTTCTATGAGCTACATAGGCCTGCCTTCTTCTCTTGGCAATGCATAGTCATACCCAACACTATTGCAACTGCTTGCCTTCTTCTTTGTCACATCTCATTTATGGTTAGCGCTTTGGATGACCCCTTGTCTTCTTGTGATTTTCCTCTTTATTTGTTTGGCCCCTCTACCATATTTTACTCTTTTAATTCCTCCACAAGCCATTCAATGTGGAGGTTTTCCTTCTCCTCTCTTTTGTTGCCACACAACTTACCCTAACTAGCCACCTTAAATAAGTCAACCACCCTCTTCAATTATTCAATGCAATTGGTTGATCTTTGGATCCTTCCTAGAGGTGTAATGGGGGATCGAATGGCCTTCTAAAGTAATAATAATGTATTTGTGATGACCATTTAATATAAGGTGAACTAAGGACACTGTGGAGGACGTGAAGTTACAATAGTTCAATTGACTTCCGATGAAAAAAATTCAAACAATGAGAAAAGAACTTACAACAATTCCATCAACTTCTAATATAAAACTCATTTAATTTTCATTTTCATATATCTATATCTATATATATATAATAATACAATACAATTTCAACATACATTTATAATATATTTTTTTTTTAACGTTCATAATGTAAAATTGATTGAACCAACGATACACCTAAGCTATAAACTACATCAAATTGATACGCTTACAAAGCCAAAAACACACGCATTAAAATTGCAAATACAATAGTACAATGGTGACAATGCGTAAAATTTCGCCGTGGCTACCGGAAAAGTTTGGGTGGAGGAGAGCATATGCTCCGTGGAGGATGGCATCAAACATTTTTTGTAAGTCGTTGCGGAAGCAGTAAGATAAGAATTTTACTTTAACTTCCTACACCTCGTACCATTGTGTGAAGGAGAGACTTTTTCCATTCATGAACACATTACTTCATAAAAGCTAGCAAGCTTCTCAAAAGTTCAACTTCAATCCAATAAACCTTATTATATATATGTGTGTAATATACTTGATTCTTAAGTTAATAATCATTTTTTAATAATTTTATTTTGAATGCGATTAAATTTATTCTTTTATTTTCTATTCTTTTTAATACTTTTATTTTTAATGGCATTGACTTTATTATTTTATTTTTCATTTTATTATAATTTTAGTTTAAATGGAAATAGTTTTATTCTATTGTTTTCTTTCTATTCAAGCTATAATTTTAATATACTTGATTCTTAAGTTAATAATAATTTTTTAATAATTTTATTTTGAATGCGATTATATTTATTCTTTTTAAGACTTTTATTAAGACTTTTATTTTTAATGACATTGACTTTATTATTTTATTTTTCATTTTATTATAATTTTAGTTTAAATGGAAATAGTTTTATTTTATTGTTTTCTTTCTATTTAAGCTATAATTTTCTTTTTTATGTGATTGGCTTTATTCTTTTATTTTCTTTCCAATCATACTTTTGTGTGATATGATTAGATTTGACAAATTCGGGATGCTTTAGTTTGCTAACTTTTTAAAATATTTATATTTTAATTGTATTGTATGAATTTTTTTATGTTATAAATATTTTGTTATGTGGTAAAAATGAAATTATATTTAAAAAAGTAGTTATAAAAGTAATTCCAAAACATTATATTAAATGGAAAGTTTAATTAAAAAATATTCATTATAATTAAGGAAAATAGAAAAACATTTTAATATATTTTAAAGAAAAATAATTAAATATTTGTTTTAAAAAAAATTTATACATTTATTTTATTATGTTTGTGGCTAAATTGATAATATAGTTGGGATACCATCAAACTACTAATTCCCATAACGATAATAAAAAAAAATCCACATCATATAACTTTTAAACTATCTTTCAAAATACATGAACAAGAATGATGACCAATATCTTAGAAAAAAGTGTGAAGAGTGCGAGCATAATTTGTAATGGTAAAAATGATTATCATAATGGATACAAATATAATTTGGTAGGGAAGAACAATTCTACTAGCATTAAAATATGGAAATAGCATCTCATAAATATCACATAAATATAAAATATCAGTAAAAAATTATGTGTGTTCATTCAAAATTTAAAAATTAATATTTATTTTTTTATAAGTAACTTAAAACATATATCAAACATGAAAATAGAGTTTAATAAATAAATAATATATGTAACTTTAATGTCTATTTAAAAGATTATGTGAAAATAATAATCAGAGATTTATTTGAAATGATCTTTTTTTATCTTATGATGGTGAAGTTACAAATAGTTTGTTACTTGATTTATAATTAGATATACTAATATTATATTTCTATTTTTATATTAATAATCAATTAATAGTAGAATTGCTAAAAATTAAATTATTAATGAACATTAACTATTTTATTTGAAATTCCACTTTTATCTTAACAATAAATTTTAATAATAATTTTTAATAAATCATAAAAATTAAAAAATATAATTATATTTTTATATTGAGTAAATATTAAATTCTAAAACATTATTTCCAATATCAATTATTACATTCCTTTTCTTTTTCATGCTTATTTCTATTTACCAATAATAAAAAACAACAATACATACTTCATAAGCTTTGCGCTGTTTTAAACAGTTCGCCGTATCTCTGCTGTAATCTTCATAGATTATTACAAAATATAATAATTCAAAATCTGCTTTGCACAGACAAAATTCAAACGATTATATTTTGCACAGACAAAATTCAAAACTGTTTCAAAGAAGAAAAAAAATTGATTATGACATTCCTTTTACCTAAACTCCCAATATAGCGGAATTTTACTACTAGACATAAGTCTTCCCAAAAAGAATCAAATGCAACTGGTCATATCCTGCCAACACACCAGCCCCACCCAGAGAACGCAGGATATTTGCACCTGCACCCTTGAAGAGTGACTTGGCACCTTCTTTTTTAACAATCTGCGAGAACGCATCCATGGAACTCTTGTACTTAACTGCCTCACCAGAAGTCATCATCATTCTTCTGTGTACAGTATCGAAAGGATACGAACTAAGACTGGCACCAATTGTACAACCCCATCCAAGAAGAAAAGTGGCAAGGAAGTTTTTCTGCACAAGTGACATTTCTAAAGAAATCAACATCTTAGAAGTTGTAAATTTAATTTCGATTCATAAAAATGTGGGTAGTCAATATAGTTCCAATCAGATTACAAGCACTCCTTCGAAATTACTAACAGATTTAAATAGGAAGTTGTGAGTGCCATTAGTACAAGGAATGCATCATACCTGAAGGTCTCCAACCAAAACAACTGGTTTCAAAGAATCATACAACCCAAAGTACAAGCCACGATAGACTACAATTCCCACACAGGCAACGTTAAACCCGCGATAGAGACCAGCAAGACCATCAGATTTCCATGTTTTCTTGTAAACATCAAGAAGCCCATTAAATTGCCTCTCTTCTCCTTTCTTTGTAGGCTTCGCATCATTAGCCAGCCGAGTTCGAGCATAGTCCAGAGAGTAAACAAAAAGGAGAGAAGACGCACCAGCTGCAGCACCAGAGGCCAGATTTCCAGCAAACCATTTCCAGTAACCATCCCTCTCTTTGTTGAAATCAAATAAGCTCTTAAAGTAATCCCTAAAGGCAAAGTTCAAAGCCTGTGTTCAAACCACAGAGCCAGTTATAATCTAAAGTTCACATCTTGGCTCAAATGTCAATAAAAAACAAAAACTTATATTAGTCTGCATCGTCTTGTAATGCAAGCAGAAAAACATATATGAAAAATTTGTGTTTACCTGAGTATGAAAATAACGGATTACATTTGCATTGTTTCCTCTCCACAAAGAAATCACACCTTCTTCCTTAATTATCCTACCAAAACAATCAGTAATTCCTTTATATGGCTCAGAAAGACGTCCAGATTTCAACATTTCATCCTGGTTTTGTATCAATAGTTTGATACGCTCAAGAGGTGCATCTGCAGTTTTTAACACTGCACCAGAAACCCCTCCCATCAGAAAATCAATCATAAAACCAGTAAAACCCTTCTCTGCCGGCGCTGGAATAAACACAGGTAAATGGCCTGAGGGCAAAGCTACATTAATGCTCCCATGAGAACCATGCAAAAATGCACTCCGCAAGCCACCACAATTCTGGACAGGAGCTGACAGTGTTCGATCTCCGGCATTCTGGAAATCCTGCCAGCTTGGTGTAATCCTTGAACCAAGATAGGTTTGACAAGACAACTTCTGTATAACAGACTGATAATTTGCCCAGTCTACCATTGTAACCTGTCAAAATTACTGCAATATCAGAAGCAGGGATCAAATTTGAAGGGTGGGGTCCCATTTCACTTTGAAGGGCTATGAGATATTGAACCCTTCAATGCTGCCATGTAAAAATAAGTCATTCTTTTCATTTGAAAATGTACTAGTACATCAAAATTTCAATGTTTACTTAAGTAGTAAAGTTGAGAGGCTTTATTTTGTAGTGGATATAGCAACACTGAACGTTATATATGTCATATAACACAACCATACTTCGCCCCGATCTACCGGCTGGGTCTCTAGGTCACTATGCCACCTTCTCCATCTTAGCAGTTTCCCAAATTGATCTTGCCTCTTAAACTTTTAACAAGTATAATAATACAGTTAACTTGCTAACCCCATTCCAATCCAACTTTCACCCTTACATCCAAAATTAATACTATTTTACTCTTTCATGATCTGCTTGAACATTAGGAATTTTTTAGTGAAACATAACTTAGGAGACACATAGAAAATCCACTTTGCAAGTGTGAATTGCCATAACTAAATTCATAGATCTTTTTTTCTGCATCAGCTACAGTTAGCTTGCTAGCCCAATTCCAATCCAACTTTTAACCAGTATAATAATACTTAATACCTCTTAAAATGGGTTCATAGGATGCTTCAAACAATATAAACTCGATGAAGAATTGGGTTATTCAACTCTTCTAAAAGAAACATGATGCTTATTCTTGGAAAAGTTCAATCTTTGTGAATCAGTACGTTCTTCAAACTAATATTAATTCTAGAATACATAAAATCTAGCCTACTTAACAATGGAAAAAATGATAATGTAAGAAAAAAAAGGAAGAAATTGTTTTATAAGCCAAAAGCATTGGACATTGAGTTTGGTCTATATCTGTTACTAAATTAGTGAAAATAGAGATGTATGCAGAAAGGCCGTAAAAAAAGTGAAGGGAAAGAATCTGAATGGTAACTTTTTTTTACTTTGTTGAATTGAGGACCATAATTCACTTTCATGCACCTCTATCAAACAACTTCGTTTCCATTTATAATCCTCCTTCACGCAAGTATATTAGAGAGAACAGTTCAACAAAGAAGTTGGATTGAAAACTAATAGCAAGTTTCTTTGTCACTCTAACTGTGTACCCACGGCAGAATTGAATGCCAATGACAACAATATTTGTTTTAATTTTTCATTCAACACTATGAATGCCACACGTACTTGGGATAGAATAAGTTTAAGCACTCCTTACATGTTACATGCTATGTTATGGTTTGAGCAAAGAGAACTATCCAACTCCAGGAAACTTTTGTTCTCAATAGCTGATTAAGGACCCTGGATGCTTCTTCTCTATATCCCTCCCCCTATATCTCATGATACATACTAACTCTATGGTATGATGGAGTAGAGTATGGGTTGTAACTTGTGAAGCATAAGTAAAACGTAGGTAGACCAAGTAGAGAGGAGATGCATAGATGGTTGAAGTTCTTGTTTTATTCCAGATCAGTCGATAAGGGTAACAAAATCAAAAGGTAAAGTAGCACTGTCGTTCTAAAAATCAAGATTACAAAAACATTTTTGTCCTAGTTCATACAGTCGAACGCGGATTGTAAGTGTAGTAGCATCGGTGGTCTTCATATTAATAAATACCAAGAATATTAAACCGTTTACTAGAGGAAGGTGTCGATTCAAGGAATGAGCAATTGGGGAAAATAGCTCATGTAATACAGTTTTAGATACAAAGTATGGATTCTTGATCTAACTCATTAACTAGATGCATGGAGGTTGGCAAAGTGGGAACTTCCCCAAATCCCCGGGATTTTTGGTAAAGCTGGGGGGTGCACTATGCACACCTGTTTCCCGTAGGGATGCAACCGTGACCACTGGAAGTTGAACGGGGAAGAACTCGGTTTCAGAGTGAAAACAATGGTCTTCCTTGTCCCCTCCATTTCAGGAAAGTTAAAGGGAAACTAAATTCTCAAGAGCTTCGATCGAGCGACAATGGAAAATAGGGCAAGGCAAGGAGCACGTGGAATCATATGCATATACACAGGACATATGAAGAAAGAATCAATTGTTGTTGTTGCTACAGTTGGGAATTGATAAATGTCATTTTAAACAGCCTTTGACGGATATTTGTGACAAACCTACTCTCAAGTCCAGGCTTTAAATTTGAAGCCTTCAAGGCCCATTTGAAGTAAGAAAATTTGAGTCAAATAATAATATTGTGTTTGAAGTTTGAAGTTACAGAATTTTAATCAAATAACAAAAATTTTAAATAATTGATGGGATCATGAATGGATAAAATGATGTATATACTTGTAAATTCATAGGATGTCGTAAATATAGTTAGCCTTGAAGTTGAGCTCCTCAAAGAAAACAAATTTCTTTATATATGTTTATGGCACGCTGGCATTGGCAGCTTCGCTCCGCAAACTCTCTTGGAGGATTGGAGGAGATAGGGTAGGTGGAACTTGGAAGTAGCTCGACCACAATGGAGTAGGGGTATTAGAAAAAACTTGTTTGTATTCCTATAATATTATATATTGATGGTCGGAACCATGGAAGCATGGAATTCGATCATTGACTTGATACAACAAAGAAAACACAAGGTGGGACTCGAGAGTCGCAGGATTGACTTGATATAACAAAGAAAACACATGGTGTGAGGATGGGAGTCATAGACAGTAGGATTAACTTGATACAACAAATCAAACGTAGGGCTGTGCGTAGGGGCCATGGGTAGGAGCAACAGCCTACAACATTACAAGAATTTTTTGGATTGTGGATTTTGTCTCAAATGCCAAATTCGCGGCATATTAACATAATATATTATACATTGAATACTCAATTAACTCACTGAGTCAGAATTCACGAATTGGTATGTGATAACTGGTAACTTGGTAACTTGGTAAGCCCACTGCCAACAACACGTATGATCCACCAACCAGCTTTAATAAATTTGTTGCTTCCATTAAATGTGTTAAACATGTAAGTGCTCACTGCAAACACGAGAACTTAGAAGCGTTCAAGCCATGGGCTGCTCAATGTAAGCTCGTCCATGTAAGTTGGTTAATGATATTATTAGAGGCCCAATGGTCCATGATCCATGGATGATCGAACATGTGGATATTGGAGAGTATCACCTAGCTAGTAGCCACATTCCCAATTTCCCACTGAAAACTGTCGATGGGTGAAATTTGAAGCTACCCTTCTATTGCAATTTTAAACAGTATTGGTTAATTTAATTATTGAAGGGCTTACCATGAAATTGAATTTTTTTTGCATGGTAAAATTTGAAGTGGCCTTCTATGACGTGTAAAATGGCCTCTGAAGGGCCCTGAAGGCTTCAAATTTGAAGCCTGATCAGAAGCCCAGAGAATAAGTTAGAACGTGGAAGATAACAACAAAGCTGCATAATCCCTGTGCACCTGTGTCTGTATTGGCTTTGATCAGATATGTTAATTGCCAAATGGTCATGCACCGGTGTCTTTATTGATTTGCACTGTACTGAGAATTAATCAAAGACCATGTGTTACAGTGATTTCGTTTAGTTCTGTACGTCTTTCAAAGGTAAAGGGAGGGTGGTGGGGGCGGATGTAGATCTCAAACGCTGGATGAATATAAATATGCTGTGTGCACACCAGTCCAAAAAGATATACTCATGACATGAGATTGCAGTAGTACAAGATTCTCTCATTCTTTTGCCAAATGGAGCTTAATAAAGCTGTTTTTCTGTATTGTTTTGGAGTCCTTTTTAAAATTATTTTGCTCGAAGCAAAGTATTTTCTAAAAATCTAGAATGTTGTACACTGGATGAGAGATGAGAATGCCATTGTCCAGCTGGGAAGGCTGGTATAGCTTAAGTTGGGAGACATTCACTAAGCTCCAGTTTGAAGGCTTTTGCACCTACCTGTTACAAAATCTGATAGAAGCAATACTGGAATGAATATTCATGTGTGCCCTATGATTACAAACCAATAGTTATACAGATTCAAAATGAATTGTTACCACGAAATCACCCCGTTATGAAAATTGATACTTGAAGCTAATATATATAAAGATCGACGGAGCAATCCTAAAACCATATTAAAATAACTACAAAAACAAAACTTTCAAAACAATCTCCAGAAATTTCCAGATTTGTCAGAGGACGTCAAAAACGCATACACTTTTCACAATGGTGTCACAATGCTGAGATTGCAACTTTTACATTCAAAAGTCCTGGTCTACTGATAAAACTTTACAGACATGATTGATCCTAATGCCTAATAAAACCGTCCAGGAATCAAATTGGTAGACATCCACAGCTAAATGGACATGGATAAACAATTCTACACATTCTAAAGCATTGAAATGAAATGCCCGGATTGCAGATCATTCAAAACAACAAAGATTCAAAGCCTGTTAGAAGAATGGTCATCTAATGATCTTCCAAACACGGAGATACGAGAAATTGGGCCATAGATATAAAAGGTTTTAAAGCCTGGTAATAAAATTCTCAAATAACACAACCTTCCTTAAAGATCGACCTTAAGCTCTAAGATGAAAAACAAACGACTTGTTAAAGACGGAGTATAAAGCCTTCTTTTTTCAGGATGAGACGCCTTAATATTTGGCATAAATTCTTCAAACTCTCATTATTTTTCATCATTCTATCGATTAAAGAGTGTACAAAGTCTTGTATTTTCGGGTATGAAGGGGCAATCTCTAAAGCAGAAAGTTGCATTCAAAGACTACAGAGGTAATACGCGAATTAAACAACTACAACTTATATTCTATGAATCAAAATTTGAATATGAAAGAATTTGAGAAAGAATCCCTAAAATGTTTGAAGCAATAAAGAATACTTACAAAGATTCCAATAATTTAAAGCAACTCAAAGTATTCCCTTAATGTTCTCATAATCTGAAAATTAAGAAAGATTCCATATTTAAAGGTCTGAAGCAACAAAGATAGACACTTCCGGAAGCGAAATTTGAAAAGGTCTGTGTTCTCAATCTCTGTTTCGTTTTTGCCTTGAGTTTCCAGCAGCGCCTTAGTTTCCAGCGCTATACGTAATCAGGCCAACCACGGAAACTCATTTCGCCATATCTGAGATTTGAGGGAGTTGTATAAGGGCTAACTAAAAAGCTCTCGATTTGTCAGAGGAATTTTTGTTAAAATCATAGTTTGGAGTGTTCAGATCGCAATTTCTACCATCTAAATAGTTTTAAAATTGGACAATTAAAACAGAGAATCCAATTGCTAAAATTACAAAAATGCAATAATAACAATTTTCTCAATTTCTAGAATCTAGATAGTTTTAAAATTGGACAATTAATCTAAAACAGAAAATCCCAATTGCTAAAACTACAAAAATACAATAATAACAATTTCCAACAATAATTTTTACTGATTTATATCCCAAAATCACCAAAAAAAGCTGGTAGTTGTGGTTGTTGTTTATCCTACGCGCTGAGATTTCGGCGGCTCCTTGACTACCAACCTTTACGGAAAAATGGCTGTCCGAAACTCATTTGCAAGGCCAGCGCTAAAGGTAATCACGTCAATCACGGGTGTCTTGTGACAGTTTGACACGGCTGTTCGCAGCTGTTTTTTGACCAGTGGAGGAGAACCGATATTCATGGCATCTAGGCATTGGTACTTTCCTACATCTAATCTCAGAGAGTGAATCTCAATATCACAACAAATACTTCTTGGAGAACACTTGGCTATTCTGGATGCAATAATCCATATACTAAAAGCAATTAATTATAAAGATTAATAAGTATATCTTTCTAAATGGAGTTAATTCCTAAACATATTCTTAATGTTATTAGGAAATTGATTTTCAACTTCCTTTGGAGTGGGAGTCTTGACAGAGCTTCTTTAGTTATGACTGGCTGGGAAACGATATCCAGACCAGAGGTATTTGGAGGCTGGGGTATAAAGGATATCTATGTTTTTAGCAAGGCCCTCAGGGCAAAAAGTCTTTGGAGATGTATATTCAACCAAAATCTCTGGTCCAGGATATCCTTTGCAAAATATATCAATGTAAATCCAGTGGTTTGGATTAGACGGGGAATGCCATTGTGTTCGGGATGCTCTCCCTTATGGCGTGGGATGATGAAAACTTCAGAATGGATCCTTCGAGATATCAGATGGCTCGTTGGTAATGGAAAAACAGTCAGGGTAGGTATTGATGATATTGTGGGTATTTTGGATCCTGTGCAACCAAATAACAGGATTCTGGACTATCTGAATATTTATGGTTTCTGCACTTTGGATCGTATCCACAATAATCTTGGACAGAGGTGGCTCCTGTCTTCTGATTTGGGCCTATATGATGAGGATGCCAGATCCTGGGATAATTATATTAAATCTTTGGAAGCTGCTGGCATCACCTTGGCGCAGAATGATGACAAATTGGTGTGGATTGGGAATAAGAAGACTGGTAACGTTACGGCCAAATATGCATATGATAGAATGATGCAGGAGTATTGTATCTATCCACAACACTGGTGGTATAGGAAAATCTGGAAGTGGAATCTGGCACTGGAACATAAAGTTTTCTTGTGGCATGCTCTTCAGGGTACATTGAAGACTTGGGATATTCTTTCAAGACGAGGTTGGATGGGTCCTAGTAGATGTATATTATGCAAGGAGAATTCAGAAACAATCAATCATCTTTTCCTCCATTGCTCGTTCGGTCTGAAAGTATGGGATTTCTGCAGTACAAAACACACTTTCACTAAAGTTTGGGGGAAAACAGAATTTGGGGATGAATTGCTTTGCTGGTATAGAGAAACCAGTGACACCATTCAGGTTCTGGTGTTCATATCTTGGTCACTCTGGTATTATAGAAATCTTTGTACTTTTCAGGATAAATCTCCAGATGTTGTGGCTTGTGGGATAACTGTCATGAATATGTTAAAGCACTATTCTGAAATTCATACACCGATAGTGGCCAGAAGGGTTGAACCTTTTTCTTTTATTGTCAATAGACCCATTTGTTTTTTTGATGGAGCTTCACAGGATGGGATGTGTGCAGCTGGAGGTGTTTTATATTTAAATGAGGATCATTACTTTACTCTTTGGCTTAACTGTGGTCGAGGTAGTAATATGAAAGCAGAACTTTTAGCTCTCTGGATGGTACTGAGATGTGCCAATATTTTTGGACTGGTTAATCTATTGGTATTTGGTGACTCAAGAGTCACTATTAAATGGGCCTCAAAGGAATCTGATATAAATATTTTGGCACTTTCTCATTGGTGTAAACGAGTCAGATTGGAGATCGATATGCAGGAAAATATTGCCTTTTCACATATCTACAGGGAACACAATGGAATGGCAGATGAATTATCAAAAAGAGCATTAACAGGTGACGAAGGATATGTTTCCTGGGAGGAGTGGATGGACTCCAGCGTTCAGGACTGCGGCAATCTTTATATTTTCTAAAAGTATTTTGTAATATCCTTTTGTGGACTAATACAGTCTTTTGAACTGTAGGGATATGAGTCAAGCTGATAATTACTATGTTATACAATTTTGATGTATTAGGAATGAGTATGGACTCATCTCAAGTTCATATAGAATGTACCTCTTTCTTTTTAGAAGAGGTGAATTATGCAGATGTAACTTCTCTTTAGAGGAGGGAATATCTTTGTACTATTTGATTCGATGAATAACAATAGTACGTTTTTTTCGGTTGAAAAAAATCTTTCTAAATGGAGAAATATATTGCGATTTTAGTTATAGATCTTAAATTATCATAGCCACAAGTAAAGTGGTTGATGTGGTTAATGAATACCGATAGGTGTAGTCAATCACTTGGTTTTGTGGAGATGCATTTGAGCATAACAAGATACAACGATCATGAAATGATTCGCCACTTTACTTGTGGTTATGCTAGTTAATCCACTCAAGGAAGTAAAAAAATATCTAAACACCTATCAGTATAATTAAAATAATCTAATTCAAAAATAAATAAATCTATGTTAATTAGCATGATTATCATTAAAAATATGATTATAAAAATATATAAAAGATCATATCCTCATATAATGATAAAGGCTTAATATTAACACTTGGTTATGTTTTAGGCTTAATATTAACTCTTGGTTAAGCTTTATGAGTCATCCATCTTCATTGTTCTAAAAAATTATTTACAATTCATGTATCATTAACTATTTTTAATCAAGATATAATTGAAAAACTTGTCATGAAAAGAGGGCACTTAGTGGCAAAAGAACGTTCATCACTTGAATTTGTGTAAATTCATAAGAGGTGGGTCATATCTGTAATGCATATGACTTGTGCAGGGTTACTCCTTTATGGAGAACTCAGAGAAATGGATGTACCAATAAGGATCGTGAGTTGTTATGCTCCATACATTGGTCGTGAAGCCTTTTGGGAGAAAGTGGATTGTAGTGGTATTTTGAATGACCCATAATTTATTTTTTGTGGGGATTTAAACTTAACCCTCTTTGCTAGTGAGGTCTGAGGAGGATGCTCTCGATTGTATGAAATGGCAGGTTACTTCAAACAACTCTTTATTAATTCAAACATGTTAGATGTTATTCTAACTAAACTAGCTCCAACGTGGAGGAATGGGAGGGTCAGGTCTGCTAATGTGAGTAAGAGATTTGATAGGTTTATGTTAGTAGAGTTTTTGGCTGAAAGATGAGGGAGATATAGATATTGGATTGTAAACTCTGGGATTTCAGACCATTGTCCTTTGTGTCTTCAATTTGAAGTGGATCTTGCTAAGAAAAATTATCTCTTTATTAATTCAAACATGTTAGATGTTATTCTAACTAAACTAGCTCCAACGTGGAGGAATGGGAGGGTCAGGTATGCTAATGTGAGTAAGAGATTTGATAGGTTTATGTTAGTAGAGTTTTTGGCTGAAAGATGAGGGAGATATAGATATTGGATTGTAAACTCTGGGATTTCAGACCATTGTCCTTTGTGTCTTCAATTTGAAGTGGATCTTGCTAAGAAAAATTATCCATTCAAGTTCAATCATTGTTGGTTACAAGTTGAAGACTTTATTTCTCTAGTAAGGAATTTCTGGGTAAACTTTGAAGACTTAGAGGGAGAAACTGCTATGCAAAAGATAATGAGGAAATTGTCTAGGCTCAAGAGAATAGAAATTCATTGGGAAAGAGATAAGAAGAAAATACTTGCTCATGAACTTATATCTGTTAAATTAAGATGCAGCTTCATAAGATATTCTTATTGTATTTGTCTAATTGTATCATATTGTATTTTACATATAAACACCTAAAAGAATAATGTTCGTAATGTACTTGTAAAAGATGTAATGTCGAATCAAGAAGATTCAAGAATAAATGCAAAATAAACAATATTATGTTGTCCCCTAGAGAGGTCGGCCCCGTTGAGCTAGTGAGGTTGGCCCCATAAGGAAAAGTCACCCATAAAACTAGTATAAATAGGAGGGTTGCCCTCCTCATTTGGATATACACTCACAACAAGCAAATTCACTCAAGCAAAGAAGAAGAAGATTGTTTATGGTTGTAGAAGGTTTGGAGGACATCTATATCTTGATCTAGGGTTTGATCTATGCTTCTTGTTGATATTGTGACATTGTACTTGGTTGACGAATCTATATTAGAAGTTTTGCTGGGTTTTTCTCGTGAGAGGGTTTTCCAAGATACATCTTTGTATCTTTGTATCTACTATTGAATGTCTTTCTTTCAGTGATCCTAATGTATGCAATTATTGTGATATGATATGCTAAATGATTAAAATTCTAACATAATTGCTTGAAAGTCAAAATTCTAACATGGTATCGGAGTCGTGTTGAAAGAATTCATTACAACAGTTGCAACAACTACAACTGTCGGAGATTAGGGATTATTGTTTCAAGCTCTTCCATCCACATATCAAGCTCGACCTTAGCACCATTGAACTTTCCCTAGGAGGGTGCAACTTTCTGTGGAGGAAGAATTCAGATCCAAGGAATTTCATTTTGACCTAGTTACAACTGGATCGGGAAAACTAAGGTTTCCCTTTTTTGTTTGTTTTTTCCATAGATCTAGAATAAAATAGGGTTTTCTCAACTCGCCTTGAGGAGGCACATCTTTCCAATGGATCGGATTCTCCATTGAAGAACTTTCAATTTTGACCCTCCTCCTGCTAGGGTTTCCAGAACCGGACTTGTCAAGATGACAAGCAACACCAAGGTTGATGAGAAGCTTGAAGGAGCTGATAACTTCAGAGCATGGAAGTATAGGATGCTCCTCATCTTAGAAGAAAATCAATTAGAAAAATATGTTACAGAAGAGGTTGCAGAGCCAGAGGGAGATGAAGATAAAGCAAGGCACAAGAAGAACATGGTTAGGGAAAAGAGAATCATTGTAGATTCTATCAAGTACCATTTGATCCCTCGTGTCTCTTCCTCAAAGAATCCAAAGGAAATGGTTGATGCATTGACCAAATTATATGAAGGCAAGAACATCAATCGAAAGATGACATTAAGGACTCAACTCAAGAATGTGAAGATTCAGAATTCAGAAATAATCAAGTCCTACTTCTCAAGGGCAGCTCAAATCAAGGAACAACTTGAAGCAATTGGAGATACAATTGAAGAAGCCGAAATAGTCATTGTGCAGGAAAATACCTTATAGTGGGCAGACGACACTACCAACTTGTGTGGGGTGACAGGTAAATACATTAATTGTTTTGCATTAGTTACTACAAATGGAAAGAGGTTAATATTATGAAAGTCGTACCCTTTTAATGATGGTTGATCCTAGCTTTCGCTTGATCTTCCACTATGATGAACCTACAAAAACAAAGTTAACCTTCCTCCACGTATATTGACTGTAATAAATATAATGAAATTGAAAACAATTAACATCAACTACAATCAAATATTTAACCAAATAAACATTCAATCCAATAGACATTCAATTTTGGACGGGAAGGGTATTTCCACCTTTTATTGTCAAAGAAATGTAGATAAGTACAGATATACCTGATCTTTCCAGACACTTCTGCAACCGAGTCCTGGGATCCTGCTCTTCACAATGACTTGGGAATTCCTCCAAGGTAACAACAGTTAAAGCATTCCTTCTAGGTCCTGCTCTCATGGCTCCTCCTTGTATTTATGGGACAAGGTAGGTATTTGGATTCGAGAGGTGGTTGAATTGGGAGGTTGGGGAAGTTGCAAAACCAACTTCAACTAATCCCAATTCATAATCTTAATATATTTTTTCATTTCATCTTAATATGTGTGCAGGTTTCATACAACCAGACTTGCGCATAGTATGCAACTTTTGCACTTCACAACCAGCGTTTGCAACATTTTAGAGGATGTGCGCAGGTTGTCTTCAATAAGACCAGCGTTCAGAACGCAGGATCACTGTGGCAATAGTAGTGCACATGTCGTGAAAACTGTAGAAAAAATATGTTTTTCAGCTAAAGAGTGTGATCTCAACAATAACTCATCCAAGGTCAATCTAGCTCTTCCATCCATAGTGTCCTTTTGTGTGATCAACAGAGCAATGTGATCACAGATGGAGAAGTGCAGATTTGACCTATAACAGATGCCCCCTAATGTGTGAGGTCAGAGGGAAATGATGGCCGAAATACATTATAATTCCAAGTCAGAGGAGGAGCAAGAAACCGCAAAACCAAGTCACAAAAGTGCCTGAAAACAACGATCAAGGTCAGCGAGCAATTACAATCTGGACATCATATAGATGTTTGGTATGATACAACATGATCTCCAATACATAACTGGGAGATGTATATATAGCATGGCCACTGAAATACAAGCATGAATCCATTTCAAAATGAGAGATCATAGCCATAACAACAAACTGGATCTATGTCTCATGAAGAGCCAAAAATGAGTGAGGCTTAGTCTTGCGAAGCTTGGGGGATAACATAAATATGGTGATGCTATCAGAGTCCCAAGGTCTTCATCCAAACAACCCAAGGTACAAACCCTAACCATGTGAATAAATGAGCTAGATTCGAACATGGGGGGCATCGTTTGATTACCAGTCATTGATGTATACTGTTAACAAACGCGAGGACTTCCATCGATAATGATAATGGGGTCCAAGGTACCTAGTACATTTCAACAAGTGTGAATAAATGGACTTGAAGTCGAACACCTGAGGAACCTGTCAAATAAGAGACATTGATGTATTCTCATTATTCAACAGCGAGGGAAACTACCACCGATGACTGCAATCCCCAAAGTACTAACTGAAACTCTAAACTTCCTTCCCATAGCATAATGAGTTGAATTCGATGGGAAGAAGTTCTCTGGAAGGGAGGCCTTAAGGCATCCTCCATCATCCAACATGAGGAACACTCACAAGTTTGAGCTTATTTGGAGTAGGACAAGTAACAAGATGAAACAACTGACACCAGGATGGCCCACACATGAAGTCAAGGTAAACTGCAGAATGCCAACACGGGTTGTATCCTTGAACAGTGAGCACGACACAAAGTGACTTAGGAAGCTTTTAACAAAAGGGGAAAGTGATAAACCTGCAATGTATGAGACATTAGCAGATCCTCCATATGATTGGAAGAATAACCAATCGGGGGAGTGAAAACTCAGAGATCAGGTTCACCCTAAGGTCAAAAACTAAAACCCAACTGAATGATGGACTGAAATAGGTGTTGTGTTCAAGGACATGACTAAATTAGCCTCCTTTGAATGTAATATCCTAGGAAATATTTAACCTAGATATTAACTCAAGTTCATAATTTTAAATAAAATTTACTTGACAATTTTTAAACAATTCACCGGATAGAGCAGGAAGTCAGTGACGAGTAAGGAGGCTTGAAACTGAGTTTGGTAAGATGAACATTCGATTCTGGAATTTATATGAGATGTGTGCAGCAGCAGCAAATCAGATCAGTAGGAGAGTCCTAAGCACAAAGAACTGGGGCCATTTATGTTTCGGACAACAGCTACCGCTGAAGCCTACCGCAAAGATTCCTAGGCGCACCAGCATATGCTTACTAGATTGGGTGGGTCACTGAGGGTCCAAGGCTGATTTAAGACAGTCAAATAAGTTCAATGGATCCACTGGGTAGCATACAAAAATATTTGGAATATGAAAGAGTGGTTTGGGAGTCTTAAGCCACTCCGGGATTGTTGAGCTAGGAATTTTCCAGACTTTACAAACAAAGATTAAATGCTTCCAGATTCTGAAATTAATGACTGTTATGGATATTATACTGTATAATTGACCACCTACAACTTGCAGAAAGCAAAACTGACTCTTAGAATAGATTTGGTAGTTATTTCAGTAAAACTAGTCATAAAACAATGCTCAATGAGCTAGTCTTCCATTTTGGATTATTAAATGATCTTCATTAAATGTAATAATCAGTTCTGAGGTGTTATATGGTTATGATATAATATATATGATATTAGTAGATCGAAATATACCTCACTGGACCAAGCTTGTGTCCATTTAATGATCCTTCAGCAGAATAGTATCTCAATGACTAGGAAAACCTCACATAGAGCCCAGGATGGACTATGTGAGATATGAAATTATTAAATATATGATATGAAAGTACATGGTGATCATATAAAGATATGGAAAAGAGTATGAGCTGAGAAATGACTCTTTGAGAAAGAATATAGAGTCCTTCACTTGTCTTCTTCTTCTAGCAGAGGAATCACCTCCAAATCTAGCCGGAGTTGAGAGAATGAGAGAGAAGAGAAGGATAGTTCAGTTCTGCTGCTGATTTCTAATGTGTGGTTCTTCTAATGACTGCAAAAATAGCTGAACCATCTCTCCACCAAGTCTTGGGCGCATTCACTGGCTCAAACTCCTCCAACAAGAGAATCTTCACTAAAACTAGCTGTAGTTTCACTGTCTGCCGGATCTGCTCTTCTTCTGACTTCAAATCTTCAATGATGGATGAAAATAGCTGATAATGGTCTCCAGTACATGATATATACCTGCATAACACTCTCTAGAACTAAAATACCTTGGGGCACATCACCCAAGAGAAACAATTGAGGCACATCACTCAACTAGAGAGGCTCAGAGCTCTCAAACCAAAATTCTAAATGACAAAAGTTCTTGAATGAATGTAGAAGCATGCTTAAATAGATGAGATAGCTTGCTTGGAAATCCAGTCCACACGTGTGGGTGAGGTAGGGCGCACTCTCTCTGAAATTGGCAACTTTTGAGCTTTCTCCACTTTCTTTCTTCAATCTCCTCCAGTCAAAATTGGCAAGTGCGCCTTATCTACTTTTCTGGATGTTGCTAAATCCTTTCTGAGTGCTTTTCCTGATGCTTTCCATTTCTTTTACTTTCTACTTTCTTCTTTTGCAACTTTTCCATCTTTTGTCAGTTTCTAATTCCATTCTGACTTTCTTTCCTTTCTGAGATGTTCTCCACTTGGGAAAGGTTATCCTCTTGCCACCAATTCGCCCTCCTAGCCTTCATTATCCAACTTGGAAACATTTATTAGCATTTAAATATTAAAAAAATACCAAAATACCTCTCATATTAATTCCAGCTTTCATAATTAATTAAATAACTTAATAATTAATTATTCTCCTAAGGTGTATTTGCCTCAAAAATATCCCCATGAATAAAAATCATAATTAATTAATCACCTAGACCCCCTAGGGATGGAAGGAGCCAGGATGTGACCATGGTCACTAGGGAGGGGACATGACAGTCCTCCCTTCCCAAGACTGCTTGTCCTCAAGCAGTTTCAAACCAGGATGCTGCAAAACCTTCTCATCCTCCCAAGTGGCATCCTCACTGGGCAAACCTTTCCACTGTACCAGATATTCCTTGATGACTCGGCTCCTCAGCCTCCTCTCTCTTTCCTACAAAATTTCTTTCGGTTCTAAGACCAGGTTCCCTTCATCATCAAGTGGAGGCAAAATTTATGAAACCTTAACTTGTTGGCCAACTGCTTTCTTTAAATAGGACACATGGAAGACATTGTGGATTTTTCTCCCAGCTGGCAGATCCAATTCATATGCTACTTCACCCACTTTTCTGATTATCTGATAGGGTCCATAGAACCTTGGCAATAACTTTTCAGCTCCCTTGGTCTTAAGAGTAGTTTGCCTATATGGCTGCAACTTTAGATAAACCAAATCCCCTTCTTGGAAGGTCCAGCCAGTTCTATTCTTATCTGCATTGATTTTCTGTTGATTTTGTGCAACCTGCAAATTTTCTTTCAGTGCTTTAAGGATATCTTGGCTTTCTTGCAGCCAATCCTTAGCCTTTTGAGCCCTACAATTTCCAAAGACCAAATCTGCAAAAGTAGAAGACTCATACCCATACAAAGCTTTGAATGGAGTCATCCCAATGGACATGTGGAATGTGGTGTTGTAGCAGAACTCACCTAAGTGCAGCCAGTTGACCCATGCTTTTTGCTGCCCCGTGACATAATTTATGAGATAACCTTCCAGCCATTGATGAACTCTCTCTGTTTTCCCATATGTCTGGGGGTGATAGCTGGTGCTAAGATTTAAAATGGTTTTCACCAATTCGAACAAAGATTACCAAAAGGCGCTGGTAAACTTGATATCCCTGTCACTGATTATAACTTTGGGCAACCCATGCAATCTAAATATATCCTTAAAGAAAAATACAGCAACCTGACTGGCAGAAATGGTAGAAGTGACAGCAAAGAAGTGAGCATATTTAGTTAACCTGTCAACTACTACAAAAATACAGTCCTTACCCTGGGATTTCGGTAAACCAGTGATGAAGTCCATGGATATGCTTTCCCATTTCTGTTCGGGAATGGGAAATGGTTGAAGGAGTCCATCCGAATGAGTGTGTTCCACCTTGTTCTGCTGACATGCAGCACACTCCTTCACATGCTTCAAAACATCTTCCTTGAGGTCCTTCCAAGTGAACCTCTCTCTTACCTTTCGGTAGGTTTTTAAAAATCCTGGATGGCTTGCTACAGGTGCATTGTGGGCAGCCATAAAAATTTGTTCTTTCAATTTGGATTCAGGAATCAGAAAAATTATGTTCTTATAATAAATTACCCCATTGACAGCTTGGTATGAGTCATCCTGAATCAATCTATCCAAAATTTCACATGCAAACTGGTTTTTTGAATATTCACTAATTAATTGATCCTTCCAATCTACAGGAGTTTACATTGTTGACAAAGCAGGTTTTCTAGATAAAGCATCAGCGACTACATTTAGCTTACCCTTCTTGTACTCAATATCAAAATCATATGACTGGATTTTGCTTACCCATTTCTGCTGCCTGTCATTCAGCTCCTTTTGAGTCAAGAAATGTGTCAAGCTATTGTGGTCAGTCTTGACTATAAATTTTCCTCCCACCAAATATTTACTGAATTTCACCAGTGCATGCATGATAGCTAACATATCTTTATCATAAATGGAATACAACTTTTCATGTGGCTGCAATTTCCTGCTCTCATAAGCTATGGGGTGTCTATCCTGCATTAAAACTGCTCCTATGCCTTCACCCAAGGCATCACATTCTAGAATAAATGGCTGGCTGAAATCTGGAAGTGCCAATACCGGACATCTGCTCATTACTTCTTTCATTCTGCTGAAAGCTTTTTTAGCCTCCTCATTCGAGCAAAAGGCTCCCTTCTTGGTAAGGTCAATTAAGGGAGAAGTGATTTTGGAGAATCCCTTCACAAACTTCCTATAGTATGTACATAGGCCAATGAATCCTCGTAGAGCAGTTATATTTTTCGGACTGGGCCAATCAAGAATGGCCTGAATCTTTTCCATGTCTACCTTAACTCCCTCCTACCCAATAATGTGGCCAAGATAGAGCAGCTCCTTCATACCAAACTCACACTTGGACAATTTAGCAAAGAATGACTGTTCTGCAAGAAGGGTTAGAACACTATCCAAATGCTGCAAATGTTCCTCCCAAGTTTTACTATAAATAAGAATGCCATAAAAAAAACAAGTACAAACTTACGGAGTTGTTTGCTGAATATTCTGTTCATACATGACTGAAATGTTGTAGGTGCATTTGTCAAACCAGAGGGCATGACCAGAAATTCAAAGTGCCCAAAATGGCACCGAAAGGCAGTTTTCTGAATATCCTCACTTCTCATTCTAATTTGATGGTAACCAGAACGGAGATCTATTTTTGAGAAATACTTGGCTCCATGTAGTTCATCCATCAGTTCATCTATCCTTGGGATAGGATATCTGTTCTTAATGGTTTCCTTATTCAAAGCTCTGTAGTCAATGCACATGCTCATTGTACCATCTTTCTTTTTGACCAAGACTACTGATGAAGCAAAGGGGCTGGAGCTTGGCCTAATGAAGCCCATCTCAAGCAGCTCCTTTATAGTTTTCTCTATTTCATCTTTGAATATCTTAGGATGTTTATAGGGGTGGGTTTTTATAGGGACTGTGCCCGGTTCCAGTTCTATCCAATGTTCAGTACCTCTGTCAGGAGGCCTTCCATGTGGCAATTCTTCAAACACCCTTTTGTGTTTTTGGAGTAATCTTTGGATATCCTCTGGATGTTGTGACACATCAATGGTGGTCCCTTTGGTACTGATAAAGCATTCTGCATCCCAATCTATGTCACCATGCCTCAGAACAGACCTCATATTGTGTGCAGAAATGATTTGTTTTGGGTAGGTGTTAACACCCCTCAAAACCACTTGTTTCCCTTCAGTGTTTTTGAAGCACATTTGAGGAATCTGGTAATTTACTACATGTTCACCAATGGAAAACAGCCATTGTACTCCCAAAACAACATTAGTATCAGCTACATCAATAATATAAAAACTATCAGTCACAGTATGGTCTCCAATAGTTAGTTGCAGCTTGGGAATCCACCGTTTACACTGCATGGTCTTGTTCTTTCCTGGTATAATGACTGTGAAACCCCCAAATTTTTCTGATTTGAGTTTCCTTCTCTTCAACATAGCTGCATCTATAAAGTTATGTGTAGCACCCCCATCCACCAATAATGAAACTTTCTGCCCTTCTACCACTCCTTTAAATCTCATAGTGTGGTAGCGAGGGACCCCACTTAAAACAACAATTTTTCCTTCTGGCTGTGAGGGTTCTTCTTCTTCTGTTGTGTCATACACTTCTTCTACTGGTTCTTCTTCTCTAACTTCAGCACCCATTTCTTCCTCCTCACTTTCAGAAAAAACTTCTATGTAATGAGCCTTACCCTTGGCACATTTGTGCCCAGGAACCCAAGGTTCTTGGCAGGAAAAACAAAGCTTTTTCTTCCTTAACTCATCCCGATCTCAGAATGAATAATACTTTCTGTTTGGTGCAGCCACACTTCTGAATGGTGGCCTTTGGTTCTGATTTTTAATAGGTGCACTAAATCTTGGTGGATATTTAGTCCTGGGAATTGCATCTTGCAAATCTCTAGTTCTGCTTAGTGCTTCTTGGAGAGTTGTTGGTCGGTAGGATTTAACAAGCCCTTTTAAGGGTTCTGCTAATCCTTCTGTGAATAACAGAATCAGTCAGTCCTCGGATATATCACTAACCATTACTGCCAACTTCTGAAACTCAGAAATATAAGCTTCCGGGGTCCCGGTCTGCTTAACATGTGCTAGTTCCTGAAATGCAATTTCAGGATCCCTTCTGTCAAATCTCTCCATCAACCTTCTTGTAAATTCTGCATATGAGGTCACTTGGTCATGGCCTAAAGTCTTCATGCCATGGAACCACCAGTCATTAGCTTCATCTTGCAGATGCAAAGTTTCCATTCTGATGGCATCCCTTTCAGCCATATGATTTAGCTGAAAATATGTGTCCATCTTCTGCACCCATGAGTTAGCGGTGCATTTTGCTAACCAATCAAAGAAGGGTAGTTGAACCTTACCAATAGCATTTCTTAATACATAATTATATGTTGAATTCCTATGCCCACTCCGTGGCTGATTTCTATATTGTGCTTCACATAAATCTTTGAAAGGTAGAGCCCTTCTGCACTCTTCACTTAGAGTTTGATATTCTACATACCGATCTTCCCATGCAGTGACAGATTCAGTACGTGTCTCAGGTTGTTCTTCCCTATGTTCATCCAGGAATTTTGGCATGGTCTATCGAGGCTTATATTTAGACTCATATTTAAATTCATTGGGTCTATTATGGGGACCAGTCCTAGAAAAGATCATTCCACCAGTGATCTTCCTCTCCCCATCCTGAGAACCACTACAACTCCCTTCTATTTCTTTCTGTCCTATCTGTTTGGCCAAAAAGTCTCTAGTCTCTTGCCCAGACTGGATGATGTTATGGGATATGTCATGCAGCCCTTTTAACATACTTTGCACAAAAATCTGAATTCTTCCTTATCCTTTTCATCATTGTCAGCCATGTTATTCCCCCCTTGTAATTTTCCTCAAGTGGATTCCACCTCCTCTTCTACAAGTGGATCTTCGGGGCTCTTTCCTTTGGGGATTGGTATTCTTTTAGGACTCATAGCACAAACTGAGAGCAGGTTCAGAGGACCATGCTCTGATACCACTGTAACATCCTAGGAAATATTTAACCTAGATATTAACTCAAGTTCAGAATTTTAAATAAAATTTACTTGACAATTTTTAAACAATTCACCAGATAGAGCAGAAAGTTAGTGACGGGTAAGGAGGCTTGAAACTGAGTTTGGTAAGATGAACATTCGATTCTGGAATTTATATGAGATGTGTGCAGCAGCAACAAATCAGATCAGCGGGATATTCCTAAGCACAAAGCACTGGGGCCATTTATGTTTCGGACAACAGCTACCACTGAAGCCTACCGCAAAGCTTCCTAGGCGCACCAGCATATGCTTACTAGATTGGGTGGTTCACTGAGGGTCCAAGGCTGATTTAAGATAGTCAAATAAGTTCAATGGATCCACTGGGTAGCATACAAAAATATTTGGAATATGAAAGAGTGGTTTGGGAGTCTTAAGCCACTCCGGGATTGCTGAGCTAGGAATTTTCCAGACTTTACAAACAAAGGTTAAATGCTTCCAGATTCTGAAATTAATGACTGTTATGGATATTATACTGTATCATTGACCACCTACAACTTGCAGAAATCAAAACTGACTCTTAGAATAGATTTGGCAGTTATTTCAGTAAAACTAGTCATAAAACAATGCTCAATGAGCTAGTCTTCCATTTTTTATTATTAAATGATCTTCATTAAATGTAATAATCAGTTCTGAGGTGTTATATGGTTCTGATATAATATATATGACAGTAGCAGGTCGAAATATACCTCACTAAACCAAGCTTGTGTCCATTTAATGATCCTTCAGCAAAATAGTATCTCAATGACTAGGAAAACCTCACATAGAGCCCAGGATAGACTGTGTGAGATATGAAATGATTAAATATCTGTTCTGAAAGTACATGGTGATCATCTACAGATATGGAACAAAGTATGAGCTGAGAAATGACTCTCTGAGAAAGAATATAGAGTCCTTCACTTGTCTTCTTCTTCTAGCAGAGGAATCACCTCCAAATCTAGCCGGAGTTGAGAGAATGAGAGAGAAGAGAAGGATAGTTCAGTTCTGCTGCTGATTTCTGATATGTGGCTCTTCTAATGAATACAAAAATAGTTGAACCATCTCTCCACCAATTCTTGGGCGCATTCACTGTCTCAAACTCCTCCAATAGGAGAATCTTCACTAAAACTAGTTGTAGTTTCACTGTTTGTCGGATCTGCTCTTCTTTTGACTTCAAATCTTCAATGATGGATGCAAATAGCTGATAACGGTCTCCAGTACACGATCTAGACCTGCATAACACTCTCTGGAACTAAAATACCTTGGGGCACATCACCCAAGAGAAACAGTTGAGGCACATCACTCAACTAGAGAGGCTCAGAGCTCTCAAACCAAAATTCTAAATGACAAAAGTTCTTGAATGAATGTAGAAGCATGCTTAAATAGATGAGGTAGCTTGCTTGGAAAGCCAGTACACACGTGTGGGTGAGGTAGGGTGCACTCTCTCTGAGATTGACAACTTCTGAGCTTTCTCCACTTTCTTTCCTCAACCTCCTACAGTCAAAATTTGCAAGTGCGCCTTAGCTACTTTTCTGGATGTTGCTAAATCCTTTCTGAGTGCTTTTCTTGATGCTTTCCATTTCTTTTACTTTCTACTTTTTTGCTTTTTCCAACTTTTCCATCTTTTGTCAGTTTCTAATTCCATTCTAACTTTCTTTCCTTTCTGAGATGTTCTCCACTTGGGCAAGGTTATCCTCTTGCCACCAATTCGCCCTCCTAGCCTTCATTTTCCAACTTGGCAACATTTATTAGCATTTAAATATAAAAAAAATACCAAAATACTTCTCATATTAATTCCAGCATTCATAATTAATTAAATAACTTAATAATTAATTATTCTCCTAAGGTGTATTTGCCTCAAAAATATCCCCATGAATAAAAATCATAATTAATTAATCACCTAGACCCCCTAGGGATGGAAGGAGCCAGTATGTGACCATGGTCACTAGAGAGGGGACATGACATTGAAACTGAAAAGATGTAAGATACCCTTCTCTTCCCTTATTCTTTTTGCTAAAAGAATGTCCTTCTTATTGTTTTAATGAGTCCAAGAAGGCAAACTCAATAATCCCAACCATGTAAAAAGTTTAACGAGCCCATGGGAGGAAGACTCGGGACCTTCTTCATTGTTTACGGAGTTCGAAGAAGAGATAGAAGAATAATCCATAATACTGATCTCTGGATCTTAATATCGAGCAAAGATCTGTTCTTGCTCGCCGGTGTTTTCAATTTTAAGGTGTCTGAAAAACTTAACAATAACTCCATACACCTACCCATGGATTTTAGTATTGAGCCCGGGTTGGTATATGCTCGCCGGTGTTTTCCTGTTTATAGAGTCTAAAAAACTTAAACAATCCTCTATATACCCTCTCGCGGATTTCACATCAAGCCCGAGTAGGTGAATGCTCGCTTGGTGTTTTCATGTTTCGAGAGCCTGAAAACCCTAAAGAAGGATCCAAAATTCCTTTTTTCGTGCAGTTAGTCTCCTCCCCCGAAAAAGTGTAAAATGATGAGAGAAAAACTCTTCTAGCCACGGATGACTAGAGTATTCCTTTTTCGTAAGTAATCCGCAAAAGTCCGGAAAAGGGTTAAACTTATACTAAAGCAGATGTTCCTTCAATTCCTTTAACGAGTCTGAAGAGAACAAGCGAACTCGACAATCTAGTTTTTTTTTTTAAAGTCAAAAGAAGGGCTTAAAATGACTTGACCGGCTTCAAGGATCGTAAGTTCATGACTTGCCAGAGAATAGAATCTTGACAACCAGAGTTAGTAACCAGGACAAATTTTCTTAAATGACACAATATTGAAACAATATGATACCTATACTGATCCTGTCAATGAAGAAAACAAGTCTTAATAGTTTGATGTTTGAAATTATAGAGATAATTCGAAATATATGGTAGTCTAATTCATCAAAATTTGAAAAATATTAATGAATTAAAATAACAAAAATGAAACTATGCCCTTTTTGGAAAAGTGGGTAAAAATTAAAAGGTAATTTCTATAAATAGTTTCAATTTTGAAAATTAGGGCAAAAGTGGAGAAAAAACCTCAAGCTACCTTTGCTCGTTACGGTCGAACTGGGTCACCAATTCAACTTCTGCCTCCACCAAGTAAGTAGTCTCATCCTTAGCTTGCATTTACATACAATTTTTTTCAATTTCTGTGGTCAAAATCATTTTTTATCCAACTTTTAAATACGTTTCTACGCGAGCGCTGGTTTGCTTGCAAGAAACTAGTGCACTTGTCAAAAATGCGCTACTATGCCTGTTAGACAGTCACGTTCGGGACACTACTGTCTATCATAGACATTAGCGTTCACCGCAAAAACTATGGCAACAAACAAAAATGACTAACTTTTGATGGTTTTAATGGTAGGATGGTATTGGTATGGTGTGAAAGGGAGCATGAAGATATGGATCGAGTAGCCTTACGAGATCCATTAACTTTGCATGCATTGCGAAGATGTTGTTTGTTGAAATTTTATAGAACGGTCAATATGCGGGCACAAATCCGCTTGCTTGAGAAGCTTGTACAATACTGGGAAGTCAATGCATTGGTATTCAATATCCAAGGAGAAATATTGGAATTGACGGTGGACGACATCTATTTCATCACGGGACTCTCCCGTAGGGGAGATACAGTGAATCTTAAAGGGTCCTCTCGCAATGTGGGTGTCCTATCCATGCAGGATTACATCAATACCTATTGTGTACCAGGTACGGAGAAAACCGACAGTCAGGTCCTTATTTCTACTGTTGCAAGCTCCCCACTCAAGGTGATATTGAGTATTCTCAACCGAATGGTCGGAAGTGCTACGCAACATCTAGCTTCAAGGAATTTTATGCACATGGGTACTGAATGCATACGGGAATAATATTTCACTGGTGTTCAAGTCTACTAGCGAACATGAAGCTTCAATTTTCTGGGTGTCAAACCGAGAGGATGAAGAATTTTGGTTATGGAAGCATACTGTGCACCTTTTTATTTGAAAGGGTGCCTGGCATGAGTCTGGGGATGGCTTTTTCCCCATTGAACCACCGTGAGCCACTGATGGGTCGATGGGGAGATATCTTCCTTCGCCAGGGTGGTGGCGAGATCAAATTTTGCTATAGTGAGGATGATTTCTGGGCGTGGTGGGACCGCCAAGTACCAACTCTTGAGCAATTCCCATATGCGGGCATAGACTTCCGCAATGATCCTGAGCTGGCTCTCCCTCCAGAAGTAGCCTGGGGAGAGATTGGTAAGTTTTGTTTTTGAAAAATTATTTAATTTTTTCAATTTTATATATATTACTTTTATCATGAGTTTGAAGTACTGAAACAAAATGTCATATGCAGATGTTGGACCAGTGCATCCTGAGGGACACCTCCGTACCTTCGTGAGACCAGTGATAGTAGGTGCAGCTGATGCCATGCTGGAAAACATAGAGGGGAAGACGAGTCGATTAACTCATGACATTCCGACATACAGGATCGAGCGGATGCCGTTCGACATGCAAGAGAATGTGGTGGGTGTGCCCCCAACATGGATTCGGCTACTGAGGAAAGTAGCTAGGCTAGTCATTTTCTATTGAGAGGAAGATGAGGCCCCTCCTTCTCCATAGGAGAAGGATATATCTATGTATATTTTTGAGGCCATCGAGCCCAATTTTGTATATTATGACATGACTCTGTTACAGACCTATGACCCAAACTCATATTATTTTTTGATATGGATTATATATATACAGTATCGGTGTTATTTACATGTGTGTTACTATCTTATATGCATGAATTATTATGTATGTGAATGATGCAAATGCTAATCTAAAACATTGTTTGCAAATGAATTAGCTAATGCATTCAAATTTCTTGGAATATGTTGATATGTGATGTAATCAAACTGTCTCTCAAGTAACTTAACGCGCAAAAACTGACATAGCAAAGTAGGATCTCTAACCTGATAAATGTCACGTCCCCTTCCATCAATCCAGTGAAAAGGGAGGGAAACATGATTGACATACCGGGCTTATTTGACAATCTTAGCCCCATACATTACTCAACAATTCATAACAATTAAAATCTTATGTGTGCAGACTCATACTCAATATAAACACAACGGAAATAAACATATTTGCAAACACACAAACAGTAATGCATCATCATATCTAACACAAGCATATGATGGTTTATTATGCAGAGAATTCAATCTCATACTCATGCTATGCACATACTTCATGTCTATTTCATTAAGACAATCATTTCATTTCATTAACATGGGAAATTAACATTCAGAATTAACACAATACAAAACACATAATGTATATAATGTAAATCACAAAGAACACTTATATGGAAGATGAAGTTGTCCAACAACTGGCTATGTGAGAGCAACGTTCCACCCAACCATAGATCTCTATCCATCTTGTATTCTTTCAGCTAAGAGATCACCCCCGAGTTGGGTTGTGTATCCACTAAGGAGGAACTAAACACGCTCACTCACAACCATGGTTTCACTCAATAACTATGCTAATCCAACTCATAGTTGGGTTTATCAAGCATACAATAGACAAAGGAGGGTAATGCTAATCCAATGAGCTCATCCACAGAGCTACAGGCATCTCAGATGAATTCAACAATCAAGGCACCCACATTACCTACCACACCCAACACAAGGAAGGTCCCCTTCTCTGCTGCACAGTTCCTCAGGCGTCCCTTCCCTCCAGTGCTCTTCAGGGTGGGCATAGAAAGGTCCAACTGCTAATCCTTGAGATTCTAGCCTTCACTGAGTTTATCAAGCAAATCCAACCTCTACTCAGTCATTCACAATTGGATTTCTCACAATTTTGTGCATCCAATAACTCAATCCCGTCACTGGTTTTCTGGGCTATAAAAACTGGGTTTTCCAATGGATTTCAGGGTATCTAATACTCTCAAATTTTCCCCAAGGTTCATATCTATGGATTCCCCATTGGATTTCACTGTCAAATACCAAATCTGGGCGTTTTTGGCTCTTCAAAACGTGGGTTCTGGTTTTGCTCACTGCTGGGAATTCGTTTTTGGATGGAAAATGATGCTGGGTTCCTCCATACTGGAATGGGAATGAGGAAGAAGCAACTCCCATGAGGTAGAGTGACTTGTGGTACAAGAAAACAGATCCCATACCTGCAAATACGAATTTTTGGACTGCTCATGCTCCATTGAAGCCATGGACTGAAATCTTCAACTACTTTCTTACAACAGAAATAATTGTCATTAGGAAAGTCAAATGGGTTCTCACAATGACATTTGGTAGCATATGGTTCATCCCCACAGCCCCCTCACCACTCGTTAGTGGATACACATGGCCCCTTCTCATTCGTTGCTCCCATAACCAGTTTTTGGTGTTTTATTGCAATATTAAATATTTACATCAATTTACAATATCCCATGGCTTAATAGCACATGGGTAACAAAATGTCAAATGCTTGTCCATTTAAAATAAAATACGAACATACACTAGCGAGGCCTTGGCCTTGAGATCCACGCTAGGGAAACATACATCAAATGTACACAATATTCACATTAAGAACCAATATTTCACAAGGGTCAATATTGGGGTATTACAATAAACACCCATTAACTGAAAAACAACTAGTTGCAAGTCGAGCCGTACCTCCAAATGTGAAATGCCATGGAACAGAGCATCTTGGAGTGGCTCTATGAATAAACTGTATTCAGCCACATTGTTCATCGTGGGACCTAAACAAGCCCCTCCCGATGAGACCAGTTGGCCAGTTGGTGAGTAAATAACCCAAGCAGTTGCGGCCAACTGATGGGTGTGGTGGCTAGCACCATCAACAAACCCTATAAAGTGTTGAGTCGACATCCGAAACACAAAGCAATAGACGCATAAGACATAACGACAACCGTAAACAAAGCTAAACTCTACAAAATGTACAGCTATAATACACGAAAAATCACAGATGCCTAGGAGTAGTACTTCTTCAGGTAGAGCCCATTTCTAGGCTCCGACAACTTATTACCTTCATAGTCTGTTAATTCGTATGCACCCTTCTTCAGCACCTTAGAAACTATGTAGGGACCGAGCCACATGGACTTAAACTTTCCAGCTCCTAGAGGTTCCTTGTCCTGATCCCAAAGAAGAACAAGGTCTCCTTCAAGAAAAACCCTAGGTCTGACAGACTTATCGTACTCTCCCTTGACTCTGTTCTTATGTGCTTCGTTTGCTGTGAGCGCGTCGCGACGCTTCTCATCCAGATGTTCTAAATGCAACAAACGTTCTTCCAAGACTGAAGTGACAGGTAGTAGTTGGACAACCAACTTCAATGAAGGAATCTCACACTCAATCGGAATGACTGCTTCTATCCCATGCACAAGTTCGAAGGGAGAGAACCTGGTAGTAGTCTTTACATTGGATCGGTAGGCCCAAAGAGCAGGATAGAGCATAATGTGCCAGTTAGTTCTATTGGCATTAACAGTCCTTTTTAAGATGGTCTTCAAAGTTTTATTGACCGCTTCAACCTGACCATTTGCCTGCAGGTAAAACGAAGACGAATGTTCCTGTCAAAAACTAACATGGTGTATGGATCGGTCATCATGCTGTTTTGAAAATGACGACCACGATTAGTCACGATCTCTTTGGGTATACAAAATCTTCCAATGATATGGTTGAAAACGAAATAAGCGGCTGTTTCTCCATCTTCCTTAACAGTAGGCATTTCCTCGGCCCACTTGGTGAAGTAGTCGATGGCAACAATGATATGGTGATGACCTCCAGCCGAAACTAGATTACAATTCGTAAAATCAATCCCCCACTTGGTGAAGGGGCCTGCTGTGATTACAGGATTGAGAGGAGCTTTGTGTGCTCTCATCTTCCTGGTGAAAAACTGACATTTTTGGCAACGTTTCACAGCTTTCACACAATCTTTAAAGATTGTGGGCCAAAAATAACCGGCACGTAGTATTTTCTGGGTTGTTGCCAGCCTAGAAAGATGACCCCCACAGGCTCCACTATGAGCATCATTCAATACTGATTCTGCTTCCTCCAGGGTCAAACAACGGCATAAGATGGAATCTACCCCACGTCTGTAAAAAGTGTCAGAAATGATGAGGTAGTTCTTCGCATGACTCTTAAGTTTGCATCGTTCATCCCTAGAGAAAGTGGTGGGACACCTCAAAGTCTGGAGATATACCAGGATATCCCCATACCATGGGTCAGAGGATGCAATGAGAAAGATATGTTCATCAGGGAATGATGACCTTCTTCAACGTGTACTATGTCACTAGGGAATTCAGAAATCAATTCAGCAAACACCAGTGATTTCTTTGACTTAGCGGACTGAAAAACCAAGTCAAATTTTTGCAGGATTACAATCCATTTGTTAAATTTCCCATCGATTATGCGTCGAGTGAGAACATATTGAAATGGGTTGACCTCTGCAATTACTGTGGTAGTTCGCAATAATATATAGTGACGTAGCCTCTGGACCACATAGATAGCAGCTAATGCCAACTTCTCTACATGAGAATACTTGATCTCAGGAGCTATCAAGGCACGCGACAGATAATAAATGACATGCTCTTGGAGCTTTCCATCCTCCCGAACAAGTATTATGCCTATTGTATATACTGATGCAGCTAGATATAAGAGTAAATCCTCATATAGTATGGCGGGCTTAACAAGGGGGTTGAAAGTAATGCCTTTTTCAAGGCCTCAAATGATGCTTGAGCAGCCTCATCCCACAAAAAGTAGGTGTCTTGTTTAAACAGTCTCATGAAACCTTTTGTAATTTTGGCATAGTTAATGATAAAGCGTCTCAAGAAGTTGGACATGCCCTGTAGACTTTGAAGTTGTCTCGAGGTTCGAGGAGGAGGCAGATTTACAATCACCTCAACTTTCAATGGATCCACCATTATGCCACGACTGGATATTATAAAACCCAGTAATCGCCCAGATTCAACGCTAAATACACATTTGTCGGGATTCAATCGAATCTTGTAGTATCTGCACCTTTCAAACACAAGTCTTAAATGGTCAGGATGCTCTCGTCAATTGTGAGATCGCGCTGGGAGACCATCAAGGTAGGGTTCGACTACGTGCTTGATGTCATGAAAAGAAAAGTTCATTTCTCGTTGAAAGGTAGCTCCAGCATTCTTCAAGCCAAATGGAATCTTCCTATAGGCAAAGGTGCCCCAGGGACAAATGAAAGTTGTCTTGTGCTAGTCTCCAGGTTTTATCTATATCTAATTATATCCTGAAAACCCATCCTTGAAAGAGGACATTTCATGGCTCGCACACGCATCAATGATCTGATCTATGAATGGTGTGGTATAATTGTCTTTTGGACAAGCTTTATTTAGGTCCCAAAATTCAATACAGACTCTAATGGTACCTTGCTTTTTGTTTACCGGAATAGGATTTGATACCCATTCCGTCATAGCTATTGGATAGATAAATCCGGCTTTGAGCAATTTCTCTACTTCTGCCTTGATGGAAGCTGCTTTTCGACAATTAATTGGACGGAGCTTATGTCTCACAGGTTTGGCGTTGGGACACGTTGTGATGACATGCTCAACAATGGCGGGGTCAATGCCTGGCATCTCCTCGTAAGACCAGGCAAAAACGTCGCGGAATTATTTAAAGAGATTAGTATACAAAATGATCTCCTCAGGAGAACAGTCTGCTCCAATGAAAATATTTTCCACAACCCTAGGCTTGATGGAAATGTTGATCAGAATGGTTCTCGATATATTTTCCATATTCCCTTCGACATAAACAGCTTTTGAGGTAGAAGGGATAGCGAAAAATTCAACATTCCCACCGGGTCTCATAGAAAAATCACCTCTCTCAATCCTGTCTAGATCAGGAAGAAAATAAGACTTGTGGTGCATGTGTTCCCAAGGATGGTCCAGGCCAATCATTGCTTCCAAGATCGCCTCATCAAAGGGAAAAATAGTGTCTAGATAGTCAAAAGAGTGGATAGAGTCCACTGACCATGCAGGAGCATAGTCCATATCTGATTCAGTAGAGACCAATGGAGTCACGATATGTTCTGTTGCAGTATGTTGTGAATCTGAGTAAGCCACCTCTGCAACAGATAAAGGCACAACTGGTTCAGATTCAGTGGGGAGAATCCACAAATATGTCATTGGACTGATGGTGAAATCCTCAGACGAAGAACATTCTTCAGAACTAATAAAATGAACAGGAGAAGGTAGGTCAAAAGTGCCTATTAATGACCCATAGAGACCTGCTCCTAAAGTCTCATAACTGGGTGGGACTGATCAACCAACGAAATCGATGAATCCGATGAAGTCTAGTTGTTCTTCTGAGTAAACGAAAGTTGATCAGCTGTAATGATCCTGCTTTAATGAGGGAACATTAAGACTCGAAAAATGGCCGATGGCACGGCCTGCATGGCATATGTCCAGCTCCTACCCAACAGCAAGTTGTAGTCAAGTGGAGCATCCAGAACTTCAACCTCTACAGATACTAGTTTTCCCGCAAGTTCAACATCAAATGATGCTAAGAATTCATGTGGACGAAAATATCTTCCATCAAGGGCGGTAAGTACCGTGTTCGAGGGGGCTAACTCAGGTTCACCTAAAGCCTTCCAGCAAGAAATGGACATTACGCACGTAGACGCGCCCTCATCTACAATAGCTCATCCAATGGTATTGGAACCATGGATTACCTCTATTTGGAGAGTGACGTGGTACGACAACCAGGGTTTGATATTGGTCATATCAAACCAAGCAAGCATATTGGATGAATCTACACTCCCGATTGTTGCAAGAAGTGCACTGCGTTGCAATGGGAAACTTTACAGTAATTCTAAAGTGGACATGGCATAAAGGGTTTGGGATAAATATGCCACAACATTATAGTTGGGCGCAGCCCGTGCATTGGGGTTGTGCACAACCCGTTTATATACACCTTTCGGGATCTTTGGAAACGAATCCACAGGTCTCTCGATGTGGAGAGGGGTAGATGACTTAGGAACATCCTTCTGCTACGGATCCAGGGTATAATTTATAGCTCGAGTCTGCAAAAGAGCATTTGAATTAACCATATTAATGAATGACTGATCAGCAGATGAGGCATGAGGTATGCCCCCAGCACGAGAGTTTCCAGAATCTGACCTTTGTCCGTGAGGGAACGGATCTTTCAAGACAGCTGGTTTCTTCTCATGAAGCAACTTCTGGGCTTCTTCCATTAGACGACATTGATGGGTAAGGTGGTCCTCTTTGCATAGCTTGCAAGGGAACTTCATTTTCCTTTTTTCCTTTTTACCCTCCTGGGCATTTTCTGTGTTTTTGGGCTTTTGGTGGTTCCCCTCCCATTTCTTGCCCTTTTTTTTTGTTGTTGGGCTGCCGAGGGCCCTTTTGATTCATTTGCACTTGTTGTACAGATTCTGTTTTTGAAGGGGGGGATGCAACCGAAGTTTCTTCTGCAGCAGACAAGTCGTGAACCTGCTTTGTTAAAGCATCAAGCGCT
This sequence comes from Larix kaempferi, assembly GCA_027924585.1. NCBI lineage: Eukaryota > Viridiplantae > Streptophyta > Pinopsida > Pinales > Pinaceae > Larix > Larix kaempferi. The sequence goes on along the minus strand of BSBM01000072.1, from coordinate 9,417,999 downwards.
GCAGAGTCTACTGAACCCACAATGCCATCAGCATGTGGTCCAGGTTTAGGTTTACCTAAGTCTGTGTTAGACCTTGGTGCATCAGGAATAATCTCATATAAAATCCCAGACTGAGCATATACCAATTCAAGCTCTTGGGTTTCTTACGATAGCTTCCTCTTCAGAGGAAACCCCTGAAGTTTCAACTTCCTTAGAAATATAAGGAAGGAGTGATTTAAGATACCACTCTAATAAAAATGCTGGAGGGATGTCGGCTTTAATGAGCCTCTTTCTCCTTTGCCACTCCTGAATGTGGTCAGATAGGTGAGTGGCTTTGTTCTGTCGGAAGGTTGACAGAAGGTCTGTACTAGCATCATACCGGACAAGAAGTTGAAAGTGATTCATAAAAACATGAGCTAGATCCCAAAAGGTGCCATAAGCAGCTACAGGCAGTTCAATGTACCATTTGGTTGCAACACTTGTCAAGGTTCTTTGAAACAGCCTCAACCGGATGCAATCATCATTCAATGAATTCGAGGAGCACCATAGGTGAAACGTTGCGACATGATCACTGGGATCCTCACCGGTCTTGCCTTCAAACTTTGGAATGTCTGAGGGAAACTTAGTGGGAACAGGTGGCCATGCAGGATTATGACACATAGGGTCATTAGTGAGTTTTGAAAGATCTGGCAAGTTCAAAGTTGCCAGAAAAGGTAAACGAGGTCGTTCCGATGGCATTTGATAGACAAGAACTTGGTATTGGGAATTTCCCACTACCTAGTTCGTGTACTACTGGTTGGGGTTTTCCCCAGCCATCGGTTGTGAGGTAAAAGCATTAAAATTTCTCCACCTAAAAGAAAGCGGATTACTTCCCGGGGCAGTGGTCCATTGTGGCTGGGTGTTAACCCCACTGAATTGTGGATTAATAATATTACCCCCTCCTCTAGCAAACAAAGAGAAAGGGATACTCCCTACAGGTATATTTGATGGATTTACATTGTAACCTACATAGGGGTTAAAGCTAGGTGTAGTTGTAATAGATGGTGCTGTCATCGTACCCATAACATGCATAGATGCAGAGGGGATCGATCCTACAACAGATGTGGAAGCAATAGTCTGAGTTACACCCTAGAACTATTGTGTAACAAGAGGCTGAGTGAAATTCACTACAGGTATCCCTGTCAAAGGGACATTATTTGGTCCAAAAGTAGGGGTAGAAACTGAAGCACATGTTGAAGCTTGTGAGCTCAGCATGCCTAAAGTACCAGCATTAAAACTAAAGGACAGAGTCGAAACAGAAGTAGTCTGCGACGAGCTCGGTGTTGCAGTGTTTGTGAACGAAGGATTAATAATCCTTGTAGCCATAGCTGTTGTGGGAGTTTTAGGAACTCCCTGCTCATCTCCTGGGTTAGTCATGGTGTATCCAGGTGTAAACAAGTATGCACTGTACTCAAGTTGTCCTAGAAATCCTATAGGTACCAGTAGTGGTACCGAAACAGGATTTGATACCCATTCCATCATAGCTATTGGATAGATAAATCCGGCTTTGAGCAATTTCTCTACTTCTGCCTTGATGGCAGCTGCTTTTCGACGATTAACTGGATGAAACTTCCGTCTCACAGGTTTAGCGTTGGGAATCGTTGTGATGACATGCTCAACAATGGCGGGGTCAATGCCTGGCATCTCCTCATAAGATCAGGCAAAAATGTCGCGGAATTCTTTAAAGAGATTAGTATACAAAAGGATCTCCTCACGAGAACATTCTGCTCCAATGAAAATATTTTCCACAACCCCAGGTTTGATGGAAATGTTGATCGAAATGGTTCTCGATATATTTTCCATATTCCCTTCGGCATAAACAACTTTTGAAGTAGAAGGGATAGCGGAAAAATCAACATTCCCACTGGGTCTCATAGAAAACTCACCTCTCTCAATCCTGTCCAGATCAGGATGAAAATAAGACCTGTGGTGCATGTGTTCCCAAGGATGGTCCAGGCCAATCATTGCTTCCAAGATCTCCTCATCAGAGGGAAAAATAGTGTCTAGATAGTCAAAAGAGTGGATAAAGTCCACTGACCATGTAGGAGCATAGTCCATATCTAACTTATTAGAGACCAACGAAGTCACGATATGTTCTGTTCTAGTATGTTGTGAATCTGAGTAAGCCACCTCTGCAACAGATAAAGGCACAACTGGTTCTAATTCAGTGGGGAGAATCCATGGATTTGTCATTGGACTGACCGTGAAAATCTCAGACGAAGGACATTCTTCAGAACCAATAAAATGAACAGGAGAAGGTAGGTCAAAAGTGCCTATTAATGACCCATAGAGACCTGCTCCTAAACTCTCATAACTGGGTGGGACTGATCAACCAACGGAATCGATGAATTCGATGAAGTCTGGTTGTTCTTCTGAGTAAACGAAAGTTGATCAGCTGTAATGATCCTGCTTTCGTGAGGGAACATTAAGACTCGGAAAATGGCCGACAACACAGCCTGCATGGCATATGTCCATCTCCTACCCAACAGCAAGTTGTAGTCTAGTGGAGCATTCAGAACTTCAACCTCTACAGATACTAGCTTGCCCGCAAGTTCAACATCAAATGATGGTAAGACTCTGTGTGGACGGAAATATCTTCCATCAAAGGCGGTAAGTACCGTGTTCGAGGGGGCTAACTCAGGTTCACCTAAAGCCTTCCAGCAAGAAATGGACATTAAGCACATAGACGCGCCCTCATCTACAACAGCTCATCCAATGGTATTGGAACCATGGATTACCTCTATTTGGAGAGCGACGTGGTACGACGACCGGGGTTTTATATTGGTCGTATCAAACCGAGCAATCATATTGGATGAATCTACACTCCCGATCGCTGCGAGAAGTGAAATCTGTTGCAATGGGCAACTTTGCAGTACTTCTAAAGTTGACATGGCACAGGGGGTTTGGGCTAAATACGCCACAACATTATAGTTGGTGGTAGCCCGTGCGTTGGGGTTGTGCACATCCCGTTTGTAGACACCTTTCGGGATATTTGGAAACGAATCCACTGGTCTCTCGATGTGGAGAGGGGTAGATGACTCAGGAACATCCTTCTGCTGCGGATCTGGGGTATAATTTCTAGCTCGAGTTTGCAAAAGAGAATCTGAATTAACCATATTAATGAATGACCGATCAGCAAATGAGGCATGAGGTATGCCCCCAGCACGAGAGTTTCCAGAAGATGAAATTTGTCCATGAGGGAATGGATCTTTCAAGACAGCTGGTTTCTTCTCACAAAGCAGCTTCTGGGATTCTTCCATTAGACGACATTGATGGGTAAGGTGGTCCTCTTTGCATAGCTTGCAAGGGAACTTCATTTTCCTTTTTTCCTTTTTACCCTCCTCGGCATTTTCTGTGTTTTTTGGATTTTGGTGGTTCCCCTCCCATTTCTTGCCCTTTTTTTTGTTATTGGGCTGTCGAGGGCCCTTTTGATTCGTCTGCACTTGTTGTACAGATTCTTTTTTTGAAGGGGGAGATGCAACCGAAGTTGCTTCTGCAGCAGACAAGGCGTGAGCCTGCTTTGTTAAAGCATCAAGCGCTGCAGAGTCTATTGAACCCACAATACCATCAGCATGTGGTCCAGGTTTAGGTTTACCTAAGTCTGTGTTAGACCCTGGTGCATCAGGAATAATCTCATATAAAATCCCAGACTAAGCATATACCAAGTCAAGCTCTTGGGTTCTTAAGATAGCTTCCTCTTCAGAGGATACCCCTGAAGTTGCAACTTCCTTAGAAATATAAGGAAGGAGTGATTTAAGATACCACTCTAATAAAAATGTTGGAGGGATGTCGGCTTTAATGAGCCTCTTTCTCCTTCGCCACTCTTCAATGTGGTCAAATAGGTGAGTGGCTTTGTTCTGTCGGAAGGTTGACAGAAGGTCTATACTAGCATCACACCGGACAGGAAGTTGAAAGTGATTCATAAAAATAGTAGCTAGATCCCAAAAAGTGCCATAAGCAGCTACAGGCAGTTCAATTTACCATTTGGCTGCAACACTTGTCAAGGTTCTTTGAAAGAGCCTCAACCGGATGGAATCATCATTCAATGAATTCGAGGAGCACTAGAGGTGAAACGTTGTGACATGATCACTAGGATCCTTACCGGTCTTTCCTTCAAACTTTGGAATGTCTAAGGGCAACTTAGTGGGAACAGGTGGCCATGCAGGATTATGACACACAAGGTCGTTAGTGAGTTTTGAAAGATATGGCAAGTTCAAAGTTTCCAGAAAAGGTAAACGCAGTCGTGCCGATGGCATTTGATAGACAGGAACCTGGTATTGGCAATTTCCCACTACCTGGTTCGTGTACTGCTGGTTGGGGTTTCCCCCAGCCATCGGTTGTGAGGTAAAAGCATTAAAATTCTTCCACCTGAAAGAAAGCGGATTACTTCCCGGGGCAGTGATCCATTGCGGTTGGGTGTAGGTGTAACAGACGGTGTCGTCATCGTACCCATAACAGGCATAGATGCAGAGGGGATCGATCCTACAACAAATGTGGAAGCAATAGTCTGAGTTACAGCCTGGAACTGTTGTGTAACAGGAGGCTGAGTGAAATTCACTGCAGGTATCCTTGTCAAAGGGACATTATTTGGTCCAAAAGTAGGGGTAGAAACTGAAGCATATTTCGAAGCTTGTGAGCTCAGCATGCCTAAAGTACCAGCATTAAAACTAAAGGACATAGTCGAAGCAGAAGTAGTCTACGACGAGCTCAGTGTTGCAGTGTTTGTGAACGAAGGATTAATAATCCTTGTAGCCATAGCTGTTGTGGGAGTTTTAGGAACTCCCTGCTCATCTCCTGGGTTAGTCATGGTGTATCCAAGTGTAAACAAGTACGCACTGTACTGAGGTTGTCCTATAAATCCTACAGGTACCAGTAGTGGATCGTTGGGTCCAGTCAAAGGAGGGTTGAAAGGAGGGTTAAACTCTCAAGGAGTTAAGTCTTCAACCTCAACAGTTCAAAGACCTGTTGATCCTGAAATCTGGGTTGTGGTTCTCCAAGTACTTCTGTTTCGCCCGTAAGTTCAAATGAACCATGGGAATCCGTCCTCCGGCGTCGCAGTGGAGGTGGAGGCTCCACAATGAGTGGGGGAAGGTTTTGCACCCTCCGAGACCTATGAAGAGGTTGGTCCTCCACAGCTATATAAAAATCAAACTAAGTACAAAACCTAGTGGCCACTACAACTAAGGATCAAATAACATACCACTAAAAAATTCCTAAGTGATCAAACCAGGAAAACAAGGAAAATACTCTTAGAATCAAGTCTGGGATGATGAGGGCCCAGAACAAACTAATAGAGTATCGACGGTCAGTTATGCGGTATCCAATGGAGGTCCTCTAGGTGCAATCATTTGAATCACCCAATCGCCCTCCTGGGATTACTACCAAAGGGTTACCTTCCGCGTCTGTCCGAGGTGAAGTGGAAATATCCGTCCACTCTACCTGTGTAGAGCCCTAGGGTTATGATACTAAGGATACCACCAATACGAAAAAACCTGGGGGAACTGTCGTTACCTCAAATTTGATTCAGAAAGATTCACCTTACAAGGTGAAGCTTGAAGATGACTATCAATATCCCATTAAAGGGGTAGGAGAAGCCTCCTACAATTTGGATTCGAAAATCCCATGAAGATGAAGGATTTGTTATATGTACCTAGTTTGAAGAATAATATTCTATCCATTTCAGCATTGGATAAGAAGGGATTCAAAGTAGCTTTCGTTGATGGAGGAGTTCTCATGTGGCCAAAAGGAAAGACCATTCATGATGAAATGGTGATTGGTGTTCAGGAAAAATTTTAGGGGCTAATATTAGCCCATGGGCTAAATTTAGGGGTTTTAATTTTTTAATGGGCTATTTTTTAATTAAACCATCATTTACTATGATTAGCCCAATTTTTATATATTTATTTTTAATAAATGGCACATTAGCCCCATAAAATATATAAAGAGACCGTAAATCTAACCATTTAGCCCTTGTTTGATTAGATTTGGAGCTCCCATAGCCCGTAAAATAAGCCCGCTCCCTTTAATTCGCCCAAATCTGTAGAAATGGTAGTTGCTGAGGGTAAATTCGCCCTTGAGCAATCATGGAAATCATGTTTTTTTGGTAAATTCACCCTTGAGCAATCATGGAAATCGGGTTTTTTTGGTAAATTCATCCATATATTATGGATTGAAATCGATTTTCTATTTTAATTCGCCCCAAATCGGGTTTTTTTTGTAAATTCGTCCAAGTATTATGGAGTGAAATTGATTTTCAATTTTAATTCTCCCCATATATAATTTTAGATTAAGATTGGCTAACACACAACCAATCTCAATCTAACAGTGGTATCAGAGTTGTTGTGAGTCCTCTGCCTGTGCTGAGTTACCATGGAGCCTGTGTGGCCTGTGCTGTTATGCTATATGCCTGAGATCAGTCCTGCATTCTACCTTTTTCCTTCTGCCCTCTGCCCTGTGAAATTAATGTACATATATAGGCGCTACCTGTAGCTCTTACTGTAGTAAGGAGGTGGATTGATTCAATCAAGAGAGAAGAATTCCGTGGAAGAAGATACGAAGAGTTCCGTAGAAGGTAGAGAGGAGGAATGGCTAAGAGAGAAAAAATAATCTGGCAAGCTCTGGAAATGAATGAAGATCATCCTTCGGTGGCATATAAGGCTGGGACATAGCTCTGCACAGGGACCATCTCCGAAATGGACCAAATTCGTCTATTCAACGACGTGAATCCAAGAACAGATTCATCAAAAGGCCAACAAAGTCATACTCATTCTCCAGAAGAATCTCCCCATGAAGATCAGACTATTATAGTTCTGTTTCATCATCCAATTCCTCCCCAGCTCTACAGGTGATGTTTTTAATGATCAGTAACATTATAAATTTTAGATTGATTTTTTCTCGTCATTATATTTCAATCATTCTTCATTTGTGTGTAGAGAAGAAAAGGATCCAGAGGTGAGAAAGGGCATTGAACAAATTGGCGGTGGCCCTGGTGAAGCTCGGGACATTGATGGGAAACCCATTAGACAAGAAGATGCAAGAGTGTACGTGTTCATTTGATTACTGGTTGTTTTTTTTTCCCAGGTAGCAAGAAAAACCTCCAGGAAAACAAGACGCTTCCCAGAAACTTGTGTGTTGTGGATCATTGGATGGTAAACATGAGTGTTTCCAATATTTGTGGATGAACTTACAATATAGTGCCTCTCACTTTGCTCACCCAGGGGATTCAATTTACGTATATTTTTGCGCTCACCGCCTCTCACCCACTGGAAACTGATAGAAACTCTCTGCATATTCGAATAAAAAAAAGTTGCATAGATCAGTGAGCCTCACCACCCCACCGCCACTCAACTGATAGAAACTCTTTGCAGATTCTAATAATAACTATTTACATAAATCATTGAGCCTCACTATCCCACCGCCACTCACCCATACATAATGATATGAGATGAATGAACATTGGACATGCTAATCGCTGGCCATATACTGATCCTTGTCGCTGTCGTTTGCAGAAACTAGTGAGCCCTACCGCTTTGAACCCAAGGGATTCTAACATGGAACATGTTAATCCCCTTGGGATTTGATGGTTTTCTAAATGAATTTGAGCATGAGATTTCATTGGATTTGAGCATGATATACAGTGAATATATAATAAAGTTTCAATGTTTGCTGGTTTTTTATATGAATTAGGTTTCAGTGTTTGATGGGTTTTTATGTGAATTAGGTTTCAATGTTTGATGGTTTTGTATATGAATTTGACCATAATATAGATAGATGGGTGTGATTATATGTTTAGGATTCAAAGGAAGGAAGTACAATGCCTTTATCTGACGGGAAAAGGAAGTTTGGAAGCAAGAGCACAGTCTACAGTAGCCGCTAACGTGAGGGAAGGCAAAGTCGAGGAAAATGCTGGAGCTTGTGCAACTCTTCGCTGATGTATATAGTTCAGTATATTGTTCATGATTTTCGGTTTCTTGTAGTTACAGATAAATCCTGTCTCGTTTTCAACTGTATTGCAGCATCTTTGAAACAAGCGTGAATGTAAAAGAGTCATCTTAGAAACAAGAATATTGCATCTTTGAAACTATTGTAACTATGAAAGATTGTTATCTTTTAATCTTTGGAAACAAGAAAATGGGATATTTGAAGTTTGCTATAATGCAATTCACAGAACATTCCTTGTAAACGCCATTTATCTTTTAGAATGTAATTGATACAATATCTTGTGAATGCATCAAGTGAAGTTATATCTTTTGAAAGAGGAGGATTGGAGCAAGCCTTGAAATAGTGCTTAAAATAACCATAAAAGGAAAGATTTTAAAATTGTAGAGTGAAGTTATATCTATTGAAAGAGATTTGAGATTTTAAAATTGTAGAATGAAGTTATATCTATTGAAAGAGATTTGAGATTTTAAAAATGTAGAGGGACGTTTTATATATTCAAAGAGATGGAGGATTGGAGCGGGCCTCGAAATAGTGCTTAAAATAACCATAATTTTAAAAATGTAGAGGGAAGTTTTATATATTCAAAGAGATGGAGGATCGGAGCGGGCCTCGAAATAGTGCTTAAAATAACCATAAAAGGAAAGAGATTTTAAAAATGTAAAGTGAATATATATTTTTCACTCTTTTTCAAAGATGTCCACTCTTTTTCAAAAGATGGGAAAGTGGAAGACCCCTTCTTCTAAGGGAAAAGATGGGAAAGAGGAAGACCTCGTAGGAAGATGAGGGAAAAGATGGGAAAGAGAAAGACCTCCTAGGGGTAAAAGATGGGAAAGAGGATGACCTCCTAGGAAGATAAGGGGAGATATCTAGGTGTGGAAGTCAATCTCATGCAAAGTGAATCTCTTTTTCTCGCAAAAATATCTATTACGAAATCTAAGATGTACACAAGGAGGAAGACCCAGAAACGAGACATAAGACGAGGGCATATCAAGTCCATATTTAAAAGATGGAAAGTGAATCTAAGTCCATCTTTAAAAGATGTAAATTGAATCTCTCTCACACAAAAGGATTCTTTGAAGCAAAGATCAAAGATGTGTATACTTAAATATGGAAAGTGAATCTCTCTCACACCAAAAGATCCAATGAAGCAAAGATCATCCAATAAGCAAAAAAATCCATCCAATGAAGCAAAGATCACATATGGACACTTAAATATGTAAAGTGAATCTCTCTCACACAAAAAGATCCAATGAAGCAAAGATCAAAGATGTACACTTGAAAGATGTAAAGTGAATCTCTCTCACACATATAGACTTTGCATCTTTGTTTATAAATCTTACAACGAAATGAATTAATACCTATTTTGATATTAACTTATGTTGAAATGGATCTATCTATAGTGTCATCTGAAGGAGAACATAATTTCATATAAACTAAACATCTAAAGTTTGAACATCAATGAACAAAAATCAAGCCACTCAGCATACATGGAGTTTTGAATAACAAAATCTAGAAAACCACAGCAGCCATGCATCTAATAGAACATAACCTATTGGTGTCCTAGAGAAATAATATATATGGTTCCTTCAGGTTTTCCTTGTATTTGAGAATGCGAAAGTGGTTTGTATTTTCTGTGTTTTTGTGAAATGGTAGGAAAACCATAAAGACAATTTTAGGAAAAATGTGTATCTCTATGTTCTCATTTAATTCGTTTTGTTTATTTTTATGATATGTTACATGGTTGGGTAATGATGACTTGGGAGTATTAGATGCCAAAATAAGGATTGCTTTATACATTTTTTATTTTATTTGTGTTATTTACTATATATTTCATGAACTTTACCTTGATTTTTTCTCAGTCAATCATGGTAGCGATAAACCTGATTATGAAGGCTCTTGAAATCATAGTAAAAAATATGTCAATTGTATTAATAACTTATATTTTTTCACTGATTCCCATCAATATTTATTAGGAAGAATATTGTAAAGTGTGAGACATCCCCTTGCAGTGTGCAAAAAATGAGCTAAGAATCACAATTTTTAAAACTTGAACCAAATGACTTTCCTATTTATAATATGCACAAAAAGTGTTTAACAAAATGGCTAAAAATGTCATTTCATGGAATGCGATGATTATAGGTTTTGTTCAGAATGGGAATGGCATGGAATCCCTAAACTTCTTTCTTCAAATAAAACTGGCAGGGATTAAACCAAATGAGGTCACATTTACCAGTCTTCTCAAGGCTTGTGCTGGCTTTGTAGCTCTAGAGAATGGTAATGAGATTCATAACCACACCATCAAAACTGGGTTTGAGGTAGATGTCTATGGAGGGAGTTCCCTGATTAATATGTATTCCAAGTGTGGAAGCATACAAAATGCACATCATGTTTTCTACAGTATGCCAAAGTGGAATGAGGTTTCTTGGAATGTTATGATTGCAAGATATGCGTAGCATGGAAGTGGTGAGGAGGCACTACGACTATTTGAAGAGATGCAACATGCTCGTGTCATGCCCAACAATATCACTTTCATTTATGTTATGTCTGCATGCAACCACGTAGGCCTAGTTGATGAAGGACACCACTACTTTAATTGCATGATAAAGGACCATATCATTACACCAACGATGGACCATTATGCTTGCATGGTTGACCTTCTTGGCACGGTTGGGTGCTTGGAAGATGCAATGGACATAAACAACAAAATTCCTTTTGAACCTAGCACTATCATTTGGCAGACATTGCTTGGAGCATGTAGAATCCACTGGAACATAGATCTAGGGCAATATGCAGTAAAATGCATTCTTGAATTGGAACCTCAAGATGCTGCAACATATGTGCTTCTGTCAAATACCTATGCTTTGGCTAGAAGATGGGATGTTGCAGAAAATATTAGGAAACTGATGAATGAGAAGGGATTGACGAAAGAGACAGGATACAGCTGGATTCAAGTCCATAACAAGGTGCACAAATTCATTGCAAGAGACACATCTCACCCACAAACAAACGAGATCTATGCAAAATTGGATGAGTTGACCATGCTCATCGAGATGGCAGGGTATGTGCCTGATACTAACTTTGTGCTTTATGATGTGGAGGAGCAACATAAGAACATTTCTTCTTCTATCATAGCGAAAGACTAGCCATTTCTTTTGGACTTATTAGTATACCCTCAGGGATGCCTATGGTAATTGTCGAAAACCTACGTCTTTGTGGCGATTGTCACACTACCACTAGTTCATTTCCAAGATTGTTGGGCAGGAACTTGTTGTCAGGGATGCAAATCGATTCCATCATTTCCAGGATGGTATGTGTTCTATGCACTGTGATAGTTAGAGTGAGGTACCAAACTACCACCAAAAGAGGGCTTGCTATGTGATGATTTATTAATATTTATCTCCTATTATTATTTTTTAAATATGTTTTCCTATTACTATATATGATTTTAAACTTTATTGAAAAATTCTCCAAGACTTCACAATATTTTATAATTTAGTAAAATATTCGCCAAGTCTTTATAAGGTTTTATGATTTTGTGAAAGATTTGCCAAGACTTTACAAGGTTTTATAATTTAGTGAAAGATTCGCCAAGATTTTACAAGATTATATAATTCAATGAGAGGTTCGCCAAAAAATTATATATAAACAATATAACATTGATAAAATAGCCTTCATATTTTCCTATATATCATGGGGATTCGCCCAATTATTATATATAGAAATTTGGGGGGGGGTCTTAAAACTTTCCCTGTTGGTGTTGAAGAAGGAGGACTATGCAAATTGAAGGGACACTTAGATTCAACACTAGTTCATAGTATTATGAATCCAAGTGAGCTAAGGCATAGAAGACTTGCTCATTTGAACTATAAAGAATTTTTTTATCATAAGCAAGGTGGTAACAGGTTTTCCAGAGATCCAAGTGGAGCATGATGGTGTATGCAAAGGATGTGCACAAGGAAATAATGTGAAGAACCCGTTTCCAAATAGTGACGGCAAAGACAAATGAATCTTAGACATTATACATTCATATGTATGTGGACCAATGTCAACCACTTCAATAAGCAGGTATGAATACTATGCTTCATTTATTGATGATTACTCTCGTAAAACTTGGATTTATTTCTTGAAAGATAAAATTGAAGTGTCTATTAAATTCAAAGAATTCAAAGCTCTTGTAGAGAATCTATCTAAAAAGAAGATTAAGACCTTGAGGTCAGATTATGGAGGAGAATTTACATCAGAAAGTTTTGAAGCATTCTATAGATAAGTTGGGATTAGGAGGGAGCTCACTACTCCCTACTATCCACGCCAAAATGGTGTAGAAGAGAGAAAGAACCGAACAATAATGAAAGCAGTAAAGGCCATGCTACATTATCAAGACTTATCGATGCACCTATGGGAAGAAGCATCTAGGACTGTTGTGTATGTGCATAATAGAATCTCTCACAGTGCACTTGGGAACAAGACACCAGAAGAAATGTTTACAGGAGAAAAGGCAGAGGTCAACCACCTGAAGATATTTGGTTGACCAGTGTATGTACATGTTCCAAAAGAGAAAAGGTGGAATTTGGACTCTTCATGAAAGAAGGGGATTTTTGTTAGATACAGTGATACATCGAAGGCATATAGAATCGATATCCTCGGTTATAGATAGATTGATATTAACAGAGATGTTACCTTCAATGAGGATACAACCTTCAACAGATTCAGGCAGACTCATTCAAATGAGGTCCATGATGAAGAGACTGTAGCTCCTAGAGTTTTAGAGACAGGTATAGATGATAGTGTTCTAGAAGAGCATGTTCCAAAGGACCATGATATGACAAAACCATAGAGACCTATATACCCACCTCAAGAAATGATTTCACATATGAGAAAACCAACTTGGGTTCGAGATATTATTCAGGATGAAAGAAGTATGGTGCTCTAGATGGATCCTCCAGATAAATCAAAAGACCTCGACAATATTCCAACTATGTGGCACTATTATGCAACATCATTGATGCAAAACCTTCCAATTATGAAGAAGCAACCGACAAGAAAGTATGGAAGGATTCCATGATCAAGGAATATCAGTCGATTATGAAGAATGATGTTTCGGATGTGGTTTTGATACCAAAAGGGAAGTCAGTAGTAAATTCCAAATGGATCTATAAGACGAAGCATGCAACTGATGGCGGTGTCGAGAAATACAAGGCAAGGTTCATGGCTTGTGGATTCTCCCAGAAAGAAGGAATAGATTATGAGGAGACATTTTCCCTTGTGGTAAGATACACTTTAACTAGAGCTATACGTGTGATGGCTGCAAAGTTGAAGTGGAAGGTACACTAGATGGATGTGAAGACAAATTTTTTGAATGGTGTAATAGAAGAGGAACTGTATGTGGAGAAACCACAAGGATTTGAGACACATGTGTGCAAATTGAAGAAATCCTTGTATGGGTTGAAGCAAACACCCATAGCATGGTATGGCAGGATTGACAATTTCCTGATGAGCTTGGGATTTACCAAGAGTAAAGCAGATTACAACCTTTACTACAAGGTTGTGGACGATGGAACAATAATACTAGTGTTATATGTAGATGACCTATTTCTGATAGGGATTGAGAAGCTCATCAATGAATGAAAGAAGAAGCTTGTTGCAGAGTTCAAGATGAAAGACCTAGGTATGATGCATTACTTATTGGGTCTAGAGGTATGGAAGAGAACATGTGAGATTTTCCTTAATCAAGGAAAATATGTTGTGGAGATCCTGAAGAGATTCGGGGTGATGGATTGTAAGGCCATGCCTAAATCGATGGTGACAAACTTGAAGTTATTTAGTGATACTTCATCAGAGACAACGGATGTCACCATGTATAGATAGATGATTGGTTCGTTGATGTACTTAAGACAAGATATATGCTTTGTCGTGAACACTTTGAGTCAGTATATGGTTGAGCCGAGACGTGTTCATTTGATTGGTGCAAAGCATGTGATGAGGTACCTAATAGGCATGATTGATTACAAACTCAGATATGTTTCAAATTATGAGATCATACTGCATGGCTATGTTGATTCATACTGGGTTGGTAGTGTCGTCAACAAGAAGAGCACTTCAGGATGTTGCTTCAGTCTGGGGTCAGCTATGATTTTGTGGCTCATCAGGAAGCAGACTAGTGTGGCTCTCAGTATGACCAAGGAAGAGTATATAGAAACATGTATAGCCAGTGGCGAAGCTATGTGGCTTCGAAAGTTGCTTGTAGGTTTGTTTGATCTTGAGTTAGAGGTGACTTGTATCTATTGTGAAAACTAGAGTTGCATTTAAAGTTGTCAGAGAACCCTATGTTTCATGATAAGTACAAGCATGTCAATATTAGGTACCATTACATTCGTGATATGGTACATAAGGGAGTTGTGAAGCTCTAGTATGTTGCGACAGACGATCAGATAGCCGATGTGTTGACCAAGCCTTTGTCAAGGGTAAAGTTTGAGTACTTCAGGGAAAAACTTGGAGTGGTTAAGAGGGACTTCCCTCGTGAGAGGGAGTTATGTGTTACATATGTGATTCCAGGAGGCAGTAGCACACTGAGTGTGGTAGCAGCAGGTGGTCATCCACAGGCACGTTACTGACTGAGGAACCAGTTGGTCTGACCTTGCACAAAGTCAGGGGTACCCAATATTCGGGACTGGAATATAAGCAGGTCATGTGGATTGGTGGATTCCCAGCCTTCGGGCTAGAGGGCCTTCCTGAGTGGGTAGGAGGATTCCTATCCTTGGGCTAGCTGGCTAGTGTGTGTGCACTAAATCGGCTAACATCCAGGGTTAGATGACCACATTCTATGTGATATGTATTCCTGGTGGTGCCAACTAGAGGATTGCCTAGTTCCGTGTGAGCTTGATGCCCAGTTCTGTGTGAGTTGTATGGTTTCCTAGTTCTGTGTGAGCTAGACAAAAATCTCATATGACGTAATGCGCACTCCTGGCCTGCTCCCACTAGTGAGATGTTATGATGCTATGATGAGATACTGGATGCATGATGTGACATAATGGCTTGCTCAAACATAACTTCTAGTGATGGATAGATTCATTAAAAGGTTAACAAGTGGTAAAGTACAAGATAACAGAAGCAGTGTTGAAGATTGTGTCAGAAGAATACCTTCCTTCCTGAGAGGGAGTGTTAAATTAAGATGCAACTTCAGAAGATATTCTTATTGTATTTGTCTTATTGTATCATATTGTATTTGTCATATAAATCCCTAAAAGAACAATGTTGTATTGTACTTGTAAAATATGTAATGTCAAATCAAGAAGATTCGAGAAGAAATGTAAAATAAACAATATTATGTTGTCCCCTAGAGAGGTCGGCCCCATAAGGAAAATTCACCCGAAAAACTAGTATAAATAGAAGGTTCACCCTCCTGATTTAGATATACACTCACAACAAGCAAATTTGCTATACCAAAGAAGAATAAGACTGTTTTGGGTTCTAGAAGACTTGGAGGACATCTATCTCTTGATATGGGGTTTGATCTATGCTTCTTGTTGATAATGTGAGAGGGTTTTCCCGTGAGAGGGTTTTCCCAGGATAAATCTTTGTGTCTTTGTATTTACTGTTGAATGTCTTTCTTTTAGTGATCCTAATGTATGCAATTATTGTGATATGGTATGCTAAATGATTAAAAGTCTAACATAATTGCTTGAAAGTAAAAATTCTAACAATATATGTTGAAGATAATATTGACAATATCTATAACCCAAATGTGGATGGAGTCTTTTCCAAGGATGAAAAATAATTACTGGCCAAGCTTGAACATATGAAAGCATACATTCTCAAGATTGATGAGGAATATTGGAGATTAAAAAGTAGAGCTATATGGTTCTCTCAAGGAGACAACAATACACAATTTTTTCATAAATATGCCAATCATAGGAGGAACTATAATGTTATCTAGGATATCAACACTGCAAATGGAAATTGGGTAAATTCTCAAATAGAATTGGAAAAGGAAGCTAGGTCACACTTTGCATCCCATTTTAAGGATCCTGGAAGCACTAATATTGCTTCACAAATGCAGGTGATTAGAAAATACCCTACTTTCATTTTTGAAGAAGAGGGGAAAGTGATTGCTAGAACTGTTACATTACAGGAGATTGAAGATATCTTGAAGAAGTTTGATAGATCCAACAGTGCACGACCTTATGCCTGGACGGTGGAGTTCTTTTTAGAGTTTTTTTATTTGACGAGGAAGGATATATTGGAGATGGTAGAAGAATCCAGAACAAAAGGCTATCTTATTGGTATAGTAAACTTAACCTTTATTGCACTGATTCAAAAAAGTGGGAAACCTAAAAATTTCCAAGAGTTCATACCAATTACATTGTGCAATTTGATCTACAAGATTATTACTAAAATTATTTCCAATAGACTCAAATCCAAAGTAGCAGAAATGGTGACTAAAGAAAAGATTTGCTTCATTTTCAATAGACAGATACTAGATGTTGTTGGCATCACGCAAGACTGTCTACACTTTGTCAAGGCCAAAAAATTAGATGCTTTAATATTGAAAATGAACCTAGTTAAGGCATATTATAGGGTGGACTAGATTTTTTAAAAGATTGATGCTTCTTTAGATTGGTCTTCCACTGGTAGAAACTGGATGGATCGTGGCATTTGTGACAAGCGCTTTCTTTATTGTACTTATTAATGGCACCCCTACTAGTTTCGTCAAGAGTAGTAGAGGATTGAGACATGGGTGCCCCTTTTCCCCTCTACATTTCTACTTGTAGCGGAAGGTCTTAGCATATTGATAGACAATGCCAAGGGAGAGGGAATAATTGTTGCGGTAAAGATTACTACTAAGCAGTCCATCACACATATACTTTCTATTGATGATGTCTTAATTTTTGGAAATGGTACTTTGGAGGATTGGCAAGCATTTTCAGACATTATTAAAGGTTTTGTGAAGCATCAGGTATGGAAGTCACTCCCATTAAGTCTGGCTTTTTGAGGAGTGGCATGGCAGATGAGGTATTTGCACTTATCCAGAATTTGTTCCCTTTCAAATATGATTCTATTAATATAGGATTCAAATATCTTGGATATTTATTAAAACCAAATATCTATTTAGCTAAATATTGGCACTGGTTAGTCAAAAAAGTAGAGAACAAGATCGGACACTGGTATTTTAGATGGCTAGAATTGGGTGGAAAACATACATTAGTTAATTTTATACTGGTTAGTATTCACATTTACTGGATGTGATCCACCACAAAGATAATGAGAGATAGAAAGGAAAATTTCTTATGTTTTTATCTAAATAGTGCATTCTTGCTTATGTTTTTATCTCAACTGTGTATAAAGAAGTAAGTGAGGGATTGTAATTAGTTGTTTTTTTCTAGACTACACATATTGATATTTATATTTATGTTTATATTAACTCAATAACTTTCTTGCTAAAGATAGTAGCTATATCTTTGGTGATGTGCTTACATCTCTAATTAGTCTCTCTTAGCTAGAAAGCCTTAGAATAAAGTTTACTATTTGCATATAGTATAAAATCATATTTGAGACTTGAGATTAGAGAGAACCTTATTGTTGAAAAGAGCATTTCACCCTATCAACATCACTCCAAATCAAATCCTACTCATAATATATTTAATCTTAACATTTCTTCCATCTAAGTCCCATATTTGAATAGAAGTGTGGGATGAACTTTGTAGGGCTCGTCCTAGTTATAAGCTGTCTAATAGTGTTCATTAGATCCTATATCTTCAGTGTCAACCATCATCCCCAGTCAAAATAACATAGAGCATGGAGAGGGTTTCGAAATAGGCACGGAAAAGGACCTAAAAGATCCCAAAAGTGTTGCTTATAAAGTGTTTCATGGGGGGGAGAATTGGTGTATTTAATGAGGGTTTAGTCATATCCATCATAACAACTGGGTTTTAAGGTAGCACTGGTTTTGTTAAGAATGTGTTAAGGTAGCACTCTTTCTAGGATTCCAAACTTGCCTTTGAATTTAGGGGATCTAAATCTTTCACTTCTCTCAACACTGTTTTGAGGTAGCACTATTTTTTTCCCTAGGTAAATTAACAAATTGATAGATGAAAAGATGAGTGGGAAAATTTGTTACATAGGATGATGCACCAAGTGTTAATTTTAGTCCATTGCATAAATTGGCCTGATTTTGGTAGTGTTTAGGTCATGAAATTACAACTCTATAATGAAGAAAATGAAGAAAATAACTCTATAATGCATTTCAAAGTGCAAGCTTATCAAGATATTTCCAATAAGGCATCACATAAGCATTAATTTTAACATCTAAATTTGCTATTAAGAAACCAGCCTTATATTCTTTGCTATAAAGCAAGGATCTATATGATATATCCAGGATCAATAAAAAGGAAAATAACAATATGGAAAACCATGATCTTATGCAACTTTTAGGATAATTTAAGACTATTACCCTTCGGAGGTTGAAGAAGATTTTCCTTGAGATTTTCCCACTGTTCACTGTACCTAGATCTTCATCAATGATGATATGTTCACTCTCATTGTTCAGTATTCCCTCTTCATTGTCCATGGAACCCCTCTCCTCTATCCATGTGAATCTAAATGTCTGCTTCACAACCCATAGCTAAATAGAAACCACTAACAGACTTATCAAAAAAGGAATGTGTTCCTCCATCAATCTGGAAGGGTATTACACCATACACTATTCGAATGTTCCTCCATGAATATTGTAAAGTATATACTATTAGCTAAATAGAAACCACTGGCATCCTTATAAAAAAATGATTGTGTTCCTCCATGAATATGGAAGGATATTACACCATATACTATTCGATTGCGAGGATCCATGAATGTGTGTTCAAGCATATAATATTCTCTTATATACCATCCAACTAAATACATATTAATCCAAGTAATTCCTTTCTAACAAAATATTTCCCGCTGTTATGGTTAGGTAGAAAAAAAAATTTCCCTTATGCTCTAGGAGGCTGATTTTCTTCATTTCCCAATCTTGTTTAGCCTCCTACATTTGGATAAGCCTAGTTGTTTGAGGTGCCTACATTTTTCGTAAGCCCAGTTGTTTGAGGTGCCTACATTTTATTGATTAGGTTGGGTTGAGTGTCCCGCAATTGCTTGATGTCATCTTGTTGCTTGCAACCAAGGAGGAATTCAAATCCCATAGTCCTGTCTTGTTCCTAATACACTTGGGTTGTTTGGAGGTGTTGGAAAAAACCATCTTGGATTGGCATTTGAAGTGGTTGTCAGAAAAGGGGGAGGTGGACCAAGTGGATGATGTTGGGGTCCAGGTGTACCAGTTGGAGGAAATTGAGGGACCTGTATGTTTATAAGGTCTTGGAAGAGACGTGTATTGCCCGCGATTTGATCAAATAGGGCCATCCTCTTCATCTCGATCTCCTCCACAGTTTTGTCCACCTCCTCCCTTCCCACATTCTCCTTTTTTTGTCTTTGTTGGACCTTTCTTTGTTCAATTTTGTCCCTGGCTAGTTTCTTACGGTATTATTTTTCCTACCTTTGCTGATCTCTTTTCATCCTTTCATGCTTTCATGATTCCGCTTGAACAATCTTTGCTACCCTCCTATCCTTTTCAAGTTCGTTCTTCTTTAGTTTCATTTCCTACATCTCCTTTTTCTTTAGTTCAGAGTCGGCCAAAAGTGTGATGTAGTCATATGATGTAAGTAGTTGTGAAATTCTGCTTAATCGAAGAAAATATGTTGTTCCTTCCCTTTCCTTTCTACTCACTTTATACACTTTAAACCTTAGGAAATGTCCAAGTAGTGGGGAGCCACATGGCTAGTTTTTAGTATCAACCGAGATTTCTGCTTCATTTGTGTTGTCTACACCTTTTTCTTCATCCCTTGCAGTGTCTCCTTCTACACCAACTGCATCCACGTAATAGTGGTCAACTTCATTGTTCAGGTATGTTGGCAGTGAAGGCATGCCAGGGATTTCTTCATTGGTGCTAGTAACAACATGTTTGTTCATATTCATCATTGCATCTGCTAACCACTCGGGATGCGGTACCTGGATTGGAAAGGTCCTTGTTGTGCTTCACATCCTTCAACCATAGCTGATCCAGTAGAGTCATCATGTATCTACCCTACATGTTCAGTTTGAGTTTGGTGTGTTCCAACTCCCATGCTTGATTAAACTGCATCAGTAGCATTGATGTGACCACCATATTGAGTTTCATTGACATGTTCATTGTCATCACCCAATGGCTGGACCTGCCTTTGCAAGTGGGATAATATGTTGACCATAGTTGTTGCATCTTCTGCATCATCTACGCCTTCGAATGCTCGGCTACAAGCCATTTCATTGATGAGAGAATCATAATCTAGTGGCCATATTCCAGTTCGCTTAAAGCCAATCTTGATATTTGAGGGTGTCAATACCCTTTTAAAAGCATTACTTGCAATTTCTGCCAATTCATCCCTTTTTACCTCTATCTTAGGTTTATTGTCCATCCATGACACTCTATGGGTCCTGAAGAAACACTTAAATAGACCTAACACACTCATGTCAAGCAGCTGCAACCTATGATTGGTATGTGTTGGTGGAGTCAACAAGTCGATTCCTATCATGTTTTCCTTCTAAAAAATTTTGTAGAGCTATGTGGCTGCCATGACCATCAAAAATCAGCAAGTGTCTATTTTCTGGAGATACACCACCTGGCACGGATGCAGAAAAATGGAAAACCAATTCATGAATAGTTCTTTAGTCATCCATGCATTGGGATGAGAAGCCATGCATGCTCTCGACTCATAGTTCTTGATGTAGTTCTTCAGTTGGGTCTTTCCATTGAATAAGTAGAATCCAGGGGTTGATGATCCAATTGATTTATGCAACAAATAATAGTAAACCACTCCCTGCTCTTAGGAAGAATTTTGGGCACATTCTTGCTACCTCTCTTGGTCACTACCCCCATGCATCAGTTATTCCCTACTTGTAATCATGTTCTATCAAAGTTCCATATACGGGCTGGACCATATGAGTGTCTCGGCCATATGCACACGACATAGTGTCGTAGAACTTGGCCACAACACTTTGTCTCTATCTAGGCCCTCCTCTGTTCACAAGACAAGTTTTGGGTGTCTTCCCTTGAAACCTTCCCACCATGATTTCCCAAGAAACCCATCTCTGAATGGATTTGGACTTGACTGGAATATTTGTGCCACATCTGATTTAAGTTGTATCAACTCTATCCCATGGACCATTTCAGCCTTCTCCTTACAGCAAACAACCACTTCCTCTTGCTCCTGTTTTAGTCAACACTATAAGAGGCCCTTTCCTCTTTGTATGAGTCATAACATTCAACCAATAACGCAAAGACATAGGTCCAATCCCAAATTTCCTTGTAGATTCTCTCATCAAATACCCATTGAATTCTACATCATTAATCGTTGTCAACATGTCCTCTTTTTTCCAACCCCTGATAGCATTGATATTCTTGCTCGAACCAACTCCATGCACTTTGGTTGGTGGTGTAGCGACATTGAATGACTCTTCCTGGGGATGGTTCTCATCATTTATATTGGAATTTCCTTGAACTATGTTTGATGGTTTACCGACATCAACTGCATTTGTATTGGCATCGTGGTCTGTTTCTTCATATGATCTAGTCCGCCACATTTGTTCACCCCTCATTGATCATCTTCGTGCCATCCTTTCTCACTCAGCATGGTTCCCTCTTTCCATGACTATATAAACTTGTATTACAGTGACAACCATTAATGTTTATATTTTAGATGCATGTACATTTGTATAAATATGAGTCTATCCTTCAACAATAGAGCTAGTAGGGTTGTTTGCTAATATCCAATCTGTACATGATCTTAGTTTTTGTATATATTCAAATCCATATAAATATGATTGTTTATAGACACTTGTTCTTCTCTTCCCTACAATACCTAGTAGCTATTCGTTTTCTTTGAGGATGAAAAAGTAGCATTACTTGTTAGTTGTTTCTATGCTATATTTGTTGTTTCTATGCTATTTTTTGTCTTTGTTTCAGTGGTGTGCATAGTATTCTATTGCTTTTGGAAACAATAAGCACAAATAGTTTTACTATCTAACAACTAAATCTCCACTGAATCACTAGAGTGGATAAATGCCAAGACTCACAGCTCCTCAAGTAGCAATTGAGATACTTGGTTATAGATTCACTTGGTCTGTCTCTATGTAAAGTTGGAGAAAGTCTTAATTGTTTTTCCTTTGATATAGAATAGGGTTGCTTGGTTCACTTGCAACCATACATTTAGGATGATCTATAGCATTTTTTTTGCTAGGTATGTAATTCTGCATTGTATACCTGTAGTATGGGGGACTTAGAAGTGTTATTCAGTCTCGCATATCTCATTCACAAACTCATTTCTAGATTAATAAGAGGTTTTTGTTGGCACTTTTGACTTAAGTATAGCAGCAACCAATAGCCTGGTCATGTATACGTCTTGCAACAAAGGCATTTTCAGCTGAGTATAGAAAGGGAAATCTTCTTGGGTAGAAAGACTGGATATGCTTCCTCCTAGAGTGGTTTTAGTGTGCACAGCTTTAGATCCACTAATTCTATATCATCATTGTACTAAGTTGTTGATATCAACCATAAATTTTTACTTGGCATTTAGAAAATGCCACTAAGAGTGAAAAAGAATAGTCTATGCTCTTAACCTATTTCTTTGGAAACATTCATTGAGTAGGCTGTATTTCATTAGCTCACCTCTAGAGTACTAATAGGTTTCTTCGGGATTGAGCACATGTTCACCATATGTATTAAAAGTTGATTTTCATGACTTCTTATGTAGCTATGTTGCATTCATGAAATGAGGATGAAATAGGTTTAGGGTGGTTCTATTATTATCATCAGGCTTGCACTTTTTTTATATAATGCCTTCAAAATACTGTGATATGTATGTATTGCATAATCGTGACATAGTATATAGTTTCACTATTTGACACTCTTGACATGGTCTATAGTTTCACAGTTAAATAGGTGGGCATATTCGTGGGATCCCTCATAGGCTATATGGGGAGAATTCTGAATTTTTTCCCCTCAAATTAGGCCCATGGTGGAATTAGAGTTCCCAACAATGCCAATGGTAATAACAGCTTGTTATGTGCAAGTTAACTTCAATACTTTCAAGGGTTGGAATATAAAGTTGTATTGTGGTTGTAATGTAAACTCGAATATGTTGGAATATTCTCACCATCATTTTTTTATTTTGCATGCCTACATGAAATTATACATGCATCCAGTCATCTGCATGCAATTGCATGCATCCACTCATTAGTATGGAACTCTCCCAGCACCTAGTTCTTATTTTACAGCCCCCAGGAGCCTGTTTCTCCTCAGTTTTAGCACTCCTAGCCATTGATGCACCCTTGTTTTCATCACTAGAGCACAAGTGCGCCTTATTCCACCTATTTAGGATTTACTTCAGTTAGTTGGTTGGTTGATGACTCAGCTCCTTGATTCAGGGACAAATTGATCAGTTAACTGACTGTAGCACTTAGATAAGCACCTACTAAGACTAGTTTGAGCTCTACTGACTACTGACAGCTCCTCATGCGCCCACATTGGAGTCTCCTTCCCTAAATCAGTTCCCATGCACTCAGTTAGACTCATTTGACTGATTAGTTGACCTTTATGACCACTGCCACTGGTTTGGATGATGTCTCCAATGCTATCCAAGCCACACTTTGAGGATAATTCGAATGACCTTAGAGGCATTAAAATCTTATTTTCATTGTATTCAGTTATTATTCACATTACAGAGTGCTAGCTTACAGTTGATGTGTGATACAACAATTTTTCTCCATTTTCTGTGTAATGAGTGATTATTGATTCAACATTTCTTCTTCTTCTTTCTGCACTACATGATTAAATTCTAGTGAGGTCTGCTACTGCTGAGTGATCCTAGCTCTAAAATATTACAAAATACACATCTCTATTTTGGGTTCAAAAAGGTCTTATGTCAAGGGTCTTTAGATCTATAGGACTGGGACTGGTAATGCGCATGGATAATTTCCTGTATTAGGGAAATGGGAAGGCCTTGAGCATGAAAAAAAGAACATAAGGTTTATGGAAAAGCAACACAATCAAGTAATTAAGTTTAGCTATAGTATAAATATAGTATACGTATGTGTTAATATTCATGGTATAGTAGAATTGTTTGATAATGTTGCTGGTGTTGTTTGAGGCCTCTTCTCGATGATCCCTTCAAGCAGTGGTTGAGTGAGTAAAGTGAAAATAGTGGATATGTGTGGTTGATTTATATAATTGTGAGTTGGTTTTGACTGGCTCTTTGAATTGGCATGGATTGAAGTCTTGTGTTTCTGATTGTGTGGTTGCGATCAATTGGAGTATGATCCAATGGTTATGACTCTCATCCTAATGATATTTGTGATTTCCTGTAGAATGATGGTTGATATTCTATGTGCATTGTTGATTTGATTGTGTTGGTTCATAGTTAATTCATTGCATGCTAAATGTAGGGTGTGTTGGTGAAAAATGGGTTGGTGATAAATGCAACAGGTGAAGCTGAACATCTCATCTCCCTTTGTTGTGCAGGTGTTATTCCATTTTTGGCTCATGGTAGCCTTGATGATGGAACATATTCTCTTTTAGTCATTTGTTGGGTTTGATTATATGGTTCTATTGTACTCTTTAGATTGATTTTGGTAGGAGGTTTTAAGTTTTGATTGATCTTGTGTGTCAGATCACTGCGGGATGTGGCAGTGATAAGATGTTGTGCAAGGAATATTGGTCTAGGATATGATTGATACAAGTGTCTTGTAAGGAATATATTTTAGACCTGCACGGTTTGTCATAGAAAGCTAGATACTGGTAAGATGTGGGCCTAGTTATATTATTGCCACCTTTTCTAATTTTTTTGGGCATTTTATATAATTTAAATGACTATTTTATGTTATTTATATAGATGCATTGGATTATGTTAATGGATGTGTGAGGTGACCACAAAACTCACCACATTTGGTCCCTACCCTACATATGGTGTCTTCCCCCTATTTTCTATGAATCAAAATTTGAATATGAAATAATTTGAAAAAGAATCCCTGAAAATTTTGAAGCAATAAAGAATACTTACAAAGATAGTAATAATTTTGTTTTCATCTGAAAAAAAATTAACTTGCTATTAATAATAATCAAAGTTACATCAATATTCTATAGGACTGGTAATCAATATAATCTATCATATGCAACCCTCACTTATTAATCAATTCAAAACTTAAAACAAAAAAATGAACCATCTCCTTTATGAACATTTGAAACAACAAATTTTTTTCCTACTTCCACTCAGTAAGATATGATAAGCATGCTAACTTACATAATATACAAGTTCAAAAGACAGTTAATAACCCAAGATGATATCTATAAACATACTTAATTGACCTTATCCTTTTAAAAGACTAATGTTGAGCCAACATCAATCCTCAATCCATCAATGTACTCCTCAAAGTGAACAAAATTGTCCATTAAAATAACAGCCAACTTTGGGAGATGATCCTCCTCCTGATTATATTCTCTAAAAATGTGAGAAAAGGAGATGTAAACTAAAGTTTTGATATGATCTCTAACCATGTTGAGCCACCAGTCAATAGAAATAACATGAAGATCATAGTTGCCTCTAGCCCATTCAATTATGACTTTTGAACCACCTAAAACCTATAAAGATTCAATACCTATTTTTTTGCAAACCAAAGAAGGAACCATAAAGAGATAAGATCAACTTTGTTATTTGTCCCATATCCCCCACCTCATCCAAAATTTGATCAAATGCCCAAGTTTAATTTTCAGAACCCCACCTGCTTAACACATCCCACCCTTTTCTGCCCCATCAAAACAACCAGTAGGAATATTAACAGATAAACATGGCCTTATAGCTTGTCTCATCTTGATCTTCTTCCTTTCATTAGAGAAATAAAAAAAAGAGGATATGGTTCTGGAACACAACTAAAATACCGAAGCTTATGATTCTAAAAAAATTGTGAGTTTCTTGCCTTCCACACTTACCAAGCCATAAATAAGGGAAGTTTCATAAATTTGGCTTTTCTTCTTTTCCATAAGAAATAATTTCTTTGAAATCATAATCTCCCTAGTTGTCTTGAACATTTAGAATTTTCCTTAATTCATTCCAAATTGCTCTAACGAAACTGCATTGAAAAAAGATATGAGAGATGGATTCAATTTCATTCCTGCAAAGTATGCACATACCTAGTCCAATGAAACCTCTTTTTATCAAGTTATCCCAAGTAAGTATTTTGTTATTAAGACAAATCCAGATAAAACATTTAACCTTTAATGGAATTTTCCACTTCCAAAGAGAGGATGCCCACCATGCAAGATAATGATTCAAAACCTTTGTTGCGATAGCATCATAAGCATTTTTTGCAATTAATAATCCATATGAATTTTCCTATTCCCAAATGATCTTATCCTCCTCATACCTTTACTGAATACCAGCTCTATTCAAGGTCAATAAATAATTATTCCATTCATCTGCTAAATCATCTCTTAGCTCTAGATCTTGAGCACTTAACCAATATGAAGATTCTTCAGAATTATCTTCAGCCTTCCTGAGTTGAGTGATGAACATAATATTTTTATGGTTAAGTACTGAGATAAGCCTTTTATAAAGGGAGTAATTACCTTTGTCACCAACAAAGGGTCCAATCCCAAAAATACCTGTGTGCCACATCCAATCTTCCAGGAAAGTCTTTCACCCAACTGAGGATAAAATTTTCAAAAGTTCCTCCAAATAATTGAAGCATTTGAGACAAATTTGCAAGGATTTTGAATCCATTCACTAATAGTCCAAATTTTAATATATTTATATTTTAAAACACTACTACATATGCCATTACCTGATAATCCACGCCATAGACTCTTCATGCTAAAAGTAGAGTTGAACCAGTCAAAATGATTTAATCCCTAGACACCCATATTTTTAGGTAATGATAGAATTTCCTAGGAGGAGAGGTGAAACTTGTTAGATCCCAAATTACCAGCCTAAAGGAATTGGAACAATCTCTACCTGATGATATCGATAACCAAAGTTGGAATCTTAGTTAAGGAGAATCAATATATAGGGGTGCTTTCAATAATAGTCTTAGCGAAGATCAGTATGCCACCTAAAGAAAGATATCTGAATGTCCAATTGCATATAATATTCTCAATATTTTTTATTAACCAATACCAGTCCTCCTTCTTATAACAATTAGCCTTAAGAAAGTACCCAAGTTACTTAAATCCAACATCGATAGGCTCCATTTTGTAGGGAAAAAATTGAGCAATTTGGTTCTTAATCCTTGGATCAAAATAGAAATACAAAAACATAGACTTATGTAGGCTTATGGCCATCCCAGCTGCTGAGCAAAATAAGTTAATAACATCTCGGATATTCTTCCAATCATCCACCAATACCTTGCCAAAAATAAGCACATCATCTACAAAAAATAGATGGGAGATAGAGAGAGACTGAGAAATATTGATACCTTGGAAATGCTTATCCTTTTTTGCTGCAAGAATGAGCCTACTTAGACCCTCAATGATTAAGAGAAATAAGAGTGGAGATAACAGACATCTCTCTCGAAGTCCTCTTCTATTGCTGAAGAATGAGGAAGGAGAACCATTCACCAAGATGGAAAATCTTGCTGCAGTAATACATGCCATAATCCACTTGGTAACCTCATATGGGAGGCCTATTTGTAGCAAAACAAATATTAGAAATGACCAGTCAAACCGGTCATATGCTTTTATCAAATCCATTTTGAGGATAAAATCACTAATGTTCTTTGACTTAATGGAATGAATACACACTTGTCCTACTCCCACTGCATCAAGTATATGCCTCTTTGATAAAAAACCAAACTGCTCCTAAGAGATACACTTCTCCAAAATAGGATTGATCCGGTTAGAAATTACCTTGGTTATAAATTTGTATATCAAGTTACATAAATAAATGGGCCTATAATCATTGAAGGATTCAAGTCTATCTTTATTTAGAATTAGAACAATAAAGAAAGCATTCATGTTACCTGGAACATGGCCCTTTTTCATGGATTCCTCCACATCGTCCACTAAATATTTTCCAATCAAGTCAAAGAAATGAAGGAATAACTCAATTGTGCGCCTATTAGGTCCCTGGCTCTTAGCCTTAACATTAACCTCTAATTCTTTTTCGCCCCACATTTTCTCTTTAAACATAGATGCAATAGTATTTTTAATGTTATTGATATTTTGCAAAGTGACATTTTCTTCTATCCTCGAACGATTTAACCAACCATGTTATCTTCATGACAACCTTTCTTGAGCCGCATGTGTTCTTGATTGGGATTTAAAGCAATCTTAGGGATTCTATGGTATCCCATGCCATTTATCTTGTACTTGTACATCAAGTACCTTGTCATAGCAATGCTCTCTATGGGGGGAAAGCCTATTTCTATCAGAATAATAGGATAAGGTGTATCGATTTTAATTTTGAAGTTATAAGTTATAAAATGTTTCTGGATTTGCTTGATCTTTCTCCAGGATTCTCTATATATGTTGCACCCCCAAACTTCATACCCATACAAGATAATGGGAGTGATGAGAGTTGACGATGACACGGCCAAATATATATAGATTACAGTGCTAGTCATTTTCATATACATGCATTTTCATTTTTTTAGTGATTATGCATGCAACATTGCATGAAGGACAAAGCTAATTTTTTAATCAGTTGAATTTGTGTAAATTCACCAAGAGGTTGGCTAGATTTCTAATAAATGAGAAATGAGGTATCATAATTACTAGTTAGTGTTCAGTGTTTGTTTTGAAGTTTAAGAGTTCTTGAATTTTTTTTAATAAACAATTTAGTTTGTTACTCTTTAACATAAAAGAGGGTTAGTCATTTTAAGTGAAACATATTATTATAAATATAAAATAAGTAGTTAGTTAGTTCAAATGTATTATTACAAGAAAACAACTACTCAAATTCCAAAGAACATTTAGACTCCATCTCATCAAAATTTGAAACAACATTGATGCTTCATGTGACATCAAGTGTCTTAGATATATTGTTTTTTATTGGAAGCATAAAGTACATATTCACGTTTTTTAACTAGTTTTTATGTAGTTCTTTCATTTCAGGCTTATATAATGCAAAATTCATGTGGAAAAAGAGTTGTTATGTGTATTATCAATGAAATCAGAAATAAGTAAACAAGTCATCGAAATTCAACAAGAAGCATGAGAAATAAGAGACACACAAAAAAACATGTATGGTTTTGGAAAGCTTGTACACATTAACTTTAACGTACAAAGAAAGCATCAATGGTTTTGGAAAGCATGCAAGTCAAGTTGCATTTTGCAAATCAAAACTCAACATGTTTTACAAAATACATTTTTTTTGGGAGAGGAGTGACACTACTTCAAGAAACTTGCAGATGTTCCTTTGACTAAGTTGCTATGCTATATAGTAGGGTGGGTGCACAAATATGGTGGCCTCAAAAGTGGCAATGGGGTCACCAATAACGCACTCATGCACGAATGTGCATGCTCTAATATGAATGAGTGCATGTTCATGCATTGGATATTTCCAAACCACCAACAAGGATTCCATGTCACCCTAAGAGGAGCGCGCACACGTTATTAGTGTGCACACATTAATAATTCGCACACGCTCTTGCTTATATATATTTTTTTAAAATGCAGTGGACGGTCTATTTTCCCCACAGACCACGCCATGCGTTTTGGAGGTGATGGAGCACACTACTAGCACATCAAGTCAGCTGCAAGCTATCCAACCACCAACCAAGGTCAAGTGAATTGGATTCCTAGGTTTTTTTTTTGTTTTTTTGTTTTTGTTTTTATTTTATTTTTGTTGAAAAATTAAAAAAAAAAAAAAACCAACCCAATTTTTTTAATAAATTGCAGCAATATCGACTACAATGAATCCAAAAGACAACCCAAACTTGAACCTCGAAGAAAACCCAAACTTGAACCCTGAAGATAACCAAAACATGAGTCCTAAACCACCAAACATGGACATGGATTCAATTGATGCAAATTTGAGAACACTTAGAACTCTTTACCATCGGAATTGCAAAACAATAGAGAGCCCACCCAATTGTCACTAGATACTTTGTTAGAAGCAATCATTTATTCCTATGCAGATTCCCAAGGACAACTAACCGATATGTCCAACTACAGTGCTAGAATGTCTGAATACTACATGAGTGACCTTAGTAAAGAGCAAGTTAGAGACCTTAACATCTCCAAACGACAACTGATAGTATTATTTGTTGACCCAAGAACTCAATTAAATCCACTAGTGACAAAGAGAAACATTTGTATGGATTTCTACACCTTCCAACCATTCAAATACCATTGGAATGATAGGTAGTTTATGGTATTTGATAAACATCCTTGCAATAATAGGTAGGTTCCTCTCTATTTTCTCAAGAAATTATATGTTGAGTTTGTGTTAGGGTACCGTGTCAACTACTTTGAAATTGGTGAATTTTAGGGGGTGGGTCATGGGTCTGTGCAGGATCAACATAATGCTATGTGCAACCCAATGTTAGGTCCTTGTCTCGCTAGGTGACAACCCACCCCCCATTCAACATCTATCGATAGGGGGAAGCATTACCCATAACCAAACTTCCCTATCTATCGTGGCTCGTCAATGGGTGCAACACATTAGTTTAATAGCCTTATGATGCAAGGAACGAGCATCAGGTGACGTTGGGGGAGGAGTTCGATTTTCATCCCCTATAGTAGGGTCTAGGAAGGAGAGGAATCATGGAGACTCATGTCACTCATGTAGGGTTTTGGTCGGCCACCCCATGGCTCAAAGCTGTTAAGGGTTAGCTACATTGGCATATATTTGGTTTATGCTGATATATTATTTGTTGGCCCTGTGGCTCAAACCTATGAGTGGTTTTCTCCATCTGGCGTATAATTGGGTTAATTTGATAATTGTTTGGTTGGCCCTGTGGCTCGAACTTGTGAGTGGTTTGCTCCCTCTGGCATATAAATGGGTTATGTTGATTATTTTTATGTTATCCTCGTGGCTCGCACATGTAAGTGTTTTTCTCCATTATGAGTATAATTCGGTTATGTTGATACTATTTTGGTTGGACATGGCTTGAACCTGTGACTATTTTGGTCCATTTTGAGTATAATTTAGTCATGTTGATAATATTTTAGCCAGCCCTATGGCTTGAACCTGTGATTATTTTTCTCCCTCTTGCATATGATTGGGTAATGTTGATGATTTTTGTGTTAGCCATGTGGCTCGAACCTGTAAGGTTTTGGTCCATTATGGGTATAATTCGGTTATGTTGATAATATTTTGGTTGGCCTTGTGGCTCGAACCTATGAGTGGTTTTCCCCCTCTTGAGTATGATTCAATTATGTTTATGATTTTTATGTTGGCCCTATGGCTCAAACCTGTGATTGGTTTGATCCATTTTGAGTATAATTCGGTGATGTTGATAATTTTTTTATTGTCCTCTATTATTTATGAGCTAAATATTTATTTATGTAGCAAATTAGTAAGCAATTACTTCAAATCATGTATGAAGATAATGTGTACTCAATATGGATGCTAGATTAGCTTCATTTTAAGGTTGTGATGTGATTTTATTGTTGTTTTCATATGCATAAGTGCATGATCAATATTTTCTTCCATTTTTAGTTTCAAGTACTTGCATACACTTGTAGAACTGCAATACATTGGTCTACTTCTGTAATTGATTTTCCATGGTGTAATTGATTTTCCAGTGTGTAATTGATTTTCCATGTGTGAAAGTGTTTGATGGTAGTTTATTTACATGGTATATGTTTGCTATTAAATTCATGTCATTGTTAGCACTATCTGTAGCTTACACCTATTAGTTATGCTTTAATGGAAATCCAAAATCCCAGATGTAGATAAAAATTATAATTCTAGGAATGTGGTCATTGACACACCTTGATATGGTCATGGGTTTGCTAATCCATGCATTGTGCACTTCACCAAACTTCAAATTAGATTTGATCTCATCTCTTTATAAGCCTCAATTTCAAATTACATTACATTGGTCAATGCATTACATTATTTCATTGTAAAATTTCCTCGTATAAGTATTAGTTGCTTACTGTCATAGAATAGTGGAATGCCCACGCAAAGGACCCAAACAAGAATTCATAGGATAAGAAGGTCTGTCAAGGAAAAGTGTAGTAAAACCATCCAAAAGCACATTAAACCCTTTGAATTAAACGTTCCCACCAACCTAACATGTGGCTCTTACATTCAATAAAAGATATCCCTTAAATAAGTCATAAGACTTGCTTTAGATAAAACAATCTATCATTTAAGCAAAATGATATATAACTGAAATAGTTAACATGGATGTAAGATAACAGTTGTGGTGTTACATGGTTAAGATATATAAGACAATCCTGAAGTGTTTAGTTGGAATGAAAGAGAAATAGTAGTGGTCTTGTTGGTTACATATAGAGTCATTTGTAGGTTGATTATTGCATTCCAATTGTACTTGTTGATGTCAATAGGTTCAACTTGAAAGTGGGTAGATTGTTGAAGGTGCGTTGATAGAGTGCTAAAAAAAGTCATCAAAAGTAGAATGTTGAAAAGTAGGGTTTTGACAATTATAGTAAATAGTAACTGAATATAACTCCCCAAATACAAAAAATCCTTCCGAAACATCCAAAAATTTTCACCCACAAAATCCACTTTGCATGTGGTTAGTTGGTACTGATCAACATCATGATGCTTGATTTGATTGACTTTCTTCATTGCCCAAGCTTGTCGAGTTTTTTCTTGAGCCAAAACGATTGGCCTAACTAAGTATGCTTGATTAGGATGAGCAGTGTTGAATGCATTTGTTTGAGGCCAATTTGTTGCTTGCAGCTATGGGGGAGTAGAAAAGCTACAGGTCTGAGATGTGCTCAACACCCCCTGGTTAATGGGATGAGTTAGATAATAAAACATTGAATTGGGTATTGCACTTGTAGGAATAAAGGGGTGGCTTGTGCTTTCCTGATGATACTGCAGCAATTGAATGTTGATAAGGTTGTATATAATCATGTACTATATTCAATATGTTCCAATGAATTGTCGAATATAAGAAGCCCGAAGAACAAGTTAGAACGTGGCAGATAACAAAGCTTCATAATCCCTGTGTACCGGTGTTTGCATTGGATTTGCTCAGATATGCTTTCCAAATGGTCATGCACCGGTGCCTTTATTGATTTTCATTGTAATGAGAATTAATCAAATACCATGTGTTACAGTGATTTCGTTTAGTTTTGTATGTCTTTCGAAGTTAAAGGGAGGTTGGTGGGGCAGATGCAGATCCCAAATGCCAGATGAATATAAATATGTTGTGTGCACACCCGGTCCAAAAAGATAAACTCATGATATGCGATTGCATTAGTACAAGATTCTCTCATTCTTTTTCCAAATGGAGCTTAATAAAGTTGTTTTTATCAGGTTTGTATTGTTTTGGAGTCCTCTTTTAAATTATTTTTCTTGAAGCAAAGTATTTTCTAAAAATATAGAATGTTGTACACTGGACGAGAATCTTGTGGAACACCCACGCAAAGGACCCAGGTACGAATGCATAGGGTAAGAAGGAAGGTCAAGGAAAAGTGCGGTAAAACCCTCCAAAAGCACATTAAACCGTTCGAATTAAATGTGCCAATCAACCTAACAGATGGCTCTTACATTCAACAAAAGATATCCCTTAAATATGTCATAATACTTTCTTTAGATAAAAAATCTATCATTTAAGAAAAATGATATATAACTGAAATAGTTAACATGGATGTAAGATAACAGTTGTGGTGTTACATGGTTAAGATATATAAGATAGCCTTGAAGTGTTGAGTTGGAATGAAAGATAAATAGTAGTGGTATTTCCAGTTACATATAGAGTCATTTGTAGGCTTATTATTGCATTCCAATTGTACTTGTTTCTATGAGTAGTTTCACCTTTAAAGTGGGCAGATTGTTGAAGGGTTCTTATAGTTATAGTAAATAGTAACTGAATATAATTCCCCCAATACTAAAAATAATTCCGCAACATTGAAAAATTGTCACCTGCAAAATCCACTTTGCATATGGTTAGTCGGCACTGATCAACATCATGATGCTTGATTTGGTTCACTGTCTTCATTTCCAAATCTTGTCGAGGTTCTTGCTTGAGCCAAAACAATTGGCCTAGCTAAGTATGCTTGATTAGGATGAGCAATGTTGAATGCATTTGTTTGAGGCCAATTTGTTGCTTGCATCCATGGGGGAGTAGAAAAGCCACAAGTCTGAGATGTGCTCGACACCCTTTGGTTTATGGGACGAGTTAGATAAGAAAACATTGAATTGGCTACTACACTTGTAGGAATAAAAGGGTGGGTTGTAAGGGTGGGTTGTTCTTGCCTAATGATAGTGTAGCACTTGAATGTTGCTAAGGTCTATATAGAACTGTGTACTATCTACAATATGTTCCAATGAATTGGCCATCATAATCCTTTCCTCCTCTAGGTTTGCAGTCTGTGTAGCAATATTCCCATCATTTTTTAGCCATCTGTTGTGTATTTATTGCCTTTCCAGTACCTTTCGATGCTCCTTATCTTCCCAGGTATTCGATCTTTCAATCCTTTCCAACGCATGTTGTTTAGATGTTATCAACCTAGCTTCCTTCCTTTCCTTTGTGAGGTATTTCTTCCGTTGTTTTAATTCTACCATGTCATGTTTCTTTTGTTCAGAATCCATCAAAAGTATGATGTTTGAAGCTAAGAACTTTGGCCCAAAGAAAACATCTATTGTTACTATCCTCTGTTGTGGTGGCACCATCTCCATGAGCAACTTCAGGAATCAACCAAGTGTCCGTGTGTTCATTGGTGGTGGTTGTGGTGCATATAGGATAGGTTTTTTAGTTGCATTGACCTCTTTGGACGCATCCTCATATTCCTCTATGTTAGGATCTACTTCTAACCCATTATCTACATAAAAATGGACAATTTAACTAGGCATCAATGGTTCCTGTGAAGGCATACTAATGCTTTCATCATTGGTGTTTGTGAAAACCTGCCTGTTCAAGTTCATCATTGCTTCTTCCATCCATAATGGGTGTGATACCATGGTTGGAAATGTCAAGGGGTCATTGTTGTTGTTTGGACCATGACCACTATTGACCTCACCAAAATCATCACTAAGACATGGAGTATGTTCTTTGTAATCCACTTGTGCTTAGTATGGTTTTCCCTCCTGCATATTTTCTTCTATTAGTTCATGTTCATACTGTTTAGTGTTGATCTCTTCGTTGTCATCACCATCATCCTATTTGTTTTTCATCATTTAATTCAATATTATCTAGGATCTTAACTTATAGAACAACATGTACAACATATCAAACACAAGAGACAAGAGACACAAAGCATTTCACTGGGAAAACCAAGAAGGTGAAAAACCCCACAACTTCCTCAGAGATAGAATGAGCACCAATACAAAGATCGCAAAGATGAAACCCCAAAACAAGAGATAGTCTCCTAGCAGCTTCTCCTCCTCCACTTGTGCACACTCCTCCTCTCTTTCACTAATGCGATGTGAGTGAGTGTGTGAATGGATAAATAGAGAGGTGCTCCTCTCTATTTATACTTTACCTTTACTTTCCTTTTACTCTAACTGGGCCAACCTCCCTTAGGAGAGTCTAATAACCCATTACCACTTGTCACTGGGCCGACCCCACTAGGGTGGTCTAATAACCCTTTAACTCATACTGGGCTGACCCCTCTAAGGTGGTCTAATAACCCATCAAATATAAGTTACAACACTTACAATGTAACTTGTGACACTTGCAAATACAAATGACGACACTTCCAATCGGGGGAATAATACATCTCCGTTGGGGATACAATAAAGTACAAATGTAATACATACAATATACAAGTGAATATCTTCCAGAGTTACAAATACATCAACACTCCCTGTTAACTAGGAAGGTATTCTCTTGACATAGGTCATCAGTACATTAAAGCACAAGTCTTCAATTCTGAAGCTAGATCATCGTCACTGGATCACGGAGCATCATCGTCATTGCTACTGTACTCTTCATCTTGATCACTGGTGCTATCTCTCAATTCTTCTCGTCATAGGAAGTTCTACAGAGCCAACCCTTTTTCATGTTGGATGTAGGCCTATCCTCCTGTAGGTCTTCATCATCTCTGCGAGCAGGCCATCCTGTGAAATCCTCAGGGTTGATTACATGCGTCAAAAAAACCTTGAAAGATCATCCCAGGAATGATTACGAGACTAGAAAAACCTATTGGATCTCCAATACTGATTACATGTGATCTCCACAAAACCTTAAAAGAGCATCTTGCGACCTGCAAGATCTCTAAAGAGCATCCCAGGACTTTTACGTGACTAGCACAACCTATCGTATCTCTAGGACTGATTACATGTGAACAGGAAAAACCTTAAAAGAGCATCTTGCGACCTGCAAGATCTCTAAAGAGAATCCCAGTACTTTTACGTGACTAGCACAACCTATCAGATCTCCAGGACTGATTACATGCCTACCTCGCAAAACCTCGAAAGAGCATCCCAATACTGATTACGAGCTTACTGCTCAACCTATCGAATCTCCCAGGAATAAATTACATGCTACTGCACAACCTTCCAGATATACACGACCTCGAAGTATCATCCTGATACTCATGATCAACCTGATCATCCTCGCACTGAGCATCATCATACAGTGCATCATCCTGATGCACATAATCATCACATGATCATCCTGATCATCATCATACAGAACATCATCTGGAGCATCGTCCTGATTCTCATCACACAACACTTACATCCACATCCATGGGAAGGATTCTCCTACCACCATGCTTGGAATGACTCCTGCAAATGTGTCCCATCACTTCCTCCTTGAAGTATCTTCTATCTGAAGAACACCAAGCCTCTCTCTGAAGTACTTGAACTTCACTCTGGCTAGTGGTTTGGTCAACACATCTGCAATCTGCTCATCTGTAGCAACATACAGGAGCTTCACTGGTCCTCTCTGCACCATATCCCTGATATAGTGATATTTGATCTCGATATGCTTCGACTTGTCATGGAACACCGGGTTCTCAAACAACTTCACACAACTCTGGTTGTCACAGAAGATACAAGTAGCATCCAACTGGAGATCAAACAAATCATACAGTAGCTTCCTTAGCCATACTGCCTCACAACTAGCTAAACAAGTTGTGACATACTCTGCTTCAGTTGTACTCAATGTTACGCAGGATTGCTTCCTGCTAAACCAAGAGATCACACCTGATCCCATACTGAAGCAGCACCCTGAAGTTCTCTTCCTATCTGCAACACTGCCTTCCCAATCTGAATCAACATAACCTTCCAGGTTAAAATTTTGATTCGGATCATACTTGAGCCCATAATCAACCGTACCCTTCAGGTACCTCAGAATATGCTTTACAGCAATCAAGTGAACATGTCTAGGATCCGTCATGAACTGGCTCAAAGTGTTCACCGCAAAGAAAATATTTGGTCTCATGTTTGTCAGGTACATCAAGGACCCAATCATCTGACGATACATCGTGGTATCAACCGAATCTGATGAAGCATCACTCAATAGATTCAGGTTCGATGCCATAGGTGTGACCATGGCCTTGCAGTCCATCATCCTAAACCGCTTCAAAATCTCTACTTCATACTTCCCTTGCCCAAGGAAGATTCCATCTTCTCTCTGCCACACCTCCATACCTAGAAAGTAATGCATCATACCCAAGTCCTTCATCTCGAACTTGGCAGCAAGCTTCCTCTTCGTGTCGGCAATCAACCTATCCTCACCTTTCACAAATAGGTCATACACATACAGTAGGAGTATCACTGGATTGCCTTCCTCAACCTTGTAGTAAAGGTTAGAATCCACTTTACTCTTGGTAAATCCCAAACTGGACAGGAAGCTATCAATCCTGCCGTACCAAGTCCTGGTTACTTGTTTCAAACCATACAAGGATTTCTTCAATTTACACACACGTGACTCCCTGCCATGTGTCTCAAATCCGAGTGGCTGCTCCACATACACTTCCTCTTCGACTACACCATTCAAGAAATATGTGTTGACATCCATCTGATGTATCTTCCACTTCATCACTGCAACCAGAGAAAGTACTATTCTGATGGAAGTGTATCTGGCTACAGGTGCAAAAGTTTTTTCATAATCTATCTCTTCTTTCTGGGAGAAGCCATGAGCCACAAACCATGCCTTGTATTTCTCTATGCTACCATCTACAACATGCTTGATCCTATAGATCCACTTGGAAGTCACGATAGACTTCCCTTCTGGTCTTGAGACCACATCCCAGACATCATTCTTCATGATCGAATAGTACTCCTCGATCATGGCATCCTTCCATTACTGCATCCCGGATCCTGGGAACTTCAGATTCTTCAATATCTTCAATACATAGTTTTCTTGAACTTTGTTGCTGGAACAAATGTCGTTGTCCTTCTTTTGTAGGTGATTGTACACGATCTTTCCTACAAGTCAAATTCAATTGCATGATTAGAAACATCTCATAGTTTTCAGAACAAAACTTACGCATAAGAACATATGTCATACAGTCATGCAATTATCTTAGCTAATGCTTCAACACAACATTTATCCATATCCTGTAACTTTCTAGATGCCTTCCATCTCTGCCAGAACATTGTTAAGAGTGTGCACTACTCCCAAAATGTCAGCAAAGAGGTTTCATTCTAGATCAGTAGCAATGGAGTGTTGTACAGTACCATAGGCCACTTACCCATTACTATATTAGTAGTATCTTGTTCATTAATGCAACTTTTCTAAACTGCATAATATACATCCTAAATCTAGGAACATAAGTATGTACATGACAAAACAACATCATTTAAGTAATCATATATACAAGAAATGACAATTCAAATACTTATCTTTGTTTGCTTGTTGGGTGGACTCCCTCTCAATCTTTGCTTCCTTACAGGAATTACTGGAGTGTGCTCCCTCTTGATATTTGCTTCCTTGCAGGAACTACTGGAGTGTGCTCCCTCTTGATCTTTGCTTCCTTGCAAGAACTACCGGAGTGTGCACCCTCTTGATCTTTGCTTCCTAGATTATCTGTCTTTGAACTTATATCCATCATGTACCACTATGCATGCTTAAGTGTGCACTAGTGTCATCATTGTGCCATCCTCAAGATCTCATACATAATCATACATTCATTAGTATAATATCAATACTATCAAAACATTATGATTCTAAATAATCTTAAACATGCATGGTCATGATTATTTCATATACAGGTAATTTATCACAAGCATTAGTATTTCAAGGTTTCAGGGACGACTTCTTCTACTTATGCATATTCTTATTTGACAATAGGACTCTTCTGGTTTGTCATATCATCAATCAAAGTAAGAAGCATAATATGCATAAACCCATGATTACTCAAACTTATAACTTCACGAATAATCATTATCAATCATACCAAAAATATACTTATATAAGATCCTAACACAATGTAGGATTCTAACTTGATATAGGAAAACATACCTGGATTATCATGTTTGTGAGTTATGTCTAACATACCCAAACAATTTCTTCTTTGTTCTCTTCAATGATTTGGAGACCTTGTGCTAATAACCTGCATATCTCATAAGTTAAGCATTGTAGAACCACTTTATGCATACCTCATAAGTAGATCTTCTATGTGATCAATGGCTATGGATGAGTCTTTGTCTTCATGTCACCATGGTCATATTTTCTCGATATAGAACTTGATTTGTCTTTCTTGATGTACCTTTCATGTTAGCAGACAACATCATCCTCATACAACACCACAGTGCATTAGTACAATCATAAGTGCCATAACCCTAATCAATGAATGTCTTCTATCATTCACATGCATTAATAGTTTTACTAAGGTGATAAGACAAGTCTAAAATTAATCAAGATTGTACTAAACTCAATAATATGAAGACAAACTTAATCATGAATAGATTTCAAAACATACTTATATCTCCTCAAGTCATACCTGATTTATGTTCATTCCTTCAAACAGCTTGGTCAAGGAATCAAACATCTCCTTGGGTGTCTTTAGAGAAGACACATGTGGTATGAGAATGATTCTTTTGGCCTTGACCAAGTTCTTCTTGTGTAAGGCCTTAGCCTCATCTCCCTTTGGAATTGGAACCTCTTCACTTATGTAGGTTTCCAACTCATTCTCTTCTAGTATTAACCCAATGCATTTGACTTGCAGAATCTGGATCTAGAGCTGGCTAGGGTTTGACAGAGAAACCTTAAAAATCCAAACTTGGAATTTCAAACTTCTGTCTGGACAGGGAGTTGTAGATGACTGAGGCAAGCAATCTGGTGTGTTCAGATTTTGAAAACTCCAAAAATTGACCCCTCAAAATTGGCCTGCGAGTTTCGGATGTACAGCTTCTGTCAAATTCAGGTTTTCTGGTTTTCCTGGTTTTCTAGTCAAAATCCTGAACTAGGGTTTGATAGAGTCTGGGGTTCTACCCAACCAAAAACTTCGATATTGGTCTCTACATTTGGATTTTGATGAGGAGCATCCAGCTGTGATCTTAGATTCCAAAAATTATTACTTTTTCAGAAACCCTAATTTCCCGTAGCAGTGACAAACCAAAAATGAAAGTGCTCAGAATCCAATTCTGTTTTGACAGAAATATATGCCATATTGTTTATGATGTATCTCTAAAATTTAGGATCCTCAGGGTCAAAAACTTTGGCCTGTGGTAGATTGACCTGTCACCTTTCCAACCCCACAGATCTGAGCTCAAATGGATTCTCCATGAGAAATATATTCTAAGTGTCGCAACATGACATGTTTATGGGATGAAATAGCATAGCGAACTTGTACGGAGTGCCACGTGTCACTGTTTCAACTTCGGCCTCTGAAACTCGAACCTATGAAACTAGAGTCCATGCTATAACTGCCACTTTTTATCTAATTCCATTTGGATCTTCCTAGCCTGAGATATGACCTTTTTTCCTAGGTCACCTGTTTAGGGCTGCATTTTGGAAGAGGTAGAAACCCTAACTTGTATGAATCATATATCACAAAGTACAATGAATAGGAGGCTGATATTTGGATACAATGTACATGAACATTTCATCTTCAGCATGTAAAATTTTCAGATCCTAAACCTTTTCCAAAACTGAGTTATAGCGAAAGTTCCACGATGACTAGTTTTTACTATACCAAGCCCTAGCTTCCAATTTGTCGCAAGTGCAACAAGTGTTGTAAATGCCATACCATGCCTTCCTTCAGGCTAGATCTGATACCATGTTAGTTTTTCATCATTTAATTCAATATGATCTAGGATATTAACTGAGAGAAAAACATGTATAGCATATCAAACAAAAGAGACAAGAGACACAAAGCATTTCACTGGGGAAAACCAAGAAGGTGAAAAACCCTGCAACTTCCTCAGAGATAGAATGAGCACCAATACAAAGATCACAAAGATGAAACCCAAAAACAAGAGATAGTCTCCTAGAATCTTCTCCTCCTCCACTTGTGTGCACTCCTCCTCTCTCTCACTAATGTGAAGTGAGTGAGTGTGTGAATGGATAAATAGAGAGGTGCTCCTCTCTATTTATACTTTACCTTTACTTGCCTTTTACTCTAACTGGGCCGACTTCCCTTAGGAGAGTCTAATAACCCATTACCACTTGTCACTGGGCCGACCCCACTAGGGTGGTATAATAACCCTTTAACTCATACTAGGCTGACCCCTCTTAGGTGGTCTAATAACCCATCAAATATAAGTTACGACACTTACAATGTAACTTGCGACACTTGCAAATACAAATGACGACACTTCCAATCGGAGGAATAATATATCTCCGTTGGGGATATAATAAAGTACAAATGTAATACATACAATATACAAGTGAATATCTTTTGAAGTTACAAATACATCAACACATCTGTAGCCTAGAAGTGTCCTTGAGATAGGGACAACATATTGTCCATAGCATCTACATATTTATGGCCATCCACATGCTCTTGGGAATCCACCTCCTCATGATCATCCACATCAATTGCCTAGCTACAACCAGTACCATGGATAATAGCATTGTAAGTTCAGTGGCCATATACATGTTGTCCTAAAACCAACCTTGATATTCGAGGGTGTGAGAGCCCTTTTAAAAGATTTTCTTGCAATCTCATCTAACTCGACCCTCTTTACCTCTACCCCTGGGTTCTTTTCCATCCATGATGCTCATTATAACTTTAAATAACACTTGAAGGGCCCAAACACTCTCACATCGAGGGGTTTCAACCTATGAGCTGTATGGGTAGGAAATGTTAACAAGTCAATGCTCAACTTGTTTGTCTCGTCGATTGTTTGCACTGCAATGTGGCTACCATGGCCATATAAAACTAGCATATGTCTATTCTCATATGAATCCATGCATGGGGATGTGAATCCATGCATGATCCTATTTCACAGTTTTGGATGTAATTTTTCAGGTTACTTTTACCCTTCAATAGATAAAATCTAGGGATTAAAAAGAAAATTGCATTCATACAACATAGTATGGCTATCCACTCCCTGCTCTTGAGAAAAATATTTGGGACATTTTGACTCCCTCTCTTGGAAATTACCTGCATGCCACAGTCCTCCCCTCATGTAACCTTTTTTCACCACAGTTCCATATGTGGTCTAGAGGGTAATGGTGGTTCTCATATGCACTGGAAAGTGAGTCATAGAGCCTAGAGACAACTGCAGGATGCATAGACCCAACCCACCAAGATTTACCAGGAAACCCATCTTTGAATTGGTTTGTCCTCCATTCCAGATTTCAGCTACATCGAATCCAACCCGTGTCCCAATTGGACTATCTCCTTACACCACTTAACCACCTCATCCTCCTCATGTTCAGTCAGAACTGTAAGGGGCACCCTCTGAGTGGTATGTGTTAGGCCATTTATCCAGTAATGGATTGTGGGTGCAATCCCATGTTTTTTTTGCAGCCGCTCTAATTGAATATCCATGGAATTCAATGCCATCAATTGCAGCCAACATGTCTTGTTCTATCCACCCTCTGATAACACTATTTTTCTTTGATGAACTAGCTACTTGAACTGTGGTTGATGTGGCACTATGGGTGATGGTGGCATTGTGGGTGATGGTGGAACTGTGTTGTCCCTAGCTACCTCTGGCAATACATGATCTTCTTCAAAATCTATAGGAGCACCATTTTTGTTGGCATTCTAGGGGATTTCATCATCTGATGAGGTGCAATGTAGTTGGGCACTCCTAGAACCTCGCCTCCTACTACTCCTAGTACGATAAGCATTATTAACTCTTGGCATGGTTGTGGTAACCTACACAAGTATTACAAAATCATGCATTGAATACAACTATTTCACTATAACATAGAATGGTTAGAATACTTGTTTTCCTAATCAAGGTATGTGATCTTATTTGGTGGCACAGTTTTCCAATTCGAAAAATTAAGGGTTGTTTGACACTTGAAACAATACCATTTTTTTTATATTGTTTATCTTACATTCATATTAGGATTAGTGTGACTAGCATTCAAATTCAGTTAAATTCCAATAGCCATAAATTCAAAATCATGTAGGCAGTGTAGTTGTACTGTATTTGTACACATTTACGAATTGCAATGCAGGTATATTAATCTAGTAGGGAACGTTGTCTTGTATACACATAAACACTTATGAATTCCAATACCATGCCTAAGGGAAAACCATACCCGAACCACTATGGCACACATAGCCTAAGTTGATAGTGTTGATGCATGGTTGAATGTATGCATGCCGATTGTGTTGATGCACTGGTTGAATGTCTACCTGTCAATATTGTACTTGATGCATTGTTTGATGTTGGTAGGGTTGATGCACTATTTGAAAGGCAAGTTGAGTGGATTGGACGCAGACTGCTGGTAGTGTTGATGCACTGTTTGAAATTCAACTCGAGTGGATTATATGCAAACTGTTGGCAGTGTTGATGAATTGTTTGTAAGGTAAGTCGAGTGGACTGTAGGAAAACTTAAGTTATGGTAAGGTTGATGCACTGTTTGAATTCCCAAAATGCAAATAGAGTCAATTCAAGGAAGATTGAGGTTGCTTTATAGTTATTTGTTGTTCACATGGATTGGTACTTGGAA
Source organism: Larix kaempferi (assembly GCA_027924585.1). Classification (NCBI taxonomy): domain Eukaryota; kingdom Viridiplantae; phylum Streptophyta; class Pinopsida; order Pinales; family Pinaceae; genus Larix; species Larix kaempferi. The sequence goes on along the minus strand of BSBM01000072.1, from coordinate 9,373,815 downwards.
TTAACATGGATTGAAAATTTAAATTTGAAAATGAATGTGTGTGATTGCTTAGGCATTGATCCAATGGTTGGAAATTGAACATTATTGATCCTTGTGCTTTGAGTGTGTTTAATGGATATTTGATGAGTTTATTTGGGTGTCCTTGTGCTTTCAATGTGTTTAATTGTTGATTTGATGAGTTTATTTGGGTAGGTGGGTGGCTTTGGCTTCGATCTAGTGGTTGGAATATGCCATTGTTGATCCTTGTGCTTTCAACGTGTTTAATGGAAGATTTGATGAAATTCAATATGTTTTATTGTTGATTTGATGAGTTTATGTTGGCAAGTGTCATTTATTGAAGAGGGTGGGTTGATTAGTTGAACAAACCAGTTTGAGAAGCTGACATATTTCACCCTTGCTTTGTCCGGGTGTTTATGTGTGATGGGATACAATGGTTTGTTGGTTGTATGATGCTACTCCAAAGGTCATTTGTGGGTGTTGGGGTGATGAGTAAGGCTATTGCAATGGTCATTCATGGGGTTTGAAGTGATGGCTATTAAATACATGTAGATTGGGCATATTTTCCTATTTTAATGTTTTGTTGGCTATTTATGGTAGAACATAATTGGATGATAGTAGGACAAGATGGTTTGTAATTTTGTATTTAAAAAGACTATTGGGTGACAACTCTTGACCTAGTCAGTTAATGGGTTGTTTTTGCACTTAATTTAAATTATATATATATATATATATAATTCATTGTTGCAGTTTAATGGTATGTTTGGTGTTCATGTATTGAGTGGTTGAGGTGACAGATATTATGACTAGTACTATTTCTCCCCACACCACTAATGACATCTCTCCACTACTGGCAAAAGAACGTTGAATATTGAAAAACAAATATTATTACATGACCAAATATGTATAGATTATAGTGCTAACATTTTCATATACATGCATTTTCATTTTTGGAGTGATTATGCATGAAACATTGCATGAAGGACAAAGCTATTTTTTTATCAGCTGAATTTGTGTAAATTCATAAGAGGTATCATAATTACTAGTTAGTGTTTGTTTTAAAGTATAAAAGTTCTTGAAGTTTGTTTTATAAACAATTTAGGTTGTTACTCTTCAACAGAAAAGAGGGTTAGTCAATATATTATTATGTTTTTAGTCAATATATTATTATAAACATAAAATAGTGAATTAGTTTAGTTCAAATGTATTATTACAAGAAATCTACTCAAATTTTAAAGAATATTTAGACTCCATCTCATCAAAATTTGAAACATTAACATTGATACTTCACGTGACATCAAGTGTCTTAGATATATTGTTTTTTATTCGAAGCGGAAAGTACATATTCAAGTTCTTAATTATATTTTTTTGTAGTTATTTCATTTTGGGCTTTATACAATGAAAAATTCATATGGAAAAAGATTAAATATATGTATTGTTTGTGAAATCATAAACAATTAAAAAAGTCATCGAAATTCAACAAGAAGAGTGAGAAATAAGATATATAAAAAAAACATGAATGATTTTGGAAAGCGTGTACACGGTAACTTTTTTTTTTAATCACAAAAAATAGCATACTATTAATAGAGGTAAATAGTATAAAAGCTTACAAAGTGAAAGGATCCAACCATCCTTCACAGAATAGTGCCCAAATCATGGCAAAAAACCATGTCCACAGAAACTCCAAAAATAACAAGCTACCCACCGAGCACAAATAGTCCCAAGGAAAGGTCACAAAATCATAACAAAAATAAAAAAAATAGGCCCAAGCCAACCCACAGTGGCCAAAATCCAAAAAATGACAAAACCACAATGATTCCTAGGATAATGTCAATAACCCATAAACAAAAACACAGTTATAACCAACTCTGAATCAACAACAGAGTATCTAAAACCAGCAAAAACCCAACAAGTAGTTGGCCACCTGATAGAGCTAATCACCTGCAGAAAAAAATAATAGCTGCAAATGTATAAACTGCATATAATACTCACTATATATGAAAACTGCATATATAGGAAAAGGCCAAAAAATACTAGAGTTGAAGATGATCCATTGAACCAACAGTAACCAACTTATCCGAAAACGATTCCTCCCAAAAAATAATGTCCACAAGAGAAGAGAGAGCCCTCTTGGGTAGGTCATCCACGCTTTGATTATGAACACGGAGCAAATGATGAAAGGTGATGCACTCAAAACACTCAATCAGTGAGCAAGTCTCCAAAATCCAGTGTGAGCAAGAGCACATTGAAGGAGGCCGAACCCTTTTCCCAAGAAATGATAACCTTCGAATCACCCCAAACTTGAAGACGAGAAATATCTTTGAATCTGGAAACGCGGAGGAGCATCCAAAGAGCAAGTAATTCACTGCGAGAATTCGTTCCCATCCCCGAATTCATCCAACACTTAAAAAATCTGTTGTTACTGGTATAGGTAACAACACCAATCCCACTGATAGTCCCACCAAGTTGTGAATCCCCATCAAAGAAACCACAGGGGTATATATAATGAACCTTTGAAATGTTTGGATCACGACCACTCCCCATGTCCAACTTTAGATGACCGGGGGAATTAAATTCCATAAAGGCCGACAACGCCTGACAACCATAAAACGTGACATTGGGCCTCACTCCATAAAATATAATAGAGTTACGATCATGCCACACCACCCAAAAGACAAAACAAGGAAGAGCTCTCCAGTTCCAATACTGGCACCCCCAACTAATCAATCCATCCTCCAGCTGAAGAGTACCCCAGTGTAACTGACAACCACTTAAATTGATGATCATCGACCATAAAACCTTGACAAATGAAAATCTAACAAAAAGATGATCAACTGTTTCCACCTGTGAATGACATAACTGACATTTTCCCGAACCACAAAAACCCCTCCGGCAAAGATTGTGCCAAGTAAGAACACTATTTTTAAGGACCAACCAGTTGAAAAATTTCAATTTAAGTGGCATTAAAAATTTCCAAATTTTAGTAAACCATCATCTCGTCTGTGAGGATTCAAGTGAAACAATTGAGTCATATGCAAGTTTCGTCGTGGCAACCCCACTGGTATTATTCCAAGACCAGACAAGCTTGTTTGAGGTCTCTTGTAAAGTAATGTTTAACCTACTCAAACCATTAACATAATTGTTCCATTCTAGCTCCAAGCAGCCCGAAAGACCCAATTGATGTGCCGAGATCCAGGAGGGACGAATCACCCCAACTGATAACGGAATCACTGCATGACACAGTGAGTAATATCCCTTTGATCTTAACAAATTGAGTAAATCTTGAGAAAGTTGATAATTCAGAGGGCCACCCAAAATGGGATCCTCACCAAGACGGATATCACGACCATGCTCTGGAATCCAGGACATCCAATTGGATAAGGTGGAGAAGGACCCAAACAAACCACACCAAATATTTGAGACCCCCCTTATGTTCGGGTACACAGGGTACTACCAAAGTACCGAACACCAAGAGCAACCACTTCACACAAACAGATCACAGATCAACACACCGATGTTTTGACGTGGTTTAAACCCTCTTGAGGGAAACACTCCACGGCCCCGGCCAAATAGCTTCTACGGGACAATTTATTATGCAAAGAAATAAAGTTACAAATGAGCTTCTCATAACCGATCAACTAAACAATGACCCTCCATGCTCTTTAAATAGAGATCATGGACCAATCGGGTGTTAAGCCATGGATCAAGGTTAGGTATGATCTAAGAGAAGTTGAGCCATCGGATCACTCTATGTCGGGAACATATCGTGACCATTGGATTAAGTATTTACAAATGCATACTAAAGAAACACACTTTCCCTAACAGATATATTACACAAGTTGATCTTAACTAACTCCTAAGTGTCTAAATATCCTAACATCCCCCCTTAAGAACAACTTGGGATAGGATTGAAGGATTTACAAAAGTGACACTATTAGGAGAAGGAAGGAGGCATTAGAGCTTATCCCCCCTTAATGACAAGTTCCTAAACTCCTAACATAGATCGAAGTTTAGAAAACTTCACTTCTGTAAGAGACTTGGTGAAGATGTCTACAACTTGATCATCTGTAGGGCAAAAGAGCACTTCAAGAACACGATCATTAACAAGATTTCTGATGAAGTGCATATGTAGCTCAATGTGTTTGCTGCATTGATGTAGAACTGGATCTTTGGCAAGCTTGATGGAACTTTGATTGTTGCACCAAAGTGGAGTAGGCTGCTGCTGCTCAAATTAGAACTCTGAAAGGATCTGTCAAAGCCATAAAGCTTCCTGACTAGCATTAACTGCGGCTCGATATTCTGCTTCTACTGAAGAAAGAGCAAGAGCTTGTTGTTTCTTACAAGCCGAAGTGATAGGTCCAGATCCCAGACTGAAAACATAACCTGCAGTAGACTTTCGATCATCAGGATCGTCGGCCCAATCTGAATCAGTGAAACCAACCAACAAAGGTCCCCCCTGTACTGTAATGAATCCCAAATTGAACTGTACCTTGAATATATCGAAGTATTCTTTTAGCTTCTTTCTAGTGACTTTCATGAGGTGTCTGCATATAACGGGCAACACGACCAACGGAAAAGAGAAGGTCAGGACGGGAATGAGTCAAGTATAAGAGACTACCAACAAGTTGACGATACAAGGTGGCATCGACTTCAGGTGAAGTACAAGTGCAGAAATTTTGACTCCAGACTGGAAGGGAGAAGGGGCTGGTGTACAATCTTCCATGTGAAAGCGACATAGAAGGTCACAAGCATACTTAGACTGAGAAAGAAAGATTCCTTCTTTGGTTTGCAAGACTTGGAAACCAAGAAAATAATGCAAATGTCATAAGTCTGACATTTCAAAATTTTGTTTAAGACTGGATTTCACATGGGTTATAAGCTTAGGGTCACTACCAGTAAGAATAAGGTCATCAACATATAGAACAAGTATGATGAGATGATTTCCTACTTTCTTGGTATAGACATTGGGGTCAGAATGGCATCTAGAAAAACCGGTGTCAAGGAGAAAGCTATACATTTTGGCATACCAAGCTCTCGGAGCTTGCTTAAGGCCATATAAGGATTTCTTAAGGCGGCAGACAAGGCTAGAGTTATTCTGAACATATCCAGGAGGTTGTTCCATGTAAATTTCCTCCTGTAAATCACCATGTAAGAAGGAAAACTTGACATCCATTTGATGGACTTCCCAGTTGTGTAAGGCTACAAGGGAAAGAACAAGACGGATGGAGTTCATTTTTGCGATAGGAGCAAATGTTTCATTATAGTCAATCCCTTCAACTTGGGAAAAACCTTTGGCAACTAACCTTGCCTTAAGTCTTTCAACACTTCCATCTGATACATACTTAGTTCTGTAGACCCATTTACATTTGATAAGTTTTCTTCCTTTTGGAAGAGGTACAAGATCCCAAGTATCGTTTACCATTAAGGAACAATATTCTTCATCCATAGCTGCATCCCAATCTGGATTTCCTGAAGCTTCTGCAAAGGTTTCTAGATCATGATTCTTGAAAACTTGAGCCAAAAGAGAAGAGGCTCGCTGAAATTGAGAACGTGTTCGACTTTGATCTCTAGGATCACCGGCAAGATCACCAGCTGCTTCACATGTTGAACGGACCCATCGAAAAAGCACTTGTGCTGGTGCAAGTTGAGGAACATGAGCAGGCGGAGGTGGATTTTCATCCTCACTGTCATCATCATAAACTGGAGTTGGAAACCTGTCAAGGAAGTTGGAAGAAGAAGAAGAAGAAGGCACAAACGTTGAATCAAGCTCGCAGGCCAAAGATGTCACAATTGTCGAGTTAGGCTCGCAGGCCAAGAGATTTTCATCAAATTTAGCATCTCTTCTAATGATTATATCATGAGAATGTAGTTGAAGAAGTCTATAACCTTTTACATCTTCAAAATATCCAGCAAATATGCACTTTTCACTTTTAGGCTGTAATGCTTTCCGTTTTTCATCCGGAATGTGAGCCCATGCTTCACTACCAAATGCATGGAAGTGACTTACATCAGGTTTATTTTTATTCCATGCTTCTTCCAGTGTGATACCTTGTAATGCTTTAGTGGGGGTGCGATTAACTATGTAATTTGCACAATTAATAGCTTCAGCCCAAAATTGAAGACTTAGTCCCTTAGATTGGATCATACAATTAGCCATTTCTTTTAAAGTGTGGTTCTTCCTTTCTGCTACACCATTTTGTTTTGGTGTATATGGAACAGTGTGTTGTTGTTGGATGCCTTGTTCAGTGCAGAAAGTAGTGAACTTTTGTTAACATATTCTCCTCCATTGTCAGATATTAACTTAATAATTTGATGACTAGATTGTTTTTCAACAAGGGCCTTGTAGGCCAAGAATATGTTAAATACTTCGCTCTTAAGTTTTAGGAAATAAACCCAAGTGCGTCTGGTGTAATCATCAATGAAAGTTAAGAAATATTTGAAACCAGAAAATGAATCAGATGGAAGAGGACCACACAAGTCACTATGCACAAGCTCCAAGGGAACCGAGGAGTGCCAAGAGGCATGTTTGTTAAAACTGTCCCGATGATGTTTTTCGAGTACACAACCGGAACAAACACCATCCCTGCAAGATACCATCGGAAAACCTATCACCATATTGTCTTTACATAATTGTTGCAATGGGCGATAATTTAAGTGACCAAATCACTCATGCCAAAGTTTGCTCAAGTTATCACTATGAGCAACAAAAACTGAAGGAAAAGGTGATGACCCAAAGTTGTTAAACTTGTAAAACCTGGTAGCTAGGACCTGTTGAGGATCTTTAAAATCCTTGATTACAACTTGGTGAGGTGTAAAGGTCACAGTTTTACCTTCACCAGAATGAGTGATCTGATAGACTGATAACAAATTGTAGGAAATTCTTGGAACACATAGTACATCACTAAAATGACCATTATCTACTGGAACTGTTCCAGCTCCTACAACACTTAGAGATCTATTGTAACGTCCCCTTCTCTCAATCCGGTGCAAGGAAGGAAACGTTAACCAAACTACTGGGCTTATTGACAATCTCAACCTCATTCATTCACACTTAGAAAATCATGGATAATTAAAACTTCTGTGTGTAAGTTCAAATTAACTAAGCACAGCGGAATAACAATAATAACATACATTCAGAAAGAGATACATCAACCTATTTCTTTCAGGCAGAATAGTGAAACAATCACGGAATAATCAATCTCATTCTCATGCTATGCACAGGTTTCATGCCTACTAATTTAAGAGAATCATTTCATCCAAGTAACATGAGTAATTTAACATATAGGACAAACCACAAAATGAACATCATTCAAACCACAGAGAATACTTATCTTGAAGATGAAACTGTCCAACAACTGGCTACTTAAGATCAACGTTCCACCCAACCATAGATCTCTGTCCACCCTCTATTCTTTCAGCTGAGAGATCACCCCCGAGCTGGGTTGTGTATCCACTAAGGGGGAACTAGATGGCTCACTCACAGCCATGGGTTCACTCAAATGGTCATGCTAACCCAACACATAGTTGGGTTTATCAAGCACACAAGAAGATAAATGAGGATAATGCTAAGCTAGTGAGCTCAACAGCAGAGCTACATGCATCTCTAATGAACTCAACAGTCAGGCACCCACATTACCTGCCACATCCAACACAAGGAAGGTCCCCTTCTCTACTACATAGTCCCTCAGGTAACTCTTCCCTCCAGTGCTCTTCAGGATGGGCATAAAAAGGTCCAGCTGCTAGCTTCCTGAGATTTCAACCTTCACTAGGTTTATCAAGCAAACCCAACCTCTGCTCAATCATTCACACTTGGATTTCTCAGAATTCTGTCACAAAATAACCCAAATCTGTCACTGGTTTTTTGGGCTGCAAAAAATGGGTTTTCCTATGGATTTCGGGGTAGCTAATGCTCCCAAATTCGCCCCAAGGGTCATACTTATGGATCCCTCATTGGATTTCACTGTCAAATATCAAATCTGGGCATTTTTGGCTCTTCAAATCGTGGGTTCTTGCACAGTTGCGATTTCTGGTTTTTCACACTGCTGGGAATTCATTTTTGGATGAAAAATGATGCTGGGTCCTTCCACAATGAAATGGGGATGAGGAAGAAGCAATCCACATGAGGTAGAGTGACTTGTGGTTTAAGAAAATAGAGCCCATACTTTGCCATACAAATTTCTGGGCTGCCCATGCTCCATTAAAGCCATGGACTGAAATCTTCAAAAACTTCTTACACAGAATTAAATGTCAGCAAGGAAAGTCAAATGGTTTCTCAAGGTCACATATGGCAGCTTATGGTTCAATCCCACATCCCCCTCACCACTCCCTAGTGGATACACATGGCCCCTTCTCATTCGTTTCCTCCATAGCTAGTTTTTGGTATTTTATTGCCTGATGTTCATTTACATCATTTTTACAATGTTCCATGGCTAAATAGCACATGGGTAACATAATGTCCAATGCTTTTCCATTTTAAATAAAATACGAACCTACACTAGCGGGGCCTTGGCCTTGAGCTCCACGCTAGGTATACATACATCACATGTATACAATATTTACATTAGAAGCCAATATTTCATAAGAATCAAAATGGGGTATTACAATCCCCTCCCCCTTAGAATAACACCGTCCTCGGTGTTCTAAGACTTAGGAATACATATCCAATTTACACATCCAAAATTTTCAAAGTTTTTACAAATATGCCCTGCATTCTAGCCTTTACTTTGAACTTTCAAGACCAAGTCCCTTGGCTTCCATGAGCTTCTCCTCTGGTTCTCACTTTGCTCACAAACAGTACTTGCTCGTAATAGCTGCAACCAATGGATTTAATTTTCACCCGTGAAATTCATCATTACACATCTTGTTAGGCCAAGCATAACCTAAACATTAAAAATCAGTCAATTGTTTTTCCCCAATTGACATGGAGAGCCCTTGCTCTATTCATGAGACTTTCACACTTTCCATGCTTGGCCAGCATACACATGAATTCTTTCATGTTCATCCATTAGGAAATTAACTACTTCGGTATTCACAATTTATTTCAAGCAAATAAACACACTCTACTTTCATCCATACATGCATTCAACAATTTTCTGTTTTATAAATGCATCAATAAAAAGGAAAGAGAGAGAAGTAAGAGTTTTCTTCTCTTAGTCTTGTTCCATTATGGAACCCACATCACCATTGTGGTTTCCATGCTCCTAGCCTCTTTCACTTCTATGTGAATGCTTGACCTGCCATTCTTGGCGATGACACTTAATGTCTATGGTCTATTTCAGACCTCTCAACCATGGAGTCCCTCCACATGGTTTGTCTACAACTCTTGGCTGCTAGGACTCACACAGTCCCACTAGCCCCTTCTTCCATTACTGCTCATGCTGAGCTCTTTAGGACGGTTACATGTCCACATGCATCCTTGAGATGCTTTCATGGTCATTGCTTCCAGTAATACCTACACTCAAACATTGAATTAATTCACATGTTTAGTTTATTTTCATAGGAAATCATAACCAAAGCATATACATATGTATGTTCATAAGAAAGAAATTACAAGATAACCAAATACTTATCTGCATTGGATGTCTTCACTTTATTCCATAGGGTCCTTCTTTGCTTTACAAGCCTTGGAATCGCCCATGAATTTGGATGTTTGGCCAACGCGCAGGCTGCCCCACAACATCAAATAATCTTGTATGTTTGGCCAGCATGCAGGCTGCTGCAAAACGTTAAATGGTCTTGTATGGTTGGCCAACATGTAGGCTACTCCAAATCCTCAAATAATATTGCATGTTTGGCTAGCACACAGGCTGCTCCAAATCATCAATAATCTTGCATGTTTGGCCAGCACACAGGCTGCTCCAAATCATCAACAATCTTGTATGTTTGGCTAGCATGCAGGCTACTCCAAATCATCAACAATCTCGCATGTTTGGCCAGCACGCAGGCTGCTCCAAATCATCAATAATTAATGCCCAACCAATCACTCTCTAGATTTACCAAGCAATTTATAGTTCTTTCAGGGTCCTTGCTTCCTGTATGACCAAGGTTTCCAACAAAGAAACAATAGTGCATCAGCTTAACTGTCACAAGACTTGTTCTTGTAATCTTCATTATTCCAGACAATAAATAAATGAAATTGAATACTTATCTGTATTGTGCATTTCCTCTGGTCCATAGGGTCCTGCTTTTACTTTATAAGCCTTGGGATCCTCCTGCGGACTGGGATGTTTGGCCAACACGCAAGCTACTCCAAATCATCAAATAATTAATGTCCAACCAGTACACCTTCACGCCGACTGGATTTACCAAGCATTTGGTGGTGCCAACCAGTCCCATACCTGGTTGGCCCTTTCCATTGTCGAGCCAGCACATCCGTCTGGGTCATCGACCAATGGAAGGTAATTGCGCCACCGACCATTATAGGTCAAGGATCTACTACTCTGCCTTAGGCTTACATCAGCCTTTCACATGTATCATAATCCCTCAATGCGCATAACAATTCTTCACCCACACAAGGGTGGCACTCCTTCTCTTGTGTAAACCGGCGGTTCCCTTTAGGAACTCTTTAGGTGACTTTCTTAACTACAAGCTATCATGGCCTCATGATACCCACTCACACTACACAAAGGTTACCACTACTCATACAATCCTCTTGAGTACCCCTTTTATTCACTTTTCCATTTAATGTGCAGCACCAAATTTCATATGTATAAGTTGCCAACACAAAATGGACAAGCAAGCTCATCAGTATTGCTGCTCCAAAACTGTAAACATATTTCATAACATTCACTATCCAACATTGAAACACCAGGAATGCGTCCATTCCCTTAGGGCGTAATCAACATTGGAATCCCTAACATAACTCAGCACCAAAAAGGCGTGCACTCCTTACTGATGTGAACTATGCAGGTCCTAATCATACTTCAAGCAGTTTGAATAGTATAAACAAATGGAATATGCTCTACATAGTAATTCTAACAATTAGACTTGCACATATATATATATATATATATATCAGTCAAGGTTTACAAAGCACTTATCCATTTGCAGATGTAGTCCTTCTTGATTAATGAGGAATGGGGGCTCCTTCTCTGAGTTGACAGTCCCTCGGTTTGCCATCCCAACTCCTTTTGATGTTACATAACTCTCATATGTCTTACTGACATAATCTTTACCATCTCATTCATATTGTTTACCAATCATGCAGTGTAGATGAGACATTAATAATGTCTAATGGCATTTCACCCGAAACCCATATCCAAATCATGAAATCTCTTCCCATGAAGTTTGGCTTCTGCAGGCCCTCTCCCTTGGTCTTACTGCAATGTGTCTCCCTAGCACACTTATTAAATAGCCAAACAGTCAACAACATTTAACAATAAAATTCAAGTTTGATTGTTCTATAACCAATCAATGGCATCAATAATTAAATTCAATATGAATTTGGAACTCTGTCTACTACAGAAATTGATTTTCTTAGCCATGAGGTTATCCTCATATTGCTTGGCTCTTGTAAGTGGTACCATTCTGTCCATTATGGATTTATGTTTGTTGCCATACATGGACATCCACCTACAACATGTCCTTCTGACACAATTTTACATAATACAAACAGTCATTAGCAATTATAAGCAAAATTTCAAATATGAGATTTACAATTCTTCTTTCTAACTGAGCTTAGATTTTTCAACCATGAGATTCCTTCTCATAATCTCTAAATCGAATTTTCAAATCTGCTCCTTACAGAAGTTAGATTTGCAACCATGATATTATTCTCATAAACTTAAATGAGAATATTTTCAGATTTGTTTCATGCATAAGTTAAATTTCACACCCATGAGAATCTTCTCATAACCTTTGGCTTTTGCACATGGTAGATTCCAGCCTTCATCATGGACTTACCCACATTGCCATGCCCAGAACAATATACCAGAAATCTGAAACTTCAATAAGATAAACACTTATAAGTCTCATTGCATATAATATTTCATTGCTGCAACAGTCACTGAAGCATTTCCAGAATTATAACATTCCATAATTCAAACACTTCTAGATGTTAACATATCAATATCACCAAACTCATTTATTTCACTTAAATCATTATCACACTAAAATTGCAAGGTATAGTCACATTATTTATGCAACTCTGTCCTTTCAACATAACATTTTGGAAGCCTGTCAATCATGACTATCTTCATGCAATTCTTCCCCTGCATTCATAGCAGCTCATGACATGATCCCAGAATTATCATTAATTCATCATTTCATCTATTGTTCAATTGTAATGAAACATATACATATATATCACAATCGTGCATGCACACAATACAGCTCCTCAAGTGTAATTACCCACACGCAAGCATACTCACAACATTTACTCAAGTTTTTCATATGCATTCACTCAATGCCACCTAACATTGGTTCATGAATGTTCTACATTCAAACATATTATGACTTAATCATGACTATCTCGTATAACATGCATTACCATAATTAGGACCACCTGTCCTCACTTGCTCTAGTTGTTAAACTCACAATTGACATACTCAAATGGCATGATATAATTTCATATGAATGCATTGAGATTTCTAAGCAATTATAGGGTGTAAGGATCATTGCTTTCACTTACCCACACCTCACCATACTCAGTAGGTTAACATTCCCATTCGGGCACTCAATACCACATGCAAACCAAATCAACATAGTTCAAACATAGCCAAAGGGATCTTACCAAATTCTCTTTCAACATTCATGCAATTATGCATCAATAACCATTACCTGCATGGTTGTCATTAACATCACTTGATGTTACCTGATCGGTTGGCCTCTTACCAAGGCTACACAGTCATTTTTGTCAACCTCATGATCACAGATTTGCTGCACCATCCTTTCTTCATAATTTTGTTCACTTTGTGCAACAACATCATCATCTTTAGCCATGCTTCCGTTGTCTTTGGTCCTACAACCAAAACCAATCACCAACGGTGATTATCAACCACAATATTTATCATTAGTGATTCATTGCATATGTGAAATCTCACTACTTTTACCAATATGTAATGTGATATGTATGCAAAACATATACTCATGCACTGTGCAATGTTTATTAATATGTTAATCAATGCATCTTCATGCCACTCATCTAATCTCTTGCATTTTCAACATTCTCATGCCATAATTTTATGCGCATAAAGCTTATAAAATATAAATGCAGTTAGCAAGATAAGGGTTAAGGAATTCTCCCTTTTCAATCCCTCATCTTTGCATGAACTTCATCTTCCACATCATAGCTGATTCGATTTCATGGCATGCTACTTCCAGGCATGCAATTCTAGAATCTGCCCATATTGACAACAATTTGTCAAACAGCCAATGGCACTTTTCTGCTCCACTTATCTATGATGCAAGATAGTTCCACTCAAATTCTGATTATGTGTCATTATTCCCTGTTGGACAAGCTTTCCAATGCCTTTCCCCTTACTCCATTTTGACATCGGGTGTGGAAGCCACATTACTTGAAAAATGACAACTTTCACCCCAATTCTGCACATTTTACACAGTTGTATTTTGGTCCGGAATGCCAACTTCAGCCACCTGTGGAAGACATTCTATGAAAAATCACGAAAACTTTTCTACCGAGAGAAGTTAGTCCATATAACAAGGAACGCTCAGCAACTCACGGATATCTGTTCCAATGCTCCATTCCTCTTCTATGAATTTCTGGGTTTTACTACTTCTCACTTTTCACTTTTTCCCCAAAATATCAAAATTTGGCCGAAAATGGCTAACTCCCATTGTTGGTCGCGGCTCAACTTCTACGACCATCGCCGGATTTGACCTTAATTTCCCCGCCATGGCGCAAGTTTTATCTTTAACTCCGTCACCGCGCCTAGCACAAAATTTCAAAAAGACGCTTAGAATTTTTAATTTTTTTTCACTAACTCTGCCGCCAGCACAACGCAGAAATTAACTTAACGCCAACTCTGCTACCAGTGCAACGCAGAAATTAGCACTAACTTTGCTGCCAGCGCAGCGCAGAAATTAACTTAACGCTAACTCTGCCACCAGCGCAGCGCAGAAATTAACACTAACTCTGCTGCCAGCACAGCGCAGAAATTAACACTAACTCTGCCGCCAGCGCAGCGCAGAAATTAATACTAATTTTGTTGCCACAGCGCGTCGCAAAATTTAACACTAATTCTGCTGCCAGCGCAACGCAGAAATTAACGATAACTCTGCCACCAACGCAGTGCAGAAATTAGCGCTAAAATCACCGACAGAGCCTTTTCCAGAACTCATAAATACTTAGAAAAATTGCAAATTTTCACAGACAGACAGAAATTTTCACAGACAGTTAGAAAAATTTCTGGAATGTGCCATTCATTCTTTACAGAGGTGAGTTACTACAGATCAAACTTGCATAAAAACAGTAAGAGAATGCTAAGAACTTGCATCTCTAAGAAGGGATTTTCTTTTCATTTCAAATTCAGCAATCCAACCAATGGATTCACAGTAAATCTGCAAGCATCCAACAATCATAGGCAAGGAAAACTCATAAGCATAAAGGCATAATTCGCAAGCTTTCCTCACTTCCGAAAACCATCAATCGGCCACATAAATGTTGGTTCATTGTAATTAACAAACATCATTAAGATATGGGGCTGTAATAACCAACTATTTAGGCTTTCAATCATGAAATTAACAGACAGAAACTCATTTCCAGCCATGCTCAACATTCAAGTTCATGCATTCAAAGCATCATGGACATCCAAAGGACAAGGAGTCATACTTAATCAAGACTTCAAGCACATGATGTGTTATCTCATATGCACAGCAATTAACTACAAACAATAACCAATACACAACAACATGCCCTCTGCACAACACACAAAATCATATTTTTCCTAATCTGCTATGTGGATGTCAGCCCAACAGCCGTAGTGTTTGAACCTTAAGCTCTGATACCACTCTGTAACGTCCCCTTCCCTCAATCTGGTGCAAGGAAGGAAACGTTAACCAAACTACCGAGCTTATTGACAATCTCAGCCTCATTCATTCACACTTAGAAAATCATGGATAATTAAAACTTCTGTGTGTAAGTTCAAATTAACTAAGCACATCGGAATAACCATAATAACATACATTCAGAAGCAGATATATCAGCCTATTTCTTTCAGGAAGAATAGTGAAACAATCACGGAATAATCAATCTCATTCTCATGCTATGCACAGGTTTCATGCCTACTAATTTAAGAGAATCATTTCATCCAAGTAACATGAGTAATTTAACATATAGGAATACTTATGTTGAATATGAAACTGTCCAACAACTGGCTACCTAAGAGCAACGTTCCACCCAACCATAGATCTATGTCCAGCCTCTATTATTTCAGCTGAGAGATCACCCCCGAGCTGGGTTGTGTATCCACTAAGGGGGAACTAGATGGCTCACTCACAACCATGGGTTCACTCAAATGGTCATGCTAAGCCAACACACAATTGGGTTTATCAAACACACAAGAAGATAGAGGAGGGTAATGCTAAGCCAGTAAGCTCAACAGCAGAGCTACAGGCATCTCTAATAAACTCAACAGTCAGGCACCCACATTACCTGCCACATCCAACACAAGAAAGGTCCCCTTCTCTACTACACAGTCCCTCAGGTAACTCTCCCCTCCAGTGCTCTTTAGGATGGCCATAAAAAGGTTCAGTTGCTAGCTTCCTGAGATTTCAGCTTTCACTGGGTTTATCAAGCAAACCCAACCTCTGCTCAATCATTCACACTTGGATTTCTCAGAATTCTGTCACAAAATAACCCAAATCCGTCACTGGTTTTCTGGGCTGCAAAAATTGGGTTTTCCTATGGATTTCGGGGTAGCTAATGCTCCCAAATTTGCCCAAAGGTTCATACCTATGGATCCCCTATTGAATTTCACTTTCAAAAATCAAATCTGAGCATTTTTTGCTCTTCAAATCATGGGTTTTTGCATAGTTGCGATTTCTAGTTTTTCACACTGCTGGAAATTCGTTTTTGGATGAAAAATGATGCTGGGTCCTTCCACAATGGAATGGGGATGAGGAAGAAGCCATCCCCATGAGATAGAGTGACTTGTGGTGCAAGAAAACAAAGCCCGTACTCTGCCATACGAATTTCTGGGCTGCCCATGCTCCATTAAAGCCATGGACTAAAATCTTCAACAACTTCTTACACATAATTAAATGTCAGCAAGGAAAGTCAAATGGTTTCTCAAGGTCACATATGGCAGCTTATGGTTCAATCCCACAGCCCCCTCACCACTCCCCAGTGGATACACATGGCCCCTTCTCATTCATTGCCTCCATAGCCAGTTTTTGGTATTTTATTGCTTGATGTTCATTTATATCATTTTTACAATGTTTCATGGCTAAATAGCACATGGGTAACATAATGTCCAATGCTTTGTCATTTTAAATCAAATACGAACATACACTAGCGGGGCCTTGGCCTTAAGCTCCACGCTTAGTATACATGCATCACATATATACAATATTTACATTAGAAGCCAATATTTCATAAGGGTCAAAATGGGGTGTTACATCTATCATCACTAACAAATATTTGTTTGGTGTTACATTCATGCATAGTAGAAAATATGGCTTGATCCTTAGCCATATGATAAGATGCTCCAGAATCAATGAGCCATTCATTTGAAGTAGAAGAAGAAGATGCATTATAAGAATAACCAGAAGTACAAAGTGCATTTCCATGAGAGGTAGATTCTGAAGGTGAATCTAGGTTGATGTGGTGCTTCTTCATTGTTGCTTCCAAGGCTGCCATCTTCTTGAATCACTTAGATTCATCATGATTATCTTTCTCGCAATAATTGCAATGACACTCAGTCTTCTTGCCTTTTGGCTTGGATCCTTTGTCATTTTTCAAAGAAGGAGTTGACTGAAAGGGCTTGGGACCCTTGTTTGGCTTATTATTGCGAAAGTTTTGTTTCTTGGGAAGCTTGGACTTTTCTTTCTGTTGGGACAATAAGGCTTTCCCAGATGTATCTGCATTGTTGATTATTCCAAGATGGATGAGTTTATCTTGCTCTCTAATCAATGAATCACAAAATGATTCAAAACTAAGCTCTTGATAACTAGCTTCATTCAAGGATTCTTTCATGGAGTAAAATGTAGATACAAAAACAGAATATGCAGGTCCAAATTTGGAAAGAATATGATAAATGCATTGTTTGTCTTCCCTCTTAATCTTACATTCTACTCATAAGAGTATAAGAGTTTTGTACTTAGATAAATAATATTAAATGCATGAAAAATCACTTGGATTTAAAGAAATCAACTCATTTTCGAGTTGGTCACCTCGAATTTCATTGTATTTACCAAACACAGATTCTAGCTTGTCCCAAGCAACATCAGGTTCATCAATTCCAAATATGTGGAATCGCAAATCAATAGAGATTGACATCCCAATCAATCCACGAGCTTCGTCACATCTATTTGCCCATTTTATTTTCTTATCATCATCAGTGGGTTCTGTTTCTTTTCCTGAGGTAATTCTGAAAAGTTTCCTACTTCGTAAAACATCCTTCATACGAGATTTTCATGAGAAATAGTTGGAACTGTTAAGTAGAATATCACAAGGGACGGCCATATTTGTAAATTAATGGCTGTAAAAGCAGAAACCAATAGTCTAGATGCGAAGAGCTTGAAAAAAAAAGTCGGTTTAAAAAAAAACGACATTGAAAACTGACTTCGGATGATGAAGCTATGCTTGAACAAAGAAACTGTTGAAGATGTCTCCAATAGTGACGTGGCACATAGAGAATGACCAACTAAAAAAAGGACCCCCCTTTTCCCAAAATAAACCTTTTACAATCACTTTACAAGTAAGTTGCTTTAAGTGAATCACTTTTGTAAAATAAGTGATTTCACTTTTACAATGATATTACTTTTAAATAGTGCAACAATAAAGAAAAACTTAAGTGACTCACTTTTTATTTATTTATATTATTTAAGTCAGATGCAATTTTACAATAAAGTAACTTGAAAATAGAAATTGCATGCACTTTTTCTTTTAAAAGTAACTTCCTAAGACTTGAACTCAAGACCTATTAAGAAATAAAGCAACTTTGAACCAAGTGAGCTAGATTAAAAGGTATGTAAAATATGGGAATGAGGAAGGGGGCTTTTTTTTTTTTTTACTCTTCTTGCTCGGTTTCTGTGCTTGCCATTTTTCCTGCAAATCACACCACAAATTGAAACAAAAAAAAAATTCCACACTTATAGACTTAGATGTCGTTAGCTTGCCTGGAAAGTCTACGTTTTCTCTCTGTTTCTGCTTTGTCGAGATCGCGCAAGGTGCACGGCAAAGAGCATACGCAGCCGAAAAAAACCCTTTCCCTTTCTGTTTCTGATTTGCCGAGATCACTCAAGGTGCACGGCAAAGAGCATACGCAGAAAAGAAAAGCAACAATCCGAACCCAAAAAAAATCTAATAGTAAAAAATTATGAAATATGAGATTTTTTTTTCCTTTTAAAATATAAAAAAAAAAATTGCGTCATTGTAATATTATACCTTCAGATCTGATGAAACACGCGTTTCTAGAGCAACCGGGAACCGTTTTCGATCAAACGAAAACTATTTCCCAATGGAAACGGTGCTCTGGATGCAATGGAACACCCCCCACAGCCCAAAAATGCACAGAAATATTAGAACCAAAAACTCTTTGGAGTTTCGGCAACAACAGTTCAAGATGTAGATCATAACCGGAAGCGGCTCTTCATAAAAATTTTGATACCATGTTCGGGTACATAGGGTACTACCAAAAGACTGAACACCAAGAGCAACCACTTCACATAAACAGATCACAGATCAACACACCGATGTTTTTACGTGGTTTAAACCCTCTTGAGGGAAACACTCCATGACCCCAGCCAAATAGTTTCTACGGGACAATTTATTATGCAAAGAAAGAAAGTTACAAATGAACTTCTCATAATCAATCAACTAAACAATGACCCTCCATGCTCTTTAAATAGAGATCATGGGCCAATCGGGTGTTAAGCCATGGATCAAGGTTAGGTATGATCTAAGAGAAGTTGAGCCGTCGGATCACTCTATGTTGGGAACATATCGTGACCGTCGGATTAAGTATTTACAAATGCATACTAATGCATACTAAAGAAACACACTTTCCCTAACGGGTATATTACACAAGTTGACCTTAACTAACTCCTAAGTGTCTAAATATCCTAACACCTTACAAATGGAGGTCCATTTCTGAACCAATCAGCCACATAGAGATATTTAAGGTATTTTCCTTTGATTAGAGTACTCCATGCAGAATTAGAAAATAATGTGCGCCACAGACTCTTGGTTTGTAGGGCCAAAGAAAATTTTCCAATGTTTTTAATAGCCCAACCACCCATGTGCACTGGACGAGCCAGCAAATTCCAATTAACCAAATGAAACTTCTGCTTAGTCCCACCACCAGACCAGATGAAAGAAAAAATCCATCTATGAATTCCTTTCAGTATTTTCTTTGGAATTTTGCAAAGTGAAAGCCAGTCAACAACTAGATTTTGTAGGATAGATTTTGCAAAAGTAAGTCCCCCCCTCCGATGGAAATACAGTGCCAACACCAGTGGTTTATACGTTTTTCAAAACATTTAAATAACCAAAACCAATCACATATAAGATAATTCTTTGGCGTACAAAGAAAGCATAAACAGTTTTGGAAAACATGCAAGTCGAGTTGCATCATGTAGATCAAAATTCAACATGTTTAATAAAATACAATTTTTTTGGGGAGAGGAGTAACAATGCTTCAAGAAACTTGCAAATATTCCTTTGACTATGATGCTATGATATATAGTATGATGCATGCTTATTGAATGGCTAATTGATCATTAAATATGATGACTAAAGTTTTAAATCAACATTCATTTTTATAGTTTCAATGTTAGAACATTATCTACCAAAATACAACAATAATAAATTATACATCACAACTCAAATTATTGAATGGCTAATTCATCAACTCTAACAACTAAACTTTGAATTCAACATTGCTTTTTACAGTTTCAATGTTAGAACATTATCTACCAAAATACAACAATTTTTTTTTAATTGAAACGATTAATTTGTATTTTAAAAAGATTGGAAAACCAGCTTCAAAAGGTACAAAATAATAGTTCAAAGCATATCTAACAGTGTCTCCAACAATGCTGATAATATCCTTCACAGTGCTCCAAAATCTTATAACTATCTCAAAAAGACTACATATAACTGTACTTCTATAGACTTTAACAAATTGGCCTAGTAATTTTTTACAAAAATGAAGCATACAAACTAAAAATTAAACTGAGTTATCATCACTCTTTATAACCTAGTCTTTTGTTTATGCGCCTAAGCTAACATTGGAACTGGATATATTGACATCTTCTTGGGGTTCCACTTCATCCTCCTCGCTTTAACTTGAGATAAAAATAGGGGATGGCTGGTGAATAGACTGTCCATTAATGTTCTCACTTTTGGAGTTGTCATCCATTCTGGAATTATTTCCATCTGTGAGGTCTTCATTAATTGTGCATCGCAAGCACGAACTATACCTTCACTTCTTCTAGGAGAGTATCAAAACAAGACAGATTAACATTGAGCTGATAAGAAGCTTGTTCAACTTCATCAACAAGAGTATCTAGTATGGGAACATGATCTACAATACTGTGAACTGTTGTATCCAGTATCCACTTATGAATACACCTTGACCAAGAGTGCCATCGAACAAATTGTCATTAAATCTGCTTGTGTGAATCGTTGGAATTTTGGGGGCATCAAATACCAAGGATCCTTCCAACTTCCACATGTTGGAAAATGGGATCAAATTCATTTCAATTACCTGTTGTCACTTTTGATCAATATTGAGTTGTATTGTCATAATTAAGTGCATATGAACAAGCATCAAGGGAGCCAAACTGCTTGGATTTGATCCCTATTTTCAATTAAAATCCCCCAAGGAAGATGTGAGGCTTGGTTAGCTAATCCATCAGCTTGAGAGTTGTTCTCTCTTCAAACATGGAAGAATTGAAGAGACATAATTTGAGGGAGAATCCCAATGATACATTTATTAATTTTTTCGACTATTTGATCCGCTAATTCCTGGAAATGCGTAGTTTGAGAGAGAATTAGAAGTGAATCTCCAATCATCACTAGAGAACAACTACCTAAAGTAACATATTGCTTCAGGCTCAATAACAAGGCATAACGCTCTGGCTGATTATTATTATTTTTACCGATCCTTAATCTACGAGCATAGGTCTCTTCTATATTTCCTTTGGGGTCAAAGATGACCCCTCCTCACTTCTCGCCCCAAAATACACCAATGTTCAATTACACATCATAAGTGAGATTGTTGAATTGCTAACCCATCATCAACCCTGACAACTAATGTTTGCAATCAATATTCTTTTTTACAGTTTGAATTTTAGAACATCAATTACTAAAATACACCAATGGCTCACATAAGAAAACAATGATAAGATTGTGAAAATATGACAAGATTGCAAAAGGAATACTATTATATATAAGAATGAGTATCTTAACATCGTCCATGAAAATACTATGCTTGCTGAAGATTAAAAATAAAGAAAAGTAGGTATAATGGTAATGGAGTGAAAATTTGAAATGTGTGCATAAAGAATCCAAAGAATGCAGAAGTGGAATTCTTAGCACAATAAGTATGTAAGGATTAGGACAAGTAGACTTCCCTCAAGAGGCATATTATTGAATTGCTAACCTATCATCAACCCTGACAACTAATTTTTTCTATCAATAATGTCACTAAGAGAAGGAAAGAATGATAAGCTAGTCACTAAGAGAAGGAAAGAATGATAAGATTATGAAAATATGACAAGACTACAAAAGGAATACTATTGATATATAAGAACGAGTATTTTAACATCATCCACCAAAATACTATACTTGTTGAAGATTAAAAAAAAGAAAAGTAAGGATAATGGTGATGGACTAAAAATTTGAAATGTGTGCGTAAAGAATGCAAAGAATGCAAGAGTGGAATTATTAGCACAATAAGTATGTAAGGATTAGGAAAAGTAGAACGCTAGGATAAGAATTCATATCTACAAGAACAATTTACCGGATGGTACAAAGTAAAAAAAAAATGACTTACCTTGAGTGAGGCGCATCATATTTTGTTAAATATAAATTTATGTATGAAGAGTTGTGTCTAGATGATGTTGTTCTATCTGGTATCCATGGAGGCAAAGCAAAGCGGGTATGTTGCTTTTCCTTAAATAAAGGAAAAGGGTTCACAAAGCTATAACTTTGGGATTAAAAGTATTGAGTTGTTAATTAGTGAGGATACAAGTCAAAATAATTTTGAGAAATTGGAGGCACAAGATATGAAGCAAGTTATTCCACGCATTAAAAATTTAGATAGGAAGGAATTTGAAACCAATGCTATGCATAGTTATGGTTGCAATTTCAGGATATCTTTAAATAACCGTGTTCAAACCCTTTCCTTTCCATGTATTTCAACATTTGATTTTCATTTTGACCATGAAAATGGTAGTCAATATAATTTATAGAACTATGGAACCCCCTTTTTCGAAATTAATTTTGGTGGAGCATCCTGGTAGAAATCTTGGTAAGATGGGAAAAATAAATCATGACATTTGAAGCAGGTAGGAAATCACCATTTTCAATGAAATTCAAAAGACTCAATGGTTAAAGGAGATGTTGAAATCGGCATAACTTATCCTAGATCTTCAACAAAGGAAAATCTCATAGGTGGTGATAACTAGAAAAAAGTAGCATTCTTGTCATCTTAAAGGTTCTACCACATGAAGAGATCCAATTTATGGAAATATTAGATACAATCACACATTTACACTAGAAATAATATCTCTTTCTATTACAACATAAAAAAATTTACATCACAATAAAACAACTTCTCTCAATCCTACAATGCAAAACAAAACAATCAAGAGTCACTGTTACCACATCGCTCTTCACTCTAGTTTGATTAAGCAAAATTTACTGAGCTATTGAATTGATGTGCCACTCCTTACTTTTGTGGAAAAAAGGAGTGAGTTACAAGTGAAAAAGTCACTAGTAAAAGTAGCTCTTATCTATATGTTTAGTGAAATCAGAAAAAAAAAAAATAAACAAGTGATCAAAATACAACAAGAAGAACGAGCAATAAAATATGGAATGCAACAAAAATGTACAAAGAAAGCATCAAACTAATCTTATTATGTTAATCAATAGTTTTGGAAAGAAACATACAATTCTCTTCAAGTTGCTTTAGGCATGAAGTGACCCTAAACATTCCTTGTATGCATAATTTGTAGTTCCACATGTTAATGTAACAAAGTAATGAAGACTAAAATTCAATATGACACAAGATAGTAGACTAAAATTCAATATGACACAAGATAATATATGCCACATAATCAAATGTTCAAAAAGTTCTACTCATACTTATTAAAGAACAATCTTAAAGCAAAATTGAAAAAAAAAGCACTCTAGTGAAACAATATAGGAGTTGCAAGTTACATGAGGCATAGATGCCCTATTTTTAATTTTTATAGACAATGAAAATAAATATTTCAAGTTGGGAACAACTTTATTCTGTATTCTTGCAGCACATGAGCTGAGCTTGTCGTTTTTAATTCATCATTCTTATTGTTTCTATAACTTAATATAGTTGTTGGAAGCTGTACTTATGGAATACATAAAAAAAATAAGATACAAAAACCAATCAATGATCACAAATAAAAAATATTTGTTTGCTAAAAGAATATGAAATACATTGGAAAAAATTCAAGGAAGAAAATTTCTAAATGATATTTACAATAGAATGTAGTTACAATGGACAAAATTCTACTGCCAAATCTACAAGAATACTTTTTTACAAAATCCTAGAAGAAAGGTTAGTAAAATGATTTAATCCTAATTGAATTTACTACGAGGTCTTAAAATCTCATAAAAAAATATGTTAAAATAAAAACTATATGTTTGTGCATAAGCTAACAACAACTAAATCCTAAGAAATGGAGTGTTCACCAAAACTAGTCCTCAACTCCATTTGAGCAATGGTCTAGTAGACATAACTGCCTTCCTAAATTAATATTTTTATTGGATTCAATTGGTATATTATGAAAACGCTATTTCAAGGTTTATGATGTGTGATAGTACAAGACAATGTATAGTGTTCAAAAAGACTTTGTCAGATAGTGGTTGAAAATGTTATTATTATTAATATCTAAGTAACATATGGGAAAAGGTTCCAAAATGTTAAAAGAACAATAACAAAGACATTGTTGGTAAGAGGTTATAAGATTGTAGGAGTCAGAAAAACAAAGTAAGGGATTCATGCCCAAAATAAAGCTGCAAAATCTGAATTAGATATTTTTATTAAAAAATATTAAAATAAAACAATGGAAGGTTGTTGTAAAAGATGACAACTAAATTGGACAGCTCCAATATGAAGGGGAAAGTATACTAACACAAAAAAACATGGTATAAATTTAAAAAAAAATCTCTAAGAACTTCAATATTCATCAAAATCAATTAAGTACGTAGAAAACAAAAGATGTCACTAATTGTGATAATCACAACTTTAGTGAATTTTTTTTATTTAACCTGGTTCTGTTACCAGTTGCAAGTAACTCGGATGAACATTATTAAACTATATATAATTTGATACAAAACATTATCATTATTTATATATAGTATCTCAATGATATTTGTACGCAAGGACAACATTGTCAACAAAGAGAGAAAAGTATCCTTGAATAAAAAGTTTCCAAAGCTCAGTCAATGTTTCACGGATGTCATCTTGGTATTCATTATAAGAGGTGTTTGCAAGCTTTGGGAAAACTTGTTGTAGAAATGGATTGTGTAGTATGCAATTGATTTTCTTATTGTATTTTTCAATTATGTATTGTAAACTGTGGTTATAAAATTATGGCTTGTTTTATTGACATTGCACGCATTGAGCAAGTTGGTCTTCTAACAAGAATGAAGTTGGAAAAATATTCTTGTAATCACTGGAAAAAGGCTCAAATGTTGGCAGGATTTTTTTTGGCTTTCAATATTTCATTAATCTGTAGATATACAAAATATTTGTTATTGATATAGTTCAAAAAGCTTGTAAAAAATTATTGTAAAAATTAAGTTTCATTGTGAACATATAAAATAAGAGAAGAAAAATTGTGTACCTATGTAATGTCAACGATAAAAGACTCCAATTTCTTTTTTGTTGCATTATTTAGTTCTTGAATGAAATTTGATTGTCCATTTTGCAGACTTTTTGTTCCTTTGGGTCCATTTCTCACAATATTTTTAAACAAGTAAATTGGAGTCTTATTGCAAACTAATTCTTCATGTATATGGCAGTAGAAATAATTTTATGAGCGATTTAATTTGTAGCATTTGTTCTCGCACATGCCTGTGCTAAATAGCACATGGTAGACGGTTGTGGACTCAAGCATAGTTTCAAAGAAATAACAACAAATAAACAACTAAACTAAGAATTAAAACTAACTAAGCCATGCTAGTGGGAAATAAAATAAACAATATTTTTTGCATTCTTTGAATTTAATCAACATGCATACAAGACAAGAGATGAAAGAATAAAGAATCTTGTATATTGATGCAAAAGGAATGTTACAAGAACCAGGGTCACCTAAACAATCCCAGAAGAGGAGGCCACTACAATTGTCTGAGTGAGTGTCTGTTCATTCTCCTTGATGAGTCAAGTTTTCAGGTACTTGATAACCTTTTTCCAGCAACCAAACTCAAGCAATGGTGATGAAACATACTCATTTGTGGGGGAAAATGTTTTACTTTAATTATTTAATGAAATTGTTTTATGATTATTCTTGGATGTTAGAATGCGTATCAAATAAACTAATTATATGGAAACCAAGCGTGATTGAGCAGGTTCAGGGTCATTCAAGGATGGACGTGTAGAAGACTTAAGGATCACCAAGCTGCCATGTTTTCTGATTTATAGAGGACGCACTCCCACTTTCAAGAAGAATCGGCATTTTGACAATCAGTTAGGATCAACATTAAATCATATAAATATGGACCTCTCGGGTAGCGAGAGGCCCCTGCTGTTATTTTGGAGAAAAACATTGTTGTAACGTTTTCTGCCCTATCGATACTGCGAAGTACAGACCTTTGTTTTGACATGGATTTTATATTTTAATAAGAGATTGATGATTAATTCCAGCCAGCGTTTCTAAGTTTTTATTCTCTCCTAAGTACGGGTTGGGGAGGGCCCCTCCAACACGTAGGTCAGGAGATTTCTATTTGTAGGTATTTTTCCAATTATGCGTTTTACATTGATGAACATTTATATTGCATATGGAAGCGCTTGAATGATCTATTATTTCTGTAGTAGTTTATAATACATTCTGTAGTACAACAAAAAAGTTTCAGTAGTCTTGTAGGTTCTTTCTTTCAACGCATATTTGAATCAACGATTGCATGTGTATCAGCTTTGCTTTCAATATCATGGTTTATATCTGAGGTTTTTTACTGTTTCTCATTGTGATCAATTTCTTTAGTAGTAGATGGATAGTTTGAAACGATTGCACACCAATTTTAGTCTTGGGATTTAAAATGGTTTAGATCAGAATTCTAGTTTTAGGCATCAAGTAATTACAGGCCTTGTTTTCCCCAATATTAGAATAGATCTGTTATGGCATTTTCATTTTCTATATTTACCATTCCGCATTGAGTAATTTCATAAGATCATCTCCTTCACTTTCAGCATTTTAATTATTTAAAATAGATTTACTGCTTTTGGTATCTTTATTTCTTAGAACAGATTTACTGCTTTTGGTACTTTAATTCTTTTAAATAGATTTATTGCTTTCCAGTATTTAATTCCGTAGCATAACCAATTTTACATATTCAGTAGGCAACCTTTAGAACATCCAACTGTGACAGAGATTATCCTATAAGAGCATAGATAGTGCATGCATCTCTAAATTTTGTACGTTCCCCGGGTTGACATTTAAAGTAGGCTCTTGGTATATCTACCCTCATTAGGCATCCATATTAGGAGCTCACCACTTTTTGGCGCGGATGCCTAATGAGGGCAGCTATACCAAGAGCCTACTTTAAATGTCAACTCAGGGAACGTACAAAC
Source organism: Larix kaempferi (assembly GCA_027924585.1). NCBI lineage: Eukaryota > Viridiplantae > Streptophyta > Pinopsida > Pinales > Pinaceae > Larix > Larix kaempferi. Next base: position 9,346,642 of record BSBM01000072.1, on the reverse strand, counting down.
TTTAGAGATGCATGCACTATCTATGCTCTTATAGGATAATCTCTGTCACAGTTGGATGTCGGTATTGATGTTCTAAAGGTTGCCTACTAAATATGTAAAACTGGTTATGCTACGGAATTAAATACTGGAAAGCAATAAATCTATTTAAAAGAATTAAAGTACCAAAAGCAGTAAATCTGTTCTAAGAAATAAAGCAGTAAATCTATTTTAAATAATTAAAATGCTGAAAGTGAAGGAGATGATCTTATGAAATTACTCAATGTGGAATGGTAAATTTAGAAAATGAAAATGCCATAACAGATCTATTCTAATATTGGGGAAAACAAGGTCTGTAATTACTTGATGCCTAAAACTAGAATTCTAATCTAAACCATTTTAAATCCCAAGACTAAAATTGGTGTGCAATCGTTTTAAACTATCCATCTACTACTAAAGAAATTGATCACGATGAGAAACAATCAAAAACCTCAGATATAAACCATGATATTGAAAGCAAAGTTGATACACATGCAATCATTGATTCAAATATGCGTTGAAAGAAAGAACCTCCGGGACTACTGAAACTGTTATGCTGTACTACAGAATGTATTATAAACTACTACAGAAATAATAAATCATTCAAGCGCTTCCATATGCAATATAACTGTTCATCAATGTAAACGCATAATTGTAAAAATACCTGCAAATAGAAATCTCCTGACCTACATGTTGGAGGGGCCCTCCCCAACCCGTACTCAGGAGAGAATAAAAACTTAGAAACGCTGGCTGGAATTAATCATCAATCTCTTATTAAAATATAAAATCCATGTCAAAACAAAGGTCTGTACTTCGGAGTATTGATAGGGCAGAAAACATTACAACAACATTTTTCTCCAAAATAACAGCAGGGGCCTCTCGCTACCTGAGAGGTCCATTGTTATATGATTTAATGTTGATCCTAACTGATTGTCAAAATGTCAATTCTTCTTGAAAGTGGGAGTGCATCCTCTATAAATCAGAAAACAGGGCACCGAGCTTAGTGATCCTTTAGTCTTCTACACGTCCATCCTTGAATGACCCTGAACCTGCTCAATCACGCTTGGTTTCCATATAATTATTTTATTTGATACGCATTCTAACATCCAAGAATAATCATAAAACAATTTCATTAAATAATTAAAGTAAAACATTTTTCCTCACAAATGAGTATGTTTCATCACCATTGCTTGAGTTTGGCTGCTGGAAAAAGGTTATCAAGTACCTAAAAACTTGACTCATCACTCCTCACGTCCTTCTGATTCTCTAGACACACATCACAAGAAGAGGATCTCCAAGAGGTGAGAGGGAAGTGGTAAAAGGTCAACTTTGATCTTAGCGAAAATCCGACAAAGTGACGACTTGAGCAAATGGAATGGAATTGTGTGTAGAATGTCGGGGGTCTTGGTGCCTCTTTTATAGCTAGTGATGAGAGTCTAGGGTTGATTTTTGGGATCTAGGATCATCACCTGATTGAATCCACGTGGATACTCATGTCACTTTCATATTCTTATTGTTGGAACTGAAGCAAAGACAAGCTAAATTCAAGTCAATGGTTTGGTCGTGTTTTTCTTGAGTTTTTGTGCGACTTAGGTCGCTCAAATTTAAGGATTATAACTGAATTGGGTCACTCATATCAAGGGATTAAGAGTGAACTGATCTATACAAGGTTTTTTTTAGGCTTGCCTTTCATTTTTGGGCTTTTTTTACTGATTTTCCAAAGCCAAATGGGTGTGAATGAGGTGACATGATGACATATGAAGGTGATTGTGTGACTAACATGTTAGGTGAGCAAATTTTGGTTGTTATTAGTTTTCCCCCTGATGTGTGAGGTTAGGATCTCATTGTATGGATGACATACATCATACGATCTTCTTGGTAGGAGATAAGTGTGGCATTGGCGTAGAGAACAGAGACTGCTTTAGAGAGAACTCACCTTTTGACGGGGATACAAAGGCGTTTACCTATAGATACAATGGTGCATATAATCTCAAATATACATAGACAAGGAAGACATACCCATGCTCATATCAATGTCTCAAAATAGAAGGAGATATAGACCAAGTGGGAATCAGATCAATACATAAATAATCACTGTGTACATCATAACGATTATATAGGCACAGTGGGGGTCTAATCAATACAAGAGCAATCACTTTGTACATCATAAGTGTCCAGGAGGGACTCATAAAGGTACATAAGTATGGTCCAACTTTGGATAATCTGAAGAACTAATAGCGAAGCAATGCCATTCTGAAGGAATGCTCGATCATAATATTGGATGCTCTGTTGGAATTGAAGAGGGTCCAACAATTTTGGAAAAATCACATAATTGAAAGTATGGAGCCATTGAGCTTTGGGAATTGCATTTGTAACTAGATACCAAAGGAATCATGTAACTAGGGATTTACAACACTATTGCCAACGCAACCCTGATATCTCAATAGACACATAAATCAAAAGAATACTCCACCAAGGATGGGAGTTGGGAATATATGGGGTCTTTGACCAAATAATGAAGGGACCATCATCCTGTATGAATTTTAATAGTGCGATGATTGATCTCACGTTAAGCACGTGAGACAAAACCAAGCTAAGGGGCACTGATGTCTCTCCTTAGTTGGTCCAAGTGACTCATCAATGATGGTTATGAAACTAAGGTACATGACTCCTCTGGTTCTATCTTTTGGAATAGATGTGTTGACGTTGATAAAAGGAGACCTACAACTGTTAAGGCAATGATGTTTCCTTAATAGAAGAGCGAGGGATACCGCTAAGATAAAATGATTATTGGAAAAGTGACTGAGACATTGTTTGGGGATACAAGGGTAATTTAGTAAGGGACTCAAACTTCCTTTGTTCAGAGTGTGAAGGAAAGGTTGACCTGGAAGCACATGTGAGACTTCTTGACGAGACCAAGGAAAGGACCCAATTGGGGTACCATAGGACATGAATTTCAATGTCTTTTAATGGGGGAGGGACTTGTTACTCTTGGGGATATGTATATTGATTAGGTATGATACCAAGGGTGAATCATCGTAGAATACTCTAAACAGAGGTGACCAAGTATGATGCAATAAAATGAGATAATGCATGATATGTAGGAGTGCTAAGAATAACTTTTGGTGAATGGTGTCTTCGATGTATAGACACTGAAGGAAGCATACTAATAAGTAATCCAAAAATCGTGGCTTCCCAAAATGTGTTAGCATCTAGGAAAAGGGGGTGCTTAGAAGCACCGTTTGTAAAAAATGGTTGCTAAAGAGAAATGGTCGCTTAGACACAAGTGAGAAAGACTAGCAAGGATATAAGTGTCCAATTTCGATGGTTTTATGCGTACCACTAAAGGGAGTGATAATATATGGATTTTTTTAACAGTGGGGTGGGACATTGTTGGTAATATCCTTTCCGATTAGTGAATGGTGAAAAAAAATGTGACATTTTGCAGTATGGATGAAGCAGTGGGATTATGAATGTGCAATGTGAAACATTATTGTACTGAAATGATCATAATTCTGGGAGTCCGTAGGGTCAACTAATGAATGATGCGAATAGAGTAACATGCATTTAAATGCAAAAGATCACAAACTAAAAGGACTCTTAGTCCCACAAAAAGAAAGAACAACATAGGTGTCGAATGGAAATTAGGGGCTCTATGATGACACCCATGTTTGGGAGGCTCTATTGTCGAGTAAGGGTGAATGCAAAGGTGGCTGGAATGGGCCACTTACTCTAACAAAGGGGGGTCCTACAAGTGTAAACAATGCATGGAGACTTTAAGCATCATATGTTCTGTGGAGGGTGATAATCTATATGCTAGCTAGGTATTTAGTACTGTTAAAATTTAATATGCTAAGACAGAAAATAGCAGCATTACATTCCATTTCACAATAATAGCATATACAGGATCACTGAAGAAACAACAAGCACAGCATAAACACAAGAGACACAAATTTATCCTGGGAAACCCTCATGGGGTAGAAAACCCAGTAAAGCTTCCTCAATATAGATGACCAGCAATATACAAAGATGCAAACCAAAGACATGATCTCCTCCTCCATCATAGCAGACCTCTCCTCCACAAGTGCGCCACTCTCTAGTGAGTGAGTGTGTCAAATGAGGAATACACCTCCTCTATTTATACACTACTCTGACTTGTCTTTTACACAAGAACACGTAGGCTTGTATTTAACCAATGGGTTAAATACCCCACTACAATTGACTGGGCCGACCCCTCTAAGGTGGTCTAATAACCCTTTGACCCACATAACACATACAGGGCCGACCCCCACTAGGGAAGTCTAATAACCCGAGTTACCACATTCCGACGGAGGACTAAACATCTCCGGATATACAATAAGATCTTCACGGAGGAATGAAACATCTCCGAAATAATAAAGTACAAATATAATATTCTTTGAAGTTACAATATCTCAACACTCCCCCTTAACGAGAAGGATATTATAACAACATCTACATGAGCAAGGAGTCATCAACATCATACATGATACATCTATAAATCATTGGAAGCTTTCTCAACATCATCAGTAACTCAACCAGTTACTGGAACATCTTTAATACTAGAACATCAACATCTTCAGTACTGAGTCTTTATCTTCTGCAGCACTCAAACAGCTACAATAACATCAACATCTATATCCTCACTATTATCAGCATCATCATCATACGATCATCAGCATCGGGATCATCTCGATCTACAGCATCTAGATCATCACGATCTACAACATCTGGATCATCTCGATCTATAGCATCTGGATCATCTCGATCTACAGCATCTGGATCATCACGATCTACAGCATCTGGATCATCTCGATCTACAGCATCTGGATCATCACGATCTACAGCATCTGGATCATCTCGATCTATAGCATCATCATCATCTCAATCTACATGATCAGCATCATCGTCATCTAGATCAACTCAATCAGCATCATCGTCATCTAGATCAACACGACCAGCAGCATCATCATCTAGATCAATACGATCAGCAGCATTGTCATCTAGATCAACAGTATTAGTATTCACACCAATACAAGTATACACATCATCAATACAAGTATCCACACGATACAAGTATACACATCATCAATACAAGTATCCACACAATAGCAGCATACCCTGCAACACACACAATCATATTACAGGATGATCAATCCTGCTCTCTTTAGGACATAGGTCCATGGATGATGCAATCCTGTCATGTACCTTTTGAACCGAGGTCCAAGGACGCTCCAGTCCTACCATGTACCTTTTGAACCGAAGTCCAGGGATGATCCAGTCCTATCATGTACCTTTTGAACCGAGGTCCGGGGACGATCCAGTCCTATCATGTATCTTTTGAACCGAAGTCCAGGGATGATCCAGTCCTATCATGTACCTTTTGAACCGAAGTCCAGGGACGATCCAGTCCTATCATGTACCTTTTGAACCGAAGTCCAGGGACGATCCAGTCCTATCATGTACCCTATCATGTACCTTTTGAACCGAAGTCCAGGGACGATCCAGTCCTATCATTCAATTCTCAGAGACCTCATGTCTACGACTCAATTCACAGGACCAAAGTCCGAGGACGATCCAATCCCCTTACCTGTTCATTCAGTATTTTGTTCTCTAAGACATCATGTCTACGACTCAATTCAAAGGACTAAAGTCCGAGGACGATCCAATCCCCTTACCTGTTCATTCAGGATTTTGTTCTTGGAGACATCATGTCTACGGCTCAATTCAAAGGACTAAAGTCCGAGGACGATCCAATCCCCTTACCTGTTCATTCAGGATTTTGTTCTCGGAGACATCATGTCTACGGCTCAATTCAAAGGACTAAAGTCCGAGAACGATCCAATCCCCTTACATGTTCATTCAGGATCCTGTTCTTGGAGACATCATGTCTACGGCTCAATTCAAAGGACTAAAGTCCGAGGACGATCCAATCCCCACATGTCCACTAAGGACTTTATTCTCGAAGACATACGTCTACGGATCCTTTTTGAACATATGTTCAAGGATGATACAATCCCTCTTCTCAACTTAGACCCTGTTTAAGGACCATCCACCAACCTCTCTATTGGCATTACTAATATAGGTATCCTCACTGTCGATGCAAGCAATCTCATCATGAGTGATCACATCACTCCCCCTTTCGAGGAGGGTCCTTATGAACTATATTAAGTTTGTCTCGAAAAACTTTACTTGAGGTAGAGGTTTGGTTAGTACATCGGCAACTTGTTCACTTGAGGTAGAGGTTTGGTTAGTACATCAGCAACTTGTTCACTTGAAGTAGAGGTTTGGTTAGTGCATCGGTAACCTGTTAAAAATTCGAACTTTATAGTTCCTTTCTGCACCATATCTTGGAACACTCGATTCTCTGCCATCTTGATACAACTCTGTTTGTCACATAGTATCACAGTTGGGTCTATCTCTAAGTCAAACAATCCTGTAGCCATACTGCTTCACAACTAGCAGAGCAAGCAGCCATATATTCCGCTTGTGCTAAGAGCCATACTGGACTGCTTGCTGCTAAACCACAAGATCATGGTTGATCCCAAACAATAACATCCTCTCGATGTGCTCTACCTGTCTGATACACTTTCTGCTCAATCAACATTTGTGCCATCTGAAGTCATGATCTCCAAAAATAGCATAGATCAAAGTCTATCGTGCCCTTTAGGTACCTGATCACATGCTTTGCAACTAATAGGTGAACACATCTAGTTTCCACTAGATACTGACTCAAGGTATTCAGAGCAAAGCATATATCTGAACTAGTATTTATTAGATACATCAATGACCCAATAATTTGTCTGTACAGAGTTATATACACTAACTCTGATGAGTCATTCACCAACAGCTTCAAGTTGGAATCCATGAGAGTGGACATTCCAACATATCAAGTCCTTTTAATATTTCTCGGCATACTTTCCCTGGTTGAGAAAGATTCCTTCTGAGCCTTTCCATACTTCCAGACCTAGGAAGTAATACATTAATCTGAGATCTTTCATTTTCTTTTATGCAGCCATCTGTCTATGCCATCTCTTGTTAGATGGGTCTACTGATATGAACCTCAACATCATTCAAACTCTGAGGTGAGTTCCTTCTTGTATCCATGTCATCTATGTATAGAAACCATATTCAACCTTGTAGCAAAGGTTGAGATTCACATCACCCATGGTGATCATTAAGCTCATCAATTGATTATCGATCCTGGGAGCCCATACAGAACCTGATTCACACTTCTTCTTTAATTACACCATTAAGAGAATGGTCTTATCTAGCCACTTGGAGCAAAACATCTCATCATGATTCTCTTCCTCTTGCTAAGAGAATCTTCTAGCCACAAGCCTTCTATAGTGTGTTTGATTTGTAAATCTTTTGTTGAACATCCATCGCTTGTTTAGTGTTCATCATTCATCATGATCTTTCCTACAAATCAAAATTAAGTACATGATTAGTAATACTTCATAATCATCAAATCATATTGACATGATAACCTATTATGCATACAGATATCATTTACATAGTTATGCAACTATTTTGACCAATACTTTGGCACAACACTTTTCCATATCATGTATGCATACAGTGGCTACCTAGATGCCTTCCATCTCTACCAGAACATACTATCGAGAGTGTGCACAGCTCTCAGCATGTCAGCAAAGAGGTTTCATTCTAGACAAGCAACAATGGAATGTTTGTCCAACTTACCAATCATATGCATATTAGTAGTATATTGTTCAATGCTTTATGAATGTTTACACTCAGCATGATATATTCTAGGAATACAAATATGCATACAAGCAATATCATTTACTATTTCTAATAACAACTCAAATACTTATCTTTTATGTTTGTGTGGTTGCCTCCCGCTTGATCTTATGTATGTCTTATGAACTTCTATTGATTCTGTACCACTGTGCATGCTCAAGTGTGCGCTAGTGTCATCCTCATGATCTCATACACAAACATACATTCATTAGTATATTATCAATATTATCAAAACATTCTAATTCTAAATAATCTTGAATATATATAGTCATGATCATTAGTATTCAGAGTTTCAAGGAAGTCTTCTTTTACTCATGCTTATTCTTGTTTGATCATAGTACTCTTCAAGTTAATTAAATCATCAAGATAAGAGACATAGTATGCATAAACCCTTGATTACTAACTTTATGAATAAGCATAACCAATCATACCAAGTATACTTATATAAGGGATCCTAACACAAGGTAGGATTCTAACTTGACATAGGAAAACATACCTGGATTAGTATACCTGCTTAGTTATGTACAACATACCTAAACAATCTCTTCAATGATTTAGAGATCCTGAGCTAGAACCTGCATGTCTCATAGGTTAAGCATAATATAACAAAGTCATACATACCTCGTAAGTAGAACAAAGATTATGGATGAGTCTTTGTCTTCATGTTGTCATGGTCATGGAACTTGATTTGTCTTTTGTGATGTACCTGTATCTTGTTAGCAGACAACATCAACCTCACACAACACCATAATGCATTAGTACAATCATATAGCCCTAATCAATGAATGTCTTCGATCATTCACATGCATTCATATTGTTACTAGGGTGATAAGACAATTCTAACATTAATCAAGATTGTACTAATAAATAATATGAAGACAAACACATCATGAACTTAATCAAGAATCAGATTTCAAGGCATACCTGAACCTCCTTAAGTCATACCTGTCGAGACTTCTTGTAGTCTTCTTATGTAAGGCCTTAGCCTCAACTCCCCTTGAAACTTGATCTGGAGCTTGATTAGGGTTTGCTAGAGAAACCCTAAAAATTCAATCTTTGACTTTCACACTTCTGAATGTATGGAAGGATGTGTCTTGCTAGCATACTTCAATTCCAAAATTTGACCCCCTCAAAATTGCCTTCGAAACTTCTGGATCTTCTGGACAGGAACCCGAACTAGGGTTTGATGAAGCCCACCCTTCTGGCCAATCAAAAGGTTCGATCCAAGGCTCTAAACTCTTATTTTTCTGAGGAGCTTCCAGCCATGGTTACAGACTTCAAAAATTCCAACTTTTGCCGAAGCCCTAATTTTCCATCTTTCTGATCAAAATCCCGAACTAGGGTTTGATCAAGCCCGGTCTTCTACCCAACCAAAAAATTCGATCTTGGTCTCTAAATTTCGATTTTCCTGAGTAGCACTCAGCCGTGGACTCCGATTCCAAAAATTCCAACTTTCTCTGAAACCCTAAATTCCGGAATCCATGAATGAATGTGCTCAAAAAATAATTCTGTTTTGACAGAAATATGTACCTGATTGTTTCTGCTATAACTCTGAAATTTTCACTCCACAGGGTCTGAAATTTTTTTTTTGCAGTAGCCTGACCTGTCATCTTTCCATCCTGATAGGTCTGACCTCAATTGGATTTTCTGAGAGAGAGTTATGCCAAATGTCGCAACATGACCTGTTTGGGGATAATACAGGAGAGCGAACTTGTACGGCGTGCCACGTGTCACTGTTTGAACTTCGACATCTGAAAAAATTTCCTGAGATAGCTCACCCTGTTATATTTCCATCCTGATAGGTCTGACCTCAATTGGACTCTCTGAGAGAGAGTTATACCAAGTGTCGCAACGTGACCTGTTTATGGGATAAAACAGGAGAGCAAACCTGTACGGCGTGCCACGTGTCACTGGTTCAGCTTCGGCCTCGAAAAATGTTTCTTGAGATAGTACAATCTGTGTACTACCTGTCACTTTTTACGAAATTGCATTTGGAGCTTCCTAGCCCAAGTTATGACCTTTTTTCCTAGGTCACCTGATTTTTATTGAGATCTGGAAGAGGCAGAAACCCTAACTTGTACTGATCATAACTTACAAAGTACAACGAATCTGAGGGTTCCCTTTGGACACAAGATACCTGGAGATGTTATCTACGACCTGTAAAGGTTTCAGATCCTGAACCTTCGCAAAAATGGATTTATGGCGAAAGTTCCACGATGACTGGTTTTTGCTATATAAAACCCTAACCTTCAAATTGTCATAAGTAAAGCAAGTGTCGTAAGTGCCATACCTTGCCTTCCTTCAGGTTAGATCTGATACCATGTTAAAATTTAATATGCTAAGACATAAAATAGCAGCATTACATTCCATTTCACAATAATAGCATATACAGGATCACTAAAGAAACAACAAGCACAGCATAAACACAAGAGACACAAATTTATCCTGGGAAACCCTCATGGGGTAGAAAACCCAGTAAAGCTTCCTCAATATAGATGAACAGCAATATACAAAGATGCAAACCAAAGACATGATCTCCTCCTCCATCATAGTAGACCTCTCCTCCACAAGTGCACCACTCTCTGGTGAGTGAGTGTGTCAAATGAGGAATACACCTCCTCTATTTATACACTACTCCGACTTGTCTTTTACACAAGAACATGTAGGCTCGTATTTAACCAATGGGTTAAATACCCCACTACAACTGACTGGACCGACCCCTCTAGGGTGGTATAATAACACATACAGGGCCGACCCCCACTAAGGAAGTCTAATAACCCGAGTTACCATATTCCGACGGAGGAATAAACATCTCCGGATATACAATAAGATCTTCACGGAGGAATGAAACATCTCCGGAATAATAAAGTACAAATATAATATTCTTTGAAGTTACAATATCTCAACAAGTACATGTAGGGGATGACTATTGCTGAAAATGGTGAATCTCATTGCTACTCGGACCTGCACACATGAAAATGATATCCAAGCATAAAAGGTGCATATGGAAATCAAACTAATTATACAAGTGAATTGTGACCTCAAGAAGTGGTGGATATCATGCATGTGAGTAGGCAGGGTTAATAGTCTCCCCCCATGTTGTGGGTATGGGGTTTGTGATTGTGGATCACACATGTGTTGGGTTGAGCAATGAGCTCTTTGAAGTACCAATATAGATTTGAAAGGGTGGGGTCAAAATGATTGAGCATGCCCCATATCCCAGGGTCTCGATAATTGATCGTGCCCCCCAGAATAGGGGTGTCGATGGAATGTGGATGCTCTCATGGGAAAGTACCAACAAGGCATCGATCAATTGCTGGAAGGGGGGTGTACCATGAGGTGGATAGCCATGGTGGCACACTAAATTGGTGAGATGATGATGAGGGATCCCCCCTATAGGGGGGATTCCCCCGTTTTTCCAATCCAAATGAGGAATATGATGATGATGATTAAGTAGGTTTAGGGGATTTCCCCCATGCCATGGACATGGGATTTTCTCATCGCTATGAAAAATTAGATCAGACAGGTCAGAGGGACCTCGGTATGGTGATACAACAACAACATCATGAGATGATGGGGAAGGTTCATCAAAGGACGAAATGTAATAAATAGTGGTTGTCTCTTTTGATGAGGATGTTGGGGGGTAAACTTCCTCAATAACAGTGATATGAGATTCTACTGAAAGATGACATAAATCGGCAAGTATAGATATGTACTCTAACAATTCTAGGAAATGGTGTGAGTAATGACGGTAGAGGACACATAATGTACAAGGGTGATTGGTTCGCAAAGACTTATTCTTTGTTTTGGGGGCATCAGGGAGGTGTACCACCAAAATGTTTTCATCAATGTCATCTTCCGACGTCTATAAGTGACTACACAAGACCATCAACTCCATACATTGTTGGTTAGCATGGCCAAAAACATCGCATATGGCACAAGGTGGAGAGGCTCACACCATAGAATTAGGCAGGGGTTTCACTACTTGGGTCGGTTTTTCCGATGTAGTCGCACTTTTGGTGTTTCCCCAAGCTTTCTTCTTGGGAATAAGTTGGGTAGTTGGAGGTGCTTCTGTAACAACTCCCAGGGGAGGAATGGTAGAAGTACTAATGGGTTGCATAGGTGTTAGGACAACCTGGGAAGTAGGGGGTGGGTTTGGCATATCGAAGTACCAAACGGGGATTCCTAGCATGAGTCCCAAAAGATTAAGTGTTGTCATAATGGGTGTACTTACCACTCAAGATGGTGGGAATAAAAATGAGATCTACTAGAAGGGTGTGGCTCCCCATTGACTTCCAAGTAATTGAATGGGAGATGGAATAGGTTGGGGTTGGATTGTGGTTTCCTCGAAGAGATGGTACATAACTTATCTATCTCAAATTTAGGAGGAGGGGGCAGTAAATCCTTAAACGTCCCTATCATGGTGGCATCATGGAATATTCCTAGTCTAACATTTGAATAGGTGGGGAGGGTCATATTGGTGAGATTGTTGCTGTTGATCGTAGGTATGACATTACCCAGACACGTCGGACCCTTAGGATCAATATAGTAATTCCATTGTTACAACTTTACGATCCTCCCTTCATGGGGGAACATCATAAGTATAAATACTAATGAGGCTACTACGTTCATGGCATACGTGTAGTTAGGACCTAAGAGTATGTTGTAATCTAGTTGGGCATTGACAAACTCTATATCGATCAAAATGGTTTTTCTAGCTAACTCTACAGGGACATTTTGGAGAAGACCCTGAGGTTGAGCAGCACGGCCATCATAAGCACGTAAGGTCATAAGGGACGGGAACAATTGGGGGGACCCGAGCTTCTGCCACACATGGATATACATAATGCATGTGGAGGCCCCTTCGCCCACAATACATCAATTGATGGCTATATTTTTAACCGTGACAAGGACTTGGAAGGCTACAAATGAGGGCATATGGGGTTCTAATTGATCTAGATCAAAGGTCATCATGTGAGAATCCGATGGATCAATTGCACCTAAAGAATTCAATAAGATGGCTTTACGGTGCACCAGAAAATTCCGTAGCACCTCTAGTGTAGAAATAGTTGTTGGAGACTGGGCCAAATTGTCCACAATGCTATAGTTGGGAGCAACTCTAGCATTGAGATTATTGGTGACACAACGTAAAGGGAAATTGGGGATTTTGGGAATCCCTTCATTTGTAGGATGAGGTATGTGCAATGACTCATTGATTTGAGATGACTATTTCTCTATTTTGGTAGTGGAGTTTCGACTACTAAACCATATTGGTTAAGTCGATTTTGAAGGTTAACATCAACTAACAATATTAGAAAGTGTTAAACCCTTGATTCATGTTGTTAACCAATAGGTGGCGCCGATGCAGGAGTAACTATAGGTTGATTAGTAACCACCCCTCTCAAATGTAAGGGGTTTCATAGAACCATCGATTTTCCGAGGTTGGTTTGTGGAGGTTGATTATGTTTCCTTTGCAGGGAATTAGTCATTTCACATTGGTTCGCCTCATTCCATAACTGGAGATATTTTTCCATATGGATACAATGGTGAGTGTAATGTCCAGAAACATTGCAAAAGGAACATAGATGATTAGTTTGTAACTTCCTGTTCTTGGCCTACTTGGGAGGATTATTCGAATCTTGGTTTGTAGGATTTATGTTAGCTCCATTATTGGTAGGGAGATTAGGAGGTTTGCCCCCACCTCCTTAATGTTGGTTTTTTCCTTTGTTAGTTCCATTATTCTTTTGATTGGATTGTTCTTGCTGGTTATTTGGTGTTGGTTGAGCAAGAAGGTTCTGTTGAGCATAGATTTTCTCGCAAGGTAAAGAAAGAGGTGCAAGGGGGTTGTTGCATGGGAGCAACTAGTGGGCCGATAAAAGGGTAGTATGGATTGATAGTAAGAGGAGTAGTGCCACATGAGGTACCTCTACAAGAGGATCCATGTATATGTGTACTCGTGGTAAGGAATGAATAGGAGGTACTCATCCTGAAATGCGATTCTGGTCATGAAGAATCCAGAACATAATAAGGAGTTGTAGAGGGACCCTACTTATGCTCAAATTTTGGGGGGATGCCATACATATAACCGCCTGCATTAGGATGGTAATATGTATATGGGTTGGGGTGGGAACAATCGAACCAATAATGCCATCCACAGAATGGGATGCACCTAGAGGGTATTTATGACAAGAGTTACCTCTAGGGGCATTAGGAATGATGGTATAAAGGCATCCCAATTGTGTGTATATCATATCATCCTGTTGAGCCTTCAATATGGCTTCTTCTTCAGACTACAAGTGCTCAGAAGCCACATCCTTTGATATCACGGGTAGAAGGGACTTCAGAAACCAATATAGGAATATCGTGTCATCGAGCTTGATCTTACACAACCTTTGACACTGTCACCATTCATGGATATGATCTGTGATGCACGTTGATGAGTTTTGTTGACAAGATAAGAGAATTTCCACTACCTCGTTGTAACGAACATGCCGTTCGAAAAACAACAGGAAAGTAGGAAAGGGACACAAAGTTGGGATGTGTCCCATGGGGTTGCTCTATATACCATTTTGATGCTACATTAATTAAGGTTCTATGAAATAGGCACAGTTCAGGGAAAATTTTAAGGATCCATACTTATTTTAAAGTGTATAAAACTTGGCGAATATTACTAATTATTAAAATGTCAACTATTAAATATTTGGCGATATTTTTCGAAAAATATTTCAATTTCAAAGGATTTTATATAGTTTATATAATAATTTGGTGATTTTTAGAGTGAAAAAATTTTACCCCATCAAAATTGGGCTAAACGGGGCTTCAAAAAATACAAATTGGAGAATCGTTTTTTGGAAAAAAAATAGAAAAATAGCCCATGGGATAAATTTCACCCCTAAAATTTTCCTTGGCGCAGTTGTATGGATTCATCCACAATGTTGTTTGAAGAGAACCATAAATGCAATGACAAAATATGGTTATGGGAGTCCTCTCCCACCTTCCCCTCAAATTTAGGTATGTCTGAGGGAACCTTGGTTGGCATGGGAGGCCATGCAAGATGATGATGAATAGGGTAATTATTTAGCCTTGCAAAATCTAGGATGTTGAGGTTGGCCATGAATGGGAGACTCACACTAGGCTGTGAAGTGGAAGGGCCAACGATAGTGTTGGTCACGGTCCCACTACTGTTTCCTCCAGTAGTTCTTCCAGTGGTTCCACTAGTAGTGGGTCCGTTGCTAGAAGTTTCGCTATTTTGAGGAATTTTAAGTCTAGTAAAGGTGGGGTTAAAACGCCCATAGGATTGGGAATAGTCCCGTATATCATGGTGATGTTGTTTCCTCCACTAAGAGTGGGGATACATCTAGGCATGCTGAGGGAGGTGAGAATGGTCCCATCCATGTTCTCGAAAGTGTGTGTAGGTGAAGGTGGTCCTAATAATGAGGTGTTTGGATTACATGTCGTAGGATAGATCCAGTGACCATGTAGTGCATTGAACTAGAATCCAACTCGTGGAGCCAATAGTGCGGTTTAAGAAACCTTACGGATGGGATAAACCCAAAAGTCTTTGAGAAAATATCGTTGGAGATATAGTGATGAAGTCAAACAAATCATTAACACTAAAAGACTAAGGTGGGTAAATATCAAATCAAAAAGATCAAAAAACTAGTGCAAGTGAGTGTGCAACAAGTGATCTGCAAAATGAAAACCAATAAAAAAGAGCAATCCTAAAAATGAAAGGATACACTAGCCTAAAAGTTCTACATAATCAATAAGAAAAAACACCAAATAAAATCTTCCGCGAATCTTTTCCTCTGTGTGATCACCACCTCCCCATTAGAAAAAAAGAAGCAAGGAGTTGAGTCAGATCTTCCAAACACTGGACCCAATGAGTGAAGATAGAAAGGATAATTACAAAGCTAAGGACATAGTTGAATCTGCGTGTCCTGGGTATCGGTATCTGAACACCAAATGGGATTACCAGTGGGTAAGATACCTAATAAGAATGGTCTCTAGGATACATCGTTCGATTCATGTCAGAATGAGTATTCCACAGCTTCAGTTCGAAGACAACGATATGGATGATCTTGAATACTAAGTGGGGATGGTGCACCACTCAACCATTCGGTTCTAGTGTAGTTGTTTCCCTCCTAGGAGAGGCTCACCCCACATATTGGACTTAAACTATGTCCCATGTACTAGCGTATTTAATCTCCCTAATTGGACAACCACTATGTCTCACAGTGAATAATGACCAAGGGAATTATTTGGATTCCTATCCCTGAGGTCCTAACTTAACTACAACCATTCTTTTGTTTTTCAAGTGAGGTTAATGTGTGTTCAAGTTAGGGTTTATTTTAAGGCTCCACTTGGCATCATGAACCAAGTGATAGTTTGAATTAAGGAGTGTAGTCGTGTGCATGTGAGGTGTATACTACAACTAAGAGTTAGGAAAACAAAATTGCTTGAAAGATAAAACTTGCAATTTCAATACTAAGTTCTTTTTCGAAAAAAAAAAACATTTCTTGAAATAAACTATCTAAGCACAATAGAGGATTGTGGTCAAGCAAACTTTCCAAAGCACTGTTTTGACAATCAAATGAATCTATTTGCAAAGATTAAAGAAATAGACTCTAATCTAGCAACGCTTTAAGCAAATGAATTAATTAACTATCTAAAAGGTTAGTTCATCAAACCCTTATTGAAACTGAAAGAAAATGCAACAAGCAAGCAAACCACGATAACAATGTCAAAAGAGAGGGAAAACACTTAAACTTCAAGATGATTGTTCTTTAGCCAAAAAATATGGCCATGAAAGCAAAATGACTGCTACAACAATAACAAGAGGCTACAAACAGAGTGAAAGGGACTGCAAACATACTTTAACTGATAAAACGACTCTAACTAACTCAGATAGAAAGCAAACAAATCAAACAGAAGTTCCATACAATAATTTCAGAAACAGGTCGCTCTTTTTGAAGAGAAATATGAGACCTAGGTCGTACAAATCAGGAAGATAGGCGCAACCAAAGGCAAGAAGTCAATTTTGGGTCGGAGCCACTTAGTTCGAGGGGAATGGAGAGATTTGGGTCACTTAAAATAGCCATACAGGCATAACTCGAAGGCGTGGACTCCAAAAAAGCAGAGAAACGATCTGTTTCAACAAAACTTAGAGGGTTTCGGGTCGGGATTTCTCACAGCAGTTAACTATGCCAAAATTAAATAGAAAAATAAGCTAAATAGAGGAATGAAAATATCAAACAAATTCCAAGGAAATCAAGGACACACAACCGAAGAAAGATATGGATCTTCCCTAGTGGAGTTACCAAAAACTGTAGCACATGTTCTCACACATGTCTGTAAAGAGCACCTGCTAGAGGGTTGTGGACTCAAGCAGGGTTTCAAATAAATAACAACAAATAAACAACTAAACTAAGAATTAAAACTAACTAAGAGTGCTGGTAGGAAAGCAAATAAACAAAAAAAAATGTGTTCTTTGAATTCAATCAACATGCATACAAGACAAGAGATGAAAGAATAAATAATATTTTATATTGATGTAAAAGGAATGTTATAAGAATTAGGGTCACCTAAAAAATCGCAGAAGAAGAGGCCACTAC
This sequence comes from Larix kaempferi, assembly GCA_027924585.1. Classification (NCBI taxonomy): domain Eukaryota; kingdom Viridiplantae; phylum Streptophyta; class Pinopsida; order Pinales; family Pinaceae; genus Larix; species Larix kaempferi. The sequence continues at coordinate 9,329,231 of BSBM01000072.1, read as the reverse complement.
AGCTCCCTGAGGGAGGATTTGTTGGTTCTCCTCACGTCCTTCTAATTCTCTAGCCACACGTCATAGGAAGAGGATCTCCAAGAGGTGAGAGGGAAATGAGAAAAGGTCAACTTCGATCTCGGTGAAAATCTGACAGAGTGATGACTTGATCAAATCGAATGGAATTTTGTGTAGAATGAGGGGACTTGGTGTCTCTTTTATAGCTGGTGATGAGAGTCTAGGGATGAGTTTTGGCCTCTAGGCTCATCATCTAACTAAATCCACGTAGAGATTCATGTCACTCTCATCTTCTTTTTGTCGGACATGAAGCAGAGATAGTTGAAAGTTAAGTCGATGCTTGGGTTGCGATTTTTTTGAGTTTTTGTGCAACTTAGGTCACTCAAATCAAATGATTATAAGCGACCTAGGTCACTCTTATTGAGGGATTAAGAGCGACTTGATCTATAAGAGCTTTTTTACTTGCCTTTCATTTTTGGGATTTTTGACTGATTTTCCAAGGCCAAATGGGTGTGAATGAGGTGACATGATGACATATGAAGGTGATTGTGCGGCTGACATGTTAGGTGAGAAAATTTTGGTTGTGATCATAATTGTATCTGAACATCCACAGAAACAATTATCGTTAGCTAAAGTGGAAAAAAACATATATAAAATTGGAAAAAAACAATAACATAAAACATTTGCAATAATAAATCTGTTAAATATGATTTAAGGAAACATATATTTACTATTGCATTTGTTTCTTCTGTATTTCCATCTTTTAGAAATAATGAATATTGATTTTTTTTTATGAAAATAGGCGACAATTGCACCAATGGAGGCCATTGGATAAGTTGTGCCATATACAAGTGGACCAGATATAGTGGTATCTTGCTTGAGATAGAGATCTATGCAAACTTTACCAATTTGTTGTACTGTAGTAGTGCTGTTGAGAACAATACAATACTCAACATCAACTCTTTCACACAAAGTTTTAAGTCAAATCCCAAAGTTTTCAATTCAGACACTTGTACCACATGTTAATAAAGAAGCAAATTGTTACTTGTGTTCATTGTTCTTGTAAGTTGTCCATGTTTGTCGACCAAATCAACATGGACAAGCTCTATTTTGCTTGGAAATTTTATATTTTTGTTGTACATAGGTCCATTTGAAACAAGCACTTCACGTTCAAAAACATTTCATGGATTGTGCATACAAAGTTGCACAATTGACAATGTCGTTTCAATGTGTTTAGAACTGAAATAATTAAGACAAATGGGTAAATATAGATACAAAGTTCATAAAAAAAATGTAAAGGAAATTATAATTCCTTAGATTTCTTACTCTCAAGATTATGAGAAACAATGTTTTCCATCATATATAAAGAAGTCGAGTGCTATTAAATGTTGAGCCATTTTTGAAATGGATAACTTTTGAGTGATTTGACAAAAGTTGGAATAATAACATAAATAAAAGATAATGAGGAAGAAGAGTTTATTAATCAATTTGTGTAGAATGAAATATTGGTTGTGCATTTTACTATAAATTGAATGTTTACAATAACATAAATGAATTATGTACAAGGGACTCATTAATGATGGAGTGGAAAATTAAGGTCATTATGATCTATTCAAAGTAATTATAGAAAAATGTTGTGAATATGCACACAAATTCTAGTGTTTGCATCAAACAAACTAGAATTTCACTCAATATTACCATTAGTTGAACTATATCCAAATACAATCATAGATTTTTGTATCAGGCATGATGAAGTATTGTAGCAATTTGGTTAACTATAGAAGTTTGTGTCTTCATGTTAAGGCTAGTAGTGAATGCTAATTGGGTTAAGGTTAATTAATAATTACAAAAACTACAGGTGGCTAAATAGTGAGAGTGTGCAATGATTGAATATAAGTTTTATAGAGTATGAATAGATAGGCAAAATGTGAAATTGGAAATTTACAGTTCTTTTTTTGAAAGGTTCAAAGTAAACATTGTTATTTGTTTTTTTGTATTTACTTCATGACAACTGCAAATAGCTATTTGTAAGAAAGATTTGGAAAAAAAATGAAGTCAATTTAACTCCACACACAATTTCTTACCAGACTCTAATAAACATCATGATGGTGATGACAAGAAAAAAAACACTGGTTCTAAGAGGTGTAGAGAAGGAAGATCACACTGGAAAAAGAGCATGGCCAGTAATAGGAACAGAGTAGCATGTGATTTCACCAAGTCAAATGACCCGTAAATGTGGGTTACTAGCAAGAGTTTTCTCATTTCTATGTGGTAAAGGTTATAAGTTTGTGATGAATTAGGCTCTACAACTCCTTTTCTTGTCACAGGTACATTCAATATAATTGCGATGAGCAGTGTTCCAATATGCCTATATATAATGGAAACCCATACTGTTACCTAGGAACACATGATACTGCTACAATAAATTAACACATGAAGGTTTTTGTTGAGGCAACTATGTCAGATGAGCCAGTATTAGTCAAAGGAGAACTAAGCAACATTATTGTTATCATAGACATTGGGAAATTGACACCTAGGACTACAACTACATATATTGATGAGTTTGTAATGACCCACCCATACATAAGAATAAATGTAGTCTATTCTTTTACACATGAATAGATACTTTTTGATAGACTTATTTCTTGAGATCGTTGAATGTGATTCCTAAATCTAAAATATTCAACAAAAACAAGTAACAAAGTAACTAAGAAACCTTCACTATTTAACATATTGCTTTGATTTTAAAGTAACTATGATGGGGGTTGATTCTACAAGTTCTATTTTCCTAGTTGGTAATATTGATCAAATTCATTGTCAAATAAATCAAAAGAACTTTGTTCATGTCACCATGATGAGAAAATTACTTGACTCTATAACGAAGCTTGATGCTCAAAATGCCAAGCAAACCACATTGCAGTTGATGCTACTAAATGGGAGACAAGGATATTGAAGTTTTGCATTTCCTTTATAGTTAATGCCTATTTGAATATAAAATTGAACCAAAGATCTGAAATCTAAAGAGAAAATGGGAGCTTGTTCTATTTATGAGACTATCGATGAAGGCTATTTGTTCAATTGTGACCATAAAAAGACACAAAATTACTTAGGAAATGTAATCTATCAACAAGTAGGATGTGAAAAATGGTAAACAATTGTTGAATAATATTCAAAATTAGAGTTCGAAAGAAGTTTTGTCAAAGAAATGTTTGATTTGCACTACTTTCTGACAAGAGTATAGTTTCTCATAGAATTATTTTATGAGATCGTGAAATTTGCTTCCTATGATCTAAATTATTCAAGGAAAACGAGTAAAAAATAGATAAGAAAACTTTGTTATTTAACATATTGCTATGGTTTTAAAATAGTTGCAACAGGGACTGATTTTGCAAGATCTATTTTTGTAGTTAGCACATTATAGTCATCGTGAAATAAGTTTGAAACACTAAGTTCATGTTATCATGATGACCAAAGAGCTTGGCTCTAGAATGAAGGTAGATGTTTAGAATCCTAAACAAACCACATTAGGGTTGATGTTGTTGAATGGGAAACAAAGAAGCTAAACCTTTTCATTACCTTTATAGTTAATGCCTATCTGAATAAAAACTTGAAAGAATGTTCAAAATAAATTTTGTCAAATACATCCTTCATTTAGACTATCATCTAACTAGAGCATAATTTCTCATAGCCTTATTTTTTTATATCCTCGAATGTGCTTTCTATGATCTAAAATGTACAAGGAGAATGAGAAACAAGGAAACCAAGAAACTTTGACTATTTAACATATTGCCATGATTTAAAAGTAATTGCCATTGTAGGCCGATTGCACAAGTTTCATTTCTCTAGTTTGCACTATTGATTAGAATCATTATCAAGTAAATCAGAAACACTATGTTCATGTTACCACAATGATGAAAGTGACTGACTCTAGAGTGAAACTTGATGCTCATAAAACTTGCTACCAAAACCCATTAAATATACAGTCAACACTAAAATCCCTCCATTCAACATTAAAAACCTGGTACGTCGTTCATGTGAGTAGTTGCATGCCACTTTTGTGAACAGTATGCCAGTAATGCAGATTAAATTCAACCCAAATAAAATTTTGAATGTCGAACATAACAACAATACAACAGGAGTACAATGGGAATGCAAAGTAAATGCCGGCCAAAACAAAACCACATTTTAGCTGATGTTGTTGAATAGGAAACAAGGAGGCTAAACCTTTGCATTGCCTCTGTATCTTAGATACCTATTAAAAATTGAAACAATAACTCAAGGGCCATTTTTCCATCAAAAGTTTTGTTCTTCTCGACAAAAAAGTGCAAAATGCACTTTACCCATTTACACTTTGAATCATAATATTGAGTAGATGACAGGTGAATAGCTAAACGATGAAAAATGAATTGGAATGGCTAAGACGTATATGGAATGGTCAACATTTGAACTTAGAACAAGGCATAGGGATACCATTACTTGATACAATGAACCATTGATCATTCTCCTATTTTTAGTTTTTGCATTTTCAATGAACATGAACAAATTTATCCATGAATCTAATGAATATTGTATTCTAGAATAAAATATTATTCATAGCAATGATTTATTTATCTTAAAAGAACGAATTCGCAAATAGCAAGAACCTCAAAAGATAAAGATCAATTTCAATAGTGCCCAAAAAACAAAGACCGATTCTCTCTAAACTTCATTTTTCTTTTTCCACTTATATGTTGATTTGGAAACTCTGCACTATAGTATCTAAACAATTGTCAACCCTATATATCAATTTAAATCTAAGTTTAGCACATAATTCTTACATGTCATCTTGTCTTTTTTTTTGAAAAAGTACCAATGTATTATATGTCTAATGAATCCATTATCAAAACCTTGCAAAAAACAAGAATCCACAAGGTCTCGATATTGTTAAAAGAAGAGCTACACGAAACAATAGATTAGCTCAAATTGCTAATAACTGTATTGATCTAATTGGAAGAAAGAAAGAAAATAAAAAAACTAAATAAATATAGAGTATTTATGTAAAACTGTTTTTTTAATAACAAAATGACTCTGAAGACGAAATAAAATTTGATACAGAATACACAATGTAAAAACTAAATCAAAAGAACAAACATTGACAAATATAAGAAAATATATTATACAATTGAAAGAAACAAAGTTAACTTTAAGAGATGGAAACAATTGCCCAGAATAAATAAAGAGTTTAGAGGAAACAAAAAACAACAAACAAACAATTTTCTTTGTGAACTTGTACATTAATTAACAATTGATTATAGAAGTCAACAAAATATGTACCAACCAAAAAATTGCACAAAGCCAATTATATAAACTACATAGAAACGGATCAACAAAGAAAAGAAAGGAACAAGATACAAAAAATTGTATTAAACATTAATTTCATAATTTTTTATTAGATTAACACAAAGTACTGTTCTTTTGTCAAAGTTGTAGATAACGAGACATGCATGCTTAAATCATAGTTTAAGCAGTGTAGCAATGAGAGAAAAAAAAATAGCTTCATTGAAAGTAGCGATAAGAAAAGAGTTATATTATGAATTAAACAAAAAAAAAATGAAATAGCAATAAATTAAAATGATTTATCAAAGTAGGTTAAATTATCTTACCTGATTTCTAGACTCTTGTGTATTGATTTTGAACAATAGCACACAATAATACACAAGCAAGATATACATAATTTCAATAGGATATAGCTTTATAGAATATTTAGAAAATGAGAACCTACGAGAAAAAAAACAGCAATTGCGAGGGCTTATCAAATAGTTAAAAAAATACAATAATTCCAATATAGACCAGGTAAAGGTTTATTGTTTTTATTGTTTCAATAGTAAACGTATTTCAAGCTTTTATGCTAGATAAATATTCAAAAAAATATTCATATGAATTAAAAGACAAATAGCATGGTGATCGGTCTAATAAGCATCAAATGTTTTAAGAATACAACTATCTTTTGGCAATGTAGTGAACTATTGTTATTTGTAGGTTTGCTTGAATTAAATACTAACTTATGAGCTTGCATGAAGGAAACAAGTTTTTCTCGTGCACTGTGTTTTTTGGAACATATTGAAGTTGAAATCACTAATGACTATGATATGCTCAATTTTTTTTACCTTCGTTGTTAAAGTGTTGATAAAGTGAAAAAGAGTTTCAGTTAGTGCATGTGGCATAATGTAAACATTTGTCAAATTAATAGTAATAGTAGTGGTAGCAATATGAAATATAGTGATAACTGACTAAGGATATTTTGTAGCATAATTGATAGTTTCTTCAATTAAAATATCATTTTGACAACATGTTAGAATTCCATGGTGGTGATGTTTGTTAAGCAATTGTACTTACTTGCAAGAACACTACTATCTTCAATAAGTTTTACATGTGTTTCTTGCAAACATAAGATGTTAGATTGCATTAGTTCATAGTCAAAAACGACATTTTCAATGTGGGAATTTAATATTCATGTGTTCAATGAGCTAATGAGAAAAATATTCTTTTTTTGGAATTGAACGCAAACCATATTCAAATTGACAATAGCAATTTGTTTTTAGTATTTCAATTTTAGTTCCAACTTTTTTCAGAAAATTTGAAGTTTATGCTTTGTAATTTGTTTAAAAGATATACCGATTCAGTCTTTCTAACTAGTGAAAGCGTTGTGTAAACAAGTGCATGTTGTTTAATTCGAGAAGGTTCAAATGCTACACCATGCATGGTTAAACCTTGTGATCTATGTATTGTTGGTGTGCATGCTAAATGAACATGAAATTGTTGTCGACCACATTGGATTTTTTTCATTGATACCATATGTATAGAAAATCTTGTTATATGTGTCCAGTCATAACAAATTTCAGTTATGAACAAATTGCACATCATTTGTCGTTGTAACATGCCAATAGTAGGATCTGTGAATTCAATCCAAAGTATATTAATTTTTCCAATTTTGTAATTCCTAAAAATACGGCCTTCTAGACCATTGACCAAGCCATCTTGTATCACATAGTTTCCTCTTGTTGGAACCTAAGGTTATGCAGGTTCATCGCACCTCTGGATCTTCTGGAAAAAAAAAAAATCGATAGAAAATATTCGACTAGCAGAGCAATCGACTAGAGGCTCAACTGAGCATTCAACCAATCGATTGACTGAATAGTCTATGAAGTTATGTCCGACTCTACTTGAGTAACCAACTAATATATGGGAAGTTGCAAATTTGGTGGAAACCGTTAGAACAAACGACCCCTATTTGTGGACCATGTCATCCTCACTTTAAGGAAATTTGTTAGACTTGGAGAGTATAAAAAACGAACCTATAGGTTGTGTGATCCAGATGGATATCGGTGGCCATCCACCTATTCCACTGGCTCAAAACAGTTTCCCATTTTGGCAATTTTCTAGTAATTTTTCTACGGTTTTTTGGGTCCTAAAGTTCTGAGGTTGTTTTGAGGCCCTAAACGACGTTTTTTGGCGATTCGGGAGCGACCAAATGGTTTCCAACGGAATACATCTCCCCCCCATTCGAAAGTTGTAAATATCGGATATACCTTTCCAACGGGCTATCGAGGGTCCCAAACGGAGATCGTATGCAAAATTTATAACCCGGGGAGGTTGACTGTTCAACTAACCACCTTGGGGCCGCAAACTTTATGACGATTCATCTTCTAGGGTTAGGTTTTTGGATGTTTGGGATTCTTTCCCTCGTGCTTACGATAAATAGGCCCTTTCGGGCTCTTTTTGTATTTAGCTTGGCATGAATGAGCAGTGGTCACGTCTCTTCTCAGAGATAGCTACCACCATTCTAGTTGTTTTATTTTACAGTCTATTCTATTTCCGCTATTTAGTAGAATATGTGTTTGTTGTATCACTGTGTTATTTGCGATATATCTATGTATATGATTATGTATCTACTCTTTCATTTCGTTCCCACATAAATATGGATCAGTGGTATTAGAGCAATCTGCTCTTTGATTGTTTCTCGATGCATGTCCCCGACAAGGTCAGGATATAGAGAGTTGGGTCTCGAACTAGTTTCACTTGGGGAAGATCACTCTCGCCACCCCAAACGGCCTCCCATGGAGGAATAAAAGAAAGACGATGGAGCAAGAGATCCTATCAATTTGTTGCTCGATAAATCCCTTGCGCGGCAGAGGAATGAGATGATGGATAATTTCGCCCATATCCTTCGACGCATGATGATGGCGGTAGATACACCTTCGATGAGCAGTTGTTTCGGAGATGCGAATCCCTTCAAGGTACAAGTTAGATTTGATATCTCTTTACTTGAAGGCCAGATCGATGTTGATTCCCTAGATAAATGGTTGAATCTACTAGAAGGGTATTTCTTTGTCCACAATTTTTCTGATAGGGAAAATATCACCTTTGCGCTCCTCAAGGCTGTCCCCCATGTCAAAAATTGGTGGGAAACTTATTGTGATCAAAACTCATTAGATGAGTCTGGATTGTTTGAGTCCAATCCCACTTGGGCCTCTTTTATAGATGTTGTCAAGGAACAATATTACCCTGTGGGAAACTATGATGACTTGTACACAAAATGGACCATTCTGCATCAATAGAGGGACTAAACAGTGTCGAAGTACACTAATAGCTTTCATAACTTGCGCACAAAGCTAAGTATCAAGGAATTCGGGCGGAACCTAGTACTTAAATATCGCAGTGGCCTACACCGGTACATACGAACGGAGATGGATTTCCTGGACATCTCTTCACTCGGATCAGCCTATCGATATGATATTAAAATTGAGCAGAAATTTCAGCAAAAGAACAAGCGCGACTTCAGACCTGCGCAGAAGAAGGGCAAGGGAAACTTTGGCTCGCAGAACACAGACAACTAGTCCCAACCACAAGTGAAGAAAGGTAACGGAAATACAAAGAAGGACACCAGGAAGTGGTGTGAGTTCCACAAAATCCCCTGGCACAACACTGATGAATGTCGCTCAAAACAGTAATTGGTGGCTGAGATCAAAGCTTCAGGATCAGATCCCAGTTCTGATTCTAATTCAGATCACAATGTCACAGTCACATACAAAGGGAAGAAGATCATTGATGCAGAACCCAGTGTCATTATTTCTACCACACAGATTCAACCAGAGGAACCTAAAGATTCGGAGGCAGAGGAGCACCTCTTCCACTCACAAATGTGGGTGAAGGGAATTCCCCTACATTTTGTTGTGGACAGCAGCAACCAAAAGAACCTGATCTCAACGTAATTCATCAATATATTGGATCTACCAATAACACCACCCGCAACCATACACCATTGGGTGGCTAAGCCAAGGACGACATATCCGCGTCAGTCATCAATGTCGCTTACCATACAACATCAAGCCCTTCAAATATGAGGTATTATGTGATGTGGCCCCACTTGAAGTATGTGATGTTCTTTTAGCACAACCATATATGTGGAAGCATCATGCTATATATTATTCATGACCTCATAGTGTCATTTTCACTTTGGGAGGACAACTCTATCAGATAACAGAGATAGTTGCACCTACCCCAACCAAGCAGTGCAAGAAGATAATCTCTAACACTGGGAAATTTTTCATATTCGTAATTTCCACTGAAGGAGAACATCAGATCGCAGAGACATCTACAACCTCTACACATGATCCCTCTACTCAGTGGAAACAAGAAGAACACAATGTCATTGCAACATCGTCTATCTGGGTACCTCTACAGTGCAAGGCCACGCATTCAAGGTGCTCCTCCAGAAATAAACCATCCACACTGGTGCAGACCAAGGATAACATGACAACCAAAACTGTTGAATAGCTCCAGCGCATCCATCAACAACAATTACAACCCTATGAAGATTTCAAAGGCATCCTTTTCACTTCAGCAAATGCCGCACCATGAGCTCAAATAACCATAGTTCGATATATGATAAGGTATTTGACGCAATGGAGACCATTGCTTCCTAATGGGGGAGGAATGATCCATATGGATATCAGTGTCCATCCACCTATTCCACTGGCTCAAAACAGTTTCCCATTTTGGCAATTTTCTAGTAATATTTCTACGGTTTTTTGGGTCCTAAAATTCTAGGGTCGTTTTGAGGCCCTAAACGATGTTTTTTGGAGATTCGAGGGGTGGAATGGTTTCCAATTGCCTTCATTTTCCCCCATTTAAATTTGTAAATATCGTATATACCTTTCCAACGGGCTATCGAGTGCCCCAAACGGAGATTGTATGCAAAAGTTATGACCCCGAGAAGTTGACTGTTCAACTAACCACCTTGGGGCCACAAACTTTATGATGATTCATCTTCTAGGGTTAGGTTTTTGGATTTTGGGGATTCTTTCCCTCGTGCGTATGATAAATAGGCCCTTTCAGGCTCCTTTTGTATTCATCTTGGAATGAATGAGCATAGTGGCCACATCTCTTCTCAGAGATAGCTACCACCATTCTAGTTGTTTTATTTTATAGTCTGTTCTATTTCCGCTATTTAATAGAATATGTGTTTGTTGTATCACTGTGTTCTTTGCAATATATCTCTGTATATGATTATGTATCTGCTCTTTCATTTCGTTCCCACATAAATCCGAATAATTGTGTTTATATTGAATTCATATTGAATGAAGATGTTGAAGAATGCATTGTGATGTTCTGATCATAATGCATCGTGCTTAAGTGTTTTAACGATGTCTTTAGACACCACCTCTTTCCATGGAATATAGTTCCCTTCCGCTATTTTATTTTATGTTCTATGGTTCAATGTGAAGAGGTTCCCCAAGATGGTATCAAAGCTATTGGTTTTGACCTAGCTTATTGTCTAAGAATCAAGTTGAATCAGATCTAGGGTTGATTTACTTGGGTTCTTCGAAATTTGATCATATTTGTTTGATCATAAGGATGACTTCCAAGATAGAACCCATTGTTCTGAATGGACACAACTATGCAATTTTTGCACTGGATATGGAAACTTTATTGAAGAGAAAAGGACTGTGGAAATACACTATGGTTACTATTCCAGGTATGATAGATGATCAAGCTAAGTTTGTCATCGACAAAAAGAAGGAATAGACTATTCAGGTCATCACAACCTACATTTCAAGGGATATTCACTTTTACACAAGTGGGATCAACCATCCTCATGCTTTCTGGACTAAGTTGAAGTCATTGTTCAACAAGGTTAATGAAATTCAAGTAATGTCAATATAGAAAGAGTTGATCTCTCTATAACTCCGTTCCTTTGAAAGGATTAATCACTTTTTAGTTCACATCAAGGAGATAGAGTTGAAATTGGGTGAATGCAGACAAATTTTTCCAGAGAAGGATAGACAACTCATTCAACTGGACCTCATGAATCTGAGGACACCTTATGATGTGTCATGCTCTTCATTTTGCACCAATTGGATGTCACACAATAAATATGGTAAGGAATTCACCTTTGATATCTTATGTGATTTATTTATTACAGACCAACAAAATTTGGTTGAATAAGGGAATCTTGGTAGCAAAAACTAGCCTCAGTTGCTCAAAATCAAGGTCAAGCAAAATTATAAAGAACGTAGTCGACCAAATCATCGACCATAATGTGTTGACCAACTTACTAAAGAAAATATTGATGAGTTGACATCGATGAAGAAGAATTGAAAGAAGAAAACATGTCTCTATTGTGGAAAGATGGAACATGTTTAGAAAACCTGCTGGAAGAAGACAAAGGAATTCAAGGAAAAGGTCAAGCATCTTGAAGAAAGCGTGTCAACTAGTTAGTTGATCAACTAACCTGCATAAAACTTTACCTTTTCTATTAGCACTTCCCAAGCATTACATTCCCATACCACTAAGTTAGTATGTATAGTCAATTCTGGTTGTACTCATCAGATGGCGAAGGATGCTTCTATGTTCTCTTCCTTAAATACATATTTGGAACAAACTATTTATGTAGTTGATGATTACGCTCTCACGGTTGAGCACCCCCCCATAAGCCTAACTAGGTAAATAATAAAAAATGAAAAATGGCTCCCAGTAATTTGTAGCCATATTAGGTACCCATGCACACAATATTATCTAAACTAGGTAAGAGGGTAAGAACCACATGGGAACCCACCCCCCCTCCCCCATAAAAGAGAATTTGAAGAGAAAGCTTTAAGAATCCTACTCAAAAGATGCCTTCACTCCCAAAGTAGCTCTCAATTGGGTGAAGTGCTTCTCAATGAAGGGCTTTGCAAATATATTTCCAAACCTTTGTGATATGTTCCTTTTGAAGTGCATGTGATACCTTTCATGAGATATAAACACTTTGAATTGTTTGAATGGTGGTTCTTGACCACTCCTTGCTTTGAATGGAGGAAACCCATTGAAGCTTTTATACGAAACTTGCTGAACTATATGAGAAAATTTTGTAGATACAGAGAATGAGAAGACATTATGTACATATTCTTCAACAAGAACCTGATTTGGGACAAGTTCTCCAATGGATAGAAGAAATTTGTAGATCACCTCTTCTTCTGGGCATGTAAATGGGTCTTCCCCAACTAAGTGGTGGATCATGGCTATGCATATGTCCTCATAGTCTGTGAAGCTTATGGGGCCTCTTTCATCCTCTCAATGTATGTGATTGTGACCTCGTAGGAAATATGTTGTGAAGCTTATGGGGCCTCCTTCAATAAGTTTGGATCTAGCATACCGACTATTTAACAACTAAGTTGGGGAGATAGGAGATCCATGGCTGCAAATGAGCTCTTTGATGGCTGCAAATGAGCTCTTTAATGGCTTCAAAATCCCTTCTTTAATTTGCAAAATCTTGATCCCTGACAAAAAATCACTAATACTCTGACTCATTTAGTACCCTTGCAACTCTAATACCATGTAAAATTTGAGCATATAGATCTAGGCACACAAACAATAGAGATATACCATGAAAAATTAAATCAACAATCAACTAATCATGAAACAAATGAGATATCATAGATCATTCCAAAAAAATAGAACATATAAGAATAAAAGAATGATGTATTTCATTAACTATAATGAATGGGGGTGAAAAAAATATATAGCAAGGAAATTCGAATTAGGTCAGGGGGCTATTTGAATTGCTCATGAAATGATTGGAGACTAGTCACACTTAAATAGAGCCAAAGACCCTTATTTATCCATTCACACTCACCTAGACTGAGTTTAAATGATATTGTGACTCACTGAGCACTAGTTCTAACTAAATAAGTACACGAAAATCCCTAAAATTCCTCAACTAGGATGCTATTGACTGAGCTAGAGCGCTAATGATAGTAAACGGTCAGTTCGGGTCCATTAGGACCTATATTAGTGGAGTGCATCTTGTCCTTAACTAAAAACTGACTGAATCACACCTAAAATGAAGGAGAAGTCCCCCAAATCAGGGAATGTGCCTCCAAATCAAGGAAGGCACCCCCAAATCTAGGAAACTAACTCATGGTTGACTCATGTGGCCAATTTGAATGAGATTTGTCCAACTAGATTCATCTGGTCAAGGTCTAGGTAGGGTTATTTTCTCTAACAAATCCTAGTCCTACAAACGGATTTCCTTCTTTCAAATTTCACTTGACTAATTTGCAAAAATATCTATGTAATAACAAACACCAATCCATCTGCAATAATTTCAACAATTATTCTCAAATTTTGATTATATTTTAACAAAAATGTTCAAAAAAACCAAACTCCAAAAAATTCAAATCTTAACACATTTATATTACTACTAGCTAAACCAAATACACCAACGTTTGTTGAATAGGTTGCAAATATTAAAGTTTACAGAGAAACTTTATGCCATGAATCACTCTCCACCTAGGACAAAGGAATTCCAACATACATCTACCTCAAATGGTATCTTAAATTATACATTAATCACACCAACAACAAAAATTGAAACAACTGTTAAAATTCAATATGCTAAGACAGAAAATAGCAGCATTACATTCCATTTCACAATAATAGCATATACAGGATCACTGAAGAAACAACAAGCACAGTATAAACACAAGAGACAGAGATTTATCCTGGGAAACCCTCATGGGGTAGAAAACCCAACAAAGCTTCCTCAATATAGATGACCAGCAATATACAAAGATGAAACCCTGAGACATGATCTCCTCCTCCACAATAGCAGACCTCTCCTCCACAAGTGCGCTATCCTCAAGTGTGTGAGTGTATCAAATGAGGAACACACCTCCTCTATTTATACACTACTCTGATATGTATTTTACACAAGTACATGTAGGCTCGTATTTAACCATTAGGTTAAATACCCCATTATAACTGACTGGGCCGACCCCCACATGGTGGGTCTAATAACCCTAGTTACCACACCCAACTCGGAGGAATAAACATCTCCGGATTTATAGTATAATCACATCGGAGGTATGGAACATCTCCGGAATAAATAATATACAAATATAATATTCTTTGAAGTTACAATATTTCAACACTCCCCCTTAACGAGAAGGATATTATAACAGTATCTGCACGAGCAAGGAGTCATCAACATCATACATGATACATCTATAAATCATTGGAAGCTTTCTCAACATCATCAGTAACTCAAGCAGTTACTGGAACATCTTCAATACTGGAACATCAACATCTTCAGTACTGAGTCTTTATCTTCTGCAGCAGTCGAACAACTACAACAACATCAACATCTGGATCCTCACGATCATCAGTATTGTCATCTCACGATCATGAGCATCGTCATCACACGATCATCAGCATCGTCATCACACGATCATCAGCATCGTCATCACACAATCATCAGCATCATCATCTCACGATCATTAGCATCGTCATCACACGATCATCATCATCATCATCTCACGATCATCAGCATCGTCATCACACGATCATCAACATCGTCATCACACGATCATCAGCATCGTCATCTCACGATCATCAGCATCATCATCACACGATCATCAGCATCGTCATCACACGATCATCAGCATCGTCATCACACGATCATCAGTATCGTCATCACACGATCGTCAGCATTGTCATCAACACAGGTATCCATAACAATACAAGTATCCACATCATTAGTACAAGTATTCATGCCAATACAAGTATACATATCATCAATACAAGTATCCATACTGATACAAGTAATCATGTCATCAATACATGTATCCTACCGATACAAGTAACCACATCATCAATACAAGTATCCATACCGATACAAGTAACCATGTCATCAATACTAGTATCCTACCGATAGAAGTAACCACATCATCAATACAAGTATCCTACCGATACAAGTAACCACATCATCAATACAAGTATCCTACCGATACAAGTAACCACATCATCAATACAAGTATCCTACCGACACAAGTAACCACATCAAAAATCACTTTCTCGGAGACCATACGTCTACGGATCAATTCAGGGACCGAAGTCCGGGGATGATACAATCCCCACTTCTCGGAGACCATACGTCTACGGATCAATTCAGGGACCGCAGTCCGGGGATGATACAATCCCCACTTCTCGGAGACCTCACGTCTACGGATCAATTCAGGGACCTAAGTCCGGGGATGATACAATCCCCACTTCTCGGAGACCTTACGTCTACGGCTCTCTTTAGGACTGAAAGTCCAGAGATGATCCAATCCCCTCAACTGTCCACTAAGGACTTCATTCTCGGAGACCTCACGTCTACGGCTCTCTTTAGGACTGAAAGTCCAGGGATGATCCAATCCCCTCAACTGTCCACTAAGGACTTCATTCTCGGAGACCTCACGTCTACGGCTCTCTTTAGGACTGAAAGTCCAGGGATGATCCAATCCCCTCAACTATCCACTAAGGACTTCATTCTCGGAGACCTCACGTCTACGGCTCTCTTTAGGACTGAAAGTCCAGGGATGATCCAATCCCCTCAACTGTCCACTAAGGACTTCATTCTCGGAGACCTCACGTCTACGGCTCTCTTTAGGACTGAAAGTCCAGGGATGATCCAATCCCCTACCTGTCCACTAAGGACTTCATTTTCGGAGACCATACGTCTACGGATCTATTCAGGGACCGAAGTCCAGGGATGATACAATCCCTACCTGTCCACTAAGGACTTCATTTTCGGAGACCATACGTCTACGGATCTATTCAGGGACCGAAGTCCAGGGATGATACAATCCCCACCTATCCACTAAGGACTTCATTTTCGGAGACCATATGTCTACGGATCTATTCAGGGACCGAAGTCCAGGGATGATACAATCCCCACATGTATTCTCATCAATACATCTATCATCAAAAGCATGTATTCTTACTAATACATAAAACATCAAAAGCATGTATAAGTAAAACTAAGTATTCTAAGTATAAGAGTCCTAAATCTAAATATTTCTAAGTATCTAGGTGTAGAGAATAGGTTACCTCATCATCGACCTTGTTGTTCGATGAGACAATCTCATCAACAGTGACTATACTACTCCCCCTTTCGAGGAGGGTCCTTTTGAACTACACCAAGCTTGTCTCGAAAGTATTCAAATTTCACCTGAGACAGAAGTTTGGTAACTTCTTCACTTTATAGTTCCTTTCTGTGTCATATCTTGTTAGTTCCCTATGTTCTTTGACTTATCATGGAACACTAGAATCTATGTCATCCTGATACAACTCTATTTGTCACATAGGATCACAGTTGGTTCTATCTCTAAGTCAAACAATCCTGAAGCCAAACTTCTTCACAACTAGCAGAGCAAACAGCCATATATTCTGCTTGTGCTGAGAGCCACACTAGACTGCTTCCAGCTAAACCACGAGATCATGGCTAATCCTAGACAATAACATCCTCTTGATGTGTTCTTCTTGTCTGATACACTTTCTGCCCAATCAGCATCTGAGTAGCCATCTGAAGTCATGATCTCCAAGATAGCATAGATCAATGTCTATCCTATCCTTTAGGTGCCTCATCACATGCTTTGCAACTATCACGTGAACACATCTAGTTTCCACTAGATACTGACTCAAGGTGTTCACAACAAAGCATTTATCTAACCTAGTATATGTTAGATACATCAATCACCCAATAATTTGACTGTACAGAGTTATATCCATTAACTCTTCAGTTTGGAATCCATAAGTGTGGTCATTCCAACACCTCAAGTCCTTTTAATATTTCTCGGCATACTTTCCCTAGTTGAGAAATATTCCTTCTGATCCTTGCCATACTTCCAGACCTAGGAAGTAATGCATCAATATGAGATCTTTCATTTTCATTTCTGCAGCCATCTATCTGTGCCATCTCTCGTTAAATGGGTCTACTGATATGATCCTTAATATCATTCGAACTCTGTGGTGAGTTCCTTCTTGCATCCATGTCATTTGTGTATAGAAACCATATTCAACCTTGTAGCAAAGGTTGAGATCCACATCACCCATGGTGATCATTAAGCTCATCAATTTATTATCGATCCTGGATACCCATACAGAACCTGATTCACACTTCTTCTTTAATTGCACCATTAAGAGAATGGTCTTTATCTATTCACTTGGAGCAAAACATCTCATCATGATTCTCTTCCTCTTTCTAAGATAATCTTCTAGCCACAAGCCTTCTATAGTGTGTTTGATTTGTAAATCTTTTGTTGAACATCCATCGCTTGTTCAGTGTTCATCATCCATCATGATCTTTCCTACAAATCAAAATTAAGTACAGGATTAGTAATACTTCATAACCATCAAATCATATTTACATGGTAACCTATTATGCATACAGATATCATTTATATAGTTATGCAACTAATTTGACCAATACTTTGGCACAACACTTTCCCATATCCTGTATGCATATAGTGGCTATCTAGATGCCTTCCATCTCTACCAGAACATACTATCGAGAGTGTGCACAGCTCTCGGCATGTCAGCAAAGAGGTTTCATTCTAGACAAGCAACAATGGAATGTTTGTCCAACTTACCAAACATATGCACATTAGTTGTATACTGTTCAATGCTCTATGAATGTTTACACTCAGCATTATATATTCTAGGAATACAAATATGCATACAACCTATTACAGGCAATATCATTACTATTTCAAATAGCAACTCAAATACTTATCTTTTATGTTTGTGTGGCTGCCTCCCGCTTGATCTTCTGTATGTCTTTTGAACTTCTATTCATTCTGTACCACTGTGCATGCTCAAGAGTCATCTTCATGATCTCATACACAAACATACACTCATTAGTATATTCTAAATGCCATCAAAACATTATAGTACTAAATAATCTTGAAAATATGTTATAGTTAATAAACATTAGTATTCAAGATTTTAGGGAAGTCTTCTTTTACTCATGCATATCATCAATCAAGATAAAAGATATAATATGCATAATCCCTTGATTACTAACTTTATGAATAAGCATAACCAATCATTCCAAGTATACTTATATAAGGGATCCTAACACAAGGTAAGATTCATAGGAAACATACCTAGATTAGTATACCTACTTGGTTATGTACAACATACCTAAACAATCTCTTCAAAGATTTAGAGATCCTGAGCTAGAACCTGCATGTCTCATAGGTTAAGCATAATATAACAAAGTCATACATACCTCGTAAGTAGAACAAAGATTATGGATGAGTCTTTGTCTTCATGTTTTCATGGTCATGGAGCCTGATTTGTCTTTTGTGATGTACCTGTATCTTGTTAGCAGACAACATCAACCTCACACAACATCATAATGCATTAGTACAATCATAAGTGTCAACACCCTAACCAATGAATATATTCTATCATGCATTCATAATTTTGTTAAGGTGATACAACAAATCTAAAATCAAGATTGTACTAACCGTAATAACATGAAGACAAACATACCATAAACTTAATCATGAACAAATCTCAAAACATACCTCGATGAGTCATACCTGTCGAGATCGCTTGTAATATCCTTATGTAAAGCCTTAGCCTCATCTCCCTCTGAAACAAGAACTCCTTCACTTATGCAGGTGACCAATCCATCTTCTTCTAGGATTAACCCTATCCACTTGATTTGCAAGAACTGGACCTGGAGCTAGATATGGGTTTGTCAGAAAAACCCCAAAAATTCAAACTTTGAATTTCAAACTTCCGAAAGGATAGAAATATGCGCCTTGATGAGCTGATCAAACTGATATATTCAGAATTTGAAAACTGCAAAGTTTCACTCCTCAATTTTGCCTTTGAAACTTCCGGATTCACTGGACGTGACCCTGAACTGGGGTTTGATGAATCCCACTCTTCTGCCCAATCAAAATGTTTGATCCAAAGCTCTAAGCTTCTATTTTTCTGAGGAGCTTCCAGCCATGGTCACAGATTTCAAAAAATTCCCATTTTTACAGAAGCCCTAATTTTCCACTTTTCTGATCAAAGTCCCGAACTAGGGTTTGATCAAGCCCGGCCTTATGACCAACCAAAAAATCTGATATTGGTCTCTAAATTTCTATTTTGATGAGTAGCATTCAGCCGTGGTCTCCATTTACAAAAATTCCAACTTTCTTCAAGGCCCTAAATTCCGGAAGCCATGAATGAAGGTACTCAAAAATAATTCTGTTTTGACAGAAATATGTACCTGATTGTTTCTGGTGTAACTCCAAACTTTTCAATCCACAGGGTTTGAAAAAGTTTTCTGAGATAGCCTGACCTGTTGTCTTTCCATCCTGACAGGTCTGACCTCAATTGGATTCTCTGAGAGAGAGTTATGTCAAATGTCGCAACGTGACCTGTTTTGGGATAAAACAGAAGAGCGAACGTGTACGGCGTGCCACGTGTCACTGTTTGAACTTCGGCCTCTGAAAAACTTTCTTGAGGTAACTCGGCCTGTTATCTTTCCATCCTGATAGGTATGACATCAATTGGACTCTCTGAGAGAGAGTTATTCCAAGTGTCGCAACATGACCTGTTTATGGGATAATACAGGAGAGCGAACTTGTACGGATTTCCACGTGTCACTGGTTCAACTTCGGCCTTTGAAAAAGTTTTCAGAGATAGTACAGACTTTGTACTACCTGTCACTTTTTACGAAATTTCATTTGGAGCTTCCTAGCCCAAGATATGACCTTTTTCCCAAGGTCACCTGATTTTGACTCAGATCTGGAAGAGGCAGAAACCCTATATTGTACAGATCATAAATCACAAAGTACAACGAATTAGAGGTTGTCCTTTGGACACAAGGTACCTGGAGATTTAATCTTCGTCCTGTAACAATTTCAGATCCGAAAACTTTGCCAAAACGGATTTATAGCGAATGTGCTACGATGACTGGTTTTTGCTATGTAAAACCCTAACCTTCAAATTGTCGTAAGTAAAGCAAGTGTCTTTAGTGCCATACCTTGTCTTCCTTCAGGTTAGCTCTGATACCATGTTAAAATTCAATATGCTAAGACAGAAAATAGCAGCATTACATTCCATTTCACAATAATAGCATATACAGGATCACTGAAGAAACAACAAGCACAGTATAAACACAAGAGACAGAGATTTATCCTGGGAAACCCTCATGGGGTAGAAAACCCAACAAAGCTTCCTCAATATAGATGACCAGCAATATACAAAGATGAAACCCTGAGACATGATCTCCTCCTCCACAATAGCAGACCTCTCCTCCACAAGTGCGCTATCCTCAAGTGTGTGAGTGTATCAAATGAGGAACACACCTCCTCTATTTATACACTACTCTGATATGTATTTTACACAAGTACATGTAGGCTCGTATTTAACCATTAGGTTAAATACCCCATTATAACTGACTGGGCCGACCCCCACATGGTGGGTCTAATAACCCTAGTTACCACACCCAACTCGGAGGAATAAACATCTCCGGATTTATAGTATAATCACATCGGAGGTATGGAACATCTCCGGAATAAATAATATACAAATATAATATTCTTTGAAGTTACAATATTTCAACAACAACCAACATCTCCAAACAAGAAACACGTAGCATTTGGAAACATTTATAGAAAACACGTCAAAATGGAACAACCATCATCTCCAAGAAACAAACACAAATAATCTTCAAACAATTCCAATAAATATATCAAAATGAAACAACCAACATTTCCAACAAACTAACTCATAGCATTTGGGAACATTTATGGTCAATACATCAAAATGAAACAGTCAACATCCAAAAGAAAGTAACACATAGTAAGCTCGAGAAATCATTGTCAAGAAAGCTTCCACATAAAAGGACACCCATAAGGATGAGCTTCCTTATTTGTGTTCAACTTGTCCTACAACTAGTATGGAAAACTAGGCTAGGGAACATAATCGACCAAGTGATATTATGACTGTATAGTTGAGGCTTTTTTAATTCAAAGCCCACCAAAATATGGACAATTGTCACATATATTTATCCAACAATGTTAAACATCTAAATATTGGTCCATGAATTTCATTAAAGTCAATAAGAGAATTTATTTGCAAAATTTAATATTCTTATTTTTCCATTTACGATGGACAATGAATAGTGATTTGATTAAATATATGTATTTGAAAAACAATTAAAATTTACAAATTTTAACAATCATCATGTTTGCAACGACCAATTAAAAAACAACCAATTTTAAAAAATAATCAACATGTTGAGATTTTCTATCATCTCTACTATTTTCTTGCTAACTAGTTTATTACTAACTTATCTTTCACATGTTAACTTTTGATTTGGTGCATGGAGTCTTTAAGTAATTTCTAGACTATTCACAAGTGCTCATTGGCTTTGGTTATTCACTACTTCCATGACTAACCCACTTCATCATATTGTTGCTTTTACGATGAAGTGTTCTCGGGGATCATTTGGACTTCTTGAGGAAGATGTGAGGATTTGTTAGTGTTGCGAATTTTATGACATTGATGGAATTTACCTATATGAGCCTTAGTCACTACTCGAGATTAGTTATATTCATTTATGATATATTATTTAATTTAATTTTAATTTCATTGTATATTTTATACTCCCAAATTACAATAGTGAACCATAATTGGAGGATTCACCATTCTCAACAAAGAAAGGTTTAGTTGATTTTTTTGGCTAGTGAATTTGTAATCTTGATGTGTGAATTACATGCATTGGAAAATCTCAAAGGTTTCAAACATATTATGATACCATTCTCTCAACAATAATACTCTCAAACACCAATTACTCATGCACACATAATTATCTTCACAAACAAGCATATTTGACTTAGTGAGACCATTTCATACATGGATTCAATAAGTTGGAAAATAAAAATACTTCATGAATGTATACCTCCACACACATGATTACTAATAAAACCTACTGCAATTACACAAAAATTAAGTGAAACATAAAATACGAAAGTACGTGCAACATCCAACACAAAAACTCCATTGTCCTCACCCATGCACCTCTAGACCCAAACAAACTACCATTCATCAAATTTTCCACTAGAAGTTAACAAATTTTAGAAATTCACATGCATAAAATCACATAATATATCAAATTTTCATACAAACTAAAAAATGAAACTTACGTGGCAACATGTGTCTATATTTAAATAGGTAAATTTTCTAAAGTTTTCCCATAATTTTGACTATAATTTATGCATCTACTAAGTTCTAGATTCAACTCATTAAAATTTCCACAAAAATTTCAGCATCTTTCACAATCTAAAAGACATCAAGTCTCGCAACAACCTATAGTTTCTAATGACAAAGCATAGGGACTCATGTGACAATGAAACACAAAATTAGTAATGCACAAGGTTGTCGATGATGAACTTGAACCACATGCAAGCACTTATCACTCCAAACAATTGAGCAATTTAGTAGAACATGCCTTTGAGAATAAAAATCTCAAAGCTTAGCAATCAATTCATATCCAACACTCATTCTCAAATCTCGATGACTAATTCATCACTGTCAATCACAATCTCCAATATCAATGATCAATTCATTGTCAAAGAGAATCAATGGAAGAGTGATTCTACCCATGCTACATCTTATTAAATCTTTCAACCATGTGACTCAAAACCTTTTTGTAAAAATAAAATTATAGAGATATATACATGCACAAAATCTATAATACACCAATAGAGAACATTGAATGTTTCCCTTGTGTTTTGTTAAGACAAATTTTAAGCAACGAGATTTTTTCTAAGAAATGACTCTCATCCAAGAAAGTACATTTTACATACCAATGCTAATAATAATCTAGAATATCAATGGCCATTATAGAGATTAATATATGTTGTAATATAGTGAACATTTTTATCCAGTAAATCAAAATCAAACAACTATGATCCCGAAGCAAACCAGAAGAAAGGACATAGATGCACTTACCTCAGCACCAAGCAACACCTCACAGCTTCCAACAAAATTTCCTCAAAGATGTGGCACACACACATATCACCAACAGTTCACAAAAATTACAAAATGTGCACCACTAGTTTAGTAAAACCCCAAAATTGCACTCTAGACCTATAATAATATCAACAATAGTTACTTGCATCAATTTTTAATCCCAGAAAAACCAGGCAGTCACTAAACCACAAAACTTTGAAAACCTACGGCACACGATACCCAATCAACTATGCACATGGAAATAACAATCTATGTCCCTCGCTAAACCCTCTTTCACAACCCAGAAAAACCAGACGAACGCTAAACCACAACGCCAAAAAAATCACACATAGGGAAATGTTAGTAACAATCTAGGTGCCTCGCTAAAGATTCTTTCACAACCCATAAAAACTAGGTGGCTGCTAAACCATAGTGCCACAAGAACCACATACATGGAAATATGCAAAAGAATAATTGTCCACAAACAACAACCGGAAAGAAAAAACCATCACCCTCACAAACCACAACCGAAAAAACAAATCCAAGTGCAACATAAACACAACCAAAGCCAAGAAACCACCATACATCTAATTAACATGAAACACAACACGTAATAGTCACCACAATGTGGAATTAAATAAGCACGGGAAAATAACTATACATGCTGTGACTTGCAATTAACCTACCACCAAAACCTATTAAACACAAAAAAAAACAGGGTAAACCACAACCAACATAAAGCACAGTAAACTGCGATGAATCAGGCCCCACGGAAAAGCACAACATAAACACAACCAACATGTAATTAACCATCAGAACTAGTGATGTCAGGTAGGAGTAAACAAGTTTAGTCAACACAGGTTCCATGTCCTGATTGGCCTAAAACTGTTGCGGAGTTGTCATCCACGCTGTCCACTGGATTTATTTCGCTGCTTGCCACAACGTTAACGCCCTTGCTTGTCAAATCGGTGACATCCTTGAGCACCATCAGATCTGTGTCCCCACCAAATCAATGACAAACTCCAAATGTGATGAAGCGAGTTTCATAGAAACTTCGCGTACACCACCTCTATGTTAACCTCCTGTCACTTTACCTAGCGAAGTATTCTTATCGCCGTCGATCTTCTCCAAGATCTACCTCAGTCGTCGATCATAAAGACGATTCACACGTTCTTTAAACTCTCTGTAACTTCATTGAATTGATCAGTGAAATGATCAATTCCTTCTGCAATTCGAAGCTTACTGTCTCAGATCTACGAAGTTGGAGTTTGTCTATCAAAGCACGATTATACACACAGAGAGTGAATTCACACTTGCACACAGAGTTATATAGAGATATGAAGACAATTTAAATGCATGTACAGAGTCAAAATCTCTATTCTTTATTCAATTGATCAAAATTACAATTGCTCCATACTCTCTTCACTCCTCACTCCATACTCTCTATCCACTCCTTCTACACCTATCCCTCTCTGTTACAATTTAGTTCTTTTATAACACTCTACAAACCTGTCAGATCCAAGTAAATTGGATCTGAATGCCTAATAAAAGAAATCCTATCAACAAATATCTATCCTTGAATAATTCCTCACAGGGTTCAAGGAGAATAATGGCAGATTGCCACTTATTACAAAATAAAACTAATCCTATCTACTTAACAATGAACCAATCCTTCTAGAAGCGATTACATGGAAGGTTGAGTCATCAACCAAAGAAATACGAGCTGGATGCTCCTGCATCATACTCCTAGGGAAGAAAAGAATTCTTCAATAAGTCTTTACGGTGCACATTATACTTGGAAATTTCATGTTCTGTCATCCAGGCTGCATCTTCAGTAGGTCAATTCTTCCACTTGACTAAGTACTGAAAGAAGTCTCTGTTCCCGGTCTTCCTTAGAATTCTTTTGTCAAGGATTGCTTCAATCTGAGGTTGTTCTTTATGTGGAAGTTGTCCTTTCCAATCTATAGATGAATCATCTCCATCTGAATTTATACCATCGGTCTGGATACCTGCATCTCTAAAAGGATACAAATCTGAAACATTAAAAATTGGTGAAATATGAAGGTCAAAAGGAAGTTCAATCTTATAAGCATTTGCAGAAAACTTCCTTAAAACTTTACAAGGTCCAATCTTTTTAAGCTTCAATTTATTATAAGTTCCTTTAGGGAACCTTTCCTTTCTAAGATAAGACATCACTAAATCTCCAACCTGAAAATTTACTTCTCTTCTCTTAAAGTCTGCTCTTTGTTTATATTTTCCTGCACTTTCCTGTAACCTCTTCTTGATATTCTCATGTAACTCATGCATGCTAATTTCAAAGTCTTCACCTTCTGCACTTCTATTTTCCTGCTTTCCCAAATCTCTAAGTTCATATACACCTCTTGGATGCATCTCATAGACAATTTGAAAAGGACTCATACCTGTACTTCTATTAGGTGAATCATTGTATGCAAACTCAGCTTGAGCAAGAGCCAAGTCCCACCGCTTTGGATGTTCATACACAAGACTTCTCAATATGTTCCCCAAGCTCATATTTACCACTTCAATCTGACCATCAGTCTAAGGGTGATAAGCAGAACTAAAACTGGGATTAGTCCCCAATTTCTTCCATAGAGTCCTCCAAAAATGACCAACAAACTTTGTATCTCTGTCAAACACAATACTCAAAGGAAACCCATGCAACTTTAAAATTTCTAAAAAGAATAGGTTAGCAATATTGGTTGCATCATTAGTCTTCTTACATGCAATAAAATGAGCCATTTTGGAAAATCTGAAACATTATACTTGGAAATTTCATGTTCTGTCATCCAGGCTGCATCTTCAGTAGGTCAATTCTTCCACTTGACTAAGTACTGAAAGAAGTCTCTGTTCCCGGTCTTCCTTAGAATTCTTTTGTCAAGGATTGCTTCAATCTGAGGTTGTTCTTTATGTGGAAGTTGTCCTTTCCAATCTATAGATGAATCATCTCCATCTGAATTTATACCATCGGTCTGGATACCTGCATCTCTAAAAGGATACAAATCTGAAACATTAAAAATTGGTGAAATATGAAGGTCAGAAGGAAGTTCAATCTTATAAGCATTTACAGAAAACTTCCTTAAAACTTTACAAGGTCCAATCTTTTTAAGCTTCAATTTATTATAAGTTCCTTTAGGGAACCTTTCCTTTCTAAGATAAGACATCACTAAATCTCCAACCTGAAAATTTACTTCTCTTCTCTTAAAGTCTGCTCTTTGTTTATATTTTCCTGCACTTTCCTGTAACCTCTTCTTGATATTCTCATGTAACTCATGCATGCTAATTTCAAAGTCTTCACCTTCTGCACTTCTATTTTCCTGCTTTCCCAAATCTCTAAGTTCATATACACCTCTTGGATGCATCTCATAGACAATTTGAAAAGGACTCATACCTGTACTTCTATTAGGTGAATCATTGTATGCAAACTCAGCTTGAGCAAGAGCCAAGTCCCACCGCTTTGGATGTTCATACACAAGACTTCTCAATATGTTCCCCAAGCTCATATTTACCACTTCAATCTGACCATCAGTCTAAGGGTGATAAGCAGAACTAAAACTGGGATTAGTCCCCAATTTCTTCCATAGAGTCCTCCAAAAATGACCAACAAACTTTGTATCTCTGTCAAACACAATACTCAAAGGAAACCCATGCAACTTTAAAATTTCTAAAAAGAATAGGTTAGCAATATTGGTTGCATCATTAGTCTTCTTACATGCAATAAAATGAGCCATTTTGGAAAATCTGAAACATTATACTTGGAAATTTCATGTTCTGTCATCCAGGCTGCATCTTCAGTAGGTCAATTCTTCCACTTGACTAAGTACTGAAAGAAGTCTCTGTTCCCGGTCTTCCTTAGAATTCTTTTGTCAAGGATTGCTTCAATCTGAGGTTGTTCTTTATGTGGAAGTTGTCCTTTCCAATCTATAGATGAATCATCTCCATCTGAATTTATACCATCGGTCTGGATACCTGCATCTCTAAAAGGATACAAATCTGAAACATTAAAAATTGGTGAAATATGAAGGTCAGAAGGAAGTTCAATCTTATAAGCATTTGCAGAAAACTTCCTTAAAACTTTACAAGGTCCAATCTTTTTAAGCTTCAATTTATTATAAGTTCCTTTAGGGAACCTTTCCTTTCTAAGATAAGACATCACTAAATCTCCAACCTGAAAATTTACTTCTCTTCTCTTAAAGTCTGCTCTTTGTTTATATTTTCCTGCACTTTCCTGTAACCTCTTCTTGATATTCTCATGTAACTCATGCATGCTAATTTCAAAGTCTTCACCTTCTGCACTTCTATTTTCCTGCTTTCCCAAATCTCTAAGTTCATATACACCTCTTGGATGCATCTCATAGACAATTTGAAAAGGACTCATACCTGTACTTCTATTAGGTGAATCATTGTATGCAAACTCAGCTTGAGCAAGAGCCAAGTCCCACCGCTTTGGATGTTCATACACAAGACTTCTCAATATGTTCCCCAAGCTCATATTTACCACTTCAATCTGACCATCAGTCTAAGGGTGATAAGCAGAACTAAAACTGGGATTAGTCCCCAATTTCTTCCATAGAGTCCTCCAAAAATGACCAACAAACTTTGTATCTCTGTCAAACACAATACTCAAAGGAAACCCATGCAACTTTAAAATTTCTAAAAAGAATAGGTTAGCAATATTGGTTGCATCATTAGTCTTCTTACATGCAATAAAATGAGCCATTTTGGAAAATCTGAAACATTATACTTGGAAATTTCATGTTCTGTCATCCAGGCTGCATCTTCAGTAGGTCAATTCTTCCACTTGACTAAGTACTGAAAGAAGTCTCTGTTCCCGGTCTTCCTTAGAATTCTTTTGTCAAGGATTGCTTCAATCTGAGGTTGTTCTTTATGTGGAAGTTGTCCTTTCCAATCTATAGATGAATCATCTCCATCTGAATTTATACCATCGGTCTGGATACCTGCATCTCTAAAAGGATACAAATCTGAAACATTAAAAATTGGTGAAATATGAAGGTCAGAAGGAAGTTCAATCTTATAAGCATTTGCAGAAAACTTCCTTAAAACTTTACAAGGTCCAATCTTTTTAAGCTTCAATTTATTATAAGTTCCTTTAGGGAACCTTTCCTTTCTAAGATAAGACATCACTAAATCTCCAACCTGAAAATTTACTTCTCTTCTCTTAAAGTCTGCTCTTTGTTTATATTTTCCTGCACTTTCCTGTAACCTCTTCTTGATATTCTCATGTAACTCATGCATGCTAATTTCAAAGTCTTCACCTTCTGCACTTCTATTTTCCTGCTTTCCCAAATCTCTAAGTTCATATACACCTCTTGGATGCATCTCATAGACAATTTGAAAAGGACTCATACCTGTACTTCTATTAGGTGAATCATTGTATGCAAACTCAGCTTGAGCAAGAGCCAAGTCCCACCGCTTTGGATGTTCATACACAAGACTTCTCAATATGTTCCCCAAGCTCATATTTACCACTTCAATCTGACCATCAGTCTAAGGGTGATAAGCAGAACTAAAACTGGGATTAGTCCCCAATTTCTTCCATAGAGTCCTCCAAAAATGACCAACAAACTTTGTATCTCTGTCAAACACAATACTCAAAGGAAACCCATGCAACTTTAAAATTTCTAAAAAGAATAGGTTAGCAATATTGGTTGCATCATTAGTCTTCTTACATGCAATAAAATGAGCCATTTTGGAAAATCTATCTACCACAACATAAATTGAATCATGACCTCTCTGAGTTCTAGATAAACCCAAAACAAAATCCATGCTTATGGAATCCCAAGGCCTAGCTGGAATAGGAAAAGGTTGATACAATCCTGTGTTCTGACTTCTTCCCTTTGCATGTTGACAGATTCTGCATCTTTCAAAAAATTTCTTCACATCATGTTGCATCTTTGGCCAAAAATAAAAGTTACTCACCAGAGCAAAAGTCTTGTCTTGTCCAAAATGTCTCGATAGACCTCCACTATGTTTTTCCTGAATTAAATTCTCTCTCATTGAACATCTTGGAATACACAATTTACTATCCTTGAACAAAAATCCTTCCTGCAACATATAATCCAACCACTGGCTTCTATTATGGGTAACTGGATTTTCCTACATAAATATCCTTGAAATCTAAATCTTCTTTATACATACCAATCAAATTCTCAAATCCCAAAGTATTGACCATAATTTCTTGTAAGACCAGATTTACCTTGCTCAAAGCATCAACAACTTTAATAGACTTACCACTTATATGTTTGATAACAAAGTTAAAGTTCTACATAAGTTCCACCCATTTAGCATGTCTTTGGTTTAGTTTAGTCTGACTATTTATGAACTGCAAAGCATGATTGTTAGAATACGACACAAATTCTTTAGGCATCAAATAATGTCTCCACTTCTTAAGAGCCTGCACAACAGCATATAATTCCTTATCATACGAAGAGTATGTCTGCTTTGCTTCATTCAATTTTTCACTGAAGTATGCCACTGGTCTCTGCTCTTGACTCAAAACTGCTCCCACTGTTGTTCAACTAGCATCTGTCTCGACTTGAAACACCTTGTCAAAACTAGGCAAAGCCAAAATAGGCTTCTCAGTTACCTTTTTCTTCAACAACTTAAAATTTATGTCAACTACTTCTGTCCTTTTGAAAGGTTGTCTACTTACTCTGAAAGTATCTATTGAAGGTGCACAAATCTGACTAAAATTATTAATGAACTTCCTATAGAAACTAGCAAGTCCATGAAAACTTCTTACCTCATAAGAATTCTTTGGAATTGGCCAATTTAAAATTGCTTGTACCTTGTCAGGATCCATCTTTGGTCCCTCTTTTGAAACTATAAATCCCAACTAGACTAACTCTTTCTTCATGAAACTACATTTCTTCAAATTTATCACCAACTTCTCTCTCTGCAAGGCCCTCAATACCAACTTAAGGTATCTTAAGTGTTCCTCTCTATTCTGACTGAAAATCAGAATGTCATCTAGATACACTATCACAAACTTCCCAGTGAATTCTTTTAAAACCGCATTCATCAACCTCATGAAGGTAATGGGTGCATTAGTAAGCCCGAATGGCATTACCAACCACTCATACAACCCATTATTATTTTTAAATGTTGTCTTCCATTCATCCCTTCCCTTATCCTAATCTGATGATATCCACTCTTTAGATCTATTTTTTTAAAATATTTTGAACCATTTAAATAGTCCATCAGATCATCAATTATGGGTAAAGGGAATCTGTACTTGACAGTGATCTTATTGATTGCCCTAGAGTCAATGCACATCCTCCACCCACCATCTTTCTTCGGACTAAGTACAGTGGGTACTGCACAAGGACTCAAGATTTCTTTTACCAATCCTTTCTCCAACAGCTCCTATACTTGTTGTTTGCTCTCTTCATTTTCTTGAGGAGTTAATCTGTAAGTTGCTTTATTAGGAAAACTTGCACCAGGTATTAAGTCAATGTGATGACTAATACTTCTTACAGGGGGTAAAGCACTTGGAAACTCATCCACAATAATGTCAGCATACTCATCAAGCAAAGTTTTAACTTCAATAGGAAAATCATCTAAGTTCGTAGAAGTTAAAATTACCTTTGTCATACCAACAAGGGCAAAATGTAAATCCTCCTCTTTCTAAACTTCTTGTAACAGTTCCTTCCCTATCATCAGCAAAATATTTGGACTTGAACATTCTTGAACCGTTTCATCCTCTAAGGGTGACAAAGTATGTCTCTTCCCATCTTTCTCCAGAGAATAAGTATTTTTCCTCCCATCATGAACAACTTTCCTGTCATACTACCATGGCCTCCCTAAGAGTATATGGCACACATCCATAGGCATTATGTCACACAATATTTCATCTTTGTAAGTACCAATCTGGAATTCCACATTACACTACTCATTCACCAAGAGCTGATGTCCTTTCTGCAACCAGGACACTTTGTAGGGAGTGGGATGCTTCATCCTCTTCAATCCTAGCTTCTCTACCATCTCAGTGGAAACCAAATTATCTGTACTACCACTGTCAATAACCATTTTACAACACTTTCCTTGTGACTTACACCTTGTTCTGAACAAACTTTTCCTTTGAGCTAGTTCATGTACTTGTTTCTCTGTTTTTACTAGGACTCTCTTCAACATAAGAGATTCTCCTTCTTCTGGAGGGTTAGTCATCTCTACATCTTCCTTTGACTCTCCCTGAGTCTCTGCAACATTCACATTTCTCTGACTTCAAGACTGATTTCTTGGACAGTTCCAAGACATATGTCGAATTTCTTCACAAGCATAACACTTTACCTCTTTGTGCCTGCCTCTTCCTCTGCCTCCTATGAATCCTCCTCTCTGGGATGGCTGACTGCTAGAAATTTCAGCTTCATCTTTAGAAGTCCTACCTCCTCTATTTGGAGGTACTCTTCCTCTTACCATATTCCTTCCTCTGTTTCTCTAGTTCTGTTTTCTTAACAGTTTCTCTTCTACCTTTGAAGCTACTTGATATGCATCTTCTACAGTTTTCAGATTTAATAAACTGAGTTCATCTTGTATATCATATCTTAATCCATTGATATACCTAGCTACCCTTTCCATATCTCCCTGTGTTTGTCCTTCTCTAATGCTCAGTTTAAAACCTCTTCTGTGTATTCTTTTACAATCATGGTCTTCTGTCTAAGGTTTTGTAATTGTCTACTAAGGGTCAATTGATAGTCCTTAGGCATAAACTAACTCTTAATCTTACATAGCATCGTATCCCAAGAGGTTATTTTTTACTTACCTCTTCTTTCTCGATGGATCAGGAGCTCATCCCACCAAATGGATGCATGTCCCTTCATTCTGGTCGCTGCATATCTTACTTTCTTCTTATCTTCAATTTCTTCAAAATCAAAGTATTTATCCAGAGCATTAATCCAATCCATGAGTTTTTCAACATTTAAGTTACCTTCAAACATAGACACCTCCACTCTGGGTCTGCTACTAGCCTTCATCATCATCTTTAAAACCTTGGCTTCTTCAGGAACTTCTTCTTCTTCATCATTGTTATCTGAATTGTCTGCGTAGTTCTTTCTTTCCATAGCTTCTAACCTTGCTTCCAATCTTCTTATTTCTCTCTGCATATATGTTTCTGCAGTTTGTCTTCCACGTCCTCGTCCCAAGTGGACTCCATGTGCTCTCCCTTGTCTTGGTGGCATCTTTAACTTCGCTCTGATACCAAATCTGAGCCAGGTGGGAGAGGTTTAGTCAGCACGGGCTCCCTGTCCTGATTGGCCTAAAACTGTTGTCGAGCTGTCATCCACGCCATCCAATGGATTTATTTCACTTCTTGCCACAACGTTAACACCCTTTCTTGTCAAATCGACAACATCCTTGAGGACCGTCAGATCTGTGTCCCCACCAAATCAACGACGGACTCCAAATTTGATGAAGTGAGTTTAATAGAAACTTCGCATACACCACCCCTGTGTTAACCTCCTGTCACTTTACCCAGCAAAGTATTCTTATCACCGTCGATCTTCTCCAAGATCTACCTCAGTCGTCGATCATAAAGACGATTCACACGTTCTTTAAACTCTCTGTAACTTCACTGAATTGATCAGTGAAACGATCAATTCCTTCTGCAATTCGAAGCTTACTGTCTCAGATCTACGAAGTTGGAGTTTGTCTATCAAAGCACGATTATACACACGGAGAGTGAATTCACACTTGCACACAGAGTTATATAGACATATGAAGACAATTTAAATGCATGTATAGAGTCGGAATCTCTGTTCTTTATTCAATTGATCAGAATTACAATTTCTCCATACTCTCTTCACTCCTCACTCCATACTCTCTATCCACTCCTTCTACACCTATCCCTCTTTGTTACAATTCAGTTCTTTTATAACACTTTGCAAACCTATCAGATCCAGGTAAATTGAATATGAATGCCTAATAAATCCTATCAACAAATATCTATCCTTGAAGAATTCATCGCAGGGTTCAAGGAGAATAATGGTAGATTGCAACTTATTACAAAATAAAACTAATCCTATCTACTTAACAACGAACCAATCCTTCTAGAAGTGATTACATGGAAGGTTGAGTCATCAACCAAAGAAATTTGAGTTGGATGCTCCTGCATCAACTAGGAAAGCACTGAAACTAAGGAAACGCGCAATGAACCACAGTAAGCTCCAACGCATGCGATGACTATGGCATCCCTCCAACCAATGACCATACATGCAATAAGCTACACACAACATAAACACAACAACAAGACATGCAATCAACCAGTAGAATCAGAAAACAACCAAAAACAATGCCAAGGCACAATGAACCAGGGCAAGCTCTATCCCATGCAACAATAACTATGGTGTCCCTTCCAACTCTAGAACACACAATAAATTATGCACAAAATGCAATAACTAAGGTGTCCCCTCCAACTGACACCCTGTCAATACCAGCCTGTGCACTCCAGCGATCGAGGCAAGTGTCAACACAACACCTGACACACCCATCAGAGCAGACAACCCACCATGTAGCACACAACAATAACTATATGCGATGTGACCTACAATTAACCTAGTACCAAAACCCCTTAAACCTCCAACCAACATTAAAAACCCTCCGGTCAAAATTAAAAACATGGTGCATTTCTCTTGTCAATAATTGTACGTCACTCTTGCCAACAGTACACAAGGAACACAGAGTAAATATGGGGCAAATAAAACTTTGTGTGTTGGATATAAAACAGTATGTTGGGAGTACGACACGAATGTGGAATAAATGAAAACAAAAATGAAAATGAAGACTATATGTCCCTGCTATGAAGGGACGTAATAATATTAATCCAATTGAATATTAAATCAATAATTGTGTCCCTTCAAATGATTCTCATATATTGTTTACATTTTTGACCCATTATTATTATTATATGTCAAAGTATACAATAATATTTTATGTTGAAGTGTAATGTAATCATTTAGAAAGCCAACTTAAATAGTATAACATAATCTTTTATGTTGAAGTATAATGCAATAATTTAGTAAACCAACTTAAATGGTTGCATGAAAAATAAATTTTAAATCACAGTAGCAATAAGGTTAATATGTGAGAATTGGCAATAATTAAAAAAACTCACCAAACCCAATAAAATAACTCTCCTTACAGATAAATCACAATTAACAATAATTAAATTAATTAGCATTCACATCAAAGATATTTAAACAAATATAAAACAAGAGTAAGAGTATAAATTTTTGATGTGCTTTTTCCTTAAGAGATTAAATTGCAACCAAGTAGAATCTGGTCTTATGTGTGGATTAAAGTTAGATGATACTAGAAAGCATATGACTCCACTAGTGGTAGCTTCAAGATGAACACCAGGGTCATTGGATTTCTTATGGATATTATATAGGGTGGAAAAACATTTTGGTCCCACAGTAAGACCTTAAAGTGTTTTGATTAGCTAAAACTTTGTATTCCTCAAACATAAGGAAACAAGTTAATGTCCTAAGACCTAGAGGCATCTAGCACGATCAAAAGCTTTCCCCTTGTAGACCATCAATGGTTTACTTCAAGTGGCATGGCTTTCCTTGAGTAATGGTGATGAATCATCTCACATATAGAAGCCATTGATGACTATGCTCACTACCATTTGACAATCGAGATATCATAGGTTTTGTCATCTTTGAAAAATAAAAACAATTTCTCATTAAAAGGAAGAAGAAAAATCCATCAATTTTTTATCATTGAATCTGGATTCCTAAGGTTTCAGGACCTTACTTGTAGAAAATATCTCCTTCATCTTTTAATTGACCATTTTCAAATATGTCAATGAATTAAAGCACTATATCTATACAAAGGTCTTTCAATCTTAAAATATAAAGGAGCTTACAGAGAACAATGATAGAGGACTCCACAACAATCAAGAGATCTCCACAACACAAAATTCCTCCAAAGAACTTCGAAATTCATGATTGCATAAAGAATCTTATAAGAGGTGCGTGAATTCAAGAGAACTGAGTTCTATCATGTCTTACAAGGTAAAAAAATCTCATCAATGAGCAAATAAATGAAGGATCTAGGTTGGCAGAAGGAGTTTGTGATATAGATGGGGGATCACCAACTTACACCACCCTCCCCCCAGCCATCACGCTATGAAAATAATGATGAGATCCTCTCGGTGCAACACATGCTGACATGCAAAGTCGATGGGATAACAAGTTATTACACCATTGCCACCCCCCTTATTCCTTACCTCAATGCACAGGTGTGAAAGATTATAAAGGGTTTGATGGCATTGCTAAAATAAAGGAATGATGGTTCATTGGGATTATAATTTGAACTTGGAATGAATTTATGTGATCACTTGATACTATAGCCCCTTCATTGAGTGTGACTATTGTGTATTGTTTGGACTCAATGAAATGAAGTGTGGTTCAAAACTCTATGAAAAGGAAACAACAAAAGCACAATGTAGCATAATGGAATGTACCATCTAATGAAATAAGTGGAAATTTAAATATGAAAATCACATTTAGAAGGAAAACTATGCCACAGAACCTTGTGTAGTGGACACAAAAAAACAAATTCTAGAAATTTGAGAATGGGAGAAAGAGGTGGAAGATTTCATGGAAATCCACCGAAGGAAGCACTTAGAGCTCGTTGTGAAAGTGAGTTCTCTTAGTCTCTACAACTATTGGTTGGAAGAATAGTATCGCACCTTGGCTTTGCTCTTAAAGTTATTACATACCCCCTCCTTGATGACTCTATCCTATCTAACAATCCATCCCTCTGTGGCCTTTCCTCGATCTTGGATAACAAAAGGGACATGTTGTGCTCTGAAGCCCTAAAATTGGACTATGGCTTAGGTGAGGTCAATCATATTGTCAAATCTATGAAAGAAAAGCTCTTGGATGATGCTAAAGTAGAGCCATAAAAAATGCACGAGAAAAAACAATGTTTTTTCTTTATAAGCTTTTATATGTTTTGTTGTGTTGTTTTTTTATTAACTAATATGTAAGGAAGTATACTTTCCAAGTCCTTAAAGGCCATAATAGGAAAGCTAGACTATGTACGAAAATGGATACACAAATTTGCACTTTGTACATTCAACCATCATTAACCATCTTTATTCATTTTTTAATTGCAAAGCTATCTAGTTCGTCCACATCATCTTCTAATTTAAATTAGACTCCTTATTGTTAAAAAAAACACACATGCCAACTGGATTTTAGTTTTTGTATTTCATTATATATTAAGTTTATAAAATATTAATAGAAAACTGAGAACTGGTAGATTTATTTGTTGTTAAAGTTACAAAATTTCTTTGGGGACGGAGTTGAGCAATGCATGCAAGTCAGTGACCTAATCCTTACTGCTAAGTTATGAAAATTCATTCATCTTGTCTTATTTGTTGAGAGAAGCTCCTTCAAGCATGGTAAATGTCAGCTCTAACAAGTTCTAGCAAAAGTGTATAGAATTTTTTTTTGAGTTATATTGAAAATTTACAATTTTAAATGTGGATTATTACAAATTTTGCATTTATAGATGGGTTTTGTCTTTCATATCACTCAACATAGAAGATTAATATATCACATATTTAAAACATATACATAGTTCTTTAATATTTCAATGATGTTGTAGCAATATTGAAGGTTATAGACCTTCCTAACTCTATTCTCTCAAAATGTTTAGCATTGCCTTCCCACTCTAATGTCTCATAGTGTGTAATATCGTAGGAAGCACTTAGGCATACATGTAATCAATCACATTAGAAAACAATCAACACAATGGCTTTATGCATTGCAAAATAAAATTTGCATGGATGTAACCTCAAGAGATTCCAACTATTACAAGGTAATTCAATTTGCAAACCCTTTTCTTATCATGGATACTCATGGGTCCAATTCTCAACTTGGGTGTGTAAAAAGACCATAAGATCCACAAAGAGAATCACCATGCTCAAGTTCATCATGCTCTCTTAAAAAGGCACTACGAACTCCTTTTCAACTTTAGTTGCAATTTGTTACAAGGCAACTCAGGGTGCAAACCATTTTGTAACACCCTAGTTTTGACCCTTGAAATGATTAAATCGGATTATGTAAAATGATATAAATATGCTAGTGAATATCCCTAGTGTAGAGCTCAAGGCCAAGGCTGGACTAGTGAATCGCTAGGCATGTATAATGTAAATATTTATATATAGGACATGTGGTTGGTTTATCACAATGATGTAAAGTTGTGTAAATATTATGTTGGAAAATAATAAAATGGTCCAAGATGGTTGTGTAAAGAGCATTAGATGTGCCATGATTCCATTAAAGCGGAAGAGAAAAGGGGGCTTATGAAAGAGTAAATGCTCTTTTTTCAAGTGTCATCCTTGGAACTCAGCCATTTTCTACCATCTTCCTTCAATAAATATATTTACTTCCTTTGACTTATCAAATCCATTCAGTGAATTCATGCGTGAGGTTGATGGGAAATTCTTCTCATGTATTTATGGAAGCATGGGATGAATATACTTCTTATGACAATTTTAAGAGTCCTTCATTCTATTGTCAAAAGTAATGTTAGTTGTCTTTTCATCAATCCTCTCATATCCAATTGAATCTATCACTCATTCTCCATGCATAGTTCAAACACTAAGAATTTTTCAAGATCTTCTCTCCATTGCCAATTACCAAACTTATAAATTAACTAGAAATTAGAAATATGAAGAGGAAATTGCAAAAATAGAGTAAAGAATAATGGTTGTAGGTGAGCATAGAGGATCAAGAAGTTGGGAAATATTTACCTACTATTTATTTTCCACTCCCTGGATGTTTGAGAAGCAATGAATTGATAATACAGGTAATTCTGTGAAAATATACAAGTTGGACTCTTTTTGCACACACTAAAGATCATTGTAAGGGATGAATACTCTAAGGGGCTATTGAGTAGGCCAAGGTTAGGCATTCCTTGTGTCGTGTGGGGTAATGTAAGAGAGTTCCATGGATGTGATTGTTGAATGAGATTCATGTAGTGATCAATGGTGAGAAGATTCGCTAAGCACATTGAGACAAAATGTGTTGCAATGAGAGAGAGTGAAGCATGTGTAGATGATACCTATGCTTGGGTGTAAAATTTATCTTCCATAACCATTTTCTTAGATCTTTTTATGTTAAAAGATAAGTGTTTATTGTTTTCTATGAATATGTAAAATCATGCTTGTTATGTTATAAGCATAATGGTTTGTGCACAGAGAGTGTGTGTGTGTGTGTGTAAATATAGTTTTTAATTCTATTGTGTTTTATTTTATGCACTTACACATGCATTTCTTAAAATTTTGACTGTCATGGGAGGTTTAATTAGTTATGAATTTGAATATTGACCTCCATGGGGCATAATTTTGAAATATGAAATTTGTAACTACTCATCTTCTGGTCAGAATGATGAAATGGATATGTTACATAGTGGTATTAGAGGTCTTACTTGCAACATTGGAGTTGTATGGGATAGAATCAATGTTTACATAAATAAACCTAAGTTTAAATATGAAGTGTTTAAAGAAAATGAAGAGTCAGTCTCACATATTTTCATCGACTGCGCTTTCACTAGATTGGTTTGGAAGGAATGCTCGAGATGGACGGGCCTTAATTATATTTGGAGTGGGAATTCGTTGGAGGATGCATTGTAGGGTTGGATTACTAATACAATCTTCAGCCACTATAAATCTCTTCCATTCATCATTTGTTGGGGTATATGGGTCAACAAGAATAATTGTATTTTCAATGACAAGACCATTGTTCTGGAAATAATTGTATCAAAACATCTTTGGCATTCTTCCTTTCTTTACACAAGACAATGGTATTGTTAAGGTGAGAGTGATAAGGGAGGAAGAAATAAATAAGAGATTTCCTTGGGCATATTTCGATGGTGTGTCCCAAAGGGATAGTGAGCATTGTGGGAGGGGGGATGTTGTAGTCTATATCTTAGATGAACATTATTTCTAGATTAGTATGGACTTCAGGGAAGGAACAAATAATTGTGCAGAAATTTTGGCACTAAAAATTATTCTACTCTTTGCCTTAGAGAATGGATGTCGAGATCTACAAGTATTTGGGGATTCCATGCTGGTTATCATTTGGCTTACTAGAACTCAGAGATGCACTCACTCACAGTTACTTTCTCTTCTTGGTGAAGTTTATGATATTGTGACAAGTTTTAATTCTTTCTTATGCAAACATGTTTATAGGGAAAGAAACATAAATGCAATTGCCCTATCTAAAGAGGGAACTCAGCTGGATAAAGGCCTCTGTAAGGTAGCCGAATTCACCAGAGGACAAGTATATCAATATTATCATCGACCTTTTATAGAAGGAACCAATATTCCCATGGAGTAGAACACTCAACACTACTTTTTGTAGAGATCAACTGTCTAGGGACACTTTTTATTATTTTTGTGAAATATGGGAAGATCAATAGTTCATGTACAATTTTAAACAACAACACTTATTAGCACTTTTTTGGAACTTTTTCTTGGCATTGTGGCAGTTTCTATCCAAAGGCAGCTTCAACAAAGCATATAATGAAAGATATGATGTAATTTTGTAATGTTGGAACTCTTCCTAAATAGTCTTTCGACTCTATATTCTGAATATATGCACGACATATATTTGCACAATGTAATTTTATACTCCTATGAGAAATAAAGTTACAATTATTTTCCAAGGGGAAAAAATATGAAGTTTTTGATGAATTGTCTTTGAACAATTCATGGATTTGAACTGCTAGATAATGTTTGGAAAAAGCCATGAGCCAAATATTGTTGATTATCAACAAGAATGACAAGAATGTTTTGAGGAAACTTTGGAAAAATTTTAAAATTGGTAAAAATGTTAGTTCTATTAGTTAATAGGGGTTTAGACCACCAAAATGAGGGGCCACAATTATGTTTGGGATCCCAAGATGATTGGATGGTTGAGAATTACCCTACTAGAACCAATAGTGTAAAATGATATGAGTATTAAGGGCCTTAGGTATGTCACGAATGACTAAGAGCTTATCACTTCATTTAGGTTGACGGTTGATAAGCTCTCATGGGATTTGAGTTCATTGAGATTATGCGGCTTTAGTTATGCCACAAACAAACAAGATTAAATTGGGTCACTCACATCATTAGATATTAACCATCTGCAAAAAGGTAAGTAACATTATTTTAATGGGAGGGATCATTGTGTGAACAACCAAGATTAAATTAGGCCATTGAAATCATTAAATCTAAACCGACCACACAAAGGTAGGTGACCAGGACAGGGTATTTTTTAAGGATTCAAATAGTATACCTAGGTCTAGTATTCTAGGCAATTATTTTGGATTGTAAAACTTATACATAAAGGTAGGTAGGCGAATACTAAATAAGAACATACAATTTATTACTAAAACTTGTAAATTTTGGCTAATATTATGTAAAAACCAATATTATGTAAATATAGGCAAATTTTTAGAGTAAAAATGGTCAAATAGCAAATTAATTTTTTGAAAAAAAAAACAACAAATAGCCAATTGGCTAAATTTCACCCCTAAAAAATACCTTGAACCAAGATTTAATAGGAGGGATCACTAAATGAATGATTAAGATTAAATCGGGCCACTCACATCATCAAATATGAACCATATTGAAAATCTAAGTGATCGAATTTTGACAAGAGGGATCATTATGCAAATGACTAAGATTAAATCAGGCCACTCACATTAACAAATACTGTCCATCTACGCAAAGGTAATTGATCGAGTTATACCAAGAGAGGTCACTACATGAATGGTGAAGCTTTAATTGTGCTAATTAGATCGACAACTAAGAAGCGATCATGGAAGGATTTCATGAGAGAGAAGGTTCTATCGATGTTGTAGTGTGAATGACTGAGATCTCATTGCATTGGTTAGATTGATGACTAAGACTGCTTCAATACATGAGGAGGTCATATTGGGGTCTTCAAAAAGTACCAACAACATGGACATTCAAGATCATTTGGGGATGTGATATATACAGTTGAGATCCACTCAATATTCTTTATCCACATTGTTAAAATTACAGTGAGAGAGAATCTCCAGTTGCATAATGACATGAACAAAAGGGCCAGAGGATTATGACATGGCATAGCCAAAGGATACCATGTATGATCCAGGTGGGTAATGTTGGTACCAAATTCGGACTATGCCAAAATTTTAATCTCTGGCCAAGGTTTAAGAAGCCAGAAACACATTGATTGGAAAATTCTAAAGGAGGTGCCATCGAAAGTCTAAAATTCAACAACATTTTCTCCAAAACCCTAGATGTTCATGCCAACTTGGTTAACTTTTATTAATCTCAAACCTTTATTTCTTATGGTTTGTTCTCACCTTTTGGAATTTAGAATTCCATTGATCATGGTTGAGCTTATTATTCTAAGTGTCAATTATTTCCACCCAAAAGGCCTTATTTCCATGAAGTCAAATATTTTAAAGGTTTTTATTTGAATAAGTTTTTATTTAAATAAAACTTTGTTGATATGTTAAAGTTTGGGAAAATAAAAAATATATTGGGTTTAAATTCCAATCTACAATCAAGCTCGAGTGCCCAGGTTATCATATCAACCAAGTGTCAAACCCGAGTGCCAAGGTTATCATATCAACCAAGCGTCAAGCCCGACTGCCAAGGTTATCATATCAACCAAGCGTCAAGCCCGACTGCCAAGGATAGTGTTCAAAGTTAATATCTTTGTTTTCTTTTTATTAGAAGGAGAAGGTTAAGCTTCTCACTAATCAAAGTTAATATCATTGTTTCCATTAGAAGGAGAAGGTCGGGCTTATCACTAATCAAAGCCCATCTCTCTAGTGTCAAAGGATAAAAGGTTATGCTAGGTCACTTTCAGCAGCTGAAGGAGAAAACAATTGTTGATCCATAAGGAGATTAATATCATTTTAATGAGGGCTACTCTACAAGTTAGGCAAGTTGTGTATACCTCAGGGAAGGAGAATTCAATTGTTGAGGGAGATTAATATCATTTTAATCAGGGCTACTCTACATGTTAGGCAAGCCCGACTGCTAAGGATAGTGTTCAAAGTTAATATCATTGTTTTGTTTTCATTAGAAGGTTGGGGTTATCACTAATCAAAGTTAATATCATTGTTTTTATTAGAAGGAAAAGGTTGGGTGTTCAAAGTTAATATCATTGTTTTTTTTTCATTAGAAGGTTGGGCTTATCACTAATCAAAGTTAATATCATTGTTTTCATTAGAAGGAGAAGGTTGGGCTTATCACTAATCAAAGCCCATCTCTCTAGTGTCAAAGTCAAAAGCCATCTAATGCCAAGTCACAAGGAGCAGTTCCCACACTAAGGCACTAAGGGAGAGATCCCTCATGGAAAGCCCACAGGGAGCCCATTCTTCATTCACTACGCATCGACAGAATTGAAAAGCAGTTAGCAATATAAGGCTTTGTGTCTAGTTATCCCTTATGCATATGGGATATTTCCATTGCATGCAAAACATAGCATGCCACAACAATAGTTCCCAACCATCGAGCACTCAAGGCAGATTTCATCAAGTGCATAGTGCACTGCGCATCGAGTCTAGTTTGAACTTGTATCAATATAAAAGTGATCAAGCGCCCGAGCATCCAAATGTCAAGACAGGTCTCTAGGTGTCCAAGTGCCAAGGTGAATGGAGCGCCAACAATTCAGCTTGCACACTTCCAAATCCCGAATGTCACGTGTACCTTTGTGATGGTAATATCCATAGGTTAATGCCAGTCACCGAACATTCAAAGAACACACAAGGAGGTATATTGCGCTGCATGATGGCATACATTCCAAATGCTTTGGAATATGAAATGTTTTCCCTATTACATATGAAATATGTCTCATTACAATGAAATGTAAAAATTACCACCAAATAATTCCAAACATAACAATGTTAATATTTTTTATTGTAGTGGTTTTATTTTATTAATTCTTGTTACACTTAACCGGACTCATAGTAATTGATTCATGTGTTTAAATACTCTTTACATTTTGTCTTGTAAATATATGAATTTTTTTAAGTAAAAATAAGTTTTTAGTGTAGGTAACATATTATAAACCATCACATGTAGGAATTATAACTATTAGTTTGGTTGATGTCATCCCCAACCAATCATCAACCAAACTATGTACCACCTAAGAAAAAAACAACCAATCCTAACCAAACTATGTACCACCTCGGCGAAAAAGATAATATTGAATTATTAAAAACATACAACCATACACAATGTCCACACAAACAACAACTTTGTCTCTCATGTCCTTGTAGGCATGTACACTTTAATTGGAACAAATTTGTCTATATAGGCATGTACACTTTAATTGGAACAACTTTGTCTATATGTCCATATCTCTGACAGTAAACATATTCTGTTTTCAAAGTTTTTAATGAATTCAACAAATGTTTTGTGAAACTGCCCATTTGTTTACCACCGCTGAGTTATGGTTAGAATAGTAAAGCTTCCACGCAAGGGCATTTGGTCTAGTGGTATGATTCTCGCTTAGGGTGCGAGAGGTCCCGAGTTTCATTCTCGGAATGCCCCATCTTAGTGTGCTTTCTTTCTAATGTACAGAAAACATGTACTTTTGGTGGTTAATAATGATCATATATTAGGGAATTGTTTACTTTATGACATACTCATTGCTTTTTATCTTAAAGCATTTTTTATTAAACTTGTTACGTGGATTTTCCAAATATTGTTTTACTTTGGATTAAACTTGTTACGTGGATTTTCCAAAGAAGGGAGGCGTAAACTTTGGAATCTTATAAAATTATTATAAATTAATAATTTTATTGGTGGTTAATAATGATCATATATTAGGGAATTGTTTACTTTATGACATACTCATTGCTTTTTATCTTAAAGCATTTTTTATTAAACTTGTTACGTGGATTTTCCAAAAAAGGAGGCGTAAAGTATTGTTTTACTTTGGATTAAACTTGTTACGTGGATTTTCCAAAGAAGGGAGGCGTAAACTTTGGAATCTTATAAAATTATTATAAATTAATAATTTTATGGATTTTTATAATAATAAAAAAGGAATTTTTTACTTTATGTCATACTCATTACTTTTTATCCTTGAAAGCATTTTTGGATTAAACTTGTTACGTGGATTTTCCAAAAGAGGGAGGCGTAAAATCATACTCATTTCCAAATCCAAGATTTAAGTTAAGCCAATCCATAGTCATCACAAATAGTCCAAACCATG
The DNA here is from genome assembly GCA_027924585.1 of Larix kaempferi. NCBI lineage: Eukaryota > Viridiplantae > Streptophyta > Pinopsida > Pinales > Pinaceae > Larix > Larix kaempferi. The sequence continues at coordinate 9,284,667 of BSBM01000072.1, read as the reverse complement.
TGTCAAAGGGGTACATAAGTGTGGACAACACATCCACATGAAATGTAGAAGACAATGCTTATAGAGTTTTTAACTTTCATTTGGCCATTACATGTGGTATTATTTCCACAATCCAAATAAATGCTTCTTGTAAGCAACGCAGAGTGACAAATGTGCTAACGGAGGGAGCTATGTTATGGTGGGGGAATATGTGGAGAGTGATAGTTAGAGGAAGAAAAAAGAAAAGGATAAGAGAATGGTGAGGACAAATGTGCTAACGGAGGGAGCTCTGTTGTGTTGGGGGATATGGTGGGGGAATATGTGGAGAGTGATAGTTAGAGGAAGAAAAAAGAAAGGGATAAAAGAATGGTGAGGGAATGAATATATGTAAGGTGATTATCAGTGAAAGGATAAAGAATCTAGTAACCATTTGTTTGGGTGTTTTGTAAAAATCATTTAAGGCTTTAATCATCGATCCACGCTTCTAGAGTTATTATTCAATCACAAGTCTCAATCTAACCACCAATTCTCAAAGCACTTACATCGAATCCTACCAATCTCAACCAAATCATATACCAATTCTACTCATAAATCAAAGTAACAAGAAACAAATCCCCCTCAATATGGCTTGGGGGAATTGACTATCCATAAATCCCAAGGATTGGCATTAACAAGGTCAAAAATTGACATTGGTAACAATGAAGGTCAAGGATTAACCTTGACAATTATGCCAGGTACTACAACATTAGAAGGAATCCAAATTACACCATCATTCTCCTTCAAACGCTATGCGAAGATGAAAGACACTTCGTATGTCTCACTTCGAAAAAATTAAGAAGCATGCCTTCATTCTTTGTCCCTTTCACACTTAAAATTGCAATCCCCAATCCATGCACTCCCCCTACTAAATGAAAATACCAAATATATTTATTTTACTATGCCTTCATTTTGGTATGACAAATTAATGTACAATTCATTTTATTTGCCATCTATTACATGGGTTTCTATTTATTATGTCCTTGACATATATGAATTGGGAGGAGCTATTATGGGTTTCTATTTATTATGTCCTTGACATATATGAATTGGGAGGAGCTATTAAACTAACCGTACTTAGATTAATATTCTCCAATCTAAAATTGAACATTTGAAATCCAAATTTTATTAATTTTCATTTTCATTTTTTTAATTTTCTATTGGTTGAACATATGTGAGGTCAGCCTCATAAAACAGCCAAGGGGTTTCACTTGACATTTGTCCACCTTGATGTCATCCACCCCCAATCCGTGCTGCTTACTGAGTACGGATTGACGAGCAGAGAAGGCGAGAATGTGTGTTACACACTGTATTTATGAGTTTAATAATGTACCTTCGACGGGTGCAAGTGCAGGAATCAAAGATCCCAACTCCCCTATGTATTGGTTGCCATGCGGCCTAGGGGCTCCAACGGATTTCTCGATCAGTTTGCGAGAACTACTTTTCTGAGATTGACGTTGTCTTGACTGTGTTGTGTGCCATCTCGGGAGACTTTCAAAAGAAATCAGGGAATGGAAAGCATTATTTAATCATCTCTATCAAGCCTTTTCAACTGACCTGTTTCCACATATTGTTTTATCAGGCAACGCCATAATCAGTCGTTTGGTCGACCCGATGATGGAACTATTGAAGGATGTTATTCAAATGGAGGATGACCGTCAGACTCTGCAAACTGACTTGAGGCCTATGGAGACCCTTCGACGAGATATTACCACCCTCTTCAAAGATGAAGTCGATATTTGGCGCACCTTCTTCCAAAATCAAGAGAAAAGTGCCACTCGAGCTTGTGATGACTTGCTTACAATTGCTGCGAAATTCTCTTAGAGATGCAGCATGCCTACTGTCCATCGATCGTTCGGGCACGCGGTGAGGCTGTCTTGACTGTCTGGTGCGCAAGCCCAGGAGACTCTCCAAAGAAATCAGAGATTGGAACACATTTTTTGGTGGGCTCTATGACGGTCTTCAAAGTGACTTGTCAATATTGATGACTTCTCTACAGTTTCTTCAATCCAGACCATTGCATATAGAGGAGCCATTACTTCAAGACGTAGCTGCGTCTGGGCTTCAAGATGCTCAAGCCCAACTGGAGAGCTGGCTTCATCAAGGTGACCGTGTTCACTTAATTGGTGTTTATGGCACACGAAGCATGCTCGGTAAAAATATTCTTGCCACAACCATGTAAAGATATTCCTGCCACAACCATGGCCTCAAATCGATTATGTCAATAATGAAAGTGAATTATTGAGATGATGATAAAGACGATTCAAGGAACCGACCTTCTCCTGCAGTGAGATTTACATAAAGATCCACGATGTTGGGGCAGTTGTTACGGAACTGGAAAGAGCACAAATTCCGACTGAATTGTTGTTCGAGTAGAAAATTGGTAGACATGCCCACAGCCATATGTTCCAAGCCGCATGCATTTATGCAATCCTCGCTTTCGATCCATTCTACCAATTTCTCAGCCATCACAGCAGACTACTATATATATACATATATGCAATTATTGTTATGTTTTGACCATTGCTAATGATGTATATATTAACAATGCTAGGTGTGAAACCTGAGTTTTATAAGGTGTTATAAGACATTAATAGTTATAAGCCACCTGACAATAAAATTGCAATGTGTCGTCCTTTCACAGAGCCTTCTCGAGCACACATCTATTACCATAAGACGAAACCGAAAAAGCACAAACTTCCAGCTCCTCGCACGTTATAATGGCGCCTGAACAAAGCCATTATAATACAACTTAAGCAAGAAAAAAAGGCATGCTAGGTATTAATCGAATATGGGAGTCATCTGGATCGATTAAAATTAAAAAACAGTATATGTTGTCACACAAGCAGCATCTATTGACTTTAATTGGCTACGAGGAATCCCAATTGAAGGTTCCAGGCACAAAATGTTTGGCGATCCAACATATAACTATTTGATGGCTATAGTCGACGAATTTCAACTAGTCAACTCTCTCCAATGAGTAATACATATGTCAGCTACATAATCGATGAGATATTTACTCGGTCTCATGCCAAAACCCAAATCTCAATCAATGGTCTTATGTGCTCAACGATGTCCAAAACCATAGACATCTCGTTACCCTCTTAGTTGACCATCAAAAAAAATGGAAATCCAATCGATAGATATGTCAAGTGATTGTTATAGTCAATGTCTCCAAAGTGACCAACGAGTCGATATGTACATCATCTAAGTAACGCCTGGATGACCTCTATGAATCCAATGAAAATTACATGGAGGAAGTAAATGACATAACAAAGAGGGACATATCAAGATCAAGAACAAGAACACGATCAAGATCAAGAACAAGAACAAGGCACGCACTATGTACTCTATGCACAGCAATGGCCATGGCCATCAATATGATGAAGAGCGCATGAGCGGAATGGATGAGATTGGTGGAGGCCATCTCTAATATTCAATAAACACTACTTCTGAACTTGTTGAGAAAAACAAAACATTAATAACTCAGAAATAACACTTGGCTTATGCATACACAAGTATTGACTCAACATAATAATATGTGGGGATATATGTATGCAGGGTCGTCGCGTTAAGAGTCTAGTGCTCGAGCGGGTCTGATACTCTTCAAGGGACGAGTGCAGCGTTCACGGTGTGGGCCAATGCTTGGAAAATCACTTGATGCTCTTGGTGTAGCAAATACCTTTCGTCCAAATTATCCTAAGCTTGAGGGTGAGTGAACAATATGTTTGTTAGCCTTGCCAAACTTGTTTTCATCTGTCATGGAGAAAATAATGGAGCTTCACTTTGCTACTGGTCATGGTGATGCAGGGTACGGGGTTTCTCAAAGTCTTCTAGTGTCTAGGAAGATGTTTAGCCCGATAAAACAACATACAGCTGGGTAATCGATAATTATACTCATTCGAAACATGGAAGTGAAAATTCATACGGCTTTGCAAGTTATGTTCATTTCTAATTAAATTTCCAATGATGAAGTTTAGCGGATTGAATACTGTGGAAGCTCGGTGCATAGAAAGATACGCGATTCTGGAAACACTTGCTCAAGCATTGCCTGATGGGAGTATCAGATTAACTCTAAACTTGTTTCCATATATAAAAAAAAAACTGGCTCTCTTTTCACCACTTTAAAGTCGGCAGATGGAACATCCATCACAAGTAAGGTCGGGTTAATGTATTTTGTCTTCATGATTTCTAAATCGATGTTGTGCATTATTTAAAACTGATTTGATTTGGTTATGGTTACCAGATCGTAATAGGTTGTGATGGCGTGCATTCGGTAGTTGCAGAGTGGAGGTGGAGGTGGAGGTGGTGGCAAACCTCTATTTCATAAAAAAAATTGAGGATTAATGATTTGAGCAAGTTTATGGATACATTATTTTTATTCATCTTAACTTCTATCAATTGTCGGGCATATCTTCAAGTAAATAGATCCTTCCTACAGCTTTCTACAAATACAGCAGGTGGCAATGTCCTAGCTTTCTACAAATAGAGCAGGTGGCAATGTCAAGGACATTGCCACCACGTGGCTCTTGTTGCTTATTAGTACTTGCAACATAGTTTTCCTTTCAATTTCATCGACTACAATCCCTACCATATATTAGCTAGACTTACTTTCAAATACACAAAAATATATTGTCTAAGTACACACAACTTTCTCTCATTTTACAAAATATTGAAATTCTTATCGACGTCATTTCCGTCATTTCCCCATCACTCATTCATACACAATTACAAAGTCCAATTGTTGATCTTATTTAAAAACAAAATCCATTTGGGTCAATCACTCATCAAATATTTAAAAAACCACGTGAATCATGTAGTGACTAGAGACCTTTTCGCGGGCTATGGAGTGGCTTGATCTTGATTGTGTGCTTTGGTGCTTGGCTTAGGCTCTTGGACTTCGACCTGATGTTGGGATTTGGTGACTATGCATAGAACCAATATTTTAATGAAGTGAGGCCTCTTTTCGACTTCCAATATTTTAATGAAGTAAGGCCTCTTTTCGACTTCCAGGACTTCGATTGATATTGGGATTTGGTGACTATGCATAGAACCAATATTTTAATGAAGTAAAGTCTCTTTTCGACTTCTACTTGATGTTGGGATTTGGTAACTATGCATAGAACCAATATTTTAATGAAGTAAAGCCTCTTTTCACTTCGACTTGATGTTGGGATTTCGTGACTATGCATAGAACCAATATTTTAATGAAAGTAAGGCCTCTTTTCGACTTCCACTTGATGTTAGGCTCTTGGACTTGCTCTTGGACTTCCACTTGATGTTAGGCTTTTGGACTTCCACTTGATGTTTTCATATCTCAGTTATGAGATTGGGTGAGTCCTGATATAAAAAAAATTGGCATTATTTTCTCGACTAAGTAACAAGTCTTGTGTTCTTAACTTCTTGATGACCATCATGTTACTATAAACATCCCCTATCTCATTACATGGTTTTAATATTAGCTGTGAAATGTTCAATCAGTTCTTCTGATCTGGGAGGTGAGCTTCACTTTCATCGTTAATGGCTTTTTTCCAGATTGACATATTGGTTCGTTCTATTGCAGTGCTACACGTTCTTTCTCAAAGACAAACTTCAAATTTAACTCACCCTCAATGTATTAGAAAGTATCTTCCCTGCACATTCCATCTTCCAAAAACCATAACTAACATTTTGGGTGTTCCCTTGTGGCAATGAGGCCTCTTTATCTTTGAATGTGCCCAATCCTTGTGGATCTGAACTACTGAGAATGCCAAATGATAATCGTATATTTCTTATTATCATTGCTACATGCTTGAGTTTGACCTACCATGAGGGCAGTTTCATCTTATTTATTTAGGGCTACCAGCAATTTAACCCATTAAGTCCTCATGCCAGAACCTCTTGGAGCTTTCACGTTTACAGGTCCATTCTCTCTTTTCAAGCTTAATTCGCTATAAACAAAGAAAACCTAGATACAAATAGCCCATCTGGGAGCATTTAATTGAAATTGATGCTTGAAGGAAGTGGATGGCACACTCAGCAATGAGCGTCCATTAACAAGAAATGCAAAACATATTTAACAAAATGATGAACAGATGCATCCATTGAAAATTAGCGCCGTTGCCGGGGATCGAACCCGGGTCACCCGCGTGACAGGCGGGAATACTCACCTCTATTGGTCAAATTAATAGAGTTGTACCATCATATTTCGGATTATTACTTGAATCTGGCTTGCATATCTGTTTCTTCTTCCTTCCTTCAATAAACTGTATTTCTGTGTCGTTCTCAGCTATGCTGCTTTTTGGAATGACGAGGACCTTTTTCGGGCATCTCAGAGTAATGGAGAGCTCAAACTGCACCAGTCTGCGTGAGAATGTGAATTTCTCATTAGGGTTGATTTTTGGCATCGATATTTATATAGAAATTCATGTCCTGTGACACTTCTCTCTGTGAAAACAGATATAATTATCAAGGGAGAAAGATCCGGCGATTCCACTGGTGCTGCCCGGTGAGCTAATTTTTACTTGGAAGAAAATGAGTATAGTCACTGTGGAGGATTTGATAAAAATGTGATACTTTTCTCTGTGAAAACATAAATAATTACCAATGGAACAACGATTCCACCGGTGTTTCCCGGTGAGCTAAATTTTACTTGGAAGAAAATAAATATAATCACTGTGGAGGATTTGATAAAAATGTGATACTTCTCTCTTTGAAAACAGAAATAATTACCAACGGAGAAAGATCCAACGATTCGATTCCACTGGTGTTGCCCGGTGACCTAAACTTTACTCAGAAAAAACTAAATATATCACTCTGGAGTGATTTTATGAAAATGTAAATGACAGACCGACTCCACTGGGGATCGAACCCAGAATCTCTGGTTTCGTAGTGTACTTATGTGTCGGTTGTTGCATTGGAATGTGATTTGGAGATTTGGTAATGAAACACAAAGTTGAAGGTTGGGCCCCAAATCTAATACATTTTGCTAAAACAATTAAAACCCTGCAGAGAGACCAAGAGCTAATTTAGCCTTAAAAATCCCTTTTGTATTTGCCCAAACTTGTAACCTTTGCCCCACATTTTCTTTAATTTTGTTATTGAAAACACCGTTTCCAACAAAAAGCAGGAAAGTGCTATATAATGAGACCAATCAGGCTCATGATTTGGCATGAAATATAAATATAGTGTTGCCTCTATAGCTCAGTGGTAGAGCGTCAGTCTTGTAAACTGAAGGTCCGTAGTTCGATCCTGCGTGGAGGCAAATATCTAGATCTTTTCTGTCTGCGTTAATGCGCCAACAAAGTTAATGCCCGCCACTTGGCATCAAGCAACAGGCCAATAGTCTAAATAATAATACCAATACATTTTGTATTTTCTAAATTATTAATACAATTTCTTTTTAATTCTTCTAAATAATAATACCAATACATTTTGTATTTTCTAAATTATATTTACATCTATTTCTTTTTAATTCTTCTAAATAATAATACTAATACATTTTTTATTTTTAAAATTATATTTACATCTATTTTTTTCCCCATATATTTAGGAGAGAGTTAATTTTTTTTTTTGTTTAAGCAAAGAAAGACATCATTCTATTATAGGTGGATCTAAATTACAATCATTCTTTTTTCATCCATCAAAGTGCTTAAATAGCCACCACTGAGATTACAAAATTGCTGCTTGTCTTCATTCCAGAACCAAAAAATAAGATCACCAGTATGATAATCTAGAACAGATCTACTGAAGCTAAACCCGTTACCAACAAAAGTCCAAAATCTACTACCCCAACTAGAGAAAACAAGGCCTAAAGAGTAAGTCTTCCTCGTCATCATAACAACATTACAAAAGTAGTGTCCACAGTCGGTATAACAAACATAACAAATTGCCAGATAAGTAAGCCGAGAGCAGGTATTCCAAAAAGGGTTTTGAATCATCAAAACAGAGCAAGATACAAGCCGCAGCAGACTCCAGCAAAGTCCCCGAATCATACTAGAGGACCTCATAGGCCCGAAAACAGAGTAACTTGATAAACAGAACACAGGACATGGCTAACCCAAACCGCCGAAACTAAAACACCTCAGCTGGCCGGTCTAGCTTCATCCTCAATGTGAATAACTGGCAGAGTAGCCTTTGCAGCAAACTTACCACGGAGGTCACGAACCTTCTGATTCACCTCCTTGCTCGGCTTAGATAAGCAGTCAATACCCAGGTCCCTAGCAATAGTGTCCAACTTCATATGGATCCATTTGGATTCCTCAGCATGCTCTTTACAAAGTTCTTCCAATTTCTTCATCCGCTCCGAACCTTCCAGAATGTCCACCCTAGTATCCAGGATCTGGGCAATAATTGTTTTGGTAACCCAGAGCGTAACCACTGCTCGATTGTAGAGAGCCATGTGACCCCTGGTGTCACCAGGGTCCTGGACCCAATCGACCATCGCAACCGCTTCAGGAGGAAGCTCTTGCGCACCCACCATCCTCCATAAATTCCCTTCCAATTCCTCAAGCTCATTTTGTAAAGGCTCCGGGAACAGGCGACGAAAGAAAATAACACTCATGGCTGCTCTCCACTGGTCTCTGTTCGGCCCAGTCTGAGTTAAACCTCCTAGTTCCGGTTACTCGGTTCTCCCTGGCCATGATGACCCCTACGAGCAGGACAACCCCTCGGCGGCATGCTCTTAACAACAGAAAATGCACAATCAGACAAACAAGAAAACAACAAAGGATGCAGTACAACGTAGATTTTTTCAGAATGGTGACAAAGATGAGGAATGTCGACCCTATAGGGAGGATTTAAAGTCCAGGCGCCACTAACCACCATTAAATTCCTCATAATGATATAAGCTCAGTCATACTTCCCCTTGTCCTTTGGCGATGTCATGATCTCGTAACCCTGCTCCATATCCTCACTTCTAAACGTGGGAGATCTGAAACCCGTCTCCATCCCACACTTTCGTTCCCTACTCATCATGGTTTGCAAAGGCAAATAACTTATGTAAGGACAGGTCGTTAGATTTCCACCATGATTCCCATGCGGCCTCCAGTTCCTTCTGTGCATACGAATACCCCATATTATATCCTCCATCCCATCCCATTACTCCAGATGCCTGCAAGTGTCATCATTCTTCCCATAAATGTCACTCTTCTCGATTTGCATGCATTCATTCCAACACGTGCTTATCCTTATGTCAAGCTTCTCACCATCCCATCCATCATCGACACAGCTGGCACCCTGGTTGGTGAGCACGTCATCTAGACAGTTGGCACTACGTCTTACATGGTGAAAAGTGATCGAGGTCATCGTTTTGATGATATTTTCCAAACACGTCAACCTCCACGCCAACCTCCATGCTGGTGCAAGTTTAGCCGCCCGACTACCATTCAGCAACCTGGTGGCGATCTGAATCAGTATTTTGGAGCCCCCCTCCACCTGTATACATCTGATGCCCCGTCTAACCGCCATGCATAACCCCTGTAGCATTGCCTCACACTTTTCCACATTATTGGTTTCAACACCCAGGTGTCCATAGTAGCTATATTGAACATTTCCATGGTCATCTCGAATGACACCCCCGTATCCAGCGATACCAGGATTACCCTTCGAAGCTCCGTCGAAGTTAAGTTTAAGCCACCCCAGTATAGGGGGAGACCAGGTCTCCGGACTTACCATGGATGGACGCCGAGCCCGAATGCTGCCGATATGATTAGGTAACGACCGAATTCCCCAGAGAGTTAGGATGCAGCCTTCATTCGCCGGTAAGTTAAGATCTTGCTCATTCCAAACAGTGAATTGCAGAGTCTCCACAATTCCACGTTGAATAAGATTCCATATGTCATTACATTGTTGAAGTTTTCCTGTAAAAATGTGTTAGTTTCGCTCTTTCCAAAATTCCCAAACAAGAAAACCAGGTGTTATAGCTTGAAATGGCACCTCTCCGTCCGTGACGACACTTGTTTCCCTTGGTCGCATGATGACACTTCTTGAGATCAAGTTCAGTCACACAACAGGACATTTGTGGATGGAGGAGTCATTTGGGACACTAAAAATGGTTGAAATTACCTCATTCTTGACCCATTTGATGTATATGACCCTTAGGAACATTTTTCCAGACCAAACCATCTCCTGAAAATGAGCAGAAAAGCCTATTTTTGGCCATTTTTCAACATGAGCGCGACTCCACTGTTATAATAGTAGCATGTGTACGCGACTTTGTCTCATTCAAAGTAGCGCCCATTGCCATGTGTACGTGACTTTGTCTACTATAGAGTAGAGTACACACCTGTTTTGGTCAAAATCTCGAAATTTGAGTAAGTTAAGTTGGTTGAGAAACCTCTTAAGTGGTTGTAACTTCTTTTCCTCTTCCTCACTGACTATATAAGGAGGGTAGAAGGGTCATGTGAGGGGACCAAGCCCAATTACAAAGTTATGCTGGAGGAATGGAGACCCTCATCCCCCTCTCTTGTGCTTCAGTTTTGGTAAACCCTAGTACAGTTGTTTAGAGGCTGGGATCCTTGGAGAACAGAAGCAGGAGACCTTGAATCTAGGTTTCGTGAAGTGCCAAGCTTGAAGGAAGGTATAATTGTATGTACTTGCTTTCATTCATTAATAAAGATCAGACATTCTTCTCTTTCCAAATATGACCTATTAATGTGTCTTAGATTTGATTACTGTTTGATTATAGTTTGATGTCTTGTTATGTCATGGATATCAGTATTATATATGTAGTCAAATGTGTTTGAGAAAGGTATCAAGTTATTTTGCAGGTCTGGGCATTGCGACACTGGATAAGCATTGAAGAGCGAGGGAGGCAAAGCTAGGATCAACCTTCTGAATGAGGTGCCTACATCTCTAAACCCTAATCTCTTCATTTATTTGTTGTACTTGCAGAATGCTTGTAAGTCTATCTTTATCACCGTAAGTTGGTAGTTTCTCCCCTGAACTATAGGTGCATTTTTTCCCCACAACAGAATGGCGACTCCGCTAGGGAAAGCCTAACTGCTTAGGGGTATCCAAGGTCATTTCTTCAGTCTTGTTTGATGGTCTTCATTCATTTTCTTGATTAGGATCAGTTAGTAGGCTCTGTTTGACCCTCCTGGGATTTTTATAGACCCTTCCCAGCCCTTGTAAACCCTTGTGGACCCAGTTTGGGGGTTTTAACCCTATTTTTTCCAAATTTTTCCACTTGTACGCTACTGTTTGTACCACACAGTAGCGCCCATACGCTACTTTTACTCTGCACAGTAGCGCCCATACTGCTATGAGCGCTAGTTTCCTTCATACACAGTAGCGCTCAAAATTTGGGTTTGATTTTTTTGAGTTTTTGGGTTGTGGACCCAAATCTGGGGGCTGTGGCTGCATTTTTTGGGGTCCCTGATGACCTTAGGTCTGTGTTAAACCCCTGTAAGTGATCTCCCATCCTTGTACTGATCCTACATTCATGATTTGAACCTCTTTTGATCATTTTGGGCTTGTTTGGAAAGTTTTGGGGCTTGTTGACCCAAGTTGGGGGGTTGTGGACCCGTTTGGTGTTTTGTACCCTAATTTGAGTGTGATTGAACTTGCTTGCCCCATTTCCACTGGATTTGAAACCTCTTGAGTCTTCTTGACCCTGTTTGTATCTATTTGAGTGAAATTTCTCTTTTAGGTTGGTTTCTTATCCTCCCTTATGCTTTTAGTTTTTCTTTTGTAGTGAAAGCTCAAGTGTTTTGGCTGTTGTTCAAGACCTTGTTTGCATTGTTATGTGCAGACCTGACTTTACCAAACCATACTTCTTTGTAGCTTATTTGCTTCGTTTGGGTCTAAAAGTAGTTTTTGTACTCTTTTCCCAATATTTAGCATGCTTACATCAATAAGAATTTGAAAGTCATATTTAGTAGCTTTTACTGTTTCATAAAGAGAACCTGAAAGTTTCTTTGCCTTGCTTTGATAGTAGGTTAGTTTCATTTTTGTTTCTTACCTTGGAAAAGCATAAAGAATTTTGATTCATTTTCTTAATAGAGTACCTTGCAAGTGGCTTAAAAGATTTTAGAGTGTTTTGCATCAAAAAGAACAAGTTTTCTTTTGCATACCTAGTTGCTTGAGTAGCTGCATTCTTAGGTTTTGAGTTTATTTTTGTACATTTAGACTTTATTTTAACCTTTTTTGCATTCGAAAGATTAAAAAATTGCATTTGCACATGCATTCTAGATCATAATTTTAAGACTTGCATTGAAAAGAAAAAGATTTGTTTGGTGGTAAATATTTCATTTTCAGTATTCTATCTCTATTATAATCACTCTCACACACCCACTACCTTTTTTGAGTAAGCAAGTAACCTTTAAAATGAACTAGCAACATTTTCTTTTCTAGGTTACACTACACCAACTAGTCTTGGTTAGGATCTTGGGTTTAAAACACCTTAAACCACCCAAGATCACACATTGCGCAAAAATCGTAATGAGACTATCATAGGTAAACCCACCTCACTCAAAATTTGCCTGGGATCTATGCAGTAGGTCATTGCGAGATCAGTTTGTCGGAATACTCCTCCTACTTTCTGTTCGAGCATACGCCAGGATTGGATTGTGTATTGGGGACTCTTTCGAGTTTCGGGCTTAGCTACCTTGCCCACGCTTTCTGATTCGACCGGTGACTGTTCCCCCAGGAATTTTCGATGTTGTGGTATCCATAGTATCAGACTCTAGGTTCATACACAGGTGACAGCAGAGGGTATATCTGCTGTACCTAAGACAGACGTGGGAGGAAATCCCTTGCAGGTCTTTGGGAGGGCGGTTGGGTGATTCCAGCACTTGCACCTTTAGTCATTGTATTGTGGACCCCGGGTAACTGTCTTTCTTCCTTCGTTGATCTGTTCTGGGCCCTCATCATCCCAGACTTTTCTCCGGAAGGCATCTGTTTGCCTGGTTTGATTTACCTAGGACCTTTTTTAGTGGTGTGCTCTTTGTGCTACTTTTTTTTAGTTTGCCTTAGAGAACTTCTTGTTCATTTGAGCAGGAAACTATGTCTAGCATTCCGGCGAGTGCCAATCAGGGTACCCCTGTTCCGGGGGATCCTTGTGTTGTTCCATTCATTGGAAAGATTGGTGCTCCCTTAATGGCTACTCTGAATCTTCCTGGATTCACTATTGGGCTGCCGGTTTGGTTGTTTTCCACTCCGAATGCCTTGCATGCTCTTGGCGCTTCTTTTGTGAGCACCTCAAATCAAGAGCATCAGAACCCTGTGCCTCCCTTGCCAGTAACATCTTCTCCTCCTCCTTCTACCTCATGTGGCGAAAGTAGCAATACTAGTAGCCAGCAGTCTAAAAGGAATAGACAGAGGAAGAATAGGAAGAAGATGCCAAAACAAGGGGGAAGCAACCCAGCCTCTGTAAGTCATGCAGGGGCAAGCACCCTGCCTCTGCAAGTCATGTAGGGGGCACCTACCTAGCCTCTGGAGGTCATGCTGGGAAAAAAATTTTAGTCAATGAAAATCATACTGAAAGTTTGTCTTCAACCACTGTTAGTCATGTTGAGGACACGTCATTGATCACTGCTAGTCATATTAATGACAAGTCACCAGTTCCTGTGAGTCATACTGGAGACACCAGATCAGCCACTGCAAGTCATGCTGAGGGAGTTGACATTGTCGACAAACCCAACAAACATAAGCTTAAGTTCCCTTGTAAGTTTTGCGAGGGAGATCACCTTACTTACTTGTGCCCTGTACTTCCAGAAGTGCAAAAAGTGTGGTCCTTAGTTCAAAAGTCTTCTGCTTCTGAGCAACCAGCCTCTGTGAGTCATGCTGGGGGCAAGCTGTCAGCCAATGCTAGTCATGCTGAGAGTACTGACGTTGTAAAGGAGTCTAAACCTATAGGACGGAAACCAAAGTTCCCTTGTAAACTTTGTAAGGGAGATCACCTTACTCACCGATGCCATGCCATTCCAGAGGCACGAAGAGTGTGGTCCATGTCTGAAGGAACCTCTGTTCCTGAGTTGTCTATAGATTCCCTACAGTCAGATCAACCTTTGGTTGATAAAGTGGTTGAACCAATGCAATCTTTGGTCGACCCCACTCTTCCTTCGGAGAGTGAAGTGATCGAATCGATGCAATCTTCGATCGATCCCATCAGTCCTTCGGAGATTGATGCCCCTACTGCTAAAGTCTTCTGCATTACCAGTTTGGATATTCCTGAAAAAGGGGGCACTTCATCTGTGCCATGTGAACCCCTACCAAGCCCTAGGATTGTTTCCTTTGATTGGAATAGTCTAGCCGAGCCTCGTCTTCCTTATTCGACACCTTTCCAGATAAAGGTTGATATCGGGAACCATACGGTTGATCAATGCATTGTTGATGAAGGTGCTTCTGTTAGTATCTTATCCGTTTATGCTTGGAGAGATTTGGGTTTCCCTAATGTTATTCCAGCTGTTAATTGGCCGTTGACCTTCGATAGAAGACCTAGTGAACCGATCAAATTCCTCCATCAGGCACCTGTTACCTTGGGTGGAAAAACAGTCTTAGTTGATTTTATGGTTCTAAAGGACCATGTGGACTTTGATATGATCCTTGGGCGTGATTACATTTATGTTATGCATGCTGTGATGTCTACGCTTTTTCGTGTGATGCATTTCCCTCATAACGAAAACATTGTCACCATCGACCAGCTTGCATTCGTTGATCCTCCTTATTACCCAACTGAAGACCAGTCTGATCCCTCGTCATTAGGCACTACTATGTCACATGAGCCTTATGTGGCATATTGTTCCTTGAGTTCAACTGCTACTGAGAAGAAGTCTCTGAGTTCATGCTTACCTTCTCGGGACTTGGTCCCAGCTTTTGACCAAATGACACCTCCATCTGAATGTTTAGATATGTGTTCTATCTGGGATGATATACTTCCTTCCGATGAAGTTTTCCTAGAGTCCATAGTACAGTCTGCCATTCATTTGGATGTTGATCCAGTCGCAGTTATGTCCAACCCCGGTTTGACCTTAAAGTCTGATCTTCCTACTATTGAGTCTTTGGACTCTCCTATAGATCCGCAAATCGGTGTTCCTGCTGAGTTTGATTCTGCTTCTAGAATTTTCAACTCCCATGATGATGAATTTGTTCCTGCAAATTCCATCATGTCCTTCAACTTTGATCTTCATCATGAATTTGATCTTGTTGATTGTAAGTCCTCGGGCTTGGGTACCATAGAGTCTTCATTTGAAAACTCTGCCTTGTTTATTCCTGTTGTTGATGATAGTGAAGTTGAAAGTATTTCTACCACAATGACTTGTATCGGGTCTTTCCTTACATATGTTTTAGATATGATCCTGATACTAATGTTTCTTGGAGATAGGATTCTTAGCTGGATGTATACTTGCTTACTAGTCATTTTCGACACCTTGTGCAACCATGTTAGGTATATTCGGAACCTTGCATATAGGTTTAGGCTTCCCTGCTGTTATGTTGCATTTGAACCTTTTGCCATCCGAATTCGCCATAGGGTCGAACCTGTTGGATATTGGTGTGATAGCCATCTCTTTATGCATTGTGCACCAGTCCGACAGCAGAGCCTACCTAACATGGGTCACCCTAGTCAACACCCTTATGCCATTCTGGTGCCCATGCTGAGTTTTTCTCATAGGCTTGGGAGCCTTTTTAGATTTACCATGACTTTGAGAAGAAGCCTCATATCTTTCTTCCTCATATATTTCTGGCCACCCCTGATAAGGCTCCCATCTTTATGTTCAAATTGCATATGCATCTGTTATGATCCCGCTTGCGCTAATGAGCTTGATGCTAGATTCCACACTTTTAACTCGTTGTATAAGCCTCCATCTCTGATCTCATTTCCGCTAAGCCCTGTATCATTTTTCCTTCGCAATTTGACACCTTTTACCTGGAGGAGACACACCCTGAGTGTCCTTATCTTGCTCATGTTCCTTGCATTAGGCATAGCTTTGTTCCATGCGCTTGGAGCTAGTTTTGCATGTCCCTGACACTCGTCTCCTCCCTTTTCGAGCATTCTTCTTTTACTTCGAGCTCATTAAAAACAGTAAGTAGGTTTCGAGCATTCTTCTTTTACTTCGAGCTCGTTAAAACAGTAAGTAGGTTTCGAGCATTCTTCTTTTACTTCGAGCTCGTTAAAAACAGTAAGTAGGTTACGAGCATTCTTTTACCTTTACTTCGAGCTCGTTAAAAACAGTAAGTAGGTTACGAGCAGTCTTCCACCTTTCCTTCGAGCTCGTTAAAAACAGTAAGGAGGCTACGAGCATTTCTTTCACCTTCCTTCGAGCTCGTTAAAAACAGTAAGGAAGTTGTGAGCATTTTTCTATCTCCTTTGAGCTCGTTAAAAACAGTAAGGAGGTCATGAGTTTACTTTTCTGGACTCGTTAAACCTTTATAGAAAAGATCCCTATGGAGTTCTTTTAAGCCCTTTTCAGACTCCTTAAATAGGAAAAGTTTGCCGAGCATAGTTGTCTTTTCGGGCTCGTTAAAATAACTGAACCGACATCCACTTAGGTATAGAATTACCCATTTTCCGGGCCTTGGTGGATAATTTACGGAAAAGGTATACTCTAGGAATACTCTTGTATGCGCTAGAAGAGTTCTTCTTCCATTATTTTACACTTTTTCGGGGAAGGAGACTAACTTTACGAAAAAGGACCTTTGGAGTCGTCTTTAGGGTTTTCAGACTCTCAAAATGTGAAAACACCAAGCGAGCATTCACCTACTCGGGCTCGATGTGAAATCCACGAGATTGTTGATAGAGGACTGTTTAAGTTTTTCAACTCTATAAACAAGAAAACACCGCCGAGCACAGACCAATCCGGGCTCGATATAAAATCCACGGATAGGTGTATGGAGTTTTCTTCTAGGTTTTTCAGACTCCTTAAATATGAAAATACCATCGAGCATGCTTTAGTTCTTTGTCAAGCTCGTTAAAAAAATGAAAAAGGAAAGGGAAGGGAAGAATGTTAAAATATCTTTCAATATGATGGCAGCAAGTCAACTATTTCCTTGAACAAAGCACCTGTTTTGAGTCTATCAAACAAGTTGGGTTCTAGCGTTGGCCTTAGGGTAAACCTGATCTCAGAGTTCCTACTCCTTCGTTTGGTTAGTCTTCCAATCATTTGGAGAATCTGTTAATGTCTCCTACATTGCAGACTTGCGTCGTGGTCCCTTTGTGTTCAAAGCTGCATAAGTCACTCTTGTGTCGTGCTCATTGTTCAAGGATATAACCTGTGTCGGCCATTTTGCAATTGCCTTGACCTCATGTGTCGGCCATTCCTTGGTGTCAGTATGTTTCATCATGTGTTCAGTCCTACTCCAAATCAGCTCATACCTTTTGAGTGTCCCTCGTGTTGGATGATGGAGGATGCATTAAGGCCTCCCTTCCAACGAACTTCTTCCCGTTGACTTCAACTCATTGTGCTCTGGGAATGAAGTTTAGAGTTTCGGTTAGTACCTTGGGGATTGCAGTCATTAGTGGCAGTTTCCCTCGCTATTGGATAGATGGGAATACATCAATGTCTCCTATCCGATGGATTCTTCAAGTGTTCGACGGCAAGACCACTTATTCACACTTGTTTGAATGTACTAGGTACCTTGGGTTCCATTTTCATTATTGGTGGACACCCTCGTGTTTGTTAACGGTATACATCAACGACTGGTAATCAAACGATACCTCCCATGTTCGACATCAACTCATTTATTCGCATGGATAGGTTTGTACCTTGGGTTGTTTTTGGATGAAGACCTTGGGATCCTCGATAGCATCACCTCATTTATGTTATCGCCCAAGTTGCGCAAGACTGAGCCACACTCTTTTTGGGCTCTTGATGAGACATAGATCCAGCTTGTTCTCTATGGCTATGTTCTCTAGTTTTGACATAGATCCACCTTGTATTTATGTGGCTATGTTTACACTTATGTTCCTCATGGATCCACGCTTGTATTCTAGTGGCCATGATAGATCCATCTTGTTCTCTATGGCTATGTTCTCCAGTTTTGACATAGATCCACCTTGTATTTATGTGGCTATGTTTACACTTATGTTCCTCATGGATCCACGCTTGTATTCTAGTGGCCATGATATATGCATCAATATTTGGATCATTATTGTATCCTCTTGGAGGTCATGTTCCACCATTTGAACATGGACAGTTACCCCAAGGATAAGTTTGTCTGACATTGCCTTTGCTTTCAGGTACTTCATTTGAGCCTATGATTCTTGGTTTCTCCATTCCTCCATGATTCAACTCTTTATTATTTATAATGTATTTCAGCCATCGTTTCTTGTACTCCCTCTGACCTCATACATTAGGGGGCATCTATTATAGCTTGAAATGGCACCTCTCCGTCCGTGACGACACTTGTTTCCCTTGGTCGCATGACGACACTTCTTGAGATCAAGTTCAGTCACACAACAGGACATTTGTGGATGGAGGAGTCATTTGGGACACTAAAAATGGTTGAAATTACCTCATTCTTGACCCATTTGATGTATATGACCCTTAGGAACATTTTTCCAGACCAAACCATCTCCTGAAAATGAGCAGAAAAGCCTGTTTTTGGCCATTTTTCAACATGAGCGCGACTCCACTGTTATAATAGCAGCGTGTGTACGCGACTTTGTCTCATTCAAAGTAGCGCCCATTTCCATGTGTACGTGACTTTGTCTACTATAGAGTAGAGTACACACCTGTTTTGGTCAAAATCTCGAAATTTGAGTAAGTTAAGTTGGTTGGGAAACCTCTTGAGTGGTTGTAACTTCTTTTCCTCTTCCTCACTGACTATATAAGGAGGGTAGAAGGGTCATGTGAGGGGACCAAGCCCAATTGCAAAGTTATGCTGGAGGAATGGAGACCCTCATCCCCCTCTCTTGTGCTTCAGTTTTGGTAAACCCTAGTACAGTTGTTTAGAGGCTGGGATCCTCGGAGAACAGAAGCAGGAGACCTTGAATCTAGGTTTCGTGAAGTGCCAAGCTTGAAGGAAGGTATAATTGTATGTACTTTCTTTCATTCATTAATAAAGATCAGACGTTCTTCTCTTTCCAAATATGACCTATTAATGTGTCTTAGATTTGATTACTGTTTGATTATAGTTTGATGTCTTGTTATGTCATGGATATCAGTATTATATATGTAGTCAAATGTGTTTGAGAAAGGTATCAAGTTATTTTGCAGGTCTGGGCATTGAGACACTGGATAAGCATTGAAGAGCGAGGGAGGCAAAGCTAGGATCAACCTTCTGAATGAGGTGCCTACATCTCTAAACCCTAATCTATTCATTTATTTGTTGTACTTGCAGAATGCTTGTAAGTCTATCTTTATCACCGTAAGTTGGTAGTTTCTCCCCTGAACTATAGGTGCATTTTTTCCCCACAACACCAGGGAAAAGATCCCAGATTCTGTTAATAATTCTCCCTTGAAAGGGATCCTTCCTCCAACCCTTTATTGTTTCCACAGGGTCCGCATAAATTCTATTTGACATTCGAAAGATCAAAGCTCCCTTATCCCATAGTTTAGAAGCGAATCCACACTCATCAAGAAGATGACCAACCGTTTCCCCATGTTTCCCATAGAGGATGCAGTATGAAGGTCCCTTAAAGCCCCGTTTCAAAATATTGTCCCAAGTCAAAAAAAAAAAATTCAGCACCAACCAAAGGTTGAGGGTAATTTTGGGCCACAACTTATTATCCCACAGGCGTTTCCACATTCTGTCATTGATAGGATTAGCATGCCCACTTTGAAGATAATATGCCTCCTTCATGGTGAACATACCCTTCGGTCGGTGTCCCCATCGCAGGAGGTCCAATCCTGACTGAAATTTAATCATACGTTGTTGCAGGATTTCATGAATTTGTTTACCAATCTCCTCTCTTTAATTTTCTATCCACCAATTTAAAGGTTTCCACAACCGAAACCCTTTATCATTAGGGTCCTCCATCCAATAATGAGTGATTGTCTGCCAATTGTGGCTTATAGCAGGAGAATCGACAGGAATGCTATTTATCAAAGTTGACAGAGTTGGCTCTTGCTGCTAAGCATCATACCATAAATTGGTTGATGTTCCTTGCCTGACTTCCCAAAAACAGTGTTTTCGTATCAGATTTCGTCCATTCCTTGCCATTTTCCAAATCTGAGATCCCTGTTCCGACCCATCCATCCTGACCTAGTCATGTCTTTCCATCTCTAAAGCATACTTCTTCCCCCAAAAACCATCCCACTGCTCGGTAGTATGATTGAACTATCGCCACCAAATCTTGGCTCCACACACTAAATTCATCTTCTCTGGATCACGAAGACCAAGCCCCCCTTCCTGTTTAGGTTTGCATAGAGTCTCCCAGTCCACTAGGGGCCATTTCCGATGCTCAGTATTGCCTCCCCAAAGAAAGGATCTTTGGATATCTCTGATCTCGCTAAGGACCGATTTTGGTGCCGATAAAACAGAAAAAAGATGCGACGACAGAGATTGCAGGACACTTTTAATCAAAAACACTCTACTCGAAAAGTTAAGAGCCCGGAAGGTCCAGTTAGAGAGTTTCTCTGGCATCTTACTTAGCAATTCCTCCCATGACACCTTCTTAAGAATTTTATCCGAGAGCGGAGCACCTAAATATTTGGTAGGAAGGGAGCTCTTATTGAAACCCAGAATCCTAACTATGTTCCTTTGAGTAGCAGGGGGAGTATTGAAGAAAAAAACCAACGATTTATCCATATTCAAGGTGAGCCTTGACGCCTGTAAGAAGAGGTTTAAGGCCTTTTTGATTTGTCTGGCTTCCTGAACCGAGGAGTGGCCCATCAATAGAGTGTCGTCAACAAACTACTGATGAGTGACAGCCTTTTCATACGGTGGAAAAGCGAGACCTTTCATTTTCTCCTGCTCAACCAAATGAGTAATAAGCCTGCCAAGACCCTCAGTCATAATCACAAAGAGAAAGGGCGATAGAGGATCCCCTTGGTGGATGCCCCGAGTAGGTTTAAAAACAGCCGAAGGGTGCCCATTAATTAGAATAGAAAAGAACGCAGAGGAAGCCAGATTAGCAACCCATTTGATCCAAGTCTCACTGAATCCGAAGGATTCCATTGCCTCTTTCATATAATTCCAGCTAAGTTTATCATAAGCTTTCGATAGATCTAACTTCAGAAGCATCCCGACCTTTTTAGTACTCTCAAGGGAATATAATACTTCCTGAGCAAGGATAATACCATCCAATATCTGTTTGCCTTCAACAAATCCCGTATGTTCAACGGAAATCAAAGATGGGAGGAGGGGTTTAAGTCTGTTGGCCAGGACTTTCGTAATGAGTTTATAAATGATATTGCATAACGATATGGGTCTGAACATCTCATCTCTTTCAGTCCCTAGAGTTTTCGGGATCAGGGTAAGAAAGGTGGAATTTAAAGCAGGGAGAACCCCTTTCATTTGTCTCGATTCTTCCACCACCTGCCACACTTCAAATTTGATCAAGTCCCAGAAATGGTGGAAAAAATTAGCCGTAAAACCATCAAGCCCAGGGGATTTACCATCCTCCATTTGATTGATCGCATCCTCAACCTCCTAGAACGTAATAGGATGAGTGAGCATCTCATTTTGCTCATTAGTAATGATTCGAAGAATTATATTCTTGATCTCCCTACAGGCAATAGATCGATCGATCAGGGGTTTCGTCGTCACATCCTTAAAGTGAGATAAGAGTTCCTTCTCAATATCCTCATGTGAATCCACAACAACTCCCTCATTAGTACGGAGTTTACAAATCTAATTCAGATGTCTATGTTGTATGGTTTCTCTATGAAAGAACTTAGTGTTCTTGTCCCCATCCCTTAGCCATTGGTTTCTAGACTTCTGTTTCCACAGCAACTGTTCTGATAAGTTCTTTTCCTGCCCAACTAGCTCAAGCCGATCCTCATGACACTTTCCTAGACCAGTGCCATCTTAACTTCAAGCTCAGCAATATCAGCCAAAATGTCTCCAAAAACATCTTTGTTCCATCTTTTAATACTTTGTTTTAACAATTTCAATTTTTGCTGGAAGCAATACATTTTAGTCCCCTAAGGAGGAGCTATACTCCTCCACCACTCCTCCACATTATTATGAAAGTCTTTATGGGTAAGCCAGAAACTCTCAAATCTAAAAGGCCTATTCATATTATTACCGATATTACTCCAGATCAGGGAGATTGGCCAATGATCTGAGCCTGAAGACGCGAGAGGACTAGAAGACAGAGTGCCTCCTAAAAACATAATACTTTCCGACATAAGAAATCTATCCAATCTAGCTGCCACCAGGTGCTCCCCTCCACGTCTGTTATTCCAAGTGAACCCATTGCTTCCCATAGCCACATCAATCAATTTACTGTTCTCAATGAATTCATTGAATAAAGTTTTTTCCGGAGTAAGGATTTTCCTTCCCCCTTTCTTCTCGGCCAAAGATTTGATCAAGTTAAAATATCCCCCCATAATCCAGTTCTTTCCTTCAAACATACTTATGAGCCTAGAAAGACTATTAATGAAATTACGCTTCTCAGGGTGGCTACTCGGCCCATACACATTAGTAATGATCCCCTTAACAGAGGTACCTAAAAGATGGAAAGAAGCAGAGATACTAAACTTAGTGGAAAGAAAGTCAGTAAGAATTACCAACCTGGGATCCTAGAGGATGGCCACACCTCCTGACTGTCCAACAGCATCCAGTGACACACTTACAATTTTTCCATATTCTACATGCATTCAGTTCCAACTGGGCCCCCGAACACTTTGTTTCTTCTAACATAACCACAACAGGGTTTTCTCTCATAATATTACTTTTTAGAGTCTTCTGTTTATGAGGACCATTAGTCCCTCAAATGTGCCATGAAAGAATTTTCATCAAACACTGTATCTCACAGATAGAAGAGCTTCCTGGATCGTCGGATATTGGCTTGAATCAACCAATCGAGCCCCAATTTCCCTTATGCGTTCCCTATTAGATCTTCTTCCTCTCTTCAGTCCTCCTTCTTTAAATTTTCTCTTACTCTCCTTCAGTTTAAGAGGACCGATTCCCAAGCATGGGGTAGGTTTTGTTTTAAGGATATCATCTTTCAAAAGATTCAGTTGAGTATCCGGAATGGAATGTACCTCAATGTTTTTACACGCCTCTTCCATACTATCAAGATCTAGTTCTCACAGTTCCATCTCCTCCAGTTCCTCCTCCATCTGTTTAGTCCCCATAGTGTTCTTGATATCATGTTTACTGTTGTGGTTGATCTCTGCTAATACGGTAGGCTTATCACTAGTTTTACTTGTGTGGTTGATCTCTGCTAAAACGGTAGGCTTATTAGCCTTTGTAATAGGGGTTTTCATAAGTTTGTCATGAATCTTAGGGTTTTCCTTATCAAGGTCCAAAGCCGCAAATCTATTAGTACTCTGCTCTTTCTTCTTCAGATCTGCACCATTATGTCTCCTTCCCGCTCTTCTACGACTGGTGATCTTAGTAAAGGCTTCAGCATTGCGTTGATCCTGAGATTTACTTCCTGGGATCTCCTCAGGGAGATTTAGATGGCAGTCGCGTGCTAGATGTCCATGTGTATGACACCGTCGACACCGAAACGAGATATGTTCATAATCAAGGGTTTGAAACCATTCAGACTCTTCCCAGTTTAATGTGATTCCTTCAGGCAGTGTTCTAGAGATATTCATATATACACATATTAGGGCATACGATACATACCTTCCTTGCTTAGTTTGGTCTGAAATTTTCACAAAATGCCCTAGAGCTCCTCCGATAGCCTTTAGTATATCAAGATGCCCAGTATTCAGTTAGTAGTGAGTATAGTCTGATCCACACCGGGGCTATAGACAGATCCTCCTTATCCGGGTTGAAGTGATCCTTCCACATTCGTAAAAAAATCCCAGCTGAGTAGTAGAAATAGGGACCACCCTCAAATACTCTGTCCTTGTCTTCCACATTAATAAAAACCACAGTGAAAAAGCCCTTCGATCCCAGCAGGAGGTCAAAACGTCCTTTCGGCTTCCAGGTTGAGTGAATCCACCATGTTAATGCTTTCTCAGAGGGCCATATACCCATGAATTTCCTTATTAACGCATGGTCTGTCATATGTTGAATTCGTTCTTTAACCTTGCTTGGGTTCATCGATATTGCAGGAGTATTCGTCGACTTGGGAATACAAACCCCCATGCTCGCTTTCCCTGTTCTAGAGGCCGGCAGCTCAACCTTGGTGCTGCAACCCTCTCCTTTGATTCCTTCTCCCTCTCGATGCACTTGCAGAATCTCTGCTGTCATCTCCTGTTCTGGCCGCGGAGGAGGGGATGAGCCCCTCCCTGTAAAATCACCATCCACCCTACAAACCCTAAGCTTTGGCACCGTACCCTTGCTTCAAACTTCTGAACTTCTACCGTTACCGATTAAATCTTCTTGGAGCATCCTGGAGAGAGTTAATTTTAATCTTTAAGATAATTTAAATTTAAATTGTCTATAGGACAGCAGGTTTTATTAAGTCTTTCAATTATAATGTTTTCATTTAAGATTATAATGTAATTTGTAACTTGTCAATTAGATGTTAATTTGTAACTTATCAAGTGGGTGTAGTTCTAGCGGTTGAGAAAAAAAGTTGTTATAATTTCTAACTTGTTAATTGAATGTTAATTTATAACTTATTAACTATCTGTAATTTAAGTGTTTGAGAAAAAAAGTCGTTTCCTCACATATTTAGATATAAATCCTACTTTATGACATTTTTTTTTATGAATTGATTATTGTTAAAATATTGCCCTAACCTTAAGCGTTTACTTATTTTTATGCATTAGAAATTCACTATCTTCATACCTTTGTTTACAAGTTTTCAACTTGTGTTCCATTTTAAATAGTTAAAATAGTAACCTTAATGCACCGTTTCTTTTCTTTATCTTCTAAATAAATGAAAGTTTTGAATAATGGAAGAAGAAAGAAATATACAATTCATAATAGCATTTAATATTAAAATAGGATAATAATAGATGGTAATATTATTGCTATATTTTCAATATTTTCTTGTGGAATTTAGAAATATGGTGGACTTGGTTTTTGTTATGAAACCACAATTGGATTGACTTAACGTAGATATGGTGGAATTGGATTAAGATGAAAACCCATTTTTATTATGTTCTCGACATCTATTTTTCGGTCGGGGGCATTAGTTCAGGTCTGTGTTGATGAATATAGGGTGGAGGTAATGGTTAACTTTAGATTTGGAAAAATTCGTATTTTTTTTAATTGTTGATGGGTTGTTTTGTTAGGTTTTGATTGGTGCCGTCCGCGGTGACGCGTGCCTCGGGTGCTGTGGCCCAGGAGGCGGCAGCGCGATGGCGTCACGGCGCGTGGTGTGGGTTGTCCTCGGATGCTGTGACCGAGGTGGTTTTCCGTGTTCGAGGTGGTTTTCCTGTGCTTTGTTCGAGGTGTTTAATACGGGGGTTTGGTTCGAGGTTGTCATTCATATGCGCGGGTTTCGTTCGAGGTTCTCATTAATATGCGCGGGTTTCGTCGTTGAACTGTGGGATGTTTCTGGGTTGTCCTTCGGCTCCTGTAGGTGCCGGTGTGGGTCGTCCTTCGACTCCTGTAGGTGCCGGTGTGAGGCTGTGGGAATACTGCGTTTTAATCCGGCGGCAATGGCGGAGTTCTTCTGGTCCAATTTAATGCGCAAGTTCCTATGCTTTGTGCTTAGTTCAAGGTGTTTAATGCGAGGCTGTCCTTCATATGCGCAGGTTTCGTGTTGTTGTGGTTCTACCAGCTGTGGGATTTTTCTGGGTTGTCCTTCCGCTCTTGTAGGTGCAAAGAATTTGGCTGTGGGTGAGCAAAAATTCGCGATGGCGAATTTATGTTTAGCATTTATTCGGGCATGGCCGGCTATAATTTATGGCGGATTTTGGGTGGTTTTATCAGCGGTCTCGCTTCAGGCGGCTGTAATTTATGGCGGATGTTTGGTGGTTTTATCAGCGTTTTATGGCGGGTTGTTTGTGATTTTATCGGCATTACCGGTTCAGCCTTCTCTATCATTTTCAGTTCTGTTGTTGGCTACTCAGTTTCGACGATATCTGCAGCTGTTGCTTTCCGCCGGTTTGAAGTCTCATTGCTGGTTCGCTGGACTAGGTATGCCTTTGCATTTTTTTGTGCAATTTTTGAGTGAAAGGAAAAGACAGCGTTTAGGGTTTTTCCTGGGAGAATTAACGAATTTAATTTCTTAGTGGGTGAGGCTTTTTCCTGTGTTTTATTGGCATTGAACAGTAGCAAAAATGCTGCTTTAAATTCTGGTGAGATTTTGTGTGAGTTTGTTGAATAAGTAGTTTGAACCCTGTTTCAATTTCAAGATTTGGAAAAAAAATTATCGTCCATTTCATAGAAGGTTTGAAGGTAGCCATTTTTTAATTTAGAATGCATCTTCTTGTGCTTTACCGTCGCTTTGATGAAAAACATATATGGAACCCTTTGTTGTGTTCTGGTTATTAATGGTGTTCATGGGTTCGAATAATTGTTGTGTTTTTTCGCCTTAAATGAGCATGCGATAAAGCTATTTGTTGGTGTTGTTTGCTTAGGTCTGTTTATTTTTTTGTCCATGGTGTTGTCAAACGAAGTGAACATAATAATTAAAGCTTTGAAATTCAAATAGGAAGTTAATTTTTTTAGAAGGAGACCAAATATGCCGAGAGCATGCAAGAAGGGTTTCAGGAACACATAAATTGACGAACTCGAGCCTGCAATCCTGGACACCCTGTCGCCGATTGCATTGACCTAGTCTTGTGGACATTGGAATCGGGGTCCTTGACCCACTAGACAAAGTTGTCCACCATTCTTGGCAGGTGGGATGACAACTCCTTCCTTTGTTGTACATCTAGTAGTTCAAGCACCATTTTGCATTTCGTTTGTAAGGAAAGATGTTGAAAATTGACATGGCCAAGGTGTTGCTGCTACTTTTACTACTAGTCATCGAAGCATGTGAATATGTTTTGTCACTTGCCACAAACATGTAGAAGGATTTGTTCGTTTACACTTTGTTACCCCCCCATTTTCACATGGGTGTCTGCATGTGATTTTTGTCACACTTTCAGTGGGGATTACAGGTTGATGTAGCTGATTTATGCCTTATGGACAAAGTGCTGCTGCTACTTTCATTACCAGCCATCAAAGCATGTGAATTTGTTCTGTCATCCGTCACAAACCTGTAAAAGGCTTCCTTTTCACCTTGTTGCCCCCCCCCATTTTCACATGGATGTCTGCATGTGATTTTTGTCACACTTTCAGTGGGGGTTATAGGTTGATGGAGCTGATTTATGCGTTAAGGTTCTTGATGCTAGAGCTTTGCTTCATGTTGAAGTGTGGTTGATGGATGCTAGTAGTATGTGTTGTTATATCTCTTGATGTTTGTCTATGGATGATTATGGATGTCAGCCCTTCATGCAGAAGCATTGTCTCTTTATTTTAAGAATTAAAATTTTAATTAATGGGGTTCTAGAATAATTTAGCATGTGAATTTGTTCGGTCACCTGCCACAAACCTGTAGAGGGCTTTGTTCGTTTACACTTTGTTACCCCCCCATTTTCACATGGGTGTCTGCATATGATTTTTGTCACACTTTCAGTGGGGATTACAGGTTGATGTAGCTTATTTATGCCTTATGGCCAAAGTGTTGCTGCTACTTTCATTACCAGTCATCAAAGCATGTGAATTTGTTCTGCCACCCGTCACAAACCTGTAAAAGGATTCCTTTACATCTTGTCCCCCCCCCCATTTTCACATGGATGTATGCATGTGATTTTGGTCACACTTTCAGTGGGGGTTACAGGTTGATGGAGCTGATTTATGCCTTAAGGTTCTTGATGCTAGAGCTTTGCTTCATGTTGAAGTGTGGTTGAT
The DNA here is from genome assembly GCA_027924585.1 of Larix kaempferi. Lineage (NCBI taxonomy): Eukaryota > Viridiplantae > Streptophyta > Pinopsida > Pinales > Pinaceae > Larix > Larix kaempferi. The sequence goes on along the minus strand of BSBM01000072.1, from coordinate 9,256,812 downwards.
GGATGCTAGTAGTATGTGTTGTTATATCTCTTGATGTTTGTCTATGGATGATTATGGATGTCAGCCCTTCATGCAGCAGCATTGTCTCTTTATTTTAAGAATTAAAATTTTAATTAATAGGGTTCTAGAATAATCTAGTCGGAGGAGGAGGCAGTTGTTTGTAACCTCTCCCAGCCATGTAGGAGACAACTTTTCCAAATATAGTGTAAATCAGGGAGTTAGAACAGTTTAGGAATTAGATCTGATTTGTTTTGATAAGGGAAGATCCGATCCCCTTCTTTGCGGAACATAATTGATCTTCCGGCTGTGTATTTAAACCACACCATGACGTTGTAATCGTGTAATTTGGAGCAGTAGGGGTTGAATGGAATTGATCGAATTTGTAGTTATTTTGTGTTTTATTGCTCTCCTCTTTCCATTCTCTATCGATGAATCTATTGAGTTATGTATGAATGAGCATGGTGACAATGTTTTTATGTTACCCTTGTTCACTGTTTTAGCCCTCATTTTTTATCGGCATTGGACGACGTTGATACTTTATAGTATCAGTTCGGCGGGTAAGATTGGCCTTACACCTCTCCACAACTTGTTAACTAATCATGTAGATCTGATGGTCAGTATAGTTCCGGCGCGTAGATCTACAGTCATTATAACATTTGGGACAAGCTCCCTTTAGTCGTGAAAGTCGGATCTCCGGATCTCTGTCATCCAGACTGGTCTCAAGTTAAGGCCTTTCGAAATGAAAAATCTGACTCTCGACTCTTGGATATCATTAAAATTCAAAATTGACAAAAACCAAAAATTGTTAATTTCATTAAAAAAATCCATATTAAAAAATAATAATAAAACCAAAACAAAAAGTTTCCCTTTGGTGAGTTGATCTCCATATTCCATCGACAATCTGAATACTCTTTGGTGAGTTGGTCTGCCAGTGCTTGGATATCTGAATCACCCGGATCCGTTTCCCTTGCAATGAAAATACAATTTTCAGTTTCAGACTCTGGATTCGTTGGACTCATCGGATTTCTCAAACTCCTTGTATTTCTTGGATATTTGCAAGATATTTTTTGTGAAATGTAAATCTTGGTTCTTGTATAGAGTTATGCATAACATATGAACAGGTTGAGTGTGCTTATGTTTTTTTGAGGCAGTCTGCAAAGACCTGAGGTTACTCATGTTTCTGCATTTTGTAAAGACCTAAGGTTACTCTTGTTTCTGCATTTTGCAAATGTTGAAAGTTGAAGGAATTTTGTTTGATTCATAGATGGTTCAGTTTTACAAGATACATTTTTCTGATCAAATTATTGAAATCTAAATTCTGTCTATATGGCTGAAAGGACAAAACTTTCTCTGATCAAATAACTGGAATCTAGCTTCTCTGTGTATGTTTGGAAGTACAAAACATTGTGTTTTTCTCTTATTAAGAATGGGAGGAAACTGTGTGCTTTTCATTCTTTTTGGAAGTACAAATTCATTTCCTTTATTTAATTTTCTAAAACAGAAACCTGATTGTGTATGCTTGGGTCAACGACGATGCTTTCTGTCTAACTTTAGTTATCAAATCCATGTTTCTTCAAGGTAAGAGAGTAGGGGAATGAGTTTTGGGGACCTGTTGTGCCCAATTTTTGGGGGACAGGAAAAGATGGGACATGAGAGAAGATGGGACATGAGAGAACCCATGCTCCCACAAATTTAGAGAGTTATGCATAGCATATCAACAGGTTGAGCGTGCTTATGTTTTTTTGAGGCAGTTTGCAAAGTTCTGAGGTTACTCATGTTTCTGCATTTTTGCAAATGTTGAAAGTTGAAGGAATTTTTTTTGATTCATAGATGGTTCAGTTTTGCAAGATACATTTTTCTGATCAAATTATTGAAATCTAAGTTCTGTTTATATGGCTGGAAGGACAAAACTTTTTCTGATCAAACAACTGGAATCTAGCTTCTCTGTGTATGTTTGGAAGTACAAAACATTGTCATTTTCTCTTATTAAGAATGGGAGGAAACCGTGTGCTTTTCATTCTTTTTGGAAGTACAGATTCATTTCCTTTATTTAATTTTCTAAAACAGAAACCTGATTGTGTATGCTTGGGCCAATGACGATGCTTTCTGTCTAACTTTAGTTATCAAATCCATGTTTCTTCAAAGTAAGAGGGTAGGGGAATGGGTTTTGGGGACCTGTTGTGCCCAATTTTCGGAGGACAGCAGAAGATGGGACATGACAGAATGCATGTCCCCACAAATTTAGAAGATATAAATAAATAGCGATTTATTATCGTTGATTAGACATAAATAAACATAGGACAACCCACAGATCTCATATCCTTCTCATTTACATTGATGGAAGTAAATAGATTGGTCTTTGAAGATTGGCTGACTATCAAATATCTACCACCATCAAATGAATATGATACATTACTGATGAAAATTGAAATCATTTCATCTACACTCATACAGAATTCAGAGTTTAGAGTGGGCAATTTATTCATTTGTGTAATCTCTTTATACCTAGACTATTTGTAATTGTTGCTTCTCTCAAAGTTAGTTACTGCTGCAAACTGCCACTAGTCAACATGTACAAGCATGTGATGTCATTGTTCACTAGTGTATACATAGCTGACAGTGTCGTGATCTTTTGCTGAGCTATAGTGACTTGTACATGCCTTCTCCAGATTTGTTGTAACCTGTGGATGTCTACAAAATCTGGGACAGACTTTGTATAAAAAATCGTGTGCATAAAAGAGGACCTACTGCGGACTGCTGTAGCTATAGGGTGTCTTCAATAGGGCTGCTGAAAGTTGCTGTAAGCTATGGCTGCGCTTAATAGGGCTGCTGAAGGCCAAGAAGAGAGCCTACCTGACTTAGGGCAATTTTAAACATGCAAAAGAGAAAAGAACCATGAAAACTCTGACTTCTTCAAGGAGTATGGATCATTTATTTTAAAAGAAAAATCCTGGCACAAAATCAGCCATGGACTGTCCTAGGAGCAGAAGATACCATGACCTGAACTTTTTGCAGTAGACCCAATTCATGAATAAAAAATAAGAAATTTTACTTCTTATTTCCATTTTAGATATTTATTTCCTTTCAATAATTTAATTGAGGCAGATCCATCAATATATATGTGTATATTTTTTATTCTATTTTCTTCAAATGGGGCCGACCTATGACTTCACACATTTTTTTCATCATTTTTATTTTTCTTTTCTTCATTTTGTGGATACATGGATCAAGCCAATTGGTGCTTGGGTTCCATGGTTCTTCAACAAATCATCCCTTACTATCTTTAGTACTTTCTAGTTGTGACAAAATATGATTGTGAGTCCCATTTATTCAACTCCAACATTGGTAAATCGCATTGTCAATCATTTGAATTTACAAGCAACTTCTGTTACGGCTTCATATTCTGGTTTCATGGAAGAGAATACACTTGGAAGAACCACTAGGTGACAATGTCATCGACATTGCACTTGCTCTGACTATGATTTGCAATGGCTAGGATTTTTATTAATCAATTTGCTATTAACATTTAGTATCTGCTTTGACTCATGATTTGCAATAGCTAGAAGTTTTATTAATCAATTTTCCTTTCAATAATTCAATCGACCTTGATCCATCAATATATATATGTATATTTCTTATTCTATTTTCTTCAAATGTGGCTGACCTATGACTTCACGCATTTTTTCATCATTTTTATTTTTGTTTTCTTCACTTTGTCTGTACATGGATCAAGCTAGTTGCTGCTTGGGTTCCATGGTTCTTCAACAAATCATCCCTTACTATCTTCAGTACTTTCTAGTTGTGACAAAATATGGTTGTGAGTCCCATCTATTCAACTCTAACATTGGTAAAGCACATTGTCAATTATTTGAATTTACAAGCAACTTCTGTTACAACTTCATATTCTGCTTTCATGGAAGAGGATACACTTGGAAGAGCCACTAGGTGGCAATGTCATTGACATTGCACTTGCTTTGGCTATGATTTGCAACGACACGAAACCTGCACATATGAAGAGCAACCCAGCCCATACCTCGCATTAAACACCTTGAACTAAACACAAAAAAACCACCTTGAAATTGGACCAAAGGAAGTCCACCATTGCCACCGAATTTGACATCTGAACTACGAGAACAGCAGGTGAACTGTGAAAACGCAGTATTGCCATAGCCAACCTCTTTCCACACTGGCACGTACAAAAGCGAAAGGACGACCCACAAAAATCCCACAGCTGCTAGAACCACAACAACGAAACTTGCGCATATGAAGGACAACCCAGCCCATACTTCGCATTAAACACCTCGAACGAAGCAAAGGAAAACCACCTTGAAAACGAAAAAAACATAGCTATGGATTTAGGTTTTTCACCTATGACTTCATGCATTTTTTTCATCATTTTTATTTTTGTTTTCTTCACTTTCTGTGTACATGGATCAACCTAGTTGCTGCTTGGGTTCCATGGTTCTTCAACAAATTATCCTTTACTATCTTTAGTACTTTTTAGTTGTGACAAAATATGGTTGTGAGTTCCATCTATTCAACAGCAACATTGGTAAAGCCCATTGACAATTTTTTGAATTTATAAGCAACTTCTGTTACAGCTTCATATTCTGCTTTCATGGAAGAGAATACACTTGGAAGAGCCACTAGGTGCCAATGTCATCGACATTGCACTTGCTTTCGCTATGATTTGCAATGACACAAAACCTACGCATATGAAGAACAACCCAGCCCATACCTCGCATTAAACACCTTGAACTAAACACAAAAAAACCACCTTGAAATTGGACCAGAGGAAGTTCGCCATTGCCGCCAAATTTGACATCTGAACTACGAGAATGACAGGTGAACTGTGAAAATGCAGTATTGCCATAGCCAACCTCTTTCCACACTGGCACCTACAAAAGCAGAAGGACGACCCAAAAAAATCCCATAGTTGCTAGAACCACAATGACGAAACCTACGCATATGAAGGACAACCCAGCCCATACCTCGCATTAAACACCTCGAACAAAGCACAGGAAAACCACCTTGAAAACGAAAAAAACATAACTATGGATTTAGGTTTTTCATTCAACTTATGCCATAGATGAATGATTGAACATGGCATTGTTGCTGACATTTGTAATGTTGTGTACAACATATGCAACTCCTTTACAACATATATGTAGTAAACAAGCTATCGTCTTTATCCTGTCCTAATTTTTACCTATGTTACCTTAACTACAAGGTCTAGCTACTAGTACTTGTATATGTCATTGCATTCCCTCTTTATTTGTCAAAATGCCTTGTGTAAATAACTCTTCTCCTTGCCCACATCCCATTGCCATATCTTTAGCAACACATATAGTATTTGTAATATGTCGTATATGAAAACAACTTGGTAATTAGGAATAATACATAGGCTTATTGTTGTAATGGTTGTAATGAGTATTGTTATTGCAATTACTATGCTTGTCGTCATATAAAATGCATACTCAATATTAGAGAAATACATATCAACCTAGCTATAGACTTTATGTAAACTATATTCATAAAGCTCATATATATTAGATACTACATATGGTATGTAAAAATATGTTTTAATACAGACTTACTACTCATATTCCCATAATATATAGCACATAACTTGCAACTACTGGCCTAGTGGTGGTGGTGAGTTAATGTGGATTAAACAGCTAGAATCTTCTGATGCCAATTTCCTTTGTCATCAATTGAATTTCAATGGCATGAGAAAAACTAACAACAAGAAACTTGAAATCGACCCTATGTAAAAATATGATTTAAATTGTGCGTTTAATTATAAAACATTCCATAAACATTGATTTTTTTTTAAGTTTACAAACATGCTTTAATTAAGTGCTAAGTGTTCTATTATTTTGGCATTTACTTAGTTAATTGTTACATGTTCCTTATATCTGATATGATAGAACTTTCTAATGCTAAATCGGGTCAAATTTCTTCCATTTTTTCCTTGCATTTGTATTGTTCATTTCAATTGCATGTTCGGAACCAGGAATAATTCCTGGTTGCTTAACTGTGGGAAGTACTTGGGCATAGCCCTAAAACTCATTGTGAGGAGTACCACAGGAACCCTGGAGTAGCTGGCTCATTGAGAGGACCTGCCAGTGAAATGGGCAATGACCCCTGCCTGATTGACTAGTGCCCACCCGTGAGGTGAACCAACAGTTGTCGTTCGTGGCAAAGCGGTTATCAGTTTTACCTGGGCCATGAAGTGAGGGGTACTTCCCCAACATGCAAGCCGTCAAACAGCATTGGTACCTGAGTGAACTCCCTGAACCATTAGGAAGCCAAGCATACCTGGGGTCCATCTCTTTTCCCAACTAAAAAAAGGCAAATTACAATTATCTACCTCCAAATCCATACCCAAATACAGATCTAGCCCTATTCCAAATCCATCTCCAGATCTTGATCCATTGCAAATCTAGAACCATTGTCGATGCATTGTATATCCATTCCATTGTCAATCACTCTTGCATTGTCATAGATACTGTTATCACATATATAGTAGCCGGGCTACCATACATTATTTTTCTCATTCCAGTACACTATTGAGCCAGTTCCCTTGCATTTGAGATGCCGAGATGAGCATCTAGATTGGATCACTATCAGATTGTGGACAGCAGTTGTATTCCCCATGCCATGACTGAGTTTCAGGATACTCAGAGAGATGACCGATGTAGCCATTATACCATTGGTACAGAGCAGTCAGTAGTGCCCAGAGTTACAGCAGCAGTTTCAGAGGACAGATGATGGTACAGGTTGATGTGCATTCAGGTATATGACTCAGCAGGTATATTACGGTGTTATGGTTAGATTGCTTTTATACTTATTCTTATAGCATGTCATAGCACTTAGTGTCATGATCTGGCGATCATATAGATACATGGACCTGGTTGACCTATTATATATATATATTACTGTCCCTGCTCAGACTTAGAAGTTCACTATTCATACTCATTGGTATTTACCCTCCTTAGGGAGAATAGAGGTGATCATTCAACCATACCTTGGCTTGCTGGTGTTGGCTTCATCTTTTCATTGTCTTCATCCATCCATGGCCTACCTTTTAGATTATCACCCTGACTTACTACTTGACTAGTGGCATGGAGGACCTTTCCCCACTGTAGCCTCTGTATTGGATGAGCTTCCCTGTTTATTGTGTCTCGGCACTGAGTTGGTGACAAAACTTACCTATGGTGAGTTGGAGTTCCTTGTGAATTCCCCCTAGTCATTAAAGTTGTGTTGGCTAAACCTGAAACTTTTAGTGCTGCCATGAATACAAAATCTGGAAAAATGAAATGCTATATCTTGTGTGTGAAAGAAATGCCAATTGAAAATGGCCATGAAAAATAAAATGTTATATCTTTTGGAAAAATAAATACCTAGGTAAACAAGTTGTCCATGACACACCTAGAAGTGCTCAGGTAAACAAGTGCCTTAAAAACACACCTGCAGCAGAAAGCCTAAAAATAAATGTAAATCTATGCAATGTGTTTGTAAACACACATAGATCAAGGCTATGGAAACTTCAGGCCCAAAAAGCAATGGAACTTAAATGTTATATCTAAATAATTGCTGGCCTTGTTTGTATTATGGATTGTGCGCATCTGTGAAGGTGAATAAACCCTCTTTAAACAACTCATCCATTTGTGAGACACCGCCATTCCCTGTGTTATTGTTCATTCAGTATATACTATGGTGTGTATTCCCTTTCCCTTGCCAAAGTGTCACAAAGTCAAGTCAGTCAAGTCATCCCTTGGCCTAGCCAGTTAATTTAAGCCTTCACCCTTCACTAGCAAATTGATCACAACTATGAAGTGAGTATGGTCCTGAAAGTCTAGTCTGAGTAATAATAATAATTAACGACACTATATATGTGGATTTAGATCGCCAGTCATGATTACTCTGTGTTATAATTGTTATTCGAATAAGTTGTAGAGCATGTATTAACCTTGACACCTTGCAGCAGCTATGGATGATGGTCTGAGTTGTATTTGGTCTTGGTTAGACCTAGTTTGACCATGGAGGACCATGGGACATGAGATGTTAGACCTTATGATGATATGGATAGATGATATATGGTCTATGTACACATACAGGATGATTCTATGCAGCAGCTACAGGGTTATGATGATGATTCTTGGGATACAGCAGTGTTTGGTCATTTACAGATCATTATTATTGACCTTGTTCCGGTACATTGGATATTTATTTTGATCATGCAGAGATTCATATGGTGTATGAGTACACATCTTGGATAGATTTGGACCTTCTGAGTCCAATGGGACAGTTTGTTTTCAGTTCCGGGCACTTACAGTGATGATTGAGCCTCAGTAGGCTGTCCTAGTGCAGTTTTGGTCTGTTGGAGGCCCTGTCGGAGCAGAGATGACTTTTATCCGATTGACCTAGGGCACTGATGATGGAGGGGGTGGTCCAGCCACTTGTTTTTACCATATTACCCCCCTCCCGGACACATTGGTGCCCTCACCTTGACAGCGCCATCACTCCAGGAGGCTGTTTGGGCAGTTTCACGTTTCCCGAGGCATTTCAGGATTGGTAGAAATGGCTATTGAGGAAATCGATTTGGGCTACTGAGGCAAATTTATGGCATGGGATGATCAGTGATGGTAGATCGGGACCTTCCACACCTTCTCCAGCAGTTTCAGCTTCATCGGGGCCCGCATCCATCACTTATTGCACTTTTTGTGGATTTCTGAGGTCTTTTGAGGACCACGACTTCACTAGGGAGGCACGATTTGGTACTTTCATGATTATTTATTGGTTATTGTGCCATGGGGATTGACCAAGGAGGGATAAAATTACCCCTTGGACCCACCATGAGCCTCTTATGATATTTTGTCATCATGATTTGGTGGGATTCCCCTCTCCTAGGGCGACTTTGTCCACTTATGTTATATTTTATGTGTGATCCATGTATTATATTGTTGAGCTCATCTCAACCATTGATTAGACTTTTGTATCTTATAATCTTAGCCACTCATTCAAAAAGTGGTTAGGGTTTTGGTGCCTCTCCTTCCTATTTAAAGGAGAGAGCCTCTCATTGTAAAGGGTCTTTGGCTCTTGGATTATTGGTATAGAAAAATATTCTTGTGGAAATTCTTGTGGTCTCCTTTGCATCTGGTGTTCTTAGATGGTGATTGGAAAGTCTATTGCAACCTAGCATTTGGAAATTGTGGCAAGATCTATATTTTTTTGGAAATCATTGTTTGTCTACAGGAGGGCGACTTCAACAAGGGCGATTTTGCAAGGCTTCTTCAAATCGACTTTCTTGGCATTCGCTTGTATCAGGGGGTTATCATTAGTATCATTGTGATCTATGCTATCTTTCTGTTACTTCTTTTGTGGCATTAGTCTTATCTCTTGATGCATCAAATCTGATATTGTTGACGTTTGTTGTGCAGGAGAGAGGGCGCATTGGCTTCTTGGACAAAATCGATTTGCATAGAAACTACCTCAAAGCTTCCAAATTGATCGGGATTGCATAGATCATCATCATCAAGGCATCTACAAGGTTATCCAGGTAAGATCCACAGGTTTGTTTCTCTTTCCTTTATCCAATCCATTGACATAACTCATAAATTGTTAAAACCCTAAATACTTCAAAACCCCCATTTTACATTTTCTCAGATCTACTTAGATCTAGTGGGTTGTTGGGCATGATATTGAAAACCCACCTCTATAGCATCCACGGCATCCTGGATCTATAGTTTGGTGAGGATTGGCTTCCGTTTGACCCCTCTCCCAAGCCAACTTAGCTTCTCCCAAGGAAGGCGCACTTCACCATTTGAGCAAGTTGACCTAGATCTAGTTGATGGGTGTTTGAGATTCCACTTGATTTGACATCTACACATCAAATAACATACACCCATGTTGTCCCTTTCTTGAAATTCACCTTGTGGGCCCCATTCCACATTTTAAGGGATTTAATCCCCATTTTGGACCACTTGGAACACTTAAACTCAGATCTACTAAGATCTAACCGGTGGATTGCCACGAAATTATAGATCCATACTCCTACCTGACCGATCTACTAGGATCTAAAGTTTGGATGCCATCCGACATGATTTGACCCACCTAAACCCCAATTGAAGCCTCCTTGGGTAAAGTCGCACCACCTTGGAGAAGTGAGTTCACTCACTTCTAGGAACTGGGTACTTGAGATTATTGCAGATCTGAAACCGGAATAATTCAAAACCTAGGTCTAGACTGTCACTTTGTCAAATCTTGCCTTGGGGACTGCATTCCTTGTTTTAAGGGATTGTGGTCCACTTGGGTTAAACCTAGATCTAGATACATTCAACCATCAAGACTTATATTGCCCACTTATCTCATGTTGTAGGAGTCCTAAACCATAAGTCAACCCTACTTTGACTCCACTTCCCAAATCCCAAGGCACTGGTTTCTCTACAAGGTAATTCAACTTTCTTAGATTGTTGGATTGACTTGTGTTTTGACCTATGCATGGTAGACTATACCTTTGAAGACATCATGAACCATGGTCAAGCTTGTCTCATGTACTAGTTAGCCCCAATACAACCCTTAACTATCCTGCATTGGACACTGTTCCCAAGGCAACGAATGTTTTGACATTGACCTAGTACACTAGCCCTAGATCTCACTTCAAACATTGTAAGTCACTTTCACACCAACTATGAACCAAAGCTATATCTGTTGAACCCTCACTTGGCTTGTGACTTCATCCTTAGGTCTAGGATAAACCATACACCTAACTTCACTTGGAAATACCCTGATTTGGTGTCTTGGTTTTGATCTCTCCTATCGGGAGTAGATCGGGTCTCCCCCTTTGTTGTCTGGGCTAGACAACATAAAGCGAAGGTTGCCTCGACTGGCGTGACAACCATACATATTGGAGGTCGAGGTGATCGTGGTTGCACCTTTCAAGTTGCCCTTCCCTATTGCCATCCATGACTGGATCCATCCATAGGGGTAACTACAGTTTAGGTGATAACATTTTGGCGCCGTTGCCGGGGACACAATAGGCTTACCTTGGAAAAGCTACTAGTCCTTCCCGCATATACAACGACACATATCTTGGTAGAAGAGTTAAATCTACCTGGCGACTCCCAATCGTGACTCCGCTGAGGAGCGAGCTCATTTACATCCTTACAACACTAAGACAAATCTTATCATTATCTAGAACCCATGGGGTGCATCATTTTGTTTTTAGGTTCTTGAATTTAAAAATAAATATAAAAATAAAAAAAATAAAAAAATAAAAAGATAAAAAATTATTATCCATGGCGGCTTCTGAGCGACCTAGAACTTTCGGTCGTTTAAAAGTTTTTGACTTTTCAAAAATTGTTGGGTATCCTCATCAAGCATGTGCAAGGTTGCCTATTTTCGATGGAAGTTATGAAATCTCTGCTAAAAGACACCTTGAACTTTTTAGGGAAATTATTAAAGAGTTATCCATAACCCATGAGGATGTGTGTATGAGACTATTGGCTTCATCTTTCAAAGAAAGAGCTGGACTCTGGCTTTCGAATTTGAAACCCAATAGCATTTCTGGTTATGACATGTTTGAAGATAAATTCCTAGAAGAATGGGGAAGTGAATTCGATGATATGTATCTTTCAAATCAAATCCGAGATCAAAACCCTCCCCTTTCCGATCCTATTGTTGAATCATTTAACAATCGAATATCAAGTAATTTGTCAACATCCGGAGATGACATTTCCTGCCCAATTTCTTCTGATGATAAGTCTTCTACTTTTGAGTCAATCGAAAGTCTAATCTTTAATCATTGTACAAATCATAAGTTTTCAAATTGCTTCTTAGGTAGCCCTAGTCCTGATCCTGAGGGAATTTCTAAGGATGAGCTTTTAGTTAACAAGTCTACTGAAGTTCCTCCCTCAGAGAAACTCATGAGTCATTCTATTTTTAGTGATCATTCAATTCCTTATCAACTTACTGAAGAAGAAGAAAGTAGGGACATAGATCAAGATCCTCTAGTGGTGGTTTCAGGTGATCATTGTGCAAATAATCAAGATATGTTAAATGAAATTATTAATCTCACCCCTGATCAATTAAATGAAAATGATCACTTATCCTCTTATAATTTTAATGATGAATTAATGAAAGATCAATATCAAGATGAGGAAGAGTTTATAAATCATACTAGGTGTTCTAATCTTTGTTCCACTTCCTACAATGAATCTTTAAATCTTCCTTTTTTCATCTTTAATCAAGATAACTTGGAGTTAGATAGTTATGGTCAATCTTGTCCTCAAGTTGTAAAAATTAAATTTGATCATCAGCTTGAAATTATTCCTAAAATAAAGAATGTTTTCTATTATCAAGATCCAAGGTCAAACTTGTCTATCCATTTGGGAGAAATTTCATATTTGCAATCCACCCTCCTTTCCCAATTCTTTCAATCATCTTTGGGTTGGTGCTCTAGTCAATCTTTTGCCTTGGAAATTTTTTACATGTTTGGAGAAAAAGCACTTCATGTCCCTTTTCAGTCACTTTGGAACTATAATGTATATTGTCAAGTTATCAATCATTCTTGGTGGCTAGAAAATGTGTTTAAAGATCAATTCCATCTTTTCTCCATTTTTGAGCATCAAGTGGGTCTGACTTTGATTTTCCGTCTTTTAAGCTTTAATTTTTCTCCACTTGAATTTTTGATCATCAATCCCAAGGAGAATCAAGTTGAGTATGTAAGAGAAGTAAATGAAAAAGTTAATCTGTGTGAAAATGAATCGAATCACATCTCTGAGTTTAACTTGCATAAATTTTATGATCCTATCAGTTCTTTGATGGAGGATGTTTGCATCAGTCAGTCTTCTCCTTGGCATAATTTCATATTGCATCATTCAAACCATTCTTCAATTTATGAACAAATCAAGAAGATTGTGCCCTTAAATTTGTTGATCTTTAGCCCAATCTTGACTTGTTCTATTATCAAAAATCAAAGAAGAATTATTAACTTATTTGATGAATGGTTGCACTGGATTTATGATTTTACCTAACATTTGTGATGACTGGTTAGATTAGGGTAGGTAGGAAACCAAATAAGCCTACTTGGGCAGTAGTTAGTCTTTTCAGCCATTGAGTCTGGCACCTTCTTAGTCTTTAAGCTCCTTTGTAAGCTCCTAGTTTAGTTGAGTACCTGCCACTTTTCTTTTCCTGCACAATAAATTTCAAATTTTGCAAATTATGTTAGTAGTTTAATTTACTTTCTGCATTTATACTTTATTGCATTTATATTTCTGACATAGAGTAGATTTTATTTCAGTTGATTTTATATTTTTCCCACACATGCGGCATGAGGTATTTTGTTAAATGTTTGTGAATGCAGAAAATAGGTTGCAAAAATAAAAGCTGGAAATAAAATGGTAGAGTGCTGGATCGTGGATTCGAGTAGCAGAGTTCGAGGACCAGAGATTCTGAGGTTCTCAAGCGCTCATTTCAGCAGAGCACTTGTCCCAGCCGGAGCCAGATGTTATCACATATATAGTAGCCGGGCTACCATACATTATTTTTCTCATTCCAGTACACTATTGAGCCAGTTCCCTTGCATTTGAGATGCCGAGATGAGCATCTAGATTGGATCACTATCAGATTGTGGACAGCAGTTGTATTCCCCATGCCATGACTGAGTTTCAGGATACTCAGAGAGATGACCGATGTAGCCATTATACCATTGGTACAGAGCAGTCAGTAGTGCCCAGAGTTACAGCAGCAGTTTCAGAGGACAGATGATGGTACAGGTTGATGTGCATTCAGGTATATGACTCAGCAGGTATATTACGGTGTTATGGTTAGATTGCTTTTATACTTATTCTTATAGCATGTCATAGCACTTAGTGTCATGATCTGGCGATCATATAGATACATGGACCTGGTTGACCTATTATATATATATATTACTGTCCCTGCTCAGACTTAGAAGTTCACTATTCATACTCATTGGTATTTACCCTCCTTAGGGAGAATAGAGGTGATCATTCAACCATACCTTGGCTTGCTGGTGTTGGCTTCATCTTTTCATTGTCTTCATCCATCCATGGCCTACCTTTTAGATTATCACCCTGACTTACTACTTGACTAGTGGCATGGAGGACCTTTCCCCACTGTAGCCTCTGTATTGGATGAGCTTCCCTGTTTATTGTGTCTCGGCTCTGAGTTGGTGACAAAACTTACCTATGGTGAGTTGGAGTTCCTTGTGAATTCCCCCTAGTCATTAAAGTTGTGTTGGCTAAACCTGAAACTTTTAGTGCTGCCATGAATACAAAATCTGGAAAAATGAAATGCTATATCTTGTGTGTGAAAGAAATGCCAATTGAAAATGGCCATGAAAAATAAAATGTTATATCTTTTGGAAAAATAAATACCTAGGTAAACAAGTTGTCCATGACACACCTAGAAGTGCTCAGGTAAACAAGTGCCTTAAAAACACACCTGCAGCAGAAAGCCTAAAAATAAATGTAAATCTATGCAATGTGTTTGTAAACACACATAGATCAAGGCTATGGAAACTTCAGGCCCAAAAAGCAATGGAACTTAAATGTTATATCTAAATAATTGCTGGCCTTGTTTGTATTATGGATTGTGCGCATCTGTGAAGGTGAATAAACCCTCTTTAAACAACTCATCCATTTGTGAGACACCGCCATTCCCTGTGTTATTGTTCATTCAGTATATACTATGGTGTGTATTCCCTTTCCCTTGCCAAAGTGTCACAAAGTCAAGTCAGTCAAGTCATCCCTTGGCCTAGCCAGTTAATTTAAGCCTTCACCCTTCACTAGCAAATTGATCACAATTATGAAGTGAGTATGGTCCTGAAAGTCTAGTCTGAGTAATAATAATAATTAACGACACTATATATGTGGATTTAGATCGCCAGTCATGATTACTCTGTGTTATAATTGTTATTCGAATAAGTTGTAGAGCATGTATTAACCTTGACACCTTGCAGCAGCTATGGATGATGGTCTGAGTTGTATTTGGTCTTGGTTAGACCTAGTTTGACCATGGAGGACCATGGGACATGAGATGTTAGACCTTATGATGATATGGATAGATGATATATGGTCTATGTACACATACAGGATGATTCTATGCAGCAGCTACAGGGTTATGATGATGATTCTTGGGATACAGCAGTGTTTGGTCATTTACAGATCATTATTATTGACCTTGTTCCGGTACATTGGATATTTATTTTGATCATGCAGAGATTCATATGGTGTATGAGTACACATCTTGGATATATTTGGACCTTCTGAGTCCAATGGGATAGTTTGTTTTCAGTTCCGGGCACTTACAGTGATGATTGAGCCTCAGTAGGCTGTCCTAGTGCAGTTTTGGTCTGTTGGAGGCCCTGTCGGAGCAGAGATGACTTTTATCCGGTTGACCTAGGGCGCTGATGATGGAGGGGGTGGTCCAGCAACTTGTTTTTACCATAATACCCCCCTCTTGGACACATTGGTGCCCTCACCTTGACAGCGCCATCACTCCAGGAGGTTGTTTGGGCAGTTTCACGTTTCCCGAGGCATTTCAAGATTGGTAGAAATGGCTATTGAGGAAATCGATTTGGGCTACTGAGGAAAAGTTATGGCATGGGATGATCAGTGATGGTAGATCGGGACCTTCCACACCTTCTCCAGCAGTTTCAGCTTCATCGGGGCCCGCATCCATCACTTATTGCACTTTTTGTGGATTTCTGAGGTCTTTTGAGGACCACGACTTCACTAGGGAGGCACGATTTGGTACTTTCATGATTATTTATTGGTTATTGTGCCATGGGGATTGAGCAAGGAGGGATAAAATTACCCCTTGGACCCACCATGAGCCTCTTATGATATTTTGTCATCATGATTTGGTGGGATTCCCCTCTCCTAGGGCGACTTTGTCCACTTATGTTATATTTTATGTGTGATCCATGTATTATATTGTTGAGCTCATCTCAACCATTGATTAGACTTTTGTATCTTATAATCTTAGCCACTCATTCAAAAAGTGGTTAGGGTTTTGGTGCCTCTCCTTCCTATTTAAAGGAGAGAGCCTCTCATTGTAAAGGGTCTTTGGCTCTTGGATTATTGGTATAGAAAAATATTCTTGTGGAAATTCTTGTGGTCTCCTTTGCATCTGGTGTTCTTAGATGGTGATTGGAAAGTCTATTGCAACCTAGCATTTGGAAATTGTGGCAAGATCTATATTTTTTTGGAAATCATTGTTTGTCTACAGGAGGGCGACTTCAACAAGGGCGATTTTGCAAGGCTTCTTCAAATCGACTTTCTTGGCATTCGCTTGTATCAGGGGGTTATCATTAGTATCATTGTGATCTATGCTATCTTTATGTTACTTCTTTTGTGGCATTAGTCTTATCTCTTGATGCATCAAATCTGATATTGTTGACGTTTGTTGTGCAGGAGAGAGGGCGCATTGGCTTCTTGGACAAAATCGATTTGCATAGAAACTACCTCAAAGCTTCCAAATTGATCGGGATTGCATAGATCATCATCATCAAGGCATCTACAAGGTTATCCAGGTAAGATCCACAGGTTTGTTTCTCTTTCCTTTATCCAATCCATTGACATAACTCATAAATTGTTAAAACCCTAAATACTTCAAAACCCCCATTTTACATTTTCTCAGATCTACTTAGATCTAGTGGGTTGTTGGGCATGATATTGAAAACCCACCTCTATAGCATCCACGGCATCCCGGATCTATAGTTTGGTGAGGATTGGCTTCCGTTTGACCCCTCTCCCAAGCCAACTTAGCTTCTCCCAAGGAAGGCGCACTTCACCATTTGAGCAAGTTGACCTAGATCTAGTTGATGGGTGTTTGAGATTCCACTTGATTTGACATCTACACATCAAATAACATACACCCATGTTGTCCCTTTCTTGAAATTCACCTTGTGGGTCCCATTCCACATTTTAAGGGATTTAATCCCCATTTTGGACCACTTGGAACACTTAAACTCAGATCTACTAAGATCTAACCGGTGGATTGCCACGAAATTATAGATCCATACTCCTACCTGACCGATCTACTAGGATCTAAAGTTTGGATGCCATCCGACATGATTTGACCCACCTAAACCCCAATTGAAGCCTCCTTGGGTAAAGTCGCACCACCTTGGAGAAGTGAGTTCACTCACTTCTAGGAACTGGGTACTTGAGATTATTGCAGATCTGAAACCGGAATAATTCAAAACCTAGGTCTAGACTGTCACTTTGTCAAATCTTGCCTTGGGGACTGCATTCCTTGTTTTAAGGGATTGTGGTCCACTTGGGTTAAACCTAGATCTAGATACATTCAACCATCAAGACTTATATTGCCCACTTATCTCATGTTGTAGGAGTCCTAAACCATAAGTCAACCCTACTTTGACTCCACTTCCCAAATCCCAAGGCACTGGTTTCACTACAAGGTAATTCAACTTTCTTAGATTGTTGGATTGACTTGTGTTTTGACCTATGCATGGTAGACTATACCTTTGAAGACATCATGAACCATGGTCAAGCTTGTCTCATGTACTAGTTAGCCCCAATACAACCCTTAACTATCCTGCATTGGACACTGTTCCCAAGGCAGCGAATTTTTTGACATTGACCTAGTACACTAGCCCTAGATCTCACTTCAAACATTGTAAGTCACTTTCACACCAACTATGAACCAAAGCTATATCTGTTGAACCCTCACTTGGCTTGTGACTTCATCCTTAGGTCTAGGATAAACCATACACCTAACTTCACTTGGAAATACCCTGATTTGGTGTCTTGGTTTTGATCTCTCCTATCGGGAGTAGATCGGGTCTCCCCCTTTGTTGTCTGGGCTAGACAACATAAAGCGAAGGTTGCCTCGACTGGCGTGACAACCATACATATTGGAGGTCGAGGTGATCGTGGTTGCACCTTTCAAGTTGCCCTTCCCTATTGCCATCCATGACTGGATCCATCCATAGGGGTAACTACAGTTTAGGTGATAACAGATACATTGCAACCATGATAACCAAATTTGATATTACATATTCATCTTCAAACTGATGGCAAGCTTTTATGCTATTGGGTTATTAGTGCATCACATTTCTTGAACGATAGCCATATATTATGAACGATAGCCATACATGGAATTATAATTAGTGTGCCAATCCACTACATGTATCAATACAAAGTTACATCAAAATGCATTATGCTATTGATAAACAGTATGCAAATGGAGTTTATGTGTCAACAATTGTTTCGTATAAAATTATAACGAAACTGAAGATAGTAAATATTTTTTTCATAATCCATTATTATTATACTTTAAATCATTGTGAAAAAATTGCTATTGTCAATTGCAAACATTTTTAAAACCCTGGTTTTTGAACCCTTCCCTTTATTGCAATAGACGCCAATGTCAATTGCAACCTTCTATTGCTATTGCATTTCATCATTGCTAGTGGCTTTTTGAACTTTTCAAACTCATGTGAAGAGATATTTTATGCAATAACTAAATGCATTCATGAAGTTGTGAATATTGACAATTCTATGCACTAGCCCAGGTCTCCTCTTAAATTGTTATTCTTATAAAATGCTACATTTTTCATTTTCGATTTCAAAGACTTTAATTGATTTGTTTTTCCCTTCTATTGCATGTTCTTACTTGCAGTTCGAGCAACTAAATCTAGTTGATTAGTCAATATGTTAAGATCGATGCACTTGCAACCTGGTGCTTCAGAAGTCTTATCAACAAAAGACAAAGTTGATGATGCAATTGATATTGCATTGTCAAAAAATCATTTGCTACGGTTGGAAGCTTTCCATTTCCAAAATGGAGATTGCTTGTTCGATTCGTTTTCCGTTCTTTTGCATTTTCGATACACATCAATAGAGATAAGAGAAGCAATTGTTAATAATTTCTCCCATCAACTGGCTCAAGGAGATCCTCTTGCAATATCTTCATCAAACTTGGAACTTTCACCTGATTATTTGTTCCAGCTACATGGTTTAAAAGACAAGAATATTTATCTACAACGGATGTCTCAGCCAGCTTACCCTTTAGATAATAACAATGCGTATGGATTATGGGGTGATATATTTTGCATAGAATGGTTTGCGAATTGGTTGAATGCACCTGTCGCTGTTTGGTCTTTCTCAACAAAAAGAAGATATCTCTACTTCAATTCTACTCTTCCTGGTTATTGCTATAACATTTTTTTTCATGATCATATACCTTCTGCTGGTCACTTCGAACCATTGTTAACCTGCAAATCATGTGTCATTGAAAATATTGCAATTCAGGAATTATCAATTGACATATTCAACAAATCTTGTCCAGAGACTTGGACAGAGATTCAATCTTTTAGACAAATACTTATACAACAAGATTTTGACATCTTCTCAACCATTCAAGGTCATTGTTCTGACTCTTTGTTTGAATCGGTTTCAAAGTTGTCTAACATCTTTGACATGAGTAGTCTTCGAAAGACAATAGCCCAAACCTTCTTCAATTGCATACAATCCAATGACAATAGAGCATTGAAATGTCTGTCTACATACTTGCCATTGTCTATGGTAAATGAAACTTGTACTGTTTCTAGTTGGCAAACATTTGTCCTAAATTTGGCTGAGCCTTTTAGCATTGGACATATAGAAGGTTGTAAATTTGCAATTCAATGGATGTGTGAGATGTTGAAAATAAATATTTTCATTTGGGACACATGTTTTTGCAACGTTTAGGATCAATATCAGTCAACAAAAAGATCTACAAAAGACATTTTCCTGTTGCAACATGAAACATGCAAAGGTCATTTGCATTTCCATCCACTAGTTAAAAAAAACTTTGACATAGGTTCTTTCAACATGGAAACAACAATGTCAAATGACTTGTACATTGATGCAAATAATAACAACAAGATCAACCAATCAAAAATTCCTTCCAGTCATAACATCAATAGAACATATTCAACAGATACACAAACACAACAGAAAAGAAAAACATATGACAATTTACAAAAACATTGTCAAATGAAAAAACAAATGATACAGAATACAAAGACATTGGACATAAAAAAAAAATGTCTAATATCAATGTAGACTGGGTCGATGAAAATATCGACATCCTTGAGCGAAATGCAAAGCGAGCATTCAAGAACCTTCGCTCAACAAAAAGTCATATGCGTTTTGCAACAATGGAAGATTCCAAAAAACAAAAACAAAAACAAAAACCAGAACAAGCCAATATCAACCAATCAAAAATTCCTCCCAGCCATAATGTGAATAGAACATATCCAATAGATGTACAAACACAAGAAAAAAAAAAACAAATGACAATTTACAAACACATTGTCAAATGAAAAAACAAATGATAGTGAATACAAAGACATTGGACACAAAAATAGCTACGCCTGATATCAATGTAGACTGGTGCGATGGAAATATCGATATACTTGGGCATAATGCAAAGCAACCATTCAAGAACCTTCGCTCAACAAAAAGTGATATGCGTTTTGCAGCAATGGAAGCTTTCAAAAAACAAAAAAAAAAACAAAAAGCAGAACAAGCCACAATTCAATATTTAAAAGAAATTGAAGATACACCTACGAATGCATGTTGCATATGCGAACGCTTGCATATTAGAAAAGACATACGTTGTATCAATGAGAAAACGCTATTTTCATTGAACTCATTGCCTTGGATGAATATGCCAGCTTCTTTTGCACTTGACCTGTACATTTGCAGATTTTGCAAAAAAAATGTGTCCAATAGAGAGATTCCTGTATTTGCAGTTCCATTAAATATTCGACGTAACACTTCATTAGCATTCGTAGATATGTTAACGCCATTGGAAGAACGCCTTGTTTCTCCAAGAATTGCATTTTCCCAAATACGTCAACTTGGTTACAAACGAGCTCAATTAGGATTGACTGGTGCAATTATAAACGTCCCCTCGTCTTTGGACAAGATACAAAAGGTTTTGCCAAGAAACCTTGATGATGACATGACTATTGGAATTATGTTGAAACGAAGATTGGAATACAAAAATGATTACATCTCTGGAAATATGCGTCCTAATATTGTCATGGTTGCATTGAAAATTCTTTGTACTACATATCTTTACAAATTAGAAAAAATTTGTATCGTTCCTGATTGGGAGGCAAAGTTCACAGAGCTAGCAACGAAGGAGGCCATTGACTTTCCATTTGACAATTCCATTGACGACGAAAGCAGCTCCACAAGTTCGGATAAAAGCAACAAGAACATTGCCGACGCAGAGTTTGATGCAACAACTGAAACATTGGTCCATGGTTATGCTGAAACACATTCTTATTGACGATTTGTCTACCAAGCTTCTAGAAATTACACCTGCTGAAAATCAGAAGCCTCTAGGCATTTTCCAGGACAAATTCTCCGAGGAGCTTAATTTCCCAACACTTTTCTATGGATGCAGTCGACCAGATGACATCTACAAGCGGTATCGACATCAGCAAATATTCCAATGGGAGCTACAACATGAAAGTATGGCCTTTGAAGCTCATCCTACAAACTTGTTCTTTAAGACAGTCAAAGTATTGATACATCAAATTTCTAATGCTACATGGATATCTATTCGCATAGGTGAATTGAAAGGGAAAAAACTAAAAGCAAAAGATGTCAAGTCACAAAACAATCTTGAGAACATTGTAAAGTCTCCAATTGCATTTCGTACCTTGAAAACTATTCGAACATCTCCATACTATTTTGAAAACATGAGGAAAGATATTTTTTCAATGGTTAGGCAACTAGGGCCACCAACTTTCTTTGTTAGCTTCACTTCTACAGAACATATATGGAAACCATTGTGCAATGCTTTACAACATCTTCAAACAAAAAACGATTCCAATTCGACATTATTTCCCTCACAAAATGATATCGATGCTTTGATTAGAAACCATCCTGTCATTTGCAGTCGCTATTATAGACACAAAATGAACTCGATGAAGTCATTGATATTGAAAAACAACTCTCTTTGGAACCGTGAATGATTACTTTTTCACAACTGAATTTCAACAAAGAGGAAATGAACATGATCATGGTCTTCTTTGGATTGAGAATGCACTAGTATATGGTAAAAATACTAAGCATGAAATAACAAATTTTGTTGACAAATATATTTCAATAGATTCTTCTTTGCTTACTGAAGAATTAAAAAAGATTCAAACCCATCGACACACACGTGCATGTAGAAAACATCGACGTTCTAGTTGCAGATTCCGATTTCCTATGTTTCCGATCGATGCTACAACAATTTTAGAACCCATTGACAATGAACTGAACAATCTCGATGAAAAAACAAAACTCCTTACTTCTGCTCTTGAATCTAACCAATATGAAAAAAACATATGCTTTGAATCATTTCTTCAAAAGTTGAATTTGGACAAAGACAACTACATTGTGCTACTACGTTCCTTGATTAACCAACCCACGCTACTGCTAAAAAGACATCCATCGGATATTTGGATAAATCCATTTGCAAAGAACATTCCAAAATTGTGGCAAGCAAATACTGATGCTCAATTCATTTTAGATGCTTATGCTACGGCAACATATGTAACTTCATATATAACAAAACTAGACAGACCTATGACAAAGGCATTAAAGAAGATCAAGGAAGAGTCAATTGCAAACAAATCTGGACAACTCGAAACAATACGCAAATTAGGAAACACACTCTTAAACATGCAACAAATGTCAATTAGACAAGCGGTCCATATTATTCTCTCTTTTCCTTTGCATTCATCATCAAGAAAAACAATTTTCCTCAACACTGCTCCTGACGATAAACGAGTTGTTGCCTTGAAAAAACCATCTCTATTGAAAAAAGAATCAGATGAATCTGAAGACATACTTTGCCCTTCAATAATAGATAGATACATTGAACGTCCTAATGAACTTGAAATTCTTAGTCTTGCTGAATATGCTTCCTTTTATTGCTTCATAGACGGAAAAACAATCAAAAGAAATAGGCCGTGCATTATTCGATATATTCGATATAGACAAGAAAAAGATCCAGAAAACTTTGCACGGGAGAAGCTATTGCTCTTTGTCCATTTTAGGCACCTAGACAACTTTCTAACTCATTCGCTTCAAACTTGGACACAAGCATATGAGCAATACAAATCATAAATATCAATTGTTGAGCAAACATTCTTTCCTAAAGCAACAAGCAAATGGGGTGATCTTGACATTGCAAAGGATATTGTCGAAACACAATTGGAAGTTTCTAATTCCTCTAAAGCAACATCGGAACCCATGTATGATTCCATGGCTTTTCAAAAAATTGATATCCATAATGATCTTGTTCATAAAAAAGAACTAGTCTGCAACAAGACCTAAACCTTTGCAATTTCAAAGAAAAACCTTTTCTACCTAACATGGAACAATATATTGCAACAAGAAGAAACCTAAACAATGAACAACAGTCTATAGTAAAAGAGATTGTTACTAGAAAAAAAACCAATCCTTCCAAGCCAATACACTTATTCCTAACAGGAAGTGCTGGTACAGGGAAAACACACACTGCAAAAGCTCTTTTCAATGCTCTTGTTCTGTTGTATGATAAAGCACTTGGAAGTGACCCATTGAAAAGGAAAGGGCTCATTGCAGCACTTACTGGAAAAGCAGCATACAATGTTGACGGCATCACTGTCCATTCTACTTTTAAACTTCCCCTGAATTCTGGCGACTTGCTCCCATTAAGTTCAAATACATTAGATATTCTTCCAAAATACTTTGATCAACTTCAAGTGTTGTTGCTTGATGAAGTGTCTTTAATAGGTTCGCATATGATTTATAACATAGACAAACGTATGCGCGAAATCAAGCATGCTCCAACAAATCCATTTGGAAATGTTGATGTAATTTTATGTGGTGATTTATTTCAAGCTGAACCTGTACATGATTCTTGGATTTTTGAATTTCCAACTTTTCGACAAGACAAGTTCCCATATAGTTTTTGGCTTGACAATATAAAATATTATGAACTTACAAAGGTTGTTAGACAAGAAAATGACATTTTCATATCAATTTTAAATAGAATCAGAAAAGGCCTACAGTCAGCTAGCGATATTCAATATTTAAATGCACATTGCCATAGACCAGCACCTATTGATCCGACATTTCCATTCTTGTATTATCGGAACAAAGATGTCGATTTCCATAATTCAAAAATGTTGTCATATGTATAAACATAAGCATTCACATTCATAGCGCACGACAGCAAAATTGATGAAGCTGACGTCAATTATGAACGGCAAAAAACGAATCAACTTCCCCAATCAATTGTATTGAAAAAAAACATGCTTGTTGAATTGATTGGTGGAAACTATCTCATTGAAGATGGACTTGTAAATGGAACGGAAGCTATTTTCCGGCACTACGACAAAACCTGCTCAGACGTTATCTAGCTTGAGTTTCCTAGTCCAAAGATAGGTGCAATTACACGTACTAATATGCATTGTCTATACAACAATTCTATAAACCATACTTGGACACCTATCAAAAGAATATCAACACAGATCTTGGTTGGCAATAAAAGAAATTTTGTTAGGATACAATTCCCAATTCAATTGGCATGTGCTAGAACAATTCATAGAGCACAAGGTTTGACACTTGAAAAAGTTGCATTTGATCCAAAAGGGGTTACAAGGCATGGACTTGTTTACACTGCACTTTCTCGTGTAAAAACCATTGAATGTCTCTATCTTGTAAACAAATTAGAACAAAAGAACTTTACTGTTTCATCAAAAGTACTTGTCGAATCAACTAGATTACTAAAAGATGCATCATTGCAATTTCAATATGGTCTAAAGTCAATTCCTTGTAATCAACATCTTATTATATGTTCACTTAATACACATAGTATGGTCCTGCACATTGAGGACATTGCACATGACACTGAACTATTAGAATCACACATTATATGCCTGCAAGAAACCCATTTGCATTCGCCTCCCATGCACACAATATTTGCAAACCAATACACATGCATTGCAACTTATTCAGTGCATGGTCTCGTAATAGCTGTCAAAAAAGGGATTCCAATCTTGCAGACCGCAACATACAATGAAAAATTCGTTGAGGCAATTGTCATTGATCTTAAACTTCATAACAACACCATGAAGATTATAAATATATATATCAAACCAAATACTGTATTTGACAAAGTCAATTGTGCACTCAATTGCATTTTGTCACAAAACAATAATACGAAAATGCCTATTATTCTTGCCGGTGACTTCAACATCGACATGTTGAAGGAAACAATGACTAAAAAATTAATCCAGTCATATATGCAAACAAAAAAACTGAAGTTAAAAACAAGTCATATCACAACTAGCTATGATTCTATGATTGATCATTTTTGGACAAATTTAGATCTTGATACAATTTCATTTACTATCTCAGATGCATATTGGTCTGACCATTTTAGCTGTTTTTTATCAATTCCTTTTGATTCAATATAATCTACCTGCATTGCATATTTCAAAGAATATATCCATGATATCGTCCTTGCCTTCTTTTATTTGAATTTTTGAAATTTCAAAGACATTGATTCTCAATTTTTAAAACTACAAGCAAAAATTTATATAAAAAAGCAAACCAACATTTGGCAATTAACTTCTTTCTTTTCTTTTGCAATGAACAAAGTATTGCCCAATTCCCTTGCTTTTTCAACCTCCAATTTTCTTTTTCCTCATGCATACTCTGACATGCCATCCATTATTTTGTAACGACCATTGACTAATATGCATTGACTATTATCTATGCACAATAATTTGAAAAAAAAAAATTAAAAAAAACAAAACAAGAGAAAAAAAAAACACTGTTGCTTCAGCTATAAACATCAAACAATAGCTTTTTGTCTACTTTTATAGACAAGAATCAATGTTTTGTTCTTTTGTAGCATTATGTTTCAAATGCAGTTACCTAAACTCTTTACAATTTATTTTATTTTATTCATTAACTATTGTTTAATCAGAAACATTACTCAAACAAACTTCAATCTTATGTACTTCTATTCATAGATATTCAAATTATAGTTATTGACATCAACACATTTGTTTCTTCTATCTTATATGCCAAAACTCAATGCAATATCCCTTTCCAAAATTCTTGACAATTCAGTTTGCTTTAGTCTATATCTATAAAGATCTATGGTTTCCATGTGACTACTAATGGTTTGAGATCTAGATCATTTTTCAAAATCGGTTAAAAAAAAAAACGTATTCAGAAAATATAGACAACACAAAGAAATTTGCCAGAAGCAGATCATTGTTGCAATGACATCTGCATTGAGCACCCCATCTGCTGAAGCAAATATTTCTTCTTCACAAGACATTGTAGAGACAGAATCAATTGCAACAGCCTCATTGCCCATTTCCAATGCAAAAACAACCAGTCCAAAGAGGTAATGTTGCTTTGCATCGAGCCTAGTCATTTTTTTTGTCTTACATTTCTGCTTCTTAATTTTTTTCTCTTCTACTGAAATCTAAGTTAATTCATTTCACCAATTTTCTTGTACATAATCTGTATTCTTTTTCATGTCCTTGCCTAGAAATAATGTAATTGTGTGTACATAGCTACCAACAACAGACAATTGTAAAATCTAATTGCTCCTTTCTGTGTTCCATCTTCTTATGTTCACAGATTAAAGCAAGCATTTGTTCAAGCTTCATCTATTGTAGAGTTATGTACTATGTCTCATGCCAATGTTTTTGAGGGAGATATTTTAATTGTCTATGGCCCTACACAAAATCGAACCCAAAATTCGCTTGTGAAGACAAAGATTCTGCATGAAGACCTTGTAGACAAACATGGTTTCATGACAAATACTATTACCATGAATGATAACCTCATCAACAGATTTGGCAACTTCTTGTTGCCTGGAAAAAGTGTCCGAATTATTGGATTTGAATTAAAGAAAAGAGGCCAATATGATCGTGTAGATGCTATAAACTCCATAGCAATATTGCCTTCCAGCCACATTGAAACAATAGATCAAGTATGTAAGACACGTTGTCTTCCTCCAGACACTACAATTACTGAGCTAGTTTCATCTGATGAGGCATATGTTGTTGGTTCAGTTGCTGCTATAGTAGTTGCATGCGAATACAAAAACAAACAATTGGATTTCTACATCAGGGATGGTGAAACTCCAAATGACTATGCAACTGTACTGTCAACTTGCTTTTGTTCTTTCCAAAGCTCATATTAATTTTATTTTTTGTCATTTCATTGTTAATTGCTGATACAACTGCACTTTCCTCTAAGTTTATATGTACAAATACATATAAACTTAGACAAAATACATATAAAAATGAAAAAACATTTGCATAGGTCCATGTCTTCTGCAACACCGTATTTGCATTTATACTATTACAACATTTAAAAAGAAAAGATGTTGTTTCTTTTTTTTCCACCTTTTCTTTCCAATACTTTTAGCAATAGGTCTAATTTTTTTCTCCCTTTCTTCTTTGCAACTTGTATTTTCTCCTGCACCATTTCTATATACTTGTACTTATCTCATACTCTGTATATTTCCTATCTTGAAAATTGCAATAGATATATGGATTGCTCAAAATTAAAAATGCTTTTGCACCGCCATTCCAATGTACATGCGCAGAATGCAAGCTTCCGATGATCCAAAGCACCACATTTTGTTCTTTTTGTAATCAAGAAACATCTGTAGCCTATGAGCATATCTTGCAATGCAAACTGGAAACAGATCAGGGAATCCTCGAATGCAGTCTTCGAGGTGCACAACTGAAAGAATATTGTCCACTTGTTGCAGCTATCTCATATGAACAATATTGTCAGGCTGTTACAACAACTATTCGTCATCTGCGCAAATTCAACCAACAAGGCCTTTTCACTCTTGCAATGAACAACAGAATAGTCAACTGCAAAAAACTCTAGACACAAGGTATGCACAAGCAACTGTTAATCTGAAAAAAAACACAACCTTTTCAACTATACGCACGTTGTATTTCATACCTTGTCTCTATACAGATTTTGTTTGAAACAAAAATATGTTCACTTTCAAATGACTTAAACAAAGAACTGCAAATGTTTTTATAAAAACATTGCAATTTGTCTTCAAACTTGGACCATGATTAAATAAACTAAATACTAGATTTCATCACTGACTCGCAACCATAGTTTTTTGAATGCTTGAAACAATAAAACAATAACCTTTCTTAATTGTTGTTGATAGTTTACCCACCCTTGCTATCTGTAACTTTCAATTGCTTCAAATATTACTTTTTTTTACTATCAATGATCAATAGCTATAGTCTTCACATTCAGTGATGATAGGCTAATGTCAACATGTATTCACTTTATTAGCATACAGTTTATTTAATCATGTTCTAGAATACAACTTATCTAATAATGCAATTGTGTTTGTGACCCAAAGCTTTTACCTTTTCTCTCAAATTCTTTGATTCAGAGGCACAATTTTCGGAGTTCAAACTATGCATCTCATCTGACTGTCAATGAAATAGCTTTTTATTACGATGTAATCTCCTTGTGCATTTATACTAATTTCTCTCGATTTAGTCACAGGGATAGCAAGAATTATACATAGATTTAACATATTCATGAATGTGATCAAACTTTAGCTTCAAATTCACATGTTGAACCCCGCCAAACCCTCTCGCAAGATTGTGCAAACCAGTAATTGAAAATTGCATTCAGAACTTGCATGTTTATTGCTTTTATCGAGTTATTGTAGCCCTTGTAGCCTGCATGAACTTTAATTGTATCAACGCAGTCTGCTCACTGTAATTCTCCTTGTGGACTTAAACATTTTTTCTTTGAACAGATGTAAAATATTATTTTGTATCAATATAGAGAAGGTGCAACGAGTTAAAGCCTAGACCATAGCAAAAGGCATAGGCGTTTTTGCTTCCAGAGAGACGTTTGTATTTACAGCATGCATATGTATAGATTGACTATACATGCCTGACTAAAAATACATACAATTTGATTTTTCTTTGCAGCTGATCTATTTTTTGAATATATGACACCTACAAGGAGACTGCCTTCTACTTACCAAAAAACAACTTTCTGCAAAATGCCCATACCTTTGGGCCACTGAACCTGACTTTCAAAATGAGGGGCATTGAAAGCAGCACCTCTATAGACCATCATGTCTGAACCAACATCCTGGACTATATCATAAAAATACAAAAATAATGTGACTGCCATAATTGACTTGAACTAAAAGGATCAGCAAAGACTCTGTATACCTCCTTGCCCCTTTAGAGAAACTGGAGCAGTTCCTTTTATTCATTCAATGAAAAGAAACTATATGGGATCTAACAAGACTGTGAATATGGTCTAAATTCACACTAAAGTTCTAAGTCTTGCTCAGAAAGACCCAGGGTACAAGAAAAGATCTTTCCAAGAAATTCACAAATGATACTAGAATATACACAACCAAATATAATTTAATGCTTTTGCAATGCAGCTGTCTCTTGCAAAATCCAGTCACAAATCTTTGTCTTCTACACCAATCAACATCATCGTCTTCTGCATAATACTTATGTTCTTACTTTCCTTCTCTACTGGTTCTCAGTCTTTCTACTCATTGCCAACACTCTCACGTTTTAATTTTTTGTAACATGTTTTGCTTTCAATTATCAATTGCTTTTGATGTTAATATTTTCCTTTTCTTCAATGTACAGGAAGCAAACTTCAGTACCCTTGTCACTACACTGACCATGATGATTTCAACTGATAGTTTGCAAAGAACATATCCAGTTCTGGAAAATACTTATGTACATTTGCAATAGCTAGCATATAAAGAAAAGAAAAAACTTTATTGAATTTTTTTTTTTTTTATATAATCAATGTAATTATACACGCAGCATGGTTGACTGCCATGGTTTTGTACCAGTACATATACAATAACAGCCTATGGATCTGATATATTGACAGCCTCTGTTGTCATCATTTTGATAAAAACCTATAAATATATATACATAAACATAACTTTATTTGAATCCTTCTCCAAGTGTACATACTTGTCTTAAGATTACAATTCTGCTCTTTCATATTATATACTTTCCAAGCATTTGATTGCTGCAGAGTCCTCTTTTATGCACACGATTTTTTATACAGAGTCTGTCCCAGAGTTTGTAGACATCCACAGGTTACAACAAATCTGGAGAAGGCATGTACAAGTCACTATAGCTGAGCAAAAGATCACGGCACTGTCAGCTGTGTATACACTAGTGAACAGTGACATCACATGCTTGTACATGTTGACTAGTGGCAGTTTGCAGCAGTAACTAACTTTGAGAGAAGCAACAATTACAAATATTTAAACATTTAAATATAGTCTAAAGTTCAGCAAACAAGCACCCCATTGTGAGGACTGAAACTGAGGTCACATGGCAGATAGTCTAGGTATAAAGAGATTACACAAATGAATAAATTGCCCACTCTAAACTCTGAATTCTGTATGAGTGTAGATGAAATGATTTCAATTTTCATCAGTAATGTATCATATTCATTTGATGGTGGTAGATATTTGATAGTCAGCCAATCTTCAAAGACCAATCTATTTACTTCCATCAATGTAAATGAGAAGGATATGAGATCTGTGGGTTGTCCTATGTTTATTTATGTCTAATCAACGATAATAAATCGCTATTTATTTATATCTTCTAAATTTGTGGGGACATGCATTCTGTCATGTCCCATCCTCTGCTGCCAAATTTTAAAATTTTAACACTCAGCATCTCCTAGGTTTTGAAAATGGAACCTGGTGACAGCTTAGGGACGTTCCATATCACTTGCAATCTACAGGTAGCAGTGTAGGGAGATTGCCAAGAATATATTTTGCAAAAGTTTTAGATTCTGAGTTATGTTTTTTGCTATTGTATAAAAATATATTCTATGAAACTCAACGTCCTTTCCTAGGCATAAATATCGATATATGCACAGAACTCTTGCAAATGTGAATGATGTTCATCTTTTTTGCACTGTTTATTGAAAACACAAACAAACCAAAAACACTTATATATATTCTTCACTTTTTTAATGTTATTTACTACATCCGTCACAATAGCTTCATAGCATTTTTGCAAATGTCATTATCTTTTTCATTTGTAATTGCAAAGCCATAGTCATTGAAAGCTAAAATACATACATAGTTTTCATGCTTCAGCAACTGATGTTTCCTTTTTGGATACTTGAAAACAATCTACATATAAGCTTTTGTAATGTTATTCATAGTTTACAAGTATTGATAGATACATGGCTTTCCAACATTTCAAATGTCAATATTTCGTTCATGTCTATGGTAATCAGCTATAGTCTTTGCACTTGATTCTGATCAGCTGATCTGGTTTATGTTCTCTTGTCTCCTGGTTTGAAGTTCAACAACCTTGCAACACACTTCGTTTGTGTAGAGTTGCTCTCCAAATGATGTTTGCTTTAGTGCCCTTGTCGTTTCAATAAAAGCATTGTAATAGTTTTCAGTATTTCCATGTGCTAAAACACGGTTTATATTGTTTCTAACATTGAAAATGCAATGGTGCATAAAATTAGAACTCAGATAATCACTAATGATCTTTCTCATATACGAAAGTCATTATTTTCATGTATATGTCTATTTTCCTTCCCAAACTAGTTTCTTAGCTCTGTGGCTTCGTACTTAGATATTTTTGCCTTTACTCATTGCTGTTAGCTTAGATCTAGGCTCTTCTAAGGCATTCCTACTTTGTATTAAACTGATGGTACTTCTTTAGTTCATTGACCTACTTTTCTGGTCATTTGTTGGACAAATAAAATTATCTTATTTTTAAAAAATGGGCTTTTGGTAGCTTCATTTGGCTCTATATAGAGTATTACATACCTATGTACAGTATTACATACTCATATTTCCATGAATGGCAATATTTTGATCTTGTATTTTTCCCTCAAAAAACATCGAACGTTAAAAAAAAAACTGGAATCTCTTCACGCCAATGTTAAAGGAATTCCTTATAAGTGGACATCTTGCAGGTTTGCAATCTTATTATTAAAATGCTAATGTGTTTGTTATCTTGTGCTGCTGCTTTTTCTACTATCTATATAATGCCGTTCACTAACTAATCTACTCTGTTTTCTTTCCTATATGCAGTGATGCAGTTGGTGAGAACTGGAGAGACCCTTTTTGAAGCTCATTCTTTTTGAAATAGCATGAAATCCCAATCTCAGCAAATCAACCATATCTTCAGAGCTTTGCTCGGATCTTGGTGGCAGTACTAGGCTACACATATACCAAACAGGTGTGGAAGGATGTCACAAATTTTCATAGGATCAGATCTGTGCTGGGAGCCAGAGGCAGACATAACAGTTTTGAAGGACAACCTGTGCAACTTCTGGTTGCTGCATTTTTAAATTTTGTCTTTGGATACAATTTTGTGTTTTGCAGATGTTAGTTACTCCACTGATATGTGGACAGTTGTGTAACCTTTTGGATATGCAGATGAATCATATTTGTAACCTTCTGTAACAATTTTCGAAATGCATTAAATTGAAAGGTACTTCTAATTGCAAGTAACCTTGTGTAACAGTTTTTCCAAATGCATTAAATCCATTGATGAATCATTTCCAATTGTTTTTCCTCTGATGAAGCATTTATAATGACTTTTCCTCTGAGGAATCTTGTGCAATTATTTTTCCTTTTTAATTCACTTGAATGTTTCAATTCTAGTAGTTTGACAGGTAGGTGAGGATAAAAAAAACCTTTTTCTATATTGATTACCATGTAGCCTTGGATCTCTGGTGTACTTTAGTCACACTTCAGGGAACATCGTGGCATGGAAAGACACAAGAAACCTTGATATGTTGCTTGGGAATATGTATTAAGTGACTTAGAAAATTCATTAGAGACTTGATCTTGTCATATTTTTAGTGTCATGAAGGAAACAACTATGCAGATCATGATATCAAGATTAAGAAGTCATAACAATGGAAAACTACCAATCAATGCATTTGTACTTGGATTTCTCTCGTCATGAAATATTGCAATCCATATGAATATGCAAACATGAGTAAAGAAACAACAGAGGGTATCAACAGTAGAAGAGGGCCATGCAGTGAGCAAAGGAGCAATTTTGTTTGAACATCAGTTAAGGGTTTCATTATACTGGCAGTGATCCAGCAATTAGGGGACACATGCATGGATAAAGGAGTCCATTATATTTAGTCAACATACTAGGTGCAACTTTAGTTAATTGACTATCTTATTTTTAGATTAACAACAGTGCTTGTGAAGTGGGGTTATCTTTGGGATATGTACATGTATATCATATATTTACTTGATCTAAGAGATATTGCATGCTCACAATAGAATTTGCACTCAAGTAGTCTAACAAATGTATACACTTAAGATTAATTAACATTTGAAAAAGTGTAGTGAGTGGGCAGCATGCACACTATCCCAATTTTACTTCAAGCTAGATGTCCCCTTAAATAATTGCTTTTTCTCGATGATTGTATCATTCTGGTACATATTTCTTTGGGACAAATTTTTATATATTATTAAGTCACTTTCATAACAAAATTGGTTCTTAATTTGTTCGATTCCAACTTCATTCACATGCTTACTTCATGTTAAGTATGT
Source organism: Larix kaempferi (assembly GCA_027924585.1). Classification (NCBI taxonomy): domain Eukaryota; kingdom Viridiplantae; phylum Streptophyta; class Pinopsida; order Pinales; family Pinaceae; genus Larix; species Larix kaempferi. The sequence continues at coordinate 9,223,143 of BSBM01000072.1, read as the reverse complement.
GTCGTGACAATAAAACACTGTTATTATTAAAAAGGGTAGTACTGTAAAAAAAATATCATGTTTAGTTGGAAAGTTATCGTAGCATTTTCCAAAGAGTAGTATTTTTTTGTCATAGGGAGGATCACATTGGGTGTCTGATGTATTTATACAAATTTTGAATATGCTTCCTTTTTGGAGCAGGTATGCAAAATGTTTGCAAAGAATTCATGTCAAGTCGGACCTGTTAGTTATTTTCAAACAAGTTCACTTTTTTTATAAATAATAACTTCAACCTTACACCATAGTTTGGGCCTTGAGGGACCTGTAAATTTTGTTTATTGAAGACCAATCTAAGTCCCATGGTATTTAGAAAGTTGGGAGGGGGTTACTCTTCTTACCTAACCAACATATAAAGAAGACTTGGTAGGTTGAAATCCAAACACAAGAGTAACAACGGAATAAACTATGAAAGATTCAAATGTAGAATGAAAACATGTATTAGGCTTGTTAAAATTGAGGTTTGTCAATTCTACAAATATGAGTGTTAAGGAATTAGCACATTGAAGACATGTTTCAAATTTACGAAGATTTTGCCAAAATTGAAAGCAAGTTATTTTGCAAGAGATGGCATGATATACAAACAAGGAGACATCTATTTTGGTCATTTCTAGCACTATCTTCAATGTTGCTTGACCAACAAGAGACCTAAATTTGCATGTTGATTTTAGTGTTTATGATGTAGAAATTTTGGCATAGAACATTCATGTCTAATTATTGATTGATTTGACATTACGACACTTGATCACGTCCTTTCCAAATTTCATAATAAAGGTATATGGTGCAAACTTGAAGGTGATAGAAACAAAGAATAACAGTGTTGTTTCCTAAATAGTTTTTCAGTAAATAGCATACTTTCTTGGATTGAGCATGTGTTATTCATGAAATATTTTGGGCATTACATTGGAGGGTCAATTTCCCTTTTGTAGATTTTGGACACTACAGATTTCAGAACATTCCTAAATTGTTGGAAAATACATAAAAATTGTATGTTGGAGAGATTCATGTTTCAAATATAGATATCTTGAGCACATGGTATTCATGGGAGAATTTTGGTATTAATTGGAGGGTCAATTCCTCTTGTATATTGTGGGCACTACGAACATTCCTATAATACTGGGAAAAACATAAAAATTGTAAGGTGGAGAGATTCATGTTTATATACATATCTTGAGCATGTGTGATTCATGGAAATTTTTTGGCATTACATATTAGGTTCAATTCTTCTTTTGCAGATTTTGGGCACTACACATTACAAAACATTCCTAAAATGGTGGAAAAAACATAACGATTGTAAGGTGGAGAGATTTCGTTTATATAGATATCTTGAGTATGTGTTATTAGTGAAATATTTTTGGCATTACATTAGAGGTGAAATCCTCTTTTGCAAATTTTGGGCATTACACTTTACAGAACATTCCTAAAATGTTAGAAAAAACATGAAAAATGTTAGGTGGAGAGATTCATGCTTATATGGATATTTTATTTTTGGATAAATTAAATATCCTATGTTTATTTATAATTTTTATTAATATCTTTGTTTTTAATAGATTAAAATTAAGGTGATTCTATGTGACTTAACTGTGAAAGAAGGATACATGTTGAATTTCTTATGGGAAAACAATGTTCAACTTTTTGTGGGCAATGTGAAAGCTGAAATCCATTTTCCTAAAATACTTGCACAAGGTACAATTTTACCTATGTTTTTGTGGAGCTATCCAATGATTATGTTCAATTGTAATAGAGTAAAACGAATAACCTTTTGCTACACAAACAAATATATATTAATTTATTAATAACATTAACATATTGGCCACTAAGTCGAATTTATATTTATTTTACACTAACACCCCCCTTAATCTTGACTTGGGAACAAGGAAGGGATATTACTATTATCCCTCCTCAATGATAACTTTATCCCTCCCAAGCAAAGTGTGAAATTTAACAAATTTAGCTTTTGTCAAGGATTTGGAAAAGATCTTTGTAGTCATATACTTAGTGTGACAATATTTCATATGAATGATACTTGATGGTAAGAAAGTTGAAGGGTACCAAATCATAACAAGGTACATACAAGCTCTCATCTAAGACTACGTTTTAGAATAACAGACTACAAAAACCCAAAAATATTCACATAAACCTCTACAAAATTTCAAAGCAAACGAAGGTTTCAACAAATAAACTCTTGCACAAGTAATCAAATATTGGGAGCACAATACCACAATGTTGTTAAAGAACAATCTCCAAAAATTGACAATGATGATGGCAAGAGCATGTCATTAGCAACCCTTCCAATCCAATTCCATATTTTCATACTCCAAAATTTGAGCCTGACTAAAGTCATTAGAAAACAGGATCAATTCTGATGTTAATCCTTTGATAGTGTCAATTTCCTTGAATATTATCATGCAAAAGAACATCCCATAGTCTACAATATCGCCAGCCAAAATGTTAACACCTCATATTCTTACCAATACTCTACAACAACCCATACAATGGTAAAATAGGCAGGTTAGGAAGCCTCACTTAGGGAAGATTGGACCACAATTTCGGCATCACTGCAATCAACATCGGCATGAGACAGAAGAGACTCAATTCTTTCACTAAGCTTTTCAAGGGCAGCGATCTCTGGGCTTTTGGAGGGGTGGACTAAGGAGGAATCCACAGAACAAGCCCCCAGTTCAGCCACCCCACTAGAAATTGACCTGTAAGAACTATTGTTCGAGATATTTGAAGAGGAATTGAAGCTTGGGGAGAACTAAGAAAGGCTCACCTGAGCCATTTATCATATATATGCAATGGCTTCAGGGGCTAAACAAGATTCATTGCTAGTATCAAGGGCTCCCGAGATAGATTTAGCAAAATTCACCTTAACAAACCTTCACACAGATCCACAAATTTATCTAATCTTTCTGGAAAGAACATGAATGAATACATACAAAAGGCTTTCAGGATTACACAGTGTTCATTGCTAGGGTTTCAACGCTTCCCGAGCTAGAATCAACGCAATTCAGTTTCATAGCTTTTCATACAGATCATTAGATTTGTCTAAATTTGCCAGAATCAATAAGAATGAAAACATACAAAAGGGTTTCGAGGCTGAAAATTACTGCAGGACTTCAAGGGTTTTATAGATAGGAAAAAAAGTCAGCAGAAAGAAAGAAAAAAATGAAAACATACAAAAGGGTTTCAGTGCTGAGGATTGAACATCATTTCTCGGGTTTCAGCGCCTGATTTAAAAAATACTTCAAAAGAACCTCATCGAAATCCCTTCCACCAAGAGATCTGTCCAAAGCATGGGCCAGGATCTTCACCAGGCCTTTTTTAAAAGCAACAACACAAACCTGCATACTAGCATGCCCAATATCAACAAACACAACGTTTAATGGATCATTTTTCGGCAAATCAGTCTTGTAAAGACCGTAAGCCAAAGCAGTGGCCATGGTCTCCTGCATCAAGCAAAGGGGATTTAGGTTAGCAATGGTGGCGGCATCCAAAAAGGCTCTTCTTTAAAGATCTATGAAATAAACCGGTATAGCAATACAACAATCAACAACCTTCATTTTCAAATTCGTCTTTGCAATTTGCTTAAGGTTTGACAAAATCATGGCAAGAATCTAAGTCGGGGTAAAAGCACGGTTATCTGCAAAGTACCGTGCATGAATCTGCACAACTCCGTTGGCCCTTCATCGACAGCGAACAACAAGCTCTGCTCATCCCTCTGCACCTTGGGATCACGGAATTGCTTCCCGATCAACTGTTTAAACTGGGAGACAGCATTCTTCGGATTCATCAATGACGAAGCAGCCCTGGCCGTTCCAATAAACCGCTGCTTCTCTCGGAGACAGACCACTGCAAGGTTTCCCTCTTCGATTCATCATTAAGCATGACGCAATGCCACGCTGCCGTCCCCACCTGCAAACACCATACCACATGACACCTCACCTGCAAACACCATACCGCACCTGCACACATCATACCACACGACACAGGGAGGATGACGCAACAACGCCACCGCGTCCTGGGGCACAGAGCCCCAGGACAACGTCACCCTGTACACCACCAATGAGAAAGCAGTTAAATATATTTTTTAAAATTTCAAATAAATAAATATTGTTTAAACTATACTATAACTTTAGCTAAATAAAAATCAAAATTTATAAGTGAAGATTAATCCAACTTCTCGATTTATATATGTCAAGGACATAATAACAACGAAAAAAAATGGATGCAATCACTTTGATTTATGTTTTAAACTTATATATATATATATATATACGAATCTAAAGACGAATCTCAAACCAACCTATCAAGAAATTCGAATTATGATCGAATCCATGGTTCTTGATTTCAAATTCGAACCATATGACTTAGGTTAATGGTGCCTGCTATTACTTTATCAAAACACTCAAACAATTCCAGTGAGAATAAAGGATTGCTATATCATTTTATTTACATGAATCTATCAAATTATATAATTTAATTTAAGTATTTTCTCCATCCATTTTAAGATGTGAAAACAGGATAATAAAAATTATAAGTACTTAACTAAAATTAAACAGTAATTTTGAATAATTTTTATTATTATTATAATTAAGTAACAATTATAAATATTTAAAAAATATTATTTTCCCACAATCATGACATTCTATTTACATGAATCAATTACTTTATTTTTCAAAACTAGTATTTCTTGTTCTTCCCATTAAGAAATGTAATCCATTCACCCAATAAAAAATGGAATATACGAAGTAACACTATCTAATATACCTAAAGGCTGATAACTTGGATTCGAAAAAATGCAAAATCTGTACATCTAAGGAATCTTGAAAATGTACATCAACCAATGATTGGGTTGTAGGGAAATTGAAAACCACAAATCTTCCTTAATTCCAGATATGTATCTACAATGAAGTCAATAATACATTACATAAATTGCTCATTGTTTGAGAAATTTTAATCCAATGGAAAATGTATGCAACTTATAGTATATTCCATGCCACTACAGACCCTTCAAACCAATGCTCTTTCTTAAATCCTTCTAGTGCATGTGCCCCATTTCTCTTGCCCTAAAACCACTCTAGAGGTCATACAGTGATCACCAATACAACATCAAAGCCCTCTTAACATCCCTCAGATGGATTCTTGAGCTTAAACCCTTCTCCCCCTTTTGATCCCTTATTGAGCTCCTAGGCCACTCTAGAAGCCATACAATGCTTACTTATGTTTTATTTTGCTCCAATAGTGCATACATAATAATACATTGCACAAGAATAATATAATAAAAACATACCACATAACCCCTTTTTGATACTCCTGCAATATTTTTGATCATTAATGAAAGGTCACTTCCAACACATTCTATAGACATAGACTTATTCCCAACTTTGACTCAACTATCGCATTCTTCACCATTTTTAGGTGATATCAATAAACAAGAGATATTACCCCCCATTTAATAACAAAATAAGTAAAATCCTTATATTGAACACTGGATATTTATAGCAACCTTTTAACAGAAACACGCCTTCTCGCAGCCATCTCTTTTGCATTCTATGGAGTCATCCCCCTATAGTCCTTCACATGGAGTTGGATTGGGAGGATGAGATTTGTTCACTTTTATAATGATGCACATTGCATTATCGAGGAATACCTCATCTATATCACTTCCTTATAGTTTACAAAGACAAATTGATATAACCTTTAAGTTTCACACAATAGAACAATATGTAAGTACTATCTGCAAGTGAAAAAATTATAGCCTCATCTCACTAACAACATGCATCAAGACATTGTACAATGTGTATAAGTTTCTGGTGTTTGCATTGCTAGTGATTTACCAAGGTCTTCTTTGCAAAGACACTATTTGCAAAAAGTGGTTTTTTCAGATGAACGTAAGCTTCGTGCCTTAAATTGCAAATAGTAAACCACCTATTCTAATATAGATCTTTTGCTAGATCTTGTTGGGAGTTTGTCTAATATGAACATGCAACTTTTTTCTAAGAAAGGTTACATTGGGGAATAGTTCTACTCAGTGATATTGGAGCTTTAGTAAGATCCGAGGTCCTCACCTGTGGTTTTTGGCACTGCTTCTTTGGAAGCTTTAGTGTAAATATATTTTGGAAAATGGGATTATCTTTTTGTCTATGTTTTGTCAGCTACTAAAAGATGGTTCAATTATTACCTAATTATTCTTTTTTTAATTAAAGAAGCTAAAGGATTTGAACCAAATACATACTAAGATTTTATTGTTATAGGAATACCCTTTTTTTTAAGATAAACATGTTGTAGCCTTTAAATCAAAAGTTGATGTACATGTCTCTGATCATAACAAATTACGTTAGGCAACAGGTCACATTGTTCAACATTTTCGTCATTTTGGAGTAATTCTTGGATTGCTCCTTTGTCCTTTACATCCCTTCAGATATTTGCAACAGCTAATTTGTTCTGCTTCATCCAAAATCAAAAGAACATGCTAATTCCATGATTTTATGCTAGTTTGTTTTGCTACAACAAAGACTACAACTAATGAAAAAACAAACATCAATGACAATAACTAAAAATCCAGAGAACCGCTACCTAAATACAACATTCTGAAAACTGAAACCACATTTTTCTTTTCAATTTTGGAAAGTTGGCCTCTAAATAAAGGCAACAGCATTCATAAAAACTAGAAATACACGACACAAATTACTTGCTACATGTTCTATCATCTATACTAAAGTATTTACCTAACTGGGGTTGCTACTGAAATTGACTACATCTAAAAAATGATAAATTACAATTTTCAATTGCACAAGGCAACCTATCCCTGCTTCTTTTATTGACACTCTAATCCTGTCCTCTACCTTCTTTATGTACCTGCCAATTAACAAAATCTTTGAACATGTAAAATATCTTTTCATTATAGAGTCAAATTTCCTGTATACATTTCCTTCTTCATAATATAAAATATATATACAATGAATTTGTCCTTCAAATTCCTAGATTACTTGTAAGACATTTAAGATCTTGCCACAAATTTATCCCACATTCAACGGCTTTGTTGTATGGAAGGTTGTCTGTAATAGCCAAGACATTGTAACTTCACAACTACATCTCTGACTTTAACTACTTTAAATACTTTATGCTTCTATTTTTAACATTCCTAATGCTCAAACAGTTTTCTTGGATTTTTTTATATCCCTTGTAAAATCATTAAAGGTTATGTCCCCGATCATATGCTTTTGTCCGGGACATTGCCACCTCGTGGCTCTTGTTTATGAAATAAACTTAATTTTCAAAGTCACATAACATAAGACTCATGAGATTTTTGTATAGATAAACAAGACTTTTTAAATGAATATAAAATATTATTTAAAAACTTTTATAAAAAGTATAAAAGAAAATTAATTTTATATTAATTTTTATTATATATATATTTATGAAATATACTTAATTTTCAAAGCCACGTAACATGAGATTCATGAGATTTTTGTATAGATAATCCAGATCTTTTAAATAAAAATGAATATAAAATATTATTTAAAAACTTTTATAAAAAGTATAATTTTTTTTAACGTTATATTAATTTTTATTATATATATATATATATATATTAAAAAAGGACTTGCTTAAATAAAAATAAGCTAATTTTGGAAGAAACTCAAGAATTCAAGGAATGATTTAGAAGGTAAGGAATGACCAAGGAAGTATATGCAGGATGTTAATGAATTTAAATTTGAAGTTGTGGAAGATTTTAATAAATATAAAATATTATTTAAAAATCTTTATAAAAAGTATAAATTTATTTTTAACTTTATATTAATTTTTATTTATATATATATATATTAAAAAAAGACTTGTTTAAATAAAAACAAGGGTAATTTTGATAGAAACTCAAGAATTCAAGGAATGATTGAAAAGGCAAAGGAATGACCAAGGAAGTATATGCAAGATGGTAATTATTTTCTAATATTATATTTGTATATTTTCCCCATTCCTTAGCTAAAGAATCACTCGTTAGATCTTATAAGAATAAAAAAGTGATATGAAAAGGAAAAACACATTCTGAACGCATCAGCAAGCAGCCAGGAAATCAATATACTATCTGCGTGAAAAATCATTTAAGTATCAACGTGAAAAGGAAAATGAAGATACAAAGAGAGATCGTGCTTCTTGCTGGAACATAACGTGAACTAGGAACAAAACGGTGCCATACTCTTTCACTCCTTTCAGATCGACACCACAATCTACTTAGAGAGAAATTTTTCTGTATTTATTCCACAACACTTCTCAAACTATTTCAACGTGCCATATGCTCAGATGTCAAATTTTAAAATTAACCTAAAGCCAAGAACGTATATTTCCATTGTAAATGTCATTCACCACAACCATTATTTATCCTCACCTCCCACGTGAATCTATGTAAAAGCAATTTTCGAATGTTAACATAATTAAAATTGCGTGGACTCAATTGTGAAATTTGATGTTTACGGGTTAGTAAAGGCGTAGGCAATGTATTTTGCAATTGCAATTTCACTCTATGTACTTGTTTTCTTCACTTGATATTATGAACTTGATATTATGACATCAAGTGAAAATGAGATTATTTTGTTATTAATGTTGAAACGTTATATCATGTTAGAGGATCTTTTTTATACTGGGTTAGGTTATAGAGCACTTCGTTTCACTTGGTGCAATCGAATTTTCCAAATCTCATAAATCTTCTACTAACTTTAAATTGATGTTGACAAGACATCACGAAATCTTGAAATCGTTTTAATGTTCATAAGAGTTCTGGCACTTTCCAAATCTATTTATAACACTATCAAATTGTCCCCTTCAATCAATAATGTCGTAAAAAGCCCAAATGCGGTAGAACACAAGCAAACCGTGGACGGCTGGATTCGAACCTGCGCGGGCAAAGCCCGCATGATTTCTAGTCATGCCTGATAACTACTCCGGCACGTCCACTCTACTATTAGACTTTTATTCAGGCAGACCTGACAGACAGCGCATTATTAATAAGTAAACCGTGGGCCTTGGGATTCGTGCCTGTACCTTGCCTTGTAAACTGTGCAGACTGCGTGTGAATGGACTTGGACTTCTACTTGGCATTTCGGGGTTCATTATATAGCATTGGGCGCTGCCACCTTTAAATCATTTTGCACTGCTTACCACTCAACGGTGGGGCGGTGCCCCAGTGGTAACTTGGTAAGGCGCAACGCTCATGGGGGAGACGTCCCGTGGTCTCAAACCCGTGGGCCTCTTCTTCCCGCGTTGTTTTGGCACTTGGCACATACCATATTTTAACATATAGTTTGTAGTTGGAGTGGCGGCTTTATGTGGTAACACGTTAACATTTTTTTTTAGCAGAAAAAAATCATACCAATGTTATTCAATCGAATCAAAAGGTACGGCGGCTTTATGTGGTAACACGTTAACATTTTTTTTTCCAGCAGAAAAAAAATCATATCAATGTTATTCAATCGAATCAAAAGGTACATGAAGTTTAACATCTGCCCAAAGGTCATAGAACCAGAACTTAACAAAAAAGATCTACTGATCATCACAAAGGAAGCCAGCCAAATCTAAAAAAACATAAAGTTCATGCTATTCAAAAATAAAACATAACATATATGTCTTCAAAGAGAGATGTTACTCAAAACAATTCATGGATCCCTGATCCAAAACTTGTGAATTTAGAATTTCTTCCCAAGAAAGTACCCCACAGGCACCATTTAAAGCTTGCTTCGAAAATTTATCAGCCAAGAAATTGTGCTGCCGATAGATATGCTCAAATGAGATATTCCTGAAAAGATTAATAACAACTTTGATCCTAATACATCAGTGTACTAGAGATAAAACTTTAAGATCATAACCACCCTGAGCCCACTTGATGGTGACCTTGGAATCCCCAAAGATCTTCAAATCATCTATTCCAAACAGACTGACCACTTTTAGAATACACCATAAAAAAAGAAGTTTCGCTTTCATATTTGAACCATTTCCACAATTCAACTTTAGAGAAAAATAATGAGAAGTATTTAGAAAGATTGCACCTCCAACAACACAAAATACCATTTTAAACTGCCCCGTCAAAAACTAAAACCAGGCAATTGAAAAGAGGATCAAAGGCTCCAATACGCTTGATCACTACCGGCTTGAAAAGAGGATCAAAGGCTCCAATACGCTTGATCACTACCGGCTTCTTATTTATATAGGCATATAGTTTCAACGGTATTAATATGTGATGGCATATCGTTTAAACGTTATAACCTTTGCTCAAATGTTATAATATAACCTTTGTCCCACGTTATAATATGTGATATGGCTTAATGTGATATGCTCCACGTTATAACATGCTTGGATAAGGTTTAAGCTTTATTATATGGTATGTGCATATTATATGGTTTATAATATGGTTCAAAATAGATACCATGGCCCCCCATTTTACATCTTTGCAAAATGAAGCTAAAGGTTGCCTAACTAAGGTCTTGGGTTCGATTCCCAAAGCTTCAAAGCAGTTATGTAACCCAGGCCGGGAGTTAGGAATATTAACTTTATGGAATAATCTATTTTGCTAGATTTAGCAGCATTTACATAACCCAAAGGTTCAATATTATTTGCGCTATGCGGCGGGTTAGGTATCGTTATATTCTGAGTAATAGAGTCGAGCTGGTTTGCCCGAGTGGTTAAGGGGGAAGACTTAAGATCTTCTGCACATAAGTGCGCGTGGGTTCGAACCCCACAGCCAGCATGTTTTCAATTGACTTCGTGTGTTTTAATAAAAAATGATGGGCTCGAACTTACCTCTATCCAAAAATAGCAAATGTTTGACTATCGAGCATTATCTTTTAACATCTAGATTTGGTCAATTGAGTTTTACATTGCTCGAACTGGTCTAGGTGGATTGGTAGATCTCTGGGCTCTGGAAAAACCTGTAAACAGGTATTTGACAGAAATATGAAGACTAACAGGAAATAGTGGACTGTGATATGGAATTGGAATTTGGAGCTGAGCTGCTAGCACAAGTGAAGCCATAATCTGAGGAATGGAAGCATAAAAAACTAAACAGAGCAGAAGACAGGATGCAAAAGAGAGAAGCAAGACAGGCGACCTACTTCTCCCACACCACCCATGAGAAACCAGAGAGCTCAATCTACAGTGGAAAGTAGATTGTGATGGCTTAATGTTAGCAAGAAGCACAAAATAATGCTACGTCTTTTTAATTGTCAAACTCGCCAAATTGAAACCAAGCTTCAAACTTACAAGCCAATACCGATTCCATTATGTCAATGCTCTGGCTCTTGGTTGTGGTGTACTACAGAGAATACAGTTTATGATGTAATGCAGTGATGTAATTGTTCTACTCCTTAGTAGAATCGAAGGAGTGGGTTCAAATCCCATTCTTGACCGTTTATAATTTTCTTGTTAGGGTTGCAGGGCATGGGTTCGAATCCCATTCTTGACAGTTTATAATTTTCTTGTTAGGTTTGCACCTCAACTCCAAACTTTAAGCATGGGTTCCAATCCCATCCATGAGAGTTGATATTTTTCTTATTGGGGCTCCACCTAAAGTCCAAATTGAAACGTTTTCGAAGCAAGTCTAATTTAAATGATTCAGTTTTAGTACGAAAGGGAAGCTTGATGCCATGGGTTCGAATCCCATTCTTGACAATTCATAATTTAATTTTTAATAATGGCTCCACCCCACGTCCATACTTTCGGCATGGGTTCGAATCCCATTCTTGACCATTCATAATTTGTTATAATGGCTCCAACTCAACTCCAAACTTTCGGCATGGGTTCGAATCCCACTCTTTAGAACCCATAAAGTGATTTGGTTTACATAATTATTTTGGTCAATTAGCCCGTTTGCATGGCCCTTTAACATAGTCGCTTTGACCGAGTGGTTAAGGCGTGTGTCTGCTAAGTACATGGGATTTCCCCGCGAGAGTTCGAATTTCTTAGGCAATGTTTGCTTTACGGGATTTTAATTTCCCTCTTCTATAGGACTATTATATGTGTTTTTTGTAAGTGCTAAGTTGCTATGTCATGTGTACGATGTTTACGATTACTCATGCGTAAGAAGTAGACTCAACTTCTCTTTTGCCATTGGTTTGAGGATGATAGTGACAAACATTTTGACCATGATATTTATGGGCGCACATGTGTCAGGGTTCTAAGTCGAGCTCAAAACGTTAAGCTGTGATCGATTCTTGTTCTTGTCTTCTGCTGCCTTGTCTTTTTGTCGGGCGCTCATTTGGTCGGCGCGCTTGCGTTTGCCAGTGGACTCATTTCTTTGGGCGCACCTCCGTTGGGCTTCCAAGGCGAGGTCCTCCTTGGGCGTACATGTGTCGGGCTTCCAAGTCGAGCTCAAAACGTTAAGCCGTGACCGATTCTTGTTCTTGTCTTCCGCTGCCTTGTCTTTTTGTCAGGCGCTCACTTGGTGGGCATGCTTGCATTTGCCCGCGGAATCGTTTCTTTGGGCACACCTTTGTCAGGCTTCCAAGGCGAGCTCCTCCTTGGGCGCACATGTGTCAGGCTTCCAAGTCGAGCTCAAAACGATAAGCCGTGACCGATTCTTGTTCTTGTCTTCCGCTACCTTGTCTTTTTGTCGGGCGCGCTTGCGTTTGTCGGCGGACTCGTTTCTTTGGGCACACCTCCGCCGAGCTTCCAAGGCGAGCTCCTCCGCCGGGCTTCCAAGGCAAGCTCCTCCTTGGGCGCACATGTGCCGGGCTTCCAAGGCAAGCTCCTCCTTGGGCGCACATGTGCCGGGCTTCCAAGGCAAGCTTCTCCTTGGGCGCACATGTGCCGGGCTTCCAAGTCGAGTTCAAAACGTTAAGCCGTGACCGATTCTTATTCTTGTCTGTCGCTGCCTTGTCTTTTTTTCGGGCGCTCACTTGGTGGGTGCGCTTTCGTTTGCTGGCGGACTTGTTTCTTTGGGCGCACCTCTGTCGGGCTTCCAAGGCGAGCTCCTCCTTGGGCGCACATGTGTCGGGCTTCCAAGTCGAGCTCAAAACGCACCTATTAGATCAGTTGGTTAGAGCGTCGTGCTAATAACGTGAAGGTCGCAGGTTCGAGACCTGCATAGGCCATCTGCTGTTATTGTTGTTTTATTAATATTTTGTTCTTTCGTTTGTTCAATCGTAAATTGCTTTGTCTCAAAACATTAATAAAGTATTGTTGCAAAATGAAACGTCTAGAACAATTACCAATAGCGACTAGTACAAAGATGGCGGTAGAAACTTCACCATATTTTTCAATACATATTTGAAAGTTACATTGAACATATTTTGGGATTGCCTCAAAAACCTAACTAACACCTGAACTAGCATAATGAAAGATCAATTAATGTTAACTAACACCTGAACTAGCATTACCTCACTAGTAGACATTGAAAATACATTCATATAAAAGGCAACTCAGCATTGGTGTCATAGATTTCTGAAGGGAAATTGTTGCCATTTTTCAGCATATACTAAATTCTGATTCGACGGATAGGTTGCACCTGGGTTGGGAAAATGAAATATAAAACAACGCAAAGAAACAATGAAATTCAATGTATTAAGTCATCAACTTTAAAAAACATATAGGTGTTCATGTATATTAATCAAAGTTATTATAAAAGAGTCAAGGATACGGTGGTCCGTTGGTGGGTGGGGATAGATGGATTTCATTCCATCCACCTAGGTTCAATTCCATTGAGACATCTTTTGGCTTGGATGACCGGCTGACGATTTGCTTGACCTACCACCCAAAGGGGGTCATGTCATTAAAATTGTTAGTTATTTAATGATTGTAATAAATTAACAAACTCTATTATTTTCTTTGTAATTATGTTTCTGAGATTAAGATAGGCCAAATATTGTGTGGATGGTTCTATCCATCGAATCAAAGATTTATTTATGTTGGAAAGATTTATATATTTGTATGAAGAAGAATGTAGGGTGGAGTTCTAGGGGCTCAAGAAGGAGAGCTATGAGACAGTTTAAATTGTAAGCCCATTGGGCAATATTTCCTGTAGCTTTATTTATCAAAGATTTCTGTGTTTTTAATATTAGATTTGTATCTCTTAATCCTTTCACTCCTTTTCTTCTTACTCAAATGAAATGGTGTTTGATGGAGTATCCATTAATAGCATGTATTTTATGGATTCCTGAAGCAGCAAAGTATCTATCATGATTGTCCATATTTTACAAGTTTAATTTGTGTATTTGTATTCATGGTTAGGGAGTATTTCTAATCATGCAGTTTGTAGTGAGTAATGCATTCATGTGCTTCTCAATTCTTCTATCCATTCACTTTCTTATCTGTGGTGTCTAATATTGAGTTCACATACCTTTGATCTATGATGCTATATAGGAGACTCCATGCCCAATGGCCCTGAGTATTAATATACCTCTCTCCTTTCTTGCTTAGTCCACATGAGCTACCAACATCTTAATTTATACAAATAATCACTCATATTTTAAGATGTGCTAGCCATGCTCCTTTTGCCGTCAAGGTGCATCTTTTAGCACTAACATCTTCTTGTGTCGTTGTCAGGGATTCAGGGAGCGGAGGAATGAAGACATACTTCCCTGGGCTGTACAACAATGACTACGACTAGTTCTTGATGGTGAACAAGGACTAGTGATAGAAGTGACTGTGATCATTCACCTGGAAAATCCATGAAGGAAGAATCTATAGGCGACTTCACCGATTAGAAATTTAAAGGCAATGGAATCTATTCTAGCTTAGAGGTATGCATTTTGTGATTTTTCCAATGTACCTGGTTTTCCCAATCCTGAGCCTGGTAGAGAAGAATGGGAGAGTTGTCTTCCAAGGTTTAGGGGAGATGTTTGAGAAGTCCATGCTGAGCATTTACTAGATTTTCATGAGTGCATGCATAAGCTCGGTGTTGTTCACCAGGATGTCTTGATGAAGATGTTTAAGTACTCTTTGGAAGGGAATGTGTGTAGATCTCTTCCTGCTGCTAGTGTTACTTCATTAAGAGATTTTCATGTTGTATTCAACTCTTATTGAAGATGTTTAGGTACTCTTTGGAAGGGAATGTGTGTAGATCTCTTCCTGATGCTAGTCTTACTTCATTGAGAGATTTTCATGTTGTATTCAACTCTTATTGTAAATAAAGATACTCTACTGATTTCATTTATGAAGAGTGTTGTGTGGAATTTGATCTCTTATACAAAGAATCTACAAATTATACAAATCAAGATGCTTGTAAAAAGTAAATTGTTTTAAAAGACAGTATTCCTCACAATTCTTAAGAGGGTTTTAATGGTCTATATAATGATGTGCTTTCACAAGACACTGGAGTAGGCGCATATAAGCAATTATTTCTTGTTGAAAGTTTTATTGTTTATGATAAATGTGAGGATGTGCTTACTCCAGTGGAAATTCTATTTGAAGGCAGTGATGCAACTTGCAGCAATCTTTGGTTTTTCAGGAAAATGAGATTGACATCAGCAATATAGTAAAAGATACTAGGAGAATCTAATTTTCAGTCGGAGCAGGAAACATAAGTATTTAATGAAAGCATGGTTTCTTTATATTTTTGTGATCCAGTAGCTACTTATTTGGAGGTGTTTATTAGCTCAAGTTATGCATCCTTGTTTAGCTGTAAGTATGGATATCAGGTTTATGATGATTTGCCATGGTATAGAATTTTATTTACTCTGGTCAAAGGCATGGAAGAAATCCATTGTATGAGACAATTGTTGGATGTTTGATATCACTTGAGTAAACTATTTCAAATGGATAAAAAATGTAAATAAATAAGCTCATTGTCTAAGCATTTATTTTTAGTCGATATATAGTACATTAGATGGTTAATAAATGACTCCATAGCCCAATGGAGACACTTGTAAATACCTTTTTCAGTTTTCAGTTTGGCTTTTAGTATGCACGAGGTTTTTTTTCCAAATGAATAGAATGACTTGCAGGTTGAAATGGATAAGGAAGGCACATGGTTGGGTTTGCATGTTCTTAGTGACTTGTAGGGAGAGCACTATCCCTAGTCGGAGTCATAGTATCGTTTTGCAGGTCGGACAATCTAAATGTTGGCCTTTATGTTCAATATCATAAACTCTAGAAATTACAACATCATCGGTCTAGAGAACCTCCTTCTCTTTCCATGTTCTCTTCTCTACCCCGGAGTGGCCCTGGAATGGAAGTAATATCTACTAAGGGCAATAGGTCCTTCATCCCTGGAAGGAATCTTCCAGATGTTCCCTTTAGACAGTTCTCCTCAGATGGCATGATAAAGAAATAATTTATGCCATATAAATCCTCTGCAACAACAGAGACTGTCTCTGACGAAATGAAACTCGCAAATTTTGGAAATTTGCAACATCATCTCACAGCACAGAATTTGGATGATATAGCCATGAATATTATATAGCTAAAGCATATAATGAAAGAAGAGCACGAAAAGATTTCGTTGCTCCAAACTAAGCTTGAACTTCTGGATCATCTGTTGCATGATACAAAAGAAATAAAGTCTGTTATTTCAACAACTCATATTAAAACTGAGAAATGACTGGATGTCTTGGGAAGGATTGTTAACTAAAACCCAAGATTTGAAAAAGAAAGCTGCTCCAGTCAGCCAGACAACAATGTCCCTTGCAATGAAAGAACACCAGAGACAGCACTCGAAAAGTTACTCTTTCGGGTTGCTGAGTATCCAAGATGAGGACGATAGACCAGAGTTTTCTTTTGGTAAAGATGAGGAAGAATTCCAAGAAATTCATAGCCTAGTCACCCAATTTCATAGCATGCCTCTTGCTTTATCTGAGAAATATTTGGCTATGATGGCTTTTCCCACTAGACAAGAGAATACCCAAACCACTTTCGGAATCAGTCAGGAAAGTGGGTCTTCCTCTTTTCTAGGTCCTCCTCCTCCTACTTTTGATACCCATATGCAAGATGCCTCCTCTACACCTTCTCACAAATTCCATTTTGGAATAAATGGAATGAACAATCTTATGTCACAAATGCCTGAACAGACAGTTCTGAATATTCAATGTCAGTCAAGGGAAGAAGTTAAGTCGGCCATACAGCTTCTTGGTCAGTGGGTTTTGTATAAAAAGACCCAAGATACTAATATATCTGGACAACAGTTAAGTTTACAGTTGATTGCTGGATTGTCTGGCCTAGCCCATGAATGGTGGTGATGGCTACCTCAAGAAGCAAAAGATGAAATTCTAAATGCAGATGATGCAGACCAACAGATACTGCAAGCCTTGGGAAAAGAATTCTATGGTCCTGATGATAAAGAAGACTACGAACATTTAGCTTCTTTTTTTATGTCCGCCAGAATATGTGGCTTAAGTCAAAGTGAGAAATAATTATGCTATATGCAGAATCTCCTTATATCGTCTGGTAAATCAGGTGAACCAGCGTATTTGAAGCACTATCTCCGAAGTTTCCCTGGTCATGTTCCAGATGTTGTGGAACAATTTCTGAAAGATAAGAAAATAACTCTTCGAGGACTTTCATTATCCCAGCTCCATGCTTTCATCATGGAAACCTGGCAAGAACATTGCCTTGAAAAAAGAGTCAGTCGAGATTTTAAAAGGCACCAATCCATGTATTCCCCTAGTTTTTGTAAAGATGTGGCAAAGATGCCAGATTGGGGATGTGGTGCTTACAATTGAGGGAATTTCGGCAAAGAATCCTACCACTGTAAACCAAAAAAGAAAGGATTCCATACAAGCGCCCCTAGATTTCATCCTCCCAAAGCTTATAAGCACAAGGATCATAAGCCTTATCATAAGAAATCTTGTTGCACTTTTTATCAGAAAGCTTTTGTCTGTAAAAGGTCTGAACGAGCAGATAAAGAAAACTGTTTCATTTGCAGTAAGAAAGGGCATTGGGCAAGTAAATGTCCACAAAAGAAATCCAAGCCTAAGCTTGCAGCATTTTTCGCCCAACTAGATCCATCCTGGTGGGATCTTTGCTCCTGTACATCCGACCAATATCCTTTGGGTGAAATTATATTTCTCCCCGAGGAGAATTCTTCTGATTCAGATTCTTCCATCCAATTAAATAAATTTGCTCCCTCCAGTTCGGATTCTTCCTCCTCTGACTCCGATTGTGCTTCGGAAGTAAATTTAGGGGGGTGTGAAGGACCTCCATATTTTGATTTTTCTTGTTTTATGTTTTCGGCTTCAGCTAAACCATCTCCTCAACAACAAATAGCTTCAATTGATCAACAACTCTTAGAAATTCTTGTTTTTGAATATATTCTCAGAAGAGAATTAAGAGAAGAAAAGCAAAGATTTTTGTCATTACTAAAAGAAAGAAAAAATCAATCAGAAGAGAATAACCTTGCATTCTACAATCCTGCAGATTTATACAAACACTATCCTGTAGAACACAAGGATAGACAACAGTTTAGACAAGACAAAGAAAATCTACTCAGATTACAAATCAAGGAAAAGCAGAGTTCCCTTCGAAAGCTTGTAAGGGAAATCGATGACTTAAAAGGACTACTTGAGGGAACAGTCCGGGAAAAAGATCAGCCTTCTGATGATGAAATGAGCAGGCAGTATGAAGAAGCTTTAAAGAGCCCAGAGCATAATGAGGATTTCCCTAAAAAAGATTCCCATAATAGTCTCACAATGTTTCCAGAACCATCCTTAGGACTTTTCACAGGTCCTGAAATGTATATTCAAGTTTTGTTTTGTCCTCTAGAGTTCAAATCTTATAAGATGGATTGCATGATTGATTCAGGATGTCAGATGAATCTAGCAAAAGGTGGTGCAATCCCCTCATTTTACTGGGAAAAGGATTCAGATCATGGAGTTTCTATAGAAGGAACCCCTGTACAGCTTTTAGGTAGAGTAGTAGATTTCCCCATTCAAGTAGGTAGTTGTCTAAACGCTTTATCTTTGAATAGATTAGATAGCATAAAAGATGACTGTATTCTAGGTTCAGAGTTTCTGAATAGAGTCAGCCCTATCATTGTGGATACAAAGAAAATGTTCTTTACTTGCACCATAAATGGAAATTTGATCTCCTGTCCCCTATCCTTTGAAGATCAATCGAAATGCAAGAACCCTTCTAAGAAAACAAACCTTAATCCAAACATTGCCGAACTGTTCAAAATGTAAAGATGCATTGCTTATGCAGAAATGCATAAGGAAAAAGCCTTGGCCGAGATCTCTGCTAAATTAGAAAAGAATTGCACTTCAGAAAGCCCTAATGCTTTTTGGACCAGAGAGAAATATTTTGTTTCCCTTCCCTTTGATCCTTTGGTAAAACACAAAGCCATGAAAGCCTCTGCTAGACTGATGCCTCCCTCTGAAAGGGAATTCTGTGCCAATGAAATAAAAGAGCTATTTTCAAAGGGATTGATTGAGCCCTCTAAGAGTCCTTGGGTCTGTAGAGCGTTTGTTGTCAATAAACATTCAGAGATAAAAATAGGAAAACCCAGATTGGTTGTAAACTATAAACCTCTCAATGCAGTACTCCAAAAAGTCAGGTATCCTTTACCTGATAAAGCTAGCCTTCTGCAGAGAATTGCTGGATGTTCTATATTCAGTAAGTTTGATCTAAAATCTGGATTTTATCAGAATGGAATTGATGCTAAAGATAGATTTAAAACTGTCTTTGTTGTTCCTC
Source organism: Larix kaempferi (assembly GCA_027924585.1). NCBI lineage: Eukaryota > Viridiplantae > Streptophyta > Pinopsida > Pinales > Pinaceae > Larix > Larix kaempferi. The sequence goes on along the minus strand of BSBM01000072.1, from coordinate 9,203,493 downwards.
ATGGCCAATATCAGTGGAAAGTCTTACCCTTTGGGATAAACAATGCTCCCTCAGAATTTCAAAAGAGGATGGAAGATATTTTTAGAGAAAAGGGATGGGCATTAGTCTTCATTGATGATGTACTGATATGCTCCAAGAATTTGCAAGAACATTTAAATCATTTGCAGGAATTTTATCATCTGGTCTATAAACATGGTCTTGTTCTCTCAAAGAGCAAGATGGAGATTGGAAAAATTGAAATTGAGTTTCTCGGTTTCAAGATTAATAAAGGACAGGTAATTCTTCAAGACCATGTCTTGAAAGTCTTCTCCCAGTTCCCAGATCATATTCTAGAAAAAGTCCAGCTTCAGAGATTTATGGGAAGTCTAAATTATATCAGACCATTTTATAAAGGACAAGCTGAGGATATCCATATCCTTCATAAAAGATTGAAAAAGAATGCTTCGAAATGGTCTCAAGAAATGACTACAGCAGTCCAGAAGATAAAGACTAAAGTACAGCAGCTCCCTACTTTGTCTCTCCCTCAAGGAACTGGTCACCTGGTCATCGAAACAGATGCTTCGACTAATTCATGGGGAGGGATTCTTATTGAATTACAGGATGGAAAAGAAGAAATTTGTGGCTACGCTTCAGGATCGTTCAAATATGCAAAACTTAATTATCCTTCTAGTCATAAAGAAATTATGGCTGTTAAAAAGACAGTCAATCAGTTTCGTTTATTTTTAAAACCTGTAAAGTTTTTTATTAGGATTGATTTGAAAATAATGCCCAGGATATTTAAAAATGAAAATTTGATGGCCGAAAACAGTTCTAGGATTTTAAAATGGCTTTTGTAGTTACAAAATTTTGATTTTGATATTGTATATAAACCTGGTTATCTTAATTGTGTTGCTGACATGTTAACCAGAGAAGAACCACATACTCCAGTTTTGCCCCAGCTAAATATGTTCCATAGAGGAGCCTCGAACTCCCAGCAGCAGGGTAAAGGCAAAGGGCATGCAAGACCGATTCCTTCCCCTCTCAGCCATTCTCAGGCAGGGTTGTTCTTGAAACCCTGGGATGAATTGATGACACCTGAAGAACGCAAGCTATCTTTGGAATATGCAAGCATAATAGAAGCTGAAAAGTTCCTCTCTTTGACGCTTATAAGACAAATCCAAGAATCCCCACTTAAACTCCAAATTTTGGAGAAATGGGAGAAAGACGCCTTTCTTGGCTTAGAAAAGGAACAAGATAAACTAATTGGTTGTCGAGAAGTCTGGCTGGATTGTAATGAAGAAGAAGGAAGAGATGTTTGGTATGCTGACATTGGACATGGTGATCTTACCTGGACAACATACAACCTTATTCTTCAATTTTGCAGAGAAGAAAGAGTGATCGTTATTTGTGCAGATCCATCTAATCTGTGCAACACTACGTGGTCAGGATGGACATAAATCCTTTTGGATAAATTCTTCCCAAGGAAAGATTGGATCCAAAGGAGAGCCAACTTTATTCTTCACCTCCAGGCCGATATGCAGGTTGCTGACCTGAACCATATGTGGTTCAAATTCAAGTTACGACACCTTGGGGGCCGTTATACGCCACTTGAAAACACTGTGTACACAACTCAGTAGTTTATCAAAAGGGACCAAGCTGACAATAGGATTGATTCTAAAGTTCACACCAGAAGGATTCTTCTGAATTTTAGAGTTGAATAGACTTTTCAAGGCGAATTCATGTGTGAACATAACAAAGTTATGTTTGGTTCAGATGTTGAGCAATGCTTTGATTATAATCTATATCCATATGCCTTACCCGATGAACCTGAGTATTCTGGCGGGGATCCATTTAATTGCCCATGTGGTGGCGTCGATCTCGACGATGGCCGAGAAATTTGTATTTGTCTCAAAGGGTGGGACCCCTATGATTGAAAGGCATGATGGGCCACCTTTATAGGTTCCACATTGTTTGATTTTGTCGGACATTTGTCCTCTTGTCAGTATGTCTAAGTCTGTGAGAAGTATTTTATTCGGGTCCCCACATGTCTGCTAGACCATTCAAGGGACGATATAACGGTAGTGGTGGTCCCCACTCACCGCCCCGAATCTTTGCTTTTGACTGTGTGTTGTCAGTTAGAGGTCACCGGGTGACCAATTCAAATTTGTATAAATAAAGCCCTTCGGGTCTCTTTTGGGACATTCGAAAGTGTGCAAGTCAAGAAATCTGCAAGTTTTAGAGTTGAGGTCTGTGTATCCTCTATGCCCGCGTCTAGTGCGAACTGGCAGAAAAACATATATCTCAAGTGTAAAGAGTCTGTAAGAGATCAGTAGCGTATGCTCTCCCTCTACGCTTTGTGCGATCAGCTGGGATCAAAAGTTGTCTGGTTTTCTGTGCGTCATCAACGATGATCTTCGCAGTCCTTGGGATTTGTGCCTATACCTTGCCTTGTAAACTGTGCAGACTGCGTGTGAATGGAACCCGAACTTGGACTTCTACTTGGCATTTCGAGGTTCATTATATAGCATTGGGCGTTGCCACCTTTAAATCATTTTGCGCCGCTTACCACTCAACGGTGGGGCGGTGCCCCAGTGGTAACTTGGTAAGGTGCAACGCTCATGGGGGAGACGTCCCGTGGTCTCAAACCCGTGGGCCTCTTCTTCCCGCGTTGTTTTGGCACTTGGCACATACCATATTTTAACATATAGTTTGTAGTTGGAGCGGCGGCTTTATGTGGTAACACGTTAACATTTTTTTGGCTTTATGTGGTAACATGTTAACAATTTTTTTTTCCAACAGAAAAAAATCATACCAATGTTATTCAATCGAATCAAAAGGTACATGAAGTTTAACATCTTCCCAAAGGTCATAGAACCAGAACTTAACAAAAAAGATCTACTGATCATCACGAAGGAAGCCAGCCAAATCTAAAAAAAACATAAAGTTCATGCTATTCAAAAATAAAACATAACATATATGTCTTCAAAAAGAGATGTTACTCAAAAAAATTCATGGATCCCTGATCCAAAACCTGTGAATTTAGAATTTCTTCCCAAGAAAGTACCCCACAGGCACCATTTAAAGCTTGCTTCGAAAATTTATCAGCCAAGAAATTGTGCTGCTGATAGATATGCTCATGAGATATTCCTGAAAAGATTAATAACAACTTTGATCCTAATACACCAGTGTACTAGAGATAAAAATTTAAGATCATAACCACTCTGTGCCCACTTGATGGTGACCTTGGAATCCCCAAAGATCTTCAAGTCATCTATTCCAAACAGACTGACCACTTTCAGAATACACCATAAAAAAAGAAGTTCCGCTTTCATATTAGAACCATTTCCACAATTCAACTTTAGAGAAAAATAATGAAAAGCATTTAGAAAGATTACACTTCCAACAACACAAAATACCATTTTTAGCTGCCCCATCAAAAAATAAAACAAGACAATTGAAAAGAGGATCAAAGGCTCCAATACGCTTGATCACTACCGGCTTCTTATTTATATAGGCATATAGTTTCAACGGTATTAATATGTGATGGCATATCGTTTAAACGTTATAACCTTTGCTCCATGTTATAATATAACCTTTGTCCCACGTTATAATATGTGATATGGCTTAATGTGATATGCTCCACGTTATAACATGCCTGGATAAGGTTTAAGCTTTATTATATGGTATGTGCATATTATATGGTTAATGTGATATGGTTCAAAATAGATACCATGGCCCTCCATTTTACATCTTTGCAAAATGAAGCTAAAGGTTGCCTAACTAAGCTCTTGGGTTCGATTCCCAAAGCTTCAAAACAGTTATGTAACCCAGGCCGGGAGTTAGGAATATTAACTTTATGGAATAATCTATTTTTCTAGATTTAGCAGCATTTACATAACCCAAAGGTTCAATATTATTTGCGCTATGCGGCGTGTTAGGTATCGCTATATTCTGACTAATAGCGTCGAGCTGGTTTGCCCGAGAGGTTAAGGGGGAAGACTTAAGATCTTCTGCACATAAGTGCGCGTGGGTTCGAACCCCACAGCCAGCATGTTTTCAATTGACTTTGTATGTTTTAATCTTTTATTGCTGCGCATGCGTGCGCTCCGAAAAAAATGATGGGCTCGAACTTACCTCTATCCAAAAATAGCAAATGTTTGACTATCAAGCATTATCTTTTAACATCTGTTGAGTTGTCATTCATTCTCCACGTTGGATTTGAAAATAACCCTGAATCTGTACAGTTCCCATTTCTAGAGCATTACTTTGGACTTGATCATAAATGTTCTCAATCCCTCATGATCTCCCTCCTTCGCGAGAGATCATGCATCTAACTATCTCCTGGTTTTTTTTATGCTCACTAAAAGCTAAGGCTGACTGTTAGATTGTATCTTCATCCACACTATTTTCCTTAAGTGAGGCTACAATGACACTTGTAAAACCTATTGAAGATTGATAACTTCTAGCAAAACCCAGAATGATGCTTTAATGCTACTTAGTATGTGAAGTTATCTTGTCATAATTTATCTTTAATTCTTGTAGTGTTTTTCCATGTTATCATGTTTATGTTCATGCGTTTTATAGATACTCTATTATCTTTTAAAATAACACGTCGATATGTTCGAGTGGTTAAGGAGACAGACTTGAAATCTGTTGGGCTACGCCCGCGCAGGTTCGAACCCTGCTATCGACGTTAAAAGTGCTTCCGTCATTTTCTATTCAGATATATGAAGATTTGGTCAATTGAGTTTTACATTTGCTCGAACTGGTCTAGGTGTGGATTGGTAGATCTCTGGGCTCTGGAAAAACTTGTAAACAGGGATTTGACAGAAATATGAAGACTAACAGGAAATAGTGGATATCATTGCTCGAACTGGTCTAGGTGTGGATTGGTAGATCTCTGGGCTCTGGAAAAACTTGTAAACAGGTATTTGACAGAAATATGAAGACTAACAGGAAATAGTGGACTGTGATATGGAATTGGAATTTGGAGCTGAGCTGCTAGCACAAGTGAAGCCATAATCTGAGGAATGGAAGCATAAAAAACTAAACAGAGCAGAAGACAGGATGCAAAAGAGAGAAGCAAGACAGGCGACCTACTTCTCCCACACCACCCATGAGAAACCAGAGAGCTCAATCTACAGTGGAAAGTAGATTGTGATGGCTTAATGTTAGCAAGAAGCACAAAATAATGCTACGTCTTTTTAATTGTCAAACTCGCCAAATTGAAATCAAGCTTCAAACTTACAAGCCAATACCGATTCCATTATGTCAATGCTCTGGCTCTTGGTTGTGGTGTACTACAGAGAATACAGTTTATGATGTAATGCAGTGATGTAATTGTTCTACTCCTTAGTAGAGAAACCAATGTCAAATTCCAGAATCGAAGGAGTGGGTTCGAATCCCATTCTTGACCGTTTATAATTTTCTTGTTAGGATTGCAGGGCATGGGTTCGAATCCCATTCTTGACAGTTTATAATTTTCTTGTTAGGTTTGCACCTCAACTCCAAACTTTAAGCATGGGTTCCAATCCCATCCATGAGAGTTGATATTTTTGATATTTTTCTTATTGGGGCTCCACCTAAAGTCCAAATTGAAACGTTTTCGAAGCAAGTCTAATTTAAATGATTCAGTTTTAGTACGAAAGGGAAGCATGATGCCATGGGTTCGAATCCCATTCTTGACAATTCATAATTTAATTTTTAATAATGGCTCCACCTCACCTCCATACTTTCGGCATGGGTTCGAATCCAATTCTTGACCATTCATAATTTGTTATAATGGCTCCAACTCAACTCCAAACTTTAGGCATGGGTTCGAATCCCACTCTTTAGAACCCATAAAGTGATTTGGTTTACATAATTGTTTTGGTCAATTAGCCCGTTTGCATGGCCCTTTAACATAGTCGCTTTGACCGAGTGGTTAAGGCGTGTACTTGCTAAGTACATGGGGTTTCCCCGCGAGAGTTCGAATCTCTTAGGTAATGTTTGCTTTACGGGATTTTAATTTCCCTCTTCTGTAGGACTATTATATGTGTTTTTTGTAAGTGCTAAGTTGCTATGTTATGTGTACGATGTTTACGATTACTCATGCGTAAGAAGTAGACTCAACTTCCCTTTTGCCATTGGTTTGAGGATGATAGTGACAAACATCTTGACCATGATATCTATGGGCGTACATGTGTCGGGGTTCCAAGTCGAGCTCAAAACGTTAAGCTGTGACCGATTCTTGTTCTTGTTTTCCGCTGCCTTGTCTTTTTGTCGGGCGCTTATTTGGTCGGCGCGCTTGCGTTTGTCAGTGGACTCATTTCTTTGGGCGCACCTCCATCGGGCTTCCAAGGCGAGCTCTTCCTTGGCCGCACATGTGTCGTGCTTCCAAGTCGAGCTCAAAACGTTAAACCGTGACCGATTCTTGTTCTTGTCTTCCGCTGCCTTGTCTTTTTGTCAGGCGCTCACTTGGTGGGCACGCTTGCATTTGCCCGCGAAATCGTTTCTTTCGGCACACCTCTGCTGGGCTTCCAAGGCGAGCTCCTCCTTGGGCGCACATGTGTTGGGTTTCCAAGTCGAGCTCAAAACGATAAGCTGTGACCGATTCGTGTTCTTGTCTTCCGCTGCCTTGTCTTTTTGTCGGGCGCTCACTTGGTGGGCGCGCTTGCGTTTGTCGGCGGACTCATTTCTTTGGGTGCACCTCCGTCGAGCTTCCAAGGCGAGCTCCTCCGTCGGGCGCACATGTGCCGGGCTTCCAAGTCAAGCTCAAAATGTTAAGCCGTGACCGATTCTTGTTCTTGTATGCCGCTGCCTTGTCTTTTTGTCGGGCGCTCACTTGGTGGGCGTGCTTTCGTTTGCTGGTGGACTCGTTTCTTTGGGCTCACCTCCGCCGGGCTTCCAAGGCGAGCTCCTCCTTGGGCGCACATGTGCCGGGCTTCCAAGTCGTGCTCAAAATGGGCCTATTAGATTAGTTGGTTAGAGTGTCATGCTAATAACGTGAAGGTCGCAGGTTCGAGACCTGCATAGGCCATTTGCTGTTATTGTTGTTTTATTAATATTTTGTTCTTTCGTTTGTTCGATCGTAAATTGCTTTGTCTCAAAACATTAAGAAAGTATTGTTGCAAAATGAAACGTCTAGAACAATTACCAATAGCGACTAGTACAAAGATGGCGGTAGAAACTTCACCATATTTTTCAATACATATTTGAAAGTTACATTGAACATATTTTGGGATTGCCTCAAAAACCTAACTAACACCTGAACTAGCATAATGGAAGATCAATTAATGTTAACTAACACCTGAACTAGCATTACCTCACTAGAAGACATTGAAAATAGATTCATATAAAAGGCAACTCAACATTGGTGTCATAGATTTCTGAAGGGAAAATGTTGCCATTTTTCAACATATACTAAATTCTGATTCGACGGATAGGTTGCACCTGGATTAGGAAAATGAAATATAAAACAACGCAAAGAAACAATGAAATTCAATGTATTAAGTCATCAACTTTAAAAAACATATAGGTGTTCATGTATATTAATCAAAGTTATTATAAAAGAGTCAAGGATATGGTGGTCCGTTGGTGGGTGGGGATAGATGGATTTCATTCCATCCACCCAGGTTCAATTCCATTGAGACATCTTTTGGCTTGGATGATCGGCTGACGGTTTGATTGACCTACCACCCTAAGGGGGTCATGTCATTAAAATTGTTAGTTATTTAATGATTGTAATAAATTAACAAACTCTGTTATTTTCTTTGTAATTATGTTTCTGAGATTAAGATAGGCCAAATATTGTGTGGATGGTTCTATCCATCAAACCAAAGATTTATTTATGTTGGAAAGATTTATATATTTGTATGAAGAAGAATGTAGGGTGGAGTTCTAGGGGCTCAAGAAGGAGAGCTATGAGATAGTTTAAATTGTATGCCCATTGGGCAATATTTCCTGTAGCTTTCTTTATCAAAGATTTCTGTGTTTTTAATATTAGATTTGTATCTCTTAATCCTTTCACTCCTTTTCTTCTTACTCAAATGAAATGGTGTTTGATGGAGTATCCATTAATAGCATGTATTTTATGGATTCATGAAGCAGCAAAGTATCTATCATGATTGTCCATATTTTACAAGTTTAATTTGTGTATCTGTATTCATGGTTGTTGATGTATATGTAACTTCGGAATGTATTTCATCTATGTATTTCATATATATTTCTTGTACCCTTATTAGAGATGTATTATTCCTCTATAAGGAAGTGTCATTATGTGGATTGACAAGTGTCGCAAGTGTGTGTACTTGCCGATGGGTTATTAGACCACCATGTGGGGTCGGCCCTGAATTATATATATTATAATGTGGATGTACCTAGAGACAAGTCGGCCCCATAAGGTCACTGGGCAAACAGATCAGTATAAATAGAGATCAGGTGATCTCTATTTAGATCATTCGGAAAAGTGTATCTCTCTCACTCAGAAAGTGGCGCACTAGTGAGGAGGAGGATCATCTGCTACTAGGAGACTATATCAATGTATTTTGGTTGTACTTTGGTTGAGCCATTGCTCTCTCTATCTCTGAGGAAGCTGTGGGGTTTTTCACCTTAGGGTTTTTCATCTTAGGGTTTTCCCCATGAAAACTCTGTGTCTCTTGTCTCTCATGCTTTTGATTCTTGTGATGCTTGTCATGCTTATTGTGATTGTTATGCATTGATATACTGTATATGTTATTCTCTCAGTAAAGATCCTAGAGTATTGTGAATTAATGTTCAAAATTTAACATGGTATTAGAGCTAACCTGAGAAGAAGACATTTTGCAGTGACGGAAACTTGAGTTTCTTGTTTATTGGGTTTCTCTCCACAGATTTTGGAAAAACAGTATAGTAAATTGACTCTACTCATCAAGTCGCATCTATCTGTCCAATCAGAATTCAATTCCGAGCATTTTCAGATTTGGCCCTAAAAATTAGGGTTTCCACAAAAATAGGAATTTCTGGAATTTGAAGACACAGCTGGAAGCTCCTTACAAAAATCGAAGTTGAGAGCTTTGGATCGAGATTTTTGGCTGGGTAGATCTCCGGGAAACTCAAATCCTAATTCAGGGCTCTCCCTAGTGAACCCAGGAGGACAAAAAAGGAAATCTGAAGGGAAAATCTTTGCTGATCTCAAATTCTGAATAGACTAGGCTGATCATCTCATCAAGGCGCATCTTTCTATCCTTTCAGAAAATTGAAATTCACATTTTGAGTTTTTAGGGTTTTTCCGACAAACCCTAATCCGGGACCAGATCCAGTTTTCAGCATTCCAAGTGGTAAGATCTAAATCTTTTCTATTTCCATTTAAAGTACTCTTTAAGATGTCTCACCATGCCAAGCTTGAGGATAAGCTTGAAGGGGCTGATAACTTCCGAGCCTGGAAGTATAGGATTGGGTTAATCCTGGAAGAGAATGAGTTGGACTCATATGTAAAAGAAGACATCCCTATCCCAGAGGATGAAGAGGCCAAGGTATTGCATAAGAAGAACTTGGTCAAGGCAAAGAGAATCATTGCTGATTCTATCAAAGACCATCTCATACCCCATGTGTCTTCTCTAAAGACACCCAAGGAGATGTTTGACTCTTTGACCAAGCTATTTGAAGGGAAGAACATAAATCAGAAGATGACTTTGCGGAATCAATTGAAAGGGGTCAAGATGTTGAATGGAGAAACCATTCAATCTTACTTCTCCAAGGTCTCTCAGATCAAGGAGCAACTTGAAGCTGTGGATGAAGTAGTGGACAATGGTGAAGTTGTTATGACCCCTCTAAATGGCCTACCTAGGTCATGGGATTCCTTTATTCAAAGAATTTGTGCAAGGAAGAAGTTGATCTCCTTCAACAGATTGCGGGAAGAATGCTCTCAAGAAGAAGCTAGACTTATAGCTTGTGAGGAAAAGATGGGAGGTGAAGATCAAGCTCTTGCAGCTCACACCAAAAGAAGCAAGCCTAAGAAGGAGCACTCTCGCCACAAGAGATCCTATCAAAAGAATAAGAAGGATCTAAGATGCTTCACATGCAATGAGAGGGGTCACTTTGCTTCAGATTGTCCCAAGAACAAAAGGGATAATAACAACAACTTCAACAACAAGAAGAAGGGCAACAAAAGAAAGTTCCATGCTCATGCTGCCGAGGATGATGAACCTCCAAAGAAGAAGGCTAGGGCAGAAAGTGATGATGACTCATCAAGTGAAGAAGAGTATGTTCTAATCTCTTCTCTCACAGGTACTATCTCCCATGGTTGTAATGATTGGTTGATTGATAGTGGGGCTTCCAAACACATGACTGGGTTTAAGGAATCTTTTGTGAATCTATCTGAACATGAATCACCCCATAAGATGAAACTTGGGGATGATTATCAATACCCAATCAAAGGAAGTGGTGAAGCCTCCTACAACCTAGATTCTGGAAAATCTTTGAAGATGAAAGAAGTACTGTATGTACCTGGGCTCAAGAAGAAATTATTCTCCATCTCTGCATTGGCTGCAAAAGGTATGAGGGTTGCATTTGTGGATGGCCAACTCCTAATGTGGCCAAAGGGAAAGACCATAGATGATGCAGTAGTGATTGGAGAGCAAGAGGGAGGATTGTATAAATTGAAGGGACAACCTGAACATGCCATGGTGCATGAATCCATGGAGCCAAGTGAACTTTGGCATAGAAGACTTGCTCATATGCACTATAAGGCACTTCTAATTGCAAGCAAGGCTGTAGAAGGTCTTCCTGAAATCAAGACCAAACATGAAGGTGTTTGCAAAGGATGTGCAAAAGGTAAGAACATTAAGAAGGCTTTCCCAAGCAGTGAAAGCAAGGCAAAATATATCCTGGAAATCATCCACTCAGATGTATGTGGTCCTATGTCATCCAGTTCTCTAAGTGGGTATGTTTATTATGTCTAATTTATTGATGACTTCTCCAGGAAGACTTGGGTATACTTCTTGAAGAATAAATATGAGGTGTTTGATAAGTTCAAGGAGTTCAAAACCTTGATGGAGAATCAAACTGACAAGAAGATCAAAACATTTAGATCCGACAATGGTGGAGAATTCACCTCAGGTGACTTCAAGAAGCTTTGTAGTGATTCAGGGATTAAGAGGGAGTTGATTGCTCCTTATAATCCTCAACAGAATGGAGTTGCAGAAAGGAAGAACATAACTATCATGGAAGTAGCAAGGGCAATGCTGCATGACCAGGATCTACCTATGCATCTATGGGCAGAAGCAGCTAGAACATCTGTATATGTGCAGAATAGAACACCCCACAAGATATTGGACAACAAGACACCAGAAGAGGTCTTTTCTGGTAAGAAACCTTAAGTCAGCCATCTCAGAATATTTGGTTGTCCAGTATACACTCATGTCCCAAAGGAAAAGAGGACTAAATTAGATCTTTCAGGAAAGAAGGGTATCTTTGTGGGTTACAGTGAAAGCTCGAAGGCTTACAGAATATACTTTCCAGGGTTCAAGAAGATTGATGTCAGCTGGGATGTAACATTTGATGAAAACTCAGCATTCGTCAAATCAAGAAAGGCACCTATCGAGGTTTATGAAGAACCTAAGGAAACTAGATTTCAAGACACTACCATGACTGAAGCAGTTTCAGAAGTTGTTAGTGAGTTTGAAGATCCGCAAGAACCTGTAGATCCACCCCGTGAGGATAAATCTCACAGAAGGAAACCCGCATGGGTTAGAGAGCTCATTCAAGATGCAGAAAGATTTGGCATTCCAGAAGAAGAACACAGAGCAAAGAAGAGAACCAGATCACATACCAGCTATGTTGCTTTACTCTGTGACATTATGAACAAAGAGCCTTCCAGTTATGAAGAAGCAGCGGAAAAGAAAGAATGGAAGGATGCCATGGTTGAGGAATACCAATCAATAATGAAGAATGATGTTTGGGATGTTGTGCCAAGACCTAAAGAGAAGTCTGTTGTGACTTCTAAATGGATCTTCAAAATCAAGCATGCTGCAGATGGCAGTGTAGAGAAATACAATGCAAGATTCGTAGCTCGTGGCTTCTCTCAGAAAGAGGGAATAGATTATGAAGAAACTTTTGCACCTGTAGCCAGGTATACTTCCATTAGAACAATACTTTCCTTGGCTGCAGCAATGAAATGGAAAATACACCAGATGGATGTCAAGACTGCTTTCTTGAATGGTGTAGTTGAAGAGGAAGTATATGTGGAGCAGCCGCTCGGTTTTGAAATACATGATAGGGAGTCATATGTATGCAGATTGAAGTAAGCCTTGTATGGCTTGAAACAAGCTCCCAGAACTTGGTATGGTAGGATGGACAGTTTCCTATCTAGTTTGGGCTTTACCAAGAGTAAAGCGGATTCCAACCTTTACTACAAGGTTGAGGAAGGGAATCCTGTGATTCTACTCCTGTATGTGGATAACTTATTTGTAACAGGAGATGACAGACTGATTGCAGATACTAAGAGGAAGCTTGCTGCTGAATTCGATATGAAAGATTTGGGAATAATGCACTATTTCCTAGGTATGGAGGTGTGGCAGAGTGCAGGTGGGATATTACTTGGTCAAGGGAAGTACACAGTAGATATCCTGAAGAGATTTGGGATGATGGATTGCAAGGCCATGGCCACACCTATGGCATCGAATTTGAAGCTTCTATGTGATGCTTCATCTGAGCCGGTTGATGTCTCTATGTATCGTCAGATGATTGGGTCCTTGATGTACTCGATGAACACGAGACCAGACATTTGCTTTGCTGTGAACACATTGAGTCAGTTCCTGACAGATCCGAGGAGTGTTCACCTGGTTGCTGTAAAGCATGTTTTGAGGTACCTGAAGGGTACAATGGATTATGGGCTCAAGTATGAAGCGAATCAAAAGTTTAACCTGCAGGGTTATGTTGATTCAGATTGGGTTGGCAGTGCTGCAGATAGGAAGAGCACATCTGGATGCTGCTTCAATATGGGATCAGGTGTGATCTCTTGGTTTAGCAAGAAGCAGTCTAGCGTAGCACTGAGTATAGCTGAGGCAGAGTATGTTGCAGCCTGTTCAGCTAGTTATGAGGAAGTATGGCTACGGAAGCTACTGTCTGAGTTATTTGATCTCCCATTGGATGCTACTGGTATCTTTTGTGATAACCAGAGTTGTGTGAAGCTATCCGAGAACCCAGTGTTTCATGATAGGTCGAAACACATAGAGATCAAATATCACTATATCAGGGATATGGTGCAGAGAGGAGCTGTGAAGCTCCTGTATGTTGCGACAAACGAGCAGATTGCAGATTTGCTGACGAAGCCACTAGCCAGGGTGAAGTTCGAGTACTTCAGGGAGAGGCTTGGTGTTCTTCAGATCGAGGACACTTCGAGGAAGAAGTGATGGACACAATTGCTGAAGCCATTCCAAGCATGATGGAAGGAGGATCCTTCACATGGATGTGGATGTAAGCGCTGGATGATGAACATCAGGATGATGTTCTGGTTTCTGCTGGATATCATCAGTTGGATCATTTATATGTATATGCATGTACGCATCATGTTGGACGTTGGATATGATTAGTTGGATCATTTATATGTATATGTATGTACGCATCATGTTGGATGCCGGATATGATCAGTTGGATAATTTATATGTATGTACGCATCATGTTGGATGCTGGATATGATCAGTAGGATCATTTGTATGTATTTTGTATGCATAATGTTGGATGCTCGGACCATGTATCTGTATATGTATCAGGTGGATACATTGTATGATCAGGTGGATCATGTATGGTGATATGTATCATGTAGTTGTATTTGTATCAGGTGGATACATTGTATGATCAGGTGGATCATGTATGATGATATGTATCAGGTAGATACTTGGTATGCATCAGGTAGATGCATTATATGATCAGGATGATCGTGGATGATGAGCTTCAGGATGTTGCTCCAGATGACATGCAACAGGATGTTGCAGTGATGATGATCAGGATGATCATGTGTACATCAGGATGATGTATGGTGAGTATCAGGTTGATACTCTATGGCCGTGGATCAAGTTGTGCAGATGAGCATATAATTTGGCCCTGGGATATTTGCAGATAGTCTTTCGAGGTTTTGCCTATGGCATGTAATTCGTGCCCTGGGATATCTGGCAAATGCTCTTTCGCGGTTTTGCTCTGGGAGGACATATAATTTGGCCCCGGGAGATCTGCAGATAGTCTTTCGAGGTTTTGCCTATGGCATGTAATTCGTTTCCTTGGGATATCTGGCAGATGCGCTTTTGAGGTTTTGTCCTATGGCATATAATCTGTCCCTGGGAGATCCGATAGGTTGGGCTGTGTGCCTATAATAAGTCCTGGGATGCTCTTGCGAGGTTTTTCCATGACCACATATAATCTGTCCCTGGGAGATCCTATAGGTAGAGCTGCGTGCTCGTAACAGCCTGGGATGCTCTTGCGAGGTTTTGTGGTGACCACATATAATCTGTCCCTGGGAGATCCTATAGGTAGAGCTGCGTGCTCGTAACAGCCTGGGATGCTCTTGCGAGGTTTTGTGGTGAGGTCACATATAATATGGCCCTGGGAGATCCTATAGGTAGAGCCGTGTGCTCGTAACAGCCTGGGATGCTCTTTTGAGGTTTTGTGACACACGTAATAAGTCCCGAGGATTCCACAGTATGGCCAGTGATGACGAAGACCTGCAGGTGGTGGGCCTACATCCAGTATGAAAAAGGACTGGCTTTGTAGAACTTCCTATGATGAGTAGAGTCAGAGATTGGTTGAGATAGCAGCAGCAGTGACGATGACGATGACGATGCATCGATGATGATGATCCCGAGAAGAATACTTGTCTAGCAGATCTGTGTCGAGAAATACCTTCCTAGTTAAGAGGGAGTGTTGATGTATATGTAACTTCGGAATGTATTTCATATATATTTATTGTACCCTTATTAGAGATGTGTTATTCCTCTATAAGGAAGTGTCGTCATGTGGATTGACAAGTGTCGCAAGTGTGTGTACTTGCCGATGGGTTATTAGACCACCATGTGGGGTAGGACCTGAATTATATATATTATAATGTGGATGTACCTAGCTAGACAAGTCGGCCCCATAAGGTCACTGGGCAAACAAATCAGTATAAATAGAGATCAGGTGATCTCTATTTAGATCATTCGGAAAAGTGTATCTCTCTCACTCAGAAAGTGGCGCACTAGTGAGGAGGAGGATCATCTGCTACTAGGAGACTATCTCAGTGTATTTTGGTTGTACTTTGGTTGAGCCATTGCTCTCTCTATCTCTGAGGAAGTTGTGGGGTTTTTCAACTTAGGGTTTTCCCCACGAAAACTCTGTGTCTCTTGTCTCTCATGCTTTTGATTCTTGTGATGCTTGTCATGCTTATTGTGATTGTCATGCATTGATATACTGTATATGTTATTCTCTCAGTGAAGATCCTAGAGTATTGTGAATTAATGCTCAAAATTTAACAATGGTTAGGGAGTATTTCTAATCATGCAGTTTGTAGTGAGTAATACATTCATGTGCTTCTCAATTCTTCTATCCATTCACTTTCTTATATGTGGTGTCTAATATTGAGTTCACATACATTTGATCTATGATGCTATATAGGAGACTCCATGCCCAATGGCCCTGAGTATCAATATACCTCTCTCCTTTCTTGCTTAGTCCACATGAGCTACCATCATCTTAATCTATACAAATAATCACTCAGATTTTAAGATGTGCTAGCCATGCTCCTTTTGCAGTCAATGTGCATCTTTTAGCACTAACATCTTCTTGTGTCGTTGTCAGGGAGTCAGGGAGCGGAGGGATGAAGACATACTTCCCTGGGCTGTACAACAATGACTACGACTAGTTCTTGATGGTGAACAAGGACTAGTGATAGAAGTGACTGTGATCATTCACCTGGAAAATCCCGAAAGGAAGAATCTATAGGCGACTTCACCGATTAGAAATTTAAAAGCAATGGAATCTATTCTAGCTTAGAGGTATGCATTTTGTGATTTTTCCAATGTACTTGGTTTTCCCAATCCCGAGCCTGGTAGAGAAGAATGGGAGAGTTGTCTTCCAAGGTTTAGGGGAGATGTTTGAGAAGTCCATGCTGAGCATTTACTAGATTTTCATGAGTGCATGCATAAGCTCGGTGTTGTTCACCAGGATGTCTTGATGAAGATGTTTAAGTACTCTTTGGAAGGGAATGCGTGTAGATCTCTTCCTACTGCTAGTGTTACTTCATTAAGATATTTTCATGTTGTATTCAACTCTTATTGAAGATGTTTAGGTACTCTTTGGAAGGGAATGTGTGTAGATCTCTTCCTGATGCTATTCTTACTTCATTAAGAGATTTTCATGTTGTATTCAACTCTTATTGTAAATAGAGATACTCTACTAATTTCATTTATGAAGAGTGTTGTGTGGAATTTGATCTCTTGTACAAAAAATCTACAAATTATACAAATCAAGATGCTTGTAAAAAGTAAATTGTTTTAAAAGACAGTATTCCTCACAATTCTTAAGAGGGTTTTAATGGTCTATATAATGATATGCTTTCACAAGACACTGGAGTAGGCGCATATAAGCAATTATTTCTTGTTGAAAGTTTTATTGTTTATGATAAATGTGAGGATGTGCTTACCCCAGTGGAAATTCTATTTGAAGGTAGTGATGCAACTTGCAACAATCTTTGGTTTTTCAGGAAAATGAGATTGACATCAGCAATACAGTAAAAGATACTAGGAGAATCTAATTTTCAGTCGGAGTAGGAAACATAAGTATTTAATGAAAGCATGGTTTCTTTATATTTTTGTGATCCAGTAGCTACTTATTTGGAGGTGTTTATTAGCTCAAGTTATGCATCCTTGTTTAGCTGTAAGTATGGATATTAGGTTTATGATGATTTGCCATGGTATAGAATTTTATTTACTCTGGTCAAAGGCATGGAAGAAATCCATTGTATGAGACAGTTGTTGGATGTTTGATATCACTTGAGCAAACTATTTCAAATGGTTAAAAAATGTAAATAAATAAGCTCATTGTCTGAGCATTTAGTTTTAGTCGATATGTAGTACATCAGATGGTTAATAAATGACTCCATAGCCCAATGGAGACACTTGTAAATACCTTTTTCAGTTTTCAGTTTGGCTTTTAGTATGCACGAGGGTTTTATTCCA
Source organism: Larix kaempferi (assembly GCA_027924585.1). Classification (NCBI taxonomy): domain Eukaryota; kingdom Viridiplantae; phylum Streptophyta; class Pinopsida; order Pinales; family Pinaceae; genus Larix; species Larix kaempferi. Next base: position 9,186,349 of record BSBM01000072.1, on the reverse strand, counting down.
AATGAATAGAATGACTTGCAGGTTGAAATGGATAAGGAAGGCACATGGTTGGGTTGGCATGTTCTTAGTGACTTGCAGGGAGAGCACTATCCCTAGTCGGAGCCATAGTATATTTTTGCAAGCCGGACAATCTGAATGTTGGCCTTTATGTTCAGTATCATAAACTCTAGAAATTACAACATCATCGGTCTGGAGAACCTCCTTCTCTTTCCATGTTCTCTTCTCTACCTCGGAGTGGCCCTGGAATGGAAGTAATATCTACTAAGGGCGATAGGTCCTTCATCCCTGGAAGGAATCTTCCAGATGTTCCCTTTAGACAGTTCTCCTCAGATGGCATGATAAAGAAATAATTTATGCCATATAAATCCTTTGCAACAACAGAGACTGTCTTTAACGAAATGAAACTCACAAATTTTGGAAATTTGCAACATCATCTCACAGCACAGAATTTGGATGATATAGCCATGAATATTATACAACTAAAGCATATAATGAAAGAAGAGCACGAAAAGATTTCGTTGCTCCAAACTAAGCTTGAACTTCTGGATCATCTGTTGCATGATACAAAAGAAATAAAGTCTGCTATTGCAACAACTCATATTAAAACTGAGAAACCACTGGATGTCTTGGGAAGATTGTTAACTAAAACCCAAGATTTGAAAAAGAAAGCTGCTCCAGTCAGCCAGGAAGCAATGTCCCTTGCAATGAAAGGACACCAGAGACAACACTCGAAAAGTTACTCTTTCGGGTTGCTGAGTATCCAAGATGAGGATGATAGACCAGAGTTTTCTTTTGGTAAAGATGAGGAAGAATTCCAAGAAATTCATAGCCTAGTCACCCAATTTCATAGCATGCCTCTTGCTTTATCTAAGAAATATTTGGCTATGATGGCTTTTCCCACTAGACAAGAGAATACCCAAACCACTTTCGGAATCAGTCAAGAAAGTGTGTCTTCCTCTTTTCCAGGTCCTCCTCCTCCTACTTTTGATACCCATATGCAAGATGCCTCCTCTGCACCTTCTCACAAATTCCATTTTGGAATAAATGGAATGAACAATCTTATGTCACAAATGCCTGAAGAGACAGTTCTGAATATTCAATGTCAGTCAAGGGCAGAAGTTAAGTCGGCCATACAGCTTCTTGGTCAGTGGGTTTTGTATAAAAAGACCCAAGATACTAATATATATGGACAACAGTTAAGTTTACAGTTGATTGCTAGATTGTCTGGCCTAGCCCATGAATGGTGGCGATGGCTACCTCAAGAAGCAAAAGATGAAATTTTGAATGCAGATGATGCAGACCAGCAGATACTGCAAGCCTTGGGAAAAGAATTCTATGGTCCTGATGATAAAGAAGACTACGAACATTTAGCTTCTTTATTTATGTCCGCCAGAATATGTGACTTAAGTCAAAGTGAGAAATACTTATGCTATATGCAGAATCTCCTTATATCGTCTGGTAAATCAGGTGAACCAACGTATTTGAAGCACTATCTCCGAAGTTTCCTTGGTCATGTTCCAGATGCTGTGGAACAATTTCTGAAAGATAAGAAAATAACTCTTTGAGGACTTTCATTAGCCCATCTCCATGCTTTTATCATGGAAACCTGGCAAGAACATTGCCTTGAAAAAAGAGTAGTCGAGATTTTAAAAGGCACCATGTATTCCCCTAGTTTTTGTAAAGATGTGGCAAAGATGCCAAGTTGGGGATGTGGTGCTTACAATCGAGGGCATTTCGGCAAAGAATCCTACCACTGTAAACCAAAAAAGAAAGGATTCCATACAAGCGCCCCTAGATTTCATCCTGCCAAAGCTTATAAGCACAAGGATCATAAGCCTTATCATAAGAAATCTCGCCGCACTTTTTATCAGAAAGATTTTGTCTGTAAAAGGTCTGAATGAGCAGACAAAGAAAACTGTTTCATTTGCGGTAAGAAAGGGCATTGGGCAAGTAAATGTCCACAAAAGAAATCCAAGCCTAAGCTTGCAGCATTTTTTGCCCAACTAGATCCATCCTGGTGGGATCTCTGCTCTTGTACATCCGACCAATATCCTTTGGGTGAAATTATATTTCTCCCTGAGGAGAATTCTTCTGATTCAGATTCTTCCATCCAATTAAATAAATTTGCTCCCTCTAGTTCGGATTCTTCCTCCTTCGACTTCGATTGTGCTTCGGAAGTAAATTTAGGGGGGTGTGAAGGACCTCCATATTTTGATTTTTCTTGTTTTATGTTTTCGGCTTCAGCTAAACCATCTCCTCAACAACAAATAGCTTCAATTGATCAACAACTCTTAGAAATTCTTGTTTTTGAATATATTCTCAAAAGAGAATTAAGAGAAGAAAAGCAAAGATTTTTGTCATTACTAAAAGAAAGAAAAAATCAGTCAGAAGAGAATAACCCTGCATTCTACAATCCTGCAGATTTATACAAACACTATCCGGCAGAACAAAAGGATAGACAACAGTTTAGACAAGACAAAGAAAATCTGCTCAGATTACAAATCAAGGAAAAGCAGAGTTCCCTTCGAAAGCTTGTAAGGGAAATCGATGACTTAAAAGGACTACTTGAGGGAACAATCCGGGAAAAAGATCAGTCTTCTGATGATGAAATGATCAGGCAATATGAAGAAGCTTTAAAGAGCCCAGAGGATAATGAGGATTCCCCTAAAAAAGATTCCCATAATAGTCTCACAATGTTTCCAGAACCATCCTTAGGACTTTTCACAGGTCCTAAAATGTGTATTCAAGTTTTGTTTTGTCCTCCATAGTTCAAATCTTATAAGATGGATTGCATGATTGATTCGGGATGTCAAATGAATCTAGCAAAAGGTGGTGCAATCCCCTCATTTTACTGGGAAAAGGATTCAGATCATGGAGTTTCTATAGAAGGAACCCCTGTACAGCTTTTGGGTAGAGTAGAAGATTTCCCCATTCAAGTAGGTAGCTGTCTAAACGCTTTATCTTTGAATAGATTAGATAGCATAAAAGATGACTGTATTCTAGGTTCAGAGTTTAGAGATGGAGTCAGCCCTATCACTGTGGATACACAGAAAATGTTCTTTACTTGCACCATAAATGGAAATTCGATCTCCTGTCCCCTATCCTTTGAAGCTCAATCGAAATGCAAGAACCTTGCTAAGAAAACAAACCTTAATCCAAACATTGCTGAACTGTTCAAAATGGAAAGATGCATTGCTTATGCAGAAATGCATAAGGAAAAAGCCTTGGCCGAGATCTTTGCTAAATTAGAAAAGAATTGCACTTCAGAAAGCCCTAATGCTTTCTGGACCAGAGAGAAATATTTTGTTTCCCTTCCCTTTGATCCTCTGGTAAAACACAAAGCCATGAAAGCCTTTGCTAGACTGATGCTTCCCTCTGAAAGGGAATTCTGTGCCAATGAAATAAACGAGCTATTTTCAAAAGGACTAATTGAGCCCTCTAAGATTCCTTGGGCCAGTAGAGCATTTGTTGTCAATAAACATTCAAAGATAAAAAGAGGAAAACCCAGATTGGTTGTAAACTATAAACCTCTCAATGCAGTACTCCAAAAAGTCAAGTATCCTTTACCTGATAAAGCTAGCCTTCTACAGAGAATTGCTGGATGTTCTATATTCAGTAAGTTTGATCTAAAATCTGGATTTTATCAGAATGGAATTGATGCTAAAGATAGATTTAAAACTGTCTTTGTTGTTCCTCATGGCCAATATCAGTGGAAAGTCTTTGCTAAAGATTGATTTAAAACTGTCTTTGTTGTTCCTCATGGCCAATATCAGTGGAAAGTCTTACCCTTTGGGATAAACAATGCTCCCTCAGAATTTCAAAAGAGGATGGAAGATATTTTCAGAGAAAAGGGATGGGCATTACTCTTCATTGATGATGTACTGATATGCTCCAAGAATTTGCAAGAACATTTAAAGCATTTGCAGGAATTTTATCATCTGGTCTATAAACATGGTCTTGTTCTCTCAAAGAGCAAGATGGAGATTGGAAAAATTGCAATTGAGTTTCTCGGTTTCAAGATTAATAAAGGACAGGTAATTCTTCAAGACCATGTCTTGAAAGTCTTCTCCCAGTTCCCAGATCATCTTCTAGAAAAAGTCCAGCTTCAGAGATTTCTGGGAAGTCTAAATTATATCAGACCATTCTATAAAGGACAAGTTGAGGATATCCATATCCTTCAGAAAAGATTGAAAAAGAATGCTTCGAAATGGTCTCAAGAAATTATTACAGCAGTCCAGAAGATAAAGACTAAAGTACAACAGCTCCCTGCTTTGTCTCTCCCTCAAGGAACTAGTCACCTAATCATCGAAACAAATGCTTTGACTAATTCATGGGGAGGGATTCTTATTGAATTACATGATGGAAAAGAAGAAATTTGTGGCTACGCTTCAGGATCGTTCAAATCTGCAGAACTTAATTATCCTTCTAGTCATAAAGAAATTCTGGCTGTTAAAAAGACAGTCAATCAGTTTCATTTATTTTTAAAACTTGTAAAGTTTTTTATTAGGACTGATTTGAAAATAATTCCTAGGATATTTAAAAATGAAAATATGATGGCCTAAAACAATTCTAGGATTTTAAAATGGCTTTTGTGGTTACAAAATTTTGATTTTGATATTGTATATAAACTTGGTTATCTTAATTGTGTTGCTGACATGTTAACCAGAGAAGAACCACATACTCCAGTTTTTCCCCAGCTAAATATGTTCCATACAGGAGCCTCCAACTCCCAGCAGGAGGGTAAAGGCAAAGGGCATGCAAGACCGATTCCTTCCCCTCTCAGCCATTCTCAGGCAAGGTTGTTCTTGAAACCCTGGGATGAATCGGTGACACCTGAAGAACACAAGCTATCTTTGGAATATGCAAGCAGAATAGAAGCTGAAAATTTCCTCTCTTTGACGCTTATAAGACAAATCCAAGAATCCCCAATTAAACTCCAAATTTTGGAGAAATGGGAGAAAGACGCCTTTCTTGGCTTAGAAAAGGAACAAGATAAACTAATTGGTTGTCGAGAAGTCTGACTGGATTGTAATGAAGAAGGAGGAAGAGATGTTTGGTATGCTGACATTGGACATGGTGATCTTACCTGGACAACATACAACCTTATTCTTCAATTTTGCAGAGAAGAAAGAGTGATCGTTATCTGTGTAGATCCATTTAATCTGCACAACACTACGTGGTCAGGATGGACATAAATACTTTTGGATAAATTCTGCCCAAGGAAAGATTGGATCCAAAGGAGAGCCAACTTTATTCTTCAGCTCTAGGCCGATATGCAGGTTGCTGACCTGAACCATATGTGGTTCAAATTCAAGTTACGACACCTTGGGGGCCGTTATACGCCACTTGAAAACACTGTGTACACAACTCAGAAGTTTATCAATAGGGACCAAGCCGACAATAGGATTGATTCTAAAGTTCACACCAGAAGGATTCCTCTGAATTTTAGAGTTGAATAGACTTTTCAAGGCGAATTCATGTGTGAACATAACAAAGTTATGTTTGGTTCAGATGTTGAGCAATGCTTTGATTATAATCTATATCCATATGCTTTACCCGATGAACCTGAGTATTCTGGCAGGGATCCAGATTCTGGCGGGGATCCATTTAATTGCCCATGTGGTGGCGTCGATCTCGGCGATGGCCGAGAAACTTGTATTTGTCTCAAAGGGTGGGACCCCTATGATTGAAATGCATGATGGGCCGCCTTTATAGGTTCCACATTGTTTGATTTTGTCGGACATTTTTCCTTTTGTCAGTATGTTTAAGTCTGTCAGAAGTATTTTATTGGGGTTCCCACATGTCTGCTAGACCATTCAAGGGGTGATATAACGGTAGTTGTGGTTCCCACTCACCGCCCCGAATCTTTGCTTTTGACTGTGTGTTGTCCGTCAGAGGTCACCGGGTGACCAGTTCAAATTTGTATAAATAAATCCCTTCGGGTCTCTTTTGGGACATTCGAAAGTGTGCAAGTCAAGAAATCTGCACGTTTTAAAGTTGAGGTCTGTGTATCCTCTATGCCCGCGTCTAGTGTGAACTGGCATATGAAAAACATATATCTCAAGTGTAAAGAGTCTGTAAGAGATCAGTAGCGTATGCTCTCCCTCTGCGCTTTGTGCGATCAGCTGGGATCAAAAGCTGTCTGGTTTTCTGTGTGTCATCAGTGATGATCTTCGCAGTCCGAAGACGAGCTAATAGTCTGTAAATGATTTGGTATTGCGTGTGAAAGATTAATGCAAAGAAAAGGGACGATTGCCACAGGAGATTATGAAGACGTTTGTAGAATCGATCTTGGTGTACCTCCCTCTGCGCTTTGTGCGACCAGCTAGGATCAAATGCTCTCTGGTTTTCTGTGTGTCATCAACGATGATCTTCGCAGTCCGAAGACGAGCTGATAGTCTGTAAATGATTTGGTATTGCGTGTGAAAGATTAATGCAAACAAAAGGGACAATTACCATAGAAGATTACGAAGACGTTTGTAAAATCAATCTTGGTGTACCTCTGGTACGGAGCCATATCTTGGTATCAAAATTGACTATGCCAAAATTTTAATCTCTGGCCAAGCTTTAAGAATCCGACAGTGCATTGATTGGAAAAGTCTAAAGGAGGCACTACCAGAAGTCTATAATTCAACAACATTTTCTCCAAAGCCCTGAATGTTCATGCCAACTTGGTTAACTTTTCTTCATCTCAAAATTTTAAGTCTTAGGGTTTGTTCTCACCTGTTGGCATTTAGAATTCCATTTCCATTGATCATAATTGAGCTTATTATTCTAGGTGTCAATTATTTATACCCAAAAAGCCTTATTCCCATGAAGTCAAATATTTTAAAGGTTTTAATTTGAACAAGTTTTTATTTAAATAAAACCTTGTTGATATGTTAAAGTTTGGGTAAATAAAAAATATATTGGTTTTAAAGCCCAATCTTCAAGTGGAAGTCCAAATTCACCTTTTATCATATCAACTAAGTGTGAAGGATAGTGCTGAAAGTTAATCTTATTGTTTTCATTAAAAGGTTAATCTTATTGTTTTATCATATCAACTAAGTGTCAAGGATAATTGTTTTCATTAAAAGGTTAATCTTATTGTTTTATCATATCAACTAAGTGTCAAGGATAGTGCTCAAAGTTAATCTTATTGTTTTCATTAAAAGGTTAATCTTATTGTTTTCATTAAGAGGTTGGACTTATCACTCATCGAGCCCCATCTCTCTAGTGTCAAATTCAAGCATCTAATGCCAAGGCACAATAGTGTCAAATTCAAGCATCTAATGCCAAGGCACAATAGTGTCAAATCCAAGCATCTAATGCCAAGTCACAAGGAGCAACGCCCACACTTAGGCATTCATTCAAAGTTAATCTTATTGTTTTCAAGTCACAATGGTGTCAAATTCAAGCATCTAATGCCAAGTCACAAGGAGCAACGCCCACACTTAGGCATTCATTCAAAGTTAATCTTATTGTTTTCAAGTCACAATAGTGTCAAATTCAAGCATCTAATGCCAAGTCACAAGGAGCAACGCCCACACTTAGGCATTCATTCAAAGTTAATCTTATTTTTTTCATTAAAATGTTGGACTTATCACTCATCGAGCCCCATCTCTCTGGTGTCAAATTCAAGCATCTAATGCCAAGTCACAATAGTGTCAAATTCAAGCATCTAATGCCAAGTCACCAAGTCACAATAGTGTCAAATTCAAGCATCTAATGTGATGTCAATCTAATGCCAAGTCACAATAGTGTCAAATTCAATCAAGTCACAATAGTGTCAAATAATTCAAGCATCTAATGCCAAGTCACAATAGTGTCAAATTCAATCAAGTCACAATAGTGTCAAATAATTCAAGCATCTAATGCCAAGTCACAATAGTGTCAAATTCAAGCATCTAATAATGCCAAGTCACAATAGTGTCAAATTCAAGCAAGTCACAATAGTGTCAAATAATTCAAGCATCTAATAATGCCAAGTCACAATAGTGTCAAATTCAAGCATCTAATGTGATGTCAATCTAATACCAAGTCACAATAGTGCCGAATTCAAACATCTAATAGTGTCAAATTCAAGCATCTAATGCCAAGTCACAATAGTGTCGAATTCAAGCATCTAATAATGCCAAGTCACAATAGTATCGAATTCCAACATCTAATGTCAAATCACAAGGAGCAGCTAATGTGATGTCAATCTAATGCCAAGTCACAATAGTGTCAAATTCAAACATCTAATAATGCCAAGTCACAATAATGCCAAGTCACAATAGTGTCAAATTCAAACATCTAATAATGCCAAGTCACAATAATGCCAAGTCACAATAGTATCGAATTCCAGCATCTAATGCCAAATCACAAGGAGCAGCGCACACACTTAGGCACTAAGGGAGAGAACAATAATGGAAATTCCAAAAGGAGACCATTCTTCATGCACTATGCATTAACACGAGTTAAAAGCAATTGGAAATATAAGGCGTTGTGCCTAGTTATCCCTTTTGCATATGGGATATTTCCATTGCATGCAAAACATAACACGCCACAACAGCAGTGCACAAGCATCGAGCACCCAAGGCAGAGTTCATCAAGTGTATAGTGCATTGCACATTGAATCTGGTTTGAACTTGTATCAATATAAAAGTGCTCAAGCGCCAGAGAATCCAAATGTCAAGACAGGTCTCTAGGTCTCCAAGTGTCGAGGTGAATGGAGCGCCAACAGTTCATCTTGCACGCTTCCAAATCCCGGATGTCACATGTATCTCTGTGATGCCAATATCCATAGTTTAACGCCAGTCACCAAACATTCAAATAGCTCACGAGGAGGTATATTGCACTACATGATGGCATACATTCCAAATGAAATGTTTTCTCTGTTACATATGGAATATGTCTCATTGCATTAAAATGTAAAAATTACCACCAAATAATTCCAAATCAAACACAAGTGTTAAAAATGCCAAGTGAAGAGGTCATTGAGAGTTCAGGTGTCTTAACTGTTTGCTAACACATAACACATGGTGAGCGTTTGTTGGAGGTGTATTTAGAAGGTTTAAATGAGATTTTTCTAATGTTGGTGAATGTCGAGAATGTTGGATTTAGAGACGTCTAATTGCAATAATTAAGTTGGACATACGTGCATTATGATTATGATATCAAATACTGTCGAAAGATTACATTTATGTAATGATTAAAACATGCCAAACAATGTGATTAATTAAGTCATGGCATTATACGTATTTAAATAAGGATTTGGATACAAATACATATAGAATAATGTTAATCAATTATAATTGTTAATGGACCGATTATAGTTGATTAAAATAATAGCAGTAATAAATTGAGCTAAATAAGGAAATCATAATTTATTCTGATTTATTTCAGTTTTTTCTGAAGTTTCCCGATTTGAAGTTTTTTGTAAAATCGGAAACTCCAGATTTCTTTTGGACTTGTTTCCCAAGTATTAGCTAAATTTCAGCAGCCCTAGGATTAGAATCTTTTTCTTTGGCACTGCTATAAAAGGGCTGAGTCTCCAAGGCTTGCAATCATCCAGAAAAATTGTCTGCTCCATTGAAGACAGGATACTCTCCAGAGAAAAGGATTGCAAGTTCTTGGAAGGATTCGAGAGCCAACAACTCAAGTCAAGACCAGAAGCTGTCCGCGACCTTTGAAGATGGAAAGTAAGTTCCGCTGTGCATTAAGCTTGATTTCTAAAGTTCCGCTGTGCGTTAAGTTTAATTTCTTGCATAGGAGTAGATCTTGGTTAGGGTTTAAAGTATTCAATAAAAAACCATCAATTGGTATCAGAGCCTCCCTTTTGTAAGAAATGCTGTGTGTATTCCACGAAGTTTGAAAACATTTTGGGCATTTTTCAGTGATGGCTGGAAAATCGTTTATATATCTCTGTTTGTTGATAGTGAAGTGTTAAAAACGTTTTGCTGAGGGTATTGATTAGAAAAACGTTTTTTTGGTTCATTTAAAAACGGTTTTAGTTCATTTGGTATTTCTGAAAACGTTTTAGTTGATTAACTTCCGTATCATCTGCCTCTGAATGGTTCGAAACCCTATCGAAACCGTTTTTTGGTTGCCCAGCTCTGTGGGGGTGTGCTATTTATATTTTACTTATACCTTGCTGGCCGGCGTGGATTTCTGCGTGATAGTGTGTTGGATTGATGCCATCGATTTTCTGCATTCGTTTATGCCCTTGTTGCGTAGCAGAGCTACCTTGTACCTTTCTTTTTTTTTGTTTGACGGCTGATTAATTTGCAAAACGTTTTTATATGTGGCTGGAAATCGAGCTTTGGAAGCTCTATATGCATATATTGTTTTGCAAAAACGTTTTGGGCATCTTACATTGTCTCATGGGTGGATTAAAACGAATTTACATTTTCCCGGCACTTTGTTAGATGCTGGCTGGAAACAGAGTCTTTAAACTATGTATGTATCTATTCTTTGTGCAAAAACATTTTTTGTTTGGAATGGTGGCTGGAAACTCAGATTGATGGCTCTGTATGCATCTATTTGTTGTCAAAAACGTTTTATTTAGAATGGTGGCTGGAAACCGAGCTTTGTTGACTATGTATGCATCTAATTGTTTTGCTAAAACATTATTTGTATGCTCGGTAGCTGGAAAAAACGATTTCTAGCTATGTATATTCTCCATGGAAGCTTTTAAAACATTGTTTGTATGCCAGGTGGCTGGAAAAACGATTTTTAAGCTTTGCATCTTCTTCATGAAAGTTTTTAAAACGTTTTGGTGTTCGTATGTTGGCTGGAAAACAATTTAAAAGCTCTGTAGTTTCCCATGGAAGAAATACAATAGTTCTGGTATTGCTATGTCGATTTGAAATGCTCTTGGAGTTGTATTTTCTTCTTGGGTTTTGAATCTAAAATGTCTTCCGTTCTCTGTAATGTCCATTGGAGTGAAAACGCCTTGGCTGCTCTGTTTTGGGTTTGGGCACATACCTCTGTCTTTTATTTAATATTTTATTTAGTGCGTTGGGCTTATTAACTGGTACTCCATTGATTTATGCTGTGGATAAATGCGCATAATTCAAGCAATGTTGCTTATGGGTACATGCTGCCAATGGAAACTTTTTAACTCCTGCAAAAGATATATGCATTATTGGTATGCCACCTTGCTGGGCCACTAATACAATGGTTATTTATATTGTGTGCATTACCTCTGTTTTGTATTTTGCTGGTATTTCTTTCATTGGGTATGATGACGTAGACCTGGGAAAGTATTCACGTACATATCATGAATTTTATAAAAGCGATGTTGTTTTATATATTCTATGAAAATGTTTTGTTCCATACATGGTGTAAAAGTGATTTTGTTTCATATATATTGTATGAAATGCTTTTGTTTCATATATTGTATACAAGTGGTTTTGTTTTATATACTATATAAAAGGGTTAGGTTTTATATATATTATATAAAAAGTTTTTGTCTTACATACCGTATAAAATATGTTATATCTTATGTAGGATATAGTTGGGTATGCTATAAATATTTTATGCAATGAGGAGGTTGCATATGGTTAAGATGTATTACATATTTTATACAATGGTTGTAATGTACATATGTTTCATGCATTGAATTTCCTATGTATTGATTTTAGGTATAATTTTGGAATCTAACTAAAGGCATTTTACGTATACATGTGTTGTTTTCGCATGAGTCAAGCATTGATGTTCGCAAAACGAACCGCTCTGTGTAAGACGATTGCAAGGATGACTCATGACAAGCTCAATGGACGTGGGTGTTAGCTTTCCCAAAGGAGGGTTGGCACCTGCTAAGTTGTTTGGTGCATAAGGGTGATGTATAACAAATAAGTTGCAACACACATATGCTGGCAATGTCTAGAAAAGCATTTGGGGCTTGGTGCACCAGGTCCGTTAGTGACCTGCCTTCCCCACTTGACTGGCCTGGTAGTTAGCAAATGGATATGTCAATCTGGCCCAAAGGCGGAAAATACAATAAGGTAATGATTGCGCCCAAAGGTGTTTTTTCATTATTTAGTGGTGTTTTGGCTAAAAGATTCAATGGAGCACATAATTTAATTTGGGCCTTTAGATGGATTTTAGAATTATGATTAAAGATCAAATCGTGATGCATAATATCTAATTTTTCCTTTTGTTCTTCAATTTTCAGATCTAAACATAATGTCAAATCTAATTCAAATTAAGCCCCTCATGGTGAACAATTTCAAACAGTGGGAAGAAAAGCTCAAATTAGTCTTAGGGATCATGAAATTGGACACTGCACTGAGATTTGATCGCCCCAAGCCCAATAAAGAGGGTGAAGAAACTCCCCAAGAGAAGGCTGATATGTCTCTTGCTTTAGTTTGTTCTGAAGTTAATTTAAGTTCTGTATCTAGATATACTTGGTGGATAGATTCAGGTGCAACGACTAACATCAGTATGTCGATGCAAGGTTGCCTAAGCCATCGCAAGCCAAATGAGGCGGAGCGCTACGTTTACGTAGGAAATGGCAACAAAGTAGAAGTGAAAAGCATAGGAAAATTTAGATTATTATGTAAGACAGGATTTTATTTAAGTTTTGATGCTTTAGTGGTTCCATCTTTCAGAAGGAACCTAATTTCTATATCTTATTTGGACAAAAATGGTTATGTATGTTCATTTGGTAATGGAAAATTCAGTTTGTGTCAAAATTCTAAGCTTCTTGCTTCTGGTATCCTGTCTTCTTATGATAATCTTTATTTTCTAGATATAGACACTTCACATTCAGAGGCACTGCATGTAGATAATAGAAAACGTAAATTAACTTGCGAGAAATCTCCAACATTATGGCACAAGCGATTAGGACATATCTCTATGAAAAGGATAGAACGTCTTGTGTCTAATGATATTCTCCAACCTTTAGATTTTACAAACTTAAGTGATTGTGTGAATTGTATAAAGGGAAAACAAACTAATAAACGTAAGTATGATGCAAAAAGATGTAATGATGTCTTAGAATTAATTCATACGGATATCTGTGGTCCTTTTCCAAAAGCTACAAGAAATGGTCACCGTTACTTTATCACATTCATAGATGATTATTCAAGATATGGTCATATTTACTTAATAAAAGAAAAGGCGGAAGCATTAGACGTGTTCATAAAGTTCAAAATGGAAGTTGAGTTACAACTTAACAAACGTATAAAGTCCATTCGTTCTGATCGTGGTGGTGAATACTACGGTCGTTATGATGGATCAGGAGAACAACGTCAAGGTCCCTTTGCAAAATACTTAGAGGAATGCGGAATTGTGCCTCAGTATACGTTGCCAGGTTCGCCTGCAATGAATGGTGTTGCTGAACGGCGAAATCGCACCCTTAAAGACATGGTGAGAAGTATGATTGCTCGTACAACTCTACCTGAGAATTTGTGGGGAGAAGCCTTAAAGACTACAGCATACATACTTAATAGAGTGCCTACTAAAGCAGCTAACAAGACCCCTTACGAGTTATGGGTTGGGCGCAAGCCTAGCTTGAATCATTTGAGAGTTTGGGGATGTCCATGTGAAGCTAGGCCTTATAAGCCAAATGAAAAGAAACTGGACGAAAGGACCATTAGTTGTTACTTTATAGGCTATTCTGAACGATCTAGGGGATACAAATTCTATAATCCAACAGAACATACAGTTTTCGAGTCAGGAAGTGCGAAATTTTTTGAGGATAATGAGTTTGTGGGGGGAGATATGACAAAAGATAGTATTTTTGAAGAAGAAGAGACGAATGCGAATGAGACTATGGACCAAAGTCCTGGTTTTGTTCAAATTCCGATTGCGTTTAGAAATGAGACTATGAACCAAAGTCCTGGTTTTGTTCAAATTCCAATTGCGTTTAGAAATACATCTTCTGACAATATGCAAACTTCATCATCACAAATAACTCAGTTAGAAACTCAACATGGAATAGAGAACACAAATGGACCTGAACCCAACCCAAACCCTGACATTGACATGACAAATGTTGATGGCCTAGGGCCTGTGGGAGATTCAGAAATTGATAATGATGTTCCTCCTCCTATTGAAGATCAAGTTGTAAATGAACCTCAAGAAAATCTAGTACCTGTGCCAATTAGGAGATCTACTAGAGAGAAAAGATCTACACAATCTAAGGATTATGCATATCTTCAAGAACATGAGTTTGACATTGGCATGTTTGAAAATGATCCTGTTAATATCAAACAAGCTGTGGAAAGCTCAAACTCTCAAATGTGGATTAATGCCATGAATGAAGAGATGAAATCTATGTATGACAATGACGTTTGGGATATCGTTCCGTTGCCTAAAAACAAGAAACCCGTTGGTTGCAAATGGATATTTAAGACTAAGCGGGATTCTAAAGGCAATGTTGAAAAATACAAGGCACGTCTTGTTGCGAAAGGTTTCACACAGAAAGAAGGCATTGATTACAAAGAGACTTTCTCTCCAGTTTCATCGAAAGACTCTTTAAGGATTATATTGGCGCTTGTAGCACATTATGATTTAGAACTTCATCAGATGGATGTAAAGACGGCGTTTCTCAATGGTGACATTGATGAAACGATCTATATGAAGCAGCCAGAGAACTTTGTATCAGGTGATGCAGGGTCTATGGTTTGCAGACTTAAGAAATCTATCTATGGGCTAAAACAAGCATCTCGACAATGGTATCAAAAATTTCACAAAATTGTTAGCTCATTTGGTTTTGAGTCTAACATAGTAGACGAATGCATATACCTTAAGTTCTGTGGGAGTAAATTTATTTTCTTGGTTTTATATGTAGATGACATATTGCTTGCCAGTAACGATAAGGACATGTTGCATCAAACTAAGAATTTTTTATTTAAGAACTTTGAAATGAAAGATCTTGGTGATGCATCATTTGTTCTAGGGATTGAAATACTTAGAGATAGATCTCAAGGTATTCTAAGGTTATCCCAGAGGAACTATATCGATAAGATTCTAACAAGATTTGGCATGGAAAACAGCAAACCAGGAGATACCCCTGTATCAAAAGGAGATAAGTTTAGTCTAAAACAATGTCCCCAAACTGACTTAGATAAAAACATCATGAAAGATATTCCCTATGCCTCAGCCGTGGGTAGCATCATGTATGCACAAGTATGCACGCGTCCAGATATTGCGTTCATCACTGGAATGCTAGGGAGATATTTGAGTAACCCAGGGATGGAACACTGGAAGGCAACCAAGCGAGTGTTGAGATACCTAAAGAGAACAAGGGACTATATGCTCACGTATCGGAGATCGGAACAGCTCGAGGTCATTGGATATACTGATTCTGATTTTGGAGGATGTGTCGACAGCATGAAGTCAACATCAGGATACATCTTTATGATGGCAGGCAGTGCCGTGTCATGGAAGAGCGCTAAGCAGTCATTGGTAGCCTCCTCCACTATGGCAGCTGAATTTGTTGCATGCTATGAAGCATCTAATCATGGCGTATGGCTGAAGAACTTCGTCACAAGTCTGAAAATTGTGGATTCTATTCAGAAACCACTCAAATTATTATGTGACAACAATTCAGCAGTGTTATACGCAACCAACAACCGAAGTTCGTCAAAGTCAAAGTACATCGATATTAAGTTTTTGGTTGTAAAAGAGAGAGTGCAGAATAATGAATTATGTATAGAACACATAGGTACAGACTCCATGATTGCTGATCCTCTTACTAAAGGATTACCACCCAAGAAGTTTCACGAACATGTTGCCCGTATGGGTGTAATATCTATTTAGGATAGTTAGAAAATGTGGGAGTCTGAATATGTTTTAAGTTTCGTCTTTGATGTTCTATGTAATGCAATTGTAAACAATTTTTGATGATATATACAAGTTGCATTCAGTTTCAGTTTCATTATTTCTTTCTTTAAAGTTTGATTTTTGACCTCATACAGTAAAGTAAAGGTGACTCAATTAGAAATAGGCACGTATAATCACACTTGCGTGTAATTTCTAAACTATATGTCCAAATCAGATTCATGTCATTTAGTTATGTTGGCAGCGTGATTTATGTCGGTTTAGTTGCGAATAAATGTGACAAGTGCTGCTTAAGTCCTTTGTTAACATAATTGATGGACATAATTGTTTAAGAAATATGATAAGAAAGACATAAAAGTTTCATGCAATAAAGTTAAGGATATATAATCAAAAGGTTGCACTTGTCCATGTGGGAGATTGTTGGATTTAGAGACGTCTAATTGCAATAATTAAGTTGGACATACGTGCATTATGATTATGATATCAAATACTGTCGAAATATTACATTTATGTAATGATTAAAACATGCCAAACAATGTGATTAATTAAGTCATGGCATTATACGTATTTAAATAAGGATTTGGATACAAATACATATAGAATAATGTTAATCAATTATAATTGTTAATGGACCGATTATAGTTGATTAAAATAATAGCAGTAATAAATTGAGCTAAATAAGGAAATCAGAATTTATTCTGATTTATTTCAGTTTTTTCTGAAGTTTCCCGATTTGAAGTTTTTTGTAAAATCGGAAACTCCAGATTTCTTTTGGACTTGTTTCCCAAGTATTAGCTAAATTTCAGCAGCCCTAGGATTAGAATCTTTTTCTTTGGCACTGCTATAAAAGGGCTGAGTCTCCAAGGCTTGCAATCATCCAGAAAAATTGTCTGCTCCATTGAAGACAGGATACTCTCCAGAGAAAAGGATTGCAAGTTCTTGGAAGGATTCGAGAGCCAACAACTCAAGTCAAGACCAGAAGCTGTCTGCGACCTTTGAAGATGGAAAGTAAGTTCCGCTGTGCATTAAGCTTGATTTCTAAAGTTCCGCTGTGCGTTAAGTTTAATTTCTTGCATAGGAGTAGATCTTGGTTAGGGTTTAAAGTATTCAATAAAAAACCATCAGAGAATAGTTCATATACCAGAGGAAGCATTCCTGCTTACATATTTCAGTTCTTGCTAATAGAGTTCAGTTCTAGATCCAATTTTGAAGGTTATCATACTTCCAGGTGTTTTGGTGAAAATTGGGCACATGGGTATTGTAAATTGGGAGCCTAAGATGGTTTCATGTTGCTTCAATAACGCCTAGGTCGTTATGAAGAAGCGTGAAGCCTTGGTCAAATCCATCTTTTAATGCAGACAGTTGGATAGCTCAGTAATAGATCGATATTTTTTGATGTCATTCCTATGAATGAGATCCAATAGAAAACTGTATATAATCTATTTTAGCCAATACGATTTGGAGATCTTATCATGATCGTAATAAATTAACAAACTGTTATTTTCTTTGTAATTCTGTTTTTGAGATTAAGATCGACTGAGTATTCTGTGGATGGTTCTATCCATCGAATCAAATATTTGTTTATGTTGGAAAGATTTATCTATTTGTACAAAGAAGGATGTAAGGGGGAGTTCTGGGGTGCTCAAGAAGGAAATCTATTAGACAGTTTAAACTATAATCCCATTAAGCAGTATTTCCTGTAGCTTTCTTTATCAAATATTTCTGTGTTTTTAATATTATATTGTATCTCTTAATCCTTTCACCATTTTTCTTCTTACTCAAATGAAACGGTGTTTGATGGAGTATCCATTAATAACATGTATTTTATGGATTCCTGAAGCAATAGAGTATCTGTTGTGATTGCCCATATTTTACGAGTTTCATTTTTGTATATATATTCATGGTTAGGGAGTATTTCTTCTGATCATTGGATTTTATTGGATTTCGATGAAATTTCAAGGGTTATTCCACAGAGATGAGGGATACATATTCCAGGGATGGATGCATGATTCAGCTCAATTTTTTTTAGAAATTGAAAATTAGTGGTTTTTGAAGACCGTAATCAAGGCACCCAACAAAAAGCCCTGTTGGTAGTGAAATTTAGAAAGTGCAGTCCATGACCAGGCATGAAGAAACCTACCAGATCATTTGACATGATTCTATATCATTTGCAATTGGGATGCTAAAATAGGGAAAAATCCATTATTTTGATACTTTTCAAGATTTTGAAAACTTTGTATGAGGGAAAAGTGACAAAAAAAACTCAAAATTGAAATATTTTATTTGCTAAACATTTTACCTCCTTACCTCCTTGAAAATCTGAACAAGTTTGTCCCAGTGAAATTTTCTCAATTATGCTCAGTTTGGAAGACAGAAGTTTTGGCAAAATATTCCAAATCCGAAAAATGTAAAAAGGTCAAAGTAGTTAGTTCAAAAAAATTATAAAAAATTACTACAATGTCAGATTGGTGATTTTGAATTTACTACTAATATTTTATTTGCTAAGCATTTTACTTCCTTGAAAATCTAAACAAGTTTGTCCTAGTGAAATTTTCTCAATTATGCTCAGTTTGGAAGACAGAAGTTTTGGCAAATATTCCAAGTCCGAAAAATGTTAAAAGGTCAAAGTAATTAGTTCAAAAAAATTATAAAAATTTACTACAATGTCAGATTGGTGATTTTGAATTTGACGAGTACTCATCATCATGATTATTATCATCACCCGATGTGCAAATATTTTATTCAATCTTCAAAGATTTTCTTCTACTTGTAAAATTGGTCTGTGAGACTAAATGCATCTACAACAAAAATGCAGAATTGAGGAAAACCGGTAATTTTGGATAGCTATAAATTTTAATCCCAAGCTCAGAAATGAGCACGGTTATAGCCATTGGCAAGATGAATTAATAGGAAAATGAGTGTACACCAGCATAGATCCATCTTAAACTCGGATCTACCAAGCACCGAGAGGGATCCAATTTCTTGAGGTGTAATTTTTTGTATCTAACTGTTTACATGTTCATAAAAAATTATTGAACTTTTTTACATGTTAAAAAATATTTACACGTAATTTCAAGTTTAAGATCTCCCTCATACTTGGTTACTTCTTTATCTTTTTTACTTCTTATATTTTTATTAATGGCTGACGTTACAATATTTTATTTTTGTTACTTGACAAACACTCTACAAACTCTCGACAAATGTTACAAGATCTCCCTCATAGTGGGTTACTTCTTACAATATCTCCATCATACTAGGTTACTTCTTTATCTTTTTTACTTCTTATATTTTTATTAATGGCCGACGTTACAATATTTTATTTTTGTTACTTGACAAACACTCTACAAACTCTCGACAAATGTTACAAGATCTCCCTCATACTGGGTTACTTCTTTATCTTTTTTACTTCTTATATTTTTATTAATGGCCGACGTTACAATATTTTATTTTTATTATTTTATTACTCGACAAACACTTGACAAACACTCCACACATGTTACAAGATCTCCCTCATACTGGGCTGTAGAGCGCCTCTCGGCCCAAATATTATATTACGAGGAAACACTTCAAATATTTCCACATTTGAATTTGCAAAGAGCATATATCCTCGATTTGACAAAGATTGTTAATATGGGTATTTTCTAGAATGAATGAAAAAGAAAATATGTTATTTTGAGGATATGATTTAGCTAAAGAACAAATTTTCATATATAGTACCATATCAAGGGCACTTAGAGGCTAGCATTCAAGATATTTCAATTAGAAAGGATTTGGTCTCAATTGGACTAAGAAAACTATCACCATGAATGATGCACAATATCCTTATGAAGCTAAGATAGATGCCATGGGAGAAAATATACACGTTGAAAATGTAGAGATAGAGTTTAATATGTAGGAATCAAGTGACTCCTCAAGATATTGCAAAGACTATGATAAGTCTAAGAGTGGAGTTACAAAATTGTAGAGTAGATAATGAAAAGCTCATTAAATCTCAGGAAGAATAGAACCAGTTGAATGTATCCATGCTTAAAAATCTGATAGACACAAAGGGAAGAAAACAACATGGGAAAAATTCAAATAATGATGATAGGAGTGAAAATAGCTCTAGGAAACATTCTCACAAGAGGTCCCATAGTACAAGAAGATCTTCCAGAGATAGGACATATACACTGGTAAAATGTTTTGCTAGAGAGTCATCTGTCTTTAAAGACTCCAATGGCACTTCAAGTTCTTATATTGGGAATAAGAGAGAATGTTTTTAGGGACAACTCATATGGTGAATTTTGGAAGGCTAAACCCCTTATATTTGAAAACGAAGTGAAATATGGACATAAATCTAAGGCCTAGCTTCTTGGGATGAGAAAATATTTCCAAGTCTATGATTACTCTAGAAACATGAAGGCAAGAGTGACCATTTTCAACTTAAATGGTAGAGAATCAATTTTGTGGGATCACCTCAATCGAGTTAATAATATTAATGAAAGAAAAATTGATTGGAAACAGTTCAAGAAGTACTTTCAGCAAAAGTACCTCTCTAATAGGTATTGTGATGACAAAATCAAATAATTTCATGAGTTAAAGTTGTGACAAATGACCATGGATGATTATGCAAATAAATTCTTGGAGTTGTTGAGGTATGTCAAGTACATCATATATTATAAGGTAAAAATCAAACATTTTCTAAGTGGATTACCTTAGTCAAACAAAGACAAAATTAAGTTTGATGAACCCCAAACTCTAGATAAGACTGTAAGAAAGGTTAAGCATTGTTATGATCAAAACAAAAGTAAGCCAAAATTCCACAAAGAATGGAGAGAAAATAAGTAACATAATTTTGTTGAAGAGTGTCTTTTCGATCCATCACATTAATTTACGAAACATCGACCTTTTGGACCAAGCTAAGGTGGTCCATCATCAATAAAGGAGAGAAGGGGAGACTTGTGATCATAAGGGAAGGGATAAATAGAAGGAAGACAAAAACCAAACCTTCGAAAAAAGATCCGACAAAGGAAAGGGCACAAAAACAAAAGAAAAGAAAATTGAGAGAAACTAAAACATATAACAAACATAAAAAGAATTTGACAAATGAAACAAATAAATAAATAATTAAGAAGGAACAACTAAAAATTAAAAAAAAAAAAAATCAAAATCACTAAGGAAAAGATAAGACAATAAAAGCTAAGAAAATGAGGAGAAATAAAAGAGATAAATAAAGAAAAATGAGAATAATAAGAAATAGAACGAAATTTTAGAGACAGAGTTAGTTATTATAAGAAGAAAGGAGGCACTGGAAGGGGGAATAAAATAAAATGAAATAAACAACTAGAAGGAGGACAATAAATATAAAACAATAAACAAAATAAATAATAAAATAAGACAAAAAAATGAAACAAAAAGTTACAACATAAAGGACAAAGGACTAGAAAACAAGGAAAAGGAACCATAAACGAAAGAATAAGGAGAGGGGGCAGTAGAAACCAAGAAAAAGGATAAACTATGAGAAGAAACACAAATATGAGGAGTTATCCGGAGACAAACCTAGGGGATAGGGAAAGCATCCAATTGCTTCTAATCTTCCATCCATCATCTATGTTGAGATTATTGGGGTGCTTTTCAATTTCAATGGCTTCCTTGAATTTTGTGTTAAAGTATTGACCCTCATTAGCTAGGATTTTGGGATATTCAACATAAATGTGATTTTTAGTCTTGTATGAATGTTCTGTGAGAGAAGAGGAATGGGATTGGTTATGTTTAATATCACCTGCATGTTCAATAAACCTGATTTCGAAAGATCGACTAGTTTCGTCAATGTAAGGAATTATGCAGGAGCATGGAATAAGATAGACACCTTTTATGTTTGAAGGATCAAAGAGGTCCTTTACTGATTTACGAGAGTTCCTATTGGTAGTTAGGCATTTGAAAATGGTTTTGATGTTCTCTTTCTAAGGACTTTGGCCAAATTGTTTGTTGTCCCTTAAAGATAAGGTAGGAACAAATTGTAGATAACATCATTGTTATGAGGATTAGCCTTCTCAAAGGATTTGATACCTTGATACCTGCTATACCCATTGTCTTCAAAAACCTCGAGGAGGCGATCCTATTATTCTTCTAAGTGATCATTATCATAAATTTTCAAATCTCTTGTAGCTAGGGTGTTAAGAACCCCACATTTCTGAGCTAGGTGATGGTGGGAGTCAGCATGGAGATACTATTATGTGTGAGTATTTTTCCTAAAGAATTGGTGGACCAAATATCCATCAAGTTTCCTAGTAAATTGAATGTCAAGAAAAGGAATACATTTTGAAGATGTTGGATCACCTTAACAACAATGGTAGCTCCATGAAACTTAACAAGAACCCCCTAAAGAAGGTTTCAATGGAAGCATTAATTTCATTAAATCAAGCAATAAAGGTGATGAAATGGATAAATTCATCATCAGTTTTCATCCACCCCCAAAATCTATGGCCTTCCAAAAATTCACAAAAAAGGGTTCCCCTCAGACCCATTGTCAACACCATAGGGATCCCTACCTATCTGCTTGCAAAATATTTTGCAGGCAAGCTCAAACCATTTTTTGGAAACACCAAATCCTTTGTGAAAGACTCATATTTTATTGTTCGTAAAATTAAGGATCTTAAGCTCAATACCAATGACATTCCTATTAGTTTTGACATCGTAGCCCTCTTCACCAAAATCCCTATTGATGAACTTATGGAGGTCATTAACAAGATTATTGATCAAGACACTGCCAAATTGGTTGAACTTTGCATGAGGGCAACATTTTTCAGCTTTCAAGGTGAAATTTATGAACAAACCAATGGTGTTGCCACGGGTTCCCTCATTTCTCCCATTGTCGCCAACTTATTCATGGATGATCTAGAAATCAGAGCCATCTCTTCTTCCCCTTTGAAGCTGAAAATGTGGATTAGATTTGTAGATGACACCTTTGTCATATGGCTTCATGGATGTGAGAATATGGATAAATTTTGTGACCATCTTAATAGCCAATCATGGCACATCAAATTCACTATGGAAGTTGAAATTGGTGAGATCCTTCTTTTTCTTGATATTCAATTTACTAGAAAACTTGACGGATCCTTGTCCCACCAAATATTTAGGAAAAGGACTCGCACAAATAGTATCTCCATGCTAACTCCCACCATCACCCAACTAAAAAATGTGGGGTTCTTAACACCCTAGCTACAAGAGCTTTAAGAATTTCTGATAATGACCACTTAGAAGAAGAAAAGGATAACCTCCTCAAAGTTTTTAAAGACAATAGTTACGACAAGTATCAGGGTATCAAAGCCTTTGAGAAGCCTTAATCATGGGCCCAAGATTATTCCTCGTAACAATGGTGTTATCTCCAAAGTGTTCCTACCTTATATTTGTTACAGCGTATTTTTCCACCTTGTGATCATCAACACTCATTGGCCTTCAGTATTAATTTTCTTGACTCAGATCCATTATTTTTCCTCCAAGAACCCATTGTTCCCTATTTTTCTTCTTGTACGGTAATTGTTCCACTATAGCCAGCGTACACACAGGCTGCACCAATGTATCCAGCATACACACAGGTTGCACCAATGTATCCAACATACATCGAGTTAAATGGTAAAAACCATAGAAAAATTACTTTTCACTCCAAAAAGTGGTCTTAGGGTGACATTTGGCCCTCCATGTACCCCATAAATGACTCGATTCAACCTTTCACCTACCTTTGAGGGGTTATATATTGATCTCTTATGGTGCATGGAAGGAGGAAAAAGAGAGAGCACTGTAACTCTATTGGATTTTTTCCGTGACTTGAGTCTACATCCATTGATCCTTGTTGTTGTGAACTCCTTATGTTCACCTACCAAACTCCTCTCACAGTTTGAGTTTTCCATTGCATGGAGGATTGAAGTGGTGGAGGCACAAACGGAGAGACCTAGTTCTTGGTTCAGATTGGTTGTTGGCAAGAGGTTGTATCATGTACTTCTTGTTATCATTAATGGAAATACTCATTTTCTCGTCCAATTGATGTTGTAAATGTTGTTTAAATTACATTAGGTTACATTTGCTTGTTATATCATGGACCATGTTATTGATTATGCTAATGTCTTTCACATATTATATGCACTTGGTTGTATTTGTTGTTAAGACTAATCTGCAGGGTCAAGTGTAGAGATTGAAATCTCAACGGGGATCTACTTCGAACATCTAGTTGAAGGTTGGTCTTATTCTCCATATCTTAGCATTTTCATTTATATAGCATTGTTTTGAGAAGCGAGTAGATTTCTTGCAGTCATCTGTCTGTTGTGGTCTACCCTGAGCCATAGGAAGTTTTTCTTCGTAACAGAAATGGCGACTCCGCTGGGGAAGAACCTCCATTTTGGGAATTTTTCCTTATTTTTCCTTATTTTGAGTTGTTGTTTGTCGATATTTTCTGTCATTGACTGGTCGTTGGGTTCTGCATTAGAAAACTTGATTTTTCTGGGCTGTTTGATTCATCTTTGGCTCATTTACCTTTCCTTGTATGCGGGTCAGCTTAGTTTTTCCCGCGTCTACCCGCTACTGTCAGCACAGTAGCCAGTGTACAGACGCTACTGTTCTTTGAACAGTCGCATACAACTTTGGGATTGTCTTGTTTTTTAACTTGGGTTGTTACTGGGTTGGTTCTGATTTTTCCTGAGTCTTAGTAGGCCTGTTTCCTGACTGTTCCACGCTCTGTTATTGACCAGAAACTGTTCTTTCTTTAGTTATTGAGCTTTTTGGTTTCCCACCATTTTTTGTTTTTATAGCTCATTAGCTTGGCTGAGTCTTACTGTTTGGGATTTGCTAGGTTGTCTGCTTGATATGCTCTGCATTTTTTATTAAATAGTTTGATTTTGCTTGCATTTTTTCATTCCATTTATACTAAAAAAATACAAAAACATTGTTTTGCATTTTCCTTTCATTTATAAGAGAAAATACAAAAATATTTGCTTTATGTTTCTGCATTTTGCATCAGAGTGCTTGTGTTTTCATCTAGGACTTGCTTGTGAATTGAAACTATAAAAAGATTGCATATTTATTTTCAAAAGAACCGTTGGATTGATTGTCATATTAGTGGCATGCTTTTTATTGAATAGATGGGTCTAGTGCTTTTCGATTGTGCATACCATTGAGTCTTTCACATCATCAGTTTCACGACCATATCCTTTGAGTAATTACAGCCATTAAAATTAACGCTTAATCTTAAAATTGATTATAAATGATTTTTCTCTTCTTAGGGTGTACCAACTAGCATAGGTTTAGAGTCTTGGAATAAATAATTGTGAGTTAACAATCCAAGACTATTAAACGAAACATTATGTGGCTGACCAGGGAGTGGTGAAACCCATGGTATACATCAGTGTTCTCAGGAAACTCTACTCAAACCAGAGTTAAGCACGAGGTCACGGGAGGTTGGTTGCGGAGATATCCCTCCAATAATAGCTAAATGTGGGAGATATTTCCAGGATTTGTTCGTGTACGAGGGATCTTGGGGGATTTGACCCTCTTGAGTTTCGGGCTTAGCTACCTTTCCCATACGATGGATCTCACCTGCGACTATCCACCTGAGAATTGGTTATACGTGGTGGCCTTAGTTGCTTTACTTGGGTATCACATAGGGCATTCATTGCAGTTATTCTGCGATTGTCTTGAGTCAGATAGGTGTCGGATAACATAGTTATTGTTGTATAGAGATTTGACCTTGTGCACGCAGTGAAGTCTGGGAGCCCTTATAACTGATTCAGTTACCTCCGGTTATAGTTTGGGAGTCTCAAGCCTCTCCTAGGAGAGACATACCAGCTGTAGTGTTGGGAGGTCCCTTGAGCCAATCCTGTTTGTGTGCATTTGGCTGTAGTTTTCTTTAGGTGTGTTCTCTTTGATGCTTTAGTTGGGCCATTAGGAGATGTTATTTTTATTGAATTTTTGAATTCATCGTGGAGCGAGGTCTGCCTCTCCGCAGATCTCATCGTTTGGATGGTTTACTGGCTGATGAGTTATCACGTCCTTTTTACAAGAGACGCCAGAGGATTGAATCTGGACCTATTGATACTTCTCACGAGCTTCAAGAAGCTCACATTATGACTGCTACATCTGGCACTGCGGGAATTCTCGTGACTCTGTCGGGCGATGTTGATGGACACACCGCTCCTTCCACTCGTAGGGGTGGTTGGGATGGAGGTTCAACCCCACACGTCACTCCTACGGGTTTTGGTTCGAACCCACCCTGTAATGTCCCTTGTTAGGAATTTTATTAAAATGGAAAATTTTCACTTTTTCCCCTAGCTAGACCTTTGACTAGTTTTGAGATCTAGGTCCCAAAATTGCCCCAATTGCTCCCAAATCTTCTGAAAAGGTATATGGATGATATTAGAAAATAAATATGTATTTCAGGGATTCTTTTGGACCTTTAAAATACTTCTTCAAATCCTCTTTCAATTCTGGCCAATGTAGGGAACTTCACTAGTAATTTTCCTTTGACTAGTATTGGTCTCTAGGTCTCAAATTGACTCCAAATGCCTTCAAATATTCAAAGAAGGTGTATGAATGATATTAGTACTTGAATATGATTTTCATGGATGATATATGGCCACCAAAAGACCTCTGCAAATTCTCTTAAGATTCTAGACCAAGTATGCAATTTTACTAGTAATTTGGGGTTCAAATTCCCCTGGGGTAAGTACTGAAAATGGCTTCCCAAATGCCTCCAAACCCACTCAAATTTATGAACAGAGATAGGGAATGTATTAATGTATCATGTGCACCATTAATTTATTATTATATATGTTCCAACCCTCTCCCATTCATCTGCAAAAATCACCGATTCGACCCTTGGGGAAATGACACTATTTCTTCTCCCAATGCAATTAAACTGAGTAAAAATACTTCAAATTCTCACGTACAGTACATGAAACTTGTAAAATACATCCATGGCAGTCCATTGATCACAAATTCATCAGAGAATCATCCATTCATTCGAAATCATCAGCATTACATTGATTCACAACAAGGTAGTGGGGAAATGGCACTGTTCTTTCATTAAAAATGAGATTTATACATTTCTACTTGGAATTTCGACCTGAAATTTTTTGGAGATGAATAACAGAGTATTTAATTCATATTAAAAAATAAATGGGGCATTAGAAGCTCCCCCAAAGAGTACAATATCTCATCAAAAACGCCCTTCCTCAAGGATCAAGAATATGCCATCAAAACTGGAAATGGTTGAAGGAGTGACATGCAATAGAAGAAACCATGAGCTTCTATGTAGCTTACACCTGCAAATAAAGACTCCATTAAATCTCCAAATGAAAGGTCCGAATGGCCTTTCCAATTACCAACTTAGATGGGAATCTTTCACCCTCGAAATTGGCTAAGGCAAGAAACTAGTCATCCACTAGCTCTCCCTCTACACAAATGCAATTGCAAATTATACAAATGATCAAAAGATGGTTTCATTCTTTTTTATTGACATTTATAAAGTTCTAATTTCCTTCATGGGTCAAATTCCTTCCAAGAGACTCATTCCAACTCAAGTTGGGAAGAGATTCCAAAGAACACCACTTGTACAACAATTCCTAGTCTCCCACTTCCACCAAACCACATGTGGAAGCATCTTAGCTGCTCTAACACCCTTGAGCGCTCTCTTGGAGTCTATTTTTAGCCCTGACATGTCATATATGTCATATGTCAGCCTTCAGGTCTGATTTGTGTCATAGGTGTCATATCATCTTCATCATTGTTGTCATAGAGATAGGGAATTTAGCCCAAGTGTCTCACTAGCTCCAAATTGCCTCTTCCTCTTCCATGGGAGTTACTCTTCCTCTATATTTTGACCTCATTGACTCATGACAAGTATTATTGAACTTATAACTCATCCCAAGAACATTAGGCTTCCCATAGATTCGAAATTGCAAGAAGAGGATGCCATGTGGCACATACATTCTAGCTTGTGTGGGTCCCACTTCCTCCATGTGTCTTCATGATCAAATGCCACTTTGATTTTCACTTGTATATATTTATTTATCTCCTTTATTAAATATTTATGCTATCCTAATGTTCCAACATCATTTATTATCCCCATTATTCACAATCCCAAAGCTTCCACCCCAAACCTAGGAAACTAGTAATTTCCCTCCTTGGCAATTATTTGACCTTTAGCATCAATTTTACAAACACTAATGAATATGGTCATTGTGATTAGGCCATTGTGACCCAATGCCAATTTTGGGACATGATAAATCCTCCCTTCCCAATATTGTTTGTCCTCAAGCAATTTCAAACATGGGTGTTGAAGAACCTGATTTCTGTATAATTTTTTGAAGTTGCCATTGAATTGCCCAACCTTGAGTCTTTGAGTTTCTATGAAGATTTTAGAGAGGAACCACCATGCTTGCTGCTGCACTACTTTGATAAAAATCACTTTATTAAGTGGGAAATCCATCTCCCATACTGCTTGTTTCTCCAAAAAAATTGAAACCAATGAAACAAAAATTATTCCAGGGTGCCATTGCTTGTATTGCACCCCAACAATTAAGAGTGATCTCCAACCCACACCATTAGATAAGAGGATTCCTGGATCTCATTTTCTTGTATGCATTCTTCCAAACATCATGAGTACCAAAAATATATCATCAAAGTACATAACAACATAATGAAAATGTACATCAAGGAGATGCTTCATCAAAGAGTCATGAAAGTGCTTATACCTCCAAGCAAGTAGACCACCATTTTCAAAGTGCATACAATCTTCAAGTGGCCCATCAAATCTGCTCCAATGACATAGGTGAGGATCCCATGTCCTATAATGCTGCTCCAAAAGGATGTGATATGCATCAAAATATGCATCCATGTATTCTTTCATACAAGAAGTGAATGAAGAATCTCCACTAAAATCTGAACCAAATAATGAGCATAAAAAACAAGGAGACTTCAAATGACTCAAAGAAGTCTCACCCATACATCCCTGAATGTGAGAATCATAAAGATATAACAAAGTATGTGGCTGCCACCAAAAATGTTCTCCAATCATAAATCTATTCACCCAAGTGTTGGATGAAGTTTCCTCCAACGTCAAATGAATCAAGTGTTGAGCAAGAAAAACCACGAGTCTTCAAGTGGCTCAAATGCATATCATAGGTGCATCCATGTAGATTTGCATCATCATAAAGTGACAAATAATGTTGCTGCAAATGTGAATAAGAATGTGCTCCAACCATGTCATCATAAAAGGTAAATCTAGGAGTTCCATAATCCTCATGTGGCACCATAAAAAAGAACCCTTTCACCCATACTTCATTGAGACTAATGCTGCAAAACATGGAATTGTAGGATGTAGGAGAATGAACTAACTCACACAAATGATCAAAAAGTGCAGAAGTTTCATCATGGGAAGGATCCATATGGGTAGTATCATGTAGCTCCTTCAAAAGTGTGAAACCTTTGTCATAGATTGGTTCCAATGTAGATGAATCACGCTCTTCTTTAAAAATTACATAACCTTCATCAAGAGACAATTGAAGTTCCTCTTCCACCACATCAAGTGTTTGGATCTCTTCAAGTTCATCTTCAGACATATAAAGAACATTCAAATTTCAACATTTCTCATGATCCACCATGTCATGAGAATCCTCCAAACAATCTACCATTTGACAATCTGAAACATAGGAAGAAAAACAAGTATCTTGCAACTTTTCAAGAAGTTGTTCATTTTGAATTGTGAGCTTATGATTATCCTCATTATTATTCAAGTATGCATCATGTAACAATTCATTAAGCTCAACCAAATGGTTTCTATCAAAAAGAAAAGACATGAAATTACCTTTGATGTGGCACATTTCTCTTTGAATCTTCTCCATGTCTTCAAGGAAGGATGTTTCCTCCAATGACATACCTCTCCAACAAGAATTTGACACCAATGCTTGAGTGTCATGGAGAATGATGAGGGACTCTTGGATCTTCTTTTCATTCATCTTTAAGGAACCTTCAAGAAAATGAGGCTCCTACAAATGAACCTCCTCATCTTCTTCAATTTTGCTTGGACCAACTTCATGAAGCTCAAGTGGTGATGGCGAAGTTGATCTTGGTTCTTCTTCAACTGCTACAAGGTCTTCATTATCATGCTTAATGGAACTTGGGCTTGCAGCAACACTTTCAAAAGTGATCTCTATGTCACCAAAATAGAGGTGTGAGCACCCATCAGTAGGTACTCCTTCATAGTTTAAGCATCCATCAGTAGATGCTCTTTGGTTCATATCTAAGCTAGAAGGTGTCTCGAAATGATCTTCCATATTTTCAATAGAATCTTCTCCATGCTCTTGTGATGTCTCTTCATTTTTATCCTTCAAGCAAAATGATGCATTTTGCCCCTTGTTTTCCTTATGATCAATATCTTTGGAATCTCTTTTTGAAGAATTCCCAAAAGCTCTCCTCAAGTGGGACATAATTTT
The DNA here is from genome assembly GCA_027924585.1 of Larix kaempferi. Taxonomy (NCBI): domain Eukaryota; kingdom Viridiplantae; phylum Streptophyta; class Pinopsida; order Pinales; family Pinaceae; genus Larix; species Larix kaempferi. The sequence continues at coordinate 9,156,134 of BSBM01000072.1, read as the reverse complement.
ATGCACACATATATGATATTCACTTGAAGGTTCTTTACAAGAAGGGCATAAACCTTTTTTTACTAACTCCACATCTTCATTTTTGGGCCTATTTTCAAAAACATGTTCAGCATAGTACTCAAAAGACATGGCATTTTGTGTATTTTTGCTCGAAGCAAGATATTCTTGATATTTTTGATATTGTTGGGGCAAGGTTTTATATGTTGCTCTCCATCTTTGGAACTCACTCATAGAATTATCCTTGGTTGGTGTGACACACTCATATTCATCAGATTTAAATTCATAAGAATAATCTTCATTTCTCTTGAAATTGTAAGAAGTGTTGCATGATGGCACCTCTTCCTCATACCATTCACATTCTACTTCATATTGCTCATAAGCATCTGCATATTCCTCATAAGAATTGTACTCATAGGATTCATTATAATAGTAAGACATGGCTGCCAATTATTCTTGAATGTATGTACCTAATCCACAGGTGCAAGGACCATGCTCTGATACCACTGTAATTTCCCTTGTTACGAATTTTATTAAAATGGAAAATTTTCACTTTTTCCCCTAGTTAGACCTTTGACTAGTTTTGAGCTCTAGGTCCCAAAATTGCCCCAATTGCTACCAAATATTCTGAGAAGGTATATGGATGATGTTAGAACATAAATATGTATTTCAGGGATGATTTTGGACCTTTAAAATACTTCTTCAAATCCTCTTTCAATTCTGGCCAATGTAGGGAACTTCACTAGTAATTTCCCTCTGACTAGTATTGGTCTCTAGGTCTCAAATTGACTCCAAATGCCTTCAAATATTCAAGGAAGGTGTATGAATGATATTAGGAATTGAATATAATGTTCATGTATGATATATGGCCACCAAAAGACCTCTTCAAACTCTCTTAAGATTCTGGATCAAGTATGCAACTTTTCTAGTAATTTGGGGTTCAAATCCCCCTGGGGTAAGTACTGAAAATGGCTTCCCAAATGCCTCCAAACCCACTCAAATTTATGAACAGAGATAGGGAATGTATTAAGGATATTATTAAGGTCTCATGTGCACCATTAATTTATTAGTATATCTGTTCCAACCCTCTCCCATTCAGCTGCAAAAATCACCGATTCGACCCTTGGGGAAATGACACTATTTCTTCTCCCAATGCAATTAAACTGAGTAAAAATACTTCAAATTCTCAAGTACAGTACATGAAAATTGTAAAATACATCCATGGAATTCCATTAAGCACAAATTCATCATAGAATCACCCATTCATTCGAAATCATCAACATTCCATTGATTCACAACAAGGTAGTGGGGAAATGGCACTGTTCTTTCATTAAAAATGAGATTTATACATTTCTACTTGGAATTTCGACTTGAAACTTTCTGGAGATGAAGAACAGAGTATTTAATTCATATTAAAAAAGAAATGGGGCATTAGAAGCTCCCCCAAAGAGTACAATATCTCACCAAAAACACCCTCCCTCAAGGATCAAGAATATGCCATCAAAACTGGAAATGGTTGAAGGAGTGATATGCAATAGAAGAAACCATGAGATTCCCTGTAGCTTACACCTACAAATAAAGACTCCATTAAAGCTCCAAATGAAATTTATGAATGGCCTTTCCAATTACCAACTTGGATGGGAATCTTTCACACTCGAAATTGGCTAAGGCAAGAAACTAGTCATCCACTAGCTCTCCCTCTACAAAAATGCAATTGCAAATTATAAAACTGATCAAAAGCTGGTTTCATTATTTGTTATTGACATTTATAAAGTTCTAATGTCCTCCATGGGTCGAATTCCTTCCAAGAGACTCATTCCAACTCAAGTTGGGAAGAGATTCCAAAGAACGCCACTTATACAACAATTCCTAGTCTCCCACTTTCACCAAACCACATGTGGAAGCATCTTAGCTTCCCTAACACCCTTGAGCGCCCTATTGGAGTCTATTTTTAGCCCTGACATGTCATATATGTCATATGTCAGCATTCAGGTCTGATTTGTGTCATAGGTGTCATAGCATCTTCATCATTGTTGTCATAGAGCTAGGGAATCTAGCCCAAGTGTCTCACTAGCTCCAAATTGCCTCTTCCTCTTCCATGGGAGTTACTCTTCCTCTATATTTTGACCTCATTGACTCATGACAAGTATTATTGAACTGATAGCTCATCCCAAGAACATTAGGCTTCCCATAGATTCGAAATTGCAAGAAGAGGATGCCATGTGGCACATCCATTCTAGCTTGTGTGGGTCCCACTTCCTCCATGTGTCTTCATGATCAAATGCCACTTTGATTTTCACTTGTATATATTTATTTATCTCCTTTATTAAATATTTATGCCATCCTAATGTTCCAACATCATTTATTATCCCCATTATTCACAATCCCAAAGCTTCCACCCCAAACCTAAGAAACTAGTAATTTTCCTCCTTGGCAATTATTTGACCTTTAGCATCAATTTGACAAACACTAATGAATATGGTCATTGTGATTAGGCCATTGTGACCCAATGCCAATTTTGGGACATGACACACCCCCAAAGTCAAACCCATTTGATGGTACACACTCACATGGTTTCCGATATGGGGTGCCAGACCTTAATGATACAACGATTCCTTTGACCACAACTCCCTTTTCATTTGGTATGCCCAGTCTTAATTTGAATGGCACATCCACTTCGTCTGGTAGTCATGCTAACTCTATCCTTGGTGTTGGGGGCACTTCTCCCTCTGGGGGCACTGCTCCCTCTAGGGGAACTACACCCTCTTTTTCTCCATTTCAATTTGGGACTGGTCATATTCCTTCATCTATTCCACATGTTGGAGGAGGGCCACTTCCTAGGACTAACCCTAGTTTCAGTGGGAACACTTTTCATAATACTACTCAGACCCCACCTTTTAACCCACATGCCTCTACGCGTATACCCAGACCTACGACCAATTTCACTAACCTGAATGTCCCTCCTAATATGGGAGGTGGGAACATACCTTTTACTTATGGTCATCACACGATTTATCCTGCTACGAATAACACTTATATACCCCATAATTATGGTGGTAACCCCTATTACAACACAGTCGGTTCTGGCCCTTATTACAACCCTCCTCACTATGGTGCTTACAATACACATATACCTTCGTACCCTTACAGGGGTCAGGCTGGGGGCGGTTATCATCTCTATGGTCATGGTCATGGTTTATATCATCCTTTGGGTCCACAAGGTCAGCCTCTTTTGGGAGCTTATAATCAAGCTTCGCAGCCACAGCTCTCGTTTCTTGCTCGTTTGAATCTACCAGATCTTTCGAAGCTCACGAATGATCCAGTGTGTCACGATCTTACAAGGCCTCCAATCCCTACCAATCTCCCTTCTGACATTCCAAAGATCGAAGGGAAGAATGGTGAGGATCCGAGTGATCATGTTATGACTTTTCACTTATGGTGCTCATCGAATTTGTTAAATCACGACTCTATTCGTTTGAGACTATTTCAACGCACCCTCACGGGGGCAGCCGCGAAATGGTACGTCGAGTTTCCTGGGGGCACTTACAGGGGTTTTAATGAGATAGCCTTGGTTTTCCTAGATCACTTTCAGCTGTCGGTTCACTACGATACTAGCACCGAACTCTTATCTACCTTATGCCAAGACAAAGCCACACACATATCTGATCACATTCAAGAGTGGCGTCAACGGAAGAGGCTAGTGAAATCCAACATTCCTCCAGAGTTTCTGTTGGAATGGTTCCTTAAGTATTTGCTTCCTTACGTTTCGAAAGACGTTTCAGTGTCCAGAATTATGACTGAGGAGCAAGCTATATTCAAATCCCAACATCTAGACCTAGTCTACACTTAGTCTGGTATCCCGTACGATATTATTCCTGACGCACCGCGTTCACATCATGAGCCCAAGCCTGTTCCTAGATCACATGCTGATGGCATCGTTGGATCCACGAGTACTCGACCCATAGATTTGGTTACAAATCAAATGTAAAATTTGTCTATTAGCCAATCTACCCTCGGACAGGCTCACGCTTCGTCCACTTCCACCCAATCGTTCGATTTTCATTCTATACAATCATAGAACCCATCAGGTAACCAGCAACCTGGTGGAAAGAAGAAGGGGAGAAACAATTGTAAGGGTGGAAACAATGGAAGTAATAGAAATGCTCCTATAAAAGAGAATGCCAACACTCCTCGAGACAGCGGAAATGCCGGTGGGGACCGTAAAGGAGTGTCTAGATCAAATCTCCCGAGGTGCAACCCTCTTCTCAGGTATTGCACTCAAGGAGCTTTTCGAGGAGAGGTTTTCACCATGGGAGATTTGATCCCTCTCGGTGCTTGATAGAGCCAATGATTTGGATCTAGGCTGGTTGCGTCGAGAGGTGCTCTACAACCCAGTATGAGGGATATCTTGTGAGTAGAGTGTTTGTCGATATTGTCGGCCATAAATAACATTTGTATGAGGGAGATCTTGTGAGTCGAGTGTTTGTTGATATTGTCGGCCATAAATAACATTTGTATGAGGGAGATCTTGTAAGTCGAGTGTTTGTCGATATTGTCGGCCATAAATACCGTTTGTCTTTAACACAAAATAATAATAATAATAAAAAATATTATGTCGGCCAATAATTAAAATTAAAAGACAAATGATATATAATACACGGAAGCAAAGAGAGGGAACCAACAAAGACAAACAGTTCGCAGACCTCCCTCCTAGCTCCTCCGCGACCTCCCAACTCCTCCCCTCCACGCACCTCCCTTCGCAGAACTCCCCTCCTTGCAGCTCCTCCCCTCGCCTCCTCCACGCAGATCCTCCCCTCTCCTCCTCCACACGATCCATCCACGTATCCCTCCCGCGTGAGCTCCTCCCTCCTCCAGAGACCTCCCCTCTCCTGCTCCACGCAGCCCTCCCAGCTCCTCCACACAGGATCTCCTCCCCTCTCCTGCTCCACACAGCTCCTCCCCTCTTCTCCTCCACGCAACCCTCCTGCCCTGCCCTCCCCTCCTGCGTCATCCCCTCCTGCATCATCCCCTCCATGAGCTGCCCTCCCTCCTCTCCAGCATCCTCCCCTCCCAGCTCCTCCACGCAGCTCCCCCTAGCCTTCCCTCCTGCTCCTTCTCCCCTCCACGTCGCCTCCCTCTCAGCCTCCCTCCCCTCCTGCAGACCTCCCCTCCACGAGCTGCCCTCCCCTCCGTAGACCTCCCCTCAACGAGCTGCCCTCCCCTCCTACGTCCTCCCCTCCGCGAGTTTCCCTCCCCTCTCCTCCTGCATCCTCCCCTCCTAGCTCCTCCACGCAGCTCCCCCCATCCTTCCCATCAGGTAACCAACAACCTGTTGGAAATTCCCTTGCAAACTTTGTTCGGAAGATCACCTTACCCACTTTTGACCTCGAATTGAAGAAGCTTCGAAGCATCTTGCATAGAGCCCAGCTGTGTTGAAATATCCCCTTCCCCATCATCAGAATATGGCTTCAAGTGCTTTCGTCGCTGGTTATGGGACTAATGAAACTTTGACGTCCTCTTCTCATGCCAGTGGCTATGGATGCATGAACATGGTTAAATCTGAGGTTAGTATTGCTACTCGCCAACGCGATTATGGTGCACCACAACTGAATATGGGGAATGAGCCCCCTCCTCCTGACTCTTCTTTGCATATCGAGAAGCCTACTACTATGACATGGATACCGAAATGTGTTCTTAAGCGCTCAACGCATAATCCCAATGCCCGAGCCGCCCAAAACTACTCCATTGTAGAAGATTTGGGCCAAACTCCGTGTGCCATGTCGGCTCTTGAGGTTTTACAGGCATGTCCTTCACAGAGGAACGCCCTTTTATGTGCTTTGAGAGTTCAGGATTGGGGTATCCCTAACGTTATTAAATTCGACACTACTGATGTCCAGCCTCACTTGCCTTATCATGTGGCTTTTCAAGTCCATGTTAGGTGCTTACAAAAAATCATTAAATGTACGGTGGTTGACGAAGGTGCTTCCACCTTCGTAATGTCGTTGGATTGTTGGAAATCTCTGGGCTCTCCTCCCTTTTTAAAATCTATGACCATGCTTACTGCGTTCGATGGTCGGTCTTTTAGGCCGCATGGTATTCTCCCTTCCCTTGAGGTCCACTTGGGGGGGAAATCCATGCCTATTGAAGTCGAGGTGGTTGATGCGCCCATCGACTACAACCTTCTACTAGGTAGAAATTGGATCTACGCAATGAGAGGGATCATGTCCTCTGTGTTTAGAGTTATTTTCTTTCCTGACGAAGGCAAAATTGTGACGGTTGATCAGCTAGACTTCTCTAGTTCCAATTCCGTAGCATCACCGGGAACTGTTGGTCCCCAGATCGAAAATTCTCAGCCGACAACTAGGAATATTGGTGTAGGATTGTATCCATCCTTGATGGGATCATTCGGCTTTTTTGCACCAATCTCCTTCATTGGAACCATTTCCGATAGTGCACCATCCTCATTAAATTATGTACCTTTTTGGACCTCGTACTTTAATGATTTGTGGACTTTACCATCCATGAGTGTCCCGTTTGGAGACATTTCGCACATTGGAATGGCTATGCCACTATCTGCAGTCGAGCTTGCATACCGTGATATTCAACAAGCCACTGTAGCTCCGGATCCCTCCTCTTCACGGACAGAAGAGGAAGATCCCATTATGCTGCTCACGTGGGCAGCCGACTTATCTTGCTTGCAAGGTTGTATGCTTTTAATTGTATTTATGAATTCGGTAGTCTTGATTTCATAATGAGGAATATTGATAGTAGTCGCCATCAAACCCCATGTGGAAATTCGATAGCATAAATTCCTTGCAAGTATTAAGAATCAAATGTGGGTTACTTAATTTAATTAATGTTGATTAATCAATAACCATAATTATCATAAATGTTGACCACTTTACTTTAATTCTGTCAGATGCTTACTTTTTTTTAAAATACAAGTGAGATAGGAAAATGGAATTTTTTTTTTTTTTTTATATAATTTTTATTATTATTTTATTTTAAAGAAATGAAAAAAAATTAGAGAACTGCTAATTATGGGCTTTCACCAATCGGGATCGCGGCTGTGCTAATATAATAAAAACCGAGTTCAGTAAAACGACGAACCCAAATAATTCGTCCAGCAAACGTAACTTTAAACAAAATAATTACTTCCCAAATCCGGTAGTCATGGCTAAATTCGTTCTCATTTGGTAACTATGATCTCTACGTACCTTTAATTTAATTTATGTTTCATGTTTCCTTAATTTTTTTAATTAAAAACAAGCATCTCCCATGGACATTGTAGTGAAATACAAACACTATGGCCATAATTATTTAAATTTAAATAACCAAGTACCATTGGTAATTGAACTTTTCCTCTTGTAATTTCTATTTGTGTTGCCTTTAGCTTATTTGTCGTTTAGGCTCATGTTTACGTTGGCTTTTAAAAAATGAGTTATTTAGGTACAGACATTCTATATAAAACAAGATTATAATTGACAGGTAAACTCAAAGAAAAGAGTATCTATGTAAAACGGCTTTATATTGTCAATAGATCACTACTTCTGTCTGTTGCTGGAACAAGTCTAAGCAATACTGCATCAAACTCTGGCATATGAAATTTTACAGAAGCAATCAAAAATAACTTCGACTAAGAAACCAAGACCTATCTTCCTTCTTGTAAATAATCTGCATTTTTTTTTTGAAATCTGGACTAGTCTAAATTTGCTTGGTATTATCATTCTTATTACATTTATATGTATTTATATCTTAGAATTTCTGGTGGATTATCATTTATGCTTTCTCTATATTAAAGTAGGATAGGACAAGTGTACTGTCCACATTGAGCTTATGCATGGATAACTAGTAGCACATGAATGCATAACAGGTAAATAGTAACATATAATTCATTTAATTGAAAAAGGCAATAAAGAGATGAAACATAGACAACAAGTAATTACAATTAAGAATGGAGAACAAATATCAAATAACTTGTTTATCACATTTAACTTAATTTATAAACTATCCCGGCTATACTAGTTATTACTATTACTGCTGAAATGGAATATAAGATTTGCCGTAGCTGTTTCAATCTTCTGTGAAGTCTTCAGGAATGTCTTCTAACGACGGCCTCCATGAATGCCAATTATTATTATAATAATTATTACCTTTACCCTGCACTGATCTCGTTGAATTCGTCCTCACTATACCGCCACTCTTCCCTTTCACCGAAAGTTTCTTCAACACAAGAGATGTGAAGAGTGCCTTTCTAGTGTGATGAGCTGCAACATCAGAATCAAGCAACTCATGTAACTCCTTTGCAGATATCACCACCTTTAATCCCCGAACGCTGCGCCCTCCTGCATGTTGCTTCGAGGGAGCTACAATATTACTAATACCATCGCCATTTGAAATGTATTCGACGTTGATACTACTCCCCATTACGCCTTGCAAGTCGTTGCTGTTGTGACTGATAATTATCTTCTCATCATGATCCGCCTCCGCATATTTATGAGCAGTGACGCAGTTACCCATTTTACTAGGAATTCCTTGTAGAACAATATCTCTGCACAGTAGTTCTCTTTTAACAGAGTTGCTCGCAGAACAGTATCTCTGCACACAGCTAGTTCTCTTTTAACAGAGTTGCTATCCCTCAGAGCAGTGGATGCTGGAATTAAATAGTTTGATCATATCAGTCATTAAAGAATACAGGTGGGAGGGGATTATAATAGGGAAGAGCACATGCCCATCTCTGTCGTTCAGTACCTTGCTGATTCTTAAATGATCATTAGGGTTCATGGGAACTGAGGTGATACCTGTCAATATTATTCTCTTTTTCATGCAAGGATACCCAACCTTTTTGTCATTTGAAGCACCTTCCTTTCCAGTAAGAGGTCCCAAGTATAAGTGCTTCCATTGAACACCTTCTATGACCTACATGGGATGGCCTTCTTATCTTGGAAATGAACATACATACTCAACACTACTGAAACTACTTGCCTTATTCTTCTTTCTCGCATCTCCTTTATGCTTAGCTCTTTGGATGGTGCTCTATATTCTCGTGATTTTCCCCTTTATTTGTTTGGACCCTCTTCCACATTTTACTCTTTTAATTCCTGCCAAGCCATTCACTATGGATTTTTTCCTACTTTTCTCTTTTGTTTCCACACAACCAACCCTCATTAGCCACCTTAAATAAGCCAACCACCCTCTTCTATTATTCAATAGAATTTGTTGATCATTAGATCCTCCCTAGAGGTGTAATGGGGGATCTATGGGAATACTAGAGTAAGAATAATGTATTGATGGTGACCATTTAATGTAAGGTGGACTAGGTCCACTATGTAGGAAGTGGTTACCCTACTAGACCCTTTGATCCCCCATTACACCCTTAGGGAGGATCATCGTAGAGGATAGTAGTGTGGGATATTTCTGTAGTAGAGACCCCCATATGATGGTGGGGGGCACATAAGAGTGTGTTGCATTCTTGGGAATATTTTGAGGAGGTGTTGCAAATTCATTTTGTGTTAGACACAGGGGATCTACCAACAAACATCAAATCCATCGTTTCCAGCATGTATCTATGGTTTGATAGAATTTTTGACCTTCTTGAACTATGGTCACTTGTGACATGGATGGTGCTAGATGTTCCATTTTAATAATTGGTGCATAAATTTTTGCATCCCATATATCTTTTTCCAAAGAATTGGTATTTGCGAGCATAAATGTAGCAATAGATGCACCATTGGCCAGAACTATGGGAAAGGTTATGCACTACCTTTCAACTCCATGGGTAGGATGCTTTGTTTGTGGAAGTAATTCAAAGAATTAAATGTTCCCCACATATGTATCACATAATATTAGGTTCCACCAAGGGGGGCCTCATAGAAACAAGTTATGTAAAGGGGGACCCCATTGATCAAAGCCAACTCCTCAGATGGAAGCTATGTAGAAGAAAACTCCATAGATGTGGATCATATAGAGAAAATTTGGTATTTGTGGTTAGAAGTAATAGAAGGTCACCACCTAATCCAAGACACATGGAACACCAACAATTCTATGTATTACGATGAGATAAAATGGATGAAGCAAATCAACATTGGCACTAAGGAGGAACCAAAACTAGCCATACTTGGGGATTAGTGGAATAAAAATACGGTCACATATATCATAGCTCTACTTCGCAAATATGTTAATATTTTTCCATGAAGCTTTACTAGTATGAAAAGCATGGTTGAATAGCTTGGTGAAATGAAGATTGAATTGAATTCAAATGTTCAATTGATTAAGAAGAGATCATATAGAATGGAATTTCATTATAAGGAATAGGTGAAATAGTAAATAAATAATATGCTTAATTTCGAGTTGATATTTCCATTAGAAGAGTCCAATTGGATCACTCTAATTGTGATATAGGCAAGAAAACAATTGGAATATACATATGTGTTGATTTTTCCATAGATATAATGAGGCCTACGAAATGACCCCTTTATAACCTCATTTAGTGATGAAACTTTTTAAAATGTCATAGGAAATGAGGCATAGTCTTTTACAGATGGATTTTTGAGATATCATAAGATTCACATCATAGAAAAGGATAAGAACATTACCATGTTTTCTACTAAATGGGGGTTATATGCATAAAGTGTCATTTCCATCACATTGAAGAATGCACTTAGTGTCGTTTCCAAAGTGATAGTTGTTGTATTTAGGGAATATATCCATAAGCTTGTGGAAATATATCTGTATTACTAGACAATATACAATTTGCTAAAGTATCATGCTACAAATCTCGGGTTAATGAAGGATAGTTGTTGATAGATGCATTTGTTGCTAAACATTTAAAAGTGCATCTTCTATACCCATTTGGTGCCATGTTGGGACATATAGTGTGAAAGGAATGATTGTTATAAGTAATCCATAAGAGCTAAAAGAGGCCTTCCATATGGTCATTTTCCAAGCGTTATAAAAACCACCATTGGGTTAATCCAAGTGAAGGTATGAATGAGAAACTATAGTATTTTATGTCCAAGGTGATGAAATTCCATGGCAATATCACTATATATCTTAGGTGCCCTAGTAAGCCCATGAGAAAGGAACCTAATGTAAATGTATGACTACCCACTAAGATGCCTCTTTGCAAGTCATGGGCATGGGGTTATTGGCCCAAACGCACATTTTTAAATGAGTTGTAAGATTCATAAAAATCGGTTGGCCCAACCTACACATTAACAAAAAATATGGCATGTCTCTTATACTGGCCAAGCACACTCACTAGAAAGGAATTTTGAGCTCCCTATGCCAACTTCTATATTTCAATTTTTTTAACCTTGGAGTATTTTTTTGATGCATAATTCCAAGCTCCTAATCTAATCTAACATATTTTGCAATTTTTATGTGCAAAGACTAGGGATATATTGTTGAACATGGAAAACTGCTTGAAAGGAAATTACATAAATGATAAATTATTAGAAGTAACAATAAATTTCTTTAATTAGTACTTTAACTTGGTTCATTTATAAGTAAATACACAATTGATAATAAAAAACAATATATCTGGAAGAAATCATAATGGAAACATAGTCCGATGCATTACTTATGTTAGATACACGAATTAGATTAGAAGTCACTTAACAATTGATCAATTAATAAAACCTAGTAAACACTTAAATAAAAGCCTAAATTATTTTATAATAATTATGAAATTTTATTATTGTACACCTTCATAGACTAAGAAATCAACTCATTGTACTAGCTTTTTTTTTGTATTATTAAAAAAATTACCAAAAATACACCATATAATAGTTTTGATAATAGTTTTGATTATAGTTGAATTAAAAATTAAATGATTTTTATAATAAATAAAATTGAAAAGAGAGGGCCCCATTTCCAAAGGTTAATGCCCCAAATAAGATTGAAAAGGTAAAGAAGCTAATAGGAAACCAATAGATGTAAATTATTATCTCATATATATAGAGAGGAAGGATATGGGATGCACATAGAACAATCCATATAGATAAATATACTTGGACATGCATGCATTCATCATGGTTATCTCATACCACAGCCCCTTTCATTAACAAAATATTTCCCACATATATATTTGTATTTGCTTTTTTTTTACTCTCATTTCATATTTTGACTTCTCAAATTCTGTTTTTATAACATTGGGTTGAATTAGCACTAACAATGGGTGAGGTGAATTTTAAATGCTTGATATTATTAAATTTAGTGTTTATTTTGTTTTGAAGATCCAATTTCTCAAGGTTAATCTCCCTAATAAGAAAAAAATGTGAAGAGATCAACAGGAAAACCCTAAATATAAATTATTTTCTTCGCTATGAATTTAAAAAATAAAAAATATTAAAAAGGGGAAGGGGTTCTTCTATAATAGTCCATTAGGTGAGTTTGCCTGGACTCACTTACTTCTCCCATGTGTGCATACACATGCATTATGCAGCACCATCATCTATGCCATACATGCATTATCAGAGCTATCCAATATCATATTGTCTTCTATTAATGACACATTTTTGTGCGAGAAATAACAAAATTCAATTACCCTTACCATTTTGTATGCCCCTTCTTAAGTTGTATTTGTTGTTCCTTGACTTTCATTTCACTCTCAACAAAGTGAATTTTCAATGTCTGGCATTTATTAAATTTAGTACTTATTTTAATTTTTATATTAACATGTAATACATTATAAGGCATTCTTTAATTGTCTGTATTTGTTGAAAATTTTGATTTAGCTATGCATATTTTTCATTATTATTATTATTATGTAATGTTTAGATAAAAGGTGATATTAGGTGATATTGAATTAAATTAACAATATTAATATTTCTCGCTCATGTATATTTATGGTCTTACTGATCACATTTCTAAAATTATTTCCAAAAAGAATATTAAGTCTTTTTAAACCCCACAAAATCCTTAAAAACTTTCTAAGAGTGTCAAAGATAAAAGTGACACTCTTCTCAATCGAGGAGTTTACCAAATACCTTGTTCTTGTGGTAAATCTTACACTGGCCAAACCGGTCGATTTGTCAAAACTTGTCTTAAGGAACATATTGTTGACACCTCACATAATCGCCTGGAACAAAGTCCACAAATTCCAAACATTCTCACAATTCTAAACATTTTATTTGTTTTGATCAAACCAAAATCCTCACTTATGCTCTTCAATATTCATATCGCATCATCAAAGAGACCCTCAAAATCCAAAAAAAAACATCCAAACAATTTCAATCATGAAGATGGCTACAAATTAAACCAGTCATGAAAACCTATCATCCATTGACTCCATTATACCTTCTCCCCATCCTCAATATTCTCTTTCTTATCTCATATTTCCCTTAACACCACACCCCCTTTATTAACCTCTCCTCTTCCAACATTATTTTCCAACCTCTTTATCAACCTTCCTTTCTCCTCCCCCTCATCTATTTTCTCCCACCCTAACACTCCATCCCATTCTAATCATAATTATAATTTTGATTCATCCTATAACCCCCCATTTTTTTATTTCAATAAAATTTGTATACCTCAAACCATTCATACGAATACATTACATTATTAATAAGCTCTTCCAAATCCTTCTTATCTTTTAATTATATTGGATTTTTTATAATCATTTATTATTTATTTAAATTATATCTTTAACATTATTCAATTATTTATAGTTTTATCCATAAGTATTTTAACCCCTTTTAATTTATTTGAATCAATTAATTATTCCCCTTGAATTATATACACGGCCATGATAACTAAACCCCAATTTTTTCCTTTATCTTATTTTTCCATTTAATCCATTAATCCCCTTAAGTATTCAATTATTTATAGTTTTACCCATAAGTATTTTAACCCCTTTTAATTTATTTGAATCAATTAATTATTCCCCTTGAATTATATACACGGCCATGATAACTAAACCCCAATTTTTTCCTTTATCTTATTTTTCCATTTAATCCATTAATCCCCTTAAGTATTTCTTTTTAATTATTCACCTTTATCTTATTCTATTGATATAATTACGAAAGGTTTCTTATATATGTGGATGTTAATCTTCTCATTAATAAAATTGAATTAAGAATATCCTTTTTAATTATTAACTATTAATTATTATTATCTCACTCTTAATAAAATAAAATATTTAATTGTTATTTTATGATTTAATAATTCTATTATCCATAACTTTCGACATTCTCTCAATATTATTAATAATTTTTAATTTTTAATTTATATTCTCAATTTCTTACCTTAATTCTCTCCTTATTTCTTCTAATGATTATTTTTATTTTACAATTCTTTATATTTACAAGAGACTATTTCATTTCCATCTTACAAAGTTTTTATTGGTTTTTCCTAGGATGGATGGAGTGTCCACTTGAAACACCTAGTTTTCTAAACTCTAACACAATTCTTTATCCAAAACAACTACTAATATTAATATTATCATAATTATAATTATTATTCCAATTATTCCTTTTTATTATTACTAGTAGTATGATAATTATTTTTAATTAAATATTTGATTTAATATTCAAAACCATTCAAATTGATGCACCCTTGTTGTTATCATGATCCATGTTTGTTACATGTGTCAAACCAATGGATGCAATAAAGGAGTTTGCATCAAAGAGACATCTCTATGGTGACACTAAAATGATACACACGTATGATATTTGGGAATAAAGTGATGCAAGATCAATGTTTGTGTAGCGCATCTGTAAATTCAAATTTAAGTGGAAAAGAGGGGTCTTTTCATTTTCACATGAACCTATGGTAGTATAGTACCAAGATTCTTGGAATTAACAGAGGTTTGGGGGCATTAAACATCACTGGACAAGGGATATTTCAGGGCCTTCACCATATCTATTGGATTCCAACATAAGGTTTTTTATTATTCCTTTAAAATTTGCATATTTTATATATAATTTGGAATGGGATTTGGGATAGATTTTGAGACTATCTTTGGGATGATATTTGGATTTATATTTGGAATGAGATTTGTATTTATATTTGGAATGTAGTAGGATGGATTTTACATTATAACCCTATTAATTAAGATCTCATTTTACAAAAAATTGTTAAGGATTTAGGGATTATATACTTCTTATTCTTCCTCCTCCTCTTAATCTATTTCTCCCTCTCCTTCTTCCTCTTATTCTTGTCGTCCTCTATATTTCTCTTCTCATCCTCATCCTCCCTCTCCCTCTCCCTCTCCCTCTCCTCATCCTCCTCCTCCCTCTTTCTCTCCATCTTCTTCCACTTTTTCTCCCTCCCCTTCTCCTTCCTTTTTTCCTCCTTCTCCTTCCTTTTTTCCTCCCTCTCCTCTCCTTACCTTTTTTCCCCTTTCACACACATATATATAGAGAGAGAGGGGTAGATATGATCTCATATATATGTACTGTGCTAATGCACATGAAGAATATATTTTTCATTCTCCTATGAATAAAAAATATGTTTTTTTAGTGTGTGCATATATATGTACTGTGCTAATGCACATGAAGAATATATTTTTCATTCTCCTATGAATAAAAAATACGTTTTTTTAGTGTGTACACACACACTAAAAAACTATTTTTTATTCATAGGAGAATGAAATATATATTCTTCATGTGCATTAGCATAGTACATATATATGAGATAGTATCTATCTCTATAAATACATATTCATCTAAACTTCCCAAAAAACAATCTTTCAAAATTACATCCTTTATCCATAAATCGATCCACATAGTGCTCTAGCAAAGTAAAAAGATTATAAATATTAGCAGGGAGTATCTCAACTAAACACATAGCTTTAAACCACATAAAAATGCAACTATATCATGTCTCGGCTATAGGTTGTGATAGTGCCTTCAAAAAATTCCTTAAGGAATATTGTTCCAAGTTCTTTTGTTATCCCTTCCTTGGATAATTCATCTAACAACATGTTGTGTTCTCTATAGATGTGAGTAAAACTCACATAAATGAACCGTCACAAAATGTCCTTCAACTCCTAAACTAAACAATGAATAATAATATCCTGAGATCGAAGTCTATCAATCATTTAATTAATTATGAGTAGGGAGTCACCAAATGCCCAAAAATGAGAAATGTTTTTATGCAATGCCAAATGAAAAAGTGCTTGCAATGCCAATAGCTCCGGCCAATTGTTGGTACTATGCTCTACATTTCCAAATAAATCAATAGAATATTCCTCAGCTAGGACAAAAGCACCCTAGATGCCCCTTATAGACTATTCACCCTAGCACGTTCCATCAAGAAAAACCCATGGTAGTGCCTAATCCAGAACCAATTTACCGACAACTCAAACCTTTCTAAAACCTCCTTATATCTTTTAGTATTGTGCAAGAGAGATAATAGTAGTAGAAACCTAAAAATTGTGTGACTTCCTATCTTTGAAAATGAGTTTCAGGCCAACAAGATGCCCCAACAGACAAGAAAAGGGACAACACAATAAATCTTTAAATCACTTCGTTGAAACCACGAACAAATTCCTTCCTCCAATCTCTCAGCTTGGCATGCATTCTGACATTGCATCCATCATTCCAAACCTGAACCATAATAGTAAATTCCATGACAAGGTGTGTGACACTCTTAGTGGCATTCCTACAAAGGAAACAAAATCCAAGCCCCAAATTTTGTTTTTCCTGGATAGAATCCCATGTGGGAATTTAATCCACTAATATTGTAAACCACAAAAACAATTTCATTTTCTTGGTGGGATCACTTTCCATAACATGGACCGCCACCAATTACGGGCATTTCCCTCCACATACATCAAAACTTCATAGCCAAGTTTTGTTATTTCGTATCATCCCTCCTTATTATTGTTCCAAATTAGTTTATCAGGCTCCTCCCTTAGCCTGACATGTTCTTTCCTTAATTCATAAATAAAAAATTTCCAACATTCAACCTGTCAACCTTCAAAACCCTACCGATCCGAGTTATACCAACCTTGCTACCATAAATTGGAGTTTTTCTCATCTACCACATGATTCAAAGTGTAGCTACATCTTTGATGTAGTTCCACAAGTATGCCCTCTAGGAGAAATATATTCAACTTGCAACCCATCACTAAATCCTCTCATATTTTCACCAAAGTACCCTCTCCAAACCTCTAGGAGAGATGACTCCTAATAAGAGGGAATGGATTAACTAAAGCTTTCCAACGATTATAGGAATTCTTATGGGATTCGTGGGGAGATCTAATTCACTCAAGTAATGTAGACATCGCCAAATACTTATACACTGCGATCCTGTTCAGCAATCTCTCCTTGGAGATTAAATTACAAATACTTTTCACTACCAAGGCCATGCTGAAATATCCTAAGTGATTTAGACCCCATCTCCCCAAATTTTTAGGTCTCACTGATACCACCAATCTGAGTGATAACCAAAACTATCCTGCTTATTTTTCCATAGAAAATGGAAACACAACCTTTGAATTCCTTCTAGAAATACTTTGGGCACACGAGCAAGAAGACACCAAAAAAATGGAACAACCTCTAGTACATATTTCACTATGGTCAAATGGACAACTCTAGAGATCCACCGATGACACCAGAAGTGTATCCTCCTTTCAATCCTACTTATTAGACATCCCCAATTGCAAAAAATATACCCACAAGGTTTCATCATATAACCCAAATACTTCAATACATCAGAGAAGTTAACAACTCTAAAACCCAAAATTTAACGTATCTGACATGTGACCTTATAAAAAATACAATTAAAACTAAAAGGAAATTTGACAAGATTAACCTCCATATTTGTAGCCACAAAAAAGAGGTACAATATATCTTGAAATAGACTGGCTTAATCCACAATACCTTGTGCAAATAGAAGCACACAACCTACAAATAACAAGTTCGTAAGTGGTTCCAAACTCCCCACAATGATCCTTTTAATATCCTCTCCTCTCAAACTGCATGTAATTCACGACTCAAACCTTCTACCACTAGGAGAAAAAGGTAAGGAAAAAGAGGATAACCTTGCCTGAAACTGTGAGTCGGTTTAAATAAATATGAGGCCACCCTATTGATTAGTACAATAAGAGAAATTGATGTGACACATCCCATGTTCTAGTTGACCACTTGCAAACTGAATCCAATGTGAATCAGTGATAAATGAAGGTATAACCAACAATTACGATCATACGCCTTTGAAAGATACAATTTCATCATGACTGTAGCAAGTCTCTTCTCACTAATTGAATTCAATGCCTCTTGTGCCAATCCTATAGCCTCATGAATAAAACACCCCTCCAAAAATCCAAATCGCTTCGCCAATATGACCCTTGACATAATCTTATTGAGACAAACAATTATAATCTTTGAGAGAATCTTATACACACAGTTGCAAAGGTAAATAGGGATGAAATCCCCAAGCATGCTAACCTTTTCCAGTTTGGGGACTAAGGGCATAAAAGTGGTATTAAAAGATCCCAAGACTCTACTAATAATCTTGAATTCCTCAGCAACATAGAGTAGGTCATCCTATGAGAGATTGAAACAACTCAGAAAGAACTCAATGTTCCAACCATTTGGACTTGGGATTTTATCCTTATAAAAAGAAAACATTGCTTTAAGGAGTTCATCTTTTGATATCTCCTCCAAAAAGACTTGATTTTCCTCTTGTTTGACTAACAGGGCGGTGGGGGGGGGGGGGAGGGCAATATGATATTTTTATAATTTCTACAATATTAGTGTGGGTTGGTTCCTAAGAAATTTGTTCAAAATGATGAAAACCCAAATTGGCCAAGTCTTTAAATCCCCTCACCATTCTTCAATTCTCCTCTTGAAGTTCCCATATAATGTTCATACTTTTTCAATGGTTTGCAAATCAATGAAAAAAATTAGTATTTTCATCACTTTGTTTGAGTCAAGTGGACAACCTCTTTAATCTCCACTCCACCTCTCTATTGAGAAGAATCCTTTTCTTATTGTTCTCCAAATCCTTTAATTTCAATACCTCCTCTTTAGTGAATGTTCTCGAGGAGTTCAAAATAATAATATCTTTAAGTGTAATCTCAATCTCCATCAAATCAATAGCTTATGACTTCCTCCTAGATGCAACCCATGGAAGAACCTTTTCTTTAACCCAACTTAAAGAGGCAATGAACTATTCACTAGTTGATAGGTTTAAATTACTATCATAAACCTGCCAATTTCCTGTGACCAAATCTCAGAAATTGTTGTCATCAATCCAAGTAG
This sequence comes from Larix kaempferi, assembly GCA_027924585.1. NCBI lineage: Eukaryota > Viridiplantae > Streptophyta > Pinopsida > Pinales > Pinaceae > Larix > Larix kaempferi. The sequence goes on along the minus strand of BSBM01000072.1, from coordinate 9,136,926 downwards.
AATTAAATTTAAAGGCCCCCTTCAACTTGTCACCTTGGATCTTTAATTTTAAATGCATGGGGAAATTACCATAGATACCACTAGGCTCCACCCAGGTTTGTTACTTATCATTCTCCTATAAAATCGAATTCGAAAGAAGAAATCGATCCAACCATTTAGAAATACTATCATCGCCTTTACAATTTTTCCACTACTAGGTGGATGAATAGTGATAGGCTCCACGTCACCAGTACCAACTCCTCAAAATGATGAGAGAAATAATCAACTAGTCGATCGCAACATGCATTTGTTCCCCAAAATTCTCTTTTGTTGAGAGTGAAATTAAGATCCCCACTAATTACCAAATTTCCTTCTCAAACCAGATGCATTGAGAAAAAGCTATTCCATAATCCCTATTTATCCCCATACAGGCCATACAAATTCACTATCTAGAAAGTGTGGCTTAATCCTTTACTCCAAAAATCAGTTCATAGGACTGACCACATAGAGAAAGACTTGGTTAGATGAAAAAAATAATTTCGGCCAATAATAAGACCCCCTCAGCTAACCCACTGAATTCACAGTTAGAAAATCCCACAACCTTAGAACCTTTATGAACTTGACAACTAATAAATTTGTAGCCTTCATTATCTCTTGTAGAGAAATAACATCAATATGCTCCTTTTCAACTAACCTACATAGGGAAAGTCTCTTAGCCAAACTCCCCACCCCTCTAATATTCAGTGAAAGGACCAACACTAGCTTGCTTTTTTTGGGGGTTACAGATCTCTAAGAACCCCAATAATAACCATTTATTTTCCTTGGTTTACCTCTAAAGATACTCGTTCCTTTATCGAGTGGAAATGATATTTCCTTCTCGTTGATCCAGAAGCCAATACCTTATGTTTTTATTCCCCTAGACCACTCGACAGAGTAACTCATATCAATGACTTAACAGTCTTTAGCCTCAAACCATAACGATCCCTTCCCAATAATTTGAAGTCTCCAACACTCTAATGTATGTTAGACCATCCCCTAGCTTCATAGACTCCAAGGAGTCATAGGAGGATCCAAGAACTAGGGAGGGACCCTTAGAACACTGCAGGTCCTCCCTTGGACCATTTTTCTCTAGTGAGACTTTTTCTTTTGAGACAAAGCCTTCGCAGAAGTAGGCCAAACCTCACTCCCACCTAAAACCTCATGAAAAATAATAGAAGTGTCATCGAGAAGCTTACCTTTTGGAAAAAAAATTGAAACTTCCACTAATGTGATTCTAGGAGATTCCGCCGGGCCCACCAAGTTTGGTAGATCATTACCAAGAACAAGCACCCCACCATATTTCATCTTCAACACTACTATAGAGGAAGGACATAAAGTGGTTGTCTCTCTATCTATCGTTGCACTTGCAATAAACCGGTCCTCTCCCTTATCTGAATCAATGAAAAAATCCTTAGACCTTCCATTGCCAGGGATGTGGGTGGATAGTCAAACACCTCAGGTGAAGGATTGAAGATTTCATCTTTCAATATACTCTATGTCGGATTATCTTTCCTCTTGCACAAATTCTTAATAAAAGGGATAGAGTAGTGGACACACAAATGACCATGAAGATGACACCACAAGAACCAGAAGGGAATATTTTAGTAATAAACAAAATGAAGATATACAACACTCCTAACCTCAATCTACAAAGAATCCAACAACCCATCTCTAATATCTATGTCCATGAGAATACGTGCAATGTAATGCAAATTTTTGGACAATAATGAATCATCCACTCTAATAGTCTTACTAAGTATATTTCTGAGCTTTGTAAAAAATGAACCATCCAAAATTCCAATGGTTGGCCCAAAAACTTTAACCCAAATTGGAATTTTGAGAGCCTACTCCGACATGGGATCAAATAACGGGATCCAAGACTTCCTTGAGAGAAAATTAGTGCCCCAAAACCACATACCTACTAATACAACCTCAACATCCCTATCAAAATGAAAATGGAAACTCAACCACCCTTTAGACATAAGATTGTAAGTAGGTCCATGACCTAGAAAAGACTTCCAAACACGTTGCACCTAGTCGTTTAGGTTCTGCACCAAGATCCAACGAACAAAAAAAATTCCCATTATGGTTTTCCCCAAGTAATCCATTATCTAAGAGACTCTGATATCCTCTCCCACACACATTTTAACTCGATCTTCCCTCTTCTTGATTACCTTGCGAGATCTCCTCTTTTGTTTATGGCCTTTAATTGTAACCTCCTTCACTCCATTAGACCAACAACCAACTATATTATTGAGACCTAACCCTCACCCAACAAAACCATCTCCTTTAAAGTCACCAAACTCGTCATCCCATCTCACCAATGTATCAGTGTTCTGTAGAATGTCGGTTTTTTTTTTTGTTTTTTCTCTGTTCTGGAAAGATCCACCACATGCGAAGAAAAGGGAACAAAATTCAAAGAAGCTAATATTTTAATACCGGTAGTAATAGCCATAGTAGATACATTTGTCAAGTTTTCCAAGTGTGAGGAATAAATTCCCAAATCTAACTTCATAGGAATGTCGTCAATTCCAATGACATTAGGGCATATAAGAACACCTTCCAGAACCACAAATTTTATAGTGGATCCACCTGTGTCATGATTAGAAACAAAATCCACCATATGTTTAATGCCCTTGGTAGAAGCAACTAGGGACCTAGTGATCATATCATGCAGGTCCCCCTCCACTCACATAGGGGTTGAATAAGTGAAAAAAAGTATTCCCTCATTCGGCTCCACGCTATAATCCACTTATTTCTTTCTTCCTCTCCTACTCTTCCCCTTGCAAGGTAAGATAACCCAAATAATAATATTATTAATGATTTTTGTTAGCGCTATAAAATTATTATTATTATTATTCTCTTAAAATAAACCAATTCATTAATTTAGGTCTCACTTAGGTCAATATCAATAAACACACCCATTACTTTATAGTAAAATAAATTAATGCAAATAAGTCCATCTAACCTCTCTTGTATATTGTATTGCACTCCCCTCCTACTCTTTACACATCCAAGTATATTTGTTCAAATATATACATTGAGATGAAAGTAGGTCATGGTCATATTGATCATGGTGTGATAACTAGTTTCTATTAATTATAACTAAGATATTTTGTTCCATAAGTGTCATTTAGACATTGCGTAGAACTACCCATCTAATTAGCATGTTCCATGACCAAATAGTCTACATGTGTTCATGGTATCCATGTGTATTGTGTTCATGGTATCCATGTGTATTGTGTTCATGGTATTCATGTGTATTTTTGATGCTCATGTCAAATTATGCATATGATTGTTATACGTCTACAAATCATATGGATCATTGCATAGAGGGGTAGAATGATGATGCCAAACACAAGAAAAGAGACTAGGAAAGGAATGCCTTAGGAGAATGAGTAGAGTAAAAGTAGTTGATGAAGGCCAGAAAGAACCCTTGGCGAGTTGTAATTACATCTATTATTGTTATATATTCTAGAAATATATGTATTTATTTTATGAAGAGTTGCATATATAATTTTAATTGTTACTTGCTATATTTTTTTTTATGTTGCAAAAAAATCTTAATGATAAAATTGAATAATTTTTAAAGGATTTAACATCAAAAGAGAAGCCATATATAGATGAGGATTATATGCATTTGGTGGGATCAAGTTTCATCAATTTTAGTTGTAGTCACTTTACACAGGTTAGCCAAAGTACAATATATCTTACATTTTCATTGAAATTTAGAGTATACATGATAGTATTAATTGGAACCATTATACTATATTTTGTATGGTACTTATTTGTTTTATGATGTGTATATTAATGTTTGAGTAGATGGAACAAAGATGATGATAAACTGAGGTGAATATCTGTCTCAATAAAAGACATAAAGTCGTTTTATCATAAAGATATACAAACTAATTCACAGTAAAAGATTTTAATTTTGAAAGGGAAAAAAATTTCATCAATAAATTTATTGGCATTATCACTAAAAGAGTGGTCAAAATAATACCACAAACATTGGGATGAAATAAGTAATGCCAATAAACAAATGACACAAATGACACAAAGCTAATAAATATAATATATTTGGTTAAATTATCAATAAAAAAATTTATGCTTATTTTGTATTAATACTTAAACTTCTAGATAACCAATGAAAAAGAATTATAATTTTTTAATTTACTAGTTCTTGTAGTCAATTCTTGTGTATGATAAAGGAACGGCTTTCGCCGTGTCCCCCACAAACATCTTTTGTAAGTTGTTGCCGAAGAAATAAGATAAGAATGTTACTTTAACTTCCTACACCTACACCTACGCGAGAATGAAGTGCACCTCAAGTCAAGGCTTCTTTCCTTTAATGTGTGCTCCCCTTTGTTCAAGTTATCATTGAAAAGACTGCTACGATTATAACAAAAATACAAATTAAGTTTTCTTAAATGAGTTAAAGTCCGTGTAGACCCACCAGTAAATAAAGGGATCTATTGCATTCTTGTGATCTAACGGTTTATTTATTTTTATTTTTTTTAAAACTATAATTTAATATTCATCAAAATAGAAAATAAAAAATACAATGCCTTTACACATAATGTGATAGAGCTGAAAGTCTATAAACATACCTTTCCTTTTAGTCTCACAAATGATCAAACTAGAAGGGTAGTAGATCTTATTGAATATTTTTAGAATACAAAGCATCATAAATTTGCATTAAAGACTTTAAGGTCTTAATTCTTAGGGTTGAACATTTTTAAAAAAGAGGTATTAAGGAGGGTATAGTCTTTTACTTTTAAGGGTTTTAACTTTGTTAAGATTTGATTTTTTTTAATTGAATTTGAATTTTTTATTATTATTATTTTTTAATAAAATATTAATTTTCTGTTTTTTATTAATATTGGACAAGAAAAGAAAATTTTAATATAATATATTTTTATGGTAAGAAAAAACTCACTTATTTGATATTAAAAAAAAAAAGAATTAAAGATATCAAGTTCAAAATGAAATGGGTTTCACTTCACATTTTTTTTCAAAAAGAAAAAAAAATACTTTTGTTATTCATTTGAATAAAAAAGTGCATACATCATTCCAAATTAGCCAGCTCATCAAATCTATCAAAACTTCAATAGCTAGTATTTTCTTAATTATTATAAATATATTAGTAAATTTGAATCTTTTTATCATATTTTAAAGATTTTTTTGTCAATTAAAAATAAGAATTATCATTTTTTAAATTGAAAAAAAATCTATTTATATATTTAAAAACAATTTAATTACAAATATATAATCTATTTACCATAATAATAATTAAAAAAATTCTAAATCATATAACTTTACTTTTAACTTTTAAACTATCCTTCATATGATAGCCAATATAAATTCTAAATCATGTAACTTTACTTTTAACTTTTAAAATATCCTTCATATGATGGCCAATATCTTTTAACTTCTAGACTATCCTTCGAAATACAGAATGATGGCCAATATCTTAAAATTAGGTGTCCAGAGTTTAGGCATAATTTTTAATGGATAAAATGATGAACAACAGCCTCATAATTCTTCCCAAGAAGAATCAAGTGCAGCTGGTCATATCCTACTAACATACCAGCCCCACCCAGAGAACGCAGGATATTTGTCCCTGCACCTTTGAAGAGTGATTTGGCACCTTCTTTTTTAACAATATGTGAGAACGCATCGATGGAACTCTTGTACTTAACTGCCTCACCAGAAGTCATCATCATCCTTCTGTGTACAGTATCGAAAGGATACGAACTAAGACTACCACCAACTGTACAACCCCAACCAAGAAGAAAAGTTGCAACGAAGTTTTTCTGCACAAGAAATCAAACATCTTAAAGGTTGAAAAATTACTTTGGATTCATAAAAATGTAGGTAATCAAACTAGTTCCAATCAGATTACAAGTTGTCCTTGGAAATTACTAACGGATTTGAGTGCCTTTAATACAAGGAATGCATCATACCTGAAGGTCTCCAACCAAAACAACTGGCTTCAGAGAATCATAGAGCCCAAAGTACAAGCCACGATAGACTACAATTCCCACACAGGCAATGTTAAACCCGCGATAGAGACCAGCAAGACCATCAGATTTCCATGTTTTCTTGTAAACATCAAGAAGCCCATTAAATTGCCTCTCTTCTCCTTTCTGTGTAGGCTTGGCATCATTAGCCAGCCGAGTTCGAGCATAGTCCAGAGAATAAACGAACAGGAGAGAAGACGCACCAGCTGCACCACCAGAGGCCAAGTTTCCAGCAAACCATTTCCAGTAACCATCCCTCTCTTTGTTGAAATCAAAGAAGCTCTTAAAGTAATCCTTAAAGGCAAAGTTCAAAGCCTGTGTTCAAACCACAGAGTCAGTTATATCTCAAGTTCACATCTTGGCTCAAATGACAAGAACAAAAAACTTATATCAGTCTGCAGAAAAAACATATTTGAAAAGTTGTATTTACCTGAGTGTGAAAATACCGGATTACATTTGCAGTGTTTCCTCTCCACAAGGAAATTACACCTTCTTCCTTGATTATCCTACCAAAACAATCAGTAATTCCTTTGTATGGCTGAGAAAGACGTCCAGATTTCAACATTTCATCCTGGTTTTGTAGCAATAGTTTGATACGCTCAAGAGGGGCATCTGCAGTTTTTAACACTGCACCAGAAACCCCTCCCATCAGAAAATCAATCATAAAACCAGTAAAACCCTTCTCTGCCGGCGCTGGAATAAACACAGGTAAATGGCCTGAGGCCAAAGCTACATTATTGCCCCCATGAGAACCATGCAAAAATGCACTCCGCAAGCCACCACAATTCTGGACAGGACCTGACAGTGTTCCATCTCCACCATTCTGAAAATCCTGCCAGCTTGGTGTAATCCTTGAACCAAGATAGGTTTGGCAAGACATTTTCTGAATAACAGAATGATACTTTGCCCATTCTGCCATTGTAACCTGTCAAAATTACTGCAATATCAGAAGCCCAGTGTTAAGTTAGAACGAGGAAGATAACAGCAAAGCTGCATAATCCCTCTGCACCGATGTCTGTCTCAGCTTTGATCAGATAGTCATGCACCTGTGTCTATATTGATTTGCACTGTACTGAGAATTAATCAAAGACAATGTGCTACAGTGATTTTGTTTAGTTCTGTACGTCTTCAAAGGGTAAAGGGAAGGTGGTGGGGGTAAATGTAGATTTCAAACGCTGGATGAATATAAATATGCTGTGTGTACAGCCAATCCGAAAAGATAAACTCATTGCTTTGCCAAATGGAGCCCAATAAAGCTCTTTTTCTCAGGTTTGTATGGTTTTGGAATCCTCTTTTAAAAGAAAAAAAAATTTCACATTTAATTTTGCAAATCCCTGCGAGCAAAATCTCAAATCTCAAATGGTTAAAAGAGAAATTTATGGATTGATTGAAAATGTTCAGAAGCTAATATATATTAAATAAAATATGATGATCAATGAACTGATTGAATTTTCCAATGGAAGTCTAAAAGCAGTTTCCAGAGATGAAACGAAAAATCTAATCCGGTTAGAGCCTGATTTCTGGAATTGCACCGGTTCATTGAGTCCTCCTCTATTCTTACTATATTACATTTTTACTACTTGGAAAAATAAAGGTAAATTTGATATATCAATTGAATAAAGAAGTGAGAATTTATTCTTTCCAAAAACCTATATACTTTTTTTGGTAGATTTAAAATGGGGTAGTTATTTTCATCATTTCATCCTCTTTATTTTAATAATAAAGCTTAACTATCTATTAAATGCATTATTATATTTTATGAGTGCTATCCATCAATGTTTATGTTGGAGTGCTTATCATTTTTCTTCTTAATTGAAGATGCAAGTGCATAAACCATGCTTATCATTTTTCTTCTTAATTGAAGATGCAAGTGCCTCCACTTGCAAAATAATATGAGGAAAATGAGTAGCAAATTTCATCTTGCGGATAATTCCACGATGAGTGGATTTGAGGTGCACCTCCAGCAAAGTATCATTCTTCAATGATGGCTGGAAATTTGGAACATTGTTCACTAAATGAGAGATGAAAATGTCTCCGTCCAACTCGAAAGGCTAGGAGACATTCACTACTAGATGAATACCCAATTGTGGTGGAATCTTGAGTTTGAAGGCATTTTCACTTACATGTTGCAAAATCTAATAGGGGCTATAATGGAGTGGATGAAGCTTATGATGCTTAGCCCTCTAAAATCATTGTTTTTGAAGATATAACCATACTTTTTCACCAACCTTAAAGGATGTAGGGATACAATGGTGATCATGTAGCGTATTGATGTGTGTTTGGTTACTCTAAAGGGTGAAGTGTACCTGGAGATGAAGATGGGATAGATCTTTCACAAATGTAGTAGCATGCTTTTGGCCATTGAGTTGTTGTTGCAAAGTAGGAGCTGGTAAGGTGGTTGGGAATTCAGGAGCCTGGCGATTGGTTGGTTCCCACAACACACTTCAAAATGAAAATATCATATGACAAAGTGCACTGCTATATTATAACAATGTTGTGTTATATGTAATGACTTATCCCACTGCTTATTTTTTTAAAAGGGTGCTCGGAGTAGTTGTACCAATGTGTGATTGACCACCTTGGTTTGGTCATCATTTGGGGGTGGAAAGAAGTAGAGTATTGTAGCTTGCAATCCATCATTTGCCAAAGTGCCTTCCAAAAATGACTAAGAAAACAAGGATCCCTATATGAAGTGATAGTGCGAGGAACACCAAAAGATTGTGGGAAAAAATCCATAGTTAAGCACACTTGAGCCAGAGGAGCCTTGGGATGGGTGAACTCTTGGGAAGTCCTGAATCGGATGTGGAAGAGGCAAAATTTGTAAGAAATTTAAAAAGAGAGCATGGAAAGTACAAGGGTAAGTTACCCTTCAAATGTTTTAAATGTGGTAGAGTAGGACATTTCGCTTCAAAGTGTCCTTGCAAAGAAGATAGAGATAGTGACATAGAGATAGTCATCCTCTGTCAATGACAAAGAACAGAGGATGACACACCAACAGGACAAAGATGAGAATAAAAAGAATTTCCCTAAACAGAAGAAGAGTTTGCACTCTAGGGAAGACAACAGTTCATCTGAAGAAGGTGATTGTGATGACAGTCCAAGAGAAGTGCTTTTCATGGAATTTCTAGAAGATGAAGGCACTGAAGAAAATAAAAATTGTTGTTCCTATATCAAGAAAGAAACACCAAATACACATGAAAGTAAATCAAGAACACTAAATAAATACTTTTTCAGTGGGACCTATAATTCACCCCCAAAATCTGTTGCAGAAATTGGATCAGGCAGTCAGACTGTAGATGAAGTTGTCTAGGAAGGTGAACTGGTTAGTGCCCTGGAAGAATTAAAGAAACCAGAAAGAAGAACAAGCTTTTGCAGGATCATCTATCAAAATATGAGAACAAGTCAAGAAATCTAAGGCCATTCAAGAACCACTTGAAAAACATGTGAATGCAAAGGAAACAGACCTTAAGAAACAGTTAGACTGAGTAGTGCGTAAAATCAGAAAGCTTGAAGAAGAGGAGTTTGTATTGAAAGTATCATTAGAAGAATCAAAACAGGAAAATAAGCTACTGAAAAATCAACTTGAGCAAAGGAATATAGAGATATCTCACATAAGAGAAGAACTAGTTGAGATGATAAAAGGGGACCAGGCTCAAGGACACTTCATGAATGATACCTCAGAATGCACAAATCCAATAAATAACAAGACTTGTATTAAAGTGGAAACGGAGAACAAATTCAATAATAGCACATCAACCCTAGACAAGACATTGAACGATCAGAGATCACCAACAACCAAACAGGGAAAATTTTAGGGGCAAAATTATAAGGGTCACAAAAAATCCCTGGGCGAATTTTTAATATGAAAAAAGGTTTTTTGAAATTTAAGAAATTAGTCCACAATTTCTTAATCCCACAATGGTGAAAAATCGGATAGCCCACCCCTTGAGAGAGGGAAAAAATAATTTAGCCCCATGAAAGATGGCTGAAATGGTGAGTTTGCCCCCGTAATTCTCGTAATGGAGGCCAAGGTCAGTTGGTTCGCCCGTAATTTTTCATTCATGGAGGCGTGAGTAGTTCGTTCACCCCTGCTTTTCATTCATGGAGGCAATTACCATTTTTTTCACCCCCTATTTATGGACCATAGGGAAACGAGCAATTACTTTTCCCTGGACTCGAGGTTTTGGGTTGAATTCCCCCCCAAAAAATTCACATTTATACTTTCTTGGGCCAAATCGTCTATGGAATTTCATCAATGGAGGTTTCAATGGTGGTTTTTACCTCCTAATTTCGTGGTAAATGAGAAATTTGGGGGTTTTAACTCCCAAATTTGTTAGGTGAAGAATTTTTAAATTCCAAAATGGTCCATGACTCTATATTAGGGAAAAACGTGCAACGATCTAGTGAAATGGGGATGATTTTTTCCCTATATAATGCTGCAAGAGTTAACAATTCATCATGTAAAAACCCACATGGAGAATCTTATCTTTGCATGGAGCTTGATTTGGGTTACAATTTTACATTGCTAAGTGGAAATCAATTCGACAGTGGATAAGTGGAAAATATCTATGTTTGTTCAAGGTTCCCTAGGGTCTGTAGTCTTTATAGAGGTTAGTTTCCATAGAAAAATTGTTTTCTCCAACACTTAGAAGCTAAAGCTTGGCAAATTGTCTAACAGTTTTGTTGTTGTTCATGTTGGTGGTTTGAGATACAAATTTGAGTTTATTTTACTTCATCACAAAGGTTTTTCATCCATTCAAATTCAACAACGATAGATTTGAAAGCAAGATTCAATCTATTAACCAAACATTGGATCCAAAAAATATGGGAATACCTAGCCTCAATAATGGCACCAACTTCTTTGCTTGAATGTGCATTTTCTTTGATGACTGGCACGATGTTTGAAGGGCCCATGATCTCAATTGGTTTTTCAACAATCCATTCAACACTCTTCTCCTCACCTGAAGCATGTATTTCTCTCAAGAAGTATGGCCTTGAAGGAGATATTACTATAATATTTACCAATGACCTATTGGTTGTATGTTGTCATCACTACAACAAATTTGGATTTTAGGGGGGGTTGTCTTCTGCCTCCAAAAGTCACTTTTGGGGACGGTTTTGGCTTTGGTGGCGGTCTTTACAAAACCCCCCTCGTAGACACCTACGGTGGCGGTTCAGAACCCCCCCTAAAATTCCTTATTACAAACATTTGGGGGCAGTTACAAACCCCCCTCGAAGGTACCTATTAGGGAGGTTCTAAACCCCCTTCGTAGGTACCTACGAGGGCTATTCTAAACCCCCCCTCGTTGTAACATACAAGGGTAATTTAGAGCCCCCCTCGTAGTGACATATGAAGGAGGTTTAGGACCCCTCTCGTAGAAACATACAAAGACGGTATGAAACAGCCTCTATAGCCATAATAAATCATAATAAAATATATTTTATTAAAAATAACAATACTGCAATATCAATAGGGCATAGAGGAATCGAACCACCAACCTCCTACTTGTAAGGACGGAGCTCTTCCATTGAGCTAGAACCCTTTTAGAATTGGGGAGAGGAGAATATGAACAACCAGATTGCATCATTTGTAATTCTAAGAAAAGATAATAATAGCCAAAAACAACCATGCTTAAAATCCAATTTATTTTTCAAAACACATTGATAAGCACAAAAATATACCATAATAAGCCTAGAGCTCCTTCTAACTTTTGGAATTGTTTGAAGAGACCCCAAAGATGTCTAACCACAAAAATCTACAACTGTTTGAAGAGACCCCAAAGATGTCTAACCACAAAAATCTACATAAGTAATTTCACACAGGATCTATGTTGGTAAAGAAACTGGGATTTAAGCCCCTCGTTTACAGATAATTAACAGTGATCATATACTAGATCCACAGGGTATACTTCAAAATTGCTAAACACCATAACCATAAAAGCATTGCAAGATTATACTAATCCAATGAAAATGAAAGTAAATGCAAGAAATCATAAAATTGTTAATGAACTCACCTTCATTCAGTACTTATACTCAAAACTCAGTACGTATACTCAAAATTTGGTAACCCAACACATGGAAGGAAGTTATCCACCCAGTTTTATTTTTACAAACTTGTAATGTCACATATCTCATACATTATATACTTTCACTTTACCGTAAAGACATATCTCTCACACCAACACAATTCCACAAGGTGGTAAAGGTGGCCTCTGGAAAAGGTATAGAAGAAGGATCCACCAAAGCATATTGAGAATCATCCATAGAATCATCTACAGAAGATGGTGGGAAGTATGCGTCACATCACTAAGAAGTATGCCTTGCATCACCAACCAAAGCATTCACTATAAAATAATGAACTCCTATAACATAAACATATCCAAATGTGACAGGATCAATATCAACACATCCTAAAACTAGAAAGGCCCAATGTGCAAAATGCACTGCCAAATGTGCATCATAACAGGAGTCCTTCCGATTCGACAACAGTTCAAAATAAGTCTCTATATAAGTTCCATCAATAAGGTCCAATCAAGTTGCCTCTTCCTTGAAAATGTTGTTTAGTCCAGAACATTTTGTACATTTACCATTTTCTTCATTGTTGAGATCATCCATTCCCCTACGCAGGTGCCTTGAATAGACAACACACTTGTGAAAATATGTAGTGATAGTTAGGCCTTGATTACAACTCGTATAGATTTTAAACCACACTATCCACAAAGAGGGGGAGGAAATAGAATAGTTGAGATTAAAATTGATCTAAAATGCAAAATGTTGAGAACCTATGGTGGCAATGGTATAGTGGGGAACAATTTTCTGATATCGGAATATTCACTAAACACCTTTTATGGGGATACCCAAGCAAATTACAAAAAAATGGATCCTTCTAACCTGGTGTTCATCAATACTAGAATTTTTTTCCTCATGAGTCCCAAAACCTACTTCCAAATGAAAAAGAATAGAAACAATACAACACAATCTACAAATTGTGTTGTAGTCTCCTTTTGGGCAAAGGGCACACTTTCAAATACAAAAAAATATCTTCGGACATTCTGAAAAAAGATCATTATAAAATAAAAATGCCGAATGAAATAGATACCAATACATTCTAAATTACATTATTTTAAGAAAACAATATGATGCTGGTAATAATAGCAACTTAGTTTAACATGCCATACAATTTCCCCAATGAACAAGTTCATTCCATATGTTTTAGTCTAGACCTTTAGTCAACACTATGGCCTCTAACAACCATATATGTATTGGAAATATTTTTCAGTATTTCCATAAATGAGTAAAGTTTAAAGCCCAAGGTTTTAGTTCAACCAATTGTTGTCACGTCGCTGGGCATTTGGCTAGTTTGGTGCTGGAAGGTACCCAATTCAAATGCACACAGTTGAGAAACACTAGTCTATGCCAACGAGTTTACTAGGGATGCCATCCATGAATGTGAGGAAGTATCCCTTGTGATTCCCGCGAGGTTTTCCTTGGAACAAGAAGTTATCTTTAAAGAAACTGTCATAGGAGACATTCTCATACCACCTTTTATTCATATAAATGAAAAAATATGTTTCTAGTCATCTGGAATTCCTGAGATATGGGTAATGTCTCCCAACTGTAAAGAATACCTATTCAAACATTCACAGTACGTGGTGTCATCATTGAAGTGACTGAACATTCCCCACCGTAATGTGAAGGGGGCATCACTCTAACCCCTAGGGACACATTGATAGGGAATACATATTTAGTGCAACAAGAATGCTAATAATGAAGGAATGCAATTTACCACATGAATGGTCATGATCTGAATCCTCTCTTGACCTAATCCTAAAATCAATGAACCATAATTGAAAAAAATTAAAGAATGTTTTTGGTTGTCTGCATGGGCATGAGTCAATGGTCAAGTGAATAAATCATCCACCTACAAAATTATGCTCTCAGAAATTTTTTATCCCTCACAGGTGAGAAATGGTGGGCATTTTCCCAAGGCCATTTAGGCCATTTTTAGGTGCAAAACAAGCGAAATGGTTGTTTCGGTAGGCCAATATTTTATTCACCATAGACGTTTTTTCAAAATGGAGCCAATGGTCAAGTGCATAAATCATCCACCTGCAAGATGATGCTTTCAGAAAATTTTTATCCCTCACAGGTGAGAAATGGTGGGCATTTTTGTCACGTCCCCTCCCATCATACCAGCTAGATGGAGAGGATCGTGATGTTAAACCGGGCATCTAGGCCCATGAACTTATTAAGTAAGTTTTCAAATGATATAAAAGACATGAAGATGCATAAATATTTTAAAACACAGCGGAAGTAATTTCAATACACATTCATCATACATTCAAGGTATTCATCAAATAACAATTGCAAAGTTACCACAAGGTATCCATGGACAATCTAGATAGTTTTGTGCCATTGATTCTACTTAAGTTGTTTGTCACAATACTGCTGACAATGCACATAAAGACTCCAACTTGTGACCAGGTTTAAGCATGCTATTTTATCTATGTCAAAGAATTTATTCCTAACAGAATAGTTAAACATCTGAATTTTAGATGCCTTGTAAATGACAAAGAGTGAAATTCATGTCTTTAGATGCAAATAAGATGTGTTTCACAGTTGATAAAACCCATCCCAAAAGGGAAAAATAAGAATATGATCTCAATACATAAATCTGTAATCCTTCTAGTGATTAATACAAAATCATTTATGAGGTTTTGGATTTGCTATAAAATTTGCTACCCTTTCTATCTAGATGGTATGACAGAAATGGACAAGCATCATCAAAGGTAGAGATAATTTAAAAACAATATGACAATGCTCAGAATGGGTATGGTCAACAAGTCAAATAAATTTATCTTCAAGAAATATTATTACTACATTATTGGTTCATAACCAGCGTATATCCATCTTAAACCTGGATCATATAACCAACTCATTACATTACAACATTTCCCCTCCTCTTAGTGTAATGATATTATTGGCATTAACTTGTGACTCTCCTATAGGACTTATACTAGTTACAAAAATCAATCCTTGTCATCAATTTATCCCTCTTATAAGAGCATTGTCCTCAAATCCCTTGAGAAATCATTTCTACATGGAAGTGTTGACTATTGTGGAATCTGTCAAACCCTGGTGTGATGAATATCTTCTAATTGTATGTGAGGAATCCCAACGTATCTATGATTACAGTGCATAACTTGATTAATGTAAGAATTTTGGCAAAGCAGAGCAATATTGGGACTCTTTAGAAAAGCTACTAAAAGGAACTCCTCTAACCACTCCACTGCATTTTTTCTTAATTTAGCATTCCACATTCAAATACACAAATAGCTATAAGATATCAATGGAATGATTCACAAGATCCTAGCAATATGAAGATAAAAGAAGCAGTTTTATATTAGAGGATGGTTTCTTTAGGTATCTTCAACAAGGTTGTTATTGCATAAATTGCTCATTTTCCAATGTATTGGCTTCTTCCAAAGGCCTTTGTTTCTACTTGATGAGGTATTCAATGATGGGTTTGATCCTAATATGATGACTGTGGTGGTCAAGAACAACTTCTAATTCAAAAATCAGTTTTCCCTCCTCGTGAGAAATGGTGGGCATTTTCCCAAGGCTACTTAGGACCGTTTCTCAATACTTAACCAATTTTTCCAATGGCGAGCATTTTTCTGGCAGGGTGCAAAACAAGGAGAATGGATGTTTTGGCAGGAAAATATCTCCTTGACTAGAGACTTGTTTTGAAAAATGAGTCAATGGTCAAGTGAATAAATCATCCACCTACAAACTTATGCTCTCGGAAATTTTGTATTCCTCATAGGTGAGAAATGGTGGGCATTTTCCTAAGGCCATTAGGCCATTTTTAAGTGCAAAACAAGCTTAGTGGTTTTTTTGGCAGGCCAATATTTTCTTGACCATAGACTTTTCTTCAAAATGGAGCCAATGGTCAAGTGCATAAATCATCCACCTACAAGCTGATGCTTTCAGAAAATTTTTATCCCTCATAGGTGAGAAACGATGGGCATTTTACCAAGGCTACCTAATCCCGTTTTTAAATACTTAGCCAGTTTTTCCAATGGCGAGCATTTTTCTGGCAGGGTGAATGGATTTTTCGGCAGACAAATATCTCCTTGACCAGAGACTCGTTTAAAAAAATGAGTCAATGGTCAAGTGAATAAATCATCCACCTACAAACTTATGCTCTCATAAATTTTGTATCCTTCACACGTGAGAAATGGTGGGCATTTTCCTAAGGCCATTTAGGCCATTTCTAGGTGAAAAATAAGTTGAGTGGTTGTTTTGGTAGGCCAACATTTTCTTGACCATAGACGTTTTTTCAAAACTGAGCCAATGGTCAAGTGCATAAATCATCCACCTACAAACTGATGCTTTCATAAAAAATTTATTCCTCACAGGTAAGAAATGGTGGGCATTTTCCCAAGGCTACTTAGGCTCGTTTCTCAATACTTAACCAATTTTTCCAATGGCAAGCATTTTTCTGTCAGGGTGAAAAACAGGCTAAATGGTTGTTTTTGTTGGCAGGAAAATATCTCCTTGACCTGATATTCGTTTTAAAAAATGAGTCAATGGTCAAGTGAATAAATCATCCACCTACAAACTTATCCTCTCAGAAATTTTTTTATCCCTCACAAGTAAGAAATGGTGGGCATTTTCCTAAGGCCATTTAGGCCATCTTTAGATGCAAAACAAGTTGAATGGTTATTTTGGCAGGACAATATTTTCTTTACCATAGAATTTTTATCAAAACAGAGCCAATGGTCAAGTGCATAAATCATCCACCTGCAAGCTGATGCTTTCAGAAAATTTTTATCCCTCATAGGTGAGAAATGGTGTGCATTTTCCCAAGGATACCTAAGCCTATTTTTAAATACTTAGCCAATTTTGCCAATGGTGACCATTTTTCTGGCAGGGTGCAAAACAAAGTGAATGGATGTTTTGGCAGGAAAATATCTCCTTGACCAAATACTTGTTTTAAAAAATGAGTCAATGGTCAAGTGAATAAATCATCCACCTACAAACTTATGCTCTCAGAATTTTTTTATCCCTCACAGTTGAGAAATGGTGGGCATTTGCCTAAGGCCATTTAGGCCATTTCTAGGTTCAAAATAAGCTAAGTGGTTGTTTTGGTAGGCCAATATTTTCTTGACCATAGACTTTTTCTCAAAACTGAGCCAATGGTCAAGTGCATAAATCTTCCACCTACAAGCTGATGATTTCAGAAATTTTTTATCCCTCACAGGTGAGAAATGGTGGGCATTTTCCTAAGTCTACTTAGGCCCGTTTCTCAATACTTAACCAGTTTTGCCAATGGCGAGCATTTTTCTAGCAGGGTGAACAACAGGTTGAATGGTTGTTTTGGAAAGCAAATATCTCCTTGACCATAGATTCGTTTTAAAAAATGAGTCAATGGTCAAGTGAATAAATCATCCACCTACAAACTTATGCTCTCGGAAATTTTTTATCCCTTACAAGTGAGAAATGGTGGGCATTTTCTTAAGGCCATTTAGGCCATTTTTAGGTGCAAAACAAGCTGAGTGGATGTTTTGGCAGGCCAATATTTTCTTTACCATAGAATTTTTTTCAAAACGGAACCAATGGTCAAATGCATAAATCATCCACCTGCAAGCTGATGCTTTCAGAAATTTTTTATCCCTCACAAGTGAGAAATGGTGGGCATTTTCCCAAGTCTACTTAGGCCCGTTTCTCAATACTTAACCAATTTTGCCAATGGCAAGCATTTTTCTGGCAAGGTGAAAAACAGGTTGAATGGTTGTTTTGGCAAGAAAATATCTCCTTGACTAGAGATTCGTTTTAAAAAATGAGTCAATGGTCAAGTGAATAAATCATCCACCTACAAAATTATGCTCTCAGAAATTTTTTATCCCTCACAGGTGAGAAATGGTGGGCATTTTCCCAAGGCCATTTAGGCCATTTTTAGGTGCAAAACAAGCCAAATGGTTGTTTCGGTAGGCCAATATTTTATTCACCATAGACGTTTTTTCAAAATGGAGCCAATGGTCAAGTGCATAAATCATCCACCTGCAAGATGATGCTTTCAGAAAATTTTTATCCCTCACAGGTGAGAATGGTGGGCATTTTTGTCACGTCCCCTCCCATCATACCAGCTAGATGGAGAGGATCGTGATGTTAAACCGGGCATCTAGGCCCATGAACTTATTAAGTAAGTTTTCAAATGATATAAAAGACATATGAAGATGCATAAATATTTTAAAACACAGCGGAAGTAATTTCAATACACATTCATCATACATTCAAGGTATTCATCAAATAACAATTGCAAAGTTACCACAAGAGAATACTTATCTTGCAAAGCAGTCCCAAGCAACTGGCTATGCAACTGCAACGTTCCGCCCAACCATAGGCCCGTTGTGCTTATCAACCTCTTGATACAACTGCCACCCCCAAGCTGGGCATGATCTCTACAAGGAACCAGGGAACAACAGACTCACACATAGCCAAACATACACCAAGATGAGCCAAGCCAATCTACAAATTGGGTTTATCAGGCTGCTAGGAAATGGAAAGGAAGAATTGCTAAGCTAGTGTGCTCAACCACAGAGCTATGGATACCTCTACAAGATCTATTCAGCTTGGCACTCACAATGCCTATACACCCAACACAAGGAAGTATTCTCTTCACTGCCACACAGTCCCTCAAGCCATACCTTTCTTTCTAGTGCTCTCAAGGTGTGCATAGAAAAGTAGCCAAAGCCCTCCTGATCTTCTTGAGAGGTTACTCCCTCCACTAGGTTTATCAAGCCAATTCTGTCCACTACCAGTCCAAGTTTCTTGCTCACAGGTTCAAATAAAAAACGGGATGCACATAACAGTAGAACCACACTTATTGGGCATGGTAAAATGTTTTTACAGTGAGATACCCAAAGATGGGGTTTTCATTAGCTTCAGAAAAACGTGGGAAACCCAAAAACGAAACTGGAAGATGGGAGATAACCCTGGGAAGCCAAATCCGTTTTTAGAAAAACGTCCATGGACATTCTAGGGCAAAAACGGCCTCCATAACAGTCCCAAATCATGGTCCTCCTTCCCCAGCCACTGTGTAACACAAAAACGAGCTCCCAGCCATGGAAAAATGCAGGAAAATTGGTAAAAACGTGATGAGGAAAGACCCAGTAGTTCAGAATGCGTGAGAGAGGAAAGGCTGACTGTTCAGAATGGCTTTGGGCACCATTTCGTGGGTGTTTTCTTGCCCAAGGAGACAAAACACGATTTTCCAGTTTGATGGCTTGCCCATGCACGAAATTGGCTTCCATACCTCCCCCTTCCCAAGGCATTAACTGCCTCAACCAACTCTTGGAAGAATTAAATGATTGGGTCCATAACCCAAAATGGGTAGTTGGTGGTTTATGGGTTTCCTCATTTACACATGGATTAACACCATTGGCTCAAGGGTTTGAATAATTTCCCTCCCTATTCCTTGTAGAATCATGCCCCCATCTCTTTGTTGCATTGCATAGCTAGTTGTGGGTATTTCATTAAAATCCATATTTACATGATGTCTGATTTACATTGTTCCTATCTAGCACAAGAGCCATAGGCATCTATTTTTAATTGTCGATACATAAAACACTAAATCAATGCTGGGGCCTTGGCCTTGAGCTCCTCACCATGATTAAATAACCATATTTACATCATTTACGATTTAATGAAAAAGGGGGTCAAAATGGGGACGTGACAATTTTACCAAGGATACCTAAGCCCGTTTTTAAATACTTAGCCAATTTTACCAATGGCGAGCATTTTTCTGGAAGGATGGAAAATAGGGTGAATGGATGTTTTGGCAGGCAAATATCTCCTTGACCAGAGACTCGTTTTAAAAAATGAGTCAATGGTCAAGTGAGTAAATCATCCACCTACAAACTTATGCTCTCAAAAATTTTGTGTCCCTCACAGATGAGAAATGGTGGGCATTTGCCTAAGGCCATTTAGGACATTTATAGGTGCAAAATAAGCTGAGTGGTTGTTTCGGTAGGCCAATATTTTCTTGACCATAGACTTTTTTTCAAAACTAAGCCAATGATTAAGTGCATAAATCATCCACCTACAAGGTGATGCTTTCAGAAATTTTTATCCCTCACAGGTGAGAAATGGTGGGAACTTTCCCAAGGCTACTTAGGCTCGTTTCTCAATACTTAACCAATTTTGCCAATGGTGAGCATTTTTCTGGCAGGGTGAAAAATAGGCTAAATGGTTGTTTTGGCAGGCAAATATCTCCTTGACCAGAGATTCGTTTTAAAAAATGAGCCAATGGTCAAGTGAATAAATCATCCACCTACAAACTTATGCTCTCAGAATTTTTTTATCCCTCACAGGTGAGAAATGGTGGGAATTTTCCTTAGGCCATTTAGGCTAGTTCTAGGTGCAAAACAGGATGTGTGGTTGTTTTGGAAGGCAAATATTTTCTTTACCATAGACTTTTTTTCAAAACGAATCCAATGGTCAAGTGCATAAATCATCCACCTGCAAGCTGATGCTTTTAGAAAAAATTTATCCCTCATAGGTGAGAAATGGTGGCCATTTTCCCAAGGCTAACTAAGCCCATTTTTAAATACTTAGCCATTTTTTCCAATGGCAAGCATTTTTCTGGCAGGGTGCAAAACAGGTTGAATGGATGTTTTAGAAGGAAAATATCTCCTTGACCATAAATTCGTTTTAAAAAATGATTCAGTGGTCAAGTGAATAAATAATCCACCTATAAACTTATGCTCTTAGAAAATTTTTAGCCCTCACAGGTGAGAAATGGTGGGCATTTTCCTAAGGCCAGTTAGGCTAGTTCTATGTGCAAAACAGGATGAGTGGCTATTTTGGCAGGCCAATATTTTCTTTACGATATACGTTTTTTCAAAATGGAGCCAATGGTCAAGTGCATAAATCATCCACCTGCAAGCTAATGCTTTCAGAAAATTTGCATCCCTCACAGGTGAGAAATGGTGGGCATTTTCCCAAAATTTCCCTGTATCCTTGAATGGCCTTGGGAAGCGAGATGAAACTCACCATAACTCGAAAACCTAGGCTCCAATGGACAAACCGTCAATTTCATTAGATTCCTGACATCCAAGTACCCCTAGGGACACCCCTATCCAGTGGCTCCATTGACAGAATGTTGTCTATTTTGATGCTTTTCTAAAATAGGTTTTTGCGTAGTGATATGCAATGCAATTTATGCACCATAGGCTAAGATTTTGAAAAATGTGGAGAGAGACTATGTGGGAATCATAGTCATCTCATCCTTTCCCAAACACAGTTGCAGGAGGCAACGAAACTCAATTCCGTTGCTCGGTTTGGTTTTTATAATGGCCCCAATTGAAATTTGCATGGTGTCCCTGAATAGCCTTGGGAAGCGAGATGAAACTTGTCGTAAATTGAAAATTTTGACTCTGATGGACAAACCGCCAGTTCCGATGGATTAGTGGCATTCGAGTACCGCTATGGACACCCTTGTATGCTAGCTTCATGGACCGAAAGTTGTCTATTTTGATGGTTTTCTAAACTAGCATTTTGCTAAGTGATGTGCAATGCAATTTCTGCACGATATGCTAATATTTTAAAAAATGTGTCAAGTGAGTATGTGGGAATTGCAATCATCTCGTCCTTTCCCAAACACACTTGCAGGAGGCAATGTAACTTAATTTCGTTGCTTGATTTGGTTTTTATGCCCCCAGTTGAAATTTACCTAGTGTCCCTGAATGGCCTTAGGAAGTGAGATCAAACTTGCCATAACTCGAAAAGCATGGCTCCGATGGACAAAACGGTGATTCTGTTGGATTCATAACACGCGGGTATGCTCCAAGGATGAGCCTTCTATTATGTTTTAAGGCATCATCATCCCATCATACAAGGCTTAAACGATTTGGCAGTTAGGTTTTTAATAGTAATTATGCAAGAAGGTGGCGGAAGTGACGTCTCACATGCCCTACATGTGCACGGACTTAGCACAAGAGCACTAAATCGCCAAGCCTGGCATAAAAATCGCATGTTTCTGCACTGCCATTCCTCACCCTATCGCTCTATAGAAACACCAAACTACGATTACAAGGAAAATCTATTTACAATAAACATCTCAGAATGGAAGAAACAAAGTTGTAAAGTACTATGTATTTTATTCAAGAAAGTCACAGTCTTTTACAATGTCTATCATCTTCTAAAGATAATTGACCCCTTTCAAGAAAGAGGCACAAGTCCTCTTTTTGTACACAGATCTTGCTTGAAAAATAAATAACAAATATCTAAATACAAATCTTAAATGGTTACAATAGTTATCTAAATTCATAAATGGTTCCCAAATTGTTGCTAATTCCCATTGAATTTGGAGTGTTATTGGGCCAGAAATAACCCTTGGTAGTGCTTGTAACTGTGTCAATATGGCATATTTATAAAACTAAAATAGTCCTCAAAATACACCATCCAGGTCAGCACTCCAGTAAGCTATAATAATCTTATAGAACACCATGTCATTAAGGGCACTCTTAAAAACATCCATCATATGCAAGAGCAATCTTACAAAGATTGACGATACATGTCTTCAATATGCCATATCAAACCAACGATGTATATGCATGAGTGACATGCATTATCATCATATAACCATCAATAATCACCATATGAGAGTACATAAACAGCCAAGTCATCATGGAAAACCACATCCCATAGCCACTAGAAAGCACATCATGAAGATAAAATTGTCTTAAGGCATCATAACACTAGGAAAACTATATGCTAGGGAATCATCAACATGAAGAAACAATCTAACACCAAAGAACCTAGGCCATCCAAATCTCCTTCAACATGTGACACCCTGCTGTAAATGTCACAAAAATCACATGTGGACACCCATGCAAAATGGGAGATAAGTGATAACAGGTCACAAAGGTATTCTCCCTTGACAAACCAAATGGTTCCCAAAGATAGCTTATGTGGATAATTTTCCTCATCTACGATAGAAGTGTCATAGTTGTGGACAACTTCCTCTTAGCAGGAAGGGAATGATGAGTCTCTCATAGTGATCTCCAGATTGCTAATATATAAAGTTCTCTTCTCCTCATTATAATTAGTTTGCATGTACATTCTCCTAACTGAAAGTAAGGTAGACTGTATTAGGTGTCTTTGCATGCTCATTTCAGGAGCAGCTTGCATGTGCTTGGCCTTATTCAGTTAGCACTCATCCTCAAAGTTTTATTTATATTTATACCTACTAATCAAGAGTGTACAATATCACTTTTGGTGGCATATTCTTGTGTTTGTTTCTATTATTTGCTCTGCTTGTACCAGGCTAGGAATGGATCTTTTTTTCTTGTCTCCACTACTTTCCCTCCTTGTGGTTTGATATTTTCCTGGTATTCTAATACATGTCTCGTTGGGAATCGGGAGGGATGGGAAATTTTAATTTTAGAGGGGTCAATTTCAAGTTTCAACATTTTGGATCAATGCATTTTCCTTGATTGGAGAGTCTTATGTGAATGGAATTGCTCCATTCTCACCTTTTTCTTCTTCTTCTAAGTTATTTCCCTCTTTCCTTGGTTTTCTTGTTTGTCTTCATCCTTTACATATTTAGCTACTACTTTGTCTCCTTTGAGAATAAATTTTTTTTTCTATGGTTAACTTTCATTATGGGTGTACCTCTACATTCCTTTTCTTTGGATTATTCCCTTTTATGGAAATCCAAGGCTGAGGGCTTGGACCTACTTTTTCTTTTATCTCTTCCTTTTGCTTTCCATTTGAATTCTGCTCACAGTTCTTTGATAGATCTGGGGGCAGGGTCCAATTTCTTTAATAGATTTAATATACTAGTGTGTTATACTTGATGGAAATTCCATCCAAATTATAGACTAATTGGCTTAGTTCATATGTACATACTCATCCTCCAGAAAATATGAAACACCATGTATTGTAGAGAAATTTATCAACACTGTAAAAAATTAACTAAATAAATGAGTGGGCCTTTGGAGTTAAATTTTTAATAAAGCATCTATCCAGACTATAATCTACATTATCTCATTCCCTATATGTGACATTGAGAATATCACTAATAGGTCATAGGTGTTTGCAAGTTCCCCCCTGGTAAGGTAATATATACTTGTACATAAAACTTACAGAACTCAAATAATGGATCCAAGTACAGTGGTTTTGTGTACATGTTCATGTCTCTAGGAGTTGGTATGTTAAATGAAAAGGAAATACAAATTATCCATGGTTAGCAAAATTGTTAGCACTTTGTGCTTGATTACAACAATCTAAGTCAGTAATCTCTAGTCACCAATGCTTCATACCATCCTGGTCTTTGTATGCCAACTGTGTGCTCAAATGCCAAAGGCATCTGAATTTGTGTTTTCTCAAAGCCTATTGAATGAGAAACTTTCATGCATAGAATTTGCATGCTACATAATGACCCGTTATTGTACTCATTCTAATGGTTTTGGTTTTGCAACTTTGCAGAAGTAGAGAGAAAACATCCTTCAAGCACTAAAGGAGTTGAGGAAGATCCTCTTGTTTCACAGGTTGGTTGGTTCGCTTCTTTTCCTGAATTCACAAATGAGTCTCATGAAATAAAAGTTGATAATGAGTTAAGAACAGATGCGTCGGAGATGATTCCTGGGGCACTTGAATCGCCTCACACACATTTGAGGAATTCTCCATCAAGATCATCAAATCCTAATCCCAAAGAGAAAAAGAAAGGCAGTATCAAATCAATTTGAAATTTGTGTGTATGATGTTCTAGTGCTAGTTGATCTTTCTCTTGTCAATATGGTCTAGTGCAAGATAGCTTGATCAGTAGCTAAAGTTGTGGCAATAGATGACAAAATGCCAATTTTTTTACATCTCTCTTCCAAGGAAATTGAGGCTTGTTGGTGCATTTTATTTAATCAAACTCAACATGGATTTAGTCATCCTATGTTATCTGTGGTGGCATATACCATGTTTGTAATGGTGAGTCTAGCGGTGTGTATTCTTGTAGCTCGAGATATTCCATTTTTTGAGTCCACAATAGCAGTTATTTTTATTATGTTTAACATAGCGAGCTTTTATTGTGATTCCTTATGTTTTCCTTACTCTAAACTGAGTAAAATTCTCAGATATTTGAATATAGAGGCTACAATTCAATATTCTAGAATCTAAATCCATATTCAATGACGTCTATTGTACAAATCATAATGCAATGAAAATTTGGTTGTCTTTTGCTTTATTTCAATTCAATATACATGGGGTTTGATTAAGAATGACAAAAAAGTCTTAGTCATATTCATACATATTGAAGAAAGTGTTATATGTTATTTTTTCTCATACACATCGAAGCAAGAGTTCTATGTTATTTTTTCTCATACACATCGAATCAAGAGTTCTATGTTATTTTTTCTCATACACATCGAAGCAAGAGTTCTATGTTATTTTTTCTCTATGTCCAATAAGAAGGATGATCACTATGGATTGTTATACATATATTTTGTCAATGAAATGAATAGTCTCTTTATATATTATGTTAATCAAACAAACAAAACTAGGTTATTTTTTTTACTTATGGCACAATTTTAGTTCACATTACAAGGATTCTAACCAGTGAGACCTGGAAACTGATTTTGGGCAGGAAACCTTTGAAATGTTTCCTGCAGTTTCGAGAAATAGGGAGGCAAGTTTACGAGCCCTACATCAACTTTATATAATATAAAAACAAAAAAAGAGGGTTTGGCGGCCATGAACTTTATCCATCACCTATGCCCAACCCATATACACGATCATGATGATACCTACCCTTTCCCATCTAGCACCATGAAAGGTAAGGATTCACTCTAGAACACTCAATCTCACCATTCTTAATTCAAGGTTGAATAGCAAAATTCCTAACCCAAGAATAAAACCCCTAATTTCTCAACTCAAGGTTGAGTACCAAAATGCCTATCCCATGGTTAAAACCCACAGTGACTCAAATCAAGGAACTGTTCCTTCAACCTGTTGCACTACTTCTTCCAGAGCATTTCAATCTGTTATGTTATATGCATTTTTTAATTATATGAATTTTTTTCGCTATTCTCCGTGCAAACATAATGTTACGTTATGTGGTAACATCTCCCCCATACTGGGATGTAGAGAAAGTATCTCGCTAATCTCATGCAATTAGGAAGGGGTCATGCATACCCAAAGCCCAAACCATCTACATATCTCCAACTCACTGAAATTAAGTAGTGCAAAGGAGAAATGATATCACCCTATGATGCAAACTCAAGGTTCTAATGGATAAACTCAAGTATGATATACAAAAGGCTGTGAGACCTTGAATTCTAGTGCCTCTTCCATGTGACCATATTCTTATTACCCACCATCTCAATGCATTAAGTAAAATATCTCATTACCATATTGGTGGTATATTTGTGCATGGATCTTTTCCCTTTCTCTTCCTCTTGCCCTCCCTTCATGTTGTAGCTCATCAAAACCCATTTCGTCCAAGATGGATACCCAAGTTTCCTTGATGCCTCATAATACAACTATATAGGAAAAGAGAAGTTCAAAAAAGTCACAGAAATTAGACAAAGACATCAAAAGACATCGGTATTGGAAACTTATGCTATGTATAGTATTCTAACAAAGAAATCAGTGATGTTAGGAGGCAAGGAAAACCCAACTAAATCATTTGAGACAATGAAGAAGGTCAAAGAAATGGGTATTGATGCAATAACATTTGTCAATACATGAACCCCACAAAGAGTCATATGGCTTCCTCATAGTATGCAATGGCAGAGTCCTTTGAAAGGTATTAATAACTGGTTATTGAGTCAAATGTTTATCAAGGCAAGCTAACAAATATTATGTATGCTCCAAGTTTGGCCAGTTATCAAGTTACTAGGAGGAGATCAAACTATAATTTCATAAATATAGGAATCCATGCTAGTGGTCATTGATCTTTTTTCAATGGTTGGGTCATTGGAAATGGAAGCAATTCTTATATTACAGTTGATCATGGATGCACTACTAAATATAAAATGGGTTATTCGCTAGGATCATGTTGCAAATGTGCATTCAACTTCAACAGATGATGAAAAGAAAGCAGCAGACACACATTTTCTTCATTCTAAATGTGTGACTGTGGATATACTTAAAAACTAGGCTACAGATGATCGCCTACATCTCCATTCAAGTTGCAACTGTGCAACTACTTATGATGGTAATCCTTATAACCTCACTATCAATGAGGCACTAGTTGCAAATGTAGGGAAATCAAACATGGTTTGAAGTTGTTGTAATCACCCAATTCCATTGGTTGGATCAAAATTTGAACAAGTGACCTTTACTTCTAGTATAGGGGTTGGATGTATGTTAGGGAATAGCAATAGACATGGAAATCATCCTATGGAGGGTATAAAAGGATCCTATAAAATAAATACCATGGAAAGCATCATCATATTTAGATATCTTCCCATGTTCTTCATGGTAGGATGATGGTCAACTCCACCTTACAGCTCCTAGATGGCACACTATTAGTGGCAACTTAAGTATTTTTGCTAATATTGTAACAATTCGTATTGTTAGGCCTGTAGAATAGCCAATCATACCCAAGGCTAGTGTAGGTGATGTTTCTCCAAATTTCAGGGGTTATCTATGGTTGGGAAATCAAAATATCCCCGGAGAACTATTCAATAAAAACATAACCCTCCACATCAACAAGAACCAACTTTGCCTCACATATGGCCGTTCAAAAATGTTGGAAAGTATATGCCTGAATTGCAACCAAATTCTTCAAATTCTAGAAAATTAAGGATAGTAGTGGACAATCTAATCTCAATGATTTTTGATAATGTGGTTTATGTAAAATTCCAGTGATACTATAGTGATGTCTGAACATAGGTTTTTATGATCGAGTCTGTAATATGTCTGCTTTGGACTACAAGTGAAAAATCTCTGCGCGTTTTTGTTGAGTTACTGCTAGTCTAACTGTATGATCACTTATAGCCATTGTATCTAGGTCCAATATGGTCAGTGCTTGCAACAACTTATGATTGTATTTTATATTCTACTTGAATACGAAATACTTTTTTTTCCTTGGCAAAAAAAATCAAACGAAATCCCAAGTTCATACAAAGCATATTATATTTGATAATGATGATGCTTGGTGCACAACATAGTACATCAATTAAAGTGGGGATGTTGAAAACACATTATGTTGCAAGTATGTTCTTATAAATGACACTATTCAAAAACACATCATTTGTAATAGAACTAGAACACAACACCTTTATGTTCAATTACAACTGATGTTGAAAATATCAAGAAGGTTGATCATTGTTGTCTTTAAGTAAATCTATAGTTGTGTGTCATGACACTAAACCTATTAACTCAGACTTGACATAATTATAACTGAAATATTTCTCATTTACCATAAAATATTATTTAGAATAAAAATTACATAGTAATTAGCATTACATTCCTGAAATAACATTGATTAAATTTATAGATGTATAGAAGAGTATGGAAAATGTCTTCTTCAGGAGTGAAGGTTACTTACTGCAATAGTGTAGATTGTTGTTGAGATGAAAATTGCTTAGGGATGGCCCCTGAGAAATGAGATAATGGAGACCCAAAGAGGGCAACACCATGACCTTGCTGTTGAACCTGATGAAGTCGTAAAAGAAATTTCTCCCTTTGACCGGGTTCAATTTCATCGCTACACGGTATTGTCTCTTAGAATACAAAAACTAATTGATCTAACTTAAAACCAGATTTGACATCCCTTGCCAATCCAATATTATCTGTGATTTTTAAATGATAAACAAAATATCAATTTAGAAGGAATTTGAAATTAGATCGAAGATATTTGGAAAACACACTGCCCAAGAGCCTTAGGTAAATAAGGAACCTTTTTCAACTAAAACTAAAAGGAAAATAAAAAAGACTAAGCCCTGGTAAAATATGCAGTTTAATTTTGGTCCTACATTAGTCCCTAAATGTTAATGCAGACTATGTTTTTACACTAGAGGATATAGCAAAAGTAACCAAATCGAATACAAGTTTAATTTGTAGAAAACATAAATAGTTACCATTTCAGTCGGATTTTGAAATGAGTTTTCACTAGGAGGCCTCCACTGGCTACTAGGAAAACTTGAAGGATTAAAAATCCATGCACCTATTATACCTCCCTTTGATAAATTGTTTGAATCATTTGTAACGGTTCTTTAAGACAACTTTTCTCCCTATTGTAGATAAACTCTATATAACCTTACCGTTGGACATAGGGAGGATTGCATAAAACCTACAGTAGATGGGGAATTAAGTTGACTTTTACTAACTCAAGTCTAAAGAGACTTCAATGTTGAGTTCTTTTTATTGTATAATAAAAATGATATACCAACGTAGATTATAAAATTTCCTAGGAAGAACTTTATTTCCAGACATAAGAAAGGATGAATTTAAAATATTTAGAAATAATATCTTACAGGGTATTTTATAAAGAAGAAAAATAAGTAATATTGAACAAAAAGTGTTTAAATTTATGCATTCATACACACAATAGTTTCCAATGTTTGAATATTTAATCTACAAGTAAATGTTAGAATTTAGTCATTTACTTGGTATTCTCCTATAGCTAGGCACAACCATCATACAAAGAATATCCTTGATGGTGCAACATCTCCAGTAGATCCATGTTCTTAGTTTATTGTGCATGCAAGAAGGAGAGCAGAGCGATGGTGCTGCAGCTTGCTGTTAACACCCAAAAAGTGCTCACTAGCTCATTCCCTTATTCACATGACCCATTTGTCCACTTTTTCCACCCTTTGAGCCTCTAAAACCTTCAAAAGGTCACCAAAAAGACCATAATACACATTTTTCCCCTCAAAATATGTATTTTTCCTCCAAAAACCCTAAAAAAGGGTCCAAAATTCCCAAAATCAATTAAAAGGGAATAATATTCAAAAAAGGAAAAAGGGGGAAAAAGAGACCTAAACCATTTTGGTCAATACCATTGGTTTCCTTAAACCATAATGGTATTCCCCATCACCAAAAAACTATAAAAATGTGATAGGGGCTCCTCGTTATCAATCCACATTTCATCCTATCCTTATGCTGCCAAATTCCCTTTGAGAGCCATTGCCTCCCATTTCGAGTTTGAAGATCCCCATTGAAGCATTGGAGAAGAAAATACCATTGGACATTGGAGCATCTCAACCTTGGAGCTGCTCAAAAACTCACCATTTTGAGGTAATACAAAAGATCAAAATTTTTTAATTTCTTCTTTTTCTCATAGATCTTATTGCTTATGTTCTTAAATCTAGTTTTTTATTTTGCACATGTTAATGTTAGATCAGATTACATTAGTTTTTACACATTTTTATTGAGATTGTTGCTACTAGTTAGCAGGTGCATCCTTGCACATGCTTGGGAGAAATACCAAGCAACACCTGCAACTCTTCTGCAGTGGGAGGTGTGGTGATATAGAGTGTGAGGTGCAGTTTTAGTATTCTCCATTTAAGTCTTTAAGAGAGAGCAATTAAGTCTATAAAAGAGAGCAAAATCGCTTTACCAATAGCTTGTTAAATGTTATCATAGATTCATCATTATATGACTATAAAAAATATATCTAAGTTGGATTTTGTCTTCATTATTCAATACATTTATGCTACTTGCAATTCAATTCACTCAATTTTTAATATTGTGTAAATCGTTCACAATTAAATAAAAATACCCTGCTTCCAAGAGAACAGAGTTTGAATCCTTGGAAGTGAATTTAGTACCTACGGGACTTACCTTGCAATTACACTTCAACCCATGATTCTGGAACTATAAGGAACTAAATAAATTACATCCATGTTATCCATCAATAATTCATTAACAAGTGCGCTCATACTTGGCAAATGAATCGTTCTTAAACGAATATTCTCTTTAGCATTAAATTAATTCAAAATGAAATCATTTGGAGGTCCATTTGTTCCACGGAAAACTTAAAAGAGAAACCAAGCTTTTAACAGAATAACTCATGATTTATACATAGATCAACTACAACATCAATAAAGGAAGAGGAGTAGATCCAGTAGCATATCCTATTAGAAAATAGACAACATAGCAAACTGATATTCACAAGACTATAAAGGATTGGAATTGAAATACCTAAATCCTATAAGTAAATGAAAAGGAATAAGTGCTCTAGGAAGTACCTCATTGCCACTGAAGCCCCAACGATTCTTCATTCTCACCACAAATGCAAATCAATGAAGCTCTATCTGGGTGAATTTGCTCTGAAGCCAAGGATCTGAAACTAGTACGCCCACAAGATGCATTTGATAAACCCTCACGTTTTATACAATACATACTGTGATGGATTTTCTCGTCTTGGCGTTTGACAGTTGGTCTGGATGGACTTATGGCTTGGACACAGTTTCGAACTAATTTCATGAGGCATCACTAACTTGAAAAAAAAGGGATTGCACTCTTGGTGAGACCCAATATTTTTACCAACGTTTTAATTTCCCGCCTATACGAAACATAATCCTGCCCTGCATATTGGGTCTACAAAAATTTTTTAGAGATCAATTTTTAATTTATTTTTTTAAATGTTTTTATAAATTTAATTATTTGAAAATAAACAAAGTTTTAAAAAAAAAATTATGTAGTAATGATTATTATAAAAATATTAGTTTAAAGTAGACATAGTTTTAAAAAATAAAACTTGTGTAATTTTTTTTCATATTTGTGGATAAAGAAGGTCTTTGGCCTTTTCCTATTAATTTGTGATTGTGGTTCTAAAAATGTATGATCGATCATGTCATACAACATGAGAATCTGGTGCGTGAAATATACATATACATTTAATGCATTATATATACATTTAACACCATATATTCCCCCCTTGGGGTCATATCATAATACAAGGGTCGGGAATCCTCTCAAAAAATATGCAACATAATTCAAATGCATAAGGGAAACCCACCCTCCCACTAGTGCGATAAAAAGTGCAAAGGTTTAATGCATCATGATAACATTTCAACAATATTGCAATCTACCTATAAAGGGGTATTATGCTCTATAATATTATCAACATAGTTCAAGATCCTCCCGGCTATCTAGTTCCCATATGTAAGGGAAGTGTTTAATGCAGTAAGGATATTGTTAACCACTCTTGCAACCTTGTACTCAATTTAAACTAGTAACATATAGTTGTCCCACAACAACCCTATGTCTCCCCGGCATGATCGTCTCCTCACCAAAATAGGTGTTCATGTAATACAAGTGTTAAAGGACATTATAGACCATGAAGAAAACTAGGGGAAATGGGAGCATCCCCCCCTAATGGATAATTTAGTCATGAAATATATGTTATATTTTAATAGGTTTGACCATATATTTGCTCCAAACCAAAGTGCCTATTGACTTTGATCCCTTGAGGAATCCAGTTTCATTTGAATTTGTTCTTCACCTTCAATTTCGTGGACCAAGTTTTCCCCAAACCTCAAAGAAATTATGTTCCCATTGAACCACTCAACCTAGCAGCTCCAAACCTCTGGCTCTGACCAATTGACTAACGAGACATAATTCTTCATCGAACTATCCTCATGTGTCCTTGAAGAATGGTGGGGAAACCAAACAATCATCATGCATTCTCTCGAATTGGAAACAAAACAAGTATGAGATCCACTAACTCTACAAGGATGGCCTCTGCGTCTCAAGTGGGCCATGAGGAGCATGAAAACAATCCCAAACACAAATCCTAGAGGGACATAGCTTGAGCAAGAAATCCTGGCGATATTCGCATGGGTAAGAAATAGGGGCACATTCCCATTGTTAAAAAAAATATCATCAACCCGAAGCAAGGTCCTAGTACACTACCGGAAGGATCGAGTACAAATTTCCTTAGATGATCCTTGTCGCTCCATTAAATTCGCCATCTCTTGTGCATGTGATATCCTGCAATAAGGCACTGCATTAAGTGTCCTTGATTGAAATCACCGTCACCAATATCCATCTTGGGGTTTCATTTATGCTTTGCATGCACACTTGAATCTGTTAGCCTATGCATGGCTAAACCAATCAAGGACAACATTACTCTTCATTAACTGAGTATCACCCCATATGAGGGATCTTCTTTCCCATTTAATTTCACTTTCGAGAATCATTTAATTTCATTTTTGAAAACCATGGTTGTGCGTTGATTTATTAAATGGTCTATTAGAGGTATATAAAATGAAATCTTTATGTAGAATGACTAAATGCAAGGAAATATTACTCATGACATGATGACACCTAAGTGACTTATGCTTATTGAAGCTTGATATAGTAACATACTAGAATGGGAAAATGTCTAAATAAAGTCTAGATGGGAAAGAAATTCAATAAATAATGAATACTTGTGCTTAGACTATAAAATTGTGTGTTTTTTAATGGTTGAGATATAATTAAAATAAGCAATGTATGAATGTAGGATGATATTCAATCAGGATCTAGAAGTGTTATGACATGCATCATCATCATGGACATAGACATTATCGTCATTGTCATAGTCAACATCACACGGTACATTAACATCATCAACATCATCATCATCATCATCATCATCAGCATCATCATCATCATCATTGTCATCGTCATATTATATAATTATGATAGTCATTCATGTCATCAACATTGTGATGGAACAAGGCATGCTACTACCTTACAAGAATTTTGTAAAGAAGTCTTCCCCTTTCCTAACTAGATCAATGGGTATTTATAATTAGTAATTGCCATGAACGTCATCGTTGTCGTTGTCGTCATCATCATTGTCATCATGAGTAATTGTCATGATCGATGGGTCAACGTGATCATACAATACATAAACATCATCATCATAATCATCATTTCCATATATCATCAAGATAACCATTCATGTCATCATCATTGAAGTCATCATATAGAATCATCATAGTCAATGTAGGCATCAATTGTGATCGATATCATCTTATAATTTTCAAAACATCATCAGGTCCACCATAATTGTCATAATGCATCATCATCGTGTTGTTAGGGTCAATCATATGCCATTATGGTCTCTCAAATGTTGTTAGAGACACTAGAATTCCATTAGACCCATTTAGGTGCTAATAGGGTCATTCAAATGCCATTACGGTCATTTAGGTTCCATTAGGATCAATCAAAAACCAGAAGTGCTATCACATATATCATCAACATTGACATCGACATCATTATCATCATCCTAATAATCATCATCAACATCACACAATACACCATCATCATCATCATTGTCATCGCCATATATCATCGTCATCATAGTCATTCATGTCATCAACATTTTGATGATGAACAACGCATCCTATTACCTAACAAGAATTTCACAAAGGACATTTTACCTATACTAATTGGGTCAATGGGTCTTAATAATTAGTAATTACCATGATCCTCATTGTCATCATCATCATCGTCTCTGTTATCATTATCGATATTATCACCATAGTCATCATCATTGTCATCATAGTCTATCATTGCAGTCAATGTCATGATTATAATCGTCATGATCATTGCGATGATGAAAAAGGAATCCAACCGCCTATTAATTAAATGGGTTTCTTAAAAGATATTTGTCCTACAGCTGGGAATGTAGGCATTAATTGTCATTGCTACAATCTTATAATCATATCATCATAAACGCCATCATCTTTGTCATCATGCATCATCATTGTCGTCGTCATGATGTTAGGGACACTCATATGCCATTAGGGTCACTAAAATGTTGTTGGGGACACCTAAATGTCATTAGAATCATTTAGGTGACATTAGGGTCGCTCATACACCATTACAGTCATTTAGGTGCCATCAGGATCAATCAAGATCTTAGCCAAATGATCATACATAGATCTATAGGGGTCTCACTCAACCCTCACAGCTTTGGCTTCCACAATACCTGCCCCACACAACACCCTTCTTGGCTTAGGAATCCCCTTCACCGATCCACGATTCTCTTGGGAAATCCATCTTACCTGGTGCTTCTAGTGTGTGCATAGAAGAAGTAAAATCTGATATTGGCTACTCTAGAACCACCTGTAGCTTCAATTTGTGGCTTCTCAAGCACCTATGAGCAACAAAACTCAATGGGTAAGTGTTCCTGGCTTTCCCAACCTCTCTGCTCACCTAAGACAATAAATTTTCACTTCCAAATCTGTAGCATGGTCTCCAAATTCGAATTTATGGGTTAAAAACATGGTAAGTTCATGGACAACAATGGAGAGCTCTTCCTAGTGTAGATATGCATGCAAGAATGAGAGAATGAGGGTTGAATCCAAGGGATATGAGAAAATGGTGAAAATACAACTGACATAACTTCTGACAGTAGAAGGAAGGACTCCTGGAAGTTGTAGAATGACTTCAGTCATGAGAGAACTATCAAAAAATTGCAGTCATACCCATGCTTCAATAAATACATGAGGCGAATTTTCCCGCCAACCTCACACATGCATTCAATGATTGCAGAATAGTCAAAAAGGAGATAATTGCCTTATTCAAGGCTCATGACAGAATTTGGGTGAGTTCTAAGGTTGAAACTTGGAAGCAAGGATTTAGTATCCCATAGACCCCCTTTCCTCTTCCCCTTTGGTGGGATCATAGACCCTTTGGTGCTCTTAACATAGTCATTGGTGGACCATTTTATTATTTATACATATACTATTTACATATATTCCAAATCAGCATGACAAGTCAACAAAATAGTTCGAATAAAAACATAGACATCATACATACTTATCCATTCACTAGTCGGGCCTTTGCCTTGAACTTCGCACTAGGAATCTGCATTAGCATATTTACATCATTTACATAATTTTGGTTAAATAAATTCCAATTCAAGACTAGGGGTATTACAAACATTGGGATTTTTTGAAGATTTAACTGAGAAGGAATATGAGAATTGAACCATAATAGGATAAGGGAGTCTGCAATGATGTAAATAAGATAACAAAAAGACATTCTGCAAAGATGTGGCAAATCATGCTATAACAAATACCTTACAAGAATTCATTAAAGGGTTTTTTCCCTCGCCTAACTAGTTTGATGGGTCTTAATAATTATTAATCTTCATTATCCGTGTCTTCATTGCCATCATCATCAATATCATCGTTGTCATCTTCATAGACATCAACATTAACACCATAATCACCATCATTGTGATCATCATATATGATCATAATAGTCAATATCATGATCATCGTTGTGATAATGATAATGCCATTAAACCAAGTAATCACATGAGTATCATAAAAGAGATTTGGGATCTAACTAGGATTGTAGGCATCAATTTTAGTAGATATCATCTTATAATTATCAAATCATCGTCGGTTCCATCATAATTGTCATAATTCTTCATTTCCATGTTGTTAGGGTCAATCATATGCCATTATAGTCTCTCAAATGTTGTTAGGGACACTCGAATGCCAATAGAGACATCTTGATGAAATTAGGGTCATTTATGTGCCATTAGGATCAATCAAGATCCATAAGTGTTATCGCATGCATCATGAACATTGACATCAACATCATCATCGTCATCCTCCTTCTAATCATCATTGTGAACATCATACATTAAATAAGTATCATCATCATCAATTTCATTGTTATATACCATTATGATCATAGTGATTCATGTCAACCACATTGTAATGATGAACAAGACATATTACAACCTTTCAATAATTTCATAAAGAACATTTTCCCTCGCCTAACTGGTTGATGGGTCTTAATAATTAGTAATTGTCATGATCCTCACTATCATCATCATCACATTCGTTATCATAATTTTTATTGTCTTGGACATCGAAATTATCACTGTATTCATAATCAGTGTCATCGTCATATATCATCATAGTCAATGGCATGATTATAGTCGTCATGATCATTGTAATGATGAAAAAGGCATCCAACCACCTATTAACCAAATGAGTCTCATAGAAGAGATTTTGCCTATGATTGGGAATGTAGACATCAATTTTCATCGTTATCATATTATAATCAAAACATCATAAACACCATCATCTTTGTCACCATGCATCATCATCATCATCGTCGTCATGATGTTAGGGTCACTCAAATGCCATTAGGATCACTCAAATTTTTTTAGGGACACTTAGATTCCTTAAGGGTCATTTAAGTGACATTAGGGTCACTCAAAATCCATTAGAGTCGTTTAGGTGCCATTAGGATCAATCATGATCCGATAGTGCTATCGCATGCATCATCATCATTGACATCGACATCGTCATGATCCTCATTGTCATCGCCATCACCGTCGTTATCATAATTTCCATCATCATAGAGATCGACATTATCACCATAGTCATCATCATTTTCATTATCAATGTAGTGATCATAATTTTCATTGTTATCATCTTGTAATCAAACCACCATCAATACAATCATCATTATCATCATTATCATCATGCATCATCAACATCATCCTCATGTTGTTAGGGTGACTCAAGTTCCATTAGGGTCACTCAAATGTTGTTAGGGACAATCATATGCCCTTAGGGTCATTTAGGTTCTACTAGGTTCAATCAGATGCCATTAGGTTCATTTAGGTTCCATGAGGATTAGTCGAGATCAAATAGTGCTATAATCACCTACATCATCATTATTGACATTGACATCATCGTCATCATCAACATCCTATTCAACATCGTACAGATCATCAATGCTATATTTATCATTTTCAGGATGCAACAACATCATCATCATCATGTCAATAGAGTCACTCAAATGTCATAGGGACATTCATATGCCATCAGGGTCATTTAGGATTAATTATGGTCTCTTAGTTTCCAAAAGGGCCACTTAGGTTCCATTAGGGTCACTCAGGGTCAAATAATGCAATAACATGGATCATCCTCATCATCATCATTATCATCGACATCATCATCATCATCGTCGTCGTCCTTATCATCACCACTATCAACATAGACATCAACATCAATGTCTAACACAACCCTCCAAAATATAACCCTCAACTCCAATAACCAATAGCCTCTATCCCATCAATTAAGTAACTCATGTGTTGAACTAAGCTCAATTCTAGGAGGAAAACTTGGTGCTATTTTATGAGCAAATTTAGGTGCAATACTAGGAGCCAAAACATGGTGGTACTTTGGGAAAAAAACTAGATTCTATACTAGACGTTAATGTAGACGCAAAACTTGGTGCTAAACCTACCGACAATTAGGAAGCTAAATTAGGCACTAAACAGGTGCAAATCCCGACTTGAAACTTGGTGAAACTTAGGGAGCCAAACTAGGCGCAATTATTGGTTTAAATGCTGGTGCGAAAGAGGAAGCTAAACTTGGCGCTAAGATTGGCACTATGGAGGATGTTATTTTTGGCACTAAAGGAAGAAAAACTAGGTGCTATTGAAGGAGATATGACTAGTGTTATTTCTGGCGCTAAAGTGGACGTTAAAGTGGACGCTAAAGTGGATGCAATTAGCGTCTAGTTTAGCGTCTAATTTCAAAAAAGGACGCAAAAAACGCCAAAAAAAGTGCCATCTCGTGAAATAGCACCAAATTTTCCTAGAGAATGAAGAAAAACGCACTAAAAGTGTTAGTGGACGCCAAAAAAGGAGCTAAAAGAGACGCTAATCACATGGTTTTGTTGTAGTGCATTTGGTGTTTGGTCCACCATAATGGTAAGAAAATAATCATCATCATAGTCACCATTCCACAATACTGCACATAGAGGCATATAAGGGGATTACATTTTATGTGCCCCAACTGGACCTCTGTGTTGCATAATTATAGATAACTGAATGATTCAATCGCTATGAAATATAGGGTAGGTCTAATGGGAACACTTGCATGATAGATCAAAACAATACACAAGCATAGGCTTCAATAAACAATGATTCCACTTCTTCTATGAAGGAGTTGAATGCTACTTATTTTTAACATTACTAAAATAAAGGCCCATTCCATTCAAGTATATACCTTCTTAAAGTCAATTTGATGAAGATAGCATCCAACCTTGAGGTCATGTACACCCAAATTTGAGGTGCGTTCAACCATTGGAGTTAACCTAATGGGCTCAAATTAAATGATTAGAACATATTATTCCACCCTCACACATGAAGCTCAAAGCACTTTACCATTCAAGGTAGCCCTATATGAAGGGAGTTGTCTAATATTGCATAAAATTTCTCTATAGTTGTCAAAATATTGCTAAACATGTGACTAGAAAGAGTACCTATTTGTTATAAGAATAACTTACTATGTTGATGAAGCTTAAAGAAATCAACATTCTAGCTAACCTATCAGGCTCAAACTTGTTTGAAACATCTCGTCCCAACCTCATGCTCGAAGCTCAAAGCACTCAACCACCCAAGCAATCCCTACATTAAGTTCAAATCACTCAAACACTTGATCTATCCCATTCAGCCAAAAAACATTTGGAAGTTCTCATCCCTCCCTCATGAATGAATCTCAAAGCACTCAACCACTTGAGCTATTTATCCATCAAGTTCAAAGTACTCAATGCATTCTTTGTATACAATGCAAAAATCATTAATATGTGTTAGTAATTACCAAGTAATTTGTTCACTATATAATCTATCAACTAAGTAATTTGTTCACTACATGAAATATAAACCAAGAAATTAACAATGAGGAATTTTGGGGGAGTTTCTAAAAAGACCCCCCCTAAAGGTATTTTTTAAGGCAGTTATTTAAAACCCCCCCCTAAAGGTGTTTTTGAAGACAGTTATTTAAAAAACCCCTAAACTTCATGAGAATTCTCATGACTTTTGGGGGAGGTTCTAAAACAACCCCCCCTAAAGGTGTTTTTGAAGGCGATTATTTAAACCCCCCCAAAAAAAAATTCATGAGAATTATCATGAATTTTGGGGGGGGGTTTAAATAATCGCCTTCAAAAAAACCTTTAGGGGGTCTTTTTAGAATCGCCCCCAAAAGTCTTGAGAATTTGACTTTTGGGGGGGGATTTTCAACAACCGCCTTCAAAAACACCTTTTGGGGTGGGTCTTTCAAAAACCGCCTCCAAAAGTCCTGAGAATTTGACTTTTGGGGGCTATTTTTGAAAGACCCCCCCCCAAGGTCAAATTTTGAAAACTTTTGGAGGCGTTTTTTAAGAGCCACCCCTAAATCACCAAAAAAAAAATTGGGGGCGGTTTTACCAAGACCACCTCAAGTCAAAACCTCCCCTAAAGGGGTAAATTGTTGTAGTGCATTTCAAATAATAAACACCCCACTGGTACTCCAATTAGAATGCACTGTTTCCAACAGTGTCTCCATGGTCAAATTCTCCTTCCATAGAAGAATGGTGCATATATTTTCAAGTTTTGTCCCTTGTAATACACTAATACAACACAAATTTGACATGAAATCCTGAAGTGTGCCAACAAAACAAACCCATGGGTTTGAAGGCCATAGTTATGCAAATTAGTAATGCCACAACCACATATTATAGTAGTGACAATTGCTTTCATTTTGTTGAAAGTGAAGATGAAGGTTTCCATTAGGATTCTTGTTTTATGTGCCATTGATTTGTTTACTTGCCTTGGGAACGTGAACATGAAGTTTTCAATAGGATGTGTTAATGGTTGGAGTATCCAACAACTACTCACAACATTGTTTGAGTGGGTAAGAGGAGGATGGGTATGTACTTAGCTTGAGGGGATTTACTAAATCCTATTGTTTTAGTCTTACGTGTTTTGGAAGAGGAACCCCTCTATTGGAGGTACTATGGTATCAGGAGAAAAAGTAGGTAGAGTTGTTGCATACTGGAACCTAAGATAAAAGGTGGTGTTGTACTTAGACACTATCATTTTTTAGCCCAAAATATGACGGCATAGATGTCCGATTTTCGACCTCATGCTGTCGACCATCCAACAAGCACCATATTTTTATAACGTTGGTGGCACTTCCGTGAATATCCGAAATTAAAATGCCCTATTGAATATCCGACATCCTCCATTCGGATATCCGACATCTACTCTTTTACCATATCTGTCGGATATACGACAGGTATCACCTTATAAGAGGTTGGATATCCGACCTCTTATAAGGTGATATCTATCAGATATCTGGCTTACCCTTACAAAGAATCCAACATCGTTAACATCAAATACCGATGCCTTTAGGCTTCGGTGGTATAACAAAGGCGTCAGATTCTTTGTAAGGGTAAGTCGGATATCCGACAAGTATCACCTTATAAGAGGTCGGATATATCCGACAGGTATCACCTTATAAGAGGTCGGATATCCGACAAAATAGCCGTCTGATATCCGATGTCGTTGACATCAAATAATTACGCCTTTAGGCGTCGGTGGTATAGTTAGATTCTTTGTAAGGTTAAGTCAGATATCCGACGTCTTTTGCAGTGTTAGAAGTCAGATATCCGACGCCTTTAGCCATCGTTGGTATAGAAAATGTGTCAGATTATTTGTAAGGTTAAGTCAGATATCTGACATATTTTGCAGTGTTAGAATTCAGATATCCAACGCCTTTAGCCATCGGTGGTATGGAAAAGGCGTCGGATTGTTTGGGAGTGATGGTCGGATATCCGACGGAGGTTTTGTATTTTAAAAAAAAAACTTCCATTTTGTATAGACTTATGCTTAAGGGTGGAGAAGGGGGAATTGTTAGCAATTTAAATCTAATCATTAGCTTATTTATCTCTATATTCTTCAAGTGTTATGAATTGACCCTCTAAAGCTCATTTATCTATATTTTTTTTAATGGTACATTGAATATGAACAATGGATTTCATCACATAATATGGATCCTATAATACAAACATGAATTTTATGTTTGCAATATGTTATATCCTATCATCCTTTTGGATCTTAATTGTAATATTTGCGTTGTGTCTAGTTGTATTTATAATTTTGGTCTTGATGTTTATGAAGCATTCCTATTAAAATGTTGCTTGGTTGTTTTGCTTGCTCTCCACTCATTAAGATTTTTTGTTTTTTGTTGTCAAGTTCATGTTTTCATTTATAGATACTAAGTGGTTCTAGTGTTTGAAATTGAGAGCAAGCCTTTGGCTAGTTCAGGTACTAGGTTCTTGGTTTAGAAGGTATGGCTGTTTTTTGTTATGGAAAATCCAATGGGAAGGTGTGACCTTTGTAATTCAAAGGTGAATGCTTTACCTATGCAATGGTTTTAGTTTTTTTCATCTATGAATATCTAATATTTATGGCCATAATTAACAACTAGCATACCAAGAATGGCATTTAACACAAGGTGAATTTTTTTCTAATCATGCTATTGATGTAAGAAGCATTATTGCTTGTCCCTAAAACGACCCTATTAATATAATATGTATCTAAACATTGAAGCTACATATTGATGCCTTGAAAATAAATATTAAGTAAAAGAGGAGGATATTGCCCTTTATGGTCAATCAGTAGGAAGTGTTCCAACTATGAATTGGGAAACATGACTTCCTTGGTTGAGAATTGGAGTTTTGCATAGTGCAATACTATTTGATGTTTTCTTATTTACCCGATTAAGAACACGTATTATTTTGACATGCACAAGGTATAATATTAGTAGGTTCTTGTTTTCAAGTAGTATATGATAGTAAATCAATCATCATATAGACGAGGTTGAAAGGATGAGTTAAACTGTATGGTGGAAACTACAAAAGATTTGTAAGATGCTACTAATTGCACATGACATTGTATTCTCCTTGACGTAAAATACAACAACATACTTTTTTTTTACCAGTTAAAACTAAGCACATATAAAAAGAACAAATTCCAAACTCACTAATGTTCCATTTCTTCCTTCATGATCACTTGGATGAGCCTCATTATCCACATCTGGAAGACCATCAAGAAAACCAAATTTATAATATATAATCATGATACACATCCTTCCAATTAAAAATTAACACTGTTATATAGTAATATCTCACCGTGGGTAGCCAGTATGGTCTCCTTATTCTGCAAACAAAAGGAAGAAGGTAAAATATATAATAAAAAAGAATTTTTATAGTATACTAATAGACTAGATAATAATCAAAATCAATAAAGAAATAATCTTATCATTAAATATTACCTTAATGTTTGTCTCTTTCTTCCACATTTCTATGTACCCTTAAAAAAGGACCTTTATTCCATGGAGAATTATGTTATACAATGAGTCTACAACTTTATCAAGGGTTGTCATACAATGAGTCTACTACAAATTCCATGGAGAAGTATGTTATGGATCATATTTATAATTTGACAAGTGGAAAAATAACATATTAACTAATCCTACTGTTGATGGGTTAGTAAATTTCAAGAGCATCCATTCCTTTGATATTGATTTTGAATAATCATTAAATTAGTGGAAAAAGAGATGATATATATTCTCTATTGTAGGAAGATTGGACATAATGGAGAGGATGCAAATGATCTAGAGGATTTGAGACATATCTCATTCAAATATTCTCAAGGAGATTCCAAGGAAATTAAAGAGAAGGGTAAGGATATTGGTTCCAGTGCATCATTTACTCAGCCTTTGAAGTTGTGGAAACTCGAAATTGGTTATGAGGAGGAACCAAACATCACAACAAGCTCCAAGAAATTGTCAAAATTTAGATGACACACAAGTGGGTTGTAGAAAGGTAGCATCGTAGCCATTCATTGAGCTCCTCTCTGTTTCGAGAATAATTTAATATTCTCTACTGAACAGGGCCAACCATGTGAATTTGGAATCTCTTATGGCCCCTCCCCCCCCCTCACATCACTCTTAATTCCCCATACCCAATGCATGTACTTGAAAAAAAATTGCATGCAAATTCATGCATATTTCATCATAAACAAACATATACCATTCATTCAATAAAAGCTAACATTCATTAAACCATTCTTTCATTCAATCAACACATTCATTCAATAAAATCTAACATTCAATAAACCATTCATTCATTCAATAATAGCTAACATTCAATAAAGGTAACAGTTTACTACACTGAATCATTAAACCATTCATTCAGTAGGAAAAAAATCATGCAGGACATAATATTGTCAAAAATAATTCTGTAATATTTCTTCAGTCACGACTTTCTAATTTTTCTTCTCTTTACAAAATCAACAAGAAGCTCATATTCTGGAACTTGTCCTTCAGTTCTTGTTGCTTCATCAACTTGCCATGATGTCTACCTGGTATAGTGCTCACGACGTGGATTTTGCGGCAAGGGGTTCGAATTTGCTACAATAATGTGAAAATGTTACATCGATGTATTTTGTTATAATTATAATGACAAGTATTTCATTTAAAAAAAAAAAATTACAAAGGTGTTTATTTACCTGTTGTGGCCACAACATGTTCTTCATATTCCTGTCCAGGCTCAACCTGTACAGTGTGACCCTCTACATGCTCTGTAGTTGAAATATGGAGAAGTACAATTAATTTTCACCATCTGCAATGCTATATATAAGATTGTATCATATGAATAAATT
This sequence comes from Larix kaempferi, assembly GCA_027924585.1. NCBI lineage: Eukaryota > Viridiplantae > Streptophyta > Pinopsida > Pinales > Pinaceae > Larix > Larix kaempferi. Next base: position 9,092,412 of record BSBM01000072.1, on the reverse strand, counting down.
CATTACCAGTATTTGAAGCATGATCTTCGATTTGTTGTTGTTCATCCTCGACATTAAGCGGATCATTGCTTTCTTGCTCAAAACAGAGTCAATATTTTATGTCAATTATTTATAACGAATAGATTGCACAAGTAATAAATCTTCATTAAAATATATAGATTTTATATACCTGTGCACCAGATGGATTACCAGAATACTGTGTTTTCCCAGACAAGATTTTTCGGTGTTCAACAACAACTTCAAAGCCATGCTGGAAGCCAAGCTTCAGGTCTTCCTCAGTGGGCACTTCTTTGAATCGGTCGGCCTGCATATTTGCATAACTTCATTAATTTACATTTTGCGGCACAATAAAACGAAAATAATTTGCAATTTATTATTTGGATGCATTATTGGTTTTCCGATACTTACAATTTGTGCCGCTTAATTCAAATAACCACCAGGCCCAAGCTTGTGCTGGCTAATCTTTTCCAGTCTTGCCTTTGTGGCCTTCGATGTGTCTGACAGCCTATGCAAGTGTTGAAATACGTTAGATGTTCCAAATTCAATATAAAAATTAATAATAATAAGGTTTAGAATTGCATTGTGGAAAGTATTGCATACCTCCCTGTGCCTGGTGGTAGCTTTCCTTCTTTTCTTAGAGCCCTCTCCTTTCCATCTTACACAAGGGATTTCCACTCTCTTGCTGGAATCATCGGAGGGCGCTCATACCCAGGGTTCCTTTCTAGGTGAAACCTATATTGGTCTCGGACAATCTTCATATGTTGTCCAACCTTCTTTAGGATCGCAGCTCGATTGAAGGTCTTGTTGCCGAATAGGACAACCAACCGATTAGTGAGCTCATCTTTTAAATTTTTCGTTTGTCTATCCCACCTTGTGCGGATGGTGGGCCCGAATATCTCCAAGGACAAATCATTTAGATGTTTATAAAAAACATCATTTCCTACAAAACGATCATTCCATCATTAGTTGGAAAAAATGTTTTATCAGTATATTACAATCAAATTATAAACATTAACTTGAACAATGTATCATTACCTGGGATCTTCTCTATCTTTATTGGAATGATATCTTCGTCCACCAAAAATGTTTCATGTATTGTACCAGTGCTAGTGACATGGGAAGATCCAGGAAATGTTGCTTCAGCAATATCAATATTAACAGGCTTTGCATTGACCCCTTCTTCTGCACTAGTTGTTGTGCGTCGGTCACTAGTGGGTGCACTCTCTACTGGCCTTGGGGGTGTCGCGGAATGTGTTTGCGACTGTTCAGTCGACAACATTGATGCATGAGTCGATGTACGTGGATTCGGTTGCTCATGTGATGACAGATCTCCACGAGCATCACTGGGGCCAACACCACCTTGACCAATAGTGTGTGGTCGCAAAAAATATTGTAAACACAAACCATATTTTATAAGTTCACTATCATATAAAAGTAAAAATTATAAAGTTCTAAATGAATTTATATTATGATTCAAGATTCCGCAGCTTACTTGCAACGCATGAGATCTCTTTACCAAAACTTCAGCCTTGGCTTTAATCTCAGTTGTCTACGGTTCAATGAATAGCAGACCAATGATATCCTCATTATTTTTTTCAAGGTCTTCTCTATCATTTTAACCAAGACTAGAGAAGAACCAATGTCAACATCCCGCATCAACTCACACACATCAAAAGCTATTTATTGTTGTGATGTTGTTTCATACATCGAATCATTGGTCTTCAACAAAAATATAAAAAACATTACTGACGTAAAAGCAATAGACCGAGGAAAAAATTATGTTAACAAAACATATCTATCATGATAGATTCCTAAAATTACAACTAGGTTTACCTGATGCCTGGATGATGGTGTCGTCAGATCCACAGCTGGGGACTTGCCCTGATCATCCCCCTGCAAAGAAGAAGTAAAAAACATTATCATAACGAAACCAGTATACACACTAAAAATACATATAAAAAAAACATTATGCTACATATTTTATTGGTACAATTCTAATGGATTATACCTGTTGCCTGATAAAGGATCGTGATCCACTCATCGGATCAATGGTTATAGGTGACCTGCCCCGATCTACCAATAGGGAGGTGCCCCTTACAGAACCCTGAATCAAGAAAATAGAAAATATTATCTAAACGAAACCAAAATACTCACTGAAACAATATAATATCAAAACATTTTGATGTATTTAAATTGTACAATTACAATCAGGTTTACCTGTTCCCCGAGGTTGTTGTTGTCTGATCAACAACAGGGTGGATTCCCCGATCAACACTCTGCATCAAATATAGATAACATGATATAAACCAAACGAATATACTAATGAAAAAACACAACAACAAAAAAAACTATTTTTTCATATTATATTTTTACTATTACAAAGATGTATACCTGTTGAATCAAGGCAAATCTGGTATGGTCTACTGCTAGGGAGGTGCCCCTTACATAACCTTGCATCAAAAACATAGAAAAAATTACCTAAACAAAACCACACTGAAACAATATAATAAGAAAACATTTTGATGTATTTAAATTGTACAATTACAATCAAGTTTACTTGTTTCCCCGAGGCTATTGTCGTCTAATCAATAACCTAGTGGCTTCCCCGATCAACGTTCTGCATCAAATATAAATAACATTATATAAACCAAACGAATATACTAATGAAAAAACACAACAACAACAACAACAACAAAAATTGTCTTATTATATTTTTACTATTACAAATATGTATACTTGTTGCCTCGAAAAAGTTGTACTTCTCTGACCATCTGCTGGCCGGGAGTTTCCCCGATCATTACCCTGCGAAGTAAATATAGAAAATTTAAACGAAATAAACTAACGAAAAATCCTTAAGATGTTAAATTCATTAATAAAAGGTTGGGTAAATTGTTAGATGTACCACTCCCATAGTAACCGTGTTTGTATATACTCTATTCAAATTGTAATTAATAAGCAACTCTTCCCCTGCAGCTATTGATTTAATGGCACATACAAAAACTCGGTTTCCTTCACACCCCTCAAATTCGCAGTTGGGTTGATTAATTGTAGACCCTGGTTGTGTACTGTTTATAAAGCACACAATATTCCTTATGGCCTTTGGCCTTCCGTCAATGTACAACGTTGCTCCTTTATTTTGATCTTTGTCTTTCAACTGTAAATAGTTTGTTGACAATCCATATCTACGCATACTTCGTGTATATTGGACCAGCCGCATCCAATCTTTTTAGTTGCAACAGGGTCCAACATACTTCATCAATTCTGTACATCCGTCGTAACCGACCTTTATGCCATCCATGCAAAACAACCCCAAACCATGTAATGACAACGGTGCAATTCGATATATCCTCTTGTTCACACAAAAATCTGTGTTTAGTTGAGGAAGATACTTGGGTACCCATTTTTTCACTATATGTTTGTACCTCAAGGGCACCTTGATGTCGTCTATGGTCTCATCATCATAGGAACATGACCCCCCTTCAGCGAGAAAAAATTCCATGAATTTATGGAATTTTCTTTTGATCTTTTGACATCTAGTTGATAAAACTCTTGTAGACCTACTGGATGTCTCACTTTCCTCTAGCCTTCCTAAACTCCCCTTGCTCAAGGAAGACATATCTGAAAAATACCTGTTTGGTTCTACCTGCACCGTGGGGAAAAAGTTTAGATAGGACCTCAAGGCAGAGTGCCTTTTATAAGGTGACGTGTAGCACCTAGGTGTAGGTAAAATCCTTTCTTTTATTACATCTATAAAAAAAGTACCACTGAAACTAAATAAAACAATAGTAACAAAACATAATTTTCATCTCTTTCGACTTTTCCACATTAACACTACCAGTTGGCTCATTGTGTTAAAGTAATCTTCAGTAACATGTAATTTCTAACAATAGTTTTAAATTAACCATTGTGGGGAATAGAAGGTCAAATAATATCAAATATATGCAATAGCTCCTTGTAACTACCTCTTGTAACTCAAATAGGACCTCTAAAGGGTATGATAGCAAGCAATCTTCCTAACTAAGGTTTGGAGAGTGGTACAAACAACTCAAGATGGGAGAAATGACCCTATCAACCACACGCCAAGGACAAGGTACCACAAGACCAATAAACAACAAGGTGTAAGGACCAAAAGTAAATCAACCATTGTGGGGAAGGTACAAATAAGGTCAAATATATAATGCAATAGCTCCTTGTGACTACCTCTTGTATGCAATATCTCCTTGTAACTACTTGTTATTTGACATGCCAAAGGCATAGAAGGCCAAATAATGTCAAATATATACAATAGCTCCTTGTAAATACCTCTTATATCCAATAGCTCCTTGTAACTACCTCTTGTAACTCAAATAGGACCTCTAAAAGGTATGATAACAAGCAATATTCCTAACTAATTTCTGGAGGGTGGTACGAACAACTCAAGACGGGATAAATGACCCTATCAACCACACACCAAGGACAAGGTACCACAAGTCCAAAAAACAACAGGGTGTAAGGACCAAAATTAAATCAACCATTGTGGGGAAGATACAAATAAGGTCAAATATATATTGCAAATAGATCCTTGTAACTACCTCTTGTATGCAATAGCTCCTTGTAACGACCTGTTATTGGACATGCCAAAGAGATAGAAGGTCAAATAATGTCAAATATATGCAATAGCTCCTTGTAACTACCTCTTATATGCAATAGTTGCTTGTAACTACCTCTTGTAGCTCAAATAGGACCTCTAAAAGGTATGATAGCAAGCAATCTTCCTAACTAAGGTCTGGAGGGTGGTACGAACAACTCAAGATGGGAGAAATGACCCTATCAACCACACGCCAAGGACAAGGTACCACAAGACCAATAAACAACAGGGTGTAAGGACCAAAATTAAATCAATCATTGTGGGGAAAGGTACAAATAAGGTCAAATATATATTGCAATAGCTCCTTGTAACCACCTATTATTTGACATGCCAAAGAGATAGAAGGTCAAATAAAGTCAAATATATGCAATAGCTCCTTGTAACTACCTCTTATATGCAATAGCTCCTTGTAACTACCTCTTGTAACTAAAATGTATGAGTGCTTTCCAATACAAAGTAGTAGAATTAAAATCTTGTTTGATAGTGTGTGGGGACTATGCCTTTCACAATATGAAACAAAGCATTAGGTATCTTAGAAAAGGAAGTTATGATGCAAGTTTTAAGTCACTATTTGAAACTAGAGAAGACTTGATTTTGACAACCAAATCTGCAAAAATATTGGCACAAATGGTAAATGATTTCATTTTAAAAGGATGTAATAGGACTTGCAAAATATACAAAGTAAAGCGCAATGAATGATTACAACAAAAGTGTTAATGCAAGTAAAAGCTTAACAGAAAAACACATATTTGATCATCAACAATTTTGTCTGACAGGACAAGTCTTAACTACTTAATACAAAAAATTAAAATTCAACTTCTCACCTTTAACACTACCAGATGGTCATTGTGTTAAAGTAATCTTCAGTAACATGTAATAATAAACTTGTTTAATTTACAAGAAAAAAATACGTGAAGATACTTACCTGGGTGTAGACGTTTCCTATAATATACTCAGAAGAGTTACTTTCAGAAATGACTATTCCTCTTAGAGGCCAGTCAACTCTAGGAACCAAGTGACCCTATTATAGGGTTAGTACAAACTTGAGAGAGAGATATGACTGGGCTATGGTACAATTAATCAAAGAAATTCAATGACATTCAAAAGGCTTAGTACATTCACAATAAATATCATCCCTTAATAAGTCTCAGGATCACAAATAAAACTCAACAAATATATATAACCACAAATCAAGAACTACACACAAAATATGAGCATATAAAACAAAGGTCAGTAAAAAGAACAAAATAACTTAAAAACTCAGTCCAATGGAGAGGTGTCCTTAGGCACTAAGTGGAGTGCGACATTCCACAAAGTCCATATGGAACCAGTCCTCATTGCTTGCTCCCGTGGAACGGGGGTCCCTCTCAACAAACTGGTCGATGACCGTGTCAACAAATACAAGAGGATTTTAGTACCCTAAAGGACAACAACTATGTCTCAGATGAAAAGTGACAAGTGGGATTTATTTGGATTCCTATCCCCGGTGTCCTACCTAACTAACAGCTTATTTTGTATCCTCAAGTGAGGTTAAAATGTGTTGAGTTGGGGAGATAAATTTTAATGGTTTGTTGTCTTAAGCAAGTAGCGGAAGTGCAACTCAATGGTGTTATGACTCGACTCAAACCATGCATAAGTGAATGAATCAATGCACTTTTATTTTCGATGAAAAAATAGCTACAAGAAGGAGAGATTTCTTCAATCCAAAAAGAAAAATAAACACAAGCACAAACTTTTCAAAGAGAAAAACTACACATTTTTGTATTTTTTCCTTTTATGCCAAACTAGAACTACTCTTTCAAAGTAAATGAATCCAACAATAACTTTCTTCTACTTCTAATCAGTAAAATGCATGACAAGTAAATGGAAATATGGCCTCTATTTGCAATGAAACTTGTGATTTTTAAACGAAGGAGAGGATAGGGTTTGAAAAACAATTCTAAGCCAATTGTATGAAATGAAATGCAAATAAGTTTTTACAGGTAATAAAAATTCAGCAGACTCACAGAGAAGAAAAATCTTAACAGATCTTCTATGAGATTCCAAAGCAAGCTTCAAAACTTGTTACATACAACACATTGATGGATGGACTTGGAAAGATGGTAATCTTAATGAGTGTTTTAAGTTATTTGAGATTATGAAAGATAATAGTCATCTTCCTGATATGACTACATATACCACCCTCATGGATGGACTACGCAATGAAGGCACACCCCAAGAGGCCAATAGTCTATTACATGAGATCTTAAAAAAGGTTTGACATGACACTATGACATATTTAGCATCCCACTCTCAGCCTCTGTGAAGATATCACTGAAACGCATTGGGAAATATTCAGTAGCAATCAGTGGCTTGCAATTGAAGAAGTGATCCGAGTGCATTTGGTATTAATGCACTAGCAAGCTATCTGAAACAGGTTTAGTGATCCGAGTGGAATTTCCATGAGTATTCCAGGTGATTACTTACATGACTAACCAACTTTTATGTCTTGACCTGAGGGTTGTTTGGAATTTATAGCTTTGTTTGGCATGCCTCCTTTTTGTTATGTTTTTGGCTATTGAGGTTGGGTGAAATATTTTGTTGCATTCATTGAATGTCCACACTCCATATCTATGGAGTAATTTTTCTTATTATAGTACACAATAAGTAGTAATGCTTGCCATGGCATGTCTTAGTTACAGTGCATCTTTTTTTATTATACATTTTCAACTACTTGAATGTCTAGTCTCTGCGGTCCAAATTGAGTAGCTAGGACAAGTATTATCTTTGTGTCCATCTACTCTAAACTTGCAGCAATCAACTTGATTTCCAAGTTGTCATGGGTATACCTCTTGGAGAGGATAATCAGATTTAATTGCAAGCTTTCATGCGTATGCCTCTTGGATAGGATATCGAATGGGGAACATTCCAAATTTTTAGTCATAATTTATTTCATTTGCAGCCAGGGCGGGTGGATTCGATTACATCTCTAGATGTTCAACAACAAGCAATGGGAGTTGGTTTATTCTATGGGCACACATCCCAAACAAATGCAACTTGGCTAATTGATTTTAGGGAACCTTTATTCCATTTCCACGGGGAGCCCTAGGCATGGGAGCTTCCATGTTACAACTGTTGTCAAGCAATACCCAGAGGGAAAGTATTTTTCCTAAAATATCTAGTTAACCAGAGTGCCATTTTTGTTGAAATTTTCAGCTCGGGTAACAGTTTACTGCATTTTGTCATTTTCGGGTATGATATTTCCTTGTAAATCAGAGCATAGTATCTTCCTAATCGTTTTTATAGCCATTAATTAGTTCCATATCAATTTCATGTAATATTGGTGTTTTCCCTTTGGCATTTAATGCAAGAAAATCATATTGGGAAGTGAGCATTATTATTTTAAGTTAAACGCAATTGATATCTGAAATGTTTGACGAAATAACTAAACCAAGAACACCAAACACAACTTCAATCCATACAAAACATACTAAGAGGATGGAAGGTTAACTTTTTGACGAAAGTTTCAAACCAAAAGGCACCAACAACACAGCATTAAACTCAATTATACTTCAGCAAATTAGTAAGGGGGATATTACAATGGACTATTGAAGCTACTTATATGTGATTCTTTGGTAAGTGGCTACATCAAATTTCATGAAATAGATTCCTAACAATGAGTAACAAGGAGTTTCATCCATAGAAAAAAGGAAGCTCACAGGGGGCTAATAAGATTCAATCTACAAAGTTGATCTTGAGGACAATTTTTTAGGTAATAATATTCAAGCTACAAAGTTGAGGTTGAGGACAAGTTTTTAGGCCCTTAAATTTCCAATTTATTGCCCATATTGTTGTCATAACTTTTATAAAATTCACCTCATGAACTCAAGCCATTCATAGACATTATGACCAAGCTAGATGATTTTAGCTTATGTTATTTAAAAGAATATGATTTGCATAATCTCAAATTAATCTAATATATGTCCACCAGTATCTTGAGCATTTTTAGATTAATTTTTTTATTTGCATTACATGAGCCTTAATATGGTTTTACAAGCGTTGACAGGACAAAATGACCTTTGATGTTGACACAATGGCTTCCCCAATGATGATTCCAATTAGACTAATTGTTGTTTAAATAGGAAACCCATCCAGATTGTGGTTTGAAAACCATCTCATTTTAGTTTTCTTTAAATGCAATAAATGAAATCTAAAATGCAAATGCAAACACTAATACTACCAACTACAAACCAACCATACCTTTGATCCAAAAACTGGTACAACATAGATTGACCGAAAAATTGTTATAATCCAAGGCCTAACATCAACCTTATTGCAAAGATTGAACAACTGGCCATCCTATGGACATATTTCTAGATCTATCAAGACACCTAGGTACCCAACCATGATGCTTTTCAATTCTCTAGAATAATATTCTATATAGAATATGTATCTAAGTCGATCTGACAATATTAGTGCCCACCAATTTCAAGTGGTATGACATCACATTGTAACCAAGAATTCTCACCCTCTTTACATGTAACCAAGAATCGATACCATCTAACAGAGCAAGTATAAAGGTCTACTGCTACATTAAAGCCTTTAGGCCTGTGCACTGCCATTGTTCATAAGAAATGGATATGCATTATCTTGGCTTCATCCTCTTTTAACAAATAATCTCTTTCCAATCAACGTTCTATGAATTAATTAAAATATTAAAATCTAATATGATTTTGTTTTTGGGAGTGGTTATGCTTGATGTTACATTCTGTCAGCTTTGATAGGGTGTTCTATCTAATCTTGATAGAGAAGATAAGATTTCCTTACAAGGTTGTCATTTATTTTATTATTCAAATTCTATGATGACTATTGAGGGCTCATATGACTGTCCATTCAACAGGTTTTCTGATTTTCTCATGGTTGGTCAAATTGACCAAGAACCAATTTCCATGGTAATTCCTAACATGTTTTAAAGTCAATTTCATGGTTGCAGTTTCTGCCACCTATATAATAGCATCATTTTGAGTTGGCAATATTCTTGTACACTATTCAACTTGTCTCCTCATTTGTTTTCTATGTCAAAGACTTGGGTTTTGGGATGAAGAGGATGTTGCACTCAAGTACAAGTAGAAGTAATTAGTCCCATGAATGTGGTGACCTTAGCCATGATGATTCCAAAAGGACATGCACCCTTACTGATATGTACCCTTGTTCTAATATGTGAGATGATCAATCTTTCTCATATCATAGATAAGTAACAACAACATGGTAGTATGGATGCTGCTTAAACTGTATTATACTATTGTTACAATATCTAGGCCAATATATCAATAGATGTCTATTAAAAGCAAAATTGTTAAAGTAGTGTTGGCAATTTGAAATATTGTCCACTTGGAGTTGAGCCATTAAGAGCACAAATTGATCGGATACATAGTTAGTCTACTCACTGAGGCCTCCATTAATACAACAAGGAATTGAGATAGACAAGCCTAAGGTAAACATGGTTTCCCAACAAAGTGGCATAATGGCATAATGGTACATAAGTTTTAAGATCTATTGATCCTATGAACTAAAGATTTAATTTATGACCTTTCTAAAAGTTTTAAGATCCTGTGTATTGGAATCTAATGTTCCTCATTTGACATTATCATAACAACACATCTTAGCTCTAATTTTTTTACTGCTTGTTTAGAAGTTGACCTTGCCTCTCTCAACTTGTTTGAGGATGCTACAGTTGTGTATGAAGGTGCCATTGTTTTGAGGATGTTAGTGCATAGTTTAATGCTACCTCTGCACATTTGAAAGGTGTTTCTAATTGATTGTTATATGACTATCCTAAATATTGTCATTTATTGTAGCAAGGGTTTGAAGTTTCTATCCTCATTCGTGGACTGTTTTGGTGAGTACCTTGAGGTATGTACTTGTATTTGGGACAGATCTACTATGCTGAGACTTGTTGTGGTCATGATCATGGTAATATTAATTCATCCCTAATACCACTATTTCCACTAATAGATGTTTGTTAATTTCACTTAATGCTGGAAATAAGTAAAAACTACGTAGTTATGTCCATAACATTGTCATTTGTACTAACGTTGATGGCCATCAACCCTAGCAGAGTTGTTTGAAAGCATGCAAACATTTATAAGTTTCATATATATTTTTATATGAGTTTTTTTGTATTCCTTATTATGACCTTATAAAGCAAAGGTATCTATTTTTGTTAAGTAACTTATGTTGAACTCCAGTGGACAAGTTTCAAGTTTGAACCTATATGTAACTGTAATTGATTTAGATCGATTTACAAAATAGTGATGATCATGTAGGTTCATCAACTTGTTTGGATTAGTTGTGTATACACATTGGATACATTACTTAATGTATATAATACCCATCTTATAGGTGAAAATATTCCACCATTAGGGCATGTGTGATGCCATGGAGCCATGCACATGGTCCATGAGTCCAAAAGTATAGTAATGTTGTCTAAATATTTTCAGTTTACCCTAGACCATGGAGTGGGCCTTGAAAACCATCCTTAACACTTAAAAACTCATAAATTGTTACAATATTTCATTCAGATTCCACATGTTATCTATGTACGTAGATTCTAAGTGTTGGTTGAGACCTTTCCCCTTTGATTCTTCATGCAATATAAATATTGTGGCCTAAGATAATATATTTTGGCACTAAAGCATGAACTAGGCCTGTGATCTACCCATTGTTTTCCAAACCTCTAAATGGAGGCCATATATAATTACGAAGCTAAATATTTCCTATTTAGGGAATACATGATAGATTACAACCTATCAAAATGTAAATGAGTTCCAAAGGATAATATGATGGCCTAAGACCTTGGATTTTGATATTAGACAACTTTATATGCCATGAGGAACATCCTTGGTGTGCCACTCCTTAAAATGGTTACCAAATTTTACCACATCCCATTTACAAGTGAAGGATTCCTTATAAATGACTTATGTGATGGAATAGGGACACATGAATTACCCATCCATTTAAGAGACATGTTCTATGGGTTAAGAGCCTATATTTTGGCCCTACACCATGGGTTTTATTAAAAAAAATCATTGCCATGAGATCCCTTTCGAGGAAGAATCTGAAGGTCTTCCTTAGTAAGGCCATAGAGTTAAAGCTTGAGTCTGTGGAGTAAGGCCCTAAGGTCTTGCTTTAGTATTATCCCATCATACACTTCTAAATACCGAATCAACTACAAATCTCATCAATGGGACTTGCATGTTGTTTTAATTTTTTTTGGATTTACGTGTGCTTCCTCACCGCTCTGGATTCCCTTAAATTTACTGGAGTAATAGCTCATGTGCAATATCTCAAAACCCAAGGATTTTAACAATGCCTATGGATAAATATTTGGTGAGGATTTTAAAGGATGTCGAGGGGATGGGCATTGAGAAGGGGTCCAAGGAGTTTGCTCATGCTTTTCTTCAATTGAGTAAGCTGAACAGGGACACGGTTAAGCTGAAATTGGAAAAAATGAGAGATTTAGGGTTTACAGAGGAGGAAGTTGGGAGCCTTGTTAAGTGAAAAAAAATGATTTGCCAATGAGAAATAGATATTAAGTGAAAAAAATGATTTGCAGGAATAATTGAAAGGCAGGACATCCACATACCGAAGACATTGCAACGACTAATCCTTCTCCTGCTCTTGATCCTGCTTGTGCTTGTGAAATGAAAACCCCTGCGGCATCGTTTAATGCCGGTTAAGTCCAAATCAAAGTCCACATGCCCACCAACAATGGAACCACATTACAAACCAAACCATAGGTCTGAA